>JASDDO010000001.1:500104121-501354121 GCA_030015575.1 Agapanthus africanus | reverse complement strand
ATTTCATCACCTTTCTCCGTAGCCTACAAACCACAAAACTGCATTCTTGCATACCCCCGGTAATTTTAAAATCAACTAGAACTTTGACTTTAAGGACTTTGCGCTCATTAGGGTATATGAAAACCGAGGATTTGTCAAGCACTTGGTCACAAAATACTGTATCTAAACTTAGCAAACTTAACACCAAATTGATTTTAACTTAAAAATTGTGAAATGGGGAAAGGGAGTAAGTATGGTATATGAAGAGGTTACAAAGTAACCATGGTTTCAAAATACCATATCACATCAATACATAAACAATCTTTAAGTTAGAATCATATTAAGCATATTAAACATAAACAAGAGGAGGAAGGCAAAACCTTTCATCTCATTTCCTCACCATTACCAATACCAAAGAAATTAGTTACACATAATGAAAAGAAAAGCAAGTAAAGAAACAAAACAAAATAACAAAGCAATATTATTAACACTTGATGTAGTTGAGATACAAGATGTTGGTTACTTCTTCAACCTCCATAATGAAGCTCTCAAAAGAAAGCTTTAAGAGGGAAAAAGAAGAAGAAACCAAGTTAAAGCCCACACAACTCTCAAGCTAAACCAAAACTAAAGAAATGAAATGGTATATACATATGTTCCCTTGCTCATTATCTGTTCTGGTATTTATAGGCTCAACTCCAGAATAAACAAACAATATAGATGGACTGGTGTGACCTTAAGAAATGACCAGAAGAAAAATGGGGAGATTTGGAGCAAGGGGACCCGTCCAGGCCGGTTTTTTAGGAGTTTTCGCCGGTCCAGACTTGGGATTTTCTGCTCGTGTTGTCATGGTGAACTCGAGTGCACTCAGTAAGTCTACTAGTATTGTTTGTTTTCTCTAAATAAACCTGGTTTGTACTCAGTAGAAATGGAGGGAAAATGAGCTATATATCACATCACAACTTTTAGCGTTAACTCATGACACTAAACCATATGTGCCCAATTGCACAAGTCATGATGCCCACATGTGCCAAGGCAGCCCCACCATGGTCCAAGGATCAAAAGAGCTATGTACACACTTGTATTGTGTTGGACCAAAATTGTGTACACATGTTTATTGCAAAAGAGCTCTTTAAATATAGGTCGGTTTTCTGTTCTGGTTGTAGTGTCGGCTCCCAAACGCTATATCCATGATATTGAGTATGTTTCCAGTATTTTATCACGAATACATGTAATCTTTAATTACTGAGCAGACACTGATTAATAGTACCGATATATAACAAAATTGATAATGAATGAGAGGTATTAAAATGCAGTTTTCTGTGATGAACATTTACTGTTCTTGATATCCTATAAACAGCCATAATGTGACTGTGGAGGGATGATTCCTATCCACAGATAACATGGTTGGGTCTGTCACGTGTCGTAGTCTGCGCATCTTGGAAAGCGGGGCATGACAGCGACAAAATAAAAAGACTATTCGAGCTTGCCATGAGGAATAATTTGATAGCATTGCCTGAGCCGCGGCGACCAACATAATCTGGAGATGTCAACAATCCAAGACACTATCCCTATCACCGGGTGGTAAGCCATCCAATTGAAAATTTTTATGTCTTTAAGAACTGGTTTGAGTACCGGTATTAGCAAGGTAAGTTTGCACTGTCAAATAATTGGAAGGTAGATTCGCCACAAAATCACTCCCCTAAGAAAGCCGATACGTAGGGGGCTTTCTTCTCATTCATCAACTACCACATTCGCCTTTCCTGGGTGATAAAGGATTTCACAATCATAATCCTTTACAAGCTCTATCCAACAGAGCTGTCTTAAATTCAGATTCCGCTGCTGGAAAATATACTTCAAGCTCTTGTGGTCCGTGAAGATCTAACACGACTCTCCGTATAAGTAGTGTCTCTAAATCTTAAGCGCAAAGACCACCGCGGCCATCTCAAGATCGTGAGTGGGATATTTCTGCTCGTGCTTCTTCAACTACCGAGAAGTATAAGCGATAACACTATCATGCTGCATCAACACGCAACCGGTCCCCACTCGAGAAGCATCACAATAAATGACATAGCTGCCTGATCCTGAAGGCAAAGATAGAACCGGTGCATTCGTCAACCGAGTCTTCAACTGCTAAAAACTCTGGTCACATACCTCGGTCTACAGGAAAGGAACTCCCTTCCGGGTCAGTCCGGTCAACGGTGCAGCGATACTCGAGAAATCTTGCATGAAACGGCGGTAATAACCGGGTAAGCCCAAGAAGTTGCGGACCTCTGTCACTGATACAGGTCTGGGCCAAAGCTGTATGGCCTCGATCTTCTTCGGGTCCACTTGTATACCGTTTCCCGTAACCACATGACACAAGAAGTCAACACTATCAAGCCAGAATGCACACTTTGAGAATTTAGCAAACAGCTGGTGCTCTCTTAATGTCTGCAAGGTAATCCTCAAGTGTGCTCATGCTCCTCTCGACTTCTGGAATAGACCAGATTGTCATCAATAAACACAATAATGAACTGGTCGAGGAACAGCCTGAAAATCCGGTTCATCAAATCCATGAACGCTGCTGGGGTATTGGTGAGTCCGAACGACATCACCAAAAACTCATAATGCCCGTAGCGCGTACGAATAGCAGCCTTCAGAATATCATCATTCTGAACCCGCAACTGATGATAACCCGACCTCAAATCGATCTTAGAAAAATGTCCCGCACACTGGAGCTGATCAAACAAATCGTCAATACGAGGTAAAGGATACCTATTCCGCATCGTAACTCGGTTCAATTGACGATAATCAATGCACAGTCTCATACTACCGTCCTTCTTCTTGATGAACAGAATAGGAGCTCCCCAAGGTGAAACACTCGAACGAACAACTCCCCTGTCAAGCAACTCTTGCAACTGATCCTTAAGCTCTTTAAGCTCCGCTGGGGCCATCCGATAAGGCGGTACAGAAATAGGCCCCGTGTCGGGAATCAAATCGATGCAAAACTCGATATCGCTCTCTGGCGACAATCCAGGTAACTCATCGGGAAATACGTCAGAAAACTCTCTCACAATAGGAACCTGGTCCAACGAATCTGCAGTGACTCCAGTATCACGAATAAAGGCTAAGAATCCGCGACATCCTTTCCTCAAGAGCCGACTAGCGCAAAGGGCAGAAATCAAACTGTGAGAAGCGGCACTACGGTCCCCCTGCACATCAAGAACTGACTCGCCCGGAAAACAACTAACTGCTTTCTCACGGCAGTCTACAGACGCATAGCAAGTAGCTAACCAGTCCATGCCAAGGAGAACGTCAAAGTCCAACATATCAAGAAGGATCAAATCTACAGACGAATCTCTATCTCCAATACGAACGACACACGACCGAAACACATGTCGCGCAACAAAAGACTCACCAACGGGATTAATCACGATAAGCGGCTGATCTAGCAAGGACGACTCTCGGCCAAACCTCGGTACGAAATGTATGGAAACATACGAGTGCGTAGATCCTGGGTCGAACAATATGCGTGCATCGAAAGAACACACTGAAAGAGTACCTGTCACTGCTGCATTCGACGCCTGCGCATCCTGAGGAGTCAAGGTAAAAACTCGGGCCTGTCCTCTACCGGCATCCGGCTGTCCTCCGCCTCTACCACCATGTATCCTCTGAACAAAACCACCACGACCACGACCTCTCTGAGCATAGGTCTGGCGCGACGCAACAATGGGCGTAAGAGGCAACGCTCTCTGAGATGGAGAAGGTGGCAAGGTAACATGTGGAACTGCTGCCTCTCCCTGGCATACCTCAGCATAATCTCTGATGCGATGATACTTACTCCCACACCGGTAACATCCAGACGACGGCTGCTGACCCTGTGGGTAAGAGCTATATACTAGCTTCGTCTCAAGCCTCTGCTACCGCCACGACCTGAAAGGAATCTGTCGCGGCGTCTACCTATCTTCCTCCAGGCTAATATATCAGTACGAATCCTCTTCGGTCCCAGAACGACCGAAGTCTCGAAAATAGGCTCCTCTACCAGTACGGCTGCGTCCACCACGGCTGCATACATATCAAAATGCTGGGCGCCAATAGAGAGGAACAACTGGGTAACCAGGCCTCGTACAAATCTCTTGACCCGCTTCTCTTCGGTATCCACCAAATAAGAAGCATAAACGGATACCTGGGTGAACTGAATATCATACACCGCCACTGTCATATCCGAAGTCTGGTGCAACAACTCAAATCTGTGAGCTCGAGCATCTCGAACGCTCTGTGGAAGAAAGCAAGCAAGAAACACCGTCGCGAACTCATCCCAGGTCATAGGAGGAAGACCTGTGGCTCGACCTCTTTCCAAAGACTCGCACCAAGTCTTGGAAAGACCTTCCAGATGAAAACTAGCGAACTCTACCGATCTCGCATCGGAGCATCTCAACGAACGACAGATCCTGGCCATCCGGTCAAGGAACGACTGTGGATCCTCGGCTGCATCGGTGCCGGTGAAAACCGGAGGCTTCAGCCTCATAAACTCTGATAAAGATACGGCGATAATCTTGGTAGCGGTAGGTATGACTGTCTGAGCAGTAGGTACCATCACGGTCCCCGTAATAGGTAGAACAACCTCCGATCTCTGTGCTCGACTGGTCTCAACCAACGATCCCACCATCTGACGCAAATCCTGACTACTGGCCTCTAGCCTAGTAATACGTCCTGGAGAAGGTCGATCAATATGCTCCTGAAGAATAGGCATACCGCCCTGGTCAGTTCTCATCTCAGACGAGCCTACCCTGACCTCGGCTCTAGCGGCAGCTCTCTGTGCACCCGTAGTCTTTGCGGCATAGTAGCTGGAATAAGGAAACAGGATTCGATAAAAACATAGAAATCGAATCATAAGGATATATATAATCAAGGAAGGAATTACAAGTAAATATGTCGTAAGGTCACTTAGGCGGAGTATCGTGTAGTAAGTATGCCGCGGAACATACACACGCTACGTCACTCTGGTTAAGCTACTTATTCCATCATACCAAGGGCCATCCTACACTCCGAAAGATAAAACCTAGCGCTCTGATACCAACTTTGTCATGACCCAATTTAGGAACGCGGTCGATACTTAAATCACGCGATGTCAAAAGGAGTAACGCAATTCAAGTAAGCTGAAAAACCCAGAAATCTAAACCAAGAAAAGAAGTAAAGTGATAAAACAATAGTAAAAAAACATTTAGAAATCTTAACTTAAATTTATTTTCTTAAAAATTTCGGCAGTATCTCCTTTGTAAAAACTAGCCCCAAATGGGTACAAGCATAGAATATAAATAAAGCATCTCCAAACATGAGCATCTCACGCCTAAAGGCGGAACACAACCACAACAGGTAAATATACGACGCCATAGAATAGAAATAAGCAAATAAGAAGTGAAAACAGCATAATAAAAAGTAAAACAATATCGCAACATAAATAAAAAGTCGGCTCACACGAGCTCGATAACCAGAGTTACATATAATTCAATATAGCTCCTCACAAATCATCTCTAAGTCAAATACATGTAAGTGGTAGATGGAGAGTACTAAATTCAAAATAAGATATACAATGGAATCATAAAGATATTCGTAAAACCCACCTATGCCAAAATCATAACCAACAGTAGCGGTATCCGTAGATGTAGATGCAATAAGGAGCCCTACCGCGACTACACTGAGGGTCAAGCCTGCAAAACACTGTGGCACAACAGGGGTGAGTTTCCAACTCGTGAATAGTAAATAATATCGTACAGATAATCGCAAGTATGCACGAAAAGAAATAATCTGAAATATGCAATCTGATGGCATAAGTATAACGGTATGGATATGCAGCAAAATCATAATCAAGGTACACCACCAGAGTACAACAACTACATGAAATAGTGCATGTCAAATAAATCCTGAGTATGGGATAAAACATAAAACCTCATCAATGAATCATCATCATGGAAAACCGGTGTCCATCAACGACACCCCAAATCCCAATATCCTAGGCGCCGTCACTCTGATCGGCCCTCATATCTATCTCATCCCATAACTCCAAAACGGTATCCTCCAGATATCCATCGAGTTTCCATACAATCACCGGTAGGTAGTACTCCATCTTACAGGCTCATCGTCTACTGCACAACAATCATTTCTTGCCCCGGGGTACCATACCAGGTCCACCATGTATCCGCAGACGAATCGTCCAACTCCTCGAATCGGGTCTCGAAAACAAGCTCAGAACCGAGAAAACTCATGGTGGACGCCTCGAAATCACATCACGAGAAACCGAGTTTTTTTTAAACGGTTTATAATTTCCTTTGAAAAATATATCCGCGGTTCTCAAATCCAGAAATCTCATAGAAACAGTATCTCAATGCATATATTCATGAAGTACGATGTATGAAATATAGAACAGTAATGTAAGCATATCAAGGGAAAATCACTCTTTTTAAATATATCAAGTTTCAAAAGTATCTTGCGGTTTCCCAAATCCACGAAATTGAAATACAACATCATATGAGAGTAAATATGTGACTATAGCAATTATGTATGTATGCATGTATGAATGTGCGTATGATGCAATTCATATGCGCAATAGAACAAGAACCAATATCTAACTGTTAACAATAATGGAAGCGGTATAATTTATTATCCATGGAAATTTCTATAGTGTGCGTGTCATGGAAATTACTAACGGTGTGTGTGTGGCATATAATTCGGTGCTCGTGCAATATGAACCATTAGTAATAGTGCAGTGTCCAATTAATACTATGTCAACGTACAACAGGTAATGAGATGTGCAAAATGGTGCTCATGCACAATCAATATATATACGTATAAGCACAGGGTTATATCACTGAATCTAGCCCTCGACGCTTAGCGCCATACAGGCGATTCCCCTGTAGATGTTAAATCTACTCACCGAACGATCTCGAGCTAGGTAAATCCGATCACCTCTTTCCCTTTCTTAGCAGCATCCGAAGTCCCCGCAATCGATCCTAATAAAACACAAAATCATAACAAGTGAAATTAGAAACCTTGTGATAACACACGGAAACAATGGCAAACCAACGCATCGACTCCCAAAAGTTACCAAGTGTTAGCTTAGAGGGCTAACGTGTGCAGCGACACCCTAAACCAAACCCATGGCTGCAAGCTACACGAAACACGTAACGGAAGTCAGAAAAGTCCGTATCGCATGATATCATAACGCTAGAATATACAAAACGGTTCCAGATTTTGCCTACATACAATATAGGAAAAACAAAGTGCACCAAATACCAAGAATAACCTACAAACAGCTACCCTCAAAATCCCAATACCTAACTCCATAGGAAGACCGGTGGCACCGGGCAAAAAACCATTCCCGCCGGGCTAATGGTGAGGGGTGGGGTCGGGGTTTCTAAGGTACACTCAGGGCTCTTGTATCAATCTACTGTATTGTTAGATTTTATAGTATATCATCGTAACAACAGCAGATCACAGAGACACAAATCTTATCACAAAATACGATATTTAGCACAAAACTACAACTTAAAGGTTTTAAACTGAAACTAATAATCAAAACAACTTACTTAGAGCCTGGTTAACAGTTTGAGATCATTATCTCACCACAACTTGAATGAAACCCTAGCCATCAAGCTCCAAGTCATCACAATAGGGCTTTAGCATGAGTTGTGAAGGGTTTTAGTGAGGTTTGACAAGGGTTTGGGCTTAAGGTTTGTGAAGGAAAAAGGATCAAGAGAGGAATTTTAGTGGAGAAGAAATGAGAGGGTGAGAGTTTGTGAGGAAATGAGATGTAAGTCTACGGTAGCGCCCCGGCCATCTGTACGAGGCCAAAATGCGGAAACGGAAACTTTTTCAAACTAGAAACCGACGCTATCGTATGCTTAAAATCCGTATCGAACCATTAACCTACTACTAGCTATCTAGAGAAGAGATAAAAAGCTATACCGATCGATCTGTGTCATTCGGTCTTTGGCCACCATCCCAAACTCCTCGCGGCAACTCCGGTCTTGATCTCCTCGTCGGAAAAGGGCACCACATCTACGAGTCTTTTTACGGGCTCCCTCTTCATCCGAAGCAACTCGGGCACGAAGTGTGCTAGCCGACGTGTCCAAGGTGTTATGGAGAATGTTTGTGATCATTTTGTCTCTTGCATCCATGGCTTGGATGGAGGTTAGAGGTGTTGCCATTGATGGAGATAAAGAGCTAGAGGAAGAAGAAGAAGAAGGAGTTTCTTTTTCCTTTTCTTTTCTTTCGTGATAGAATGAGAGTGAGAGAGAGTCAAAAATGAAAAATACAAGACCAAACATATCATATATGGCAGCCTCTCTCTCTCTCTCCTCTCATCATATCAACACAAATCAATCCATTAATGTGACATTTTTCACAAAAAAGAGACCATGAGTCATAATATATGTCCACGTCACATTAATGCATCTCATGATGAATTCTAGCTCATTATTTCTACCATCCAAACATTAATCCAAATGTTTGGTCCAACAAAAATATATGGTAACATCTAAAGTAAACTCATGACGGATCACAAGGATACCCCTCACCTGTATATACATACCTGCATCCGCATTCCGACTAAATGGGAATGCGATGAGACTAAAGTAATCCAACAAATCTAATACTAGAATCCGGCTTAAACCAAAGCCCACTAGTATGATCCGTCCGATCATGATCCGTGCAATACCGCACATATAAGATCGAACCCTGCCATATATCATACGGCCTCTATAACGTTTCGCCCGAAACTTGAGAAACTGTCTGTGAGGGACTCTAAAGACTCGTCAATATTTTGGCTGTGGATTTTGTTAGAGATAGTGCCCTAAGATTCAATTATTGGATCACAGGCACGTGATTGCAATGATTGATGGAGGACCTATCCCGATAGGACATTCTTACTCAAGATGATAGTATGCTATCTGGTTTATCTTTATCATCGTGTACTATTTCAGGTGACCTTACAGGTCACTATTGCACGTTGATAGAGCCCTTAGGATTCTTGCTTGACGTCCAGCAGTATGATGGCGATCATATACGTGGGAGCTGGGGTCTATAAGCACATCCTTAAAAGGTCCCTAGTCGTGGGAGTTTTCGAGACAGGGGATCGATTCTCCAGAGTAGACTAGTGTAAACAGTCAAGACCCCGACGAGTGGCGGTGGCCGGTCTCACAAGCCACTGGTGTCAGTTGGTTTACCTAAGATGTATACAGGTGCTCATTAGATTATGAGTACACCGGACAGGACTCGCCGGGAACATGCTAGTTGGTCTTATACCAGACGTCAGATAGCAGTTCACTGGTGACATGTGTACAGGTTAGTAAATCGACCTGGGATCGTCATTTGTCTCGTGTGAGTTCCCACTGTATTTTGATTACTACCCTACCACGGCTCAAAGGAGTCGTGCAAACAGGTTTTAGTTGGGTACAGTCCCGAGCCACATGGAGGCAGTGAGCGGATCTGCAGGGGTTCGTCTCTCCCGGTATTGGGGGTGAGGTCGCGCTGTGACTAGGAGAGCCATTACACAAAGCCCTCGGCCGAGATAGGAGATTTACTGGTAGGTATTCCAGTAGTATCTCAGGGTGTTCTGGGCTACACTCCGACACGACTTGTACCGCTTTTGGGGGTCTGACTTTTACCAACCCCCTAGGCCCGCCATACGATACTCATAGACGAACGGACCGGACTGTACGGATATTGTCACTGACAGGCTCAGTAGGGTGTCAGGATGAGTTCGCTCATCGACGTCCCTTTTGGTCAATACCTGGTAGCCCGTTACGTATGGCTAATACTTCTGACGTGCTAGTGGTTAAATCCACAACCAAAGTATTGGCGAGTCTTTAGAGTCCCCCACAGGCCGTTTTCTCAAGTTTCGAGCGAAACGCTGTAGAGGCTGTATGGAGATATGGCAGGGTTCGATCAGATACGTGCGGTATTGCACGGATCATGATCGGACGGATAATACTAGCGGGCTTTGGTTTAAGCCGGATCCTAGTATTGTACAGTGTAGATTTTGTCTCTTTGCATTTGTATTCAGTAGGAATACAAATGCGGGCATGTATATGCAGTCGCGGGGTTTTCCTGTAATTTATTACGGGATCAGTTTTCTGAAGTTGCCAGTTTGCATTCCGTTTCGGCCAGTTTTCCTTTGTTCCTTCATGGCCGGATTTTTCTGATGGAGGGGCTAATTTGCAGTTGTGCAAATTAGCAATTGTAGAGAGGGTTTATTTTGTAAATGGTGGATTATGATAATTCAAGCATCTTTGCTTTTTTCTTTCATCATGGTTTGCATTAATTAAGATGGGATTTGATGAAGATGTGAGGGTGATGTTTTGAAGTGAGGTTTGCTTTTGTTTATGATCACCCCTTTGCTTTTATTACACTTACCTTCCTTCTTGGATTTTTTCCCACTCCCATTCATTTGCTTGGCCGGCCACATTTGAGAGTAGAGAGGATTCATTTGTTGTGGTGGGAATTTCTTCATCTCATTTTGCTTGCTACAAAAATTCTTAACCCCTCTCCAAAGTTCATTTGTTCATTCCTCCATCATATATGGCAACTTCTTACCCCATGAGTCAAAGCTACTACACTTAGTCTACAACATTTCTTGGGCATGTCGGCTTACCAACTTCGTGCCCGAGTTGCCTCGGTCCAGAGGTGGGAGCCCGTAAAAGAACCTGGCGATGTGGTGCCCGTTCCGACGAGGAGATGAAGACCAGAGATTCCGCGAGGAGATCGGAATGGAGGCCAAAGACCGAAGGACACGGATCTCTCGGTATAGCACTCTATCCCATCTCTTGTTAGCTAGAATTGGGTCAATGGTTACGATCCGGGTTTTTAGGATGCGGTAGTGCCGGTTCAAAAGTTAAGAAAATTTTTCGTTTCCGCATTTTGGCCTCGGAAAGACTGCCAGGGCGCTACCGTAGTCCTACATGGTATCAAAGCCACGCCATTAACCTAGTCTAGCTTGCTCTAACGTGTTTACAAGTTCGATCGAACGGATTTTCCGAAAACCCGATTTCAAGTGCATCAGTTCTCTGTCGAAATTTTTTGTTCTCGAAAAATAATTTAGTGTATTGCAGAAAATCAGGCAGGGTTTTTAGTGAACACTGAAGAAATACGGTAGCATGTTGTCACTGTATAGCCGCGGAACCGCGGCCGTAACCCCCCTTCTGGCCGCGGTTCCGCCGCTTAACAGCAAGCTCTCTGCATCGTTTTTCTTCAGTATGTTCCTGACTTGAAAATGTGGATTTTGGAATATTCTTTTTGGGCCCAGATTTTCTTTGAGTGCTACAGTAGTTCTTGGGGCCCACTTCGGTAAATTTGATCGATCGAAAATTTTAAACATGTTAGTTCACAGTATTTACATTATATCTGCGACCGTGAATGTCACTTGATCGGTAAATCGTGTTTAACTGCTATAGCCCTTTTAGACGGATTTGCGAACATGACATTCACGTTGATGTTCTGTGTTGTGCTGTGATGTTGCGGATTTATCGTGGTGGATAGCCTGGATGCAATGGTAGTACAGTTTTGTTTTGTATGTATATTTGATATTGCGGGGCGAGCGTCCGACATGTGGACTGTCGTCACTGCCTGTTTGTATATTATTCTTTTGGGGCACGACCGGGCTGAGGTCGATGTACCCGTTATATGTATATTTTACTTTCTGTACTAGGATTGCCCCGCGGAGGGGTGCACGGATAGCCGGGTTCTAGAGGGCAACGGGCCCGCATCTCATGGCGTTGAGACGGAGGGGGCTTCACTCTAGAATTGGCGGGCTATTCGCCGCACTCATAGAGGGTACAGGTTGACCTAAGGAGGGGTGCTCGAGTTACCGGATTCCGTGAAGTGCTGGGTAGTCCATTCACGTTGTTGAAGGGGGCTGCCTCGCTTCAGGTTTTGGCGGGTGACTTGCCGCGCCCGTAGGGGTCTAGGATTTCATTGCACAGGCTATCCACACGACCAGGGAAACGTCGAGTTTCAGTAGCGGCTCTATGAAACCCGGGGATCCTAAATATCTGTATTGTTCTGTGATGCTTATTACATTTCTGTGATGTTGCATTTTTTCACGCCTTGAGCGAATATTATATATTGATATATATACTAGTAGATGTTGTATATGTTTTGCATCCGCGCTAGTCCAGTCCCCGCTCTGTCGTTAGTTAAGTAACCTAACGGGTGATGACGGGACCCAGTGGAGAATGCGGATGGCATATACGTACATCATTATTTTCGTTCTTTGTAGTGTGATCAATTGATGGGACTGCATTGATTTGGATCAATGCAAGCTAAACAAACCTATTCTGATGTTGTTGGAACATTTTTTCAAAAAGCTGTTATTGCAAGGACGTTCTCTTTTGTTTTGCACAGTGGTATTCGGTTATGAATATCCAGCACCTCAGTCGACGAGGCAAGGGCCAAGATCCCTTCACCGGGAGTGAACCCTTGGACAGAAGTTTGCGTCAAGGTAATAACTTCATATAGTCGATTACTTTTTCTTTGCATCATGGTATTCAGTTGGAATATCCTGCACCTCATTCTACGGGGAAAGAGCCGAGATCCCTTCACCGGGAGTGACCTCTTTAGCAAAGGTTTTCGTCACTATATTTTTATAAAAAACTATGCAGTTCCTTCAACGATATCAAGTTCATTACGCTAAAGGTTTTTCGCCAAAATCCAGCCGTAGCCCTCCGTCATTTCCTACATGTATTATTTAGTATTCGTGCTGCGTTTGTTGACCTAGTCAAGACGTAGTGTTCGGTAGCTAAGTGGTACTTGTTTGTTGCATAAGTGGGATTGGTTAGGACAGTCGTGCGGCCTTGTTTACCTAGTCAAGGGCACGTGCGGTTGGGTTTAATGCAATCCAGAATAATGACGGGTTGAACTTGACTGGCGGTTTATGGTTTGTTGACCTAGTCAAAGTCATAAGCCGCTTGGGGTAAAAATCACATCGGGAGTTTCTAAAGAAACTGAAACTGCCAGGCATGCGCATACCTTCTGGAGTGTGGTAACGTGAGTGGATTCCGTCATGTTATCATGCGATGATAGTTGGATCCCGATTCCCACTGATGAGTTAGTTTACTCCTCGGGTGATCCCGGCTAATTCTTCTTTCAGGTTTGGAGGAGAATTTGACGATACAGTGGGAGGTTTCCTGATTAGATAAAGTGATAACCATTCTGATCTAGGTTAGAGTGCACGCTGAGTGTTTCTTTTCTCTCTCTCTTTGGCAGCAACCATGACCCAACCCTAAGACTATGACTCAGTGACCAAATTAAGCGAACCTTCTTAAACACTGGCTTTTGGATTGTCAGAATTGCATACCTCATTGCCACTCCTACTTTTACCCTTTTCTCCAGGACACCCCGTATTACTACGAACGTCCACTTCCATTGGATAAAACCATCGTATGGTTATATACGAACTCGAAGGAATTTATTCGAGGATGGTTTCCGGTTCTGGAGAAAACGAATAGGACTATTCAGTTGCCTTTTCCTTTTACCTTCTCTCAGGTTGCGAGTGCTCCTTGGATTAGGGGATAGTACACCTGTTACGCAAATTGGATAGTCTTCTTCCAAACCATAGGCAGGTGCCGACCGGTAGGGAATGAAGAAAACCAATTAGCCTAACGATGGTGTGCAGAAGGTATTATGTAAAGACAAATAAAGGAATTAGTAAGAGGGCAAAGTAAATTGCGACTGGTATTCACGACCAAACTATGTATTTCTTCGCCAATTCTATATCACCTTTGTATTTCTCTAGAACACTCCGTATCACTACGAAGATCCACAGTTATTTGGATATTCCATCGTATGGTTATATACGAACTCGAAAGGAACTTGTTCCAGTTCGAGGATGGATTCTGGTTCAGGAGAAAAAGGAATAAGATTTATTCGGTTGTCTTTTATCTTCACCTTCTCTCGCATTGCGAGTGCTCCTAGGATTAGGACAGTACACCCATTATGCTTATTGGATAGTCTTCTTCCAAACCATAGGCTAGTGCCGAACGGTAGGGAAGGAAGAAAACCATTTAGCCTAAAGGGGTGTACATAAGGTAATGACTAAAGACATATAAAGGGATTTGGAGAAATGGAAAAAAAAATATACGGTTACAGTTATGAATCTGATAATGGAAGAGGCATTACTAGGAATACCAGGATACCCCCACAAAATATTTCAATGTTTCAGTTTCACTGTGTACTGTTAAAGGAAAACTGATTTCCCAATTAGCCCTTGCTCCAGGGTAAGTATTTACCAGGTATGATTCTCACATCTGTATAGTTTTACAGATGATGAGTGGGAGCAAGTTATTGGGAATTAGGTGATTGTCCTCATTATATCGGGATTCGTTGTAATTGGTGATATTTGAGGAAATCACCTGGGATGTTTGCCGGACGGCAAATATTTGGTATTGAATATCCGTTGTTATGCACCAATTTCAAATTGATATATCTGTACGTCTATTTTTATAGAGTGAGATATACCTTTTTGAAATTATGTCTGTGACATTTACCTATATCGGTGGATGGTTAGGTAAGGAGCATTAAACAGCGGTGTAATTCTTCTTAACCATAAGTACAGTTTTCAACCTACGACACACAGCGATTGAGTTATTAAACTCAAGGGGACTTATACAGAGTATTGTATGTTATCCAGTGTCCATTAGGACAGAGGGGTTGGTCCTCGTACTATATTCTGTTTACTTGTGACTTCTCTAGTTCTTAGACATATGTTTCGTAGAAATACAAGGTCCAAGTTTTGAGAAGTTATAGGTATAAAAGTAAAGTAGAGAACCGGATGTTGCAAGTATCGGGATTCTTCATGGTGATCGAAGATGTAGATACTTGTGCATGGTATTCAGTTGATAGTAATGATTAAGAGAACTTGCTTCTCTTTCAGGTTACTCATAATTGGAAGCATTCATAAGTTGAGTAACGCTGATCGGCCTCTCTACATTTACTTGACATGCACTGGAGACAGCTGCATGATTTGAATCTGGTTCAATTCAATCAGTGCCTCTGTTTCTGTATTGGATATAGAACAGTTCGTATCTTGACGATGTTAAGGTACGGGGAGTTGTCCGGCTTATGCTTAAAACCAGACTCTGGATAACTCAAGGCACGTTTCTGTAATGGCTGTTTGTGGGTTGACCCGGGCTATGACGAGGGTTGACTTTCTACCATCTGGAAGATCAATAGTGATATTGTTCTTGACTCGCCACAATTTTAATAAAAATGGATTTTTTTTCAGAAAACAGTAGTGGGAGTATGGTAGAACTGGAAGTGATTCCAGAACCGCAAACGATTACTAAAAATTTGATAGGAACCTAAAGATTCAATCTGGTTTGACATTCCATTGGCCACTCTGCAGATATGGTGGGTAACCTCAGGCACCCGAGAGATACTCCGGTAGCCTCAAGGACGATGACAGGGAGGTTCTTGTTTACCCAGACTTGCCATTGTTGTTGTTCCAGACTATGAGACCCGGCAGGAGGATGAGTATAGCATCGTTCTGAACTAGCTTTAGAAGTGTACGTCTATATGACTCTGCCAGAAGGTTGTCATGGTCAGTGGGAGCAGCGGAAGTATAGTGGACAAGTAGCTCATGTCTATTTATAGACTAAAGCAGATATGGCGGAGATAGATCATCTATTTCTAATGTCACAGTCATAGGTTTAACTTCATCAGAATAGGGAATGGATATGTTAAGAAGGTAGTAGGGTGTTATGTCCCGGTATTTAGATGATATACACAGAGCAGGAAGTGAAATTCCTATACTACGGTCGGTTATCCTTTGGTTGTCACACAGTGGTTTCTCCGCATAGGATATTAATCCAGTCCTGGAGAAATGATCGGAAGCAGTTTTAGAACATAAGTGGATGTTCTAGGGATATGATAACGGCATCCTCCTTCGGGAGACAGTTATCACTCCAGGCTTCCAAGGTGACCTGGACGGCAGAGTGACTGTCAGAGTTATAGTTTTCCCTCTAACGAGGGGCAGTATTTTGGACAGGTGGTCCCGATGGATACTGAGGGAGGCATGGTGCAGGACACTGATTGGTTTCAGTTGACGATACAGTCTAAAAGGTTCGGATTTGGAGTTCATTTGTGAACTAGGTCCCATCAGATATCCAGACAAATTCTAGGACAGGTATCGCTCATTTCGGGAGATGGTTTTCTCCGCGAACTTGAGATAAAAAGAGACATAGAAAGAAACATCAAGGCGGATCTACTCACTGAGGCTATTCCTCGAACACATTAGTTTCGCAAACTGGTTTTGTAAGACTGATCAGTAGAGGAGTTGGGTGTTCGGTATCACACGGGCTGTGAGTTGGCGACATCGCAATAATTAGCCTTGAGTGCAAGTGGGAGATTGTTGGAGATAGTGCCCTCAGAGTCAATTATTGGATCACAAGCACGTGATTACAATGATTGATGGAGGACCTATCCCGATAGGATAGTCTTACTCAAGATGATAGTATGCTATCAGGTTTATCTTTATCATCGTGTACTGTTTCAGGTGACCTTACAGGTCACTATTGCACGTTGATAGAGCCCTTAGGATTCTTGCTTGATGTCCAGCAATATGATGGCGATCATATACGTGGGAGCTGGGGTCTATAAGCACATCCTTAAAAGGTCCCTAGTCATGGGAGTTTTCGAGACAGGGCATCGATTCTCCAGAGTAGACTAGTGTATACAGTCGAGACCCCGATGAGGGGCGGTGGCCGGTCTCACAAGCCACTGGTGTCAGTTGGTTCACCTAAGATGTATACAGGTGCTCATTGGGTTATGAGTACACCGGACAGGACTCGCCGGGAACAGGCTAGTTGGTCTTATACCAGACGTCAGATAGCGGTTCCCTGGTGACATGTGTACAGGTTAGTTCATCGACCTGGGATCGTCATTTGTCTCGTGTGAGTTCCCACTATACTTTGATTACTACCCTACCACGGCTCAAAGGAGTCGTGCAAACAGGTTTTAGTTGGGTACAGTCCCGAGCCACATGGAGGCAGTGAGCGGATCTGCAGGGGTTCGTCTCTCCCGGTATTGGGGGTGAGGTCGCGCTGTGACTAGGAGAGCCATTACACAAAGCTCTCGGCCGAGATAGGAGATTTACTGGTAGGTATTCCAGTAGTATCTCAGGGTGTTCTGGGCTACACTCCGACACGACTTGTACCGCTTTTGGGGGTCTGACTTTTACCAACCCCCTAGGCCCGCCATACGATACTCATAGACGAACGGACCGGACTGTACGGATATTGTCACTGACAGGCTCAGTAGGGTGTCAGGATGAGTTCGCTCATCGACGTCTCTTTTGGTCAATACCTGGTAGCCCGTTACGTATGGCTAATACTTCTGACGTGCTAGTGGTTAAATCCACAACCAAAGTATTGGCGAGTCTTTAGAGTCCCCCACAGACCGTTTTCTCAAGTTTCGGGCGAAACGCTGTAGAGGCTGTATGGAGATATGGCAGGGTTCGATCAGATACGTGCGGTATTGCACGGATCATGATCGGACGGATAATACTAGCGGGCTTTGGTTTAAGCCGGATCCTAGTATTGTACAGTGTAGATTTTGTCTCTTTGCATTTGTATTCAGTGGGAATACAAATGCGGGCATGTATATGCAGTCGCGGGGTTTTCCTGTAATTTATTACGGGATCAGTTTTCTGAAGTTGCCAGTTTGCATTCCGTTTCGGCCAGTTTTCCTTTGTTCCTTCATGGCCGGATTTTTCTGATGGAGGGGCTAATTTGCAGTTGTGCAAATTAGCAATTGTGGAGAGGGTTTATTTTGTAAATGGTGGATTATGATAATTCAAGCATCTTTGCTTTTTTCTTTCATCATGGTTTGCATTAATTGAGATGGGATTTGATGAAGATGTGAGGGTAATGTTTTGAAGTAAGGTTTGCTTTTGTTTATGATCACCCCTTTGCTTTTACTACACTTACCTTCCTTCTTGGATTTTTTCCCACTCCCATTCATTTGCTTAGCCGGTCACATTTGAGAGTAGAGAGGATTCGTTTGTTGTGGTGGGAATTTCTTCATCTCATTTGGCTTGCTACAAAAATTCTTAACCCCTCTTCAAAGTTCATTTATTCATTCCTCCATCATATATGGCAACTTCTTACCCATGAGACAAAGCTACTACACTTAGCCTACAGCATTTCTTGGGCACGTCGGCTTGCCAACTTCGCGCCCGAGTTGCCTCGGTCTAGAGGTGGGAGCCCATAAAAGAACCCGGCGATGTGGTGCCCGTTCTGACGAGGAGATGAAGACCGGAGATTCCGCGAGGAGATCGGAGTGGAGGCCGAAGATCGAAGGACACGGATCGCTCGGTATATCTCTCTATCCCATCTCTTGTTAGCTAGCATTGGGTCAATGGTTACGATCCGGGTTTTTAGGATGCGGTAGTGCTGGTTTAAAAGTTAAGAAAATTTTTCGTTCCCGCATTTTGGCCTCGGAAAGACGGCCGGGGCGCTACCATAGTCCTGCAGATTTAACCACTAGCACGTCAGAGGTATTCGCCGTACGTAACGGGCTACCAAGTATTGACTAAAAGGAAGGTTGATGAGCGAACTCATCCTGACACCCTACTGAGCCTGTCAGTGACAATATCCATACAGTCCGGTCCGTTCGTCTATAAGCATCGCATGGCGGGCCTAGGGGGTTGATAAAAGTCAGACCCCCAACAGCGGTACAAGTCGTGTCGGAGTGTAGCCCAGAACACCCTGAGATACTACTGGAATACCTACTAGTAAATCTCCTGCCTTGGCCAAGGACTTCGTGTAATGACTCTCCTAGACACAGCGCGACCTCACCCCCAATACCGAGAGAGACGAACCCCTGCTGATCCGCTCACTGCCTCCATGTGGCTCGGGACTGTACCCAACTAAAACCTGTTTGCACGACTCCTTTGAGCCGTGGTAGGGTAGTAATCAAAGTACAGTGGGAACTCATACGAGACAAATGACGATCTCAGGTCGATGAACTAACCTGTACACATGTCACCGGGGAACTGCTATCTGACGTCAGGTATAATACCAACTAGCATGTTCCCGGCGAGTCCTGTCCGGTGTACTCATAACCCAATGAGTACCTGTATACATCTTAGGTGATCCAACTGACACCAATGGCTTGTGAGACCGGCCACCGCCCCTCGTCGGGGTCTCGACTGTATACACTAGTCTACTCTGGAGTATCGATACCCTGTCTCGAAAACTCCTACGACTAGGGACCTTTTAAGGATGTACTTATAAACCCCAGCTCCCACGTATATGATCGCCATCATACTGCTGGTAGTCAAGCAAGAATCCTAAGGACTCTATCAACGTGCAATAGTGACATGTAAGGTCACCTAAAGCAGTACACGATGATAAAGGTAAACCAGATAGCATACAATCATCTCGAGTAAGACTGTCCTACGGGCATAGGTCCTCCCTCAATCATTGCAATCACGTGCCTGTGATCCAATAATTGACTTTGAGGGCACTATATCCAACAATCTCCCACTTGCACTCAAGGCTAATTATTGCGATGTCGCATACTCACAGCCCGTGTGATACCGAACACCCAACTCCTCTACTAATCAGTCTCACAAAGCCCGTTTATGAAACTATTGCGTTCGAGGAATAGCCTCAGTGAGTGGATCCGCCTTGATGTTTCTTTCTATGTCTCTCTTTATCTCAAGTTCGCGGAGAAAGCCATCTCCCGAAATGAGCAATACCTGTCTTAGAATACGTCTGGATATCTGATGGGACCTAGTTCATAAATGAACTCCAAATCCAAACTTCTTAGACTGTATCATCAACTGAACTTAATCAGTATCCTGCGTCATGCCTCCCTCAGTATCCGCTTGGACCACCTGTCCAAAATATTGCCCCTCGTCAGAGGGAAAACTATAACTCTGACAACCACTCTGTCATCCAGGTCACCTTGGAAGCCTGGAATGATAACTGTCTCCCGAAAAAGACTGCCGTTATCATTTCCCTAGAACATCCACTTATGTTCTAAAACCGCTTCCGAACGTTTCTCCAGGATAGGATTAATATCAACTTATTGCATCTCGTGCAAAAACAATATCTGGTGTGGTACTTGACATCTCATGATTGACTCAATTTTCTAAGCAAGTGATCTGCCAATCATGCACGTCCCTCTCCCCTTTAGTCTGTAAGACACCTTTAGAGAGGGCGACTCCATCACCTGCAGGTACACTACCGTGTCAGGAGTCGTCCATTCTAAAATACTTTTAGAATGCTGTCTAAGTACCCAGATTGGGAAACTACCCAAATCTAGATCTAAAACCATAGATCTAGTAACCAGAATGTCTGATATAATATCCAAATCCTATGCGGAGAAACCACTGTGTGACAACCAAAGTATAACCGATCGTAGTATAGGAATTTCACTTCCTACTCTGTGTATGTCATCCAAATACCAGGATATCACACCCTACTACCTTCTTAACAGATCCATCCCCTATTCTGATGAAGTCAAACCTATGACTGTCACATCAGAAATAGATGATCTATCTCTGCTATATCTGCTTTAGTCCATAAATAGACATAAGCTACTTGTCCACTATGCTTCCGCTGCTCCCACTGACTACGATAACCCTCTGGCAGAGTCATATACACGTACACTTCTAAAGCTAGTTCAGAATGACGCTATACTCATCCTCCTGCCGGGTCTCACAGTCTGGAACAACAGCAATGGCAAGTCTGGGTAAACAAGAACCTCCCTGTCACCGTCTTTGAGCATACCGGAGTACCTCTCGGGTGCCTGAGGTTACCCACCATATCTGCAGAGTGGCCAATGGAATGTCAATCCAGATTGAATCTTTAGGTTCTTATCAAATTTTCAGTAATCGTTTGTGGTTATGCAATTACTTCCAGTTCTACCATACTCCCACTACTGTTTTCTGAAAAAATCCATTTTACTAAAACTGTGGCGAGTCAAGAACAATATCACTATTGATCTTCCAGATGGTAGAAAATCAACCCTCGTCATAGCCCGGGTCAACCCACAAACAGCCATTACAGAAACGTGCCTTGTGTTATCCAGAGTCTGGTTTTAAGCATAAGCCGGACAACTCCCCGTACCTTAACATCGTTAAGATATGAACCGTTCTATATCCAATATAGAAACAGAGGCACTGATTTAATTGGAACCAGATTCAAATCATGCAGCTGTCTCCAGTGCATGTCAACTTAATGGAGAGAGGCCGATCAGCATTACTCAACTTAGGAGTGCTTCCAATTATGAGTAAGCTAAAAGAGAAGCAAGTTCTCTTAATCACTACTATCATCTGAATACCATACACAAGTATCTACATCTTCGATCACCTTGAAGAATCCTGATACTTGCAGCACCTTGTTCTCTACTCTATTCTTATACCTATAACTTCTCAAAACTTAGACTTTGTATTTCTACGAAACACGTGTCTATGAACTAGAGAAGTCATAAGTAAACAGAATATAGTACGGGTATCATCCCCTCTGTCCTAATGGACACTGGACAACATACAATACTCTGTATAAGTCCCTTGAGTCTAATAACTCATTCCATGTGTGTCGTAGGTTGAAAATTGTACTTATGGTTAAGAAGAATTACACCGCTGTTTAATGCTCCTTACCTAACCATCCACTGATATAGGTAAATGTCATAGACATAATTTCAAAAAGTTATATCTCACTTTATGAAAATAAACGTACAGATATATCAATTTGAAATTAGTGCATAACAACGGATATTCAAAACCAAATATTTGCTGCCCGGCAAACAACCCAGGCGATTTCCTCAAATATCACCAATTACAACGAATCCCGATATAATGAGGATGATCACCCAATTCACAATAACTTACTCCCACTCATCATCTGTAAAACCATACAGATGTGAGAATCAAACTTGGTAAATACATACCCTGGAGCAAGGACTAACTGGGAAATCAGTTTTCTTTTAACAATACACAGAGAAACTGAAACATGTAAATGTTTCGGAAGGGTATCCGGGTATTCCTAGTAATGCCTCTTCCATTATCAGATTCACAACTGTAACCGTGTGTTTCTTTGCCATCTCTCCAAATCCCTTTATATGTCTTTAGTCATTACCTTCTGTACACCCACTTAGGCCAAATGGTTTTCTTCCTTCCCTACCGTTCGGCACCAGCCTATGGTTTGGAAGAAGACTATCCAATAAGCATAATGGGTGTACTCTCCTAATCCTAGAAGTACTCGTAACCTGAGAGAAGGTGAAGATAAAAGACAACTGAATAAACCTTATTCCTATTTCTCCTGAACCAGAATCCATCCCCGAACTGGAACAAGTTCCTTCGAGTTCGTATATAACCATACGATGGAGTATCCAATAAACTGTGGATCTTCGTAGTGATACAGAGTGTCCTGAAGAAATACAAAGGTGAAGTAGGAGTGACAATGAAATACTTGGTTTGGTCGCGAATAGCAGTCGCAGTTTACTTTGCCCTCTTACTAATCCCTTTATTTGTCTTTACTTAATACCTTCTGTACACCTTTTAGGCTAAATGGTTTTCTTCATTCCTTACTGTTCGGCACCTGCCTATGGTTTGGAAGAAGACAATCCAATAAGCGTAATAGGTATACTTGTAAGTCGATGTACAACACCCCACGACTTGCGGGGAGGCGGAAATATGAAAAACGATCTTGTTTATATGCTAAACATCGACTAACCGCATGAATCGAAGCTAAACGATAACTAACAACAAACATAGAAGTTAACAACTACTATGTAAAGGGATTATACCTAAAGAACCGTGTCCTTCGTCTTTACGAACTCCACCTCCTCCTCGGCCTTCTCCAAGTAGTAGACGATCCACCACGAGAGCTAAACTCCAAGCTTTGCCTCTAAACTTGAGGCAACTAGGTATCTTTAAGTGCTAATCAAAGTACCTAGATGAAATAGAGTATGGTTATGGATTAAGTAGTCTAACTAATCCTTGTACTCAACACATGAGAGGGGAGGATTAGGGTTTGAAGAGAGAGAGCTTGAGGAGAGAGAAGATGAACATAATAATGAGAAGAGAAAATGAGTTATCATAATATATATCAAGCATTTTATTTTATCAAGAAAAGAAAAGAAAATAATTTACAACCATGCTTGATAAATATCTTGTGGTGATTCATCTCCATGAGTCATTAAGCAATTATGAAGCATTAATGACATGGATGAATCATCCATATGACTCACTAATCTCATTCAATGTATATGCCACCTAAACCTCCTTAGTCACCATCTTCTAGAAGCTTCTCGCGCAATTACGAGAATTCTCCTCCTATCCGTGAAAACACGGAAAAACTTTAGACTGTATAAATCCAATAACCGGATACTAGTAACTGGCTTAAACCAAAGCCGACTAGTAAAAACTGTCCGAAAGTCGTACGTGCGAAAACACACGTATGCGTCCGAACCCTTGTCGTAAAACCATACGACCTCTATATCGTTTCGCCTGGAGTAGGGAAACTCTCTGCGTGGGAATCTAGAGACTCGACTACTACGCTGGCAGTGGGTTTAACCACAGACCGCAAGCGGCACTAGCTATACGTAACGGTCCCCAGGTAGATGTCGATAAGAAGGCCGATGAGGAAACCCATCCGAACTCCTACTGAGTCTGATGTGACAATCTCCGTACAGTCCGGTCTGTTCGTCTAAGACTATCGCATATCGGGCCTAGGGGGCGGCAAGCGTCAGTCCCCTAATAGCGGTATAAGTTGTGTCGGAGCGAAGCCCATTACACCCTGAGAAACTACTGGAACCTACCAGCAAATCTCGCTTGCCCTGGCCAGGGACTTTGCGTAATGGCTCTCTGACACAGCGCGATATCAACCCCCAATACCGGGAGAGACGAATCCTGTCTAACCTCCACTGCCTCCAAGTGCTCGGGACTGCACTCAACTGCTACCTGTTTGCACGACTCCTTTGAGCCGTGGTAGGGTAGCAATCTAAGAACAGTGGGACACACTCGAGGCGAAGTAGCAGTGTCAAGTCTGCGGACTATGCTGTACTCATGTCACCTGGGAACTGTTCACTGACGACTGGTATAAAACCAACCAACAGTTCCCTGTGAGTCCTGTCCGGTGTACCCGTAACCTAACGAGCACCTGCATACTATCTCCAGTACGACGTACTGACGGCTGTAGGACAGACCATCTCCCCAACTGGAATGAGAAGCGTACACACTAGTCTACTCCGGAGTATCGATGCCATGTCTCGATAATCCAACGACTAGGGACCTGAATAAGGATGTGCTTGTAGACTACCCAGCCCCCACTAGTGTGACTGCCATCACAACGCTGGTAGTCAAGCAAGATCCTAAGAGCTCTATCAATACGTATACTCACATATTAAGATAGAAAAACCAAGTAGCATACTACCATGTTTAGCATGACTGTTATATACATGTGAATATCCCAAGCTTCCATTAAGTAATATACAAACTAGTATGATACAATAATGGCCCCTAGGGCATATACACTAACAATACTGTCCTAATCCAAGGAGCACTCGCAACCTGAGAGAAGGTAAAAGGAAAAGACAACTGAATAGTCCTATTCAGTTTCTCCAGAACCAGAAACCATCCTCGAATCTGGAACAAGTTCCTTCGAGTTCGTATATAACCATACGATGGTTTTATCCAATGGAAGTTGATGTTCGTAGTAATACGGGGTGTTCTGGAGAAAAGGGTAAAAGTAGGAGTGGCAATGAGGTATGCAACTCTGACAATCCAAAAGCTAGTGTTTAAGAAGATTCGGTCAACTTGGTCACTGAGTCATAGTCAAGGGTCGGGCCATGGTCGCTGCCAAAGAGAGAGAGAAAAGAAACACTCAGCGTGCACTCTAATCTAGATCAGAATGGTTATCACTTTATCTAATCAGGAAACCTCCCACTGTAACCTCAAATTCTCCTCCAAACATGAAAGAAGAATTAGTCGGGATCACCCGAGGAGTAAACCAACTCATCAGTGGGAATCGGGATCCAACTATCATCGCATGATAATGTGATGGAATCCACTCACATTATCACACTCCAGAAGGTATGCGCATATCTGGCAAGTTTCAGTTTCTTTAGAAACTCCCAATGTGATTTTTACCCCATGCTCTTATGACCTTGACGAAGGTCAACAAATCATAAGTCACATGTCAAGTTCTACCCGTCATTGTCCAGGTTAATTTGAACCCACCCGTACCTACCCTTGACTTTGGCCAACAAAGCAGTACGACTGTCCCAAACCAACGCATCTATCTATGCAGCAGAAAGGTAACAAATAGCTACCATACACTATGCCTTGACGAAGGCCAACAAACATAGCATGAATAGTAAGTGCTACCCGTCTAAAATGACGGAGGGCTACGAATGGTTTTTGGAAAAAAACCTTTAACGTAATGAACTTGATATCGTTGAAGGAACCGGATAGCTTTTTATAAAAATATAGTGGCGAAAACCTTTGCTAAAGAGGTCACTCCCGGTGAAGGGAACTCGGCTCTTTCCCCATAGAATGAGGTGCGGGATATTCCAACTGAATACCACGATGCAAAGCAAAAAGTAATCGGCTATAGTGAAGTTATTACCCTGACGCAAACTTCTGTCTAATGGGTCACTCCCGGTGAAGGGATCCCAGCTCTTGCCTTGTCGACTGAGGTGCTGGATATTCATAACCGAATACCACTGTGCAAAACAAAAGAGAACGTCCTTGCAATAACAGCTTTTTGAAAAATGTTCCAACAATCAAACAGGTTTGTTTAGCTTGCATTGATCTGAATCAATGCAGTCCAATCAATTGATCACACCACAAAAGAACGAAAATATAATGTATGTATATGCCATCCGCATTCGCCACTGGGTCCCATCATCACCCGTTAGGTTACTTAACTAACGACAGAGCGGGGACTGGACTAGCGCGGGTGTAAAACATATACAACATCTACTAGTATATATATCAATATATAATAATCGCTCAAGGCGTGATAAAATGCAACATCACAGAAATGTAATAAGCATCACAGAACAGTACAGATAAACTGGGATCCCCGGGTTTCATAGAGCCGCTACTGAAACCCGACGTTCCCCTGGTCGTGTGGATAGCCTGTGCAATGAAATCCTAGACCCCTACGGGCGCGGCAAGTTACCCGCCAAAACCTGAAGCGAGGCAGCCCCCTTCAACAAAGTGAATGGACCACCCAGCACTTCACGGAATCCGGTAACTTGAGCACCCCTCCTTGGGTCAACCTGTACCCCCTACGAGTGTGGCGAATAGCCCGCCAATTCTAGAGTGAAGCCCCCTCCATCTCAAAGCCATGAGATGCAGGCCAGTTGCCCTCTAGAACCCGGCTATCCGTACACCCCACCGTGGGGTAATCCTAGTACAGAAAGTAAAATATACAACGGGTACATCGACCTCAGCCCGGTCATGCCGCAAAAGAATAATATACAAATAGGCAGTGACGGCATTCCACATGTCGGACGCTCGACCCGCAATATCAAATGTACATATACAACCAAATTGTACTACCATTGCATCCAGGCTATCCACCACGACAAATCCGCAACATCACAGCACAACACAGAACATCAACGTGAATGTCACGTTCGCAAATCCGTCTAAAAGAGCTATAGCAATTAGACAGGATTTACCGATCAAATGACATTCAAGATCGCAAATATAATGTAAATACTGTGAACTAACATGTTTTAAAAATTTCGATCGACAAAGTTCCCCGAAGTGGGCCCCAAGCACAATTCCCAGTACTCAAACAAATCTGGGCCCAAACAAAAAATACCAGAAACCACATTTCCAAGTCAGAGACCAACTCAGAAAATTTCATGCACTGTGGATACAGTACGGCGGCGGATCCACGGCCAAAATGTGGGTACGGCCGCGGATCCGCCGCGCTACAGTGAAATCAGCCCACCAAATTTTCTCGGTTCTCTTAAAAAACCCTGCCTGTTTTTCTGCAGCACACCAAATAATTTTATGACGACTATAAAAATTCGACAGAAAGTTCATGATTGGAAATGCAGTTTTTGGAAATTTCATTCGATCGAAGTTCTAAACACGTTAGAGCAAGCTAGTAAAGGTTAATGGCGTGGCTCTGATACCATGTAAGTCTACGGTAGCGCCCCGGCCGTCTGTACGAGGCCAAAATGTGGAAACGAAAACTTTTTCAAACTAGAAACCGGCGCTATCGTATGCTTAAAACCCAGATCGAACCATTAACCTACTAATAGCTATCTAGAGAAGGAATAGAAAGCTATACCGATCGATCCGTGTCCTTCGGTCTTTGGCCACCATCCCAAGCTCCTCGCGGCAACTCCGGTCTCGATCTCCTCGTCGGAAAAGGGCACCACATCTACGAGTCTTTTTACGGGCTCCCGCTTCATCCTAAGCAACTCGGGCACGAGGTGTGCTGGCCGACGTGTCCAAGGTGTTGTAGAGAATATTTATGATCAATTTGTCTCTTGCATCCATGGCTTGGATGGAGGTTAGAGGTGTTGCCATTGATGGAGATAAAGAGCTAGAGGAAGAAGAAGAAGGAGTTTCTTTTTCCTTTTCTTTTCTTTTGTGATAGAATGAGAGTGAGAGAGAGTCAAAAATGAAAAATACAAGACCAAACATATCATATATGGCAGCCCCTCTCTCTCTCCTCTCCTCATATCAACACAAATCAATCCATTAATGTGACATTTTTCAAAAAAAAGAGACCATGAGTCATAATATTTGTCCATGTCACATTAATGCATCTCATGATGAATTCTAGCTCATTATTTCCGCCATCCAAACATTAATCCAAATGTTTGGTCCAACAAAAAGATACGGCAACATCTAAAGTAAACTCGTGACGGATCACAAGGATACCCCTCACCTGTATATACATACATGCATCCGCATTCCGACTGAATGCGAATACGATGAGACTAAAGTAATCCAACAAATCTAATACTAGGATCCGGCTTAAACCAAAGCCCACTAGTATGATCCGTCCGATCATGATCCGTGCAATACCGCACGTATAAGATCGAACCCTGCGATATATCATACGGCCTCTACAACGTTTCGCCCGAAACTTGAGAAACTGTCTGTGGGGGACTCTAAAGACTCGTCAATACTTTAGCTGTGGATTTAAGCACTAGCACGTTAAAGGTATTAGCCGTACATAACGGGCTACCAAGTATTGACTAAAAGGGAGGTCGATGAGCGAACTCATCCTGACACCCTACGGAGCCTATCAGTGACAATATCCGTACAGTCCGGTCCGTTCGTCTATGAGTATCGCATGGCGGGCCTAGGGGGTTGGTAAAAGTCAGACCCCCAACAGCGGTACAAGTCGTGTCGGAGTGTAGCCCAGAACATCCTGAGATACTACTAGAATACCTACCAGTAAATCTCCTGCCTTGGCCAAGGACTTCGTGTAATGGCTCTCCTAGACGCAGCGCGACCTCACCCCCAATACCAGGAGAGACGAACCCCTGCCGATCCGCTCACTGCCTCCATGTGGCTCGGGACTGTACCCAACTAAAACCTGTTTGCACGACTCCTTTGAGCCGTGGTAGGGTAGTAATCAAAGTACAGTGGGAACTCACACAAGACAAATGACAATCTCAGGTCGATGAACTAACCTGTACACATGTCACCAGGGAACTGCTATCTGACGTCAGGTATAATACCAACTAGCATGTTCCCGGCGAGTCCTGTCCGGTGTACTCATAACCCAATGAGCACCTGTATACATCTTAGGTGATCCAACTGACACCAATGGCTTGTGAGACCGGCCACCGCCCCTCGTCGAGGTCTCGACTGTATACACTAGTCTACTCTGGAGTATCGATGCCCTGTCTCGAAAATTCCCATGACTAGGGACCTTTTAAGGATGTGCTTATAGACCCCAGCTCCCACGTATATGATCGCCATCATACTACTGGTAGTCAAGCAGAATCCTAAGAGCTCTATCAACGTGCAATAGTGACCTATAAGGTCACCTGAAGCAGTTCACGATGATAAAGATAAACCAGATAGCATACTATCATCTCGAGTAAGACTGTCCTACCGGCATAGGTCCTCCCTCAATCATTGCAATCACGTGCCTGTGATCCAATAATTGACTTTGAGGGCACTATATCCAATAAGAGGGAGTGAGGTTAAGAAATGAGAGAGTGAGAGTGTGAGGTGAGAATGAGAGTGAGCCATGCTCTCTCTCTCTCTCTCTCTCTCTCTCTCTCTCTCTTCATTAATTGTCTTCCATGCTTGCCTCACATGCCTTCAATATCAATTCATTTTCCTTTTCTCTTTAATTTTCAAAACAAATAAAACCCTTTTTCTAATAATTAAAATAGATATAAATGTGTAAATGTAACATGACATGAAAATGGTTAAGTGTGCCATGGCTAGTAAAGCATGGTTAACACCTCCTTAACCCTAAGTTAACATGTACATATATTTGCAAGTACTAAAATAATTAAATAAAATATTAATTAATTAAATTAAATATGTGAAAATAATTATTGGTTAAATTTCATTAAAACCCCTATTATATCGCTTAATTAACTATAATCGTGTTCTATGGTGTTACAGTCAACCAGGCAGGTATTGATACTCCGAGGGAGTCTCCCATGCTTTCACATGGAACTAATTAAATAACCTCGTTTCCGCAGGGGCATAACCCCGTTAACACATTTCTTAGACACCTACTGGATCGGCTAATTGTAAAGTGGAAAACTCTCTCAGGAGCAACTCTTACTCGCATTGGGTATCGGGATCCATCTATCTCATAAAAGGTATGCAATCTCATTGCAAATTTCAACATTTGAAATTCCCAATATCTGTTTTTATCCCTAGCAACTTATGACCTTAACTATGGTCAACAAATCATAAACATTAGCCAAATTCAACACGTCATTTCGTGATTGAATTAAACCCACCCGTACGACCCTTAACAATGTCAACAAAGCCGTACGACTACCCTAATCCAATCGCATCACATGCGGCAGATAAGCACTAATCAGCTACCGCACACTACGTCTTGACGAAGGCCAACAAACATAGTACGAATACTAAATAGTACTTATCTGAAATGTCGGAGGGCTGCGACTGGTTTTGAAGAAAACCTTTAACGTAATGAACTTGATATCGTTGCAGAATCCAGTGATTTGAAAAGGATTGTTTTTGTAGAATTTGCTAGTTTTGCTAAAGAGGTCACTCCCGGTGAAGGGATCTCATCTCTTTCCTCATCGAATGAGGTGTTGTATATTCATCAAGGAATACCACTTTGCAAAGCAAGAACTAGAGAAGCTATCAAAACAAAACCGAGTGGATTGTAGCATTTGCTAGTTTTGCTAAAGAGGTCACTCCCGGTGATGGGATCTCGGCTTTTTCCTCATCGAATGAGGTGCTGGATATTCATCAAGAAACACCACTATGCAAAGTAAGAACTAGAGCTGCCTTTTTTAAAAATTTTGATTCTACAATATCTTTAGGTTTCTTTTCTTTCCATTAATCTCATTAATGAAGTCACATCATTTATGTTTCCCTAAACATCACAGAAAAGAAACGAAAATAGAACGTACGCTTATGCCATCTGCATTCGCCACGGGGCCCCATCATGCACCGTTAGGTTACTTAAATAACGGCAGAGCGGGGGCTGGACTAGCGCAGGTGCAAAACATAAGCAACGTTTATTTATATATATATATATATATATATATATATATATATATATATATATATATACAGCATTCGTCTCACGCAGTTATATGATCACATCACAGAAGTCAGCAGCAGAAGTCAACATATGAAATATTGGATATACTAAGAGTTCCATGTTTTAAATTCAGCAAGTAATGAAAAACACGGATTGCACAGTCGTGATGAATAGCCAAACCCACATCCCTAGACCCCTACGAGAGCGGCAAGCAACCCTGCCAATTGTAGAGTTAGGAGACCCGGTCTCGACTCATCGAGATGGTCTCCCACTGGACTCCAGAACCCGGTTACTTGTGCTCCCCGTCTTGGGTCTATCCTAATGCGGAAAAGTAAATAATATACATCAATGATGACATCATCCTCAACCCGAAAGTGTCCCAATAAAAGAATATTACATACATTTTATATGAATGAAAATAGAAAAACTCTCATCTCACGCAAAACCCCCGGCTATTCAATCACGACGATCCAATATAACATATCACAACAACACATAACATCACATGTCATCAACGTAAGTAAATATGCCTATCTCGAATTCCGTTGACATATAGCAACGAAACGGAGATACACCACATATTACACTTACGATCGCAAAAAAGAAAAGAAAAACTACAATATTTAAAATCCGCAAATACCTTAGACATCATAAACCCGGAATATCTCATATTCCGAATTTCATGCCTAACCCTATAAACCTTTCATTTTGGTCTCGAATTGAAAACTCTTTTGAATAAGCAGTCGGATAATTCAACAAGATTCCCAACTGTCGTGTTTGCGTACTATATGCGATTGCGACGGAGTTTTGATCCGAATCGAAACTCCGTGGCAATCGATCAACCGAGACTAAAACGCTAGATTTATAAAATACTAACTAGTTTTCTCAAAACTAATTGTTGTGGATTCTAAATATTGTATCATATATCATCATAATTTAGACGACGTTAAATATTTCGATCGACTTATCAAATACCCACAAATCCCAGAGGCCTCAACAACTTGAGTCTCACTAAAAACATCAAGAAAGTGCCAAATATGTCGATGGAGCGGCACAAGAAAATAGATCACATAATACCATAAACATGCAGCGGAACCGCGACCAAACTGGTGGGTAGGACGCAGTTCCGCGGCGCTTTAAAGGAATTAGTGCTTTGAATTTCTTGGGACTCCATTAAATACCCTGCACAATTTTCTGACTATTTTTAATCTCGAAGATTTCAACTTTTGAAAAATGGACCAAAACTTATCAAAAACCGACTTCGAAAATTCGATCGAACGCTTTAATGTCGTAAAGACTTTCCCTAATACTCTAGCTTGGCTCTGATACCATGAAAGTGTTTCCTAGCACCACCAAAGGGTTTATACTGGCATCAAGCATGCAATTTTCAAAATTTCGGGCTGCTAAGCTACACTATCCAAAGATCTAACTAGATTATTAGCGTTTATAGAATGATATATAAAGATTTACACTAAGTGAAGAATGCTACAATCTTTGTAGACCAAGTCCTTCTCTTCTCAAGCTCTGGGTAGTAGTCCCTAAGACTCCTCTAGACTCCACTTAAAGAATGAATGAACTTCTTTCACGATCTTCGTGTCGAAGATGATCCATCCGAAGCTCCTCTAATTTAAGCTACCTCTTCACTAATCTCCTATTAGTGAAGGAAACAACTTAAACTCAAGTGCTAATCAAGTGTAGGATGATGAAGTAGGGGTGTTAAGCTCACTCAGTATCTTCTAAAGCCATAGGGTTCACAACACATGTGAGGGTTAAGGCTAGAAGTAAGATGGAGAGGAGGAAGAAGGAGAGCAAGCAAAAATGAGCTAAGGGAAAAAATAGCAAGTTGAGAATGGCTCTTCATTCCCCTCACTTATTGAAGCATCCATTATTTATCAAATAAATAATTAGAACCATGCTTCAATAGTGAGTCAAGACCAATAAACTAATGAAAATGCCATGCCTCGCCCATATCCAAAATATCTCCCCATTTTCCACCTCTTTTTCTATTTTCTAAAAATAGAAAATCCAAGCCATGCTTCATAATAATACATATATATATATATATATATATATATATATTAAGAAAAGAAAATAATTAGTGAGCATAATATTAGTTAATATATAATTATATCAAATATAAATATATATCATATTATTAAATCAACACTTGATTCAACAATCCGGTTATATCACATATAACCGACTAATATCATTTATATGTATATCACATTATCAAATCAACACTTGATTAAATAATCTGGTTATATCACATATAACCTAACCGATATCAAATTACCGCCAGATTAGAATACGGTATCACATACTTGTATTTAATCAGGCCCCCGCACATATCAACATATGTGCCCTATTTCGTTTCGCTTGAACTAGGAAGCCTCTGTGTGGGACTCTAAAAACTCGTCAATATGCCAGCAATAGGTAATGATCACATCAGTTACCTACAAGCCGTTAGCGGTACTAACTGGACGTAACGGCTATCCAGGTATTGAGCGAATAGAAGATCAACAAGCAGGCTTGTCCAAACTCCCATGAAGCCTATAAGTAACACTTACCATACAGTCCGGTCTCTTCGTCTGATATGTCGCATATCGAGTCTAGGGGTGGAATCGTCAGACCCCAGTAACTTGATAAGTCATGCCGATGTGCCAATCGAGTATAGCGCAACATCAACTCCCTATACCGGGAGAGACGAAACCCCTCCTATCGCTCACTGCCTCCATATGACTCGGGACTGTACCCAAAATCCACCTATTTGCATGACTCCTTTTAGCTGTGGTAGGGAGAAAATCAAAGCACGGTGGGAACCACACAAGACACTATGACGATCTCGGGTCTATAGACTAACATGTACCAGTGTCACCAGAGAACTGCTATCTGACGATAGGTATGGTACCATCTAGGAGTTTTCGGCGAGTCCTGTTCGGTGTACCCATTCTCTAATGAGCACCTGTGTACAATTTTTGATGTCAAACACCAATGGTTATGGGATCAACCATCGTCCCCTACAGAGTCAAGAAACGTACACACTATTCTACTCTGGAATATCGATGCCCTGTCTCGATATCCCCTCAACTAGGAATAATTAAAGGATGTGCTTGTGGACTACATAAGTCCCAGTAGTATAATCCGCATTATAGTCCTGGTAGTCAAGCAAACATCCTAAGGGCTTTATCAACATGTATCAGAGAGACGGTATAATAATCCAAGTGTACATGTTAAGATAAAGAGCAACCAGATAGCATACTATCATGTCGAGCAAGAAAGTTCTCTATATATATATCCAAGCATCCATTATATCATACAATAATGGTCTCTAGGGCATACATATTCCTAACAGAGCATACATATCCAACAATCTCCCACTTTTACTAAGGCCAGTTATTGGCGTATCGAGTACCCAACGTCTGCACTATGGCCAGGTGTTAGTGTATCGCATACCTAACATCTCAAAAATTCATTTGAACTGTGCTTGAGGGAGGGTATTTGTGAATGGATCCGCTATGTTTTCTTTTGTATCTACTCTCAGAATCTCGATCTCCCTGCGATCTACAATCTCCTTGATCAGGTGATACCGCCTCAAGATGTGTCTGGATTTCTGATGGGACCGTGGTTCCTTCGCTAAAACCATATCCCCATTGTTATCGCAATACAAAAGTATTAGATCAACAATGAACAGAACCACCTCAAGTTCAATAATAAACTTCTTCATCCAGACCGCTTCTTTTGCGGTATCGTTGGCAGCAATGTATTCAGCCTCCATCATCGAGTCTGCTACGGTGTCATGTTTGGAGCTCTTTCAACAGACCATCCCTCTGTTGAGGGTAAACACATAATCCGAGACAGACTTGCTGCCATCCTTATCATTTTGTAAACTTGAGTCAGTAAAGGACTCGACCCGGAGGTTTCCATTATCGTACATTAAGAACATCTTTTTAGTCCTTCTCAGGTACTTGAGAATATTCTTTACAGCTATCTGGTGCTTCTCCTCTGGTTTGGACTGATACCGACTCACCATGCTAAGCGCGTAAGCTACATCTGGTCTGATACATAATATCGCATACATTATAGATCCTACAGCCGAAGCGTAGGGTATAATGCTTATGCGAGCCCTCTCCTCATCAGTCTTGGACGACATCTCTTTGAAGAGGGTGATTCCATCCAAAGCAGGTGTATTACCGCGCTTGGAATCTTCCATACTAAATCTCTTTAGTATGGCATCTATGTACCTATACTGTGATAGTCCCAACAAGCTCTTAGATCTATCTTTATAGATCTTAACCCCTAGAGTGTAAGAGGCATCATCCAGGTCTTTCATGGAGAACTTTTGTGACAAGAACAGGTTGACCAATTGCAGCATTGGAATATCATTTCCTATCAAGAGAATGTTATCGACGTACAAAACAAGGAATACGAAAGCTCTCCCTACAAATTTTTTTAGATACATGGCTCATCCTCATTTTTGATGAAGTCAAATTCCTTGATTATCTCAACAAAATAAATGTTCCAGCTCCGCGATACATTCTTTAATACATAAATGGATTAAAGCAACTTGCATACTTTTCTGTTGCTCCCACTATCTTTGAATCCCTCAAGCTGATCCATATAAACGCACTCTTCTAAACTTCCATTTAGAAAAGTCGTTTTTACGTCCATCTGCCGGATATCATAGTCATAGAAGGCAGCAAAGGAAAGTAGGATTTGAATGGATTTGAGCATAGCTACTGAAAAAAGGTTTTATCATAGTCCACACAGGGTCTTTGATGAAAACCTTTTGCAATAAGTCTAGCTTTATAAGTTTCCACCTGTCCATCTACACCAATTTTCTTTTTGAAGATCCACTTGCATCCAACAGGTTTTACCCCAGGAAGAGCAATATCCAAAGTCCAAGCTTTGTTGGTGTACATGGACTCCATTTCGGATCGCATAGCATCCAGCCATTTAGCAGAGTCCCTACTGGTAATGGCCTGCTCGAAACTAATAGGATCATTTTATTCCAAGATGCAATCCTCCTGATCCCCGTCTATGAGAAAACCATAGTATCTCTCGGGGGGACGAAAAAATCCTACTAGATCTGCGGCGCGGCTGAGCTTCATCCGGGATTATTGAATCTTAAGGTTCCACCAAATCTTCAGTTTCAGTTTGTGGTTCCAGAATTTCTTTAAGTTCTACCGTGCTCCCACTAATTTATTTTGCAAAAAACTCCTTCTCTAAAAAGATGGCATGGCGAGCAACAAACACCTTCTGTTCCTCGATGTGGTAGAATAAATATCCTGTCGAATGCTTAGGATATCTCACAAACTTACACAGAACTGACCGCGTCTTGAGCTTGTCCGGATTCTGCTTTTTTACATAAAATGGACAACCCCATATCTTAATAAAATTAAAGTATGGTCTCTTCCCCTCCCACATATCATGTGGAGTGGTAGGCACGGATTTAGTTGAAACCCTATTCAATACATATGCAGATGTCTCTAGTGCATATCCCCAAAATGAAAGATGAAACTTAGCATTACTCATCATAGAGTGAATCATATCTAATAAGGTACGATTCCTCCGCTCCGATACACTATTGTGATGTGGTGTATACGGAGGAGTAAGCTGAGAGAGAATCCCATTCTCTTTTAAATAGTCATGGAATTCCGTACTCAAGTACTCCCCCCCCCGATCAGATCAAAGGATCTTGATACTTTTTCCTGTATAGTTCTCTATTTCTCTTTTATATTCTTTGAACTTCTCAAAATCTTCATATTTGTGTTTCATGAGAAATACATATCCGAACCTAGAGAGATCATCAGTGAATGTAATGAAGTACAAGAACCCACCCCTCGCATACGTAGATATTGGACCACATACATCACTGTGTATGAGTCCAAAGAGCTCTATAGCTCTTTCTTCGTGTCCCATAAACGGAGCTTTGGCCATTTTTCCTTTGAGACAAAACTGGTAAGTTTCATAAGATGTAAATTCGAACGAATTCAAATATTCATCTTTATGTAACTTAGCAAGTCTTTTCTTATTGATATGAACAAGTCTACAATTCCACAAGTAGACTTCGATCGTATCTGAACTCTTCCTCTTGCGTGTGTTTTGTATATTGAAAATTGAGTTTTGATTAAGAACATAGATACCATTACATAATCTATCTTCTGCAACCAGTACCTGATTAAGGTAAATGTTCATGATATTTCTATCTAAAACAAAGTTATATCCATCTTTATCAAGTAAGAAACGGATATAATGTTACACAACATAGAAGCTACATAGTAACAGTTGTTCAAAATCATAGTATTGCCACTTGGCAACACTAGGTGATTTTCGCCGACGACAGCAGTATCAACTTGTGCTCCATTCCCTACTCTGAGGGACAAATCACCAGGTCCAACCATCCTACTTTTTCTCAGTCCCTGTAATAAATTACAGATGTGAGATCCCGATCCGGTATCTAGTACCCAGGAGGTAGGTCTGACCGAAAAACATTTCTCAATAACAAATACACCTGAAGAAGATGCATTAGAATGCTTCTCCTTCATCAGGGTCAAATGGAATTCCTTGCATTCCCCTTTCCATTGCCCATACTCGTGACAGTTGTCACAAGTTAAAGTCGAACCGACGTTCCTAATCCCAGTGTAATAAGCTGATTCGATCAAGTCATACATTTTATTATCTTGATTAAGGTATGACATGATTGCTACCTGGAGAGAGAGAAAAGAAACACTCGGTGTATGCTCTTGTAAGATTAGATTGGTTTTTAATTTATCTAATCAGAATAGCTCTCACTGTTTCCTCGAATTCTCTCTCAAACCTTAAAAGGAGAACTAGTCGGAATCATTTACACCTTACAAGTTCGCTAACCGTTCGGCCAGGTGGGTGTTGGTACTCCAAGGGAGGTTTCTCGTGCTCTCGCACGGACCTAATTAAAAGAAACTCCGTTTCCGCAGAGGCATAGCCCCGATAACACTTTTTAGACACCTAATAGGTTAGCTAATTGTGAAGTGAAAAATATCTCCCAAGAGTAATCCTACTCATCAGTGGGAATCGGGACCCAACTATTATCGCGTGATAACCTAGATAGAAACCACTCTAGTCACCACACTCTAGAAGGTATGCACACACTTTTCAAGTTTTCTTTATATTTGAAACTCCCGATATGGTTTTTGCCCCTAACGACCTATAACCTTGACGCATGCCAACAAATCAGAGGTCGATAGTCAAGTTCTACCCGTCATTATCTTGATTAAATCAAACCCACCCGCACAAGCCCTTAGGGCATACCAACAAAGCTGTGCGACTATCCCGATCAATCGCATCACTATGCAACAGATAAGCATCACTCAGCTACCGTACACTATGCCTTGACACATGCCAAAAAATATAGTACGAATATTAAGTGCTACATATCTGAAATGACGAAGGGATACGACTGGTTTTTGACGAAAAACCTTTAATGTAATGAAATTGATATCGTTGAAGGAACCGAGTAGTTTTGAAAGGGAGTGATTTAGACTTCGTTTTTAAAACAAATGGTTTTGATGAAAACCGAGTAATCTATAGTAACACAAACTTTTTCTTAAGAGTGAAATCCCCATGAAGGGATCAAGGCTCTTTCCTCATTGAATGAGGCGCAGGATACTTCTAACCGAACACCTCTATGCAAAACAAAAGAATGCGACTATAGTTTTCGAAAAATTAGTTCCGACATCATATTAGGATTATTTTTCCTTGCATTAATAAAAATTAATGTGGCCCCATCAATTAATTCCTATCACACCAGAAAACAACGAAAATAGAATGTACGTATATGTCATCCGCATTCGCCACGAGATTCGGGGACTTCACCGTAAGGTTACTTAACTTAAGGCAGTGCATGGGCAGGGCTAGCGCAGATTCAAAACATATAAATGGATGGGCAGGGCTAGCGCAGATTCAAAACATATAAATGCATATATATATATATATAGTTATCTCATACATGATATAATAAACATTACAGGTATGCGATAAACAATATGGAATAACGGATAATTTAGGAGCCCCGCGTTTCATTTGAGCCGCAAATGAAACTCGACACTCTCCAGTCGTGTAGATAGCCCATACAATATCAGACCAAGATCTCTACGAGAGCGGCAAGTTACCCATAATTCTAGAAGTGAGGCAACCCATACTCCACATCATGAGTTGGCCACCCGGCACTTCATGAAATCCGGTAATTTGAGCACTCCACCGTAGGTCATCCTAAAACCCCTACAAGTGCGACGAATAGCCCGCCAATTCTAGAGTGAGGAAGCTCGAACTCACCACTATGAGACGACCGCATAACACACTCTAGAACCCGGCTATTCGAGCACTTCTCCGCAGGTTTATCTTACTACAAAATGAAATAATATACAATGGTGATATCGACCTCAACCCGGCCGTGTCCCGATAAAAGAATATATAAAAAGGTAGAAACGACAGTCCACGGTCGGACACTCTCCCCGCAATAATGAATATAAAAAATACACAATTGTACAACCAATATCGCACGAGAGGCTATCCAACACGACAATCCGTATAAACCATCACAGAGATATACAGCACAACAACACAATCAAGTATGTGTAACCCCGTCTAAATGACATTTAGAAATTAGACGATATTTGAAACACATATACAATATCGCAGATATCAACGATGCAAAAGTTTCGAGTTTTAAAACTTTTCGTGTTGCCCCTAAGCACAAATAGTACTTAACCAAATTTGGGCAAAAAAGAAGTATGCCAAAAATCCTATTTTCTAAAACCCAAAACATAGAAAGAAGACGAGACCAATCAGAGAAAGTACAGCCGCAATAAGGGACTAAAATCAATTTTTAGGCGGCCAAAAGTTCTCTTTTTTGGTTCATTTTCATTCTGTGTCATTTTCATACAAGTATCATCCTTCTGCAATACTTCAAATAAAATTTAGAGACCAAAAAATTTCAAACAGAAACTTGAGATTTTGGGTTTTGAAAAAACGGAAATTTGTCGGTTTTGAAACTTAAGCATCGTCTACAACTAGTTTACTTGTTTGGGTTACTCTGATACCGTGATGAAGTTCCTAGCGCCTTTGCCGATAACCCGCAGCCTTTGCAGAATAAAAAACTTTAAATTTTATAAAAAGGCATTAGAAACGTAAACCCTAGAATCTATCCAAATACTAAAACTAGCTAAGTAGAAGATTTTATGTTACTCGGTTGAAATAACTACCTTTGTAGTCGTGTCATTCGTCTTTAAATCCTCTTTTTTAGCTCCTCGGAACTCTGAGATCGAGCTTGTAGGCCAGTCTTCCTTGGTCCTAGATGATCCACCCGAGAGACATGATTTAAGGCTCTAGCTTCACACCAAAAGTAAGTGAAGCAAATAAAAACCCTAGATTGATAATCTAAAATGTTTAGAGATGTAGTGATGTGATCAAGTATTTTTCTATCTCTTCTTCTCTTGGATTCTCAACTCATGAGAGGGCAAGAGAAGAAGAAGAATGAGGAGCTCAAGTGAGGAAAGAGAAACAAAATGTGAGAATAAGCCTTAGTGAGAGAAAATGGCTAGCTTGATTTTGATAAAACAATTTCCAAATAGAAAATAGCAACCATACTTGAATAGTGTAGACAGATGCAATAAACAAATACCATGGTCATTCCTCTCACCATCCTTTGTTTACACCTCACCCTTCCATCTCATTTCTAATTTCCAATAAATGGAAAATCCTAAAATGAGGTGTCCTCCTTCTAGAATATATGATATATAAATCAAAATGCATTTTACCGTATATACATACCTGTATCCGTATAAAAGTACGAATATCCAAGAGATAGGAAAAATACAGTGAACATAATACTAGAATATACATATCGAAATATATATATGTAAATTATTAAATCAATACTTGATTTAATAATCCGGATTAATTCTAAGTCGGCTAGTATCACCATCCGTCTAAAATCTGTGTAGCTAGTACATGTATTTAATCGGAACCCTACACGTATCAAAATACTACCACTACATCATTTTCCTGAACCAAGAAAACCCTCTGTGTGGGACTCTAAACACTCGACAGTACGATAGCAGTGAGTTACTGGATAAATTCATATCCATAAACACGTCAGCGGCACTAGCTGTAAGTAACAGCTATCCAGGTATCTGTCGAAAGGAAGGCCGACGAGCAAACTTATTCGAACCCCTACTGAGCCTATCTGTGACAATCTCTATACAGTTTGGTCTTTTCGTCGAAGAGTATCACATACCGGGTTTAGGGGTGGTATACGTCAGACCTTAATAACCCGATAATTCATGCCGATGTGGCTTATGACCAATCCAAGAAACTACTGATCTAACTATCAGTAAATCTCATCTGTCTTGGCCAAGGTTTTAAGGTGCTGGCCAACCGAATACAGTGCGACATCGACTCCCTATACCGAGAGAGACGAATCCCTAACAATCGATCACTGCCTCCATGTAGCTCGGGAATGTACCCAACTAAAACCTGTTTGCACGACTCAGTAGATCCGTGGTAGGGTAGTAATCTAGGTACAATAGGAACTCACACGATACAAATGACGGTCTCATGTCTAAAGACTAACCTGAACTCATGTCACCTGAGAACTGCTATCTGACGATAAGTATAATACCATCTAGAAGTTCTCGAAGAGTCCGTCCAGTGTCCTCACCCCCGGTGAGTACATGTATACGATCTTAGGGGTCACACACCAATGGCTATGAGACTAACTATCGCCCCTCGTCGGGGTCTAAAAACGTATACACCAGTCTACTCCGGAATATCGATGTCCAGACTCGATACTCCCACGACTAGTGTCACTTGCTCTTTATTCCATACAACTGCAATGGCTGATATGTAAGTCTCACTTGTGGTTTATTTAAGTAAAACATGATTGATATAAGATTATCTTTTAACAAACCACTAGTCGAGTCTGAGTTTGTTATCTTGATCTGTAATATTTATTGTTTGGTTTTTTCCTTTACGCATTTACATATTAGGATCTGTAAGCCGATGTCGCGCACCCTGCGGGTTCGCGGGGAGGCGGAATTTTCAAAAATGATTTTTACAAACTACACAACACCGGCTAACTCCAGGATCTATACTAAAACCTTAACTAATTAAACTATCTAGGAGGTTTAGCTACTCGGTAAGAGTGTTATACCTCCGTGTACTAGTCCTTCGGGTCTTCTTGTCCTCCTCTCCTTGGCTCCTAGAAGTATGGATCGAGCTTGCGACGTCGGCATCCTCGCGTCAAAGATGATACAACCGAGAGTATGTTCTTTGAGCTCCAACCTCTAAACCGAGATAATTAGGGTAAATGGTTTGCTAATCCAAGTAGCCTACGTGATGTGGAGAAGCTATTAGATTGTTTTGTCTCATGAGACTCTTTGTTTCACAACTCATGTGAATGTAAGAGTCTCACTTGAGGAAGAAGAGGAAAACTTGGAGAGAGAAAGAGAATTAAAAATGAGCAAGGTTGTGAAGTGTAGAGAATGGCTCGAGGTTTTCAATAATGAAGCATGTAATATTTTCTCATAGAAAATACCTCCCATGCTTCAATAGTGCATCCAAACCAATAAACAATTTCTTGAGCCATGCTTTACACCAGACCACAAAAGACTCCTCCATTTCCACCTCATTAATCCATTTTGCAAAAATAGATAATCCAATAATGAGGTGTCCCCTTCTAGAAGCATACCTTGCCAAATTATAAGAATGCCCTCACCATATACATACCCATATCCGTATTCCGAAAAATACGAATACACTGAGACGATAACAATCCAATAATACAATACTAGGATCCGGTTAAAACCAAAGCCCGCTAGTATTGTCCCCCAGAACATCATCCGTGTACAAGTACATGTATGTGATTGTGGCCCTGCCGTAAAACCATACGGCCTCTACATCTTTTGCCCGAAGCAGCGAAACCCTCTGTGTGGGACTCTAAACATTCGACAGTACGCTGGCAGTGGGTTTAACCATAAGAACGTCAGCAGAACTAACTGCACGTAACGGCTACCCAGGTATCTGTCGATAAGAAGGTCGATGAGAAAACTCATCCGAACTCCTATTGAGCTTGTCTGTGACAATCTCCATACAATCCGGTTTGTTCGTCTAAGATACCCGCATATCGAGCCTAGGGGGATGGTAAACGTCAAACCCCTAACAGCCCAATAAGTCGTGCCGGATGAGAGCCCAATACACCTTGAAAAACTACTGGAGTACCTACCAGTATATCTCGACTGTCCTGACCAGGGACATTGTGTAATGGCTTTCCGAACACTGCACGATATCAACCCCCAATACCGGGAGAGACGAATCCTATCTGACCGCTACTGCCTCCAAGTGCTTCGGGACTACACCCAACTACTACCTGTTTGCACGACTCCTTTGAGCCGTGGTAGGGTAGTAATCTAAGTGCAGTGGGAACACACTCGAGACGAAGTAGTGATCGCAAGTCAACAGGACTAACCTGTACTCATGTCATCTGGGAACTGCTTCCTAACGATAGGTATAATACCAACCGGCAGTTCCCGACGAGTCCTGTCCAATGTAACTCATAACCTAATGAGCACATGTATACTATCTCCAGTACAATGTACTAATGGGTGTGGGACAGACCATCTTCCCTGCTGGGATGAAAATCGTATACACTAGTCTACTCCGGAGTATCGATACCTCGTCTCAATAATCCTACGACTAGGGACCTGTATAAGGATGTGATTATAGACTATCCAGCCCCCACTAGTGTGACTGCCATCACAATGCTGATAATCAAGCAAAAATCCTAAGAGATCTACCAATATGTATAAGCGATATGCTAAAAGAAACACATGCACATATTAAGGTAGAATCAAACCAGATAGCATACTACAATTTTGAGCAAGACTGTTATTATAACTGTGAATATCCCAAGCTTCCAATATGTAATATACAATCCAGTATGATACAATAATGGCCTCTAGGGCATATATCACTAACAGGATCTATTATTATTTACTGTATATTAATATCCTAATTATTGACTCATTATTGAATTTGAACAGGATGATGTCGGTATTGTCGATATCATGTTGGACTTTTCTGGAACTATTGCTGATGAGGTTGACACACAGAAAGTTATGTGTTAGTTATTTTAATCCTTATATATGTGTCTGTGTCATTGTTTTCGAGAACCGGCTGAGGCTTTAAAATTGCTAAAGCATAACGATGGATTTGATGTTGGAGGTGCTTGGTTCCAGATATCTAAAAAAGATGCTTCCAATGATCTATTTGTCCCTGAGAGTAGGGTAGTGTCCTTTAACGATATATAGTTCATTCCACTGTCTTATGTAAAATTTATTTTGTGACTCTCAATTTATTCTAATATATGCGGTAGAAGAAGAGCTTGGGAAGGTAGCCAAGGTGTTGGCGGTGGGGGCTACCGGCTTTGGCTGCGAGTTACTTCATAACTTGGCCCCTTTAGGCTTCAAAAACTTGGTAGTTATAGACATTGGTACAATTGATGTATCCAACCTTTTCCTAAAACTCGAAATTCATATCTGTTTTACATCTTTTGAGACTAATTTCTTTAATGTTCGCTTTGAGTTTTGTTTCTTAAAGTCATGAAAGTGTTAAATGATAATGCAGATCTTGCAATGTTGGAAAGTCGAAAGCGGAAGTTGCTTCAAAACGTGTCATGGAGACAATCAGCGGAGTGAACATAGTACCTCACTTCTGCAATATTGAGGACAAAAACATAGAGTTTCTTTAACTCTTGTAATATATTTGTGAGGCTATAACCTACATCAATTCTGTTGCGTGTAATTTCCTAAGCATCTTCTTCTGAATTCTGCAACTTTTTTAACATAGAGCCTGGATTTAAAGGAGAGGGTACTGGTTTGTGATCCATTAACTTATCAATTGTCTAGTTCATGTTCATGGAAATTGCTGGTTTACCTTTAGTAACAAAATTAATTTTCTAAATAAATTCTTTCAAAGTTCTTCTCTCGTCATTGTGAGAGTGAATTTAGGTTGTCTTCTTGAATGCATTTTTAGGATATAAATGCCGATAGAATTAAAATAGAAGACCTAGAAATTGTTTGGTATTTACGAAGAATATTGATATATAGTCTATTTCGAAGCACACTGATGTTGAATAACGTTTTTGTTAGGATTTTTAGATCTCAAACAATTTATAAATAAAACACAGATGTTTGAGAAGAAAAGAAAATATAAAAACACAGTCAAACACAAGGAAAAATCTTCCAACTTCTCTTCTTTATTCAACTTCAATACGAATTACAAAACTTCTCTTCAACTCTTCTTCTTCTCTACATAAAATATCCTAATCAATCTATATTTATAGGCTTAGACAATGATGCTTAGAGATACACTACTAAAATAGGAGGTTGCCCCTACGGATATTGAAATCCGTAGGGGCAGTTTATGTTGGCCTTACGGATTAAGCCGTAGGGCCAGAAGGTTGCCCCTACGGTCCAAGACGTTCAAGAGTAAAAATATTAAATCTTAATTTGGTGTTTACCCCTACGAAGCCGCAAACCAAGGACCTACGGACAAATTTGTAGGGGCATCTAAATATGGATTTAATAGAAAAGGCACATAATTTCCCTGCGCGCCGATTATCCTCTCTTCTCGCTCGTGCCCGCGAAACCTCCTAAATCCCCTTTTCTCGTCGCCGCGTCGCCGATCTCGCCAATCTCGTCACCGATCTCGCCGATCTCGTCGCCGTTCTCTCTCTCTCATTCCCGATCTCGTTCCCGTTCTCATCGCCGTTATTCCTCGTCGCCGATTGTCGATTTTCTCCTCCACCGAACAGATAAGTAATTAAATCTTCAATTAAAGTAATTTTTGATTATTTTAGGGGTTGGGGTTGGGGTTGCGGTTGGGGTTCAGCTAGGGTTGCGGTTGGGGTTGGGTTCAGTTAGGGTTGCGGTTGGAGTTGGGGTTGGGGTTAGGTTGGGGCTGGGGCTGGGGCTGGTGCTGGTGCTGGGGCTGGGGTTGGGGTTGGGGTTGGGGTTCGGCTGGGGCTGGGGCTGGGGCTGGGGTTAGGATTAGGGCTGAAAACAATGGATCTTGCTTAAGGTATATTTTCAGTTGTAAAATTTTATTTGAGGTGTTACATGAGATAGAATAACTTAGTTATATTTTCAAACAATTATAATTTTATTTTTCAGTTGTAGAATTTTAAACTAGTTAATAAATAGGCAAGATATCGTTAAGTAATTTATACGGTTCGAAGTTCAGCCGTAGACTTCGAGACTAGTTGATGCGCAAGTAAAATATTGCAATATTTGAGGGAATTAAACAGCATGAAAACAATGGATCTTGCTTAAGATGCTAAAAGTTCGTAGGAATCGAAAAACATGGACCTGCCGTAAGCGAGCATATGTGGTGTCGTCCTCTCTTCACTGATATGCACACATACACGCGCCCATACACGCAGGGCCTAATACATAAATTTGCACTTTCATTCTCTCTACGGACACATGCACCACACATGCACGCATACACACGACCTAATACATAAATATGCACTGTCCTCTCTACATAGACATGCACACACACATGCATGAATACACACAGGGCCTAAGACAAATATAAAACAAAAAAAACATCATATTTCAATACCTTTTTACATATGTATCAAATACTTGCAAAGTTGATTTGCTGTCCATAGCTGTTCTAAACCTTCTACTTCTTTGTTGATTCATTTTAGCTCTAGGAGCTACTCCATCTGCAAACCAATGTTATTCCAAAATAAAAGCTCTAGTAATTAACTCACACATAAAATTGAGTACAATTTTAGGGTTTTGTTGCACCTATATATAGATATTTACATTGTATACTTGAGATCATGAAAATTAATAACAGAAAAAAGTGGTTTTCTTGCAGGAAAAAGTTACTCACCAATGGCCAAATAGAGAAGCTTCCTTGGCCTAACAATCATAAAGATACGATCAATATACTCAAAAATTGAAGCAAAAACCTCTTCATAAGTAGTTGGCTATATGAGCTGCACATATATAAATTAATTAATTAATATATAATTAGCAATAAACTCATGAACATTTTGAGAAATTATTCGGTGGGCAGGTGTAATTAAATCCATCCAGTTCGGACACCATTCAGACATCTTGATGGGATCCATGTTCTTAATTTTTTTTCTTTTTCATGGACCGGACACATAACGGACAAACCATAGATCAATTTTTCCAACACTTCATAACAAACTATAAACACAATCATGCATATAAATTGCATGCATGTGCATATATGGCATGGCGCATGGCATGGCATGGTATGGTTTGGAATTTAATCATACCTGATCCTTAGGGTGGAAACATGGATGTATGATGCCATTCATGTCAAGATAGAGATTATCAAACTCAACCCCATTAGGGTTTTGTTGGTGTGATGCACCATCCACACACGATGAGTTGGGTTCTTCAACAGCATCTCTCACTATTTTTGGATATTTGATAACTAGCCATCTATAGAAGGAAGGAACACCCATTGCCACTCCTCTCTCTCTCCTCTCTCTCTCACCTACAAACCTCACTCTCAATGAAGAAAAACAAACTATCTAGTCTAGTCTAGTCTTGTCTTAAATAAAGAGAAGATATACATAGAGGGGATCTGAACCGACATTGAGAGAGAAAGAGAGAGAGAAAGAGAGATTGGGACAAATTAAGGTATGATTACATTCAGAGATGAAGAATTAATGAAGGGATGCTTACTGTGTTGCAAGAAAATTCAATGATGAAGGATTAGAGGTGCCTGAGATTTGATGCGTGGGAAGCTGGTGAGACCAAAGATTTTGTGAACAAAAATTGAGGTTTTTGGCAGTCATGCAGCTTGAAAACATCGTGATGCTTCTTGAGAAATACTTTCGAATGCGGATTCCACCCGCTTTTTATAGATGATGTTGATTGGTTAGAAAATGTGCGGAGGTAAACACGACTTAGAATTCGATTTTGTTTCTACTTATGCCACTCTTTATGTCTAAGACCAAACCTTTGGACGGTTATGACTGTCTCGTTCCCACTACTAAAATAGGGGGTTGCCTCTACGGATATTGAAATCCGTAGGGGCAGATTTCTATCCGTATATCATTAGATAAATAGAAAGGAAGAAAATTCGATATGTATGTGCTACTCCATGAAGGTCAATTGAACAGTGTCGGTGGTTATAAAAAAAATAACGAAGAATTGAATTTTGATTGCCACATATCACGAGAAAACTTTTCTGACACCGTGTACCCAATTTTCCCACACACACCCCTTCACACATGAAGGTTGGCAGAAGATGTTTTTCTGGTAACATCTTTAGCATCATCGAGACTTAATTGCATATGAAAAGAGGATATATATTCTTTCAACTTGAATTTATATTATATCCATCTTGTTTATTGATTTCTTTTCTATGTTGAAGGTATGTATCTCAATCTCAAGTCTAATGCATCTTAGTTCCTTAATACTCAATTCTTCATATATCTTATTCTCAAGTTGCAATTTGCAAGTAACTAAGCAAGTATTATTTCATAAGTTTAAAATCATGTTACACATACAATAAGAATACACAACAAATGCATCATTGAAGAGTGATTCAAGATATTCAAGTTAAAACCAATATATGATACTCGATGATAATATGGAACTTTCATATTCTCATCGATACTCATATATGAAACTAAAAGCGCCACTTAGTCCCCGTCTATCGGTTAACATACGTTCGATATTCGTCGTGACATAGAACTATACAAAGTTGATCTTAGTCTAAAATTAGACTAACGTATCCTTAACAAACGTTTAAGTTGATCTTAGTCTCAAATGAGATTAACGATCCTTAAACCCAACCCAAACCTAAATCTAAGATAATACGGATTTGGACTGATCCACGCCCTACGGGCGACAACATAAATTAGTCTCCGTATACAATCCACGGGCAACCAAAAACAAAACAAACACCCACGACACGAAGTAACCATCTGGAGAAGGAGAAAGTTGTTACCGCTATGCGGTAGCGTAATTAACTGCAGGGGCTTGCGCCTGCAGGGAAGAGCGTCCCCACAATCAAAAACCCCTCAACGAGGGGGAATCTGACGAAGTCTGCTACATCGGCCGCATCCGTTTAAACCTTCGATATACGGTGTCATAAATCAACTTGGCATCTTCGGAGAGGTGGACGGATAGAACCAAATAGCATCTGCCCTCGAAATTCAGGCCCGGACGTCCAAACGTCCTGGTCGCGTCTTTCGGCGGAGAACATATGTGACATGTGATATGTATGCATGTGTTTATATGATATGTTCGTATGTATGCATTTAAGTAAAAACAACCCTACACTTAAGCGAAATCATAAATTGAAACACTTATATAAAATACAACTCATACATTGGTATCCTCAAATCTAACTTTGATTATCGATAATTTATTTTTTTCAACGACAAACGCACACACAAAGCATGTACACGGATTTTCTCCTTTATCAGTAACCATCCCGTTCTTAGATTTCTCAATATAGTCATCATAACCTACAATTTATATGTTATACAGTCTAACATGACCCATGAGTACGTCAGAGTTAAGGACTGGATGTATGTGAATTGGTAACAACGTATGCAACTTAAGTTTGTCGCTGGAGTTTCTTCTTTCATTGAATTTGCACACGCACATAATAAGAAGGAGAAGACGGTAATGTGGCAGAAGAAGAAGGAGAAGACAGTAATGTGGCAGAAGAAGAAGACGGTAATTTCTTTCCGGGAGAAGAAATGGAGGATATGGTAGAGGCTGCCTTAGGTGAATCTATTCGTACCGAAAATGACATTCCTTATTCTCTGTTTCAGCATCAATCTTCTGATATGAACTAATGATGGCTTTCACATTGGCTTTTCCTTTTAGAGACTTCTTAGTGTCCAATGGAAAGTATACATCAGATTTGTGCAGGTCAGGTTCTTCTTTGACTTTCAAAAGTTTCAACTGATTCTGTAAATTACATCCTTGTTGGGTGATACTTTTACCACTTCTCACTGCAGATGCACTTTCTAATTGACTAAAAGGGTTTTCTGTTGCTTCTTTGGTTTTATAGAAGTCTTTTGATGGGGGTCATCTGAAATCTGAGTTTGATGCTTGATCAAAATTTTCACTTTCTTTTTTTATATATTCAAAGTCCTATTCCTTTTAAGAATTTATGAGAATATTAGGTGATTTCTTATAGGAGTTCCAAGGTTTTCTCGACACCGTTACCTAGGAGTATTGCGTAAGTGTTAATATTTATTCTAACAGGTTTGAAATTTTTGTTTTGAAAAGTTCAAATTTAAATGATATACTTATATTTTACTGGTTAATGTGGGTGTAGGAGCGGGTGGTGGAGCAGGCGGAGGCATCGAGGATCGATTCGCCCTCTTCTAGGATCAGGCTCGGGTATTAATATATATTTTCATTTGATTTATCCAATATATTTATTATTAACACTTGCAATTTAATAACATTATTTTTTTTGTATTTGCAGTTGGATTACGATTTTCAGCCTGTAGGCATCGGTAAATTACAATAGATCTACTGTGATATAATGTAATATTAAGAGTTATTTTATAATATATGTAAATTTTTTGCGAATTGCAGAGAGCTCAGACCCTGGCACAGGGTGGTACACCGAGCGTGTTGTCCGCGTATCTTGCCGTCCACGGCACCTAAACAGATCCCGCCACGGGCGAGCTTCGATACCCCGGAGTATTGCGTAAGTGTTAATATTTATTCAACCCCTATTTGAAATTTTTGTTTTGAAAAGTTTAAATTTAAATGATCCGATTTTACTGGACAGAACGATCCGATGCTGCTGACCCCAATCCTAGCAGGGCCCATATGAGGTTGAACACAACCCCGGCGGTTACTTCCTCTGTCTCCAGTGAGCGACGTTTCCAGCAGGAACTGGAGAGCTTGAAGGCCACCGTTCAGGAGTTGAAGGAGATGCTGGTATGTATACTACTTCATAGTAAAATATTATGTCATATTATAGATAGCAACATATCCAATATTAGTACGTAGCCTAAGCTTATTTGGTTGTAGACTTAGCTTTGATTAATCATATATACATATCTAACTAAAATAAACTACGGTTTTCCAAACTAGATATCCAAACGAGGCCTAAGTCCCTAAGTATACATAGATTGGGGTTTCGAAATAACTTGATAATAATACGAATTCGAATAATACACTGCTCTTACTCGCTTATTACACACGTAGGTCCAGACGCGACAGGGTACATCGGCCGAGCCTCCACATGCATCTCCTTCGGCTAGGGTAGCTTTTTGATTCTTATATTTTAAACATGTATTTATTTATATGATACATATTGTACTACATTTTAGACGATATTGATATTGTGGTGTTTGCGTGTTTATATTGATATCATATTTTACTTGTTGGTTCCGTTTGTATATTATGCGTGAGATGTGATTATGAATACTGCGATATATGTTCTGCGTGATGATTAATTTTATATATGATCGATGTATATATTATTGTGCATAGGGCGAGAAAAAAATATGCAGCCCTTTTTTTTAAAAAAAACCTGATAATATGTACCTACGAATTAATCCGTAAGGCCCAACGTTGCCCCTACGGATTAATCAGTAGGGCCCAACAGTATACCTACAGATTTATCCGTAGGGGCAAAATATCAGGATACCTGATATTTTGCCCCTATGATCTCAGTATTAGGGGTTACGAATGCCCCTACGGATATATCCGTAGGGGAAAACATATGCCCCTACACAGGTATCCGTACGGACAACTACTTGGCCCTACGGATAAGTCCGTAGGTACACCTAATCAATTTTATAAAACCGTAAATAAAATAAATTTTTTGTCCCTACGGTCTAAGCCGTAGGGGAAACGGTACCTACATAGAACTCCGTAGGGGCAATTTTTAGTCCGTAGGGGCATGTTCAAGGCTTCGACTTGCACCTACGGCGTTTGCACCTACAGAGTATTTTTTTGCCCCTACGGATATATCCGTAGGGGCAACCCTTATTTGTAGTAGTGATAACATTGATTTAATTAGGTTTTATCTATAAATAAATAACTAAATCTTATCTCTAAACAAATCTTCATATATCTTCATAATTAATCTCATTCAACTAACAATTTAAATTTAGATCTAATCTAAATCTAAATCTGTAACTTTCTCTCCTAAAAGATTTGAATGTATGACAAATTTTAACAATCTCCATCTTGGCATACATTCAACAAGCCGTCTTCTATCTTCTCTTCATCTCTTCACAACTTCCGCCCACGATATTTTCTGAGTTCTGCACAAAGCTCCATCTTGACTCAAGTTTCATCCACCTTACTCCAAGGTTGTTCTTTCATGCACAGGCTTTCCCACAACTTGATATGTCACCGAAGGTTTTGACTCCTTTTATCATGACGCAATTCTTATGGCACACCATCATCACTCCACATTGAGCAGTAATCGTGTTGTAGGGTTCCTAGGCACTCTTACAAGGGTCTATAAGGCATCAACCATGCCCGATTTAAAATTTAGACGTGCCGAACAACCCAAAGCCGGGATCTTTGCTAGATAATTAGGGTTTAACATGCAAGTAAACATCTTTACAACTAAGAGTGAGAGATTACAACCTTTGTAGTCCGCTCCTTCGCTTCATAAGCTCCGAGTAGAAGTCCCTTCGCCGCGATCTATAATCTCCCGGACTCAAGAGAGGCTCCACAACCCGAATAATTCATGCTAGCTTGTAGTCTTCCTTTTTCTCCGATGATCTACCTCGAAGTTTCTTTAACTCAAGCTCTTTCTCACTAATGAGGTGAACACCCTAATCTAATTGGCTAGATTAGATGAGGATGATGAAGTAGGATTTATGCACTCTTTTATTATCAAATTCTCACACTTAATCATCACATAAAGAAAACCTAGAAAGCTTTCTCAAAGCTCAAAGAAGAAGAAGAAGGATATAAAATGAATAATTCCTTTTGTGATGAATAATGAAATGTTAATATGATTACCAATGTAACCATGGTCAAAGATGACAAGGCTAACTCATGTAGAGATTTAACTAGGGCTAAGGGTTTGGGTTGGGTTAAAGAATGAGTCACTAAAATATCAACCATAATATCTTAGCTCAAAACAAAAGAAAACCTTCTAGAAATATCAAGAAAGAACTAACCCAAATCAAACCCTAACCTTGTTTAATCTCCACTAAACATGTTGCATTAGTAATCATATCATGTTACAATATTATATATCACATATATAATATATATTTGTAACAAAAGAAAATAATACAATTAACATATATCGCATATATATCAATGTATTATCCGGTGAGAAAATGAATCAATAAAGCGAGCCTATATTAGATAATGCAATGCAATATATCATATATATTATTATACATTAAATTATCGAATCAATACTTGATCCGACAATCCGGCTATATCGAATATAACCGACTAATATATCATGTACCGATTCATCGAATCAACACTTGATCCGATGATCCGGCTCATATCAAAATATCGCGAGAATATAATACGGTATCTCATATCGTATTATCCTCGGTCCTGCACATATCACATATGTGCCCCTACTCCGTTTTGCCTGAGTCAAGAAAGCTCTGTGTAGGACTCTAAAGAATCGTCAATACGCCGGTAGCAGGTGATGATCATATCAAACACCCACAAGCTGCAAGCGGTCAGCTAAACGTAACAGCCATCCAGGTATTGAGCGATCAGAAGATCAACAATCAAGCCTGTACATTCTTCTGTGAATCCAATCAGTAACACTCCCGTACAGTCCGGTCTCTTCGTCTGATATGTCTCATATCTAGTTTAGGGGTGGTATACGTCAGACCCCAGTAACCGATAAGTCGTGTCGATGTGAGGCTCATAACAGGTCAAGAAACTACTGGTAACACTTACCAGTAAATCTCTATATCAGCCCTGGCCAGAGACTTCCAGTTATAGCTAATCGAACACAGCACAACATCAACTCCCTATACCGGGAGAGACGAATCCCCTCCTATCGCTCATTGCCTCCATGTGATTCGGGACTGCACCCAAAAGCCACCGTTTTGCACGCCCTCATGGACGTGTTAAGGTGGAAATCAAACACAGTGGAAATCACACAAGACTCTATGACGATCTCGGGTCTACAGACTACCCTGTACCAGTGTCACCGGAGAACTGCCATCTGACGTGAGGTATAATACCAGCTGGGAGTTCTCGGAGAGTCCGTCCAGTGTACCCAGTCTCCACTGAGCACCCATACACCATCCTTGATGTCAAACACCGATGGATATGGGATCATCCATCGCCCATCATATGGGTCAAGATGCGTATACGCTAGTTTACACTAGTGTATCGATGCCCTGTCTCGACACACCCTCAACTAGGAACAATTATAGGATGTACTCATCGACTACCGTGGCCCCACTGGTATGATCTCATCATAGTCCCAGTTGTCGAGTACAGATCCTAAGGGCTTTATCAACATATGAGAGTAAGACAGTAAACAAATACAAGTCAACATGTTAAGATAAAGTGAAACCAAATAGCATACTATCATGACGAGCAAGAAAGTCCTCTCTATATATATCCAAGCATCCATCATAATATACAACATATGTACAACAATGGTCTCTAGGGCATATACATAACTAACAATCTCCCACTTGTACTTAGGCCAACTGTTGTAGTATCTCATACCTAGCATCCCGAATAATATCTCAAACTGTATCTGGGGAATGGCCTTCATGAGTGGATCCGCAGCGTTGTCCTTCGTATCTACTCTCCTGACCTCGATCTCCCGGCGATCAACTATCTGCCTGATCAGGTGATACCGCCTCAGAATATGTCTGGACTTTTGATGGGACCTGGGTTCCTTGGCCAAAGCCACAGCTCCATTGTTATCACAATACAGAGATATTGGATGCTCAATGGATGGAACCACACCAAGTTCAGTAATGAACTTCTTTATCCAGACAGCCTCTTTGGCAGTATCGTTGGCAGCGATGTAATCAGCCTCCATCGTCGAGTCTGCAACGGTATCCTGTTTGGAACTCTTCCAAAATACCGCCCCTCCTTTGAGGGTAAAGACAAATCCCGAGTGTGACTTAGAGTTGTCCTTATCACTTTGGAAGCTGGAATCGGTAAAGGACTCCACCTGGAGTTCTCCGTTACCATACACCAAGAACATCTCCTTAGTCCTTCGCAAGTACTTGAGAATGTTCTTCACAGCTGTCCAGTGACTCTCTTCAGGATCTGCTTGATACCGAGTCACTACACTTAGTGAGTATGCTACATCGGGTCTGGTACATAGCATCGCATACATGATAGAGCCTACTGCTGAAGCAAAGGGTATCTCTTGCATGCGAGCTCTCTCCAAATCAGTCTTTGGAGACATCTCTTTGGAAAGAGTGAGTCCAGAGATCGTGGGTTGGTTCCCACGCTTGGATTCTTCCATACTAAACCTCTTTAGTATGGTGTCAATGTACCTGGATTGGGACAATCCCAATATCTGTTTAGATCTATCTCTATAGATCATGATTCCCAATATGCAGGAGGCATCACCTAGATCTTTCATTGAGAATCTTTGTGATAAGAAGAGCTTGACTGATTGCAGCATAGGAACATCATTTCCTATCAAGAGTATGTCATCCAGGTACAATACGAAGAATACAACCTTACTCTCTGCAACCTTCTTATAAATACAAGGTTCATCTATATTTTTGATAAAGTCAAACTCTTTGACTACAACATCAAAACAGATGTTCCAACTCCGCGATACTTGTTTTAACCCATAAATGGATTTAAGCAGTTTACACACCTTTCCGCTGCTCCCACTATCTACGAAGCCCTCTGGCTGAGTCATGTACACACACTCTTCAAAATCACCGTTTAGAAAGGCGGTCTTAACATCCATTTACCAGATTTCGTAGTCATGGTATGCAGCAATGGCCAGTAAGATCCGGATGGACTTAAGCATAGCCACTGGAGAAAAGGTTTCGTCATAATCCATACATGATCGTTGACGAAAACCCTTTGCAACAAGTCTAGCTTTGAAAGTCTCAACTTTTCCATCTACACCAATTTTCTTTTTAAAAATCCACTTGCTTCCAATGAATTTTATCTCTTCAGGAGCATTTTCCAAAGTCCATACTTTGTTGGTGTACATGGATTCCATCTCAGATCACATTGCATCCAGCCATTTCACAGAGTCACCATTCGTGATGGCCTACTCGAAATTAGTCGGGTCATCATCTTCCATGATGCAATCCTCGCTTCCACCATCAATGAGAAAACCGCAGTATCTCTCAGGTGGATGAGAAACCCTACTAGATCGGCGGAGAGGCTGGGGTTCATCGGGTACTACTGAATCCTCTGGCTCCAATAAATCATCAATTGTAGTTTGTGGTGCTGGAACCTCTTCCAGCTCTACCTCTTTCCCTCTAATTTCTTTTGCAAGAAATTCCTTTTCTAAAAAGGTGGCATATTGAGAAACAAACACCTTTTGTTCCTCACCGTGGTAGAAGATATATCTATAGGAATCTTGTAAGTCCGCGGCGGCGTCCCGGCCGTCTAATAGACGCCAATATGCGGAACAAAACTTTTACGACTGGCGCTATCGCGTACTTTATCCCGGATCGTCCATTAAAGCTAAACTAACAAATTGTAAAGAGGGTAGAATTGTTATACCGAATGATCCGAGTCCTTCGGTCTTCAACCATCATCCCACGCTATGTTGCAACTGATCCGAACTTGCTCGATCTCCGGTCTCGTCGTCCAGGTGGCACCACGTCGACGGATCTTTAAACGGGCTCCCGCCTCTGAACCGAGGCAACTCGATCGTCAAGTTTGCCAAAAGAGACGACCAAGATGAAGTAGAGAATGGGTAGAATACTTTATCTCGTTACGTCCAAGGTCACGGAAGAACGGTTTTAGAAGTTGCCATTTGGAATCGGGTGCATGGAAATTGAACTAGGAAATTTCCATACACTTGTATCATAATCTTTTTGCCAATTTGAAATGATTCAAAAATCACACCCCCACACAATGAGTGGCCGGCCAAATATATGAGAGGAGGGAGGTGAGGGTAGGAGCATCAAGTGGTGACCATAAGCTTTCAACCTTATCAAGTCATTAAAGAAAGAATGAATCATCAACTAGCATTAAAAGCAAACCTATCACAATTAACCTAGTCATGCTTTATCATTAATGAACCATTAATGACAAAGCCACCTCACTATCCAAGTCACCATCCTAGTCACCTCTTCTAGAAGTTTCCACACAAATCCCAAGAAAAGATAAATCCGCATTTAACCGAATGTCAAAATACGGCTGATAGAAAACTGGAAACTGGCAACTTCCAAAAATCATCCCGAAACGAATTTCAGGATAACTCCGTATCGGTATAAACATACCCGCATTTGTATTACTACCGAATACAAATGCAACTGAGACAAAGATATTATATCTACACAGTATAATACTGGGTTCCGGCTTAAACCAAAGTCTACCAGTATTATCTGCCCGAAAACTGACACGTGCAAAAACGCACGTGCATTTTCCGAACCTTGCCATAAACCCATACGGCCTCTACAACGTTTCGCCCGAACTTGGAAAAGTGTCGGTGGGGGACTCTAATGACTCATCAGTACACTGGCACTGGGTATAACCCCTAGCACGTCAGAGGTACTAGCTGTACGTAACGTTTTGCCTATGTATTGATTGGAAGGGAAGCTGACGAGCGAACTCATGTATAAACCCTACTGAGCCTGACAGTGACAATAACCGTACAGTCCGGAACATTCGTCTATGAGTATCGCATATTAGGCCTAGGGGGTCGGTAAACGTCAGACCCCCAACAGCTGTATAAGTCGTGTCAGAGAGCAGCCCAGAACACCCTGAGATTCTGCTGGTATACCTACCAGTATATCTCGATTACCCTGGCCAGGGATTTCGTGTAATGGCTCTCCTAAACGCAGCGCGATCTCACTCCCAATACCGGGAGAGACGAATCCCCGAAAATCCGCTCACTTGCCTCCAATGTGGCTCGGGACTGTACCCAAAATATACCTGTTTGCACGACTCCTTTGACCCGTGGTAGGGTATAAATCAAAGCACAGTGGGAACTCACACGAGACAAATGACGACCTCAGGTCAATGAACTAACCTGTACACATGTCACCAGGGAACTGCTATCTGACGATATGTATAATACCAACTAGCATGTTCCCGGCGAGTCCTGTCCAGTGTACTCATAACCCAATGAGCACCTGTATACATCTTAGGTGATCCAACTGACACCAGTGGCTTGTGAGACCGGCCACCGCCCCTCGTCAGGGTCTCGACTGTATACACTAGTCTACTCTGGAGTATCGATGCCCTGTCTCGAAACTCCCACGACTAGGGACACTTTAAGGATGTGCTTATAGACCCCAGCTCCCACATATATGATCGCCATCATACTGCTGGTAGTCAAACAAGAATCCTATGGGCTCTATCATGATGATAAAGGCAAACCAGATAGCATACTATCATCTTGAGTAAGACTGTTTTATCGGTATAGATCCCCCTTCAATCATTGCAATCACGTACCTGCGATCCAATAATTGACTTAGAGGGCACTATATCCAACAATCTCCCACTTGCACTTAAGGCTAATTATTGCGATGTCGAGTACTGACAGCTCGTGTGATACAGAGCATCCAACTCCTCTACTAATCAGTTTCACAATGCCTGTTTGCGAAACTAATGTGTTCGAGAAATAGCCTAAGTGAGTGGATCCGCCATGATGTTTCTTTCTATGTCTCTCTTAATCTCAAGTTCGCGGAGAAAACCATCTCCCGAATTGAGTAATACGTGTCTTAGAATATGTCTGGATATCTGATGGGATCTAGTTCATAAATGAACTCCAAATCCAAACTTCTTAGACTGTATCGATCACTGAAACTAATCAGTGTCCAGCACCATGCCTCCCACAGTATTCTCTTGGACCGCCTGTCCATAATACTGTCCCTCGTCTGAGGAAAAACTATAACTTTGACAATCACTCTGTCATCTATGTCACCTTTGAAGCCTGGAATAATAACCGTCTCCCGAAGGAGGCTGCCGTCATCAAATCCGTAGAACATTCACTTATGTTCTAAAACTGCTTCCGTATGTTTCTTCAGGATTGGATTAATATAAACTTATCGCATCTAGTGCAAAAACGACATCTGGTGTGGTACTTGACATCTCATGATTGACTCAATTGCCTAAGCAAGTGATCTGCCAATCATGAACGTCCCTCTCCTATTTAGTTTGTAAGACACCTTTAGAGAGGGTGACTCCATCACCTGCAGGTACACCACCATGCTAGGAGTCATCAATTCTAAAATACTATTAGAATACTGTCAAAGTACCCATATAGGGAAACTACCCAAATCTAGATCTAAAACTATAGATCTAGTAACCAGAATGTCAGATATTATACCCATATCCTTTGTGGAGAAACAACTGTGTGACGACCAAAGTACAACCTGATCGTAGTATAGGAATTTTACTTCCTACTCTGTGTATGTCATCCAAATACCAGGACATAACACCCTACTACCTTCTTAACAGATCCATCATCTATTCTGATGAAGTCAAAACCATGACTGTCACATCAAATATTAGATGATCTTTCTCCGCTATAATTGCTCAAGTCTATAAATAGACATTAGCTACTTGCCCACTATGCTTCTGCTGCTCCCACTGACTACGACAACCCTCTGGCAGAATAATATATACGTACACTTCTAAAACTAGTTTAGAATGATGCTATACATTTCCTCCTGCCGTGTCTCATAGTCTGGAACAACAGTAGTGTCAAGTTTGAGTAATCAAGAACCTCCCTGTCACCGTCCTTGAGGCTACCGGAGTACCTCTCGGGTGTCTGAGGTTACCCACCATATCTGCGGAGTGGCTATTGGAATGTCAAACCTGATTGAATATATAAGTCCTATTAAACTTTCCGTAATCGTTTGCGGTTCTGGAATCACTTCCAGTTCTACCATACTCCAACTTCTGTTTTTCTGGAAAAAAAAACAATTTTAATAAAACTGTGGAGAGTCAAGAACAATATCACTATTGATCTTCCGGATGGTAGAAAATCAACCCTCGTCGAAGCTAGGGTCAACCCGCAAACTGCCATTACAGAAACGTGCCTTGAGTTATCCAGTGTCTGGTTTTTAGCATAAGCTGGACAACTCCCCTTACCTTAACATTGTTAAGATATAAATCGTTCTATATCCAATATAGAAACTTTGGCACTTATTTAATTGGAACCGGATTCAAATTATGCAGCTGTCTCCAGTGCATAATAACTTAATAGAGAGAGGCTGATCAGTATTATTCAACTTAGGAATCCATCCAATTATGAGTAACCTAAAAAAGAAACAAGTTTCTCAAAAACCATTACTATCAATTGAATACTAATCACAAGAATCTACATCTTCGATTTCTTTGAAGAATCCCGATACTTATGACACTTGGTTCTCTACTTTATTCCTATACCCACAACTTCTCAAAACTTAGACATTGTATTTGTACGAAACACTTGTCTAAAAACTAGAGAAGTTACAAGTAAACAGAATATAGTACGAGGACCAACCCCTTTGTCCTGACGGACACTGGACAACATACAATACTCTGTATAAGTCCTCTGAGTTGAATAACTCAAAACCTGTGCATCGTAGGTTGAAAAACCGTACCCAGGCGATTTCCTCAAATATCACCAATTTACAACGAATTCCGATATAATGAGGATGATCACCTAATTCCCAATAACTCGCTCCCACTCAACATCTGTAAAACCATGCAGATGTGAGAATCGTTCCTGGTAAATACATACCCTGGAGTAAGTATCCAATCGGGAAATCAGTTTCTATTAACAATGCACAGTGAATATGAAACATAAATATGTTTTGTAGGGGTTTCTTGGTATTCTTTAGTAATGCCTCTTCCATAATCCATATCATGACTTTAACCGTATATTTCCCTGCCATCTTTCCAATTCCTTTTAATTTGTCTTTAGTCATTACTTTCTGTACACCAACATTAGGCTAAATGGTTTTCTTCCTTCCCTACCGTTCGGCACCAGCCTATGGTTTGAAATAAGAATATCCAGTAAGCATAATAGGTGTACCCTCCTAATCCTAGGAGTACTCGCAACTTGAGAGAAGGTGATAATAAAAGACAACTGAATAATACCTTATTCCTATTTCTCCTGAACCAGAATCCATCCTCGAAAAAATATCATTCAAGTTCGTATATAACCATACGATGGATTTATCCAATGGAATTGGATGTTCGTAGTGATACGGTTTGTTCTGGAGAAATCAAAAGGTAAAGTAGGAGTGGCTATGAAATACGTGGTTTGGTCGTGAATGTTAGTAGTCGCAATTTACTTTGCTCTCTTTCTAATTCCTTTATTTGTCTTTTCATATTACCTTCTGCACACCCTACTTAGGCTAATTGGTTTTCTTCATTCCCTACCTTTCGGCACCTGCCTATGGTTTGGAATAAGACTATCCAATAAGCGTAATAGGTGTACTCTCCTAAACCAAGGAGCCCTCGCAGCCTGAGAGAAGGTGATAATACAAGACAACTGAATAAACCAATTATATTTCTCCTGAACCTGGATCCATCCTCGAAGAAATCCCTTCGAGTTCGTATATAATCATACGATGGATCTATCCAATGGAAGTGGATGTCCGTAGTAATACGGGGTGTTCCGAGAAATACAAAGGGTAAAAGAAGAAGCGGTAATGACTTATGCAACATTAGACAATCCAAAAGTTAGTAAATTAAGAAAGTTCGGTCAACTTGGTCACTGAGTCATAGTCTAGGGTTGGTCAAAAAGTCACTGCTAAAGAGAGAGAGAGAAGAAACACTCTGCGTGCACTCTAACCTGGATCAGAATGGTTATCACTTTATCTAATTAGGAAACCTCCCACTGTTATCTCAAATTCTCCTCCAAACCTGAAAGAAGAATTAGTCGGGGTCACCCGAAGAGTAAACCAACTCATCAGTGAGAATCGGGATCCAACTATCATCGCATGATAACTTGATGGAAGCCACTCAAGTCAACACACTCCAGAAGGTATGCGCAAGTCTGGCAAGTTTCTTGTATGTTTGAAACTCCCGATGTAATTTTTATCCTATGCTCTTATGATCTTGACGTAGGCCAACAAATCATAAGCAACATGTCAAGTTCTACCCGTCGTTGTCCTGATCAACTTAAGTCATCGTACAAGCCCTTGACGTAGGCCAACAAGGTGTACGTCTGACTTAAACTAATGCATCTATCTATGCAAAAAATGAATACCCAGCAGCTACCAAACACTATGTCTTGACGTAGGCCAACAAACATAGCTTGAATACTACTGACCATCCATAAGAAACGACGGAGGATTACGGCTGGTTTTTGGCGAAAAAACCTTTAACGTAATGAACTTGATCTCGTTGAAGGAACCTGATAGCTTTATAAAAATATATAGTAGCGAAAACCTTTTGTTAAAGAAGTCACTCCCGGTGAAGGGATCTCGGCTCTTTCCTTGTGGAATGAGGTGCAGGATATTCCAACTGAATACCGCTATGCAAAACAAAAGGAAACGTCTTTGTAATAATTTTAAAATTTGTTCCAACAACATCAAATATAGGTTTGTTTTATCTCGCATTGATAAGAATCAACGCAGTCCCATCAATCAATCACACCAGAAAAGAACGAAAATAAAATGTACGTATATGCCATCCGCATTCGTCACTGGGTCCCGTCATCACCCGTTAGGTTACTTAACTAACGACAGAGCGGGGACTGGACTAGCGCGGGTGTAAAACATATACAACTTCTAATAGTATATATACTAATATACAATAATCGCTCCAGGCATGATAATATGCAACATTACAGAAAAGTAATAAGCATCGCAGAACAATACAGATAAACTGGGATCCCCGAGTTTCACAGAGCCGCTACTGAAAACCGGCGTTCCCCTGGTCGTGTGGATAGCCTGTGCAATGAAACCTAGACCCCTACGGGTGCGGCAAGTTACCCGCCAAAACCTGAAGTGAGGTAGTCCCCACAACATAATGAATGGAATACCCGGCACTTCACGGAATCCGGTAAATTGAGCACCCCACCTTGGGTCAACCTGTACCCCCTACGAGTGCGGCGAATAGTCTGCCAATTCTAGAGTGAGGTCCCTTTGCCTCTCAATGCCATGAGATACGAACCCGTTGCCCTCCAGAACCCTGCTATTCGTGCACCCCACCGCGGGGTAAACCTAGTACAGAAATAAAAATAATACAACAGGTACATCGACAGCAACCTGGTCGTGCCCCAAAAGAATAATATACAAACAGGCAGTGACGGCAGTCCACATGTTGGACGCTCGCCCCGCAATATCAAATGTACAAATAAATTTAAACAGTTCTATCATTGCACCCTGCTATCCACCACGACGAATCCGCAACATTACAGCACAACACAGAACATCAACGCGAATGTCACGTTCGTAAACCCGTCTAAAAGAACTATAGCAATCAGACGCGATTTACCGATCAAATGACATTCCCGGTCGGAGATATAATGAAAGTACTGAAAAACTAACAAGTTTAAAATTTCGATCGACTAAATTTCCCGAAGTGGGCCCCACATACATCTGGTGTACAGTAACAAACTTTTGGCCCAAAAGACATATACCAAAAACCACCATTTCCCATGAGAAACCCACTGAAAAAATTTGGCGCACTGTTCCCACAAAAGAGCGGCGGATCAGCGGCCAAACCATGGTTTGGGCCGCGGATCCGCGGTCGTTTTGTGGGATCACGTGCCCAAATTTCACCAGTATTCTTCAAAAACCCTGCATGATTTTCTGAAATACTCAAAATGAATTTTAGAACAGTTTAAAAATCGACAGAAACATCATGTACAGAAAATTGTGATTTCGCGAAATCCATTCGATCGATCTTTTAAACGTGTTAGCACAAATTAGTATAGCTTAATGGTGAGGCTCTGATACCACTGTAAGTCCGCGGCGGCGCCCCGGCCGTCTAATAGACGCCAATATGCGGAACAAAACTTTTACGACTGGCGCTATCGCGTACTTTATCCCGGATCGTCCATTAAAGCTAAACTAACAAATTGTAAAGAGGGTAGAATTGTTATACCGAATGATCCGAGTCCTTCGGTCTTCAACCATCATCCCACGCTATGTTGCAACTGATCCGAACTTGCTCGATCTCCGGTCTCGTCGTCCAGGTGGCACCACGTCGACGGATCTTTAAACGGGCTCCCGCCTCTGAACCGAGGCAACTCGATTGTCAAGTTTGCCAAAAGAGACGACCAAGATGAAGTAGAGAATGGGTAGAATACTTTGTCTCGTTATGTCCAAGGTCACGGACGAACGGTTTTAGAAGTTTCCATTTGGAATCGGGTGAATGGAAATTGAACTAGGAAATTTCCATACACTTGTATCATAATCTTTTTGCCAATTTGAAATGATTCAAAAATCACACCCCCACACAATGAGTGGCCGGCCAAATATATGAGAGGAGGGAGGTGAGGGTAGGAGCATCAAGTGGTGACCATAAGCTTTCAACCTTATCAAGTCATTAAAGAAAGAATGAATCATCAACTAGCATTAAAAGCAAACCTATCACAATTAACCTAGTCATGCTTTACCATTAATGAACCATTAATGACAAAGCCACCTCACTATCCTAGTCACCATCCTAGTCACCTCTTCTAGAAGTTTCCACACAAATCCCAAGAAAAGATAAATCCGCATTTAACCGAATGTCAAAATACGGCTGATAGAAAACTGGAAACTGGCAACTTCCAAAAATCATCCCGAAACGAATTTCAGGATAACTCCGTATCGGTATAAACATACCCGCATTTGTATTACTACAGAATACAAATGCAACTGAGACAAAGATATTATATCTACACAGTATAATACTGGGTTCCGGCTTAAACCAAAGCCTACCAGTATTATCTGCCCGAAAACTGACACGTGCGAAAACGCACGTGCATTTTCCGAACCTTGCCATAAACCCATACGGCCTCTACAACGTTTCGCCCGAACTTGGAAAAGTGTCGGTGGGGGACTCTAATGACTCATCAGTACACTGGCACTGGGTATAACCCCTAGCACGTCAGAGGTACTAGCTGTACGTAACGTTTTGCCTATGTATTGATTGGAAGGGAAGCTGACGAGCGAACTCATGTATAAACCCTACTGAGCCTGACAGTGACAATAACCGTACAGTCCGGAACATTCGTCTATGAGTATCGCATATTAGGCCTAGGGGGTCGGTAAACGTCAGACCCCCAACAGCTGTATAAGTCGTGTCAGAGAGCAGCCCAGAACACCCTGAGATTCTGCTGGTATACCTACCAGTATATCTCGATTACCCTGGCCAGGGATTTCGTGTAATGGCTCTCCTAAACACAGCGCGATCTCACTCCCAATACCGGGAGAGACGAATCCCCGAAGATCCGCTCACTTGCCTCCAATGTGGCTCGGGACTGTACCCAAAATATACCTGTTTGCACGACTCCTTTGACCCGTGGTAGGGTATAAATCAAAGCACAGTGGGAACTCACACGAGACAAATGACGACCTCGGGTCAATGAACTAACCTGTACCCATGTCACCAGGGAACTGCTATCTGACGATATGTATAATACCAACTAGCATGTTCCCGGCGAGTCCTGTCCAGTGTACTCATAACCCAATGAGCACCTGTATACATCTTAGGTGATCCAACTGACACCAGTGGCTTGTGAGACCGGCCACCGCCCCTCGTCGGGGTCTCGACTGTATACACTAGTCTACTCTGGAGTATCGATGCCCTGTCTCGAAACTCCCACGACTAGGGACACTTTAAGGATGTGCTTATAGACCCCAGCTCCCACATATATGATCGCCATCATACTGCTGGTAGTCAAACAAGAATCCTATGGGCTCTATCATGATGATCAAGACAAACCAGATAGCATACTATCATCTTGAGTAAGACTGTTTTATCGGTATAGATCCCCCTTCAATCATTGCAATCACGTACCTGCGATCCAATAATTGACTTAGAGGGCACTATATCCAACAAATCTTTTGGATATCCTACAAATTTACATAGACCTGATCTTGCCTCAAGCTTGTCCGGATTTTGCTTTTTAACATAAGCCAGACAACTCCATATCTTAACTCGTTTAAGAGATGGTCTCTTCCCATTCCAAATCTCATATGGAGTGGTAGGCACTGATTTAGTTGGAACTCTATTCAATAGGTATGCGGCTGTCTCCAGCGCATAACCCCAAAAGGAGATAGGTAACTCAGCAGTGCTCATCATAGAGCGCACCATATCCAATAGGGTGCGATTCCTCCGCTCCGATACACCGTTGTGCTGTGATGTATAAGGAGGAGTAAGCTGAGAGAGAATCACATTCTCTTTTAGATAATCCCGGAACTCATTGCTCAAGTATTCTCCTCCTCGATCAGATCGAAGGATTTTAATACTTTTGCATGTTTGGTTCTCTACTTCGTGCTTATATTCTCTGAATTTCTCAAAAGCTCCAGACTTGTGTTTCATCAGGAACACATGTCCGAATCTTGAGAGATCGTCAGTGAATGTAATGAAGTAGGAAGAACCGTTCCTGGCATGTGTAGACATGGAACCGCATACATCACTATGTACCAGCCCTAAGAGTTCGGTAACTCTTTCTCCGTGTCCACTAAACGGAGTTTTGGTCATTTTGCCTTTGAGACATGAATGGCAAGTTTCATAAGATGATAATTCGAACGGATTCAAATATCCATCCTTATGTAACTTAGCTAGTCGTGTCGCATTGATATGACCAAGTCTACAATGCCACAGGAAGGATTCGTTCATTTCTGAACTTTTCCTCTTGTGTGTGTTTTGTATATTAAGGACTGTATTTTGATTGAGAATGAATATGCCATTATGTAACGAGCCTGATCCAATCAACTTTTGATTCAGGAATATGTTCATAACATTATCCTGTACTACAAAATTATATCATTTTTTACTTAATAAAGAAACTGATATAATGTTGCACATCATATTCGGTATATAATAGCACTCATTCAGAATCAATGTATTACTACTTGGTAATAAAAGGTGATATTCGCCAACTGCTTTGGCTGTAATACTTGCACCATTCCCTACTTGTAAGGAATGATCACCTTTTCCCAGTTCTCTACCTTTACGTAGCCCATGTAACATCTTACATATGTGGGATTGTTCACACCATAATATTGTATTTTATATTCCCCATTCTTATGCATTTTACAATGAAAACAGGTGCTTTTGACGCATGTCTGCTACATGTTACAGGTTACAGGTTCTTGGACAGAAAACAGTGAAAACGAGGTAAAGATGATGAAAAAGTGAATTTTAACCAATGAACAGAAGATCTTGATCAAGCCTACATAAGAAACAGTTCATAAAGCAAGGTTCAAGACGTCAACACAAAGCAACGGTTAAAGTTCACCATAATTATTCACTGAAGATCTGGAGCTAATGTAGAAGCCCAATTTGTGAAAGAACCAAAGAACCAGAAGCCAAAAAGGACAAAGAACAAAACCCTGAAATTTCAGCATGTGAGCCAACTAAAGGGCCGCGGAACCGCGGCCCAAGCCCACCATTGCCGCGGTTCCGCGGCCTAAAGAAGCCCAAAGGAGAATTAAAAACTACCACAATGCAGAGACTGCGCATATCTTTGACTTGGTCTTTTCTTAGAGGGTATTTTTGTAAATGCAGATGTGCGAATCAAATGTAACCTAGGGTTTCCTATTCTCTATAAATAGGAACTCTAATCATTGTAATTTCTTATGCCTCCCTTTATGAATAAAATTTAGAAATCTTTTGGAGAGCATCGGTGCCTCTCTTTAATTCAGAAATTCAGATCTGACAACCTTGCTTTGATGTTTGGAGAGAGCCATCTGTAAGTAATTTAATTTCTTGCCCTAGAGTAGATTTTAATTCCTTGCCCTAGGTAGATTTAATTTCATGCCCTAGGAACTTGTTTAGGGTTTAGCTTTTGGGAAGGATTTTGAGAGATGAGATCTCTCATCCCTTTCTTACCCATCAAATATTTACAATAGGACTCCATGCATACATGCACATACCGCTCCCTACGGCCCTCTATCCCTCGAGGTAGCGGTGATACCGTAGTATAAAGGCCCGGGTGTGATGTTTTCCATGGAGGTTAGGGTAAGGATCTCTAAAGGAAGGACAAGAACCTAGAGGAAGGAACACCTTCCCGAACGGATCTAATCCATTTTATTGATAATTACCATAACTCCTCACAGATCTTCATTCGGGTAAAGAAAGCGTTGAGATTTACTACCATTTCCAAATCATCCCTAAACCTAGCCCTAGCAAGAATAGATTTAATTAATTGCACTAGAATAATTAGGTTTTTTAGATTTAATAACTCCGAACACCCTTCGGAATTAACTCGTAAGAACGAATCGAAAATTCACAACATCCCTGTGGACCGACCCGTACTCACCGGCTAGCTGCAAAGCGACGCCGTTCTTGATTGCGGTTACAAATATTTTTGATCTATCTTTTAGAAAGCGCAAGCACGCTAAATCATTCCAATCAAATGGCGCCGTTGCCGGGGATGGCGTAGAATTTTCTTTTCGTAATTTCGGGTTAATCATAAAATTTAAAAATTCATAAAAATCTGAAAAATCAAAAAAATTATAAAAATATCATTTGTTATTTTTGGAAAGGATACTTTGTGGTTGAATTTTAGCAGGATATACAAATTCGGATCTGGAGATTTCCAGAAAGCAAAATAGAAAACGGGATATCGGAACAGAAGAGATTTTAAACAACAGAACAGTAAAAAAAATTTGGAGCAGTGAACCCCCTAAACCGCCGCCTTTCCGCGGCCATAACTTGGTTTAGGCCGCGGAACCGCGCTCTCCTTGACGATTCGTCGTGTGAAAAAAAATTTTGGGATCCGCGCCGACTTTACCGCCGCGTAACCGCGGTGGGAACCCCCATTTGGCCAGCGGAATAGCTGCGTTCTGGTGACAACATCTTCTGAAAAAATTTCTGTAAGCTTCCCTGTTCTTTCTCTGCAAATATTTCCATATATTTTCTGAAAATTCCTGCAGAATTCCGTGAGCTATAAAATATATTCCCTTCCAAATAACAATCTTGTGCAGGATTTTTGGGCCCCGCTTGAACTAAATTGATTGCAAGAAATATTTTGTTGTTGCATATCTTTTCTATAATATCTTTTTGCAACAATTTTTCCAAATAAAGATTCTTGTGATATGCTTCAAATAATAACCAATTGCAAGTAATATTTTGCTGTTGCGTATCTTTTCTATAAAATATTTTGCTGTTGCATATCTTTTCTCTAAAATCTTTTTGCAACAAAATTTTCCCAAATAAAGAGAAAAAAAAAATATCAATGAAAAATGAAAATAAAAAGGAAAAATATTTTATAGAACTTGCAAAATTTTTTAGCCCCAAATAAATCCTTGCACCATCACCCAACTTTCTTTCTTTCGTCCTTTCTTCTAACATGGGTACCCCACATAAAAAATCATTAGCCGAACTTTGGTATCCCGAACCTAATTTTGCGTCATATGTTAATTTGTTCGGTCAATTTAAAAACGATCCTTCCTTGCCAAAAATTTCGTTGAAAGATCACATAGAGGCGTCTAGGAGAAACGGTTTGACTTTTCAACCCACTTTGTGTCAACCTAGTCAACCTTTACCACCTACATATGTTGACACCACTTTTCCAAGTCCTGCTGTAACTCCTAGGCCGATGTCCATTGCTGAGCATATTGCTCAATCTCGCAGTCGATCTTTCACCCCTCTCCACTCATCTAGTTCTAGGGATCCGCACGATTATTCACCTTTTTATCCAGATGTTGACCCTACCCCTGCCCAACCACCCACTTCCTACAAGTCATACCCGACCTTCCCACCTTCACTAGACACTGTTTCGACACAGCCATTAGGGAGTTTCACATATCCAACCAATTTTGAATCTTTTACTGAAACCCCCTCACCATCCAAGTGTAGTTTGGAAGAGTCGTTGGAGGCATATATTGCTGCAACAAATAAAATGATGAGAAATGTGGAAGCGTCCATGGCCGCCCTTATGCAACCTAGTGAACTGGTAGCTAGTGTCCCGCTAGATCCAAATTTTTCAATGTATGAGGCGGCAGTTGGACAAAGTGAGAATGAGAGAGGATTTTCAAATCAAACCTACCCTTACCCAATTGAAGCCCACAACTCCTGTTTTCCATCGATTGCCCTAAATAGTTCACCTGTTCAAAATAAAAATGAGTTGTGTGATTTTGTAGTGTTTGATTTGCCAAATTGTGAGGAACCCCCTTCGAGTGAAACAGCACCTAATCCGTTTGACCTTTACACTTCCACTCTAGAACCTACATTGATAAACATCCATGCTTTTGAGGAGGTGTCTAAAGAAATTGACTTTCACTTGATTGAGGATATAGACGCCGGGAATATTTCGGATGATGAACCTGTCGATTTAATTGAAATTTTATGTTCAAATCATCATCCCGAGTTATTAAATGTTTCTCCCGAACTTCATATGCGTCTTGATTTTGATGATATTGGCATGGATAAGCAAATTTTTAAGGAAAATATTGAGGAGAATTATGAGGATAGTACTGAGGATAATATTGAGGTTGAACCATTTTCGTTTGATGTGTCGAATTTTCCAATACACCCTCCTAAATCCTTAACTGATACCCTTCCTCACTCACTTCCTTTCGTCTTTCCCTTTGTTCCGACCGAACAAATGACCGTTACGCTTTCATCTCCTATACCAAGTTCGGTGTACCCATGTTTTCTTGCGAATCTTGAGGGATTTGATCCCATTTCTCGACGAGTTGATAGGTTAGCGCAATCGCTTTTAACATCTCGGTCATCCCATATTGCACTAATTTATTCACTCGATTTACACCCTCAAGATCGTACTCCATTTCCTTCTTCTTTTCGCCATTCTTCTCCCCCACCGAGACCATATTCTACCATTCTTCTTTTCACACGGTCTCGCGTGTTTCTCATTTCTTTCCTCCACATCCCATTCTTGCACCAACTATACCATTACCACGATAAGATTTTTGAATGGTTGGTGTTAACCTTTGGCTTGTGTAAAGCCAGGCTTAAGTTTGGGGGGAATCTTTGTATATATGTATATATATTTTTGCTTTCTTTTTCTATAAAACATAAAATAAAAAAAAATTTCAAAACATAAAATATAAAAAAAAATTATAAATAAATAAACAGGGGAGTGCCGGTATTTTGACCCTCTTGGTTTAGCATGACAGTGAGGACACTGTCAAGTTCAAGTTTGGGGGTATTTATGCTCGGTACGTCTTCTTCCTTCGCAATCATTTGTACATATTTTTGCACTTGCATACTTATTTGAAAACCCATAAAAATTTGAAAAATTTGAAAAATTATAAAAATTAATGTATTCAATTTTGGCTAATTGACTAGAGTTTGACAAATAGGTCAACTGGCTAGGAACAACTAGATCTTAGACTTAGTAAATTAAAAACCCTAAAAATAACTTTCCTTAAAGTTTAACGGTAGAAAGTATATGCCTTGTAGTTTATTTAGAAATAGGCAAATTTTGGGTTCACTTCTTGGGCTAAGTCAAAACAAGGGAAAAGTATTGATGTTCTTATTAGAGTATAAGTTTGAAAAATAGTTCCTAGCTTAAGTCTAGATTCTGAAAACGTATACCCTACAATTTGCACAATCACGCACCTTGAAACTTGGAATAGTAGAAGAGACCTTGAAATGCTTTTGTCTAAAGTCCTTAGTATGAAAAAGTGTGAATAAAGAAAAAAATGGACACTGGTTTTTGTGATTATTTAAGGCTGCAAAAATAGAAAAATATTTAGCGAGGGTGCTTCATCACCTAGTGCCTTAGACCAACTGGTTTGGGAGTCACTGCTAAAGCCTTGGGTGTTGCAAAGACTAGGAAGTACGCTTTAAAGTGCAAATGCATTTTGTAATCGGTCGTTGGTACCTCAAGAAGTATTAACGGTCGCATGAAGGATGTGTAAGCAAATTTCATTCACCAACTAATTAGTACTTTGGACAATGGACGAGAGTACGATTGCTTGATTTGAATTTCCAAGTGTAGGGGTGATATATACACACACGTAGGGGATATGTGATTGGAGTTTAGATGAAAGAAAGGAGTGAAGAATAGAACTTGTATCTTTAATAGAGTTGATAAAAATTCTTAAGTGGAGATGGAAACCCTAGAAGAAAAACTTAAGAGATGCCGAAAGCTAAGTAGATCTGCAAGATATATATAATCTTAAGTTAAATAATGAGGAAGTGTGAAGAATATGGGTGGATAATTTGCGAGTCAAAAGATAATAGAATTCCTTGTTAGAAAACCTAATTGGAGAACAAAAGTCAATGGGCCGAGTTGATAGGATTTTGTGGGTGCAATCCGCTGAAAACCCTCAGGAGACAACACTCCTCCTACTAGGGACACCTAGAGGTTTAACGGCTTGTTGCACGAGCTCAGTGCAATCGCGTTTCCCTGCGAAAGTGCGGTTAGGTTTTTTGTAGAGAATAAAACAATAAGTTTGCTCGAGGACGAGCAAAAGATAAGTTTGGGGGTATCTGTTCACACCATAATATTGTATTTTATATTCCCCATTCTTATGCATTTTACAATGAAAACAGGTGCTTTTGACGCATGTCTGCTACATGTTACAGGTTACAGGTTCTTGGACAGAAAACAGTGAAAACGAGGTAAAGATGATGAAAAAGTGAATTTTAACCAATGAACAGAAGATCTTGATCAAGCCTACATAAGAAACAGTTCATAAAGCAAGGTTCAAGACGTCAACACAAAGCAACGGTTAAAGTTCACCATAATTATTCACTGAAGATCTGGAGCTAATGTAGAAGCCCAATTTGTGAAAGAACCAAAGAACCAGAAGCCAAAAAGGACAAAGAACAAAACCCTGAAATTTCAGCATGTGAGCCAACTAAAGGGCCGCGGAACCGCGGCCCAAGCCCACCATTGCCGCGGTTCCGCGGCCTAAAGAAGCCCAAAGGAGAATTAAAAACTACCACAATGCAGAGACTGCGCATATCTTTGACTTGGTCTTTTCTTAGAGGGTATTTTTGTAAATGCAGATGTGCGAATCAAATGTAACCTAGGGTTTCCTATTCTCTATAAATAGGAACTCTAATCATTGTAATTTCTTATGCCTCCCTTTATGAATAAAATTTAGAAATCTTTTGGAGAGCATCGGTGCCTCTCTTTAATTCAGAAATTCAGATCTGACAACCTTGCTTTGATGTTTGGAGAGAGCCATCTGTAAGTAATTTAATTTCTTGCCCTAGAGTAGATTTTAATTCCTTGCCCTAGGTAGATTTAATTTCATGCCCTAGGAACTTGTTTAGGGTTTAGCTTTTGGGAAGGATTTTGAGAGATGAGATCTCTCATCCCTTTCTTACCCATCAAATATTTACAATAGGACTCCATGCATACATGCACATACCGCTCCCTACGGCCCTCTATCCCTCGAGGTAGCGGTGATACCGTAGTATAAAGGCCCGGGTGTGATGTTTTCCATGGAGGTTAGGGTAAGGATCTCTAAAGGAAGGACAAGAACCTAGAGGAAGGAACACCTTCCCGAACGGATCTAATCCATTTTATTGATAATTACCATAACTCCTCACAGATCTTCATTCGGGTAAAGAAAGCGTTGAGATTTACTACCATTTCCAAATCATCCCTAAACCTAGCCCTAGCAAGAATAGATTTAATTAATTGCACTAGAATAATTAGGTTTTTTAGATTTAATAACTCCGAACACCCTTCGGAATTAACTCGTAAGAACGAATCGAAAATTCACAACATCCCTGTGGACCGACCCGTACTCACCGGCTAGCTGCAAAGCGACGCCGTTCTTGATTGCGGTTACAAATATTTTTGATCTATCTTTTAGAAAGCGCAAGCACGCTAAATCATTCCAATCAGGGATCCCGATACGGTATCTAATACCCAGGACGTAGGGTGAACTGAGAAACAGTTCTCAATAACTAACACACCCGAAGAAGATGCATCAGCGTGCATGTTCTTAGTTTTGGTGTCATGAGAATCCAGATATTCTCCTATTCCCTATTCAGTCTTATAACTCTTATAAGAAAGAACGGCGTTCCCCTGCTCAGTATAATAAGCGGGTTCAGTCAATACATCCATATTATTATCTTGATTATGGCCTGACATGGTCGCTACCTAGAGAGAGAGAGAAGAAAACACTTTAGCGTATGCTCTTGCAAGATTAGATTGGTTATTATCTTATCTAATCAGGATGTCTCCCACTGTTTTTATCAAATCTTCCTTCAAACCCTAAAAGGTAAGATTAGCCGGGATTAATTACACCCTACAATTTCGTCAATCTTTCAGCCAGATCAGTGTCGGTACTTGAGGGAGGTTCCCCGTGCTTTCACACGGACCTAATTAAAGTAAACCTTGTTTTCCCAAAGGCATAACCCCGTTAACACCTTTCTGGACACCTACTTGATCGGCTAATTGTCTTGTGTAAAACTCTCCCAAGAGCAACTCTTACTCGCAGTGGGTATCGGGATCCAACTATCTCATAGGAGGTATGCAATCTCATTGCAAATTTCAGTACTTGAAATTCCCGATAATGTTTTTACCCCTGGTGACTTATGACCTTAACTATGGTCAACAAATCATAAGCACTAGTCAAGTTCCACCCGTCATTTCTTGATTAATTTAGACCCACCCATATGACCCTTAACTATGGTCAACAAAGTCATATGACTGTCCTAATTAATCACATCTTATGTTATATAGGAAAACATCGCTTAGCTACCGTACACTGCGCCTTAACTATGGTCAACAAACGCAGCACGAATACTAAGTACTCAATTTCCTAAAATGACGGAGGGTTACGCAGGTTTTTTTTCAGAAAAACCATGAGCGTAATGAACTTGATATCGTTGTAGAAACAAGTGATTTTGAAAAGGAGTGTTTTTTAGGATTTTCCAGTTTCGCTAAAGAGGTCACTCCCGGTGAAGGGATCTCGGCTCTTTCCCTATCGAATAAGGTACAGGGTATATCATATATACCACTGTGCAAAGCAAGAACTATATAAGCTGTTAAAAACTAAACCGTGAGTTTGTAGCATCTGCCAATTTCGCTAAAGAGGTCACTCCCGGTGAAGGGATCTCAGCTCTTTCCTCATCGAATAAGGTGCAGGGTATATCATATATACCGCTATGCAAAGCAAAACTGTAGCTACCATTTTTATAAAGTTTTGATTCTACAACATCTTGTAGGTTTCTTTTCCTTTTATTAATCTCATTAATATATCCCATCAGCTTATGCTTCCTAAGCATCACAGTAGAAACGAAAGCAGTAATATTTATATATCAGCATATATATATAGTATAAGCATTCGTCTCAGGCAGTAATATGATCTCATCACAGAACATTGCAGCAGAAGAACATATATTAAATATTGGATATACTAGGATGTCCGTGTTTTAATACGAGCCTGTATAAAACACGGATTCCACGTTCGCGATGAATAGCCAAACCCACATCCCTAGACCCCTACGAGAGCGGCAAGTAACACTGTCAATTATAGGGTTAGGAGACCCGGTCTCGACTCCTCGAGATGGCCTCCCACTGGACCCTAGAACCCGGTTACTTGTGCTCCCCTCCTTGGGTCTACCTAATGCGGAAAAGTAAATAATATACACTGGTGACATCAACCTCATCCCGGAAGTGCCCCAATAAAAGAATATTACATACAAATGAATTTTACATGAATGAAAATAAAAACCCTCATCTCACATAAATACGCCGGCTATTCAGAACACGACGATCCAATATAACATATCACAACAACACATAATATCTCATATCATCAACGTAAGTAAGTATGCATATACCGATCGTCGTTGATGTATAGCAACGAAAACCGGAAATACAATTACATACTACACTTACGGTCACAGAAAAGAAATTGTAAAACTACAACAATTGGAATCCACAATCACTTTAGACATCGTAAATCCGAAATATCACATACTTCGCATTTCATGCCTAACTATATGAATTCCACATATTGTATCACATTCCAGATAAATAGATAGTGTTAAACTTTCCGATCGAATAATCAAATACCCAAGATTTCCTAAATAGCTCAACACTTGAGCGGAGTTCAAACAATCCCAGAATATGTCACAGTACCAATGGTCCAGCCGTAGAAGGGTCAAGCCAACGCCTCACATGTGGCACACCGTACTTCCCCAAACCCTAAGGTTTAGAGGCGGTTCAGATGGTCACATAATCGAGTTAAGGTTTGTGTTCTTCTAGAGGGTCCACCGCGTTACTTGCACGTTTTTCCGAAAGATTTAAACTCAAGAAAAATTAAACACTTGAAAGTTTTTCGTGTCGGGAAAAAGTGAGTTAATGATATCCGTTCCAACATTTTAATAGTTTCTAAATTATCCGGAAAACAAAACGAAATTAAACTTTCCGATCGAATCAACGAGTATCAAAAGATCCCCAGAAAACTCAACACTTGAGTAAGATTAAAAGTACCCAGAAGCAGCTACAAATACCTACGGATGTACTGTGCCAAAAAGCTAACCCTAATTCTACTGTGCTGCCGCGGAACCGCCGCAGAAGGCATGGTACGGCAGCGGTTCCGAGGCGCTTTAGTGGAATTTTGGTGTCGTTTTGCACAGTAACTCTTAGAATTCCCTGCTGATTTTTTGAGTATTTTTAATGCAGAAAAAATCACATTTTTACAAAATTTCCAGAGAGGGGGTCTAGCTCGATGTTTCGGGGTTCGATCAGAGTTTTAACTTCGTATACACGTCGCCTAATGCTCTAGCTAGGCTTTGATACCACTGTAGGGTTCCTAGGCACTCTTACAAGGGTCTATAAGGTATCAACCATACCCGATTTAAAATTTAGACGTGCCGAACAACCCAAAGCCGGGATCTTTGCTAGATAATTAGGGTTTAACATGCAAGTAAATATCTTTACAACTAAGAGTGAGAGATTACAACCTTTGTAGTCCGCTCCTTCGCTTCATAAGCTCCGAGTAGAAGTCCCTTCGCCGCGATCCATGATCTTCCGGACTCAAGAGAGGTTTCACAACCCGAATAATCCATGCTAGCTTGTAGTCTTCCTTTTCTCCGATGATCTACCTCGAAGTTTCTATAACTCAAGCTCTTTCTCACTAATGAGGTGAACACCCTAATCTAATTGGCTAGATTAGATGAGGATGATGAAGTAGGATTTATGCTCTCTTTTATTATCAAATTCTCACACTTAATCATCACATAAAGAAAACCTAGAAAGCTTTCTCAAAGCTCAAGGAAGAAGAAGAAGGATATAAATGAATAATTTCTTTTGTGATGAATAATGAAATGTTAATATGATTACCAATGTAATCATGGTCAGGGATGACAAGGCTAACTCATGTAGAGATTTAACTAGGGCTAAGGGTTTGGGTTGGGTTAAAGAATGAGTCACTAAAATATCAACCATAATATTTTAGCTCAAAACAAAAGAAAACCTTCTAAAAATATCAAGAAAGAACTAACCCAAATCAAACCCTAACCTTGTTTAATCTCCACTAAACATGTTGCATTAGTAATCATATCATGTTACAATATTATATATCACATATATAATATATATTTGTAACAAAAGAAAATAATACAATTAACATATATCGCATATATATCAATGTATTATCCGGTGAGAAAATGAATCAATAAAGCGAGCCTATATTAGATAATGCAATGCAATATATCATATATATTATTATACATTAAATTATCGAATCAATACTTGATCCGACAATCCGGCTATATCGAATATAACCGACTAATATATCATGTACCGATTCATCGAATCAACACTTGATCCGATGATCCGGCTCATATCAAAATATCGCGAGAATATAATACGGTATCTCATATCGTATTATCCTCGGTCCTGCACATATCACATATGTGCCCCTACTCCGTTTTGCCTGAGTCAAGAAACCTCTGTGTAGGACTCTAAAGAATCATCAATACGCCGGTAGCAGGTGATGATCATATCAAACACCCACAAGCTGCAAGCGGTCAGCTAAACGTAACAGCCATCCAGGTATTGAGCGATCAGAAGATCAACAATCAAGCCTGTACATTCTCCTGTGAATCCAATCAGTAACACTCCCGTACAGTCCGGTCTCTTCGTCTGATATGTCGCATATCTAGTCTAGGGGTGGTATACGTCAGACCCCAGTAACCGATAAGTCGTGTCGATGTGAGGCTCATAACGGGTCGAGAAACTACTGGCAACACTTACCAGTAAATCTCTATATCAGCCCTGGCCATGGACTTCCAGTTATAACCAATCGAACACAACACAACATCAACTCCCTATACCGGGAGAGATGAATCCCCTCCTATCGCTCACTGCCTCCATGTGATTCGGGACTGCACCCAAAAGCCACCATTTTGCATGCCCTCATGGACGTGGTAAGGTGGAAATCAAAACACAGTGGAAATCACACAAGACTCTATGACGATCTCGGGTCTACAGACTACCCTGTACCAGTGTCACCGGAGAACTGCCATCTGACGTGAGGTATAATACCAGCTGGGAGTTCTCGGCGAGTCCATCCAGTGTACCCAGTCTCCACTGAGCACCCGTATACCATCCTTGATGTCAAACACCGATGGATATGGGATCATCCATCGCCCATCATATGGGTCAAGATGCGTATACGCTAGTCTACACTGGTGTATCGATGCCCTATCTCGACACACCCTCGACTAGGAACAATTATAGGATGTACTCATCGACTACCGTGGCCCCACTAGTATGATCTCATCATAGTCCCAGTAGTCGAGTACAGATCCTAAGGGCTTTATCAACATGTGAGAGTAAGACAGTAAACAAATACGAATCAACATGTTAAGATAAAGTGAAACCAAATAGCATACTATCATGACGAGCAAGAAAGTCCTCTCTATATATATCCAAGCATCCATCATAATATACATCATATGTACAACAATGGCCTCTGGGGCATATACATAACTAACACGTGTAACCTCTCATATCCAATCTTCCAAGCGAAATTAGATTTCTCTTCAGTTTTGGGACATACCCGACGTCTCCAAAAACTCTCTACTTCCCATCGAACATCTTCATCTTCACGGTGCCCAAACCTACTTCTACTTCAGAATTATCCGCTAACGTCACTGTCTCCTTTTTCTCCTTGATTCATCGAACCACTCCTTATTTGAACATACGTGAAATGATGCTCCTGAATCTATATACCACATATCTACCTTCTTGACTTTATCATCACTAGTCATAAGCAAATCACGCTCTATCTCGACATCGTGGGCCACGTTCGTTTGCTCTTCCTCTCTACGTCTCTTCAGATCATCTAAGTCTTTCTTTATCTTGGGGCAATTAGACATATAGTGACCCATCTTGTTGCAGTAATGGCACATTATCTTCGAAATATATTTAGCAAACCACGATCTCTGATTTCTTCCATCGTTGCTCTGTTCTTTCCTCCAATTTGGACCCTTTCTTGCAACAAGTGCAGATAAATCAGATGATCTACTTAATGATTTCCTTCTTAATTCTTCATTTAGAAGACATTCTGTTACTACGCTCATAGAAATAACTACGTCAGGAGAAGAATTGCTCAAAGAAACTACCAGAGTTTCCTAATTGCTCGGAAAGAAAACTCAATACGATAAGTGCTTGCATCCCGTTTTCAATCGGCATCTGTATGGCTGCAAATTGATTCACAATATTCTGAACTTTATTCAAGTGCTCCGCTATTGAGGAATCTTCCTGAAACTTCAAATTCATCAATTCTTTCATTAAAAAAGACTTGTTCGTAGCCGTCTTTGTCTCATAGAGATCTTTCAACTTCCTCCATAACGTCTATGTCGTCTTCTTTGATGACACATGGTGTAACATCGAATTTTATATCCATCTCCAAATAAGACCCTTCGCCTTTCGATCCATCCTTACCCAATCTTCATCGAACATCTTCTCTGGCTTGGTGTTAATCCCATAAAGAGGCGCATCTAAATCTTTGAGACATAATATGTCATCCATCCTTAACTTCCATATCGATCGATTTATGCTATTCAAATACACCATCTTCATTGTGATTTGAGTTTTCTCCATCTTCGTTGTTCTTCTCTCAACCAAGCTCTGATACCAATATGTTATGAATTTTAGGTCCTAAACAATTTAGAAATCAAACAAGGATCTTTCAGAAGAAAAGAAAATATAAAAACACAATCAAACACAACGAAAAATTTTCCAACTTCTCTTCTTTATTCAATTTCAATACAAATTACAAAACTTCTCTTCAACTCTTTTTCTTCTTCTCTATATAAAATACCCTAATCAATCTATATTTATAGGTCTAGAAAATGATACTTAGAGATAACATTGATTTAATTAGGATTTATCTCTAAACAACTAGCTAAATCTTATCTCTAAACAAATCTTCAAATATCTTCATAATTAATCTCATTCAACTAACAATTTAATTTAGGTCTAATCTAAATCTAAATCTGTAACTTTCTCTTCTAAAAGATTTAAATGTATGACAAATCTTAACAGTTTTAGCCTTTTTGCCCTTTCTGGTTGCACAGAAGATTCTTTAATGATATAATTTAAGAGTGTTAATTATGAGACAAATGAAGGTAAATCAAAGAGTTTGTCATGTTTCTAATGTAGTTCTTTTTATCGTCCTTCAAATCTCTAGAGTATGATCCTGATGATAACCCTAAAACCGAAACCATCAAGCGCGTCGTTGATGGTAGAACTAAAGGTTTTCGAGGTCATGTCAGGGTAAATCATGCCTGGATCAGCACCGTGTTGTAGATGCGACATCAACCTGTCTCCTCCCCAAATGAAGTTCCTTTTATGCACGCTTAAAGTTATCCCAACAACATTTTCGCATTGCATGGCCTACGTCCATGTGAATTAGTAGGATGAGGTATTGGTGTTCAGCTCTTGATTTTCCCGTGGATTACCTTTTTAATTTTAACTCCAACCTATTTGTTTGATAGGTCTATGGCGGAGAGGCATTTGATCTGATGATCATGAGCATATATTGTGGATTTACACAGTAGTATGCATGCATCCACATTTTATTATGATCCAGGGGCGGATCCATGTAGAGGCGAGACTAGGCGCTCGCCTCACCTGGATCTGAGAATTTCGGTATAGAAAATGTGATTTGTGAACTTTGACGCGGTTAAATTTCATTAGTCCGTCTAACCTAACAAATTGTATTGGTAGCCTCATAAGGATTGTTTGGAAATTTTGTGGTTGTGATCATGGGTCCAAATCATAATAGAACCTTTTTTTCAAAACAAAAAGTGCATTTCCATGTTCACCGCCGGAAATCAGACGGAGACGCGGGGAGCGCGTCTAGCCTGAATCTGGGGACAAATTCATAGGTACATATCCATCCACCTCTTCAGATTCCCCCTCACGGATGAGAGATTTATTAATTGTGGGGATGTTTTTTCCTGCAGACGCAAGTCCCTACAGTTAATTAAATTATCGTGAATGATAACAACTTTTTTCACTCCAGATCTATTCCTTCATGTGTCGTATTTTAGTTTATTTTGGGTTGCCCTTGGATTGTATATGGAGACTAATTTATGTCGTCGCCTGAAGGGCATGGATTAGTTCAAATCCATACATATTTATATTTGGTGTTTGGGTTCACGTTAGTAATAAGGTTTACCAACGTAGGTGAACTTTAGGTAGCATTTCTCGTATGAGTGAGGTTCATCAGTTCAGGAAACACTTAAGTTTATCTAAGGATCTGAAGTTTTGTTTTAGACTAAGATCAACTTAGATTTTATAAGCATATGGGCTCAATTGATCTTAAAATCAACACTTGGCCAATTTGGGGCTAAGAATTGGATCTGTATAACATGGTCTGGCTCATAGTACATTAGTGAATGCCATTTTGGCGCATGCCTTGTTCGCGCATGCCCACGTGTGTATCACATGGTGCAGCCGGGTGGGTTTGGCACATGGTCATGTGGATATCACGTGGCGCATGGGTTTGACATTGGCATGATTGGCGCAGCTTGTCAGATTGGCGCATGCCCACATGTGTATCACGTGGTGCATGCTCATACGACATATCTCCTCTCAGGCGCTGGCGCCACATGTAGGGCATGTAGGGCACAACACTTAAGGTTCTCTTTAGAAATTAATCTCTGTAATTTTAAAAACTTAAGTCTCATGAAGGTTAGACTTCTGTTTTAGTGGTCTTTTTACCATTAAAACCATCAAGATCAAAACATTATGATCTTAGACTTTATTTCTATTCAAGATGTGAACTTTGGATCCTTTGAAGTTTAAACTTCAATTTTTTATGCCGATCTTAGGATTCCGATGTTTTGTCATCGTCTTACTGGGGAAATCTCTTAAGTATTCCTCCATACCCTAGATCTTAAGCTCAAAAATCCTTTTTTGAGAGCTTGAGTCCTCATTAAGAAGATTTGACTTAAGGATTTATGATCCAGAGAAAAAGCTTAAGTTCTTTCTGATGAAGCTTAAGCTTCTTTTAATAGAGGTAAACTTCTTTTACCTCGGATTCTTGGAGGAAAGAGAAGAAAGAAGTTTGAGTATCTGTTTTTCTCAAAGCTTATGAGGAAAATTCCGTATATTGAGAATTAATCTCAAGGTTCTTTATATGGAGATGAAAATTGTTGGGCAGGTAGGAAAAATCTCTCATATGAGATCTCTCTAATTAATCTTAAGATCAACCCATATTCTTAAGTATCGTTGGATCATTGATCTAAGGGTCCTTTGTTAAAAGGGTCAATATATTTCTAGTTTTAGAAAGATATTAAAATTATCTCTTATTAACAATAAATATTTTCCCAAATAGTTTTAGAAAGATTGGAAATTTGGGTGTTTAACGTCATCTTATAAGGAGATTTTGGAATTTTGGGAATTTAACGTCATCTTAGACGGAGATTTCGGAGATTTCTGTTCAACTTAAGTGGCGTTTCCTTCTTCAGATTATGCATGTATCTTGTTGAGCATTCTTTGCCATAGGGACCATGTCGACCAAAGGAGCTCCACTGAGATGCCCTCTGCCTGGGGTCAGGGATTAAATAGCTTGCCCCTGTGTAGGGTCAAAGATTGAGCATTCGCCCCCTGCAAAGTTCAGTGATGACCATCTTTGACTAAGCGTTGGTGGCAGGTGTCAAGCTTCTAAAGACCGATCCGCTTGGAGGTAAAGGGTCTTTGGGTGTATTTGCATCATTGAGAGTCAGCCTTTTGTAAACTGGCCTTCTTGAGGGCATGGGACCCTTTGAGAGATCCGCCAGCTTAAGGGTCAATCTCTCGAAAATTGACCTTTTGAGGAGCTTCGTCATTTGGCAAAGCATCCTCCTCCTTTGAGAGTAACCCGGAGAATTTGTCTGAACTGTAGTCCGCTCAATTCTTTTAACAACTAAGCCCCTTAGGCGTCTGTGAGCGGTTTTGGACATCGACCACATGTAAGCCACGAGAAAGATGAAAGTCTTGGTGGCATCTTTATCGCTATGAAGTCATGTAATCTTTGAAAATTACCATGAGAACGAGGTCGTAATCAAAATTTTGTTCGATACGATGAGTCAAACACATGACACACGAAGTGTGGAGTGGAAAGAGAAAAAAGGTCCCACCGGACATTCCAGAATCTGTTTACCGCCGAAAACCGGACTGAGGCGCGAGGAGCGTGTCTAGCCTGAATTTGAGGACAGATGCTATGGTACATATCCATCCACCTCTCCGAAAATATCAAGTCGGTTTATGGCACCATTTATCGGAGGTTTGGATAGATGTGACCGATGTAGCTGACTTCAGATTCCTTCTCGTTTATTGATTGTGGGATGGATCTTTCTTGCAGGCGCAAGCCCCTGCAGTTAATTACGTTGTAGCATACGACAGCTTTCTGCACCCCAGGTTTTTTGCTTCGTTTGTTCATGTGTTTGACTGTTGATATGGCCAACAACTTCATTTGCTTTTATACTTTTCACGCCCGTAAATTGTATACGGTTGGTTGTATGATCCAGACCGTAGAGCAGCACATACTTGGGAAACATAGTTGGGATCCATATTGTTTGTGCCCGTGGATTGTATACGGCGCGCTCGAAACGTCAGGCCCATAAGGTACAGATTAGTCCAAATCCGCGTATATTTTAGATTTAGGGTTTGAGCCAAGCATTTGCTTGACGAGGTCCATGTTGGTAGATTGGTTTACCAACGGGAGTGAACTTAGATCACATTTCTCATATTAATGAGATCCGTTAGTTCACGGGATACTTGGTTTTTATCCAAGAATCATTAGTCATATTTTGGACTAAGATCAACTTAAAAATTTTGAGCAGATGGGCTCAATTGATCTTAAAATCAAAAAAGCATAAACTTCAGGAACTTAGACAATTTAGGCTAAGAGTTTGGGGTTTGTAAGATGATTTGGCGCATAGCATACTGGCGTTGGTGCAACTGTAATGACCCCAAATTCTTTATACATTTGTATTATCCCTCTTCAATAATATACCGTATTTATTTGTACTTGGTATTTTCCTTTTTCTATTAAATTTATTATTATTTTATTCCTCAATCTATTATGTATTTTTTTTCTAGGTACAATTTCTTTTTCTTATATTTAAGTTTTTAATTTCTCATTCTTATTTTTCCTTTCATAAATATTTAACCCAAATCCATTATTCTTATTCTCTACAGCCCATCTAAAAAGCCCATTTTTTTTTAAGCAACATCATATATTTAATGCTAATTAAATATATGCATGAACAATCTTATAGCTCATTGGTTAAGTCCTTGCATTGTTATTCCATAAGTCACATGTTCAAATCCTCATTCTTACAATTATTTTTTATCATTTTTTATTCTTCTCATAATCTACAAATGAGACCTTTCATTTCCAAAATGAATGGTGACCTTTCATTTCTCTTTTAATTCTCATGTTGAATGCATATATTATTATACATAATTCACCATTACATCATCTTTATTGTCCTCCTCTATCTTTTCCTTTTCACATTTTTCTATCTCTCACTTCTTCCTCTTCACCTAAAGTCCAAAAAGAAGAACATAAAGAAGTCTTCAAGAAGGTCTCACTACTAACGCGAGGCTATCGGCGGATAGACAAGCCCGGTGACAATACCGGCTTGTGCATGTAAGTCCCTTCTCTCTTTCCTTGCCTCCATCTCTTTCTTTTTCTCTTTATATTTCTCTTGGTTTATATTGCCATGAAAAAATTCCCTTGACATATCATAGTTCCTAAATAATTAATTAAATGGATACATATATAAATAATGAACACACAAACATACACACATATATAGTTTGTAAAGTCTTTTTCATTACTCTCAATTCACATGTTAACATTTCATAGTGACCAATTAGGAGTGCATGTTTGTTGTTTTATTTTAAATCACTTTATTTAAAGTTTGAAAAAAAAAATGAAGTTACGAATAAATACCATGGTTTTCTCATTTCTCACATATGACATATCAATACCTTTAGTTTTAAAATAATTTTTATAAATTAATTTTTTAATTCTGAAAATTTCATGAAATTTACATATGATAGAATATATTATTTTGTACACGCTGTAAAAATTTTAGATCAATCCGCATAACGGTTTAGGAATTATATCGTATTTATTCACTGATCGTAAAACAGAAAACTGCAGTTATCGGTCAACTTCTAGGACATGTAACTTAGTATACCGGTATCCAAATTGAGCAAACTCAGGTGTTTTTGATATCTACATCGAATTATATAGATTTTATTAGTTTTATAGTTTTACTGAAAACCCATCTAAGATAAAGAAAACTGTGTTACAATATTAAGTGACGGATCAGGACAGAATCTGTTCCGATTCGCACACTGTTTTTAAATTGGACATAACTCGAACACCCGATGTCCGTTTGTGACAAAATTTAGATGTGTAGATGCACCATTGATAGAACTATAATTTTATGTATATTATATTACTTAGGAATGCATGAAACAACCTGATATAGGCTTTGCAATAGAATATATAGTTGCTGTCTAGAAATCTGAATTTCTGTTTTAAACGCTGATATTAAAATGATCATAACTAGAGATTCAGAAATCCAAATCATGTGAATCTTGGTGTTTTCGATAATTTCATCGAAATACCTACAATTTTCTAATACTTTTCATAACCTGAAAACCGATAGAAATTAACTCAAACTGCGTTTTAAAAATATATGACGGTGCCGAATAGATTCTGATCTGTTTTGCGCGACGATACGAAAACATATATATCTCTCAAACCGGTAGTCGTATTTAGGTGAAAGTGGAACTCATGCATGAAAAACATTTAGAGCCATATTTCTGTTTATATTCCGCATTCGTTCAACTTGATTAATTAGTCGTACATAATATTTCTTTACAGCATTGTTTATGGTAGTTACTCGAATAATATACTTGACTCATTTCATACTATTTGAACATGTATACATATTTATCTTAATTATTAAATTATTGTATGTACATAAAGACGGTAATTAAATACTTGAGTTGTATTTTGAAAACTATACAAAAGTATTTTTACATAAAACCCCCTCAAGTTTTATAAATTACCCTAAGGACCTTAGCAATTATAAGATTTCGATTCACGGTTCTGATTGTCTGACTCGGGTTTGAGTCTGATTATTCTGACTTGAATATAATTCAAGTCAACCTACAATATACAATATCCCAATTCAATATGAACACATGAATCCATGATTACAATTATCAGTTTACACAATCTGGCTGAACCGAACCATGGATATATTCCTTCTACATGATTCCCAGTATTCCATTTACATGACTCCACGGTTATAACCGTTTCCTGATATCATGGTTTCGGTCAGTCAGTCAGTCAATCATACAATCAACACAATTTACAAGATAATAATACAAACAAGATATCGCGGGGTTTAAAGGGTAGATTGGTACGGAAGGTGTTAAAGGTGGCACGAGGTGGTCAGATTTAACACACCTAACCTGAATCCAATTGCTGTTGTACCGTGGCATAAACGGTACCTTGTACTATACGTGCCCTTAGTCTCTGGCATATAGAGACTCCCCTCGTATACACTGGCATCCTTCTGTAGTAAGCTACAAACAACAGCGTTGACATAACATTACAACAATAGTTTACACTTTAGAATGTATCTTCTTATTCTGTCTTATTCTACTTCCCTCTTACCTTTGGGACTTACCGAGCGACCTGTTCACTTACGACATTCTATTTCTCTCTTCTTTGAATGTCGTCAGGTGTTTTGGACCCAGCGGAGGTTGAGCCATCGCAAGAAGACTTGGAGAAATTCACTGAAGACCCTACACTGTAGTTTCATTGTACACTTTTCCTTTCTGTACATTTCATTTCCTATTATGCCATTGTTTAGGCATCTTTTATTTCAGTTGTATTTCCTTTCATGTATTGTACAAAGAATGTTAATAAATAAAAGTTGCTGTTCTTTTATTTCTTGTCTCTTGTGTTTATTTTATATTGCTTAGATACGCTTAGCGTATGTACTTCTGAGTACATACGTAGCGGACCTCGTCGCGCCCATTTCGCCGTACACTGGGAAGCGGGGCGTGACAGGTTTTGTTAGTGGCCCATGTAGGTCAGAGCTGTATGAAACCCTATCATGCAGTTCTGTTTTGCGTGAACAACCTAAGCAATATAAAACACAAGAAACAGCAACTGAAAATATTCTTTACATTACATATTCCTTGAATCCATCTTGAACTCCACCTTCGGTTTCCTTGAAGTCCATCTCTCCACTTTTGAATCCTTAATTCTTATTCATCCTTTCTATTTGTATCTTGTAGATTTATTAGTTCAATTGGTTAGAGTATCAATCGACGGAGCTCGAAGAAGATATCATCCTAATCCTGTTTGCTTACTCTGTTACATCATCCTTCTTGAGTAATTTCGAGGACGAAATTATTTTTAAGGAGGGTAGAATGTAATGACCCTAAATTCTTTATACATTTGTATTATCCCTCTTCAATAATATACCGTATTTATTTGTACTTGGTATTTTCCTTTTTCTATTAAATTTATTATTATTTTATTTCTCAATCTATTATGTATTTTTTTTCTAGGTACAATTTCTTTTTCTTATATTTAAGTTTTTAATTTCTCATTCTTATTTTTCCTTTCATAAATATTTAACCCAAATCCATTATTCTTATTCTCTACAGCCCATCTAAAAAGCCCATTTTTTTAAGCAACATCATATATTTAATTCTAATTAAATATATGCATAAACAACCTTATAGCTCATTGGTTAAGTCCTTGCATTGTTATTCCATAAGTCACATGTTCAAATCCCCATTCTTGCAATTATTTTTTATCATTTTTTATTCTTCTCATAACCTACAAATGAGACCTTTCTTTTCCAAAATGAATGGTGACCTTTCATTTCTCTTTTAATTCTCATGTTGAATGCATATATTATTATAGATAATTTCACCAATACATTATCTTTATTGTCATCCTCTATCTTTTCCTTCCTCATATTTTTCTATCTCTCACTTCTTCCTCTTCACCTAGAGTCCAAGAAGAAGAACATGAATAAGTCTTCAAGAAGGTCTCGCTACTAACGCGAGACTATCGGCGGATAGACAAGCCCGGTGACAAAACCGGCTTGTGCATGTAAGTTCCTTCTCTCTTTCCTTCCCTCCATCTCTTTTTTTTTCTATTTATATTTCTCTTGGTTTATATTGCCATAAAATACTTCCCTTGACATATCATAGTTCCTAAATAATTAATTAAATGGATACACATATATAAATAATAAACACACAAACATACACACATATATAGTTTGTAAAGTATTTTTCATTACTCTCAATTCACATGTTAACATTTCATAGTGACCAATTAGGAATGCATGTTTGTTGTTTTATTTTAAATCATTTTATTTAAAGTTTGAAAAAAAAATGAAGTTACGAATAAATACCATGGTTTTCTCATTTCTCACATATGACATATTAATACCTTTAGTTTTAAAATAATTTTTATAAATTAATTTTTTAATTCTGAAAATTTCATGAAATTTACATATGATAGAATATATTATTTTGTACACGCTGTAAAAATTTTATATCGATCCGCATAACGGTTTAGGAATTACATCGTATTTATTCACTGATCGTAAAACAGAAAACTGCAGTTATCGGTCAACTTCTAGGACATATAACTTGGTATACCGGTATCCAAATTGAGCAAACTCAGGTGTTTTTGATATTTACATCGAATGATATAGATTTTCTTAGTTTTATAGTTTTACTGAAAACCCGTCTAAGATAAAGAAAACTGCATTACAATATTAAGTGACGGATCTGGACAGAATCTGTTCCGATTCGCACACTGTTTTTAAATTGGACATAACTCGAACACCCGATGTCCGTTTGTGACAAAATTTAGATGTGTAGATGCACCATTGATAGGACTATAATTTTCTGTATATTATATTACTTAGGAATGCATGAAACAACCTGATATAGGCTTTGCAATAGAATATATAGTTGCTGTCCAGAAATCTGAATTTCTGTTTTAAACGCTGATATTAAAATGATCATAACTAGAGCTTCAGAAATCCAAATCATGTGAATCTTAGTGTTTTCGATAAATTCATCGAAATACCTACAATTTTCTAATACTTTTCATAACCTGAAAACCGATAGAAATTAACTCAAACTGCGTTTTAAAAATATGTGACGGTGCCGAATAGATTCTGATCTGTTTTGCGCGACGATACGAAAACATATATATCTCTCAAACCGGTAGTCGTATTTAGGTGAAAGTGGAACTCACGCATGCAAAACATTTAGAGCCATATTTCTGTTTATATTCCGCATTCGTTCAACTTGATTAATTAGTCGTACATAATATTTCTTTACAGCATTGTTTATGGTAATTACTCGAATAATATACTTGACTCATTTCATGCTATTTGAACATGTATACATATTTATCTTGATCATTAAATTATTGTATGTATAAAAAGACGGTAATTAAATACTTGAGTTGTATTTTGAAAACTATACAAAAGTATTTTTACATAAACCCCCCTCAAGTTTTATAAATTACCCTAAGCATCTTAGCAATTATAAGACTTCGATTCACAGTTCTGATTGTCTGACTCGGGTTTGAGTCTGATTAATCTGACTTGAATATAATTCAAGTCAACCTACAATATACAATATCCCAATTCAATATGAACACATGAATTCATGAATACAATTATCGGTTTACACAATCTGGCTGAACCGAACCATGGATATATTCCTTCTACATGATTCCCAGTATTCTATTTACATGACTCCACGGTTATAACCGTTTCCTGATATCATGGTTTCGGTCAGTCAGTCAGTCAATCATACAATCAACACAATTTACAAGATAATAATACAAACAAGATATCGCGGGGTTTAAGGGGTAGATTGGTACGGAAGGTGTTAAAGGTGGCACGAGGTGGTCAGATTTAACACACCTAACCTAAATCCAATTGCTATTGTACCGTGGCATAAACGGTACCTTGTACTATACGTGCCCTTAGTCTCTGGCATATAGAGACTCCCCTCGTATACACTGGCATTCTTCTGTACTAAGCTATAAACAACAGCGTTGACATAACATTACAACAATAGTTTACACTTTAGAATGTATCTTCTTATTCTGTCTTATTCTACTTCCCTCTTACCTTTGGGACTTACCGAGCGACCTGTTCGCTGACGACATTCTGTTTCTCTCTTCTTTGAATATCGTCAGGTGTTTTTGACCCAGCGGAGGTTGAGCCATCGCAAGAAGACTTGGAGCAATTCACTGAAGACCCTACACTGTAGTTTCATTGTACACTTTTCCTTTCTGTACATTTCATTTCCTGTTATGCCACTGTTTAGGCATCTTTTTATTTCAGTTGTATTTCCTTTCATGTATTGTACAAAGAATGTTAATAAATAAAAGTTGCTGTTCTTTTATTTCTTGTCTCTTGTGTTTATTTTATATTGCTTAGATACGCTTAGCGTATGTACTTCTGATTATATACGTAGCGGATCTCGTCGCGCCCACTTCGCCGTACACTGGGAAGCGGGGCGTGACAGCAACCCACGTGCATATCACGTGGCGCATAGGGGGTGTTGGCGCTCGACATATTTGGCACTTGTTCACATGCCTTCCACGTGGCGCATAAAGGGCTTGGCGCATGCCCACGAACATATCACGTGGAGCATGGATCAAGTTTATGCATGTCTGGCGCTGACATGTTTGGCGCTAGCATGTTTGGCGCATCCCCTTTCTGGCGCTGGCGCCACATGCAGCCGTAGGGGCATAACACTTAAGGTTTTTCAGAAATTAATCTCTATATTTTAGAAACTTAAGTTTAATGAAGTTTAAGTTTCTGTTTTAATGGAGATTAATCTCCTTACTGAAAGTTTGAGGAAGGAGAAAAATTTTGCAGAGGCTTATGTCTCTTTTTCTTCATCTTATGAAGGAGGGGGAGGGGGGATTACAACGACGTAGATCAAAAGTGTGGAAGGATGTACCATAGGCCACGCCCCTTTCATAAGAGGAGAGAACATTTTGAAGCTTAAGCTTCTGGTTGCCGAAAAGGCTTTCTCCGAAGAGGCTAATTGATTACAATGACGTAGATCAAAGGTGTGGAAGGATGTACCATAGGCCACGCTCCTTTCATAAGAGGAGAGAACATTTTGAAGCTTAAGCTTCTGGTTGCCAAAAAGGCTTTCTTGGTGTTGTCGCACGTGCGTGCTTGGCACCGGCACGCGTGTGCTGCATATGGGTACGCATAGCACGTTTGGCGCATTTGCGCATTATGTAGGAAACGTTAACCTTTCAATGCTACTTAAGTATCACATGATGAAGCTTAAGCTTCTTAGGATGAAGCATGTGGCCTATCCTTTTTTGAGAAAGGTATCCCCTCTTTATTTATAGGGGGATGGTAGAGAGGAGGCTAGTATGGGAGCCGATGTGGGACTAAAGTTATATCCCCTCATGTGGTGGAGCTTTGTTCAAACCATACGTACATAGCACGTTTGCTCATAACTTTTGATTCCGGAAGAGTTATGATGTCCGTAATATATCAAATTGAAGGTATTTTCGATACGCTTTCGATGCCATCAGAATTTTTCTGATTCTCTTTCGGGAGTTTGGCAAAATACAGCTCAGAAAATACTGGTTTGTATTTTCTTAAACGTATTGCTGTCATTTGAGGCTTTGGGCCATCTTACGCTAAAATTTTAGACGGGAATAGTCCATATGATTGAATTTTATCTATTTTCATTATTTGTTTTACTAGAATTTAATAAGGCCTTTTAGATAGAGCCTTTGAAAGGAAAATCTTTTCTAATATATATATATATATATATATATATATATATATATATATATATATATTAGAATTCATAATTAGAATTTTTATTTGTACCAAATACTTTACAATTGTTCTATCTTTTTAATAAAATTCTTTATAAATTCATTTTAATATGATTGTTTACAAGCTAACTTACAAGAATTGATATATCGTTCAAATTTATTTTAATCATCATAAATCTTTTTGTAAATTTATAAATTTCCTTTTAGACACGGATGCTTATGGAGTTAATTTTTATATAATCCAATTTAGTTACATGTTTGATCAGATTTTCTTCTTATATATAAAACTATTAATGGTTGGAGTGTTAGATTTTATTCACAAATATCTTACATGCCAAAAATCTAGTATTAAAGTATATAATTCCAAAGATTATATGTAAAGTAGATTGTTTCAAAATATGTAGGACGAATAAGCAGATAATTCGAAATGAGGGTTGCTGAGCATTATAAAATGAGGCTCGAGTTGCCTTAGCTTTAAATTTTATCTTTAACACTTTTTTCTTTTTAATAATCTTTCCTTGTTTTCCGAGCTTCTCCAGGATACTATTTTAACTTGTCGTCCTCTCTGACCCTAGGCTCAGGATTCGGCACTGTTATGTTCTTCAGTTTTCTCTTTTTCATTATTTTTATCTTTTGATCGGTGTAATCCAAAACAATTTTCGTTCAAAGAAGCACAAAAAATGTTTGGGATTTGAAAATCCAATTGCATAACTCGAAGATAATGAAACAATGGGTTTGCTCCATTTTTTTCTGTCACAAATGCCGCATGTAACATGTTACATAAAAGCATGATGCAATTCTTTTTTTGTTGCTGACCAAACGTGCCTATAGTGTGAGAGCAAGAGAATGGAGATGAGACGTGTGTGAGGGAGAAAGAGAGTGGGCTGTTTGAGAACTTTCTATCAACAAAATAAATTGTATCTTCATGCTTGTTTCTGTCCTGTGGATGTAGGCCGACGATGGAATAGTGTCATTAAGTATTCTTCTTCTTTATGGTGCGATTGGTGATGGCTATCTTGTGTGCTGCGATGCGGTAAGGGAGTTGGTATCCCCACATTAAAGTGACCTGATCTTTCATCGATTTTCCAATTAGTACATCATCCTTTTTATTACAAATAAATCCACGTGATTAATTGGCATCTTAAAAGAAAAGATTCCTGATGGAAGCTGTCATACGCTCCATATTTATCTCTAAGCATTTATTTTACCTATATTTACAAAAATGAAAAATCTAAGGGGGAAAAATAAAGTATGAAAGGTTTCAGGGGGGAGCTATAAAATCCCAAACTTTAACAAAAATGAAAAATCTAAGTATGCATGGTTCAAGGGAGGTTGGTATAAAATCATACGCTTTAAATTTCAACTATGTCAACGGTAAAAAAAAATCCCAATCCCAAGCGGCATTTCGGACCAGTGCGCCCCTTCACTTCCCATCTTTTCTTCTTATTTCAGCGCCCCCCAACCCATAAAACTCTCAATCTATTAACACAGCAACTATGAGATCTTCACATCGCCGTCTCCGCATCTCCAAACACCAAGACTCAGAACCAGAACAACTTCAAGAAGAAGAAGAATACTCGGATGAAATCGGTAAACAACATGACGAAGCCTCATCTTCTTCTTACTCTGTCCAACAATCAAACGACGTCAATTCCACCACCAACAGCGGCGGCGACGATGATCAAGTCGACGGAAACTCCTCCGTCGTCTATTCAACATCGGCATCAGAATCCGCTTACATCAACATCGCACCGCTCCCGATCTTCCATGGCCTCCCGTCGGAATGCCCAATCGCCCACTTGTCCCGGTTCCGCCGGGCATGCGCCGCCAACAACGCCCTCTTGACCTCCACCGTCCTCCGCATCTTCCCCATCACCCTCGACTCCCATGCCTCCCTCTGGTTTGTAGCACTCAACTCAATCTCATCTCTCTTTATATGAGATCATAGCAATGTGTATGTGAATGATCTTACTTCTCTATCTACAGGTACGACCTCTCCGTCGAGCCCCATGACCTTTCGTGGCCCCACATCCAATCCCTCTTCCTCCAAACCTTCCTCCGTCCCGACGCCATCGACCGCGCCCGTTCCGACCTCCTCTCCCTCAATCAATCCGACGAAGAGTCCATAACCGTGTACCATCTCAGGATGCAGTGGATACTAAAAAAGTGGCCAAACCACAACCTGCCAGACTCCTTGCTGAAAGACGTATTCATAGACGGGCTAAGAGAGGATTTCTGTGCTTGGGTCGTTGCTCTGAAGCCAGAGACACTAGAAGAAGCAGTGAAACTGGCTAGCGACTGGGAGAAGGTGGCGGCGACAAGGAGGAGGAGGAGAGATACGGCGGCGATCAAGAAGAAGTGCGGGTTTTGTGATGTTGGAGATCACGAGGAGAGAGAGTGCAAGACGAGGATAAAGATGAAGGAGCTGTGGTTGAAGAGCAAGGACATGGAAGAGGGAGGGGAGGGAGAAAAAGTTGGTGAGTTTGTGAGTGGGAAAGGAGATGAAGGGAGATTGGGGAGGGTGGTGAGTCTGGGGGGGATGAGGGGGCAGTGCCAGTGTTGGAGGCATCAGTGCTGGAAAAAGTTTGAGAGGAGTGCTAGTGTTGTTAGTGACAAGAACGCAGCAGCTTCTCCTCCTGCTGCTGCTCTTGATCAGCCCTAGTTTGTATACTCGCAAGGAAAAATTTTGTATCTATATATTTGATGTCATGTCCTTGTATAATACAATAGCAAAAATAATTGTAAGTGTGTTGCTTCCCTTTTATTGGATGATGTATCAGATGTGAGCTCTTCGGTTAGCATCTCTCAACACAATATTCAATGAGGTTAACGGGCTACGAACGTGCACCATCCCATTAGCACCCATTAGCAATGAACGCGCTCACGGCCCCAAGTCCATTTTAATTAAGTTGCAGCAGACCCACAAAGAGGCCATGAATGCATTCGAATGTTCACAACCTCATTTTCTCCATAATCAATAATGGGGTCTTTTATAAGTTTCCACAGTATAAATGAATGAAGCAAATGCTCAGCATGCATGCATTCCTGTTTCTACATCCAGTTAATACAGAAAATAAAGGCCTATTTGGGGACCCAACAATCCCTTCATTATCCTCTGAATAATTAACTAAATGCATGAGCACATTGTGATCAGTTCAAGGAGTTAAACCAAATAATTAAAGTAGATAGATACCAGTAATACAGATGCTACAAAGCTCACTTCTCTAGCATTGGAGAACACGTGCAAAATTCAGGATTGGTAAAATTACATATGATTCAAGGTTGTTAAATCAGCAAGTCGAAAATCTCAAGAACCTAGGAAACGAAAAAGAGCATCAAATGAAAGGTTGTTAATAGCTGTTACTGCCAAAGAACTAGTTCTGCGCTGCATTGAAGTTTGGTACTCTCTTCAGCAATTTGTACAAGCCGAAAACATTCTTATGTTGCCATAAGTTGGGGATGAAAAATGACCGATAAATGGCCGGTGACATCTCTCTGTCTAAATAAGGCATCGCTGCGAGGGTCTGAAATTGACAAGCGTCAGTATGAGAATAAGAACATCAACAAGGTTTTTAATGTGCTAAAACTACCATGAACTTTAGTTGCTTTTGAGAAATAAACAGCATAGGCTTTAAAATGACATAAAAATACCATGAACTACCATTTGTTATTGCATGAATATGATCCACAGCTTATCTTCCCAGTATCATTACTAGTCGAGGCATGATCGTCAGATTCACAAGAGTTCTTGCATGAATATATGGTCCACTACTTATATTCCCAGTATCATTACTAGTCGTAGCATGATTGTCAGATTCCCAAGAGTTCTTATTTTAACCTTGTAGCTTCATTAAAGACATTTCTATTCTTCTCTTCTTTTAATTACTCCTTCAAAACAATAATTGATTGTTTCAAGGCATACAAGCATGAAGAAAATGTAAAAAGATAAATAATAATTGAAATATATTGGTCATTTGCCGGTTTTGGAAAGATAACAGACAAATGGCATTTTAGTGCAATAAGAAACTGTAGCTCCTGGTATTTTAATATGATTTATAAGTCAATGGTTTTTATCTCATAATGCTGAAAGTACATGGTCTTTATCTCCATGTGATCTATAATTTTAGTATAGTTTACCTCCCATTTTGACAGGTCACTTCCACGAGCAGGGTATGGCCGTTTCAGATCCAGCTCCACGAGCAAAGTACAAGCTTCAATATCCCGAAGCTGTGACAAAATAATATGCAAGGATATTTAATAACAGGAAAAAAACGCAGGGCAAAGTCGGTAAAAGTGTTTACATATTGCTCATCGGAAGCCTTGTTTTTGTTGTTGAAATAAGGCGGAGCTGATGCAGTGCCTCCCAAGGTAGAATTGAAAGGGAATGGAAGAAGCCCACGGAAGCCATCATCTATCCATCGAACTTCGCCTACGTAAGCAGGTACAAAGAAGGACGATGGATAGCGATGCCACTCACTTCCAACACAGAGTACAACGCCTATAAAAATTTCCTGCGTCGCATTTATAAACTAAATCTAACAATCTGGATTGTTTTTAAAATTTAAATATCATGGAAACTTCGGTTAAGGCAGCCTATGGGAGAAAAAGATCAACTCAAAGTGGCCATATGCCAAAACCCAGGCAGCCTAGACCCCTCCCAATGCAATTATATAATGAATCACTCATTTCCATTAGGGTGCCAAATGTATATATATTTTTTAACAAAACATAGTCAGATGTGAAAAATGATGAAATATATTTTATGATAATGGTTATCTATTCTGCCTAGGCACTTTTTACATGTTTATGTACCTTGTGTAACATTTTTATACCGGCAACTATGCAAGTAAATGGTGAAAATATTGATAAAGGGTTTCTTTTGCTATTCAAATAAATAGGATCAATGAACAAAAATATGCTAAGATACGTCCTATCTAAGTTAACTAAGGGCTTTTAGCAAAAGGATTGTTCATTCTTTTTATTTCGTTTTCGTAAAGTTTTGAAAACATTCCATAAGACAAGAAGGCTAGATGTAAGAGAATAATTGAATCCACTTCCTTTTTCCCCTCTTCTCCTTCTCTTCTATCCTTAACCCCGCAGCTAACAACATTAAATACCTTGTTAAATAAATAAATTCCAGATGTCACTTGTTACTATTATGCACTGTCATAACTGGAAAATGACTAAAACATGGAAGTTTCTGTAACTGCTATCAACTTGATATCTAATATGGACATAAAACAGTTCCTCACCATCTCCAACATCATCATGATTTCCTAATTGCTTGTAGATCTCCAATGGAGCAGAGTATCCATGCAATATGGAGAACGTGCGGCTGTGAGAGGCGCACAATATGAGGCCAAGAAATATTGGTCTAAACCCTTTAGCTACCTGTTTGCAACAGTGAGCCAATAATTAATGAGCTTTCAGTGGATGCTAAATTGGCAAGAAAATAATCTGATACCGATAAAGGCAGGCGTTAAGGTTACCTTAAAGAAGATAGATTCGTCAGTTGCATACTTGTCACGAAAAAGGTCAGGAAAACTGTCAATGACGGCTGCCGCAGCAACACAGATTAACGGGTATATTGGATAGAGGAACCTGCAAGATAAGAAATGAATACTTATTTCTAATCAGCCAGTATTCTCAACAATATGACACTAAAAGATCAGGCCAACGTCTAAGAACAAACTACAAAACGACATTCCTTTTGAATTCTCAACAGTACACCATCATAAGATCAAGTGTCATCATTGTAAAGGCTTATTGACTCAAGAATGTAATAGCGCAAGGGCCTGCCGAGTTTCTGGGTGCTTCGTGCAGGAGTTGCAGTATACTGTACCTTAGATTTGGTTCTTGCTACAGTACATAGATATTGAATACCTTCAAAGTTTGGTTCTTGCTCAGTAACCAGGAATTTGGTAATCGAATAGAGCTGACGATCAAGGAAGAGAAGAGGATGAAGAAAGAAGTGAGGAAAAGAAGCACGGTACTAAACTGATTTGGCAACTCAGAAGTGAATTGTATGTTATCTTTATAATAGATTAGTTTGGTGCTCTCCTTCTCATCATGGTTAGTTCGTGGATGAGATAAGCGAATAGGGTTCATGAAGCCAGCACCGCCCCTACTATAAAATTATGTGCACCCTAAAGGTAAACTGAGGAAATTTGGTCAAACCACCCTTTGAAATTGCATTTAGTGAAGGCCCCTTGATCAAACATGGTCTTTTGCAAACACCTACGGCACAAAAGCAGCATAAAAACCCTTCCCATAATTTATAATCTTTTCTTTGTGTGCAATGTATTGAGTGGGAGACTTTTATTGGTCCTATTGGACAAAATTACCCACTTTTTGCGTTACACTCCCACCCTCCCTTCCTTAAACAAGGTGATACAGTGAACCGCCTACAAATGTTGTAAAATTGTTGTATTTAAACTACAGCTTAGATTAAATTGAGTGTAGGAAAAAAGAAACATTGACTACAAACAAAAATAAAACCCATGGTTATAGAAGCAGTAGCTTCATTTCAAATGGTTATGAATAATTATAGAACAAATACAATTAACACAATAGCAGCAGCCAGTAAACAGCATATATTGAGGGGAAGCGGTAACTAGTGAACTGAAATAGCATGCTTAGAGATTTAGCAACATGCTACATAGGTTTTCAAAAAAGCAAAAGGTACAGAGAGAGAATGCGAGGAGTGAGAACGTGTGGCTCAAGATAGATATAACATTGGGGTGTGAGCGTGAGGGGAGGGAGAATATGAACAGAGGGGATGTGGGGAGAATTTGAGGGTGTGAGGAGATAGAAATGCAAGAGAGGGGGAGGGGGGGGGATGTGAAAAGAGGGAATATGGGGGAGAAATTGAGGGTTTGAGGAGATAGAAATGCAAGACGGAAGAAAGGGGGAGGGAGAATGTGAAAAGAGGGAATATGGGGGAGAGACTGACAGTGTGAGGAGATAGAAATGCAAGAGACGGGAGGGGGAAGGCTGATGCGAAAAGGAGGAATATGGGGGAGAAATTGAGTGTGTGAGGAGATAGAAAAGTAAGAACCGGGGGGAGGGGGGTCACGTTAGACACTTCTTTAAGGGCTGGAAACTATATAAAATGGAAAAGATGGGGCACTTTCATTAGGAAGAAACCTGTTCCACTTCATACGCTATACAGAAGAATATATGAAAAGGTTGAAATTGGATGGATTTTTTTATGGTGATGGGATTTGCCAATGAACATATATGACACGGTGCCTATTTATAATGCAATTTGAAATCAGGGGCTTAAACCAAATTTTAACAGATAAAACCATGTGAATTATTTCATCTGTAAACTGTCGTTCAATAATAACATCTGCAGATCAATCCCTTCTACGTATTATAAAACAATGGACATAGGCCGTTGGTAAGCCATTGAGAAATCCTTTTATAGGGAGTCCAGAAGCGAACTGAATCAAGGTCAGGAGGGTTACTGGGTTACTTGCCAAAAGTTGTTTGTAGCAAATTACTAGTCTGAGGGTTTCAAACACACATCTTAAGTTCAAAAGAAAGCATTTTTTCACAAGACATTTATCCTTGTCAGGACAGGACAGGACAGCTAGATACATTGGCTTGGGGGCCAATTATAATTGCAAGTTTAAATCTAACTTTCTTTGAATCGGGAAGAAGGCACCAATTGATCATTAAAAAAGAAGCAGATGTTCTCAATCAATGCATGTGCACGAAATGCCAGGAAGAAATCAATCATAAATCAAAACATATTACTTTCAATAAAAGAATTAGCATGTCCACAATTCAACATGTAAGTGAAACTACTGTGACAGTTACGCAGAGCAGACAAGAAAAGAAAATTTACCGTTCTTCTTTGTGGGGCGGCAAAGTCATAAATGCCGACCAAACGTACATAGGTGAGACGACAACTAGCAGATGTGGGGAATATTTCTTCCTACTAATTGGCAGAATTGCCAAAAAGAGCAGAGCAAAAATGAAGCAGAAATTAAAATTATTGAAAGCATTCCTCAGATAGAACATGGGCCCTTCAGTTCCATACAAATGGCTATCACCGCCTCCCAATATATTATATAGCATCAGATTGAAGACCGATGATGTCCATCTTCCATAACAGTAGTAATCAATAATTAGTGACAGCACCTACAGGGAGAAAGATTAATCAATTTTTATAATGGGGTAAAATAAATGATATTTAAATTACATCAACTAACTCTACCAACAAACTTTGCATTTTGCTCTTGCAATAAACTGTAAATATAACAGGAAAGAACTTCCATGGTAGAAGTCATATGGCATCACTTACAAGAGCGCACAGAGATGTCCCTACTCCTGATAAAAACACCTGTTTAAATCTTCCATAAAGTAATGAAGCTCCTGTGACAGGTAAGAAAACTAAAATAGAGAAAGGCCAGCCAAAGATCACTCCGCCAGCTGCTACAAAGCATATTTCTCGAGGAGGAATAAAGCTGATGAAAGGGTGACAGCATACATAGAGAAGGAACTTGGCAAAAAACCTGGAAAATGGCCCAAGCAGTGTTAATCGGATAAACCAAAGCAGAAAGGGAACTCCTACCACTGGTTCAATTTTTATCTTTTTAAACAAAAAACTAGGTCTAGTCAGACACCAGGGCAACCCCCTTGGGCCAACCAAATAGGTTCAGTTTTAGCAGACGCAAATGGTTTTGATTAATGGGTGAAGTTAAAACCCATTAACCACCACCCAAGCTCATTAAAATCAGTTTCCCTATAAATAATAGGCCCTAAATGATAATAACCTATGGCGGTTGATAAAATGGTCATATATCTCTCATATTGCTTCCAAGCGGTATGCATGATACATTTATGTGTATCATGTCATATGGGATAAAAGAAAATATATCCGCCTTAGGTAAAAATATCAAAAGATGTCCCTTATTTTAAAATAATAATAATAATAATAATAATAATAATAATAATAATAATAATAATAAGGCATTACTGTACATTGTATAGAAACTTTGGGTTTCCACAATTTTCCTTTCTGAATTTTTCCATTTTTATTCTGAAAACTCAATAAACTGAATGCTACTATATGTGAAACACTCCATCAAAATTACGACTTTCTTAACCTGGAATTTGGTGGTGTATAAGTCTGTACAGTGTGTTTCTGTACAGTGTGATGTTTTGTGGTGGTATTTTATTTATTTTGTGTGTTTGGGTGGGCAGCCAGAGAGGATATATTTACGAATATTCGAGGTAAATTAACACATGTTTCTTGAACTTAAGGCTATGTTTGGTTTGTACAAAAGTGGAGGAAAGGAAAAGAAAATGTGAGTGATTCAATTTTCTTCCAGAAGGATTAGTTCTGAATCCCTAAAACTTTCTTCCAAACCAAACATAAGGAAAAGAGGAAGAAAAAAGGAGGGCCTAATGGATTAATCCATCAGTCATCTTCATCATAAGCTTCATTGGTTATTACATAAGGCTTGGATTGACAAAGTTCAATTACCATTTGTCAACCTCTCATAAACAGTCTCTTGATTAGTCCAAAACATCATAGCCAATAAGTCTTGTGTGTGTGTGTGTGGATGGGTGGATGTGGGTCGGCGTGTGTGGGGCAGGGAAGGGGGGAGAGAGAGTTACTAAAGGAAATTGATGCTAAGCCAAATGTACAGCCAAGAGAAAAGCAGAACCCTATGGCAAAGATCACTCTATCGTTAATATTCGGTATAAACTATACATACAGGTGAGATTGGTAATAACTCAAAACAACCATGGAATCATAAGGTAGATTAGTGCAAGAAAATTACTTGTACTTGCAAAGAAACAACCACTGGTTAAGCATAGCAATGCAAGTGCATAAGCACCTATCCTTTTTCCATACTTCCTTGAAAGAGCAACCACCAAGGCACTCTCTGTAATTGTTGAGATAAAACCCAGAAAGAGCCTAACAGCATAGAAAACTCGAACCTGAAATTTCATTACATCATGTAAAAGAAAATGAACTTGATGAGGACCAGTATACATTAGATAGAATCAACCAGTAACAGAGGTTTCATGAACTTCGTGTGCGAGTGGAACACACCTTATCCATGTTGAATAGCCATGATGCAGGTCCAGCCACTATCGCGTGAAAAAAGATGTATAAGTACGACCGAAGAGCGAACTGCGAGCTGCAAAATAAACAAAACTTCAAAATGGAATTCAGTTTCTAGATGGATGATGATGATATAGAAGTACATGCAGGTATAATTGGCCTCTGTGGATTAGTTAGGAGGCTATATGATAAATATCTAGGTTCTACTATATTAAATTGTGACGGAGCCAAAAAAAACTTAACTGATGTATTGTTGCAAGAGAAGATGTGTGAATTACAATGAAAAGTGACTTAAGTAGCAATTTTAGTTGAAGCTGGATTAAAGTATCCTGAGTCCCTAACATAATTTAAGATGTTAGGTGATGAAAAGAAATGTTCTTCATAGCCATAACTATCACTAGGATATCCAAGTATCCAACTGAGTGATAATTTCCAACATTTTAAATCTTTCATCCAAATACAACGATCACACCATCATTTTTTGTAGAACAATTTACAGCAATCTGCACAAAGAACAGGTTTGATGCCCGTTGTTTCTTCTAAAAGCAAATGACAGCACACACACGCACACGCGCACACAAACACACAAAAAAATCTCATACGAAAACTGTATTAGCTTTGAAATGTTAAGGAATCTTATTTGTGTTGTCAGCCTAATGGCAAACCTCAATAAATGCGCGAAGTCAAACAACAGAACCAATGAGACCATGAGATTCCAAGCTCAAATTTCCAATTTCCTTTCTTATGCTTGATTATTTTTTTAGGATGCTTTACATTTTAGATGCCTTTACCTTTCAATTTTCAAACAATTTTTTTTAACTCATCATATGCCTTAACACCCATCCATCCCGAGTTCAAAACATTTTTCTTTTGCTAAATTTGTCTCAGTTTCTGGGACCAACTTTCTTATGCATCTAGAGATCCATGTAGGCAGAATTAGTGCCCTAAAAGGGAGGGCAAGGCTTCGACCATAGTAGTATTTCTCCCTCTTTGAAATTTAATAAATTCTTACCTAAGATCTAAGTGCGTTTCCATTTCTTCATCCACATGTTTTCTCCCATGTTTTATCATTCCTCGTCAATAGATCCTACCTAGTCATTACATCTCATAATCACATTATCATCTTTTGCTACACTAATCTCATCAGTTTTCGGTCATGCTTATTTCTTAAAATTAAGAATTATAAACATTAAAATCATTCTTGCCGTTTTACACAAAGTATCAATGTGAACAAACAAAAGGCAACATTAATTTTTTAGAGATGATAAGGATTTACTTATCCCACCTTCTACGAACCAAACTGGTTGGCAGAGAGAATGGTGAAAGATAAGATTTGCCCGTGTTTTCTTTCACATGAATTGATTTTATTTGCCTTAGAATTGTATCTTTAGTTCTAATCACTTTCCCTGTTTAGTCATGCCTATATTGCCCAAATTACTGTACATGATCTCAACTCTGGCATAATTATTGCTCACTATTCTGACAAATTCTTAGGCCACCTCTCCTTCTGTAAATCGATTCTTTTTAAAATTTTATCTTTAGTTCTGATCACTTTCCTGTTTAGTCGTGCCGATATTGCCCAAATTACTGTACATGATCTCTGCTCTGAAATAATTACTGCTCACTATTCCGACAAATTCGTAGGTCGCCTCTCCTTCTGAAAATCGATTCTTTTTTCAGATGAAACTCGGGTGATTTCGCGTTAGGTTTTTTCCGTCAATTCCTCATACAACCTTGATAGCACGTTCATGTCTATTCGTATGGCCCTTATCCTCCCCATTATGATGACACCGTGACACCAATACTTTTGGCGTTAACATAAAATTAATAGTTCCTTTACTTGTATAGCAGTGTCCCAAATACATGAGCACCCTGGCAACACTCCTTGACCCAAACCTCATACTACAAAATTGTGAACTTGTAACAAAGTTCATTACTATCTCCTCATGTTGTTAATGCTCGTCTTCCCCTCTTTCTCTATGGCATGTTCTCTCCACATTCACCATCGTTTTCTTTTATCCTTGTCGCTGTCTAAATCTCTACTTACCTTAGACCTCTAAGCATCTAACTAAAGTAAACTGAGATCTTGTATATTTTGCAATGCCATAATATACTTTCCAAAATAAAGTTACGGCCTTTCTCGATCACGAACTTGCAATGACTCCTTTTTCTACGCAATTTTCACCATAAAACCCTATCATGCTCCAAATATTTCGTAATCCAACCCTAAAGCAACAAATTTTGGGCATCAAACTCGCATCAAAGCTGCATACTCCTAAAATCAACAGCATTTAGATTGAAGGATCAAACAAGCAAGCAAGAAATCACCTGTACTCCCAAGTTTGGAACCCAGATTTGTAAAGGATATAATGAAGCGGCTCCCAATAGTTGAAGACCTCGTCGCAGTCGTGCACAAGGTTCGACGAGGCGCTCATATGACGCAGAAAACCTAGGGCTAGCAATGGCAGGAACCAGCCGAGGCCTCGCCCGTCGTCGTCGTCGTCGTCGTCGGCGAGCTTTTTGTTGTATTTGTCGTCCTTTGAGTATCGATCTGATGTCGATGGCGATGGGTTTTGGTCCGATGAGGGCAGCGGTGGCCGGCGTTGCCTCGTCGTCGTCGCAAGAGCCATGATTGATGGATCGATTTTTGTTGCTTTGGGTTTGGGTTTTGTTTTTGCTTTTGGTGTTTGTTTTGAAGAGAGAGTGTTTGAGATGCAAATGGACCTGCGGAGCAGAATAAGAGCGTTTGTCGACACTGGCATTGTGTCAGTGATGGAGCAAAGTAGTTGGTTTCTCCATACCAATAAACAATAACTTAGGTACAACACTCCCCGTTCCGGCATAAGTGCGGAGTTCGGGCTCCCAAGAGAGGGAGGGATCAAAACATACGGTTGGCAAATTTGTAGGTGTCTCTGTATGTTTATTGTGTGCTTGTATGTGTTGTGTGTGGATTAGGTTTACTGGTCAGTTAAAAAAAAGTCGGTTCCTCCGAAGATCGATTATTCAATATAGTATACCGGTTACAATACAGTACTAAAAAAAACAGGGATGGTCAGCTAGTGATCTAATTCTCTCTCATAACCAGTCATATATTAATGCAACATAACAAAAAATTTCCTCCTCACAAAGTAAATAGTTTGAGCTTGCTAATTGGCGCGGCTTGTTTTGCTTGGAAGTACTATGATTACTTTAGTTGCCTTTTTTTTAATACCTACAAGAATTTTCGCCCTTGCCTCGATGTATGTGTTAATATTCAAAAAATATAAAAATATTTGCAAAGATTTTTTGTTATATACTAATATTTTGAAAGTTTGTTGCAGTTAGTTTTAAAAAAGTGAAATGATTTGAGGAATTATCAAGAAAATTTATTGAAAATTTATTTTTTTCCTTGGAGCGAGAGAATATTTTGAGAAAAATTCTTTTTCACTCTTCTTATTGAAAAGTGAGAAAATGATGCATATCCCCTTGTATTCTGGTTATAATGGTGGAATACTATCTAAATATTTCATCCTTATCCGGTAACGTATTACACAGACAAAATCCCGACTAGACTTTAATGACTGGCAACCAAACAGAGCTTCCCAAGTGCATTTTCAAAATTTTCAGGCGCTGTTAATCCATTTTCTTGAACTTTATACAAGTGGAGTTTCGCAAAGTTTCGTATTATCTCTCCATGTGCTTTAAAAAAGTAAGTTTAATAACATTTTGACGTCATAGACTATGATGTCAGAAGATTCTTAATTTTGCAAATCCTCAAATCTACAAAACCACTGTTTGCATTTAATGCAAACCATGGTTTCCTTTTCACTTATATGAAACTGTGCTCGAAGAAACCTTATTGCCAAACTACACCTAGAAACTCTAGATTCAAGTACCCCAAGTTCATTTGTCTTCCGAAGGATAAAATAAAAAGAATTTGCTATAAGGAATTTGTTATCCTTCCTCCTCCATCTTTAGTTGACCATAAAACAAGTGTGTGCAGGATGAAAAGATGATATGAGATTCTTAAAATGAAGTGAAAAAAAGAAAAAAATATGCCATAGGAGAAAATTTCCTCTTATGGCGTCAAAAAATACACCATCCATGATATTTTTCGACGATCGGTACCCATCGTCATCATCTTTATCATCTAAGATGTGGATAAATTAAATTTCATGTGATACCACTACTTTTTCACCGTTAATTTAGTGGGTATAAAATTAACGGTTTACCGACAATAAAACTTTTTGCATTGCTAATTCAACGGTGAAAAGATGGTAAAATCACATGAAATTCGGTGTATTTATATCTTACATGATGAAGATTGATATGATGAGTGCTGATTATCGAATAAAATGGTGGATGATGTAGTTTTTCGATGCTTGACGAAAAAGCCTCTTAAGACCTCTTTTCTTCATTATTCTCTCGCTCTCTCACTTTCTCTGCGTGTGTGTATGTGTACACATGGAGAGAGAGAATTAGTCTAGTATCTTATCGGAAGGATTTGGAAACAAATGCTTCCCACATTTTCACCATTACATTAATTATGGGATTTGTGTATTCAATCATGTTATGTTTGGTAATAATGAAAATTTTTATTCATAATTGTTAGACTTTCATTTATTACCAAATATAACATGATAATTAAATACACAAATCTCGAAGTTAATCTAATAGCGAAAATGTAAGAATGATTTGTTTCCAAATCTTTTCGATAGGATGCTAGGCGAAATATATATATATATATATATATATATATATATATTGGAGGAAAAGTGCCATATGAGGGAATTTCCTTCTATGGCGTCGAAAATATACAAGCTTCATGATTTTTTTCGACGATCGGCATCCATTATCACTATCATCTTTATCATGTAAGATGTGGATACACCAAATTTCATGTGCTTCCACCACTTTTCACCGTTGATTTAGTGGGTACAAAATTGACGGTTTACCGACAATAGAACTTTTTAAATGGTGAAAAAGTGGTGGAATCACATGAAATTTGGTGTATCCATATCTTACATGATAAAAAAGAAGATGTGTGCTGATCGTCGAAAAAAATGGTGGAGAATATTGTAACACCCGAGTTCACTTATACCAATTCCAGTTCCGTATTTACTTATCCATGGTCTTTCTTGATTTAGCGTGTTTGGGTGCGAATGGTATTTCTACATATTACTTTGCATTCGACCCGACCCGCTTACTTGAACCTGTGTGACTCTTATTTATTGATTATCTTGACTTGTTGTATGGACTAGTGCATCTCATAATTTAGTATATACTGGTATTTTGTCTAGTATCGCATTTTGTCATATAACATTTTAGATCACAGAAAATAATTTAAAATTTACATTTCATAACCTGCACGATATCCCTAACCCCGTGGTAGCATCCGCGCATCTTGTTCTCGTCCCGTTCAGTGAAACGGACGTATTTGGATGGCCACGCGCACATACGTGCATCCGTTCTTGGGGGTACGCATTTCTGTTACATAATCTTTCATTTTAACTTTTGGAACTTGCTAATAATTTTCATAGTTCGAATCTGAATTTTTGGACCCGACCCGGGCGCACTTCTGAAATGTTTTGTAACCCGCCAAATTCTAATTATTTAAAATTCTTTAATATTTTTATCAGCCTGAATCCCTTTTAACCTACGAAAATATTTTTAAAACAACCAAAATATTTTTCCACTGCTTTCCTCAGCCAAGGAAATGATTCTCTAATCTATTAAAAATCATTTTATATTTTTCCTAATCTTTTTCTTTTTCCCAACCGAGCCAATCAAAACTCTCTCTTCTTTGCACCTGGGCCCCACGTCTCTCTCTCTCCCCTCACCGAGCTCTCTCCTTCCTCTAAACCCTGGCCCACACCTTCTCTTCCTCTCTCTTCTCTTTTCTTTCTCTCTCTCTCTCTCTCTCTCTCTCCCCCCCCGCTACGCGCCAACACTCTCTCTCCTCTCGCGTTTCTCACTCCTCTCGCGATCCCTGTTCATCAGGGATCCGCTCACCTCTCTCTCCCCTATGGTAACCTCCTTCCTTCGTTTCCTCTCTTCCTCGACGCGAACCCTAACCCAGCGAAAACCCAGCCTCCGGCTCTGCCAACGCCGCCACCCTCACCCTCGTCTTCAACCTCGCTCGTCTCCCTCTCCTCTCTCGTCTCCTTCAGTTCTCTTCTCCTCCTTCGCCTGCACCCTCCACTGCCGACGACCCCACCTCGTCGTCAACCTCGATCCCAGTCCTGACCACCATGGTCGACATCCTCCTTCCCTCGAAACCTCCACCGAACCATCACCTTCTTCATCTCGATGACGTCGCCCCCTTGCCCTTCATCTTCCTCTACGAACCCAAACCCGATCAACCCATGACCCTTCAACTCCGACTCTAGCCGCACCATGTTGCCGCCACCTCCCTCAACTGCACCTCAAATCCCATCTCGAAACCCAGCACCACCATTTCCATCTCCATCAAGCCCACTTCTCGCTAGCACCTTCATCTTCTTCCTCAAGAACCCCAACTCCTCAACCCCGACACCATCACCGGGGAGAACTCCTCCAACCTAGAACCCCGAGGACTATCTTCCCTTCAACTCTCATCGCAGATCCCTCGACCACCTTTGCCACATTACCGTCGACCCAAGCTACTGCCGCCACCATGGTCGTCATCACCATCGCCCTCTTCTCTTGAATCGTGACCCAACTCCTTCAGCAACATCCTATCACTTGATCCTCGTCGGGGACTACTAATCCATCTCCTTCACCTCACCCTCGCCAGCGCCACCAGCAACCACGATTCCAACCATCACAGCTGCGCCTCAACCCAGCAACAGCTTCTCCTTAACACCCGAGACCCCACCAGAACCCCTCACCGGCGCCGACTCCAAGCACCTTACCGGCAAAACCCAACGTTGACACCATCGCCAAGGCCACCTCCATTATCTCCATCGGCAACTAATCGTCTCAAACCACCGGTAACTCCATCAAGCTCGTTTTGTTCTCTGTTCCCACCAACCGGGCAACATCTCATCGTGGACAAAAGTTTTTCCCGAGCCCAAATTGAAGCCAGCTTCGATCTTGCAATGTGAGCGTCTTCGTTTCGTCGTCTCCGTGATCGTTCGTCTCCAGGCAAGTGAAACTTGCTACATGCTATTCATACTATTCCTATATTAATTTATCTATTTTTTTATTAAATCTATAGATAGAATCTAAAGCCATGAGTTCCAAGTTAACAGCACGATGTTCCGTTTACATATTTCAGATCTAGAACTTGAAACCTAACTGTTGCATTTAGTTTACTAAACCTAGTAACCACATTTATATGTTAGATCACATAATCACAATTGTTTGCATAGCCATAATACCCTTTTGTAGTTTATACCCTATCGGACGACCGGTTGCATACAGCTAGCCTAATTCATATTTAATTGCATCTCTAGATTGTTTTGGTACATATTAATATGATTTTATCATCCACATTTGTTATACTACATTCATGAAATGTTAAAACTATCCCTTAAACCCAAACTGATAACCGTGCATCCAAATAGTTTAATCTGTACCTATTTACATATCATATTACCTGTGCCAGTTTCTTATTCTGATAATACCCATGCTTGCCTATTTATAACCATGATTATGCTAGTTGATTATGAGCACCCACATGATATCTTGTACATCCTGACATGACTTGCTACACATATTACTTAACCCGACATGGTACCGTACAACTCTTGACATAACGTGACACCTGTATATATTACCTGGCTTGACGTGATGTACCATGGTCTTACCTGTTACCTGATCTTGTGTCTAATGCCAACAAACCTGACCTGTTGTCCTTACGGACCGTTCCTGTTGTCTATCCAGACAAACCTATACCTGCCTGATCCAGTGTTGGCATTAGCTCTAGATTATTTAATACATGACTTGACCACATATAACCTGGGGGTATGGGGAAATCAATGATGAAACCTGACTTGTAACTCGACAGTTGCTTGCTTTTAATGATCAGTTTTAGAGGCTAGGCCAGCCTTGGGATGATGCTGCTGACATCATTCGTCTTTACATATTTCCTGTTTTAGTGCCTAGCGGCATGTCTCGGTTTCAGCCCGAGAGTCTTAGACCGTGGTCCCGGGCATGCACGAGATACTATTGAGTTACATCGATGATTCATCAAATTGATTTCAAAGACCTCAGAGTAGTTAACCCTGTACGGTTCCTAGGCACACTAATGAGGCTTTACAAGGCATCAACCATGCCAAATTAAAATTTTACAAGTGCCGAGAAACCCGAATACGGATTGTTAACTAGAGTTTAGGCGAAACGAAATGCTACTAAACTACTTTAGTGCTAAGTGAACGGAAATACAACCTTTGTAGATCCGGTCCTCCACCTCCATAGCTCCGTGATGACGTCCCTCCGCTGTACCCATCGGAATCCTAGACTCTCGCGGTAGTTTCATCGGAGAAAAGATCGGGCTATGTCGTCGACCTCGATGCCGAAGATGATCTACGTCGAGGCAACACAAGATCAAGCTCCAACTTCACCAAGCCATGAAACTTGTGAAGAAAACACCCTATACTACTTGGAAAGTGGTAGAGGATGAAGAAATAGGAAGTGGGTTCACTTTGGATTTGGATTTCTCACTTGGAATCATCACTTGACATTTTTGAAGCAAGCTTTTCTTTTCTTTCTCAAGAGGAAGAAGAAGAAGAAGAAGAAGAATGAATTAATTCCAAAAGGAAAATGAAGTGATGGTTATCATAATGCAACCATGGGTGAGGCTAACTCATGTAGAGAATAAACTAGGGTTAAGGGAAAATGGTTAGGGTTAAGGAAAGAAACAAAATGGTCAAAGCATTTCAAAGCTTCATGAAGCTTCAAGAAAAAAACAAAGAATGCCACCATTTTATTTTATCCAAAATAAATAAATAAATGAATGAATAAATAAATTAAAACCCTAACCATTTACTTAACCAAGGTTTAAATCAAACATACACCCAAGTTTGTATGTATCATCAAACATGATACAAACTAGTGCACAAAACTATATCATATATACAATGTGCACTTCAAGTGAGAAAATCCATCTAAAGTGAACAAATATTAGTTAATGTAAAGTAATATATCAAATATATAATTATACATTAAATCAACACTTGATTTAACGATCCGGTCATATCGCATATGACCGACTAATATCCAATGTATCGACTTATCGAATCAATCCTCGATTCGATAACTAGGTTATATCACATACAACCATTCGATACATTCATCGCGAGAATAGAATACGGTATCACATATACGCATTATTCTCGGTCCCGCACATATCTCATATGCGCTCCTATTTCGTTTCGCTTGAGCCAGGAAACCTCTGTGTAGGACTCTAAAGACTCGTCAATACGCCGGTAGCAGATGATGATCATATCAAACACCCACAAGCCGCAAGCGGTCTGCTAAACGTAACGGCTACCCGGGTATTGAGCGATCAGAAGATCGACGAGCAAGCCCGCTCACACTCCTGTGAATCCAACCAGTAACACTTACCGTACAGTCCGGTCTGTTCGTCTGATATGTCGCATATCTCGCCTAGGGGTGGTAAACGTCAGACCCCAGCAGCTCGATAAGTCGTGTCGATATGAGGTATATAACAGTTCAAGAAACTACTGGTAACACTTACTAGTAAATCTCAGCAACCCTGGCCAGGGATTTTCGGTTATAGCCAATCGAACACAGCGCAACATCAACTTCCTATACCGGGAGAGACGAATCCCCTCCTATCGCTCATTGCCTCCATGTGATTTGGGACTGTACCCAAAAACCACCGTTTTGCATGCCCTCTTGGACGTAGTAAGGTGGAAATCAAAGCACAGCGAGAATCACACAAGACTCTATGACGATCTCGGGTCAACAGACTACTCTGTACCAGTGTCACCTGAGAACTGCCATCTGACGTGAGGTATAATACCATCTGGGAGTTCTCGGCGAGTCCGTCCAGTATACCCAGTCTCCACTGAGCACCCGTATATCATCTCTGATGTCAAACACCAATGGATATGGGATCATCCATCGCCCATCTGTATGGGTCGAGAAGGTACACGCTAGTCTACTCTGGTATATCGATGCCCCGTCTCGATACACCCACGACTAGGGACTTTGAAGGATGTACTTATGGACTACCATGTCCCCACTAGTATGATCCGCATCATAGTCCAGGTAGTCAAGTACACATCCTAAGGGCTTTACCAATATGTAACAGAGAGACAATCAGTGTACACGTTAAGGTAAAGAGCAACCAGATAGCATACTATCATGTCGAGCAAGAAAGTCCTCCCTATATATGTCCAAGCATCCACTACAATATACATCCTATGTATAGTAATGGCCTCTAGGGCATACATATAACTAACAATCTCCCACTTGCACTAGGGCCATCTGATAGCAGTGGTTGCAGTATCTCATACTCAACCATCCCATAAAAGTCTGTCTCTGGGGAAAGGCCTTTGTGAGTGGATCCGCCGTGTTTTCCTCTGAGTCTACTCTCCTAACCTCGATCCCCTGGAGATCAACCATCTCCATGATCAGGTGATACTGCCTTAGAATGTGTCTGGATCACTGATGGGACAGACGTTCCTTGGCATAAGCCACAACTCCATTGTCACACAATGGAAGGAACTAAGTTCATCTCATGAACAAATATACATCCAGACTTCCTCTTTGGTAGCATCTTAAGTGGCGATGTATCCAGCCTTAATCGTCTAGTATGCCACGGTATCTAGTTTGGAACTCTTCCAACATACCATCCATTTACTGAGGGTAAAGACAATGCCTGTGACTGACATTCAGTCGTCTTTATCACCCTGGAACCCTTCCAGTGATTCTCCCCGGGATCGATTGATACCATCTCACTATATCTAGTGAGTATCCTAACATCCAATTACATCTATCTCATAGATGAAAACTCAGGATTTAGGAGGTATCATTTTTGATCCTATATGGAGAATCCTTGTGATAAGCGGAGATTGACCGAGCGTAGCATAGGAAACTCCTTCCCTATCAAGAGTGTGTCATCCACGTACTCTATGAGGATCACTTCCATACTCCCTACTACCTTTTTGTATATACAAGGTTCATCTACCATTTTGATGAAGTCAAACTCTTTGACTACCACATCAAAACAGACGTTCCAACTCCGCAATGCCTGCTTTATCCTATAAAGCAGCTTGTGCACGTTTCCGCTGCTCCCACTGTCTACGAAACCCTCTGGCTGTGTACTTATAGACGCTCTCTTCTAAAACATCATTTAGAAAAGCTGTCATGACACCCAACCACCAGATATCGTAGTCATGGTATGTAGCCATGGCAAGTAGGATCTGGATGGACTTAAGCATAGCCACTGAAAAAGGTTTCATCATTATCCACGCCTGGTCGATGATGAAAACCTTTAACATGTCTAGCTTTGAAAGTCTCAACTTTTCCATGTACACCAAGTAATCTTCTCAAGATATACTTGCTCCTGATGGGGATTTAACCCTTCAGATAAAGCAACTAAAGTCCATACTTTGTTGGTGTATAAGGATTCCATCTCAGATCGCTAAGCATCCAGCCATTCTTACAGAGTCCCACTCCTGATGGCCAGCTCGAAACTAGTTGGGTCATCATCTCATGATGCAATCCTCGCTCCCACTGTCATAGAGAAACCGAAGTATCTCTCAGGTGGGTGAGAAACCCTACTAGATCGGCGGAGAGGCTGAGGTTCGTTGGAATCTATTGAATCCTTTGGTTCTACCAAATCATCTGCTGTAGTTTGTACAGCTGGAACCTTTCCAGTTCTACATAACTGACCTTGCCTCGAGCTTGTCCGGATTTTGCTTTTAGACATAGGCCAGACAACCCCAAATCTTAACTAGCTTAAGACATGGGCTCTTCCCATACCATATCTCATATGGAGTGGTAGGCTGTGATCTGATTCGAATCCTATTCAATAGGTATGCAGCTTCTCAAGCGCATAACTCCCAAAAAGGAAATAGGAAACTCGGTAGTACTCATCATAGAGCACACCATATCACATAGGGTGCTATTGCTCCGCCCCGATATACCATCGTACTATGGTGTATACGGAGGAGTAATGCTGAGAGAGAATCTCATTCTCCTTTGGAATAGTCCAAGAATTCCATGCACAAGTATTCTCCTCCCTGATCTCATCATAGGACATAATACTTATACCCGTATTTTGGTTCTCTACTTCTAACTTATATTCTGTGAATATCTCAAAAGGTTCGGACTTGTGTTTCAACAGGAACATATGTCTGAATCTTGAGAGATTATCAGAGAATGTAATGAAATACAAAGAACCGGTCTTGGTATGTGTAGACAGGGGACCTTCATACATCTACATGTATCATCCTAAGAGTACACTTACTCTTTCTCTGCTTCCAATAAACAGGGTTGTGGTCATCTTATCTTTGTGACATGACTGGCAAGTTTTCACAAGATGTAAATTCAAACAAATTTAAATATGCATCTATATGTAACTTCAGCTAGTCGGGTCGCATTGATATGACCTAGTCTACAATACCTCAAGAAGAATCCGTTCATTTCTGAACTCTTCCTCTTGTGTGTGTTCCGTATACTAAGAACTGTAGTTTGATTTAGAACATCAATGCTTTTAGATAACGTGCTTGAACCGATCAACTTTTGATATAGGAAATGTTCAAAACATTATCCAACAATACAAAATTTTATCATTTCTTTAATAATAAAGAGACTGATATGATTTTGTATATCAGGTTCGGTATCTAATAACATTCGTTCAGAATCAATGTATTTGGAATACAGGGTGACAGTGACCAACAGACTTGGCTGCAACACTTGCCCCGTTTTCTGTCTCATGAAACTTATCACCCGTTCTCAGTTCTCTACCTATCTGTAGCCCATGTAACAAATTACATATGCGGGATCCTGATCCGGTATCTCATATCCAGGACGTAAAGAATACTGAGAAACAGTTCTGTATAATGAACACACCCGAAGATGATGCATCAGTATGCACTTTCTTCGTTTGGGCGGCACGGGAATTCTGGTAATCCCCAATTTCCTGCTCTGTCTTATAACAATTATAAGTTGGAGCGGGACCAACGTTCCCCAGCTCAGTATAACAAGCGGGTTCGGTCAATATCCGTATTATTATCTTGATTAAGGCGTGATATGGTCTCTACCAGGAGAGAGAGAGAAGAAAACACTCTGCGTGCGCTCTTGCAAGATCAGATTGGTTATTATTTTATCTAATCAGGATGGCTCCCACTGTTTTTATCAAATCTTCCTTCAAACCCTAAAAGGAAAGACTAGCCGGGATTAATTACACGCTACAAGTTCGCCAATCTTTCAGCCAGGCCAGTGTCGGTACTTTGAGGGAGGTCCTCCGTGCTTTCGCACGAACCTAATTAATGTAAACCTCGTTTTCCCAGAGGCGTAACCCCGTTGACACCTTTCTAGACACCTACTTGATCGGCTAATTGTAATGTATAAAACTCTCCCAGGAGTAACTCTTACTCGTAGTGGGTATCGGGATCCAACTATTTCATAGAAGGTATGCAATCTCATTGCAAATTTCAACACTTGAAATTCCCGATAATTTTGCCTCTAGCACCCTATGACCTTGACGGAGGTCAACAAACCATAGGCTACTAGTCAAGTTCAACCCGTCATTTCTTGATCGAATTAAACCCATCCGCACGACCCTTGACGGAGGTCAACAAGGCCGCACGACTACCCTAATCCAATCTGCATCATATGCATAAGCAGATAAATACTAGTTAGCTACCGCACACTACGCCTTGACGGAGGTCAACAAACGTAGCACGAATACTAAGTAGGACTTATCTGAAATGACGGAGGGCTACGACAGGTTTTTCTAAAAACCTATTGCGTAATGAACTTGATATCGTTGTAGAATCAAATGATTTTAAAATGGAGTGTTTTTTAGGCTTTTCTAGTTTTGCTAAAGGGGTCACTCTCGGTGAAGAGATCGTCGGCCCTTTCCTCGTTGAATGAGGTGCGGGATATATCATATATATCGCTGTGCAAAGCAGAAACTATAGAAGCAATCAAAAGACAAACCGAGGGTTGTAGTATCTGCCAGTTATTCCTAAAGGGGTCACTCCCGGTGAAGGGATCTCGGCCCTTTCCTTATCGAATAAGGTGCAGGATATATCACATATACCACTGTGCAAAGCAAGAACTGTAGCTACCTGTTTTATTTTTGAAATTCGATTCTACAACATCTGTAGGTTTCTTTTTCTTTCATTAATCACATTAATGAAGTCCCATCATTTAAGCACCTAAACATCACAGATAAATACGACGTACACTTATGCCATCCGTGTTCGCCTCGATGTCCCCTCGTGCACCGTTAGGTTAGGTGACTAACGGCAGAGCGGGGCAGGGCTAGCGCGGGTGTAAAACATAAGTAACGTCTATATAATATATCATATATACTATATAAAGTATTTATCATAGAACATCAAATGATCACATCACAGATATCGCAGCAGAAGAAACATATGAAACATTGGATATACTAGGACGTCCGTATTTTCATTACGAGCCAGTATAAAACACGGATTCCACGGTCGCGATGAATAGCCAAACCCACACCCCTAGACTCCTACGAGAGCGGCAAGCAACCCTACCAATTCTAGAGTTAGGAGACCCAGACTCGACTCCTCGAGTTGGTCTCCCACTGGACTCCAGAACCCGGTTACTTGTGCCCTCTTCCTTGGGTCTATCCTAGTGCAGAAAAGTAAATAATATACAAAAGGTGACATCTTCCGCAACCTGGAAGTGCCCCAATAAAAGAATATTACATACAAGTTTTTACATGAGTGAAAATGAAAAACACTCATCTCACATAAAACCCCCCGGCTATTCAAATACGACGATCCAATATAACATATCCAGCAACACATAACATCACATGTCATCAACGTAAGTAAACATGCCCATCCCAATTGTCGTTGACATATAGCAACGAAACCGGCGATATCACATATTACACTTACGGTCACACAAAAGAAAGTGTAAAACTACAACAGTTGGAATCCGCAACCTCCTCAGACGTCGCATGCATGACCATATGAATTCCTTAGACATCGCATGCCTAACAATTATAAACCCCGCATTTTAGTCTCATTATCGAAAACTCTTTTCAATATCAAGTCGGGCAATTCAACAAGATTCCCGACATTTTGATCGAATGCTCGTCGCAAACTTTATTAGGCGGCCGCACCCCCAATGCCGTCGATGAAGTGCACCAAGGCAGAACACCGCTGCCGTGAGCACCTGAACGGATGCTTTCGGCGACGGGGTTCTCCTACAGTCACTTGGTCGGGGCTATGGGGTGTAGCTGTCTATTAAGTTTACCCGGCGAGTATCCGCGTACGCTACGTGATTGCGACGGACTTTTGATCGCATCAAAATTCCGTAGCAACCGATCAAGTGAGACTAAAGTGCTATGTTTATAACATTCAAACCAGTTATCTCATAACTCCTTGTGGATTCCAAATATTGTATCACATTCCAGATAAATAGAAAATGTTAAACTTTCCGATCGAACAGTCAAACACCCAAGTTTTCCCGAATGGTTTTCAACACTTGAAATAAGTTTAAAAACATCCATTTCATGCCACGGTACCAACGGTCCAGCCGTAGAAGGGTCAAGCCAACGCCTCACATGTGGCACGCCGTACTGCCCCAAACCCTAAGGTTCAAAGGGCAGTTCAAGACGGTCACATAATCGAGTTAAGGTTTGTTGTCTTCTAGAGGGTCCATCGTGTTACTTGCACTACTTAGAACATTCTTAAACTACGGAAAAATCCAACACTTAGAAATTTCCCGGCAGGGGAAAAAGTGGGTATTTATATACGGTCGAACTTTTTAACAGTTTCTAAAATATCCGGAAAAACATAAACGAAGTTAAATTATCCGATCAAATTAACGAGTTCCCAATAAAACCCTAGAAAACTCAACACTTGAGTGGAATTAAAAAATTCCCATAAAAAATTGCCAAAAAAGGACCTAAGAATAAATATATGAAATTTCAGGGACTAAGTCCAAATTATAGCCGCGGAACCGCCGCCAAACCCATGGTTTTGCCGCGGTTCCGCGGTCAAATTATTGACTTAGAGGACCGTACTTCACAGTAATTCTTAGTTTTTCCTGCTTGTTTTTCTGAGAATTTTTAATTCACAAAAATCCACTGTTTTGAAAAATGTACAGAGAAGGGTTTTGTCGGGGTTTACGGGTTCGATCGGACTTCTAACTTCGTCTACACTTCGCCTAAAACTCTAGCTAGGCTCTGATACCACTGTAGGGTTCCTAGGCACACTAATGAGGCTCTACAAGGCATCAACCATGCCAAATTAAAATTTTACAAGTGCCGAGAAACCCGAATACGGATCGTTAACTAGAGTTTAGGCGAAACGAAATGCTACTAAACTACTTTAGTGCTAAGTGAACGGAAATACAACCTTTGTAGATCCGGTCCTCCACCTCCATAGCTCCGTGATGACGTCCCTCCGCTGTACCCATCGGAATCCTAGACTCTCGCGGTAGTTTCATCGGAGAAAAGATCGGGCTAGGTCGTCGACCTCGATGCCGAAGATGATCTACGTCGAGGCAACACAAGATCAAGCTCCAACTTCACCAAGCCATGAAACTTGTGAAGAAAACACCCTATACTACTTGGAAAGTGGTAGAGGATGAAGAAATAGGAAGTGGGTTCACTTTGGATTTGGATTTCTCACTTGGAATCATCACTTGACATTTTTGAAGCAAGCTTTTCTTTTCTTTCTCAAGAGGAAGAAGAAGAAGAAGAAGAATAATGAATTAATTCCAAAAGGAAAATGAAGTGATGGTTATCATAATGCAACCATGGGTGAGGCTAACTCATGTAGAGAATAAACTAGGGTTAAGGGAAAATGGTTAGGGTTAAGGAAAGAAACAAAATGGTCAAAGCATTTCAAAGTTTCATGAAGCTTCAAGAAAAAAACAAAGAATGCCACCATTTTATTTTATCCAAAATAAATAAATAAATAAATGAATAAATAAATTAAAACCCTAACCATTTACTTAACCAAGGTTTAAATCAAATATACACCCAAGTTTGCATATATCATCAAACATGATACAAACTAGTGCACAAAACTATATCATATATACAATGTGCACTTCAAGTGAGAAAATCCATCTAAAGTGAACAAATATTAGTTAATGAAAAGTAATATATCAAATATATAATTATACATTAAATCATTAAATCAACACTTGATTTAACGATCCGGTCATATCGCATATGACCGACTAATATCCAATGTATCGACTTATCGAATCAATCCTCGATTCGATAACTAGGTTATATCACATACAACCATTCGATACATTCATCACGAGAATAGAATACGGTATCATATACACGCATTATTCTCGGTCCCGCACATATCTCATATGCGCTCCTATTTCGTTTCGCTTGAGCCAGGAAACCTCTGTGTAGGACTCTAAAGACTCGTCAATACACCGGTAGCAGATGATGATCATATCAAACACCCACAAGCCGCAAGCGGTCTGCTAAACGTAATGGCCATTCGGGTATTGAGCGATCAGAAGATCGACGAGCAAGCCCGCTCACACTCCTGTGAATCCAACCAGTAACACTTACCGTACAGTCCGGTCTGTTCGTCTGATATGTCGCATATCTCGCCTAGGGGTGGTAAACGTCAGATCCCAGCAGCTCGATAAGTCGTGTCGATATGAGGTCTATAACAGTTCGAGAAACTACTGGTAACACTTACTAGTAAATCTCAGCAACCCTGGCCAGGGATTTCCGGTTATAGCCAATCGAACACAGCGCAACATCAACTCCCTATACCGGGAGAGACGAATCCCCTCCTATCGCTCATTGCCTCCATGTGATTCGGGACTGTACCCAAAAACCACCGTTTTGCACGCCCTCTTGGACGTGGTAAGGTGGAAATCAAAGCACAGTGGGAATCACACAAGACTCTATGACGATCTCGGGTCAACAGACTACTCTGTACCAGTGTCACCAGAGAACTGCCATCTGAGGTGAGGTATAATACCATCTGGGAGTTCTCGGCGAGTCCGTCCAGTGTACCCAGTCTCCACTGAGCACCCGTATATCATCTCTGATGTCAAACACCAATGGATATGGGATCATCCATCGCCCATCTGTATGGGTCGAGAAGGTACACGCTAGTCTACTCTGGTATATCGATGCTCCGTCTCGATACACCCACGACTAGGGACTTTGAAGGATGTACTTATGGACTACCATGTCCCCACTAGTATGATCCGCATCATAGTCCAGGTAGTCAAGTACACATCCTAAGGGCTTTACCAACAGTAACAGAGAGACAATCAGTGTACACGTTAAGGTAAAGAGCAACCAGATAGCATACTATCATGTCGAGCAAGAAAGTCCTCCCTATATATGTCCAAGCATCCACTACAATATACATCCTATGTATAGTAATGGCCTCTAAGGCATACATATAACTAACAATCTCCCACTTGCACTAGGACCATCTGATAGCAGTGATTGCAGTATTTCATACTCAACCATCCCATAAAAGTCTGTTTCTGGGAAAAGGCCTTTGTGAGTGGATCCGCCGTGTTGTCCTCTGAGTCTACTCTCCTAACCTCGATCCCCTGGAGATCAACCATCTCCATGATCAGGTGATACTGCCTTAGAATGTGTCTGGATCACTGATGGGACAGACGTTCCTTGGCATAAGCCACAACTCCATTGTCACACAATGGGAGAAACTAAGTTCATCTCATGAACAAATATACATCCAGACTTCCTCTTTGGTAGCATCTTAAGTGGCGATGTATCCAGCCTTAATCGTCTAGTATGCCACGGTATCTAGCTTGGAACTCTTCCAACATACCGTCCCTTTACTGAGGGTAAAGACAATGCCTGTGACTGACATTCAGTCGTCTTTATTATCCTGGAACCCTTCCAGTGATTCTCCCCGGAATCGATTGATACCATCTCACTATATCTAGTGAGTATCCTAACATCCAATTACATCTATCTCATAGATGAAAACTCAGGATTTAGGAGGTATCATTTTTGATCCTATATGGAGAATCCTTGTGATAAGCGGAGATTGGCCGAGCGTAGCATAGGAAACTCCTTCCCTATCAAGAATGTGTCATCCACGTACTCTACGAGGATCACTTCCATACTCCCTACTACCTTTTTGTATATACAAGGTTCATCTACCATTTTGATGAAGTCAAACTCTTTGACTACCACATCAAAACAGACGTTCCAACTCCGCAATGCCTGCTTTATCCTATAAAGCAGCTTGTGCATGTTTCCGCTGCTCCCACTGTCTACGAAGCCCTCTGGCTGTGTACTTATAGACGCTCTCTTCTAAAACATCATTTAGAAAAGCTGTCATGACACCCAACCACCAGATATCGTAGTCATGGTATGTAGCCGTGGCAAGTAGGATCTGGATGGACTTAAGCATAGCCACTGAAAAAGGTTTCATCATTATCCACGCCTGGTCGATGATGAAAACCTTTAACATGTCTAGCTTTGAAAGTCTCAACTTTTCCATGTACACCAAGTAATCTTCTCAAGATATACTTGCTCCTGATGGGGATTTAACCCTTCAGATAAAGCAACTAAAGTCCATACTTTGTTGGTGTATAAGGATTCCATCTCAGATCGCTAAGCATCCAGCCATTCTTACAGAGTCCCACTCCTGATGGCCAGCTCGAAACTAGTTGGGTCATCATCTCATGATGCAATTCTCGCTCCCACTGTCATAGAGAAACCGAAGTATCTCTCAGGTGGGTGAGGAACCCTACTAGATCGGCGGAGAGGCTGAGGACAACCATGGGAGGTGCCCATTGAGGAGATAATCCCTCGCTTCGCTGCACGGCTGGCAGATCCCCTCCTCACCGACGCTCAATGTGACGTGGTGATGTATGAGCTTCTGAGTCGTTGGGGCTCTCCTCTTCCCATGGGCTCCATTTGGCTCCGTATGATCTTTCTGTCTGTGCTTGCCGATATACCCCCTCATCCGGCGGAGATGACTTCGGCGATCCTTGACGCGGCGGAGAACAAGCTCGAGTGCTTTCACGACGCTTGTCTAATCACTCAAGTTCTGATGGATCATTCAGTTCATATACTGAGTCAGATAAGGGCCCGATGGGCCGTCATGTCCTCTTTCGCTGATGAGCACGGCGCCAATCGATGGGGAGCGACTCCTCACGAAAACCGTCGTTTTGACGTGCTGGAGAAGGCGGAGAGGGAGCTGGAAAATTTTGTGTTTTGCTTTGTTAACCCTTGTATTTCCGATCCTTTGTTTGGTGATCTCTTTCCTTTAGAGTAATATCAATGTATTTTCTCTTATCATTAATCGTTGAATGTTCTCTGTTGGCTTTTTCTACTTGATGTGTATTTGTACGTGCATCCCACCTGTGTACACAAGCTTCATACTTGATGTAACACCCTAGTTCATTTATACCAATTCCAGTTTTCGTATTTTCTTTATTCGTGATATTTCTTGATTTAGCGTATCTTGGGTGCGAATGGTATTTTACAGTTTATATTGCATTCGACCCGACCCGCTTGCTTGAACCCGTTTGACTCTTATTTATAAATTATCTTGACTTGTTGCATGGACTAGTACATCTCATGATTTAGTATATACTAATATTTTGTCTAGTATCGCATCTTTTGCATATAAAAATTTAAATCACGCAAAATAATTTAAAATTGCATTTCATAGCCTGCTTGATACCTCTAACCCTGTGGTAGCGTCCTTGCATCGTGTTCTCGTCCCGTTCAGTGAAACGGACGTGTTTGGATGGCTACGCGCACGTACGTGCGTCCGTTCTTGGGGGTATGCATTTCTGTTACATGATCTTTCATTTTAATTTTTGGAACATGCTAATAATTTCCATATTTCAAATCCAAAATTTTAGACCCGACCCGGGCATGTTTTGGACTAAATTTGTATTTACCAGAAAATCCAATTTTATTTCAGCTAATATCTTTATTAAAATTTAACAGTTTAAAATATTTATAACTTACAAAATCTTTTAAATTAAAATCTAAACATTAATAACAACCCCTTTCTCTCTCTCTCTCTCTCTCCTCTGCATATATATATTTATACATATTTTATTTATTTATTTTTCTTTCCTTATTTAATACACAGCCTCTTCTTCCTCTTCTTTCTTCTTTCTTTTTCTTGATCTTGTTTCTTGATCCCGGTGATCACCGCCGGAGCCGTGCTCGTCACTGAAGATTCGAATGATCCAGTGAACGTACTTAACTTGCGTGATCACCCTCGTGCGTTGTTTGAAACCGTTCCGTGTACCGTGCGCGAGTCGTGACATTTCGCCAACGAAGGACGTTCCGTACACATCCGTTCTTGTTCCGTCTAGGCAAGTTAATCTTGCTACATGCTATATAATTCATTTTATATCTATTTAAATAAATACCATACCTATAGTTTAAATCTAGTACCCCATGTTTAATTTGATAACGTTTCGATATTTCGTTTGCATCCGTTTATATCATTTTAAATCTAGATCATGAAAACTTATCTTGTGACATACTAGTTTACATTATACCGCATCCATATCTTTTAAAATATATATATCGTCGTAATATTTCTTATTATTATCTTTAATTAGTTTTTAATCTGCATTTTATAATGGTATACATTTGAAAATATTATAGTTTACGCATGAAACGTCGTCGCAAAGCGGATACGACAAATCTGAAATTTACTGTACACCTTGCCTTATAAAATTCATTATAAATCATAAAAAATCATTAGTATACGTTCTTTAGTTCGTTGCGAAGCTAACTCATAATACTATAACTCTATGAAATATTTACTTGCAAAATAAATTGTTTAAATAACGTAAAATGCAAATGAATATGTCTCTAAACTGCTGTCCAGGGAAATTCCAGCAGCAAACTTTCAACTTCGAATGTTCATAACTTTTTGTAGGGACAACCTGAGATACTTATACTTATAAAAATGAAAACCTTATTGAATTATCTTTGTTTTGGTATAATAAACGTCCCTTTTGGAGAACGTTTGTTATTTTTAAGCTATTTTTACAAATCAGGGTGACGCTGAATTTCTGAACGGAACTTTCTTGTGCATGGTTAATCAATACCACTTTTATAGTTATTAATCGCTTTGAATATGCTATCCATACTAATATTATTATATCAATATTTATATCACATATTGCTTAGTGTACATCCCACATTACCATTTTATAGTTTTATAACTTTTCGGACATCCGTGCGCATCTTTAACCGGTTTTAGTTATAATTGCATCCATTGAACATATTATACATGTCATTGCATCCCTAGATTACTTAATGCTTATTAACCTGATTTTAACATCCATATTTGTCATACTGTATTCATATAATGTTGAAACCATCTCTGAAAACACAAACTGATGACCGTACAGCTAAGTAGTTTAATCTGCACATATTGCTTAACCTATTACATGTGCCAATTTATTGTGTTGTTGATACCCATTCTTGTTTATTTATAACCATGATTATGTTAGTTGATTATGAGCACCCATATGATATCTTTTACACCCTGACATGACTTACTACACACATATTACTTGACCCGACATGGTACCGTACACTACTTGACCTGACCTGACCCGATGTACCATGGCTTGACCTGTTACCTGATCTTGTGTCTAATGCCAACAAACCTGACATGTAGTCCTTACGGGCCGTTCCTGTTGTCTATCCAGACAAACCTGCACCTACCTGCTCCTGTGTTGGCATTAGTTCTTGATTACTTAAATACCTGACTTGAACACATACAACTTAGGGTATGGGGAAATCAATGATGAAACCTGACTTGTAACTCGACAGTGTACTACCTTTACTGATCAGTTTTAGAGGCTAAGCCAGCCTTAGGATAGGGTCGTCCAGTTTTAACAACTTGCCCAGCCGCTTCATTCATCTGGTGAGCTCGTATCTGCTGAGCCATGTAATCATCCAGGGCAGCTTTGGAGATTGTCTCCTCCTTGGCTGCTGACAGAGCCGACAGAGGATTTTATGTCTCTCCTCTATCATCTTCAATTACCACTGGAGGGTTTTCGGCTGGAGGGTCCGGCTGGATCATCATGCCCACCATATCTTGGAATAGAAGGGCCATTTGTTTTATATTGGCCGCTTGTTCCGCGGCCACTTTGTCCTTCTTCTCAAGCATTCTCCGAAGGAATTCAACATCAGTTTCCTGCTCACGGCGCTGCTCCGAGGATGTCTCCAGGATCTCCCGTAAGTGCGGCCATGGCTGTTAACATCTCTTGGAGTTTCTGTTGTTGCTCCTGAGCTTTTGTTACCGATCGGGTGAGTGGTCGATGACCCGTGGAGATACGGCTATCCTCTTTTCCGGATGCCATATAAACAGTGTGCACCACCATACCCCTAGACTTAGGGCGTTTAGATTTAGTGTTCTTAAGATTCGTCGCGGACATGGAGACTTTCTCCGGCCTTCTTCTTTTGTAGGCGGTCGAAGTTGAGGGAGCTATTGCAGCGGGCACCCAAACAGATGACACCTTCTATAGCTTGACAGGGTGGTCCTTCTCTTGCCGAGCTTTCATCTTCTTTGGTTAGCAAGAGTAGTCTTGATTGATCACCGAGTCTTGGACCTGTCGCCAGACCTTGTAAATTTTGGAGGACAGCCGCTGAGGGGGCTGTTCCAGCTTCGCCTTTATAGCGCTCTCCACAGGTGGAGGAGATCTTTTTAGCACGGCAGTCGGAGAGTTCTTGCGGACCCTCCTGAGTGGTTTAAAGCTGTTCCCAGTTGGAACAGCAGCATCAACTTCCACCATTGGAGCTGGTGGAGTCAGTCCGGATGGAGAGCTGCCCCCAGCCTTCCTCACTTGGTGCAAGTGGCGACGTCAAGCATGGAGAGCGGCTGGTACCACCTCTATTATTGAATTAGCTTTTCCATGCCCCCTTCGAGTAGGGAGAGCAGCTTGGACGACCTCAACTGTAGCAGAAGTTAGAGTGTCCTCTGGTATTGCGAGCCTCTTTATGAGCCCACTTAAGCTTTGACCCAGCTTGTCGACGATTGAGGCATTGGAGTTGGACGACCCGCTGAGAGGGGCCGTGGTGGTTGCAAGCCAATCAAAGACCGACTTCTTCGCAGCTTCCTGTGTCGGCATCTGAACGCTGAAGCTCGTTGGTGGGATCATGGTCCCGAAGAATAGACCAGTGGTGGCTTGGGTCACTTGTTCCACCGGCATTGTGAAAAGCGAGGCCGCTTGGGGCCTGTAGGTTACTCCTCCAGATGAGGCGGAATGGGAGTTGTTGCAATTATTGCAGTTTGAAGCCATTGATCTTCTGTTTTTCTGCATGGAGCAAGATACCAAATCTTAGTACCTCGAATCCAGGGGTAACCATAGCAAACCGCGATTCATTCGCGAAACTCAACACACGAAGTGTGGAGTGGAAAGAGGAAAAGGTCCCACCGGGCGTGCCAGAATCTGTTCTCCGCCGAAACACAGATACGCGACCGCGTAGGTTCGTCTTGCCTGAATTTGGGGGCAGATGCTAATTGGTGCTATCCGTCCACCTCTCCGAAGATACCAAGTTGATTTATGACACCGTATATCGAAGGTTTGGACGGATGCGGCCGATGTAGCAGACTTTGTCAGATTCCCCCTCATTTGAGAGGTTTTTGATTGTGGGGACGCTCTTCCCTACAGGCGCAAGCCCCTGCAGTTAATTACGCTACCACATCGCGGTAATCACTTTCTCCTTCTCCAGATGGTCACTTCGTGTCGTGTGTGTTTGTTTTGTTTTTGGTTGCCCGTGGATTGTATATAGAGACTAATTTATGTTGTCGCCCGTAGAGCTTGGATTAGTCCAAATCCGTATTTTCTTAGATTTGGTTTTTTTTTGTTTGGGGTTTAAGGATACGTTAGTCTCATTTGAGACTAAGATCAACTTAAACGTTTGTTAAGGATACGTTAGTCTAATTTTAGGCTAAGATCAACTTAACGGGATAATTTAGATCCAACAAGAGAGCATTTGGGCTCTATTTTTTAGTTTAGGGACATTGCAGTCCATTGCCAATTTAAGGACATGGTGGTCCAAGGTTAAGGACATCATAGTCCATGGGCTTAAGGACCCTACAGTCCGAGGTTAAGGACATCATAGTCCATGGGTTTAAAGGGACCCCATAGTCCGAAGTTAAGGACATCATAGTCCATGGGTTTAAAGGGACCCCACAGTCCGAGATTAAGGACATCATAGTCCATGGGCTTAAGGACCCCACAGTCCGTAGAATGATTGACTATCGGGACCTATCACCTCTCTAAAGACGTTGAAGGATTACAACGACAAATATCAAAGGAGTGAAGAGATGTACCCTTGAACCAAAGTTGATTTGGGAAATCTGTAGTCTAATTTGGGACTAAGATCAATTAATTAGATTATGAGCACATGGGCTCAGTTAAATCTGAATTGAGGACTTATGGCCAACTTGGGCTAAGTCCAATTAGATTTGAAATGTTGGCCCTTTGTTGGACTGTTGAACAATTGTCTGGGTTCAGCCCCCCATTATTTAGCAATGCTAAACAGGGGTTTGGGGTTCTGACAACACTTTGTCTTTGGCTGAACACTAGTCATTCATTATAGCTCTGGACTTTACTTTGAATGTCATATGAAATGATCAAGTTTGGAAGAACGTAGTTGGGGTTCAATTAAAGGGGAGATCTTGTCTCTGGAAAACTTAGCTGATTTTGGGCTAAGACTGGTTTGAAAATAGTGTTAAACACTAACACATATTTGATGGTCACGTGTTCCCACGTGATGCACTTAAAACAGTGTTAAACACTAGGGACATAACACTCAAAATAGTGTTAAACACTAAAAATGAGGCGGTCACGTAGAGTCACGTGAGGCATCAGAGAATTGGGTCAGCCTTCCTTTATTTTACTCTCAAAATCTACCAATAAGTGTTAAACACTTAATCTTTGTAATCATCACGTGTGGGCACGTGATAGTGCCCATGTATTGGGTATTAATTCCTTTGTTTTCCCTCATTTGCCCTTTTAAAAAGGTGTTAGTCAGGGGTCATGTGGGGACATGTGAGGCGCCCTAAATCAGTATTGCCTTTGGCTTTATTCCCTTTAGTTTTGAGGGTCACGTGTGAGTACGTGAGGCATTGCCTCCAAGCTTTTTCTTTCTCATTTTGAGGAGTCTGTTTAAGGGTCACGTAGGGGCATGCGACCTAGTCTTGATCATTCTTTTCTACTCATTGAGGATGAGGGTCACGTGTTACCACGTGATCAGGTTTGCGTGCATGGAGAGTTTAAGTCCTTTATTTGAGAATTAAATTCTTATATAGGGTTAAACCCTAATTTTATTTAGAGGAATTAAATTCCTATGTATATGGAAGAATTAAATTCTATAAACCCAACTCTCCCTCTAAGTTTTGGATCTACATGACAGAATCTTCCCGATGAGAATTAAATTCTCAACTTGTGGGGAGATCTGCTTCTGCAGATGTTCAACCATGAAGAAGAACTAAGTTCTTGTTTTAAGGGTTAAATCTTGTTTCTATTAGAGGAATTAAATTCCTAAGTATTTGGAGGAATTAAATTCCCTAAACTCAATTCTCCCTCTAAGTTTTGGATCTGCATGGCAGAATCTCCCCGATGAGAATTAAATTCTCAACTTATGGGGAGATCTGCTTCTGCAGATCTTCAACCAAAGGAAGAACTAAGTTCTTATTCAGAAGAGTTAAACTCTTAATTTGAGAATTAAATTCTCTTTTTGTTTTATTGAGCTTAGATCTCTTTCCCTTTCTCACCTAGGGTTTCTTTCTCTTCTGAGGAAATCTCCTTTTCTCTCTGTTGTTGTATCTCTCTCCCAAAAAAAAAGATCTGATCCCTCTCTTTTCTTCTTGGCTCCTATTTATAGGAGAAAGAAAAGAATCAGTTTGTTTAGTCAATTTTTCATTGAAAGATTTTAATTGATTTTGTAACCAACATGGCCTTTTAGATCACTCATTGAATTTTATTCACCATTGGATTTTTAATCCAAAAGATATTCTATTTGTTATTCTTGGTGAATTTCAGGGAAATCTTTCCTTGTATAGAATCTTTCTATAAATTGGTGATTTTTAATCACCATTGGATTTTTAATCCAACGGTGCTCCACTTTACAGAGCACAATCTTTTTTGTTTGGAAAGATTTAGAGAAATATTTCTCCGATTAGGGTTCTCGATTCCCTCTTAATTAGAATTTAATTCTATTAGTTCAGAAGGCTTAAGAGCCTGTCATGTGTTGGCACGTGACCTTCTGATTGACCATTTAATTAGAATTTAATTCTATTATTTCAGAGATCTTAGGATCCCATCATGTGTTGACACGTGACCTCCTGATTAAGCATTTTAACCAGAATTTAATTCTGTTGTTTTAAAGAGCTCAGGAATTATCACGTGTCAACACATGCCCTTGGTCACGTGTGAGCACGTGATGCCTCATTGGGGTTTTTACTTGTTGTTTTATTATACTTTTAATTCATTTCAGTGGGTTTAAAGGCCCACCACGTAAGGACACGTGACTCCACTGATTGATTGTCTGGTTAGAATTTAATTCTATTAATTAGATAGCCTAGGAACCCATCACGTGTCTGCACGTGACCTCTGGTCACGTGTGGACACGTGATGCCCCATTGGGGTATTCCTTGCTGTTTTATTATATCTTTTAATCCCTTTCAGGGGGTTTAAAAGCCCATCACGTTTGGGCACGTGATGCCCCATTAGGGTTTTTCCTGATATTTTATGAAGGAACACACCCGATTAGCTCAACACTTGAGCAAAGTTAAAGTATCCGAAACGTGCTACAATACCTATGATCCGGCCGTAGAAGGGTCATACCAACGCCTCACCTATGACACCGTGGAACTACGGCAAACCCTAGGGTTCAAGTCGCGGTTCCGAGAGCATAGAATCGAGTTAAGGTTTTTGTTCTTCTAGAGGGTCCATAGAGTTACTTGCACGACCATCGAATATAATTAACATAGAAAATTCCAACTCTTGGAGAATTTCAGAGGGGGTCATGGGGTGATATTTGAAGTTCGTTCGAACTGTTAAACATAGCCTAGGTTACCATTACAATGTTAAATTATACGACTACGAAACACTCCGTTTTAGTCCTATATCAAAATTTTCATCAAATGCAATTTTGACTAAACAAACAATACCTGAAACCCCACAATCTACAGTATAGTGCACACAACAAAAATGAGGCAGATTGGGGTAAAAGTGGTCGGCCACTAGGGTAGTATTTGGGGTCATTTCAGAGCAAATGCTCTCAAATTTTTTCTGTGCACTATATGTATCACATACATCACTCTGCAGTTGTTTGCATAATTTTTAAAGACTTTTTCAAAATCGACAGAGAGCAAAATCTGCAGGGTTTCAGAAATCGTATTTCGGAGTTGTTTCGGTTTCGTATTAATCTAATATCGTCTAAGTTTCTAGTTTGGCTCTGATACCATGTTGGGATTTCCTCAGCACCAAGAATAGGGTTTGCAAGCATCAAGCATGCCACAAAAAATATTTAAGGGGGTGCTAAGCAAACATCCAAGGATTCATACTAGAAAACTAGGGTAACAAAACAATGTAATCAAATATTACATAAGAAGTGAACAAAAATACAACCTTTGTAGACCCGGTCCTTCACTTCTAAAGCTCCGTGTAGTCGTCCCTTCGCTGCGATCATCGAACTCCCGGACTCTAGTGATGGTTCACATGAAAAAATGGACGGGCTTGGTTGATGCCTTCAAAGACGAAGATGATCTACGTCGAGAAGACTCAAACCCAAGCTAACTCTTCACTAGGTGATGAACTTTGTGAAGAGAACACCCTAAACTAAATGGCAAGTAGTAGAGGATGATGAAGTAGGAAGTGGGCTCACTTTAGATTTTATTTTCTCACAATATTTCTTCATTAATCCAAAACCTAGAGAGCTTTAGAGTTGTGAAGAAGAAGATGAAGATGAGAGCAACAAAAAGAATGAGAATGAGTTATGCAACCATGGGTGAGTTAGTATCATATACTAAACCCATGTAGAGACTTAACCATGGCTAACATTAATGGTTTGGTTTAAAAATATCTTAAGTAAAACAAAATGTGTGGACTTTGTCAATGGTTATCCAAGCTTCATGAAGCTTCAAGCCATGACAAATTATGCCACCATTTTGAATTACTTAAAATAAATAAAACCCTTAATTATGTAGCATGGTATAAGTCATACACACACCTAAGTTTGCATGTATCATCAAGCATGATACAATCATGTACACAAACATATATCACATATACACTATGTGCACATCAAGTAAGAAAAACAATCTTAAGTGAGCTAATACTAGTTAATGTAAAGTAATATACCAAATATATAATTATACATTAAATCATTAAATCAACACTTGATTTAATGATCCGATCATATCGCATATAACCGACTAATATCATGTGTATCATTTTATCGAATCAACACTTGATTCGATAACCCGGCTATATCACATATACCCGGCCGATATCATATATCGCGAGAATACAATACGGTATCACATACACGTATCAGTCTCGGTTCTGCACATATCACATATGTGCTCCAACTTCGTTTCGCCTGAGCCAGGAAACCTCTGTGTAGGACTCTAAAGACTCGTCAATGCGCCGGCAGTAGGTGGTGATCATATCAGTCACCCACAAGCCGCAAGCGGTCTGCTAAACGTAACGGCCACCTGGGTATTGAGCGATCAGAAGATCAACAAGCAAGCCTGCTCACACTCCTGCGAATCTAATCAGTAACACTATCGTACAGTCCGGTCTGTTCGTCTGATATGTTGCATATCTTGCCTAGGGGTGGTAAACGTCAGACCCCAGTAGCTTGATAAGTCATGCCGATGTAAGGTCCATAACGGGCGTGAAACTACTGATAACTCTTACCATTAAATCACATCTACCCTGGCCAGGGATTTCAGTTATGGCCAATCGAGCATAGCGCAACATCAACCCCCAATACCGGGAGAGACAAATCCCCTCCTATCGCTCATTGCCTCCATGTGACTCGGGACTGTACCTAAAAAACTACATGTTTGCACGACTCAGTAGAGCCGTGGTAGGGTGGAAATCAAAACACACAAAACTCTATAACGATCTCGGGTCGACAGACTAATCTGTACCAGTGTCACCAGAGAACTGCTATCTGACGTGAGGTATAATACCATCTAGGAGTTCTCGGTGAGTCTGTTCAGTGTACCCAGTCTCCACTGAGCACCCGTATACCATCTCTGATGTCAAACACCAATGGATATGGGATCATCCATCGCCCATCTCATGGGTTGAGAAGATATACGCTAGTCTACTCTGGAATATCGATACCCCGTCTCGATATTTCCTCGACTAGGAACATTGAAGGATGAACTCATGGACTACCCAGGCCCCACTAGTATGATCTGCATCATAATCCTGGAAGTCAAGTACACATCCTAAGGGCTTTATCAACATGTAACAGAGAGACAGTAAGTATACATGTTAAGATAAAGAGCAACCAGATAGCGTACTATCATGTCGAGCAAGAAAGTCCTCCCTATATATGTCCCAGCATCCACTATAATATACATCTCATGTACAATAATGGTCTCTAGGGCATACATATAACTAACAGTAGTGACGTTAGAAATCCGCCGTTTTTGTCACGAAAAAACTGCCGACAAAAACTGTTTCCGAAACTGATGTTTTGAGTTGTTTGCACACCTCGCGGGCTCACGGTTTGAACCGAGAAGCCGCGGGGAGGAGAGTGTGCACCTCAGGGACACCCTGGGGGGACCATAGGCTGGACCCACATCCCAAGACCACCACAAGGTGGCCTTGGGTGTGGGTGACCCGAGAGCACTCGGGTCTGCCTTCCCCTAAGGGCCACTACGAGGTGGCCCTTAGGGGTGGGTACCCCCTAAGACCCCCCATTTGATAGTTAATTTTGGGATCTTCGCCTCCGTGAATATTCGGGCGGGTTTCGAGTTCGTTTCGACTCCCAGATTGGCTTAAAACGATCGATTTTGGAACTTTAGCTCACTGGATATTTCATGTTTTGGAAAAATTGGTTTAGTTTGCTAATTGCGTGTGGAATTCTAATGTCGCGGTTACTTTACAAGCTTTGTGATGTGTATGTGTTTGGAAACGTCGACTAATTGCTATACGTCGATTAATCGGGGTTGCACATATCTGTGATGATGTTATGTTGGTTTGTGTATATGAACTTGTTGGATCGTCGTGGATGAATTGCCGGAGATGTGAGATGAGTGTTTTATCTTTCATTCGATGTAAATTGTAAAGTGATGTAATATTATTTTGCGGGGCACATCCGGGTTGAGGTTGTAACCACCGTTGTATTATTTCTTTTACTGTTTTCTGCTCCTAGGATAGACCCAAGATGGGATGCACAAACTACCGGGTTTTTGAAGTGCTGAGTGGCCTACTCACTTTGTTGAGAGAGGTTGCTTCACTTCGAGAATTTGGCGGGTAGTTTGCCGCATCCGTAGGGGTCTAGGGTGGGGTTTGGCTATTCATCACGACCGTGGAATCCGTCTTTCATTACAGGCTCAAACGAAACGCGGAATTCCTAATATATCCAATTTGTTCATCTGTGATATGGAATGCCTATTATTGCGTGAGACGAATGTATGTATCTATATATGATATCTAGCAGGCGTTGCTTATGTTTTGCATCCGCGCTAGTCCAGCCCCCACTTTGTCGTTAGTTAAGTAACCTAACGGGTGATGACGGGGCCCCGTAGCGAATGCGGATGGCATAAGCGTACGTTGTATTTTCGTTCTTTTTCTACAATGGTAGGTTAAATTGATGGGACTGCATTACATTAATGCAAAGCAAACAAACCAAAGCTGAATCATTAGAACAATTTTAAAACCAGCAGCAAAACTTTTAAAATGTGGAGCTTAACCACTCCTTTTAAAAGCTATCAGGTTTCTTCAATTATATCAAGTTCACTACGTTCACAGTTTCACCAAAACTATTCGTAGCCCTCAGTCATTTCAGTTGGATATTCAGTAGTATTCAAGCTATGTATTTTGACCTTCGCCAAGGCATAGTGATTGGTAGCTGCTTAATATTCATTTGTAGCATAGATAGATGCGTTGGTTTGGGACAATCATAAGAGCATAGGGCAAAAATCCACATCGGGAGTTTCTAAAGAAACTGAAACTTACTAGTGTTGCATACCATTTGGAGTGTGATAATTTTAGTAGGATTCCTTCAACTTTATCACACGATGATATTTGGATCCCGATCCTACTGTGAGTATATGCTACTCCTCAGGAGATTTTTTCCACTTTACGATCATTGCTATAAACCAAGTAGGTGTCTAGAAAGGTGTTAGTCGGGTTACGCCTCCAGAGAAAAGAGGCTATTTAATTAAGGAACTTCGCAAAAGTGTCGTAAAACCTCCCTCGAAGTACCGACGCTAGCCTAGCTGAAAGGTTAAGCAAGAATTGTACGGCGAGATTAATCCTGACTAATTCTTCTTTTATGGTTTGAGGAAGGATTCGAGAAACAGTGGGAGCCATCCTGTTTAGATAAACTTAAAACTAATCTAAACTTGCAAGAGCATCATGCTAATGTGTTTCTTTTCTCTCTCCTAATTGCAGCGACCAACATGACTGGCCTTAAGTTACTATTAGATAAAAATATATTGACATGGCCAAACTATAAAGATTGGCTTAGGAATGTCAAGATGGCAATCACATATGACAAATTGGGCTATGTTCTTACTGCTAAAGCCCCCACCGTCCCAGGTCCAGATTCCAGCGTCGCGGATAAGGAAATCCGTAAGACCTGAGAAATTGACTGCGCGAAAGCCAAGTGCATCGTGCTGGCCTCTATGGACAATGAACACCAGAGGCGGCACGAGAATATGGATCTTGAATCCATATTCCTCCATACCAAGAAATTATATGGAGAGAAATCTCGTATCGCAAGATACGAGATCTCGAAGAAGCTATTTCAGGCAAGATTGGCTATCGGGTCATCTGTGGGGAACGCGTCCTTAAGATGATCGGCTACATTAAAGAGCTCGCGAACCTAGGGACCACGTTAGAAAATGAGTTATATACTGACTTGATTCTCCAGTCCCTCCCTTCCACCTACGCCCAGTTTATCTTGAATTTTAATATTCAAGGTAAAGAAGTTGAACTTTCGGAACTCCTCAACATGTTGAGGAGTGCTGAGGGTACCCTGAAGAAATCCAGGAAAACACCCACTCTGCTTGTTGGTGGAGCTTTCTCTTCTAAATCCAAGGTGAAAGCGAAGGGAAAGAAGAAGAAGGATCCCACCAAGCCGAAATGCGGTGTTAGTAAGGTGGAAGCGAAGGGCAAAGCTAAAGTGGCGGGGCCGATAGTAGGGAAGGAAGAATGATTCTACTGTCATAAGAAGGGCCATTGGAAGAAAAATTGCAGGGCTTGGAGAGCCAAGAACCAGGACCCGAAGTAAGTTATGGCTTCGGCTTCAGATGTGTTTGTAATTGAAAACTGTCTGTCAATCAACTCTACTTCCTGGGTATTGGATACCGGATCAGGATCTCATATCTGTAATTCTTTGCAGGCACTGAGAAGCCATAGAGTTCTGAAGACCGGTGATATGACCCTCATGGTTGCTAACGGAGCGAGCGTTGATGCTGTGTCCGTAGGGGAATATCACTTAGAGTTGACAAGTGGACATATCTTGGTTTTGCGCAACTGTTTTTGTGTACCTAGTTTGACTTGTAGTATCATTTCTGTATCTTTGTTATCTAAAGAAGGTTATGATTTAACATTTGTAAGCGATGTCATAAACATCCTCTTAATCATGGTCTGATTGGGTCGGGTACACTAAACAACGGTATATACGTATTAAACCAACTACAAATTTTCAATATTCAGAACACATATAAAAGAAATACTCCAGAATTAAATCAAGCTTTCTTATGGCATTGTACACTGGGTCACATCAACGAAACAAGGTTGACCAAGTTACATAAAGAAGGATATTTGGATCTGTTCGAATATCAATCTTATGCAACTTGTCAATCATGTCTCAAAGGAAAGATGACAAAAACTCCGTTCACTGGACACGGAGTAAGAGCGAGCGAGCTCTTGGGATTCATACACAGCGAGGTGTGTGGTCCAATGTCTACACATGCAAGAAGTGGTTATTCCTATTTCATTACTTTTACGGATGATTTCTCTGGGTATGGACATGCCTTCTTGATAAAATATAAATCCGAGGCCTTTGAGAAATTCCGAGAATATAAGAATGAAGTGGAAAAACAAACCAGCAAAAGTATCAAGACACTGAGATCTAATCGAGGTGGTGAATACTTGAGTGCCAGGTTCCTGGATTACCTAAAAAAGAATGGAATTCGCTCTCAGCTTACTCCTCTATACACACCACAACACAACAGTGTATCGGAGAGACGGAACCGAACCTTATTGGATATGGTATGTTCCATAATGAGTAATGCTGAGTTACCGCGATCATTCTGGGGCTATGCACTAGAATCAGCTGCATATCTTTTGAACAAGATTCCTACCAAGACTGTGCCTACCACACCATATCAGATGTAGAGTGGGAATAAACCCTATCTTCAGTATCTGAAGATATGGGGATGTACAGATTTTGTTAAAAAGCAGCATGCGGACAAACTCGAGGCACGCTCAGTACTGTGTAAGTTTGTGGGATACCCAAAGAACTCCAGGGGGTATCTTTTCTATTACACAGAGGAACAAAAGGTTTTTGTTTCTCGTCATGCCCACTTTTTGAACATTAATTTTTAAAAAAAGAAACTAGTGGGGACGCAATAGAACTGGAAGAAATTTCAGAACCACAAGCTATTACTGAAAACTTGGTGGAACCAGAAATTTCAAAAGAACAGGAAATTCCCACGCCACTCCGCAGGAGTAGTAGGCTGTCTCATCCGTCCGAGAGATACTACGGTTTTCTCGTAGACGGTGATAGAGAGGATTGCATCATTAATAATGATGAGCCAACTAACTTCCAGCAAGCCATTCAGAGCACAGACTCGGTAAAATGGCTGGATGCAATGCGGACCGAGATGGAGTCCATGTACACCAACAAAGTATGGACTTTAGACATTGCTCCAGAAGGGGTAAAACCCGTAGGCTGCAAATGGATCTTCAGAAAGAAGATTGGTGTAGATGGACAGGTTGAAACCTATAAGGTTAGACTTGTTGCAAAAGGATTTCGTCAAAGACCTGGTTTGGACTATGATGAAACCTTTTCTCCAGTGGCTATGCTCAAATCCATTCGAATCCTTCTTGCCATTGCTGCCTTCCACGATTATGAGATTTGGCAGATGGACGTAAAGACCGCTTTTCTAAATGGAAATTTGGAAGAGTGCGTCTATATGGACCAGCCAGAGGGTTTCATTCAAAGTGGGAGCAGCGGAAAAGTGTGCAAGTTGCTTAAATCCATTTATGGATTGAAGCAGACATCGCAGAGTTGGAACATCTGTTTTGATGAGACGATCAAAGAATTTGACTTTATAAAAAATCCAGATGAACTATGCATCTATAGTAAGATTGTAGCGAGAACTGTAGTATTCCTCGTCTTGAACGTGGGTGACATTCTCTTGATAGGAAATGCCATTTCTATGCTACAATCTGTCAAAGGATTCTTGTCATAAAGGTTCTCCATGAAAGACCTGGGTGATGCCTCTTACATTCTGGGAATTCAGATCTATCGTGATAGATCTAAGAGGATGTTAGAACTTTCACAGTCCAGGTACATCGACACCATACTAAAGAGATTCGGTATGGAAGATTCAAAGCGCGGTAATTTACCGGCTTGTCACGGAATCACCCTCTCCAAAGAGATGTCTCCCAAGATTTATTTAGAAAGGGATCGCATGTCTATTATACCCTACGTTTCTGCGGTAGGCTCTATAATGTATGTGATGTTGTGTACCAGACCGGATGTTGCTTACGCACTGAGCGTGGTAAGCCAGTATCAGTCAAACCCTGAGGAGAAGCACTGGATAGCAGTAAAGAACATTCTCAAGTACTTGAGAAGGACTAAGAAGATGTTCTTGGTGTACGGCAGAAAAGACCTCCAGATCGAGGCTTTCGCTGACTCCAGCTTCCAGAGTGACAAGGATGACTCCAAGTCCATGTCGGGTTATGTCTTTACCCTCAATGGAGGGGTGGTCTGTTGGAAGAGTTCCAAGCAGGACACCGTTGATGACTCGACGATGGAAGCGGAATATATCACAGCTTGTGACGCCGCAAAAGAAGCTGTTTGGATAAGAAAGTTCTTAACTGAACTTCAGGTGGTTCCGTCCATTGTTGATCCAATACATCTGTATTGTGACAACAATGGGGCTATAGCTTTAGCAAAGGAACCCAGGTCCCATCAGAAGTCCAGACACATCTTGAGGCGGTATCACCTGATCAGGGAGATCAAGGTGCGGAGAGTTGCTACGGAGAACAACACCGCAGATCCATTCACAAAGGCCATCTCTCAGACGTAGTTCGAGAGGCTATTCGAGATGATAGGTCTGCGATATTCCAGCACATGGCCATAGTGCAAGTAGGAGATTGTTAGTGTTATATGCCCTAGAGGCCATTATTGTATAGTATTAGTTTGTATATTACATTTTGGAAGCTTATGATATATACATGGATTTATGACAGTCTTGCTCAATATGGTAGTATGCTACTTGGTTTGTATCTATCTTAATATGTGTATATGTTTCTTTTAACGTATCGCTGATACATATTGGTAGAGCCCTTAGGATCATTACTTGACTACTAGCGTTGTGATGACAGTCACACTAGTGGGGGCTAGGTAGTCTACAAGCACATACTTATACAAGTCCTTAGTTGTAGGATTATCGAGACAGGGCATTGATACTCCAGAGTAGACTAGTGTATATGCTTCTCATCCCAGCAGGAGAGATGGTCTGTCCCACAGCCATCAGTACGTCGTACTGGAGATAGTATGCAGGTGCTCATTGGGTTATGAGTTACACTGGACGGACTCGTAGGTACTGCTGGTTAGTACTATACCTATCGTCAGGTAGCAGTTCCCAGGTGACATGAGTACAGCTTAGTCCGTCGACTTGACACTGCTACTCCACCTCAAGTGTGTTCCCACTGTTCTTAGATTACTACCCTACCATGGCTCTATTGAGTCGTGCAAACAGGTAGTAGTTAGGTGTAGTCCCGAAGCACTTGGAGGCGGTGGCGGTTAGATAGGATTCGTCTCTCTCGGTATTGTGGGTTGATGTCGCGCTGTGTTCGGAAAGCCATTACACAAAGTCCCTGGCCAGGGCAAGCGAGATTTACTGGTAGGTACTCCAGTAGTTTCTCAGGGTGTTTTGGGCTGCACCCCGACACGACATATTGCGCTATTAGGGGTCTGACATTTGCCGCCCCTAGGCCCGATATGCGATACTCTTAGACGAACAGACCGGACTGTACGGAGATTGCCACAGACAGGATCAGTAGGAGTTCGGATGAGTTTGCTCGTCGGCCTTCTTATCGACAGATACCTGGGTAGCCGTTATGTGCAGCTAGTACCACTGACATGCTTGTGGTTAAACTCACTGCTAACGTACTGTCGAGTCTTTAGAGTCCAACACAGAGGGTTTCCCTGCTTCGGGCGAAACGATGTAGATGTCGTATGGTTTTACGACAGGGTTCGATCACATACGTGTACTTGTGTGCGTATGATGTTCGGGCAGACGATACTAGTGGGCTTTGGTTTAATCCGGGTCCTAGTATTAGATTGTTGGATTAGTTTCGTCTCATTGTATTCGTGTTTCTCGAAACACGGATATAGGTATGTATATACGGATGAGATGGGCATTCTTGTAATTACTCAAGACTATTTTTAGAAGGAGACACCTCATTAGGTTTTTGACCATTGACTTGATTAAAAAAATTATGAGATGGAGGAAATTATTTGTTATTTTTTATAAATGATAATTGTGCCATGGCTACATGGTTTGACTATTTGACTTAGATATTTTTATGAGATATTTTGTGGCACTAGATATTTTGGGTGAGATATTTTTCTTGCCATGCTTGTAGTCATATCAAGAGAGCCATCTCAATTATCATTATGAAAAACATTTTCTCTTTCCTCAAGTTCACTCTCTTCTTCTTCCTCTCAACTCTTATTGTCTCATGTATTGAGAATCCAAGAGTTAGTGAGACTTAGCTACCCAAAATCACTCTCTACTCACTCTAGGCTACTTAGTTTAGCACACTAAGTGACCTAGTTATCTCATCTTGAAGGTGAAAGCTCAAGGTTGGAACTCTCGGGTGGATCTTCTTCGACTTCGAGAAGTCGACGAGGAGGCGCGATCCATTTTCACTCCAAGGAGCTCGCGAAGAGGAAAAGGACAGCAAGAAGATAAGAAGGACACGATACTATAAGGTATAACATTCATCCGAGTAGTTAAACCTCAAGTAGTATGCTAGCTAGGGTTTATGTTCGATCCTTGGTTCCAGTCAGTGTTGCGAAGCCCGTAAAAATCATTTTTTGCCATTTCCTCCTCCCTGCGAACACGTAGGGTGCACGACATCGATTTACATAGATAAAATAATAACCACTCTAAACTTGCAAGAGCATATGCTAAGTGTTTCTTTTCTCTCTCTCCTAATTGCAGCGACCATGACGGGACTTAAGCGTATACTGGATAAAAACAAACTGGCCTGGCCAAACTATAAAGACTGGCTGAGGAACGTCCATATGGCCCTTACTTATGATAAGATTGCATACGTCCTCACGGCTAAAGCCCCCTGTATAAGTCTACGGTAGCGCCCCGGCCGTCTGTCCGAGGCCAAAATGCGGAAATGAAAACTTTTTCAAAACTTGAAACCGGCGCTATCGCAGACTTTAATCCCGGATCGAACCATTAACCTATAACTAGCTAACTAGAGAAGGGTTGAAAAGGCTATACCGATTGATCCGTGTCCTTCGGTCTTTGGCCACCATCCCAAGCTCCTCGCGGCATCTCCGATCTCCGGTCTCCTCATCAGAAAGGGCACCACATCTTTGAATCCTTTTACGGGCTCCCGCTTCATCCGAAGCAACTCGGACATGAAGTTTGCTAGCCGACGTGTCTAAGGTGAAGTAGAGAATGTGTGTGATCACTTTGTCTCTTGCATCCATTGATTCTCAACGCATGAGAGTGTATGGATGGACGTTGAAGATGAAGCCATTTGTGGAAATGGTGAGTTAGAAGAAGAAGAAGAAGAAGCCTTTTTCTTTCTTATGTTGAATTATTGTGAGAGCGCTAGAATGAAACTCAAGAGCCAACCTAAAGAGATATGGCTGCCCTTTCTCTCTCCATCCATCAATTCAACACACTAATCAATCACTAAAGATGACATGGTTCAAAGAATAAGATCATGAGTCACCACCCTTGTCCATGTCATAATTAATGCACCTCATCATGAATTAAGCTCACTATTTCCACCAAAGTAAACATTAACCCAAATGTTTAATCCAACAAAAAGATACGGCAATATCTAAAGTAAACTCGTAACGGATCACAAGGATACCCCTCACTTGCATATACATACCTGCATCCGCATTCCGACTGAATGCGAATACGATGAGACAAAAGTAATCTAACAAATCTAACATTAGGATCTGTCTTAAACCAAAGCCCACTTGTATGATCCGTCCGATCATGATCCGTGCACTACTGCACGTATATGATCGAACCATGCCATATATCATACGGCCTCTACAACGTTTCGCCCGAAACTTGAGAAACTGTCTGTGGGGGACTCTAAAGACTCGTCAATACTTTGGCTGTGGTTTTAACCACTATAACGTCAGTGGTACTAGCTGTACGTAACGGGCTACCAGGTATTGACCAAAAGGGAGGTCGATGAGCGAACTCATCTTGACACCCTACTGAGCCTGTCAGTGATAATATCCGTACAGTCCGGTCCGTTCGTCTATGAGCATCGCATGTCGGGCCTAGGGGGTTGGTAAAAGTCAGACCCCCAAAAGCGCTACAAGTCGTGTCGGAGTGTAACCCAGAACACCCTGAGATACTACTGGAATACCTACCAGTAAATCTCCTGCCTTGGCCAAGGACTTCGTGTAATGGCTCTCCTAGACAAAGCGCGATCTCACCCCCAATACCGGGAGAGACGAAACCCCTGCCGATCCGCTCACTGCCTCCATGTGGCTCGGGACTGTACCCAAATAAAACCTGTTTGCACGACTCCTTTGAGCCATGGTAGGGTAGTAATCAAAGCACAGTGGGAACTCACATGAGACAAATGACGATCTCAGGTCGATGAACTAACCTGTACACATGTCACCAGGGAACTGCTATCTGACGTCAGGTATAATACCAACCAGTATGTTCCCGGCGAGTCATGTCCGGTGTACTCATAACCCAATGAGCACCTGTATACATCTTAGGTGATCCAACCGACACCAATGGCTTGTGAGACCAGCCACCGCCCCTCGTCGGGGTCTCGACTGTATACACTAGTCTACTAATGAAGTATCGATGCCCAGTCTTGAAACTCCCACGACTAGGGACCTTTTAAGGATGTGCTTATAGACCCCAGCTCCCACGTATATGATCGCCATCATACTACTGGCCGTCAAGCAAGAATTCTATAGGCTCTATCAACGTGCAATAGTGATCTGTAATGTCACCTAAAGTATGTACACGATGATAAAGATAAACCAGATAGCATACTATCATCTTGGGTAAGACTGTCCTACCGGTATAGGTCCTCCCTCAATCATTGCAATCACGTACCTGCGATCCAATAATTGACTTTGAGGGCAATATATCCAACACCCTGTTCCAGGTACGAAATTCTCGGTTGCGGACATTGAGGTCCGTAAGACTTGGGATCTGGATTGTGAAAAAGCCAAGTGTCTCGTGCTGGCCTCCATGGATAATGAATATCAGAGGCAGCACAAGAAGATGGACATTGCTTCCATCTCCCTCCATACCAAACATTTATATGGAGAGCTATCTCGTATCGTAAGATACAAGACCTCGAAGAAATTGTTTCAAGTGAGATTGGCTGTCGGATCATCTGTTGGGGACCAAGTCCTGAAGATAATTTCTCTCATTGAAGAGCTCACGGACCTGGGATCTACGTTGGAGAATGAATTGTATACCGACTTAATTCAACAGTCCCTTCCCTCCTCCTATGCCCAATTCGTATTGAACTTCGATATGCAGAAACTGGAAGTTACACTTCCTGAGCTTCTCAACAAGTTGAGAGTGGTAGAAGGCACCTTGAAGAAATCCAAGGAAACACCCGCTCTGTTTGTCGGGGAATTTTCTTCCGCTAAATCTTAGGCTATGGCCAAAGGGAAGAAGAAGAAGGCCCCCACCAAACCAAGAAGAGGTGTACATAAGGTGCAGGGAAAGGAAAAAGAAAAGATCGGGGGATCAGCCACAAAGAAATAGTGCTTCTACTGTCATAAGAAGGGACTTTGGAAAAAAGGTTAATGGGCTTTAAAAGCCAAGAATCAGGAGACGAAACAAGTTGTGGTTTCGGCTTCAGGTGTGTTCATAAATGAAAACTGTTTCTTTATTAACTCTACTTCCTGGGTATTGGATACCGGATCAGGATTTCACATCTGTAATTCTTTGTAGGCGCTAAGAAAGCGTAGAGTTTTGAGAAAAGGTGATATGACCCTCAGGGTTGGCAACGGAACTAGTGTGGATGTTATTGCAGTGGGAGAATATCATCTAGGATTGGCGAGTGGACATATTTTGTTGATGCATAACTGCTTTTGTGTACCCAATATGATATGGAATATTATATTTGTATCTTTGTTATCTAATGAAAGATATAATTTTGCACTTGAAAGTAATGTCATAAACATTCACCTGAATCATGAAATGATAGGGTCGAGACACTAAATAACGGAATATACGTTCTCAATCAACATTAAGTTTTCAACGTCCAAAACACGGTAAAAAGAAAATCTTCAGAATCAAATCAAGCTTTCTTATGGCATTGTAGACTTGGTCATATCAATAAAACACGATTGACTAAGTTACATAAAAATGGATATTTAGATCCGTTTGAATATCAATTATATGCAACCTGTCAATCATGTATCAGAGGAAAGATGACCAAAACTCCGTTCACTGTACACGGAGAAAGAGCCACCGAGCTCCTGGGACTCATACACAGCGACGTATGTGGGCCAATGTTTACACACGCAAGAAGTTGCTATTCCTACTTTATTACTTTTACCGATAATTTCTCAAGGCATGAACATGTATTCTTAATGAAGCATAAATCCGAGACCTTTGCGAAATTCCAAGAGTATGAGAATAAAGCGGAAAAGCAAACCGGCAAAAATATCAAGATGCTCCGATCTTATTGGAGTGGTGAATACTTAAGTGCCGAGTTCCTAAAATATCTAAAAAAGAATGGAATTCTCTCTCATCTTACTCCTCCATACACATCGCAATACAATGGTGTATCAGAAAAACGGAATCACACCTTGTTTGATATGGTGCATTCCATGATGAGTAATGCTGAGTTGCCGCCATCCTTCTGGGGTTATGCACTAGAATCTGCTGCATACCTATTGAATAAAATTCCCACTAAGTCTATGCCTACTACTCCATATGAAATGTGGAGTGGGAAGAAACCATATATTAAGTATCTTAAGATATGGGGTCGTCCTGCTTTTATCAAAAAAGTTCATCCGGACAATCTCGAAGCACGCTCGGTATTGTGTAAGTTTGTGGGATACCCTAAGAATTGTAGGGGGTATTATTTCTATTACGCCTGCTTTATAGAAACTTAATTTCTTGAAAAAGAAATTAGTGGGAGCGCAGTAGAGCTAGAAGAAATTCCAGAACCACAAACTATTACTGAAAACATAGCAGAACCTGAAGTTTTAATAGAACTGGACATACCTACGCCACTCCGCATATCCAGTTGGCAGTCTCATCTGCCCGAGAGATACTATGGTTTTCTCATAGACGGGGATCGAGAGAATTGCATCATCGATGATGAGCCGACTAGTTTTCAGTAAGCCATCACGAGTAGAGACTCGGTGAAACGGCTGGATGTTATGCGATCCGAGATGGAATCCATGTACACAAATAAAGTATGGACTTTGGATGTTGCTCCTTCTGAGGTAAAACCCGTTAGATGCAAATGAATCTTCAAAAAGAAGATTGGTATAGATGGACAGGTAGAAATCTACAAAGATAGACTTGTTGCTAAAGGTTTTCATCAAAGACCAAAATTGGACCATGACGAAACTTTTTCACCAGTAGCTATGCTTAAATCCATTCGAATCCTACTTGTCATCGCTGCCTTTCATGACTATGACATCTGGCAGATGGATGTTCCGCTTTTTTAAATGGAAGTTTAGAAGAGTGTGTTTATATAGATCAACCAGAGGGTTTCATAAACAGTGGTGTTCTCCTCCGAAACACAGGGATGCAACCGCGTAGGTTCGTCTTGCCTGAATTTAGGGGCAGATGCTAACTGGTGCTATCCATCCACCTCTCCGAAGATGCCAAGTTGATTTATGACACCGTATATCGAAGGTTGAAACGGATGCGGCCGATGTAGCAGACTTCGTCAGATTCCCCCTCATTGAGGGGGTTTTTGATTGTGGGGACGCTCTTCCCTGCAGGCGCAAGCCTCTGCAGTTAATTACGCTACCGCATCATGGTAACCACTTTCTCCTTCTCCAGATGGTCACTTCGTGTCGTAGGTGTTTGTTTTGTTTTTGGTTGCCCGTGGATTGTATACGGAGACTAATTTATGTTGTCGCCCGTAGGGCGTGGATTAGTCAAAATCCGCATTTTCTTAGATTTGGGTTTGGGGTTGGGTTTAAAGGTACGTTAGTCTCATTTGAGACTAAGATCAACTTAAACGTTCGTTGATGATACGTTAGTCTAATTTTAGACTAAGATCAACTCAACAGGATCGTTTAGATCCAACAAAAGAGCATTTGGACTCTATTGTTTTGTTTAGGGACATTGCGGTCGATTAGTTTAAGGACATTACGGTCCAAGGTTAAGGACATCATAGTCCATGGGTTTAAAGGACCCCACAGTCCGAGGTTAAGGACATCATAGTCCATGAGTTTAAGGACCTCACAGTCCGAGGTTAAGGACATCATAGTCCATGGGCTTAAGGACCCCACAGTCCAGGTTAAGGACATCATAGTCCATGAGTTTAAGGACCCCACAGTCCATGAAATGATTGGTTATCGGGACCCGTCACCTCTCTGAAGACGTTGAAGGATTACAACGATAAATATCAAAGGAGTGAAGAGATGTACCCTTGAACCAAAGTTGATTGGGAAATCTGTAATCCAATTTGGAACTAAGATCAATTAATTAGATTATGAGCACATTGGCTCAGCTAGATCTGAATTGAGGACTTATGGTCAACTTGGGATAAGTCCAATTAGGTTCGAAATGTTGGACCTTTGTTTGGACTGTTGAGTCATTTGTCTGGGTTCAGCCCCCCCCATTATTTAGCAATGGTAAGCAGGAGTTTGGGGGCTCTGACAACATTTTGTCTTTAGCTGTGCACTAACCATTCATTATAGCTCTGGATTTTAAGGTTCAGTTGAAGGGGAGATTTGCTTATGGAAAAACTTAGCCAATTTAGGCTAAGCTTGGTTTTTAACATAGTGTTAAACACTAGAGGATATTTGGCGATCACGTGTTCCCATGTGATGCGCTTAAGATAGTGTTAAACACTAGGGACGAAGCACTTAAAGTAGTGTTAAACACTAGAAGTGAGGTAGTCACGTGGGGTCACATGAGGCGCCTGAGAAGTGGGCCAAACCTCTTTTATTTTATTCTCATAATCTGCAAATAAGTGTTAAACACTTAGCCTCTGTAATCATCACGTGTGGGCACGTGATAGTGCCCATGTATTGGGTATTAATTCCTCTGTTTTCCCTCATTTGCCCTTTTAAAAAGATGTTAGTCAGGGTCACGTGGGGACACGTGAGACGCCCTAGATCAGTATTGCATTTGACTTTATTCCCTTTAGTTTTGAGGGTCACGTGTGAGCACGTGATGCATTGCCTCCAAACTTTTTCTTTCTCATTTTAAGGAGTCTGTTTAAGGGTGACGTGGGGGCACGTGACCTATTCTTGATCGTTCTTTTCTACTCATTGAGGATGAGGCTCACGTGTTACCACGTGATCAGGTTTATGTGCATGGAGAGTTTAAGTCCTTTGTTTAAGAATTAAATTCTTGTGTAGGGTTAAACCCTAGTTTCATTTAGAGGAATTTATATTCCAATGTATTTGGAAGAATTAAATTCTTTAAACCCAACTCTCCTTCTATGTTTTGGATCTGCATGGCAGAATCTCCCCGATGAGAATTAAATTCTCAACTTATGGGGAGATCTGCTTCTATAGATCTTCAACCAAAGGAAGAACTGAGTTCTTGTATTAAGAGTTAAACCCTATTTTGTTTGAAGGAATTAAATTCCTAATTGCTTTAATGTGAGAATTGAATTCTCTAAACTTAGATCTTCCCTTAGGTTTTAGATCTGCATGGCAGAATCTCCCCGATGAGAATTAAATTCTCAACTTATGGGGAGATCTGCTTCTGCAGACCTTAAACCAAAGGAAGAACTAAGTTCTTATTCAGAAGAGTTAAACTCTTAGTTTGAGAATTAAATTCTCTTTTATTTTGTGAGAGCTTGTACAATGAACTTCTTCTTTTTCCTTCTCACCTAGAGTTTTTTTTCTCTGAAGAGATCTTCTTTTCTCTCTTGAGAATTAAATTCTCCTCTCTTTTTTCTCTCTGTTATTGTATCTTCCAAAAAAAAAATCGATCCCCCTCTTCTCTTCTTGGCTCCTATTTATAGGAGAAAGAAAAGAATCAGTTTGTTTAGTTAATCTTTCATTAAAAATTTTTAATTGATTTTGTAACCAACATGATCTTTTAGACCACTCAGTGAATTTTATTCACCATTGGATTTTTAATCCAAAATATATTCTGTTTGTTATTCTTGGTGAATTTCAGGGAAATCTTTCCTTGTATAGAATCTTTCTATAAATGGGCGATTTTTAATCACCATTGGATTTTTAATCCAACGGTGCTCCACTTTACAGAGCACAATCTTTTTTGTTTGGAAAGATTTAGAAAAATATTTCTCCAGTTAGGGTTCTCGATTCCCTCATAATTAGAATTTAATTCTATTAGTTCAGAAGGCTTAAGAGCCTGTCACGTGTTGGCACGTGACCTTCTGATTAACCATTTAATTAGAATTTAATTCTATTATTTCAGAGATCTTAGGATCCCATCACGTGTTGACACGTGACCCCCCTGATTAAGCATTTTAACCAGAATTTAATTCTGTTGTTTTAAAGAGCTCAGGAATTATCACGTGTCAACACGTGACCCTTGGTCACGTGTGAGCACGTGATGCCCCATTGGGGTTTTTCCTTGTTGTTTTATTATACTTTTAATTCTTTTTAGTGGGTTTAAAGGCCTACCACATGAGGACACGTGACTCCACTGATTGATTGTCTGGTTAGAATTTAATTCTATTAATTAGAGAGCGTAGGAACCCATCACGTGTCTGCACGTGACCTCTGGTCACGTGTGGACACGTGATGCCCCATTGGGGTATTCCTTGCTGTTTTATTATATCTTTTAATCCTTTTCAGGGGGTTTAAAGGCCCATCACGTGTGGGCACGTGATGCCCCATTGGGTTTTTTCCTGATATTTTATGAAGGAACAAATGCCCCCTCAGCGTTGTTCACACGTGTTTACACGTGAGTGCAACGCTGTAACTTTTGTGGCCGTTGGATCTGCCTAGGGAACAAGGAAGATGAACTGTTTCCCATCACATCCTATAAATGCAGGGGTCTCTTTAGCAGTGCCTCCACTCCTTCATCTTCTTTCTTCCTTGTTCTTGCTTTGAGAATTTAATTCTCTTTCTCAGAGCTCGGTTCTCTGTTATGTATGTGCAGTGTCGCTTTATCTTCCAATCAAGGCTTGTGCTCACGTGTTGCGCATGCGGGGCTCTGCTTGATGGGGACGTTTCATTTCCCTGATCTGATTTCAATGCGTCATTGCTTTTCATTTTCAATGCTCTTCTATTTTTTCCAGGTTTTAAGAATAGTTCCACCATGCACAACATTTTTTGTGCATAGCATTAAATGCTCCCCTTTATAACCTGAAACCATGCCTTTCTTCCTTTCCTCACAGAGAAACCCATTTATACCTTAAGGTGATCATCTTTGAGAAACCGATCAATTGCTATGGCTTGCAATCGTTCCCACGCTCGTCGGCAATCATGGGAGGTGCCCATTGAGGAGATAATCCCTTGCTTCGCTGCGCGGCTGGCAGATCCCCTCCTCACCGACGCTCAATGTGACGCGGTGATGTATGAGTTTCTGACTTGTCGGGGCTCTCCTCTTCCCATAGGCTCCATTTGGCTCCGGATGATTTTTCTGTCTGTGCTTGCGAATATACCCCCTCATCCGGTGGAGATGACTTCGGTGATCCTTGACGCGGCGGAGGACAAGATCGAGTGCTTTTACGAGGTTTGTCTAATCACTCAAGCTCTGAAGGATCATTCAGTTCATATACTGAGTTAGATAAGGGCCCGACGGGCCGTCATGTCTGCTTTCGCTGATGAGCACGGCGCCAACCGATGGGGAGCGACCCCTTACGAAAACCGTCGTTTTGACGTGCTGGAGAAGGCGGAGAGGGAGCTGGAAAATTTTGTGTTTTACTTTGTTAACCCTTGTATTTCCGATCCCTTGTTTGGTGATCTCTTTCTTTTAGAGTAATATCAATGTATTTTCTCTTATCATTAATCGTTGAATATTCTCTGTTGGCTTTTTCTGCTTGATGTGTATTCGTACGTGCATCCCACCTGTGTACACGAGCTTCATACTTGACCCCTGGGAATTTTCTTTAAGTACGAACGCGAAAACTTTCCTTGTTGCCAGAAAGAGAAAATAGCTTGTGTGTGTTTTGGATCGAGGATTGGCGTCGAGTGGAGGTCTATTTACATGATCTCAAGTGCACACGCCTTCCCTCAGAGGTCGTGGCCATAAAGACGAGCTTGCGAGGGGCTGATTGAACGGTGCGCCGCAAATGGCCAAGACCACTCGTGCATACGAATTTTGGCGAGTGCTTCAAGAAGCTATCAGGGAGGTGGTAGCCATTGATAAAGCCGTAATTTTTAATCACGAAATGGTCGATTCTCATAAAGTTACCGAAAAGGAGCTTGAAAGTCAGCTTGCCTCGTACCAGGCCCAACAGTCTCAAGCGGAGGCCCGTCTCTTAGCGATAATGAATCATGAAGGCGAGGCCCAGCGGAAAAAGGATGAACTGGCAAATCTATTAAATCGTCCGCCGGCTTGAAGAATTGTAAATTTTTTCTTTTTATTCTTCTTTTGTACATACTCCTGAATGAGAGTATTTTTTGATTCTTTCATAAATTGTACTTTGTATTCATTTTGATTCATCAATAAAAGACATATTTTGCTTCATGATGGTGTGTCCCTTTTAGTAAATGCATTTTGTGGATAATCTATTTTGATCCCCTTGTAGGACAGCGATGGCTTAGGAGTCAAGTTCAGATCTTCCTCCTAAGGCTTTCCAACCTTATGAGCTGTGGGGGTCTCATAAAGGTATTTCTCCTTACGAGTCATGAGGATCCTTAGGAATCGTGAGGATTCCTAAGTGTGTTTTCTCTTGAAAGTCATAAGGATCTCACAAGAGAATTTTCTTTCTTACGAGTCGAGAGGATCCGTAAGTGATTGTTTCCTTTCTTATCGGAGAGTGTGGCCTATAGAAAATCTATCTTGACCTCTCTGCAAAGTAACGATGGCTTGGGGGACAGGGTTAGGATCTGCCTCCTAAGACTTTTCAACTTTATAAGCCGTGAGGGTCTCATAAAGAATTTTCTCTAGTGTAATTTCTCCTTAAGAATCGTGAGGATTCCTAAGTGCGTTTTCTCTTGAGAGTCATAAGGATCTCACAAAAGAGTTTTCTCCCTTACGAGTTGTGAGGACCCATAAGTGATGGATGAGGTTGACATTATCCGCATTTCACGGAGTCAGGGGTTGACCTTATCCGCAGTTCACGGAGTCTGGAGTTTCTCTGTCCATTTCCCACGTGGTCAAGATTGAATTTAACCGTGTTCTATGGGACCAGGAGGTGCTATGGATGCTTCCCACGGGGTCAGGATTGATATTAGCCGTGTTCCGCAAGGACCAGGATCTGCTCTGGACGCTTCCCACGGGGTCAGGATTGACATAAGCCGTGTTCCACGAAACTAGGATTTGCTCTGGACGCTTCCCACGGGGTCAGGATTGACATTAACCGTGTTCCGCAAGGACCAGGATCTGCTCTGGACGCTTCCCATGGAGTCAGGATTGACATAAGCCGTGTTTCACAAAACCAGGATTTGCTCTGGATGATTCCCACGGGGTCAGGATTGACATTAGCCGTGTTCCGCAAGGACCAGGATTTTCTTTGGACGCTTCCCACGGGGTCAGTATTGACATTAGCCGTGTTCCGCAAGGACCAGGATCCGCTCTGGACGCTTCCCTCGGGGTCAGGATTGACATTAGCCGTGTTCCACGAAACCAGGATTTGCTCTGGATGCTTCCCACGGGGTCAGAATTGACATTAGCCATGTTCCACAAAACCAGGATTTGCTCTAGACGCTTCCCACGGGGTCAGGATTGACATTAGCCGTGTTCCGCAAGGACCAAGATCCGCTCTGGACACTTCCCACGGGGTCAGGATTGACATAAGCCGTGTTCCATAAAACCAGGATTTGCTCTGGACGCTTCCCACGGGGTCAGGATTGACATTAGTCGTGTTCTACGAAACCAAGATTTGCTCTGGACGCTTCCCACGGGGTCAGGATTGACATTAGCCGTGTTCCGCAAGGACCAGGATCCATTCTGGATGCTTCCCATGGGGTCAGGATTGACATAAGCCGTGTTCCATGAAACCAGGATTTGCTCTGGACTCTTCCCACGGGGTCAGGATTGATATTAGCCGTGTTCCGCAAGAACCAGGATCCGCTCTGGACGTTTCCCATGGGGTCAGGATTGACATTAGCCGTGTTCCACGAAACCAGGATTTGCTCTGGACGCTTCCTACGGGGTCAGGATTGACATTAGCCATGTTCCGCAAGGACCAGGATCTGCTCTGGACGCTTCCCACGGGGTCAGGATTGACATAAGTCGTGTTCCACGAAACCAGGATTTGCTCTGGACGCTTCCCACGGGGTCAGGATTGACATTAGCCGTGTTCCAAGAAACCAGGATTTGCTCTGAACGCTTCCCACAGGGTCTGTATTGATATTAGCCGTGTTCTGCAAGGACCAGGATCTGCTCTGGATGCTTCCCACGGGGTCAGGATTGACATAAGCCGTGTTCCATAAGGACCGGGATCCGCTCTGGACGCTTCCCATGGGGTTAGGATTGACATAAGCCGTGTTCCACGAAACCAGGATTTGCTCTGGATGCTTCCCACGGGGTCAGGATTGACATAAGCCGTGTTCCACAAGACCAGGAGGGGTTGACTCTCGGTTGTCTGTGCATCGTCGAGTCATGGAACTAGGAACTTCACCGCAGCTCCGATTTGTTGATGTTGCGTCTGTTGTAATGAGACAAATGTTAAGATGATCTCCAAGCTGTCTGTGAACTATCGAGATGTGGCTTCTTTTTCTGATGGAGCCTGGTGGGAAGGTATGGTTCCCTCTTAATTTGTGCCCCTGGATTGTATAAAGGGATCGATGTGATCTCACCTGTAGGGCAAAAGTTTCATTTTACATTTTTCTTTCCGCGATGCTCTATCATTTCAGCTTTTATATCGCGAAAGTCGTGATTACCCAATCATTTCGGCTATTTCTCGCGGTGCCCAATCATTTCGGTTGTTTGTTTTTATTTACTCGCTGCTTTTTATTGCAAGTTGCCCAATCATTTCGGCTATTTTATATGCATTTGTGGCTCGCTGACTTTTCATTGCGAGTTTGAGATTTGATACCAATTTAGGCATCAGCATCGCTGCTACTGGAATATTGCCAGGAGCGAATCATCATTTGCCTTTGTCGATATCGAACAAAGGTGGCTTAGCAAACAGGGTTAAGATCCCGTCGACTAAGGCTTTTGACTTCATGAGCCGTAAGGGTCTCATAAAGGTATTTCTCCCTATGAGTCGTGAGGATCTCGTAGGTGCGTTTTCTCCTTAGGAATCATGAGGATTCCTAAGTGTATGGCTTCTTGTAAGTCGTAAGGATCTTACAAGAGTGTTTTCTCCTTATAAATCGAGAGGACTTACAAGGGTTGTTCATCGTGTAAACATATCCCTAGTCGCGGGTAAGACTTTGTTAGGGAAATGTTTATTCGCACCCGTGGATTGTATACAAGGGTCAATACTGAACCACTTGTAGGGCAAAATTGGAGGTTGTGATGGCTTAAGAACAGGTTCAGATCCCTGTAGCTTAAGGCTTTTGAATCCTATGAGCCGTGAGGGTCTCAAAGGGGTAATTCTCCTTACGAGTCGTGAGGATCTCGTAAGTGTAATTTCTTCTCAGGAATCGTGGGGATCCCTAAGTGTGTTGCTCCCTCATGAGTCGTAAGGATCTCACGTAGGTGGCTTCTCCTCACAAGGTCGAGAGGACCTTGCAAGTGTGTTTTAACGAGATTGTGCCCTTTCGGGTTTTCACAAAACTCGCCGGTAGCCCTGCTGTTTTTACTCACGGAGCCCTTTCGGGTTTTCATCCGTGCCTATTTTGCTTATGGACATACCTTTTTTTTGTTTTTTTTTTGTGTCAGCCTTGGGATGCTGCGGTCCATAGTAGTTTATCGACGTCTCGGTCAACGGCCAGTTTTAGGACATAGTGGTCCATCGTTAGTTTAAGGACGTTTCGGTCCGAGAAAAAGAAGCCGGCTACTACTTATAGAGTTTGGGCTTAGGAAGATAGCGAGCGGACATAGGTGTCATCATCTATCGTTGACCTAGGCCGTGACTCGTCAAGCGCAGTAATTTTTTAGGAAGCGACCATTTATTAGCCTGAAAGGTCTTTCACCATGCATGTCCATGAGTAGATAGGCTCCACTCTGGTAAACTTTGTCTATAATATATGGGCCTTCATAGTTCGGCTCGAATTTCCTCCGCTTGGCACGATTAAGGATCATAGGTCTCTTGACCACTAGCATGAGTTCGCCTTGGCGGAATATTCTCGGCCTAGTCAATCTTTCATATGAGCGCGTCATCTTTGCTTTATAAGCCTCCAGATTTTGTTGCGCCATGAGCCGGGTTTCATCAAGGGCCTCGAGCTCCTCAAGCCGAAGGTGAGCATTTTCTTCGTCTGTTAGCTCGTAATGAACCGCCACTCGTAGAGAGGGTAACTCTATCTCGAGGGGGAGTACCGCTTCTGTGCCGAATACTAATGCATACGGCGTTGTGTTTGTGGCCGTTTTGAACGTAGTTCGATACGCCCAGAGAGCTTCATGCAGTCTCTCGTGCCAGTCCTTTTTATTCTTGGACACCGTCTTTTTCACGGTCTTTGTCAAGGTCTTGTTAAAAGCCTCAGCTAGACCGTTTGCTCGGGGATTATAGACTGAAGAGTATCTCCAATCTATATTATGCTGTTGTGCGAAGCGGCTGATTTTGTGGCTTCTGTAGGCTGGCCCGTTATCGGAGATAATCCGTCGCGGAGTGCCGAACCGATAAATGACTTGTGTTTTGAAGAAATGGAGGATATTCTCCGTCTTCACTTCTCTTAGTGGTACTGCTTCTGCCCACTAAGAGAAGTAATCAGTTGTCGCCAGTATGAACCGATGTCCTCAGGACGATGCTGGTTCGATGGGCCCGATTATGTCGGTTCCCCACATTTCGAATGGCCAGTGGATAAAGTCCCCGTGAATCTGGCACGAGCGGCACTGCTTCACGTATTCTATGCAGTCTTGGATCATCGTGGGCCAATAGTAGCCCATCCTTTTGATCTTTAGTTTCATCTTCGGCCCGGCTTGGTGACAACCGCAAAGTCCGTCGTGAGTTTCTTGTACGACTCTCTTTGCTTCTTTAGGTCCCAAGCATCTTAACCACAGAGAATCAAATGACCTCTTATACAGAGTATCATTGACGAAGGCAAAAGATAGAGCTCGTTTCATGAGCTGATGTCTTGACGACTCATCTTCAGGTATTCGATGGAATTTGAAGTAATCTATAAAGATTTCTCTCCAATCCTTAGCCTTTTCCTGGTCTTTTATTTGTAGGGCCGTTTGCTCGGTCGCTCCCTTTTCTTTGGAAGACTCCGGAGATATTTCTACCGGTGTAAGAACCCGACAGCTTTGTACCACGATCCTCACGTCATCGAGGTTCTCGTCGGCCAGTTCTTTAGCGAGCTTGGCTAGTGCATCCGCCTTGCTATTTTCCGCACGCGGTATGCTTTCCAGGGTGTAGGAAGGGATTCGAGTCAGCAGTTGCTGTACTCTCTCGCCATACTTCACCAACTCAGGCTTGCACGTTAGATAGTCACCATTTACTTGACTAATGATCAGCTGGGAGTCTCCGTATATGAGGAGGTTCTCAATTCCCATGTCGACGGCGATCTCAAGACCTGCTATTAAAGCTTCATATTTGGCTTCATTGTTCGTCCTCGGCTCTGTTAAGGAGAAGGCAAAGCGCATTATCCCTCCTTGTGGAGTCACGAAGATGAGTCCTACCCCTGATTTGATTATAGGGGTGCTTTGTTTGCACTTCTTCATAGAAGATGCTCCATCGAAGTAGAGTTCCCACTGGGTATCATTCTCTCTTCTCTCCCCGTCGATCGTGTCAAACACGTGTTCGTCTGGCAATTCGCAGTTCAAGGGAGAGTAGGCAGGTATCGAATGCTCAGCGAGGAAGTCGGCGATGGCCTGGCCTTTCACTGCCTTAAAGGGAAGATAAGTTATCGAGAACTCCATCAAGAGCAGGGCCCATTTAGCGATATGTCCCGTTAATATGGCCTTTGACATCAAATATCTGTGAGGATCCATCATTGATATGAGATGGACCTCATGTGCCAACGCATAGTGTCTGAGCTTCGTTATCGCGAAGATCAACGCCAAGCAGTGTTTTTCAATAGGGGAGTAGTTGTTTTCTGCCCCCAGGAGAACTCGACTCAAATAGTAGTGGGCTCTCTCCTTCCTTTGGTTGTTCTCTTGTGCCTACAGCGCACCTAAAGAACCTTCAAGGGCGGTAGCTTTCCCTTGACCGGAGCAGTCAGCACCGGCGGATTCTGCAGGTATTGCTTAATTTCGTTCAGTGCGCTTTAGCATTTGCGATCCCAAATGAACGAAGTTCCCTTCTTCATTAGGTGACTGTAAGGACGACACTTGCCGGAGAGATTGGTTATAAATCGCCGGATATACGCGAGCTTTCTTTGGAGAGACCGCAGTTGCTTGAGAGTCTTTGGCGGAGGCATTTCCATGATCGCCTTGATCTTCGAGGGGTCTATCTCGATACCTCGGTGTCGGACAACGAATCCTAGAAATTTGCCCGAGGAAACTCCGAACGCGCATTTGAGAGGGTTCATCTTCAAGTTGTATTTTCGAAGGCGCTGAAACACGATCTTCAGATGCTCTAAATGTTCCTCGTATGATTTGCTTTTAACTACGAGGTCGTCGATATAGCATTCGACGATTTCATGTATAAGGTCATCGAAAATCTTCGTCATAGCCCTCTGATAGGTGGCACCGGCGTTCTTGAGACCAAAAGGCATCACCTTGTAGCAGAATATGCCTAAAGAGGTCCGAAAAGCGGTATGCTTCTGGTCCTCGGGATGCATCTTTATCTGATTGTATCCTGATGAGCCGTCCATGAAGGAGAAAATTTCGTGAGTGGACGTATTATCTATCATCAGCTCAGTGACCGGTACTGGAAAGTCGTCCTTTGGGCAAGGTTTGTTGAGATCTCGAAAGTCCACACATATCCGCATCGTCCCATTTTTCTTCATCACCGGGACGATGTTGGCGATCCAATCAGGATATTGAACCTCCTGGATGAAGCCGAAGTCGATTAGCTTCTTGACCTCGGCGTTGATGCTCATCTCAAGCTTGAGCCGTATTCTTCTCGGTGCTTGTTTGATCGGCTTGACATCTGGAGAAATCGCCAATTTGTGGACAGCAATCTCTAGATCGAGTCCCGGCATCTCTGAATAGTTCCATGCAAAGCAATCTTTATACTGCATGAGTACGTCTTTAAGCGTAGCCTCCTTTTCTTCAGACAACAGTTCACTGACGAACGTCGGCCGTGGGTCGTTTACCGTTCCCAAGTCGATTTTTCTGAGGTCATCTGCAGTAGTATATATCCCATCTTCCAGCTCCTTTGGCGCAGGTGGAAATTCTGAGATCAACTCATCTTCATTGTTTTCGAAGCACCAAGAAAGGTCATCCGTATTCTCGGGTTCTTCTTCTGACAGCGTTATCACGTGGCAGGTACGAGATCGCTTCCAAGACCGATGTTGGTCTGGTTCTACTCTCATCGCATAAGTGGCTTTTAATTCATGCTTCCGTGGCGGATTTACCCTCCAACTGTCGGATAGAGCGAACCTGCCTTGTTGATATTGGTCTTCGACCCAGTTCTTGAAGGTGAAGCAGTCTTCAAGAGGATGTCCTATTGCTCGGTGATAGGAGCAATAGTCTGGGTGAAAGACCTTGTCTACTTGCTCGGGGTGCTTGGACTCCGGTAGTGTCATCATATGATGTTTTATGACAAAATCGAATATCTTCTTTGTCTTGTCTTGTCTTGGGGAAAAGAATATGCTCGACCCATCATCTTTATAAGAGACGGATCCCAGCTGATCGATTCTTGATCGTATGGCTTCTTAGATCCGCTACGCTGCTGTCGAACGTTTTTTCTTTTCTTTGATTTATTTTTGCCTCTGCGCCGGGTCTTTTGTATGACGGGTTGGCGGCGAAGAGTATTGTCATTCTCCGCGACCTGTTGAAGGAGGCGCTGCGTCCTGGCATTTTTGTAAATAGCCATTTCGCGGTTATTGTCATCCCAGACCTTTTAACCCGCTTCCCTTATTAGCTTGTCCATCTGTTCTTCAAATGACAGACTTGGCATTTTTATGGCGGGACCTCATTTTGGTTCAGGGTTAGCGTCTTTTAACAGAACATCTCCTTCTTCGTCAAAGTCATGTATGACATAGCAGCCATGGAATCGTTCCCGTTTTTTGGATTGAACATATCCAAGCCCGATCGTTTCCATTCTCCCGTTGGGCAATTTTCGCTGAGTTCCGGGGACGTCACAGATCCTGTTATAGAACTGAGCTTGTCGAGCAGTCTGTTTGAAAGGTACGTCTTGGCGCCTCAACAACCTTTTTAATCCTTCTGTGTAATATCTGGGTAGACGGATGGGCTGGAGCCTGTCAAGTGTAGAATCGGTGTCACGCCCCGCTTCCCAGAGTACGCTAAAATAGGCACGTGATATAGCCAACCATGCTACCTGTGGATAGGAAAAATCCTTCCACAGCACATTACGGCTGTAGAGATATCAAGAACAGGAAAGTAAACTAAACTATCTAGTAGATGTCCATGAGCCAGAATAAATGAGTCAAGAAATGATAATATGCGGAAGCAAAAGATGCAATAAATGAAACAACTGGAAAGTAAAACTGCATACCAACGGGATCTTCGCCGCTCGGTCTAACAGCGGCAATACTCCTGATCAGTCTGCAACAAAGGTAGAGGATCTGGGCAATGCAAAACCCAGATGTCAGCGCGTCATAACATCAAGCAATACTATAAACAGGGGTAGCAATACATGCAAGTATGATCATAAAGGTAAAGCAGGTATAACAGCAATATAAATCAGGGCAGTGAAGGTAGTGTGCAGTGAGTGATCTAAACTGGTCTATTGGGTTACTACTCTCAAGTCTTTGAAATCAATTTGATGAATCATCGATGTAATTCAATAGTATTCCATGCGTGCCCGGGATCACGGTGAAGATTCTCGGGCTGAAACCGAGACATGCCGTTAGGCACTAAAGGGAAAAGGGTAACGATGAATGATGTACATGGAATCATCCCAAGGCTGGCCTAGCCTCTAAAAAGGTAATAGATAACGATGGATGATATCAGCAGCAGCATCCCAAGGCTGGCCTAGCCTCTAAAACTGGTCGGTAAAGGTAGCGAACTGTCGAGTTACAAGTCAGGTTTCATCATTGATTTCCCCATACCCCCAAGTTATATGTATTCAAGTCATGTATTAAATAATCTAGAGCTAGTGCCACCACAGGATCAGGCAGGTACAGGTTTGTCTGGATAGACAACAGGAACGGTCCGTAAGGACTACAGTGTTAGTTATATGTATGCCCTAGAGGCCATTACTGTACATTGGATGTATATTGTAGTGGATGCTGGGACATATATAGGGAGGACTTTCTTGCTCGACATGATAGTATGCTATCTGGTTACTCTTTACCTTAACGTGTATACTGATTGTCTCTCTGTTACATGTTGGTAAAGCCCTTAGGATGTGTACTTGACTACCTGGGCTATGATGCGGATCGTACTAGTGGGGACATGGTAGTCTATAAGTACATCCTTCAAGGTCCCTAGTCGTGGGTATATCGAGACAGGGCATCGATATACCAGAGTAGACTAGCGTATACCTTCTCGACCCATACAGATGGGCGATGGATGATCCCATATCCATTGGTGTTTGACATCAGAGATGATATACGGGTGCTCAGTGGAGACTGGGTACACTGGACGGACTCGCCGAGAACTCCCAGATGGTATTATACCTTACGTCAGATGGCAGTTCTCTGGTGACACTGGTACAGAGTAGTCTGTTGACCCGAGATCGTCATAGAGTCTTGTGTGGTTCCCACTGTGCTTTGATTTCCACCTTACCACATCCAAGAGGGCGTGCAAAACGGTGGTTTTTGGGTACAGTCCCGAATCACATGGAGGCAATGAGCGATAGGAGGGGATTCGTCTCTCCCGGTATAGGGAGTTGATGTTGCGCTGTGTTCGATTGGCTATAACCGGAAATCCCTTGCCAGGGTTGCTGAGATTTACTGGTAAGTGTTACCAGTAGTTTCTCGAATTGTTATAGACCTCATATCGACACGACTTATCGAGCTATTGGGGTCTGACGTTTACCACCCCTAGGCGAGATATGCGACATATCAGACGGACAGACCGGACTGTACGGTAAGTGTTACTGGTTGGATTCACAGGAGTGTGAGCGGGCTTGCTCGTCGATCTTCTGATCGCTCAATACCCGGGTGGCCGTTACGTTTAGCAGACCGCTTGCGGCTTGTGGGTGTTTGATATGATCATCATCTGCTGCCGGCGTATTGACGAGTCTTTAGAGTCCTACACAGAGGTTTCCTGGCTCAAGCGAAACGAAATAGGAGCGCATATGAGATATGTGCGGGACCGAGAATAATGCGTGTATGTGATACCGTATTCTATTCTCGCGATGAATGTATCGATTGGTTGTATGCGATATAACCTAGTTATCGAATCAAGGATTGATTCGATAAGCCGATACATTGAATATTAGTCGGTTATATGCGATATGACCGGATCGTTAAATCAAGTGTTGATTTAATGATTTAATGCATAATTATATATTTGATATATTACTTTGCATTAACTAGTGTTGGTTCACTTTAAATGGATTTTCTCACTTGGATAAGCACATTGTATATGTGATATACTTTTGTGCACTCGGATGTATCATGTTTGATGATACATGTTTACTTGAGCATGTGTAAAGAATAAACCATGGTTTTATGAATGGTTAGGGTTTTGATTTCTTATTCATTTATTCTTTTGGGAAATGAAAGGATAATGAACAAAATGGTTTCTTCTTTATTTCTTTCTTGAAGCTTCATGAAGACTTTGATCAAGTGACCATTTTGTCTCATGCTTAACCCTAACCATTCCACTTAACCATGATTCATTCTCTACACTTGACCATGGTTTTATTATGATAAGTATTCATTTTTCTTTTCAATTTAATTAACTTATCATATTCATTTCTTTCTTCTTCTTCTTCATGAGCAAGAAAGAAAAGCTTTCTACTTCAATGGCAACTTGAGCAAATGAGTGAGAAATCCAATTCTAATGTGAACCCATTTCCTATTTCTTCATCCTCTACCTCTTGCCAAATAGTATAAGGTGTTTTCTTCACAAGTTTCATGACTTGGTGAAGTGGGAGCTTGATCTTGTGATGCCTCGACGTAGATCATCTTCGGCACGAAGCCGACGACCTTGCCCGCCCATTTCTCCGATGAAGCCGACGCTAGAGCCCGGGTTTCCATTTGGACAGCGAGGAGACTTCATTGCGGAGCTATGGAGGTGGAGGACCGGATCTACAAAGGTTGTATTTCCATTCTTTTAGTTAAGTTGTTAACTAGCTTCTTTTTATCGCCTAAAATCTAGTTAACGATCCGTATTAGGGTTTCTCGGCACCCGTAAAGTTTGAAATTGGCATGGTTGATGCCTTGTGAGACCTCATTAGTGTGCATAGGAACCCTACATACAGATCAGGTTTGTTGGCATTAGACACAAGATCGGGTAACAGGTAAAGCCATGGTACATCAGGTCAGGTCAAGTAATGTATATAGGTGTCATGTCATGTCAAGAGTCGCACGGTACCATGTCGTGTCAAGTAATAGGTGTAACAAGTCATGTCAGGGTGTACAAGATATCATGTGGGTGCTCATAATCAAACTAACATAAGCATGGGTATAAATAAACAAGCATGGGTATTAACAGAACAATAAACTGGAACATGTAATAAGATATGCACATAGGTACAGAATAAACTATATAGATGTACAGTTATCGATTAGAGTTCGGGTTATGGTTCCAACATTAAGTATCATACACTTAAACAAATATGGATTGTTAAAATCTCGTTATTATGGGTTAAAAGATCTAGGGATGCAAGTGTATCTAAAACAGGTTAAAGATGCACACGGGTGTCCAATAGGGTAAAACTATAAAAGGGGTACTATGGGTTATACAAATAATTATTAAGTGATTTAGGCACGGATGTGGGTACTATATTTAGTAAAACCAAATGCAACACGATAGGTTTCAAGTTGTAAGTCTAAAATGTTAACATGGACATCGAAGTGTTAAAATGAAACAATGGCCTTAGGTTTAATTTACAGGTTTAATCATGCAATTAAATATGTATAAAATAATATAATAGCATGTAGCAAGTTTTACTTGCCTTGATCGGATCACGATACGGGATGTGCACGCAGCGTCCAATGTCGGCAAATGTTGCAACATCCACACGCGCACACGGGAAGGTCCAGGCACCTCAAGAAGTTAACCACGCACATAATGGACGTCCACAGAGTCGCCCGGATCAGCGGCGGCGAGCACGGCTCCGGCGACGGTCGGAAACCGAGAATGTAGAAAGAGAAGAAGAAGTTGTAGGAGAAAAAGAAGAAGAAGAAGAAGAATGGAGGATTTGGGGTTGTGGTTTTGGCTTGGTTGGGTCCTGGAACAGAGGAGGAGACGACGAGGTAAGGGTAAACATCGGCGATGAGAGGTGCCGGCGTCGGGGTGAAACGACAAGGCGGCGGGATTCTTAGGTCGTGGGTGTTGGGCTTGTTGGGTGTTCTCAGGCCTGCAAGGGTTTGTGGGTAGGTCGAGAGAGTTGAAGGGGGAGGCGAGGAGACGGAGGTGGTGACGGCGGCGAGTTGCCTGTGATCGGCGGTGAAGGGGATGGATGTAATAGGTTTCCTGGGTTAGCTCGGTCATCGGGGATTGAAGAGAGGTGAGGGAGATGAAGAAGGTGAGTGTGAGGAGATGGTGAGGGAAGGTCATCGACGAGGCTAGGGCTCCGGCGTGGGTAGGGTGTTCTGTGGGTTCTCGGGTGATGGTTCGTCGGGCTGCAGGTGTGGGTGATGGTGGTGTCGGGGTTTGCGGGGAAGGAGAGGAGATGAAGTTGAGGAGGAGATGATGATGAATGAGGAGGCGAAGACGAGGTGGCGGAGGCGGTGACGGCGAGCGCAGGCAAGGGTGAGGTGAAGGCTGCGGTGTTCGGTGATGGGTTGCAGGGAGTTGCAGGTGGTGGTGGTGATGAAGGGAAGTGGAGGAGAAGGTCGAGGAGATGGGGATGCCGGCGGTGAGAAGACTGCGACGAACACGAGCGAGAGCTAGGGTTAGGGTTTAAGTGAGGCGGCGGCGAAGAAACGAAAGGAAGAAAAGAAAAGTACATGGGTTTTTTTAGGTTTTATTAGAAAAAGAATATGTATATATATATACGTAGGGGGAGAGAAAGAGGGTCAGGAGAGAGAGAGAGAGATAGAAAGAGGGAGAGAGATAGTAGCGATTAGATTTTTACGTTAAAATATATATTTTTAGTTAAGAAACTTTAGAAGTAAAATAAAGATTATAATATTATAATATTAGTCCGTTTTGAGATTTTGGCAAATACAAATTTACTCCAAAACACGCCCGGGTCAGGTCTAAAAATTCAGATTTAAAATATTAAAAATATATGCGACTTCCAAATTCCAAAATGAATGCTCAGTCAAAGAAAATGCATACCCCCAAGAACGGATGCACGTACATGCGCGTAGCCATCCAAACACGTCCGTTTCACTGAACGGGACGAGAACGAGATACGCGGACGCTACCACGGGGTTAGGGGTATCATGCAGGCTATGAAATGCAATTTTAAATTATTTTCTGTGACCTAGAATGTTATATGATAAAAGATGCGACACTAGATAAAATACTAGTATGTACTAAACATGATATGCACGTGTCCATGCAACAAGTCAAAGTAATCTATAACTAAGAATCAAACAGGTTCAAGCAAGCGGGTCGGGTCGAATGCAATGTAAAATATAAAATACCATTTGCACCCAAAATACGTTAAATTAAGAAATATACCATGGATAAGTAAATACGGAAACTGGAATTGGTATAAATAAACTCGGGTGTTACAATCGGCACCATGCCGAATTTCTTTCTCCACTTTGGTTTCCGTGGATTAATAAAAGAGGATCGCCTTTTCATCTTTTCTCCTGGGAGGGACGTAGAATGTCTGCAGTTCTTGCACACTATAGGTATCAAGCGCGTCAAGCTCTTTGTAATGCTCTTGCAGAACCATGGCAGTTTGCAAACTCCGATCATTGCTAGCGAAGGCTTGTATTGATGGCCGAGCAGAAAATACAGCATTGACCTCATTTTTCGAGTCGCTGCCCAAGATCAACATAGGGGCGGACGGTCCCGTCTTGTTGCATTGGGGCGGCCCTGAATAAACTATTTCTTCTTCCTCCTCAGTGTCACTCCCGAAGACTGAAATAGTGGTAATAGCTTTATTCTTCGGTTTGTGATATCTTTCCGTGTCCTCGAAATCTGGTAAGAAGTATTTTGCATCTTCGTACTTTCGGACTTCATTCATGGAGAATGGTTTCAACTCCCCTATCACAATATACTTGAGACTATCCTTGAAGTACTTCATACACTGGTGTTGTATAGAAGGGATGATGTTGTACTTGTGTAACCAAGGCCTGCCAAGCAAAGTGTTGTAGCAAGTCTTGGCGTCAATGACATGAAACTTGATGTCTGTGACAAGCAGCCCGAAGCGTAATGTCAATATCACAGACCCGAGCGTCCGTGATGACTGGAAGTCGAACCCGGAGATGGTGATTTTATCACGAGCGAGGTGCTGAACGCTCAGATTTCCTTCAACACTCTTATATTGAGAAGGTTGACGAAGGACCCATTGTCGACCAGGATTTTGCCTATCTTGATATCATGACGGTATCCGGAAACATAAAGGGGACGGTTATGCTCGCACCTCCCGAGGAGGAGATCTTCATCGCCGAAGGTGATATCGGCTGTGTGCACTTCTTCCAGCTCGTCCTTCATCTTTTCTTCGGCGAGGAAAGCTTGGAATTGCTCGGGATCTTGTAGTGCCTTGATCAAAGAATCTCTCGCCTCTTTGGATAATAGAAGGGCGTCGAGAATGCTTAGCTGTGAGGGTATCTTCCTCAGATGTGCCAGAACGTTGTAATCCACCTTACTTTTCTTAGGCGGATCCTTGGCTGTCAGCTCTTCGACGGCTTGGTCATCGAGGATGATATCCTCAGAGACCTTTTCTTTTCCCTTATCCTTTTTGTTCGACCCCTTGTTCACGGGTCCGAGATTATTTTCAGGTAATGTGCGATTGCGCAACTGAATGTTCTCGGAGCTCTTCGGTCCTTCCTCTTTTCCCGAAGTGGATTCTTTAAAGAGAGGTCCAAGAGTCATCTCTTCGTCAGAGTCGCTCCCGAAGGTGAGAACTTGCGATCTCCCGTAGTCAACCATATGACTGTTGCCGGCAGTTCTTTTGCGCTCCTCGGTCGTATTTCTTTGTTCCCGGCGAGTTTTGCGTTTCATCCGCTTGAAATGTTGTCGGTGAGCAACATATCCTTGCCACCAGCTTTTAAAATCGTTGCACTCTTCGGTGGGGTGCGCAATCTTTCAATGATATAAGCAGTATCTAGGATGTATATCTGCTTCATCAGGAGTGTTTCCTTCGGAGGGTGGCAGCTTCATTCCCATCGATATGGCTTTGGCGAACCTCTTCCTCGTCTTGAACCTGTTTTTATTTGCGGCGGATGTACTTTGATCTGGTGGGAGTGTTTTAACCCTTTCATCCAGTCGCCGGCGTTTGGCCTTTTCAAATATGGCCATCTCGCACTCTCGATCAGCTTTGCTTTTAAGAAGAGCTTCGTTCAGGAATGCATCAATCATTCCGTCTGATAGTCGTAGAAGTTCCGGCTCAGGATCTGTCCCCAGTTTCTCTGCGTAAGGAGCTTTTTCATCATTTATCGACGAGTGAGAGATCACATGGCAACTTGCCACATAATCCTCAGGTTCATCCGACGGGTCTTCTCTATTGTCTTCATCTCCGTCCTCAAGGACGTGGCTGGGAAATTTTTGGAGTGTGACTGGGGTCCGCGCCTTCTGGTTATATTCTTCCAGCGCATCAATCTGTTTTTGTAGGTCTGTGCGCTCGTCACCATGCTTCACGGGTTTTTTGGTCTTCTTCTTTTTCTTCGAAGACTTTGACGGCTGGGTGTGAACGCTTTGACTATCACCACCAGTTTTTAGAGTCGGGCGCGGTTTCAGCATTCCCTCGATGATCTCGGGTTCCAGTGGATTTTTCCACCTGATCGCCGGGCATGTTTGGAGATCCTCCAACATTCTTTTAGTCTTGGCTGAAAGAACGACCTCCCATGGAGCTTCTTCTACAAAAGAATGTGATGCCCCCGGTGTTTCCGTCCTTTTAAGAGCGTGCGGCTGCGGCGCACTTACTTACCAATTCTCGGACAGTGCAAACTTGCCCTGTTGGTATTGGTCTTCGATCCAGCCTTTAAAGACGAAGCAATTTTCAATTAGATGGCCTATCGCTTGGTGATAGGGGCAATAATTGGGATTATTAACCTCACCGGGTTGCACCAGGCGTTTTGGACTCGGCAAATTAATGAGCCTGTTGCGCACCGCCAACTCAAACAATCTCCTCATTTTGTCTCGGGGAAATGAATAAGGGCGCTTTATTTTCTCATTATAGAATCGCCATCTCTTTTCTAGACGATCAGTTAATTTTGGACTACTAGGCTGCTGTTGAGCATTAGCGACGAAGGTCGATTTCCCTTTCCCTTTTTCATTCCGCGGCTCCGGTTTCGAAGAGGAAGGCCTGTGGCCCATCTGGTCCATTTGGGCCAGCTTGCCAATCAAGGCCTGGAAAGTGGTCGGCTTGAAAAACATCATAAATTGGGAAATAGTCGCTTGAGGGTCGAGAGTACCCACGAACATGCCTAACGCAGGCGCTTCTTCAATGCGCTGTTCTCATTTTGACCACAAATTCCGCCACCGTATTGCGTACTGGACCCAAGTTTTGCCTGGTTTCACCCTGGCATTAATTAGTGCGGTAATCGGGGTACGCTTGCTAGCGCTTGCGAACCTTTATGTGAACAGCAGCTCCATTTCTGCAAATGTCTTGACAGAGTCATTCGGGAGTTCAGAGTACCATTCGAACACCGTCTCCGACAAGCTGCCGACGAACTGGCGGAGCATCAGTTTATCGTCACCTCTAGTGTTGCCACATAGAGCCCTGAACTGGGTGACATGCTGGTGGGGATTGCCCGTCCCTTTATATACATGGAATTTAGGGATCGTATATCCCGGCGGGTACCTTATTTGGTCATACCAGCCTGGATAGGGTCATCCAGTCTTAATAATTTTCCCGGCCGTTTCGCTCGCATGATGAGCTCGTATTTGCTGAGTGATGTAATCATCCAGAGCGGCCTTGGAGATGGTCTCCTCCTTGGCTGCTGAAAGAGCCGGAGGAGGGTTCGATGTCTCCCCTCTGTCGTCTTCATTGATAATAGGAGGGTCTTCAGCCGGAGGATCCGGTTGTATCATCATCCCGACCATGTCTTGGAAGAGAAGCGTCATTCGTTTTATGTTGGCCGCTTGGTCCGCGGCCTCTTTTTCTTTCCTCTCGAGCATTTTTCGTAGGAATTCAGCATCAGTTTCTTGTTCCTGACGCTGCTATGAGGTCTCTGGATTTTCTTTCGGCCCAGTGAGTGCGGCCATTACAGTCAGCATCTCCTGAAGTTTTTGCTGCTGTTGCTCCTGAGCCTTTGTTATCGATCGGGTAAGCGGTCGATGACCCGTAAAGGCACGGCTTTCCTCTTTTCCGGAAGCCATATAAACGGTATGTGTTACCATTCCCCCAGACTTGGGGCATTTAGACTCAGCGTCCTTGCGGTTCACCGCGGTCACAGGGGCTTTCTCCGGCCTCCTTCTCTTGTGAGCGGTTGAAGTTGAGGGAGCCGTCGCAGCGGGCACCCAGACGGATGACATCTTCTGTGGTACCACGGGATGGCTCTCTTATTACCGAGCTTTAATCTTCTTTGGTCGGCGAGAGTAGTCCTGATCAATCACCGATTTCTGGACCTGTCGCCAAACTTTGTAAATTTTGGAGGACAGCCGCTGAGGGGGCTGCTCCGGCTTCTTCTTTGTAGTATTCTCCACAGGTGGAGGAGATCTTTTCAGCACTGCAGTCGGAGAGTTTTTGCGCACCCTCCTTAGCGGATCAAAGCTGTTCCCAGTTGGAACAGCAGCATCGATTTCCACCGTTGGAGCTGGCGGAGTCAGTCCGGAAGGGGAGTTGCCCCCAGCCTTCCTTATTCGGTGCCAGTGGCGACGTCGAGCGTGTCGAGCCGTTGGGATTGTCTCAGCTGTAGGGGTGACTTCCTCATGCCCCCTGTGTTGGCGAAAGGTTTTCGCTGGCGCCAGCCTCTTGAAAACTGACGTCCGTTGAGAAGCAGTGTCCAATCTGTCAAAGACAGACCTTTGGGCAGGGGAAGCAGCTTTGAGGACTTCGCTTGGAGCGGGAGCCGGAACAGTCGGTCTTGTGAAGACCGACCCTTTGGCAGGAGAAGCCGCCTTGAGGACTTCATGAGCAGGAATGGCTATCCGCTTAGGGATAACTCTTTCCGGTATCGCGGGCTTCTTCACGGGCCTAAATGAGCTTTGGCCCAGTCTGCCAAAGACTGAGGCGTTGGAGCTGGATGACCCATTGAGAGGGGCCGCAGTAGTGGTAAGTCGATCAAAGACCGACTTCTTTGGGGCTTCCTGCAACGGCAGCGGGGCACTGAAGTTCATGGGTGGGAGCATGGTCCCGAAGAATAGCTCAATGGTGGCCTGAGTCACCTGGTCCACCGGCATTGTAAAAACAGAGGCCCCTAAGGCCCGTAGGTCACTCCTCCTGCGAGGACGGAGTGAGAGTTATTGCCATTGTTGCAGCTTGTGCAGTTAGAGGCCATTGATGTTCTTCTTTCTGCATGATAGCAAAACCAAATCTTAGTACCTCGAACCCAATGGCAACCATATTAAACCGTGATTCGTTCGCGAACACGACACACGAAGTGTGGAGTGGAAAGAGGAAAAGGTCCTACCGGGCGTGCCAGAATCTGTTCTCCTCCGAAACACAGAGACGCGACCGCGTAGGTTCGTCTTGCCTGAATTTGGGGGCAGATGCTAACTGGTGCTATCCATCCACCTCTCCGAAGATGCCAAGTTGATTTATGACACCGTATATCGATGGTTTAAACGGATGTGGCCGATATAGCAGACTTCATCAGATTCCCCCTCATTGAGGGGTTTTTTGATTGTGGGGACGCTCTCCCCTGCAGGCGCAAGTCCCTGCAGTTAATTACGCTACCGCATCACGGTAACCACTTTCTCCTTCTCCAGATGGTCACTTCGTGTCGTGGGTGTTTGTTTTGTTTTTGGTTGCCCGTGGATTGTATACGGAGACTAATTTATATTGTCGCCCGTAAGGCGTGGATTAGTCCAAATCCGTATTTTCTTAGATTTGGGTTTGGGGTTGGGTTTAAGGATACGTTAGTCTCATTTGAGACTAAGATCAACTTAAACGTTCGTTGAGGATACGTTAGTCTAATTTTAGACTAAGATCAACTCAACAGGATTGTTTAGATCCAACAAAAGAGCATTTGGACTCTATTGTTTAGTTTAGGGACATTGCGGTCGATTAGTTTAAGGATATTACGGTCCAAGGTTAAGGACATCATAGTCCTGGGTTTAAAGGACCCCACAGTCCGAGGTTAAGGACATCATAGTCCATGAGTTTAAGGACCTCACAGTCCGAGGTTAAGGACATCATAGTCCATGGGCTTAAGGACCCCACAGTCCAGGTTAAGGACATCATAGTCCATGGGCTTAAGGACCCCACAGTCTAGGTTAAGGACATCATAGTCCATGAGTTTAAGGACCCCACAGTCCATGGAATGATTGGTTATCGGGACCCGTCACCTCTCTGAAGACGTTGAAAGATTACAACGACAAATATCAAAAGAGTGAAGAGATATACCCTTGAACCAAAGTTGATTGGGAAATCTGTAGTCCAATTTGGAACTAAGATCAATTAATTAGATTATGAGCACATTGGCTCAGTTAAATCTGAATTGAGGACTTATGGCCAACTTAGGCTAAGTCCAATTAAGTTCGAAATGTTGGACCTTTGTTTGGACTGTTGAATCATTTGTCTGGGTTCAGCCCCCCCATTATTTTGCAATGCTAAGCAGGGGTTTGGGGGCTCTGACAACATTTTGTCTTTGGCTGTGCAATAACCATTCATTATAGCTCTGGATTTTAAGGTTCAGTTGAAGAGGAGATTTGCCTATAGAAAAACTTAACCAATTTAGGCTAAGCTTGGTTTTTAACATAGTGTTAAACACTAGAGGATATTTGGCGATCACGTGTTCCCACGTGATGCGCTTAAGATAGTGTTAAACACTAGGGATGAAGCACTTAAAGTAGTGTTAAACACTAGAAGTGAGGTAGTCACGTGGGGTCACGTGAGGTGTCTGACAAGTGGGCCAAACCTCCTTTATTTTATTCTCAAAATCAGAAAATAAGTGTTAAACACTTAGCCTATGTAATCATTACGTGTGGGCATGTGATAGTGCCCATGTATTGGGTATTAATTTCTCTGTTTTCCCTCATTTGCCCTTTTAAAAAGGTGTTAGTCAAGGGTCACGTGGGGACACGTGAGGCGCCCTAGATCAGTATTGCCTTTGACTTTATTCCTTTTAGTTTTGAGGGTCACGTGTGAGCACGTGAGACATAGCCTCCAAGCTTTTTCTTTCTCATTTTAAGGAGTCTGTTTAAGGGTCACGTGGGGGCACGTGACTTAGTCTTGATCGTTCTTTTCTACTCATTGAGGATGATGGTCACGTGGGGGCACGTGACTTAGTCTTGATCGTTCTTTTCTACTCATTGAGGATGATGGTCACGTGTTACCACGTGATCAGGTTTACGTGCATGGAGAGTTTAAGTCCTTTGTTTAAGAATTAAATTCTTGTGTAGGGTTAAACCCTAGTTTCATTTAGAGGAATTTAAATTCCTATATATTTGGAAGAATTAAATTCTTTAAACCCAACTCTCTCTCTAAGTTTTGGATCTGCATGGCAGAATCTCCCCGATGAGAATTAAATTCTCAACTTATGGGGAGATCTGCTTCTACAGATCTTCAACCAAAGGAAGAACTGAGTTCTTGTATTAAGGGTTAAATCCTATTTTGTTTGAGGAATTAAATTCCTAATTTCTTTAATGTGAGAATTGAATTCTCTAAACTTAGATCTTCCCTTAGATTTTAGATCTGCATGGCAGAATCTCCCCGATGAGAATTAAATTCTCAACTTATGAGAAGATCTGCTTCTGCAGACCTTCAACAAAGGAAGAACTAAGTTCTTATTCAGAAGAGTTAAACTCTTAGTTTGAGAATTAAATTCTCTTTTATTTTGTGAGAGCTTGTAGAATGAACTTCTTCTTTTTCCTTCTCACCTAGAGTTTTTTCTCTGAAGAGATCTTCTTTTCTCTCTTAAGAATTAAATTCTCCTCTTTTTTCTCTCTGTTGTTGTATCTTCCAAAAAAAATCGATCCCCCTCTTCTCTTCTTGGCTCCTATTTATAGGAGAAAGAAAAGAATCAGTTTGTTTAGTCAATCTTTTATTGAAAGATTTTAATTGATTTTGTAACCAACATGATCTTTTAGATCACTCAGTGAATTTTATTCACTATTGGATTTTTAATCCAAAAGATATTCTGTTTGTTATTTTTGGTGAATTTCAGGGAAATCTTTCCTTATATAGAATCTTTCTATAAATTGGTGATTTTTAATCACCATTGGATTTTTAATCCAACGATACTCCACTTTACAGAGCACAATCTTTTTTATTTGGAAAGATTTAGAGAAATATTTCTCCAGTTAGGGTTCTCGATTCCCTCTTAATTAGAATTTAATTCTATTAGTTCAGAAAGCTTAAGAGCCTGTCACGTGTTGGCACGTGACCTTCTGATTGACCATTTAATTAGAATTTAATTCTATTATTTCAGAGATGTTAGGATCCCATCACGTGTTGACATGTGACCCCTCTGATTAAGCATTTTAACCAGAATTTAATTCTGTTGTTTTAAAGAGCTCAGGAATTATCACGTATCAACACGTGACCCTTGGTCACGTGTGAGCACGTGATGCCCCATTGGGGTTTTTCCTTATTGGTTTATTATACTTTTAATTCTTTTCAGTGGGTTTAAAGGCCCACCATGTGAGGACACGTAACTCCACTGATTGATTGATTGTCTGGTTAGAATTTAATTCTATTAATTAGAGAGCCTAGGAACCCATCACGTGTCTGCACGAGACCTCTGGTCACGTGTGGACACGTGATGCCCCATTGGGGTATTCCTTACTGTTTTATTATATCTTTTAATCCTTTTCAGGGGGTTTAAAGGCCCATCACGTGTGGGCACGTGATGCCCCATTGGGTTTTTTCCTGATATTTTATGAGGGAACAAGTGGAAGCAGCGGAAAGGTGTGCAAGTTGCTTAAATCCATTTATGGATCAAAACAGGTATCGCGGAGTTGGGACGTCTGCTTTGATAAGACGGTCAAGGAATTTGACTTTATCAAAAATATAGATGAACCTTATATTTATAAGAAGATTGTAGGGAGAACTGTGGTACTTCTCGTTTTATACGTAGATGACATTCTCCTAATAGAAAATGATATTTCTATACTACAATCGGCCAAACTGTTCTTGTCACGGAAGTTCTCTATGAAAGACCTGAGTGATGTCTCGTACATTCTGGGGATTAAGATTTATCGTGACAAATATAAAAGAATGTTGGAACTTTCACAGTCAAGGTACATAGATACCGTAACGAAGAGCTTTAGTACGAAAAATTCCAAGCGCGGTAATTTACCCGCTTGTCACGGAATCATCCTCTCCAAAGAGATATCTCCCAAGACTGATGAGGAGAAGGCTCGCATGAGCATTGTACCCTATATTTTGACGGTGGGATCGATAATGTATGCGATGTTGTGCAGCAGACCAGATGTAACTTACGCACTTAGCGTCGTAAGCAGGTATTAGTTCAACCTAGGTGAGAAGTATTGGATAGCGGTAAAGAACATTCTTAAGTACCTGAGAAGGACTAAGGAGATATTCTTGGTGTACGATAATGGAGACCTCCAGATTGAGACTTTTACCGACTCTAGCTTCCAAAGTGATAAGGATAACTCTAAATCCGTCTCAAGTTATGTGTTTACCCTCAATGGAGGGACGGTCTGTTGGAAGAGCTCCAAACAGGACACCGCAACAGACTCGACAATGGAGGCTGAGTACATGGCTGCGAACAATACCGCAAAAGAGGCAGTCTGGATAAGAAAGTTCATTTCTGAACTTAAGGTGATTCCATCCATTGCCGATCCAATACCTTTGTATTGCGAAAACAATGGAGCCATGGTTTTGGCAAAGGGACCACGGTCCCATCAGAAATCCAGACATATCTTAAGGCGGTATCACATGATCAAAGTGATCGTGGATCGCCGGGAGATCGAGGTGTGGAGAGTAGATACAAAGGATAACACGGCAGATCCATTCAGTAAGGCCATTCCTCAAGTCCAGTTCGAGAGACTGTTCGAGATGTTGAGTATGCGGTACGCCAGCAACTGGCCCTAGCGCAGATGTTGGGTACTCAATATGCCAATAACAGGCCTTAGTGCAAGTGAGAGATTGTTGGATATGTATGCCCTAGAGGCCTTCATTGTAAAGGATGCTGGGGGTATATATGTACAGGAAAATCTTACTCAATATTATAGTATGCTATTTGGTTTGTCTTTATCTTAACATGTGATATGTTTTACTTGTTATTTCATATCATTTATACATATTGATAAAGCCCTTAGGATTCTTACTTGACTACCAGCGTTATGATGACAATCATACTTGTGAGAGCTGGGTAGTCGATAAGCACATCCTTAAATGTCCCTAGTCGTGAGAGTATCGAGACCGGGCATCAATACTCCATAGTAGACTAGTGTATATATTTCTAGACCCTGACGAGGGGTGATGGTTGGTCCCGCAACCATTGGTGTGATGCACCTAATATTGTATACAGGTGCTTACTGGGGGTGAGTACACTGGACGGACTCACCGAAAACTGGCTAGATGGTATTATACCTATCATCAGATAGCTGTTCTCTGGTGACATGAGTACAGATAGTCTGTCAACCTGAGGTCGTCATTTGTCTCGTATGAGTTCCCACTGTGCTTTGATAACTACCCTACCATGTCTCTAGTGAGTCGTGCAAACAGGTTTTGGTCCCGAGCCACATGAAGGCAGTGAGCGATTGTTGGGGATTCGTCTCTCCCGGTATATGGAGTCGATATCGCGTTGTGTTCGGTTGACCAACACCATAACTCTCTGTCTAGGGCGGATTGAGAATTACTGATAATTAGATCAATAAATTCTCAGATGGTCTTGAGCCACATCGGCATGACTTGTCAGATTATTAGGGGTCTGACGTTTTCCACCCCCTAGACCCGGCATATGATACTCTCAGACGATCAGATTGGACTGTACGGGGATTGACACGAACATGCTCAGTAGGAGTTCGGATGAGTTTGCTCGTCAGCCTTCTTTTCAACAGATATCTGGGTAATCGTTACGTATAGTTAGTGCCACTGACGTGCTTGTGGTTAAACCCACTGTCCGCGTACTGTCGAATCTTTAGAATCCCACACAGAGGGTTTCTCTGATTTAGGCGAAACGATATAGAGGCCGTATGGTTTTACGTGCAGAGTTTCGATCATATACGCATACTAGCTACACGTATTTTTGATCGGACGAATAATACTAGCGTGCTTAGGATTAAGCCGCATTCTAGTATTATAATATTAGATTATTTTCATCTCTTGGTATTCATAGTATGAATACGAGTATGTATATACGGTGATGGGTATTCTTGTATTATCACAAGAGTGCTTCTTGAAGAAAACACCTCATTTGTGATAAATCCATTTGTTTAAATGGATAATGAGGTGGGGGAATGAGGTGTTATTTAAGTATGGTTGAAACATGGCTACTTTGGATGACTTATTCATTTAGATAACTATTGAAGTATGTCACATTATTTTTAATGTAAATGATATGCTTGATATTATCAAGACTTAGCCATTCTTCATCTTATTCTTAATTTCACATTCTCTTTTCTCTTTTGTTCTCTTCTTCCTCCTCAAACCCTAACACTCTCATGAGTTAAGAAACCTAGGATTATTGAGACAAACTAATCCAATAAACATTCTCTACATCATCTAAACTACCTAGATTACCTAACTAGGTAATTTAGTTATCCCACTTTTGAGATTAGAGCTTGAACCATAGACCCTCGGATGGATCTTCTTCGACACAAGGAGACCGACGACCAAGCTCGATCCATACAAACGAGAAGCTTAAGAAGAGGATAAGAAGACCCGAAAGACTTGAACACAAAGGTATAAATCACTTAATAGTAGATTAGAACCTTTGTTAGTTATGCTAGTTAAGGCTTATGCTAGATCTTGGAAGTTTAGTCGATATTGCTTGCTGTAAAATTGTTTTTTGTTAATTTCGTCTCTCTACAAATCCTGTGGAGTGTGCGACATCGACTTACAGAAATGTGCCATATGAAGGAATTTCCTCTTATAGCGTCGAAAAAGTACACCATCCATCATTTTTTATGACGATCGGCACCCAACATCTTATCCTTATCATCTAAAATGTGGACTTACTAAATTTCATATGATTCCGTAACTTTTTCGCCGTTGATTTAGTGGGAGGAAAATTAACGATTTACCGACAATAGAACTTTTTACATTGCTAATTCGATGGTGAAAAAAATGGTAGAATCATATGAAAATTGGTGTATCCACATCTTGGATGATAAAGATGATGATGATGAATATTGATCGTTAAATAAAATATTGGAAGGTATATTTTTTCGCCGCCACCTTACGAAAAGCACTCTTAGAGCCCCTTTCCTTCATTATTCTCATGCGTGTGTATGGGGGAAACGGATTATCATCTATCTAACTGATATTAAACCGTCAGCTAGCCTATTATATAGCCCAATCCGATTGTTAAATCGACGATCCATTCCGGCCATTTTGTTCTACACATAGAGTGATTTATGTGTATAAAACTTTAATCATTTTGACACCATCTACGTTTTTGATCAAGTGTCTCCAATATATGACATTTTTATTGTGCTTAACAGCCATTCATTTTTTAAATGCTTGATCCATCACCTATAAAGCATCATATCGATCAAAATTTCAAAAACATATATCACTTCATTTGTGGAACAAGGTGGCTGGAGCGGATCATCGATTTGACAGTCAGATTGGGCTATGTAATTGGCTAGCTGACGGTTTAATATCAGTCAGCGAGCTGATAACCCGTTTATATATATATATATATATATATATATATATATATATAGAGAGAGAGAGAGAGAGAGGGGGGGGGGGAAATGAGTTCCCAGAAGGCTTTTTCGTTAGGTGGCGTTAAAAATATATATCCTACGTGATTTTTTCGACAATCGGCATCCATCATCATAATCTTTATCATGTAAGATATGGATACACCAAATTTTATGTGATTCCACCACTTTTTCACCGTTGAGTTAGCAATGTAAAAAGTTCTAGTGTCGGTAAACCATTAATTTTGCACCCACTGAATCAATGGTGAAAAAGTGATGGAATCACATGAAATTTAGTGGGTGCAAAATTAACGGTTTACCGACAGTAGAACTTTTTACATTGCTAATTCAACGTGAAAAAGTGCTGGAATCACATGAAATTTGGTGTATCCACATCTTACATGATAAAGATGATGATGATAGGTGCCGATCATGGAAAAAAAATTGTGCAGGGTATATTTTTTCGACGCCGGAGGAGTAAATTCCCAACTATATAAATCGATGTAACTTGGGCTGTTGATAGTAGTTTTTAGCCTGGGCCTTTTCTTAAAATCTGTTTTTTGGGCTTTGTATTGGGAGGCAAGGAGTTTTGCTGTATTTTGCCAAAATATATCAATAAATATGTAGTTTTGCTGTGTTTTGCCAAAATATATCTATAAACATGTGAGAGCCGGCTGGGGTTCATCGAGAAGTTCGGGCAAAAATAAAACGACAAATTACTCGCAATTGATGTCTATATTATGATTTAAAAAACTGTAGTCAAAGAAAGTCAGCTATAATCATAAATGACTGATTAGCATCCATTGAATCCTTGTAATGTTAAGGTCAGTTTCATAGCATAGATAAGAAAGAAATAAGGAAATCAGAATGCTAATCACTTGCAATGTAAAAATTCCTCACAACAAATATCAGATGTACCAACTGAACATCCAGAATAATAAAGAAATCAAAATATTTATTCATTTTCCAACCTCTTTAAACTACACGTCTCTTCCTTTATTTATAATTAGACCCAGGGGCTACACAGCCGAAATTTGTCTCTCAAATCATAAATTAGCAGCATACACAAACAACAGAGTGCCAATAAAGTTCAAAATCAAAGTACAAACTCAACAATAAATTCTGAGCATTTGTGTTCAGATTATCATGTCGGACTTAACCGGTGTTCTGCAGACCAGCAGCAATACCCTTCATGGTCAAGATAAGAGTGTCTTCGAGTCCAGGAGCGTATTCGCTCGTAGGGTTCAGCTTCACCAACTCAGAAGCAGGGTTGCTTGAAACGGAATATTCCTTTGATAGATGAGGCCTAGGTTTCACTTGGAAACTCGGGTCCCTGATCCTCTTCAATGCGTAAACTTGGAATGCATTTAGAGTTGTAATGTATGAGTCACGGAGTCTGAGTCTTTGTTTCAGGTAAGGATCACCCTCGAGAAGATCTTTGTGACCCGCCACCTATAAACAGCAATCCAAAGTCAAATTATTACGTAATCTTAATCGACTCGATTTTAGCCAAGAACGCAATATGTGATTATTAATTTAACTTTTTCTAGAGTTTCCATTATTTCAGATTTTAATTATTAGTAGATCAGCAATCATAAGAAAGAAATTCTATTACTCTAAGATATAGCAGTCATGTTTTTTTTTTGACTTGTATATTAAACATCTAATTAGTAAATATGCTTATTTAGTTCAGAATCATAGTGTAAGCATGCAAAAAAAACCCTGATAAAACTTGGTAGCGAGTGATCAAGATATTCTCAAATTCAAAATGATAAATTTATAAAGTATCGGGATAGGAAAAAATCAACACAATATGGAAAAAAAAGGAACTTCTTAACAACCCTATCTCCACAACTGAGCCTGAACCAAAGTACAGGTTCAAGTGGGCGTAACTAGCCAAAGGAAAAAATTATACAAGTGTAATGTTGAAAAGTCAATCCTTAGCATTAGTTAAATTCCTTTCAAATGAAGCCAGAAATAAGTATCATAAGTATATGCTTCCATTTTATCATCACTGTGATGAAATATAACTCCTAACAGGCAGTGGTAATTTAACTTTCATAAGTTCACAAATTTCCTCCAGCTTTCTAATAAGCTAGCTTACACTAAATACCCTTAAGCATTGTCACTAAATTACCTTTTAACATTTTTAATAAAGCAAATTCCCCTAAATTCTTTTGTTTAAATGCGGCCCCTGGAGGAATCAAACCAGCGACCTCACTTTGGAGAGGGAATACCTACCACATGAACTAATGCCCAATTGGTAATCCCCCTAAAATTTGGTTTTAAAGGAGGGCTTTTATCCCCCTAAACTACCCTTAAATGCAGTTAAGGGAGTATACCGTAATAAAAGAAAATTAATAGTTGGGTGGAAAGCGCTCATAGTTAAGGCAGTTTAGTCTGATTTAGCCTTTCTAGAAGTTCAAATTTATGAAGTCAGTAAAGAGAAGCAGCTCACCTGAAGAAGAAGGCTTTTTGTCTCCTCATAATTCGCCCTGAGATGCTCCCCAAACGGCCACAAATCCTCAGAAACCAGTAACTTGTCATACAAAGCAGCAATCCCAGGGTCGCCCTTTGCAAAAACCATTTCAACTAAGTCGATTGTAACCCTAAAGAACGGCCATTCATTGTACATCTGCTGCAACATGTGCAGGTTTCTGATATCCTTTTCCATGATATTCTTGAATGCTGCGCCAAAACCAAGCCACACAGGAAGGTGAAACCTTGTTTGGGTCCATGCGAAGATCCAAGGAATTGCACGTAACGATTCGATGCCTCCGCTGGGCTTTCGTTTTGATGGCCGGCTTCCAATGTTCATTCTGCCGTATTCTAGCTCGGGTGTGGCCTAAAACAATGATCGACATTTAGCCATTTTGGCAAGGATATTATATAAGAACCCCCACCCCCACCACAAAAAATACACAAAAAACAAGTGGAGATATAGGTTCCAGTTTGCAATGGGGAAAAACTTGTTTTTTGTGAGGCTTTAATTCCACATAAAAATAAATGCAGTTGGCGTTTTTGGTGTTGAAGTATTTTATACCTTTCGTTTGTTAGGTCATGTTTGTCTATTGAAGCAAGGATAACCCGAGTTTTGTAGAGTAATCAAAACATAAGTCCAAAATCCTAACTTTACATGTAATGATTTCATTATGAATTGAAATTACAGAAGTTGAAGGTTGAGATAACAGTAGTTATCTAAACTCCACTACAGCGTCATTAATGTTAGCTCCAGAAAAGGAAAGAGTACAGCTTCTGAAGTATTGATAACACAATAGCCAAACAACATACCGATGTCATTTTTTGATTTTTTCAATGGACATAGGGCCTTCAAAAACTAGAGTTGCACAACCTATACTTCCGCTAAGAAATAACTTTGGTTATATTGATATAAAAGCCAAATAAGGCCAAACATTTTGGATTTCTAATTTTAAAGTTAAGATAATCACAGTTATCTCAACTTCAAAATCATAATAAAATAGGATGTACATTCAAGTATAAAGTTTAAATAACTCTACGAATCTGGAGTTTATCCTAACTTGACTCCAAAGTCAAACAGGGCCTAACTTCTAGCTCCCATGCACTAGAGAAAGATTTGGACTACTTACAAGGCGGAAATATTCCACAAACCGTGGTTCTTTGAACACGATTGATCTGTATTCCTCTGTAGCTACAACAGCCATCTCATCCATGAGCACACGCCATTCAGGCTTTGGTGAAATTGGAGGGTGCATCCCATGCTCAAGAGTAGCAGCTATAAACCGCTGCAACGTCCTAAAGCACAAATGTTCCTCTCCAAAAGACTGCTCAATGACTTCACCTTGGACTGTAACCCGAAGTGACCCATGAATTGTATCTGGTGGTTGAGACAATATAGCACGATGAGTGGGCCCGCCGCCTCTTCCAACAGTCCCTCCCCGTCCATGAAACATAGTAAGCTTCACCCCATGATCCTTCGCAACTTTAATAAGCTCTTCTTGAGCTTTATACAATTGCCAAGCCGCAGAGAATCGCCCTGCATCTTTCCCCGAATCAGAATACCCAATCATAACCTCTTGCTTTCCATCAATCCTATTCCTATACCAATCAATTGAAAATAGTCTGGTGAGAGCTGCAGGGGCTGCTTCAAGATCTGCAAGCTTCTCAAAAAGTGGTACAACTCTTAATGGGTTCTTCACATGGCATTCTCTCTGCAAGAGCTCAACTGCAAGAACATCAGATGGAGCAGTTGCCATCGAGATTATATAGGCGCCAAAGTTATCAGCAGGAAGTTCAGCGATAACATGAAATGTATCCAAAACATCGGAAATTTCCTCCGTTTTCGGTAAGTCAGCACCAAATAAAGGGCGCTTTCCACGAAGTTCGGATAACAACCAATCCTGTCGTTTATCCTCGGGCCAGTCACGGTATGATCCGATTCCAAGATGTTGGGTGATTGCATCCAATACGTCCGTGTGCCTATCGGATTCTTGCCTGATATCGAGCCTCACAAGAGAGAGGCCAAAGGTTGAAACCTGACGCATGAAGTCGAGAAGGCTTCCATCGGCAACGGGCCTATCGCCACATGCGCAGAGAGAACGGTAACAGAGCTCAAGGGGTTCCAAGAACTGCATGAGAAGCCAGTTCAATATCTCAATTTGGTTTTCAGTATTACATGTTGTAATAACTGTGCGCATAATTTTGTGACAGAAATATCACTAAAATAATTAATTTTTAATTTTTAAACTTTATCCAATCTTTTTTTTAAAATCTACAATAATTATTTAATGAAAATCTTTTAAATCTAATGAAACTCGTTTAAATCTATACTATTTTAACTAAAAATCTCTGAAAATCTTCTCAAAGAATTTTCATGTGATGTTTTAGGTTCTAACATGATGTATTCATGCGTCTACGTGTGAAAATACTAGTTTGAAATCATACAAAAAGATGAAGAGAGGATACTCAAGTACTTATAAATCGGAAATTAAGAATTTAAAATGTAGAAGAAACGAGACCTGCTCAACATCGGTAAATGTTAACTCCTCAGAAATGTCTGAGAATCCATTTGATAGCAAGTGGCGAGAGCGTTCACGTGTGTTGTATAGCTTATCCCTCACATCGGCAAGCACAACACGATATGGCTCATTTGGAGGAACTTGTTTCCAAAACTCTGCATTTGAATGTACTAAATTAGAACGAGTATTCTGCACCACCACCAAATTATAGATAATTTCAAAACAATTTTTCATTTAGAAAACATTCTATATATAGGCTTAAAACGTATAATCTGCAAACTAGTCATTTATAACAATTATTGGGTTGAACTGTTCAAGTTTTTTCAATAAAGAAGGTTAGTTGTGTATATGAAGGAAATGAAAACAAGTAAAAGTTCAATTCAAATGGATGACCCTTGCAAAGAGATTGAAGGGTTTATCTAGCAATTATCTATAATGACTATCATGTGGTCACAAACTGTAAAGCTTATAGGAAGGGTTTGAAAGGAATGAGTAGGAGGAGAAGTGTTGTCGGAATGAAATAGACGGCATCTGATGGAATTTAAGAGAGTTTTGCATTAAAAGCATTATTATGAGCAAAAGTTTGAACAGGAGGTTTTCATACCTATATAGTGCTTTGCATCTTTCTTAGAGGACTGGTGAAGCTCCTCTGCTCGGATTCTGAGTTCATCACTGCATCGCCACATCGACAACTGAACAACAATAAGATGACATCAGTAACTTGATGGTAAAATAAGGTACCTAATAGTTCCCTATCAGACAAGAATATAAAATGATCAATAACACATATATTGCAGTACCTCAAACATTAGATCTTCTATCTGTGAGTAATAGAGTTTTGCAGCCATCATTCTAGCTAATAAGCATACATCCCTAGTAACTTCTGGAGTCACTCTAGGATTTCCTACATAACATATGACAGGGTGAGATCAAGTATTAACAGACGAAAGGTAAATATTTAAAAATCGAATCCAATATTTCTAGTAATGAGGAGATTTTAATATATCTAACCAGCCAAGTATATACCATTTCCATTCATTTCAAAACATCCCACCATGAATGATTTACCTTCATCCCCACTAATACATATCACTATATATAAGGACACTTTATACATTATCATCAAAGCCATTTCCCACAAATAAAAAAAGGTGATACTTGTGACCTAAGCAGAAGAATCCATGAAGTTTTCCTCTCCCCAACCAAGTGAGAGGACACTGGTACAACTCTTGTGAAGGTTGCTAAAAAAGGCACTTAACATCAAACCGAGGGGAAAGGTAAAGAAGAGTATGCTATAGGGAATTAAGTTCGACTAGAATGTGAAACAAAACACATTTCCAAAAAATAAAATGTATTATGGAAATAACAAAGTAACAAAATAAATTGTAGGAGCACCAAAGGCACAGAAAATCAGAACTATAATTTGTTTGAAAATATCATACCATCTCGATCCCCGCCCATCCAAGAGGAGAATTGAATAAGAGGAGCATTGTAAGGGACGCGCTCATTAATCCCAATGTTTTTCAGAGCAGTATCAACACGACGTAAGAATTTCGGAACACCCTTCCATATCGTTTCATGAAAATAACTCATTCCTGCACGCATTTCATCTTGTGGAGTGGGTTGAATTCTTCGGATTTCATCTGTTCTGAATGCAGCTTGAATCTATAAAGACAAGGAAGAAAACAATATACAAATTGTAAGAACATATATATGAAGCTGGGATATAAATAAATTCCAAAAACTGTAGAATTTAAGTTATGTACGGTTATTTTGTGCAGTCAACTCCTACATACAAACTTTTTTATTCGATATATCAATGTCAAAAAGTCACCAATGATGTGGAGATTCATGTGTTTTGAAATGAAAAGAATTGTGTTTCTACTTTTTCTTTTTATGCTGGGTCAAGGAAAATGGAGGAAGAGTTTGACGAATAAGAATAACTCCTCTGAAGTAATCATGCTAAAGTAGATGTGTCACATCTATAGATGAAATCTTAAAGAGAAGGCCTCAAACAAAGATGAGCTAAAAAATAATTAATCACTTTTACCACCAAAATTCTTTTAGATGGATTTCCAAAATACATCTCTATTGTCAAGGCTATGGCATACAATTGCTCCTATCAGGTTCATTGAGAAGTAACTTTAAGGACTCATGTCAAGGTTAGGGTTGAAGATTTATCATTAGCAGCAACTGCAGAATGTATATTCTAACACAAAATTTGTATCAAGATATTTACCTCTCTCTGCAGAGCCTCATCAAGCTCCTGTTTGTCATCAGGGGTGATATCCTTCACGTTTAACTGAGTCAAACAATTCCTTATCCTAAACACAAAGAAACGCCCCATGAGTTTTAAGGAAAAAGATCTCATATTATTTTTGAAGTGGTAAATATTAGCTTAAGACTAAATGGCAATCCAAATAAATTTGACTAATCATAAATTCCAGCTCTTTTCTATTTTTTTTATACATACACGTAAATCTATTCATTTCAATAAAAATCATTTCTCACTTTATTTTTTAAAAAACTCCAACATGCAGCAAAGATTCAATTTTGATTATATTATTCAAAGATACAACAAAAATCTTATCTGAAATAACAAACCTTCCATGTTTCTGAAGGAGGGATCTACGAACTGACTGAGTCGGATGCGCAGTTAAAACTAAATCCACCGTCTGATTCTTGAGAGCATCAAAAACCTCTTGGGGAGTTTTACCCAACTCCCCTACAAGCCTCTTAAAGGTCTCCTCAATGTCAGATTCGGTAGTTGCAGAGTTTTCATCGACAAAATCCCCCTTTTTCAGCTTAATCCTTCTTCGATGTGCAATTTGGACCTCCTCGGCCAAGTTGGCCAAGTTAAGCATGTGTGAGAAAGAGCTAGCAACTACGATGGAATCACCAGGATCCAAACTCATAAGTACACTCCCGAGCTCTTCGAGCTTCTTGGGGTCGTGATTGCCCTCGTATTCAGCAGAAAGCTCATAGCACTCTTGAACCTAAACAACAAGAAACAGAACGATTCAAAAAGAAAGTACAGGAATAGATTATAGTTTTAAAAAAAAGTACAGAAATACAAAGATACATACATCTCGTCTTTTAACTTCCACTCTAGAAGTAAAGCAAGCCTTTTGATCAATAATTTTAACGTTAATGAGCAAGGGACTGATGCCATGATATTACCGTACCATCTTAATGTCAAATAAATTTTTTGCCATGGATTTGATTGAGAGATGCTTAGCGCATTGGCTAAAACTTTGAAGTTGGAACGATTATCCTAATCTTTTTTAAAAAATGAGATCCCAAGCCCTATCCCGGATGATAGGTGGAGTAAATTAGCCACCCCTCTTCATTAGTGGGTACCCCAGGCTCGAACCGGGTCTTCCCCATGGGTTACTCCAACCCCCATTAATGGGCTACTCCAAGCCCTTTTAGATCCTTCTGAAATTGCACTACTAATTTACTCAGAAAGATAGTGACTTGTGACCATCATAATTTCCAGCGATTCAAAGACCATCACCTATAAGCTTAAATCTCAAAAATTATACAGAAATTAACCATAAGATCAGACTAATTACACAAAACAGGCAAATGGTTCAAACTTCAAAGTTTTGAACTTTTCCAGTTCTTATGTTGAGAACATTGTTATCGAATCAACACTTCATCAAAATGCAAACTTTATACGATTACTAGTAGAAAAGTAAAGCATTGGAAGGATCTATTGACTCGTGGATCATAAATTCTCGAATTTTTCAGTTAAGACACATGGATCGCATCAAATCTGAGAAAAAGAAACCCTAAAAATATCACTAAAATCAGGCAAAAATAAATAAATTGAGTACCGTTTCTCTAAGATCTTCGCCGTGCAACTCTTGAAGGATATCGAGGAAGCGATCCAAGAGTATCGCATCGTACTCGACAAGCTTGTCATCCTCCGACACTTTGCGCGGCGCCAACAGCCTCAGCTGCGCGTCTATAGACGCGTGCTTCTCCAATAAGTTCTTCGACATTGCTCTCTCACTCTCTCTCTCTCTCTCACACACACACACACAAAACCCTAGCTTTGAGATGCGAAGAGCATTTTAGAGATGGAAGAAAGACCGTGAGGCTTTATTTATAGAAAAGGATCGAGCACTCCCTCTCAATAAAAAAAACACAACTTTATTCAATTGAGATTGAAATTGGAATAGAGCTGAATTCTGAATGAGAATATCCAGTTATGATTCTCTCTCTCTCTTTCGGTTTTCTTTGGATTTGTGACGAGTGGGGATGACAGATGATTTTGATGCATCTCTAATTTTTGTCTGTTTAAGGTTTAATTGCACAGAACACCCTTATTGTTTTACTTCTCCCCTATGGCTCCCTTCCAAATTTTCAAAGATAACTTTCTTGATTTATTATTTCTTTCCTAAGAATTCATGTCCAATATTGGTGGGACACTTTTACGAAAACCGCCGTGTGATTGTTTTCTCTAACCAAAAACCATTTGAAATATGTAACGAACCACCCCTAAAACTATTAAACTATATGGTAGTTTTTTGTTAAAACTATCAAATTGCAAGATAGTTTTTGTTGAATATCTCAATTTGGCGTAATCGAAAATAAGGGGTGGTAAAGTCATTTTATGATATATTTAATAATATGGTGGTTTTTCGCTAATAACTAATACTTCAGGGCGGATTTTCGTTAGAGAAAAAACCACATGACGGTTTTTCGTAAAAGGGTCGAATCACGAGATGATTTTTGGTAAATATCCCTAAAAAAACAAAATATTTGCTTTAATTTAGAAACATTTATTTTGTTGTTTAAAATAGAATTTGAATGTAAATTTTGCAGAATTTTGGTTGATGGGGAAAAGCATGTTTGCACTATTAACTTGCTTAACCAAGTCCAGCTACGATAAAGGATGAATTACATGAGTTTTCACACAATTAACACTTTTTTTAAGGGATTTACATAAATCCTTTTTACCCTGGCATGTTTAGCAAGAATTTATCCTTTTTTTTCTTCTCAAAATCCGTATATTGCCATCTATGAACATTAAAAAAAACTTTAAATACATCTCGTTGGGTTAGAAAGTTTATCTTAAAAAATAAATTGAAATGTAGTATCACAACTCATCCGAGATTATACGGTGAAATTTAAAAATATTAAGAATATAGGGCATGTCTTACAAAAAAAGATGATATTGAGGTGTAATATGGATAAAACCTAAATATATTAGATTTTAGTGCTCAATGTTAAAACTGCTAATAGCTTGGTTGGTATGGGCATTTTACCTCTTAGGAAGAGCGTAGGGTTCGAAACACAAGAGAGGAGGTGGCCACAGATTAAAGCTTTCAGGGCAATATTGTGGATGCTCTGGGTGTGTGATGTGTTGTATGCCTGTGTCTGATGCGTGTGTGAGTGTGTTGTATGCATAGGTTAGGGCTTCTGGGTAGGGTTGCATCTAGAACCGGATCCAGATATCAACAGGATATGGATACAGATTTTGATATCCGGCTGAATACATACATGATTTTAGCAAAATTATCCGGATATGTGAATTCAGATACGGATACGGATCCGCATATCAGCAGAAAAATAGAAGAAAATATATCTTTTTAAATTATTTTTTTCTTTAATAATGCCTATCTAACCTATACATTTCTTACTCATTTTATATTCTATGCATTTAAAAAGAATATTATGATATCATTTCATCATTTTTCTTATAATTTTTTTTAAAAAAAATACACTGGTTATATTTAATACAGTTGTTAACATATCTATTTATTCATATAATATTCATTTTCATGCAAATATTAATATTAGTTTCTTATTTATACAAATATATGATTCGTATTTGTATCCGTTTCTTTAATATCCTCTTCGTATCCTTGTCCGTATTTTCGGATATGGATTTGAATATTTCTTACCGGATCATATCCGTATCCGTATTCATTTCCAAAATTAGAAAGCAGATACTGATATGATAATTTTCATATCCGATCCGTATCCCTATCCGATCCGAATGCAACTCTCCATTGGGACCAATACAAAAAAAAATTTGATAAAATTGCCCAAATGATGAAGGACTCGTATAGAAGGTTACCTTTATTTGGTTCAAAAACTTTATTATATCTATCACATAGCTTTCAGAGTAGGAGCGCTTGATTAGCTCTTGATTGTTGTTTTCTTAGTAAATAAAATAATATCATTTGATCTTTGATGCGTTCCATGCCCAGGGAGTTGAGATCGGAAAGCTTCTACTTGTAAATTCCAAGGTTCCACATGGCGCTCAACATTGTTTACTTATCTTCCACATGAAAGACCCCATGATTCAAAATATATTATTGATATATTTGTAACTTATAAAAATGTTCTAAGATTTGTTTATTAGAGCTTGGAAATTATAATGCGCATGCATGAAGCAACCCATTGTGTAGAGACTAGGTAAAAATGTTCTAAGATTTGTTTATTAAAGTTTGGAAATTATAATGCGCATGCATGAAGCAACCCATTGTGTAGAGACTAGGTGGCATGAAATTGTCGGCCATGATCAAATTTATTTTTCTTCTTTCTTGGAAGAAAATTTTCGTTGTGATGAAGTCGAGGATGAAACGAGCGTCTTTTTCTAAATCGAATTCGATCTTTGTTGTTTGTTCGCATCTGTTTTTTAAGTTAAAAGTGAAAACTGTCATTTTAAAATTTTTTAGTTAATACGATGTTCAATAAAACTAACTTACACACACACACTTTCTGCATCATATCGTCGGAAAAAAATATGAGATAACGGATCTAATGTTATTTCATAGAAACGTGGGTCAATACAGCTAGCTACTATATAGATAGGGAAATTTGTCTACAGGCCCATTTTTAAATAACGACTTATTTTAAAACCCATAAGTTTCTAAAATTAGAGGAAAACTCGATATTTATAAAATATGGAGTTTGTAGGTCCAAAATAAATATTACATAGAATATATTGGTTATATTTTTTAAAATTTCAATGTTATCCTTACACGGATTTATTTTCTCTTTCCACCGCTCACTCGTTCACGTTCCCATCTCCCTCGCTTCTCTTCAATTCCGGCCAATCCTCTAAAAAATTAACAATCTTCACTGCCATTATCTGTCCTTTCCTAATCTAGGTTCTTATTTTCTCATTTTATCTTTCAATTTATCATCTTCTTCCCCAAATCTAAAACTCTGTCTCCTCTTCCAGTCTCTGCGTTTTTCTCTTATTTTCTCATCTCCTCCCCAAATTCCTAAATCTTCAGACTCAATTATGCGATTTCCTCAACTAATTTCTCCATGTTGGTTTTATTTTGCCGTTGCGTTATTTTTTCTAACCTTAACGTGGACCATAGGTTTTGTAAGCGAATTTTGAGATCGCTACTTCTCAGCCTTCACTCCATCGCACTATATTTTGCACAAGATTCTTAAAAGATGTACAATGGGCACTGAAAGTTTGATTAAATTTCATAAGTTTTCATTTTGATATTTTGTCAAATTATCAATACAGGAATTTTTAATTTGCCGAGCGGTAATGATGATGCTCTATATCGGCGATCTCCAAGATCAGGACGCGTGGCATATGACGTGTCCCAGAACTCAGAAGAAAGGACCCACAGGGACCGACCAGGCCACCCCTGTACCCGACCTGCAAGCACAAGCTGGCTCTCCTCAGGACCCCCTGCAAATTGGCCTCCTCGGCTTCTCAGCTCGCCCTGAGTTGCCACAAGATCGAGACTCCTCGGCTCTCCCGCTCGTTCCCGAGCACCCCTGCCGATGCCATCTTCCTCGGTCCCTCCGACCGACCAACTTCACCACTCACAGGCGTAACCGCCGCTCCGCAAATCTCGCCATGCGCAGATTCTTCGCCAGCAACATCCCACGTACCACGCCATCTTGATCCCCATTAATAGGCGATCCGCTCTTTACGCGGGCGTGACATCGGGAGCGTAACTGCCGGTGAGATTCTCGCGCCCGCTACTGCGTGCTGCCGCCGCTATAAAACCCCCCATCACAGAGGGGTCAAGTAAGCCATTTTTACTCCACCTAGCCGTTACTCTGCTCGGATCTCGTGCTAACTTGATCGTCGGAGGGTCCTCGGTGGTACCAAACCCCCCCCCCCCCCGGGACTTCCTTGCAGGTATTTGGCTCTAAACTCCTTAAATCACCAATCTCCTCAAAACCCATTGAGACCCACACGCAACAGGAGATCACCTCCAAGATCCACCGGGAGATCGACGGAAGACAACATCTGACGGAGACCCGAAAAGGACATCTATCAGTTGGCGCCGTCTGTGGAAAATTAAACTCCACAAAAAACAAAGTTGGCCTTCCGATCTCCTTCCGCATGGCAAGCGATCACCCTGAAGATCCAGGTACCGGCCGCCGCCTCCCCCTCACCGGAGGCGTGGATGAACCTCCTCCGGCGACCGTCATCAACGCCCTCTCCAGCCGAATAGATCGGCTACAGTCCCTCGTGGAGGCATTCGTCCGCATCCAAACGGCCGGGCCAGGACCCCAGATCGCCGCTCCTCCGCCTCCAGAAGGCTCTGCCCTCGTTGGCACGGCTGACCACCGGCAGGCTACGACCCTTGGCCACAGATCTCATGGGCCGATACTCTCTGAGGCTCACTGGGCGTCCCACAGCTTCACACCAAGATCCGCCGCCAGAGCGCCTCGCCTCGAGCCTCCTCGCGACCCTTACCCCCCTGAGGAGATGTCGGTCACCTCGCCTGTCCACAGGCATGATCGACACCCCCTTCTTCGATGGGGTCGCACAGAAGGGGCTCGCCACGATGGCTCGAGGGCTACCTCGCTCGGGGATCTGAGGAACCTCATCGAGAGGATCCGGGGCCGCGCCCAGACGCAGATCTCCCACAGCAGAGGCCAGGGATCACAAGACGCCGAATCCTCAGGGTACCACGGCCGACTCGACGCCCTCGAAAAGAAGATCGAGGGCATGCGCTGGGAAGGTCACCTCTCGGATGACGGGGCTAAGTACGCCGCCGACTGGCTCACCAAGCCGTTTACCGAGGAACTGCTCGTTGTCCACGTCTCCTCACGCAACAAGCCTCCGAAGGTCTCTCTGTTCGACGGAAAAACCGACCCGAAAGACTATTTGGATGCTTTCACCATGGGGATGAGCTTCCAGGACCATTCTGACGCTGCCCAGTGCAGGGCCTTCCCAGCCACCCTCATCCGCTCTGGTCGGGACTGGTTCCGAGGACTTGAGCCTCGCTCAATCTTGACCTTTGACGAGCTGGCTACTCAGTTCCTCGGCCACTTCGTTGGGAACCGTCGGCAGAAGCGCACGGTCGACTAGCTCTTCAGAATTAAGAGCGGGGACAAGGAGACATTCAAGGCTTACATCACCCGCTTCTACAACGCCCTCCTCGAGGTCCCTGAGCACCGGGACGAGACCGTCATCACGGCTTTCAGATTTGGTCTTAGGCACAAGGAGTGGTTGCGCTCTTTTGCGTTGGCACAGCCTAAGACCATAGCCGAGGTCAAGGCGTGGACCGAGCGCGGGGTTCAGTTGGAATCCGAGGTGAACGCGAACCTCCCCCGAGCAGAATGGTCCGACCAGAAGAAGAGGGCTTGGGAAGAGAGGCCGGAGCGTCAGCAGCCCTATCACCCGAAGTTCCAGGAGTACACCCCGCTCAACGTCTCCCTCACAGTGTTACTAGAGGAGGCCCAGGATGAGAGGTTCTTCAAATTGCCTCCAATCCCGCGTCAGGCCTCGAAGCAAACCCGGGGCCTCTACTGCGCCTTCCACAAGACGCTGGGCCACGCCACGGAGGATTGTAAACAGCTCCGGGATTACATCAAGGAGCTCATCCGATTGGGACACCTCGCCGTCTACTTGAGGGACAAGCGGAAGGCCGACCGCGAGCAGGAGCAGCGTCCCCTCCCGCTGAGCTGACCATTGGCCAGATCATGCTTGTTTCGGCAGATGACCAGTCCGGCGCCCAGGAAGCCCCGTACCCAGCGCCGAGCACGGAGACCAACAAGCCTCCGCGGAGCTCGGGCCACGCTGATAAGGCCATCTATTAGTATGCATTTTTTTAGAGCAATGTAAACTCTTCCTAGAGTCTGTTGTTGATTTAATAAAAGATCAATGGAACGTTGCGAAAAAGAAGGAAAGATCTTATTTATTCAAAAAGGTATTATGGGCTCCTCAGCCATACATACAAAAAGAAAAAGAAAATTACAGCAGCAGGGGAAGGGGGTACAGAGAGCACTGCTCATGGTACTCAGTAAAAATCTCCGCCAGCCGAGGCCTCGCGAGATCCAACCTCTGCCCTCGGTTCCCTCCGCGCGTGTCAACCTTGAGCCTCAGTTCGTAGCACTCACGGACGAATGCCACTGAGCGAGCCAGCCGACTCGCGGAGATCAGGCTGGAGCGCCTCAGAGACCGCAGCTTGCCCACGGTCTTGTCGTATAGCTGCTCAGACGAGGGGTTGTAAAGCCCCGGCGACGCCCTCCAGATGGAGTACATCAGCAGCTGCAGCAGGGGGGAGCGCCAGGGAATCAGCCGGCCGAAGTGGTCTTCGATGCTCCCATAGACCAACTGCACCGTGTCCTCGGTGCAGTTCTGGTCGTAGAGGTATACGTCTTCGAAGTGGATGATGTCGAGGATGGTAAAGGGGAAGTCTTCCATTCTCAATGATCTGTTTGTGATAAAAAGAAGGACCAGTGCTCTCTCAGCTTTATATGGCCCACTGCGCCCCAACAGAACTCAACAGTCGCCCGCTTTCGCCCAAAAAGTCGCTGCCACGCGGCGATCATTGAGCCTTCTCTGGCAAAATCGAAACAGCGCGAATCTGGCGCTTCGCTTCCCCTACATTCAATGCGCATGCTACGCGCACGTTCGCCGCGACCGTTCCTGTTCCCCATACCTGCAACTGGATGGTCGGGCGAAACCTCATGAAGAATCAGCCGAACAGCTACCCTGCTCGGCTATCCCTGACCGGTGGCTTCCCCACTGGCTACGCCAGGGATCAAAGCCCTCGCCAAGAGGCAACCGCGCAGCTTCACTACCCGGTTATCCTTAGCAGGCTTCTTACAGCCCCTCCAACGCTAAGGATCAAAGTCCTCCGTAGAGGCAGCCGAGCGGCTTCCCTGCTCGGCTATCCCTGGCCGGTAGCTTCCCTACTCGCAATGCCAGGGATCAAAGCCCTCGCCAAGAGGCAACCGCGCAGTTTCACTGCCCGGATATCCTTAGCAGGCCTCCTACGGCTCCTCCAACACTAAGGATCCAAGTCCTCCTTAGAGGCAGCTCAGCAGCTACCCTGCTCGGCTATCCCCGGCTGGTAGTTTCCTACCACGACCGACAGGGATCAAAAGCCCTCCCAGAGGCAGTCGAGCCCGACCCTCGCTCGGCTATCCTTCAAGACAAAAGCCCTCGCCAAGAGGCACCGAGCAGTAACCCTGCCCGGCCAAAGGTCCTTGGTAGGCTTCTTACAGCCCCTCCCGCGCTAAGGACCAAAGTCCTCCCAGAGGCAGTCGAGCCCGACTCTTGCTCGGCTATCCCCGGCTGGTAGCTTCCTACTACAACCGACAGGGATCAAAGTCCTCGCCATGAGGCACTGGGCAGTAACCCTGCTTGGTCCCCGTCCTGAAGGATCAAAGCCCTCGTAAGAGGCAACCGAGCAGCTACCCCGCTCGGTCATCTCCGGCTGGTAGCTCCCTACCCATGACGCCAGGGATCAAAGCCCTCGCAAGAGGCATCCGAGCGGCTACCCCGCTCGGTCATCCTAGGCTGGTAGTTTCCTACCCACGACGCCAGAGATCAAAGCCCTCGCCAAGAGGCAACCGCGCAGCTTCACTGCCCGGCCATCCTTAGTGGGTTTCTTACAGCCCCTCCAACGCTAAGGATCAAAGTCTTCCATAGAGGTAGCTAAGCAGCTTCCCTGCTCGGCTATCCCTGGCCGGTAGCTTCCCTACTCACAACGCCAGGGATCAAAGCCCTCGCCAAGAGGCAACCGCGCAGCTTCACTGCCCGGTCATCCTTAGTGGGCTTCTTACAGCCCCTCCAATGCTAAGGATCAAAAAGCCCTCCCAGAGGCAGTCGAGCCTGACCCTCGCTTGGCCATCCCCAGCTGGTGGTCGCTGCTCACAACGCCAGAAGTCAAATGCCCTTGCCAAGGGGAAACCGAGCAGCTTCCCGGCTCGTTCATGCCTAACAGACGCTGCGGGCTTGTAGCCCTCATAACGAGGCCTCTGAGCCCATTCATGCTCGGCACAAATACGGCGGACATCCCTCTGCCCATCATATGCAGAGGATTCGAGGCCCCAACAAGGGGCATCAGGTATATCCAAGTCAGAGCGGTCTCCCCTCGACTTCGGGGCCATGGAGATGCCTCCTTCTCAGCAGTGCTTGGCACGCTTGGCAAGTGATCGAAATCAACTAGACGAACGACCGCTAGACAGATAGCTGACCTGACATGGAAGCCCAACAGTGCAAGCACAGATATTTTACGAGCATTCTTCACAAACGGAAGATAAAGTGCAAACCGATGAAACAAAAAAAAGTTTTATTACCAAAAGCAAAGTCTTTACAAAGGGTATTTTGGGCACCCCAGCCTTATAGACTTCCTGGAGGCTTACAAAAATCGCAGAAGCGATAAAATAAAAGGAGGAGGAAGATGGGGGCTTTAGGCCTCGGGGCCAGGCGCGACCTCGGGATCCTCGACATCCACCACGAGACGAGCAGGGCCCTCGGCCACCTCCTCGTCAGGAATCTCTTCCCTCCGCTCATTGGCGTCCGCGAGGGGGTATTCGGCCCGGAGCACTTCGTCGGCGAACTCCGGAATCTGGGCCTTAATGGCGTCCAGGGCCTCGTGCCAGATGCAGGTTGTGGCCATAGCCAGGTCATCATAAAAGTCCTTCGAGTTCTTGTAGCCCTCTACCGCCTTCGCCGCCGAGAGGTCGGCCAACTTCGTCGCTCTCAGGTCGGCCGACTTCGCCGCCTCGGCCGCCGCCCTCAACTCCTTCCGGAAGGTCCTCACCATCTTCTTCAGGTTGCCGGCGAGCACCTGAGCATCCTCAATCTTGACCTCGGCAGCCACGGTGGCCTCGCGGTACCGGGCAACCTCCCGGTACCGGGAAACCTCCCGTTTCCCGGCCTCCACCTTGCCCTCCAGGGCGGCAACCCTCGTCATCACCGCCTCCAGCTCCCACTTGGAGCTCTCTTCCTGCGAGGCAAGCTGGCCCGCAGCCTTCATCGCCGGGGCTATCACCTCGGCCTCCATGCTCAAGGCAAGAGTAATGTGCTGGAGAACTTGAAAATTTGGAAAGAGATCAGAAAGACAAAGGAGGCACCGAATCTCGCAAAAAACCAAACACTTACCTGCATGGATTCCTGGGCGATGGACGCCATCTGGGCCCTGAAGGTTCCCCCGGGGTCCCTACCCCCCGCCGATTTCTCTATTTCATGCAGTAGGCTATCCGCGACGGATAGCCCCGAGGGCACCGCGAACTGGAGGCCCCCCTCCTCCACCATGATTGGTGAGGACGGGCCCCGGGAAGACCTCCGGAAACCCCTCTTGAGCGGCTCCGAAGGAGAGCCGATCTCCTCCTCCGAGACCGGGTCCTCCAGAATCTGAGCCCGCTTCCGGCCCGACGCTCTGCTAGGCCCCGGGGTGGGATCCACCCCTGAACGCTCACGGGACGCGACCACTGGAGGAGAAGGAGCCGGGGTGGCCTTCAAGCGGGAAGAGCTGGCGCCTCCAGCCTTCGTGACCCTCCTCGGCTGGCGCATGGAGTCTCGGAGCTCGTTCATGTCCATGGGTCCTGCACAAAGCCAAATGCAAAGAAGTCAGCGACACATGCAATATAAAAGCCTAAAAGCAAGCCTAACTTACCGACGAACTCAACGGGGCTGAGCCCGGCCCAACTCAGGACCCTCTCAGACAGCAGCACGTCGAATCGGGGAACGGGCTCCCACGACGCCACTCTCACCGCGGCGGGTCATTGGACTGGTTCCCCAGCAAGCATTTTTCCCTCGACCGCTTGATAGGCATGGGCCAGTCCTCGCCCTCGGGAGGGGAAACGAAGAAGAACTTCTTCTTCCAGTCGTGAATGGAAGAAGGCAGGGTCACAACCCCTGTCCCGGCGGCGTCCCCCTGTCGCTTTCTAAAAGAGAGGTAGACCCACCTCGGGTCGCCCGCTCAACCCCCAAGGATGATTTTTGAAAACGAGAGAAGAATCAAGGAGGGAGAGACTGAAGGGAACCGCCTGTAACTTCAGGCGGATCAGGAACCCGAGGAGAATCATCCATGAGTTCGGCACTAACTGGCCAGGGGCTAATCCGAAGAAGTTCAGCGCTTCGACGACCTCGGGAGAGAAGGGCAGACGCATTCCACCCCAAAAAGTTTCTAAGTACAGGGCGATCTCCCTACCCCGTACTTGGTCTGCCCTCTCTCCCTCCTTAGCCAGACGAAGCGTATAACGTGAGGGGATGTGGAAGCGAGCCCGAGCATTGGCGAGCTCATCCTCATGCCTCACCCAACACGACGCGCCGGGGGCAGCGTCTACCGCCTCCTCCTTAGGGGCTGCCCCCGCCGCACGATCCCGGGAAGAGGATCCGACCCCTGCTCCCCGGGAAGACTCAGGCTCAACTAAAGGGTCCCTAGAACCTACTCTTACGACATCTACAGATTCCACGAAAGAAGACATCTAACCTGGAGAAGAGGGATCCTCGGGAAACGAAAGCAGAAGAAAGAAGACGAGCGCCGAGCAACCAGGGCTTATAGCGAGGAAATATGAAGGAATAGGGAACCTGGAGTGGGCCCCACCCCTATTTGTCTCCGCAATCGCCCTCATCTAAGGGCGCCCTTCATCTCCCTCCAAAACGCCTCCTCACGTCCAACGGCTCCGATTGTTCCACTTTTCGTTCCCACACTGGACCGCACCCCATCAGACGCCGCAGGTCTGCACACGTCGCGTCGGCCAACCGACGCTTGACATGTGGACCATCGCTTCAGTGACAGGATGCAAGAACCAACGCACCTTCCTTAAATGCAGAGATCTCGCCCTGATTTGCTGGCAGAAAAGACAGCTGACAGCCCGGGGACGCGTCCCGACGAAACCTTTGGGGGAAGCTCACCCCGGGCGGCTTGGCAGTCCACTCCTGACCCGACCCACTAGCTGGTTGGGACAAGAGTGAGGGGCTAATGATGATGCTCTATATTGGCGATCTCTAAGATCAGGACGCGTGGCAGATGACATGTCCCAGAACTCAGAAGAAATGGCCCATAGGGGCCGACCAGGCCACCCCTGTACCCGACCTGCAAGCACAAGCTGGCTTTCCTCAGGACCCCCTGCAAATTGGCCTCCTCGGCCTCTCAGCTCGCCCCGAGCTGCCACAAGACCGAGACTCCTCGGACCTCCCGCTCGTTCCCGAGCTCCCCTGCCGAGGCCATCTTCCTCGGTCCCTCCGACCGACCAACTCCACCACTCACAGGCGTACCCGCCGCTCCGCAAATCTCGCCATGCGCAGATTCTCTGCCAGCAACATCCCACGTTCCACGCCATCACGATCCCTATTAATGGGCGATTTGCTCTTTACGTGGGCGTGACGTCGGGAGCGTAACTGCCGGCGAGATTCTCGTGCCTGCTGCTGCGCGCCGCCGCCGCTATAAAAACCCTCATCACAGAAGGGTCAAGTAAGCCATTTTTACTCCACCTAGCCGTTACTCTACTCGGATCTCGTGCTAACTTGATCGTCGGAGGGTCCTCGGTGGTACCAAACCACCCCGGGACTTCCTTGCAGGTACTCGGCGCTAAACTCCTTAAATCACCAATCTCCTTAAAACCCATTGAGGCCCACACGCAACAAGAGATCACCTCCAAGATCCACCGGGAGATCGACGGAAGACAACATCTGACGGGGACTCGAAAAGGACCTCTATCAGGTAATATGTTTACAATTGACGGGTTGGAGATCAAGGCATGGACTATTGCATGCTCATCGATTTGAATTCCAAACACAACCACACCATGCAACTTCCAAATTAAATATCCCATGCCCTGCTTCCCAAAATACGGAGAATACGAGGCGACTAGGCCAGCCATGCTCGTACGGTCAAGAAATAATCCTGCCGCAGTTACACTTTAGGTTATAGCACTACATGGTAGCAATAATCTAACTCAGACGATGAGATAATACAGTCACAAAACTATCAGATATAAAGGAAACTGAGCGCAACGGAAACAAACAAAAGTGACAACTAACCAGTGATCTCAAAGGAATGATACAGCAGGTTCACTGGTCCAGATCTCCGCGATCTTCTCGAAATAAGGCATGCCCCCTTCTTCCTCTGAGCATGCATACTCATGTCGTCGGAGTGATATAATATTATAATATAATAATACTAAACACGTGACAGTAAATAGTAAAGTATGAAATAGCGGTATAAAGCACTAACATGAATGCATAAAATAACATAAACAAATAGCAGTAGTGGGCATGGATCATAGCAGTAATCTAGGTTAATATGCAAATCACTAAACTAATAGTCTTTATGTCATTTGAAATCGAACAGTGGAATGTATCCTCATGTTTAGCAAGGGTCTCGTGCATGTCCAAGACAACGGTAAAAGATGTGTCCGGGACATAACCCTGTCAGCCATACTGCTAGGCACAAATACGTACACGTATCACTATCACTAATATCGAATGATCATCCTCTAAAATATTAAATACCTTACTAAATATGAGTTCGATTCCATCTTGATTTCCCCATTTTCCCAGGTTTCAATAATTACATGTATAAGGCTAGTTGTGGGCAAGTACACACCAATAACACTTTTTTATTCACTTTTCAATGCACTGTTTATTTTCCCGAATCATTCACTTTTCACTGGCGTACTTGAAACAACTAATCCGATACTACTCTCGTTCGATAATACAATGATTGCTAAGAATCAATAAGAGCGTTCGCTATCACTAAAGGCGTCACAGTCGGATAAGTATATGAATTATGCCATTAATCAAGTCATGTGCAATATGAATCGATACGCGCCTTATGAGTTCAGAAAATCATATTAAATCATACGATCGTAATTATGCAAAATGACACAAAATAGGTAGAAATTAAACTTAAACAAAAATCCAAAAAAATTGGTTTCAGGTTAATCGGGTCTCAGGTTTGTGAGTTACGGTCATTCCATTTTAAGTGTTCACTGTTGGAAATCTAATTCCTGAACAAGAAGTTTGTTTCGTAACACGTTTTACTCCATATTGGGATCACAATTAGGCGAAGATACAGGTCAACTATTTGTAGGGCTATGGGTTAAATTTATAGCGCAGAAGATGTTTCAACAATAGTCATCATACACTAAGAGTTATGTTCAGTTCATCGTTACTACGTTTAAAGTGAAACTGCAGAATTCTGCCGTATACACCAACAGTTTAAAATGTGTTATAAATATCAAACAACACTGAAATGCAATGAGACCGGTACCATTAGAAAGCTAATTCAATTCTAACTGCTTTGATGTATGGTTCCACACACTTTCGCATTTAAAAAAGACGATGCAGGCGTTTTGAAACAGATAAAAGTAGAGATTCTTCTCTAGACTGCAGTCCAGAGCCAAGAAACTCCTCTGTTTTCTCTATCTAAATGACATGCTAATCTGCAACTATTTCTATAGATTTAAAGATTAAACGGTCCATTTCATAATGAGCCTAAGCACATCACAATACAAGTTATATCCAATTTACTATTAATTTTACAACGTGATATGTCTGGTGATTTCCAGATTTAACATTGCCTTTTGGGGAAACTTTTCATGATGAGTTGATATTTTAACTCAAGTTCCTACCCGATATGCATTAGCAGTAAAGGGGTTCGACGATCACAAAACATGGCACTTTAATCAAGGTTTTCATACATGTATTTGTTCGAACTTAGGTTACAAATACGGGTATCGATCGTCATCGGTTTCATATAATTGATTAAAACAAAATAATTAAACCCTATATGTGCTCCTTCCAGTATAGCCAATAACAAAGAGCCGCTACTATAGCTTCAAGGATAATTCATGACACGACATAGGAATGAATGTACTATAATTTAAACTCATCGATCTACTCGACATAATTTATCGGTATAGCTAAATATAGATATTTATATGTATATATATCAAATCATTTAACATTATCAATTTGTTTAACTACTATATTAGCATGAATAAACAAGTGATGAATATTCACTTTCCTGACGACGATATTGGCACGACAATGACGACGATGGCGACGATATCGGCACGACAACAACATAACACAAATAGCAGCGATAGTGGCACTGTGAAGCATGGGCTCGGCGATAGTGACGGGATCCGCTGGAGATGATTGCTGAAGGGGCTCGGGTGGCACTAGGTGGGCACAACGGAGGCAGCAACGGCGGGGGAGGTCGTCGGTGCTGATGAAGGAGGTAGCTAGGGGTTTAGAGAAGTGGGCTAGTTGAGGGAGAGGGGCTCGGTGCAGGGAAGAGCTGGGGGTTTTGAAGGAGAGGATGGTGGTGGTTGCTGTTGTCGGCTTCGTCGACAGAGAGGTTGCAGCGCACGGTTGCAGGTGAGGGGGTGAATGGTGGCGATGGAGCTCGTCGGAGGAAGGGGAGGAAGCTTGGGTATTGGCTCGAGTTGGAGAAAGACGAGGTGGCTGCAGCGGAGCCGGCGATAAGCTTTAGGAGCTCGACTGATGTGACTCGGTGCTGTAGAGGTGGTGGTGATAGGGCTCATCGCCGGCGAGGTTGCTGGTGGCTCCGGTGATGGGAGGTAGCAACAATGGTGGCGGTGCAGGGGTTGATGGAGGAGAAGGGAACGTTGGGGTGCTCGTGGCGTCGTGGTTGATGGTGGAGGTGATGGTGTTGGGGGTTCTTAAGAGTTAGCTTGAGAGAGAGAGAGAGAGATAAAGATTTAGAGAGAGATAGAGAGAGAGTCGTTGAGGGAGATGAAGGCGTAGGCAAGAAGATCTCGGGGTTCATTAGGCGTGGGCTTCGTCGTGAGGAGCGCGGGTCGTGCAGGCGAGGATGAGGAAAAAGGAAATGGGGATTAGGAGAGAGAAAAAAAGGAAAGAGGGAGGAGACGGGTCGGGTCGAGTTGGGGTTTTGGTTAGGGTTTGGGTGCTGGGTTGGCATGGGCCAGGCTAGGGTAGGGGTTAGGGTTTAGTTTGGGGATTTACGGTTTGGGCTAGGTTTTGGCTTTAGGATTTTAGATAAGAAGAAATAGGGTTTAAAGAATTATGTAAAATAGGAAAATAAGAAACCGAATATTTATTAAAAATAATACGGATGAGTACAAACATGATTGGGTTTTAAATAGGGAAAACAAAAGAGGAAGGATATAGAATAATTAGGAAAAATAATAGGAAAGTAGAGGGAATAATAAAAGTGTGCCTTAGCACTACCTCTAGGTTTAGAAAGTATCAAGTATGCAATTTTAAAAAATCTAGTGTGCTAAGCATGCTAACCTAAAATCGAACTAGAGAATTAGGGTTTGTAACCAAGTAAACAAGTTCTATAACTAAGTGAAAAGGGAATACAATCTTTGTAGATCGGTCTTTCACTTCTAAAACTACAAGTAGTAGTCCCTAGAACTCTTTTTAGGCTCCACTTGGTGAAAAGAATGAGCTTACTTTGTTGTCTTCGAGGCCGAAGATGATCCACCTTGAAGTTACTTATCACGACCCGAAATAGCACGTGACTGGCCCGTGAATCATATGAAGTCTAGAGGACCCCATCTAATTCAAGTAAGCCAAAAGCCCAGAAATCTAAAACCATTTTAAAGAAATAAGTGAAGAAAGCATGTTTTAAAACAAGTGGTTTTAATAGCATAAGCCGAACTATGCGTTTTTAAAATCCCAAGTCTTTTCTGAAAATTTCGGCAGAGTTTTCTTTGTAAAAACTGGCCCCGAACGGGTTACAACATGAATAATATATACACAATGATAAAAGGTATCCCAAGCGGGAGCTAGCTCTTAGTCAATCGACGGTCACAACCACGCAAGCAATATAATATACAACGCCGAAGGGTGTAACAACCCCAAATTTCCAATACAAGTTTTTACAAAAAAATTTCAAAAAATCCATAAAGGGTTATTTTAGCATGAGCACAAGTTATAAGTAATTATTTTGCTTTTTAATTACAAGTTAAAAGAATGTAACAACTCCATTTTTAGTGTACAAAAATTTGCTTTAAAATTAATATATACTTGGGGTATTTACATTTACTGTTATTACTTTAAGTAATTAATTAGCTCCATAATTACAAGAAGGAGCTTGTAGCTTATTGGTAATACCTTGCACTGCTGAACCAAGCCACCAGAGTTCAAATCCCATACCCCACATTATTTTTAATATTGATTTTTTTTAAAACCTTTAAAATACTAAGGGTTTACACGTGCATATCTCACAAAACCCCCACTACACCCAAAAATGTAACATTGCCAGAGGGTAGATGAACCGTCGGGGGGGGGGATCCCGGCCACCTGACTCTGCTAGGAATCAGCCAACTCGGCCTTGACTCGGCCGACTCAGTCCTCCGACCGAGTCACGGCCGAGTCACCCCCGAGTCGGCCGATTCCGGCGACGGCCCCAGCATGAAAATTGTGTCTTTTCACATTCCCTATGCACCTGCAAAATTTTAGTCTCGGACCATTTCTAGAGCTCTTTTAGAACCCCAATTACTCCACTTTTAATACATTTTTAATACATTTTATCACATTTTTCATTTTAACCTTTCATCTACCCTAACCCTATAAATACCACCCCTACCCTCTACCCTCTCACCCCAAAACTCTAAGCCAACTCTCTAAAATTCTCAAGAGAGCTTGTGTACTTTGAAAACGAGCACGAAGCGAAATTACGGCGAAATTCCCGGCGAACTTCCGGCGATCGTTCTAGGAGCTCTCGGTGACGAAGCGACGCACCGGTGATCCCTCTCCTTCCATCTCACTCTCATTATTTTCTAAAATCCGTAAGTCCCATTTTCTATCTCTCTTTTCTATTCTAAAAATACGGATTTACAAAACCCGACGGAATCGGAACAAATCCGATTTCCGATTCGGTTTCTTCATAAAACTTCACTTCTCGTTAATACAATTATACTTAAACTCTCTCATGTTGACTATTAAACACTAATCAACTAAATTGATTAAGTTTCATTTCATAAAATGATGGCTATTTTAATCTAACGTATTTTTCACTTAAATACCACATTGTTTCAATTCTACATTTAACCCCATTAAACTTGCTATACCTTTAAGTAGATCGCGAGGTAACGACCTACCTCCTCACACACTCATATGCAATCTAACACGATACCATCGAAAACTTAGAATACGGGGAAAATAAACATTTTCATTTAAATACCCTTTACTAAATAAAGCCATTTCTAAAAGATTTAGTATTGATACACTTTTTAAATAAATACCACTTATTATGAAAATAGGATAAGTTGTGGACATCAGTCGTTTATCTAAATCTGACTTTGTGGTGTCTAGGCTAGGCAAGTGAGAAAGGTAACTTTAAAAGGCCCGTCTCACGGTGATTCGTGAGCGGATCCCTCCTTTCTTCACTTGTACTTATCTGGCTACAATTTGCGGTGAAGAGGCGATTTGAGGCATCTCACAACTTATCGTTTTGGACCAGTTAGGAATACTATAGTTGACTTAGGAGACCCTAGAATATAGAATAAGGAAAATTGACATCTTTACAAATAAATACCACTTACTTCATAAAACCGTTTTCTAAAGGATTAGTATTTATACAATCTTTGCAAAGCGCCGCTACAACCCATTTTGGGGAACCCGTTCGGGATGGTGCGGATTATCGCACATCCTCGGGTTTAGTAGTGCGAGATTCAGATCTCCGCAAGGAGCATTCGGTCTCGAAAGATTTAAAATACGACATCTTAAGAAAATGAGATTTTTAGAATATAAAAAATATATTAAAATTATTTTTGTATAAATATATGTATATTTATCATTAAAATACCTATTTTGTTATGATATAAATATTCCACCATTTTCTAAAAAACACAAGAATCAATTTTACACTAAAATACCACGAATTCCATATAAATCAATATTACAAATAAATACCTTTATTTCTGAATTTAGGATATTTTCATTAGAAATATCACAATATAAAATGCACATTCATTACAACCCTAAAAACGAATAATAAATGCTTAGGGTATATTTTGAAAAAGTATATAAAAGTATTTTTATATAAAACCCCCTCAAGTTCTATAAATTACCCTAAGGACCCTAATAAACATAGGTTTAAGCGGAACCAATCTCTTGAGCCTCAGGGAGCCGGAGAAGTGGGTGCTTGCCTATCTAAGCTAGACAAATTAATAAAAACAATCAGGACTTCAACTTACTTTGCTGATTGTCTGACTCAGTTTGAGTCTTAGTATAATCTGACTTGAATATGATTCAAGTACAATCTACAATCTACAATTTTCAATATTACAATTCAACCTGAATCCATGAATCCAATTATCAATCTATACAACTTGACTGAACCGAACCATGGATATACATTCCATTTACATGGTTCTCCAGTTATTCCATTTACATGATTCTACGGTTACATCCGTTTACTGATATCATGGTTTCGGTCAGTCAACCAATTATACAATCAATACAATTTACAAGACAAACAATACAATCAAAACACTACGGGGTTTAAGGGGTAGATTGGTACGGAAGGTGTTAAAAGTGGCACGAGACGGTAAGATTAAGACACGTAACCTGTATTCCGTTGCTGTTGTACCATGGCCCAACGGTTCTTTGAGTTCCTGATATCTTAGTCTCCGGGGCAAGTGAGACTCCTCTCGTATACACTGGCATCCTTCTGTGCCAAGCTACAAATAACAGCGTTAACACTAAATAAAACAATATAACAATATAATACAACTGTAAAAGCCACACACACTCTCTCTCTTACTTTCTGTCTATTCTATTTCTCCTCTTATCTTTGGGACTTACTGAGCGATCTGTTCGCTAATAACATTCTATTTCTTTCTTCTTTGAATGTCGTCAGGTGATTTAGAACCGTCAGAGATTGAGCCAACTGCAGAAGACTTGGATCAGTACAGCGAAGACCCTGAGCTCTAGACATTGTACACATTTCCTTTCAGTACTTTACATTCCTGTTATGCCATTGTTTAGGCATCGCTTTTATTTCAGTTGTATTTACTTTTCATGCATTGTACAAAAGAATGTTAATAAATAAAGTTGCTGTTCAGTTTATATATCTTGTCTCTTGTGTATTTACTTTTATATTGCTTAGATACGCTTAGTGTATTTATTTCAGAGTAAATACGTAGCGGACCAGTCCCGTCCCCTTCGCCGTATACCGGGAAGCGGGGCGTGACAGGTTTTGTTGGTGGCCCATGCAGGTCAGAGCTGTATGGAACCCTAAGCAATATAAAACACAAGAACCAACAACTAAACCATTCTTTACAATTCATGTTCCTTGAGTCTTACAATTTCATATTTCTTGAATCTTATCATTTCATGTACTTGAATCTGTCCTAACCTAAATTTTTCTTCAAGGTTATGGATTCCCCGAACAACACCAGCACCAATGTCAACAACACACCTCCACCACTACCTCTCACACCTGCTGTTCCTGTGCCACCCACCGAGCAAACGGTTCTACTTGAGGCGATTCGCAACCTCCTTGAAGGACACAACAACTTCTGAACCGTCCCGAGACTGACGCACCTGGGGTGAAGCAATTCAGAGCTTTACATCCCAAACAGTTCTCAGGAAAGGGGAGCCCACTGGAAGCTGAGGAATGGGCTCAAAGTATCGAGGATGATCTGGCAGCAGCACAAGTGCCAGAAATAGCTTGGGTCCGAGTTACGAAGCTGCAACTCACGGACAATGCACGGAACTGGTGGAAGGCGAAAGAAAGCCGTCTTGATCAGCCCATTGAATGGAAGACTTTTCGCGATAAGTTCGACGTGAAGTACTTCCCTGTGACTGCCAGGTTTTCCATGGAACAACAGTTCATTCATCTACAATAAGGTTCGATGTGGGACAAGTCAGTAGATGAGTATGACGCTGAATTCACCATGCTCAGTCGGTAAGATATGTCACAGTATTTCAAATTTTTAATATCACATACTACACAGCTAACACAAGACCGTAACAGATTTGCGGCACATTTGATACCGACGGACGAGATCAGAGCCCGTCGCTTTCAACAAGGTTTGGACATGGAAATTCAGGCTGCACTAGCCACAGGGAAATTTCCAACTCATGAGGATGCTTTGGAAGCTGCCCGCAGTTATGAGGCAGTGATAAAAGTAAGGGGCAAACCTCAATCTGCCGGTTTGAAACGCCCTGCTACTCAAATGGCAGGAGGAGCCTCTTCCAGACCAACGTTCGAACCCAGGAGAACTGAAGAACCCAATAACCAGCCAAGACCACATTTCTGTTTCCATTGCAAGAGAGATGGACTGTAGCGTTTTGAAAATCGTTTCGGTGAAATTTCGGAAAATCGGTAAAATAAAGTGGTTTTCTGTAAAAAGTCAAAATGCAAATATCTTATTATAAAAATTAAATATACATATTCTAGCTATGTAATTGCTAGTATTTGGTGTTTATTGAGCCACTGGTGAAATTTCAAATTTTCAGAAAAAAATTTATTTTATTATTATTTTAAGCCGTCACTAATACATTTAATTAGGGAAAATTACAAATTGGAATGAGTTGAAACAAATTTTGTGCATCATGACACATTAAATAAAATTTTATCATGTGGTTTTTGAAATGAAATCGTTTGCCAAAACGGTTTAGAAAATATCGAAGAAAAAGGGCTTAATTAGTGAAATTAGTGTTAATGGAATTGGGGTATAACATTTATCATTTTTCCCTCACCCACACTCACCCACACCCTCTCACCCCTTTCCAAATCAGCAGCCCCCACTTCCACTCTTCCCCACTTAAAGATTTGAAGAGAAAAGCAAAAGAAAAGAAAGGAAAAGAAAAGAATAATGAGAGAAGAAGTTGGTGTGTTGACTTGGGGGTATTTTATCTTGACTTGGACTTTCTTTTCCACACCCCACACACTCCACACCCTCCCCCACACCTGCTGGCCGAGCCCCCCTCCTCCTTCAGCAGCAACCCCTCCCAATTCCCTTCTCATTCTCTTGGAAAAAAATTAACAAAAATTGCCTCAAAATCCATCAAATAAATCCCAAAATCCAAATCCAACTCCTACCCATTTCTCATTAGCCATTCTAGCATGGATCTAGGGATCAGAATGGCATTTTGGGAGGCTAGATCTTGAGCTTGATCTCATCATGGGAGGCATAATCTCATGCTTTTGTTAAAATTTGTTATCTAGTTGCTTTAATCTAAGTTAACTAAGTGCTTAATTAGGTTTTTGATGAGTTTAATTGCATGATTAAAGATTTCAAGTTAGGGTTTTGTTGTGGAAATGGGTTGTGATAAATTGTGCATGGTTTTGTGATGTGGATTAATATCTTAAGTTTTATAGAAAGCTAATTTAGTTGTTAATTCCAAACCATTACTTATAAAATGCCCTAATTAAGTTATTTTGCTAACTAGAGTTTTGGAAAATTATTAAATGCTTTAGGTTAAATTATAATTATGGTTTAATGTCATTATAGATAATATATTGAGTGGTTTAATGCCTTTAGTTCATGAAAATCCTAGCTAAATTGTTGTTTGTGCATTTTTGCTATAAATTGTTAAAAATTGGGTATTTTGTAAACTAGAATTTTGGGGTTAATGGAATTTAATGAGATTAAATTGTGGAAATTGTTTTTATGACTTATTTAAGATATTTAGTGAATATTGTGGCCGCTAGATTCGTTCATACATCGAGTTTTGTACTAAAACGGTGATTTGTGCTTGCTAGATTTTCGGAAAATTGACTTTTTAAGTGAAATTGGGGTTTTTGTGAGTTTTAACCTATTTTATATTAAAATTTGTGTTCGTGAATGTGAAAATGAGTGTATTTGGGTTTTTCTCGATGGTCTGGCGTTTGTACACCAACGTCGAGAGTTTTGGGTTGATTTGTGAAAGCAACCATAGGTTTTGACTTATGTGGGATTCGTGTGTCGTTTTGGTCATGAGTCGGATTTTAATGCGATACGATGCGTTGTGATATGTAGGTACCCCCATGTGGACTTCGAGACGACAAGCAAGCGCGTAGCGACGTCGGCACCGGCGAGCGAGGACCAGATGAGTAGATTTATATCTACGGGGAGAAGTCGGGTGGATGGCGTATAGCACCCCCGCAGTTCGTGGTGATGTATACGAATACGTATACACACACACACACATATATATATATATTGTTTATATATTGTTTGAGTATATTGATGATAATATGGATATTTGGTGTTCTTTGATGATTTAGTGTCGCGAAACCCTAGAGTAGTGGTCGCACTACACATGCACACACCAACCCATACTTGCATACTTTCTTCTTTCATTTGTGCTTATACGGGAACATATAGTTATGTGTTCACATGGGTATGGGACTATGTGTTCACATACGGATTTGAGCATGATACTTGGGTTTGAGATGAGTCGATGAGATTTGTATTGAGGTTGTGAATTCGGTGATATAGCAGGGTTCGTATTTGAGATACGACATGACGTTGTAGCGGGTCCTTGACGTAGTGTTTCACACACGTCCATGCATACTTAGGCGGTATCAGTATTGTACTTGACGTAGATCAGTACCCCGATCATGATATTTGATAAAGAGGATACCAGGTGAATAGTATGATGGATGTGATATTAACCCGTACCCAGATTTGGGGATGCCGTACGACGGATTTACGTACGAGCTATATTTTGATGATTGATCCGCACTCTTGACTTGGGATGTCTGATTATAGATATGGTATCGGATATGATATTATTGAGGCGGGATCACCGACTAATATATATACAAGTATGTATATGTATCGACTCAGATGTTAGGCGGTTTCCTTACCTGTAGTCCAGCTTGTTAGCTTAGCCCTTTAGTTTAGTTTAGTTGTTAGATTAGATTCGATTCTTACCTATTTCAAAAACTAACGAATCATTGATATTTTAAAAGACAGCCCAAGGGATCCTACGGATATTTCAAAAGACGTATCTTTTCATAAAAACACCGTAGCCCCTATTTTCAAAACCCCATGATTCGTGTTATTTCAAAAGGCACCATTTGTAGGACTTATATTAGATTAATGCAGATTAGTTATAGTTGCGTCTAGTATTCAGCTCCCGCTCATTATTGTGGTTCGCTTCGCATCGCATGCTTATATTATGTTTCATACTCCATTATTGATATCATGTTGTTAGGACACCAGCACCATTACCGATGATACGTTGTACCACGTACACTTACTTGCCGGCTCACACACATCTTCATCTGTAATTGTCATGTCACGTACACCTTAGAAAATATTATTGCTTGACATAGCCTGTTAGCTAATAGTTTAGACATGATATTAGTGTACTTGCCTTATATGTTAGTTTAGACAATGTAGTTATTACCTGCTACTTCATGCATACTGTTATTCATTGTTATGCCGCATTCATGGATTCTCATGCATATATTCACTTTTTACGTGCTATTGAGGTTTTGGATTCGGATTTCCATAAGATTTTCTGGATTTGGGGAAAACCGCAAAACATATACAAACTTCTTCTTTCTCTCTTTAAATGAAAAGCGCGGTTTTTCCCATGATGTATGAGTCGTCCACCATGAGTTTGCTGATGGATTTCGAGACCCGATTCGAGGAGTTAGATGAACCGTTTCGGGTACATGGTGGACCCGGTAAGATACCCCGGGGCAAGAAGCTCGTGGTGATGACGATGAGCCTGGCAGGGGGAGACTACCTACCGGTGATTTTACCCGACGCGTCGGATATCCGGAGGATACCGTCGTGGTCTTGAGATGGATGGTAGGGGCCGGTCTGGACTGACGGCGCCCTAGATATTGAGTTTGAGACATTGAGATTTTGAGATATCGAGGTACTGAGATTTGATGATACAGGCCAGTCCGGATAGCCGGAGCCTGAGGTTTTGAGACATTGAGAGTTATGTTTTGTGTCGATGCTAGACACTGTTGATGCTGATTTCATTTATGATACCTCATTTTAAAAATACAAAGGAAATCTCACTAATTTATGAAAACAGTTTCTTCATTTACATGTATTCTGTTTTCATGCATTCATACCTCATTCATATGATATATTGCTACCTGAGGCACTGACACGGGCACATGAGATCACACTCGGGTTAGATATTATCCTAACCATTGTTATAGGCGGCATGTTATTCATATATTTGAGGATATATTATGATCATTGACCTAGGTTGCGTTATTTATGCGATTTCTGTGCGTAGATGTTTTTCTATTCACGAGTTGGCAACTCACCCCCGTTGTGCCTCAGTTTCTTGCAGGTTTGCCGTACATGTTTCATTACGGCTTGCGGGCATAGTTTCCTTCGGGTGATTTGCTAGTAGGTGTGTTTACTTGTATCGTACCCCCCATTATACAACTTGTATATTATTACTCTGTTGTATCTAGAAGTTCCATCAACCAAACATGTATTTATTTCAGAGATAGAGACCAGTGATGTTATTCTTTCGACCTTGGAGTCGCGCGTTTTATTTCTGTGGTTTTCTTGTGGTTTTGAGTTTTTGATCATCGCCGTTGGCGTTGTATATTATATTGCTTGTATGGTTGTGACCGTTGATTGACGAAGAGCTAGCTCCCGCTTGGGGATGTCTTTTATTGATTTCGTATACTATTCATGTTGTATCCCGTTTGGGAGCCAGTATTTACAAAGGAGACTCTGCCGAAATTTCGGGAAATATTGATGTTTTTTTAAAAAACCGCTTAATTCGGCTTATGCTATTAAAACTACTTGTTTAAATTGGTTTTCCTTCACTCTACTACTTTTCTCGGTTTGCATTTCTGGGTTTTCGGCTTACTTGGATTACGTATGCCTCGAGACGTTTCGTAGTTTAAGTGCCGGTCATGTTCCGTACTTTCGGGACGTGACAAAGTTGGTATCAGAGCGTTAGGTTTTACCTTCGGAGCGTAGGATGACCCTTGGTTGATGGAATAGGTGACTAAAGTAGAGTGACGTACCGTAGGTATGTTCCGCGGCATATTTACGATACGCTACTCCACTTAAGAAGCCTTAGGATGTACATTTCTTTGCTCAGTATTATATTCATTCCGATCTAGCCTCATCAGTACCAGTTATGGTTTTGCTGCCACGATTACGGGTAGGGAGAGCTACAGCTAGAGTTGTGGTCAGCATAAGCTCGTCACGAACGAGGACTGACCAGGGCGAAATTCCGGCGACACATGATTGCGGAGATGTGTCTTTTTACTGTGTTTTCGCGTCACGAGTGTTTGGCGGATCGCCTTTATGAGGTTACTCGGATGTGCTGATCAGCACTAGAGGATTGAGCCAATGATAGAGGCCAACCAGATTTTGATGACCGTTGGTGTATTGCTCACTCATGATGATTGATGCACTGTTCAGCGTGCAGACGAGTGAGCCAGTTGTTGCTGCGAGCGATGGGATATTGCCCCAGACGCTGGAGCTAATGCAGTACGAGTTGTACTAAGAGATGATAGAAGGTCGCTAGTCACCCGAGGATGAATGACTAGGACATGTGGTTCGTTCGCCTACCCGATGAGAGGTCATCAGATAGATTGATTCCAGCTAGAGACGACTTCACGCGGAGACGTTGGGAGTCGACAGAGACGATCGAATGTCAGAAACTTATTATTCCAAGTTTAAAGTATTCTGAAAGGCATGCAGGCAATTCTATGGACCCTCTAGAAGAATGAAACCCTAACTCGACTTAATGACCGTGTGAAAGCCTTTGAACCTTCGGGTTTGCGGCAGTTCCACGGCGCCATTAGTGAGGCTTGGGTTTGCCCTTCTACGGCTGGACCACCGATGCTGTGGTATGTACTCGATACTATTAAACTGTGCCCAAGATGTTGAGCCCTTGGGGGATTATGAGGTTTTGACAATCGATTGGATGGTTTGACTTAATTCGGATGCTAGGTGGTGAGATGCATTTCTTGGGAGACTCCCGATACGAGGATAGCCGTTGGAGCTCAGTCCATGCAGCCACGACGAGACGAGTCCGAAGCGGTCGACATTAGAGAAAAATGGAGTAAGAGGTTCGTACAAGATCTGGATATGATGACGTTCCCCTCCGCCGACATCAGAGATGCGATGCGCATGCCGAGGCAGAGTATTGGATTTACCTTCCAGAAGGAGTTGCGATGAGTATGCAGTCGTTCCAGAGCAAGATACAGATATAGGAAAGGATGATGACTTCCGGACAGTTGGCAGAGACGAGACATGGAAGAGACTGTGAGCAGGATCCCTTCCAGGACACTGCTGCAATGATACTTGCACCCAGGATCAGATGTGTCACGTACATTCAGAGAGCCAGAGGCCGATGCCAGTGATATGCTGTCTTACGAGTGGTCGCGGTGATTGACCGGGAGATGACAAGGGACGTGCCAGAACGGGATCATCCCCGTTAGCACACCTGACAGGGCCGATGAGCTGATGGACCAAGAGATTGGTAATCCACAGTGAAGACCTTGACCCAGGAGTGGTCATTGTTACGCACACCAGCAGGCCAGAGTTCATGATCATCGACGAGACGTCCCACTAGTGACCGCGACAGTAGGCCCGAGATTCTTAGAGGATGCGCTTGAGCGGTACTATTCCGCCATTATTGATTTCGATGTTTTGGGTGATTTATTCGCATGATTTGATTTTGATGATTGAGGATTTACGATCTTTACACAGTGTTGCACTTGATATAGTTTTCGTGCTTTGGTTTCACATGTTTGTGATTTTACGGTTTTAGACATTTGAATTGATTTTGTGCGTATGCACGCACACGATTTGGTTCCTGCACTCTGTATAGTTTATATATGCTAGCAGTGCAGTGATACGCCTTTTGTGCACTTAGATGCACTGGATTTCGATTTCGATTGTGATACTCGATATTTGTTTTGTGCACCTTGTGCACCTGATTTGATTTTGCGCATGTTCGGCGCTTGATATTGGATTTCATGACTTCGTGCATGATGGATGCCCCTGGTTTTGGGTTTTCGCGCATGTTGAGCGCATGTCTTGAGATGCGATTTTGGTGCACACCAGATGCACTAAATCGAGATTTTTTTCATGCATATCAGATGCACCTGATTTTGCTGTCAGGCACACATGTTGCCTACGACAGATGTTTCGTGCACACCCGATGCACTTAGATGTTGTTTCTGTGCATATGTATGGCACATATTTGGATTTTGATTTCCGTGCGCACCAGACGCACGTAGTATTCATACGCGTATTTTGGGATTGATTTTTCTTATAGAGCAGTACGTTTTTATGATATTGCTATGTGTTTTCGTACTGAGCAGGACTAGTCAGAGGGCAGTACCTGAATATATTTTGCATGCATTGATAGTTATTGAAGGGATTTCCAAAAAGCGAGCTATAGTCTCAGTATTTACCTACGTGTCTGATATGACGCGAAACGTTTAAAACAAGGAAAACCCTTCTAAATTGTTCCCAAAACGGCGGAACGTACATTTCAAACAAAGGTATATATGTATATAGTTATTTTCTTATGATAGACGTCCGCCACTGTGCAGTGTTATGTGCATTGCACAGCAACTTAAAGGATTTGGCATGCATTTCCTCCTGATATTTACATGTATAGTTCCGATTTACAGCATATCGGTCTTGCTTGAGATTTGGCATTCGTGTCTTCACCTTGACTCCGATGATTGCGGGATGCTTGACGGAGTTTTGATTTCGAGTTATCTACTCATTACTCATGTGCATGCATTGCGCTATGATGCGTTTATGTATTTATGATTTCGGAGCCCCGGCGATTTGATGGTTTTGGCTGAAATATTTTAGTATTTGGGGGGAGTTTTAATTTAAATTCGGGGACCGAATTTCCTTAAGGGGGGAAGATTGTAGCGTTTTGAAAATCGTTTCAGTGAAATTTCGGAAAATCGGTAAAATAAAGTGGTTTTCTGTAAAAAGTCAAAATGCAAATATCTTATTATAAAAATTAAATATACATATTCTAGCTATGTAATTGCTAGTATTTGGTGTTTATTGAGCCACTGGTGAAATTTCAAATTTTCAGAAAAAAATTTATTTTATTATTATTTTAAGCCGTCACTAATACATTTAATTAGGGAAAATTACAAATTGGAATGAGTTGAAACAAATTTTGTGCATCATGACACATTAAATAAAATTTTATCATATGGTTTTTGAAATGAAATCGTTTGCCAAAACGGTTTAGAAAATATCGAAGAAAGAGGGCTTAATTAGTGAAATTAGTGTTAATGGAATTGGGGTATAACATTTATCATTTTTCCCTCACCCACACTCACCCACACCCTCTCACCCCTTTCCAAATCAGCAGCCCCCACTTCCACTCTTCCCCACTTAAAGATTTGAAGAGAAAGGCAAAAGAAAAGAAAGGAAAAGAAAAGAATAATGAGAGAAGAAGTTGGTGTGTTGACTTGGGGGTATTTTATCTTGACTTGGACTTTCTTTTCCACACCCCACACACTCCACACCCTCCCCCACACCTGCTGGACGAGCCCCCCTCCTCCTTCAGCAGCAACCCCTCCCAATTCCCTTCTCATTCTCTTGGAAAAAAATTAACAAAAAATGCCTCAAAATCCATCAAATAAATTCCAAAATCCAAATCCAACTCCTACGCATTTCTCATTAGCCATTCTAGCATGGATCTAGGGATCAAAATGGCATTTTGGGAGGCTAGATCTTGAGCTTGATCTCATCATGGGAGGTATAATCTCATGCTTTTGTTAAAATTTGTTATCTAGTTGCTTTAATCTAAGTTAACTAAGTGCTTAATTAGGTTTTTGATAAGTTTAATTGCATGATTAAAGATTTCAAGTTAGGGTTTTGTTGTGGAAATGGGTTGTGATAAATTGTGCATGGTTTTGTGATGTGGATTAATATCTTAAGTTTTATAGAAAGCTAATTTAGTTGTTAATTCCAAACCATTACTTATAAAATGCCCTAATTAAGTTATTTTGCTAACTAGAGTTTTGGAAAATTATTAAATGCTTTAGGTTAAATTATAATTATGGTTTCATGTCATTATAGATAATATATTGAGTGGTTTAATGCCTTTAGTTCATGAAAATCCTAGCTAAATTGTTGTTTGTGCATTTTTGCTATAAATTGTTAAAAATTGGGTATTTTGTAAACTAGAATTTTGGGGTTAATGGAATTTAATGAGATTAAATTGTGGAAATTGTTTTTATGACTTATTTAAGATATTTAGTGAATATTGTGGCCGCTAGATTCGTTCATACATCGAGTTTTGTACTAAAACGGTGATTTGTGCTTGCTAGATTTTCGGAAAATTGACTTTTTAAGTGAAATTGGGGTTTTTGTGAGTTTTAACCTATTTTATATTAAAATTTGTGTTCGTGAATGTGAAAATGAGTGTATTTGGATTTTTCTCGATGGTCTGGCGTTTGTACACCGACGTCGAGAGTTTTTGGGTTGATTTGTGAAAGCAACCATAGGTTTTGACTTATGTGGGATTCGTGTGTCGTTTTGGTCATGAGTCGGATTTTAATGCGATACGATGCGTTGTGATATGTAGGTACCCCCATATGGACTTCGAGACGACAAGCAAGCGCGTGGCGACGTCGGCACCGGCGAGCGAGGACCAGGTGAGTAGATTTATATCTACGGGGAGAAGTCGGGTGGATGGCGTATAGCACCCCCGCAGTTCGTGGTGATGTATACGAATACGTATACACACATATATATATATATATTGTTTATATATTGTTTGAGTATATTGATGATAATATGGATATTTGGTGTTCTTTGATGATTTAGTGTCGCGAAACCCTAGAGTAGTGGTCGCACTACACATGCACACACCAACCCATACTTGCATACTTTCTTCTTTCATTTGTGCTTATACGGGAACATATAGTTATGTGTTCACATGGGTATGGGACTATGTGTTCACATACGGATTTGAGGATGATACTTGGGTTTGAGATGAGTCGATGAGATTTGTATTGAGGTTGTGAATTCGGTGATATAGCAGGGTTCGTATTTGAGATACGACATGACGTTGTAGCGGGTCCTTGACGTAGTGTTTCACACACGTCCATGAATACTTAGACGGTATCAGTATTGTACTTGACGTAGATCAGTACCCCGATCATGATATTTGATAAAGAGGATACCAGGTGAATGGTATGATGGATGTGATATTAACCCGTACCCAGATTTGGGGATGCCGTACGACGGATTTACGTACGAGCTATATTTTGATGATTGATCCGCACTCTTGACTTGGGATGTCTGATTATAGATATGGTATCGGATATGATATTATTGAGGCGGGATCACCGACTAATATATATACAGGTATGTATATGTATCGACTCAGATGTTAGGCGGTTTCCTTACCTGTAGTCCAGCTTGTTAGCTTAGCCCTTTAGTTTAGTTTAGTTGTTAGATTAGATTCGATTCTTACCTATTTCAAAAACTAACGAATCGTGGGTATTTTAAAAGACAGCCCAAGGGATCCTACGGATATTTCAAAAGACGTATCTTTTCATAAAAACACCGTAGCCCCTATTTTCAAAACCCCATGATTCGTGTTATTTCAAAAGGCACCATTTGTAGGACTTATATTAGATTAATGCAGATTAGTTATAGTTGCGTCTAGTATTCAGCTCCCGCTCATTATTGTGGTTCGCTTCGCATCGCATGCTTATATTATGTTTCATACTCCATTATTGATATCATGTTGTTAGGACACCAGCACCATTACCGATGATACGTATGTACCACGTACACTTACTTGCCGGCTCACACACATCTTCATCGGTAATTGCCATGTCACGTACACCTTAGAAAATATTATTGCTTGACATAGCCTGTTAGCTAATAGTTTAGACATGATATTAGTGTACTTGCCTTATATGTTAGTTTAGACATTGTAGTTATACCTGCTACTTCATGCATACTGTTATTCATTGTTATGCCGCATTCATGGATTCTCATGCATATATTCACTTTTTACGTGCTATTGAGGTTTTGGATTCGGATTTCCATGAGATTTTCTGGATTTGGGGAAAACCGCAAAACATATACAAACTTCTTCTTTCTCTCTTTAAATGAAAAGCGCGGTTTTTCCCATGATGTATGAGTCGTCCACCATGAGTTTGCTGATGGATTTCGAGACCCGATTCGAGGAGTTGGATGAACCGTTTCGGGTACATGGTGGACCCGGTAAGGTATCCCGGGGCAAGAAGCTCGTGGTGATGACGATGAGCCTGGCAGGGGGAGACTACCTACCGGTGATTTTACCCGACGCGTCGGATATCCGGAGGATACCGTCGTAGTCTTGAGATGGATGGTAGGGGCCGGTCTGGACTGACGACGCCCTAGATATTGAGTTTGAGACATTGAGATTTCGAGATATCGAGGTACTGAGATTTGATGATACAGGCCAGTCCGGATAGCCGGAGCCTGAGGTTTTGAGACATTGAGAGTTATGTTTTGTGTCGATACTAGACACTGTTGATGCTGATTTCATTTATGATACCTCATTTTAAAAATACAAAGGAAATCTCACTAATTTATGAAAACAGTTTCTTCATTTACATGTATTCTGTTTTCATGCATTCATACCTCATTCATATGATATATTGCTACCTGAGGCACTGACACGGGCACATGAGATCACACTCGGGTTAGATATTACCCTAACCATTGTTATAGGCGGCATGTTATTCATATATTTGAGGATATATTATGATCATTGACCTAGATTGCGTTATTTATGCGATTTCTGTGCGTAGATGTTTTTCTATTCACGAGTTGGCAACTTACCCCCGTTGTGCCCCAGTTTCTTGCAGGTTTGCCGTACAGGTTTCATTACGGCTTGCGGGCATAGTTTCCTTCGGGTGATTTGCTAGTAGGTGGGTTTACTTGTATCGTACCCCCCATTATATAACTTGTATATTATTACTCTGTTGTATCTAGAAGTTCCATCAACCAAACATGTATTTATTTCAGAGATAGAGACCAGTGATGTTATTCTTTCGACCTTGGAGTCGCGTGTTTTATTTCTGTGGTTTTCTTGTGGTTTTGAGTTTTTGATCCTCGCCGTTGGCGTTGTATATTATATTGCTTGTGTGGTTGTGACCGTCGATTGACGAAGAGCTAGCTCCCGCTTGGGGATGCCTTTTATTGATTTCGTATACTATTCATGTTGTATCCCGTTTGGGAGCCAGTATTTACAAAGGAGACTCTGCCGAAATTTTCGGGAAATATTGATGTTTTTTTTAAAAACCGCTTAATTTGGCTTATGCTATTAAAACTACTTGTTTAAATTGGTTTTCCTTCACTCTACTACTTTTCTTGGTTTGCATTTCTGGATTTTCGGCTTACTTGGATTACGTACGCCTCTAGACGTTTCGTAGTTTAAGTGCCGGTCATGTTCCGTACTTTCGGGACGTGACATGGACATTTGATAAAGGACTGTAGGCACGCAAAAGGCCTGTGCCTAGTTTGTGGCGCGTCCAATCACAGAATTGAGACCTGTCCATATAGATACAACTCAGCTCACACACCTACCAACTACCCGCAGCGGCCAGCTATCCAGGCTCCTGCAACTCGTCCTGCACTCCCAGCACTACCTCCACACAGAACTCCTGCACAGCCTACTCGCCAATTCCAACAGACAATGAGGAACATGCCTCGAGGGCAGAGAAATAAGCCCCAAGGACAGAATGTGCCTCCAGCTAGAAGGAAGGTACCACGGCGACAGACTTTCACATTAGCAGCCGTAGAAGCCGAGACTGTAGGTCAAGATAACATCAGTAAGCCTTTTTCACATTTTTAAAACCCTTGCACCACTTTGTTATTTTTTCACACACCGTCAGTACTTCAGTCACTAAACTTTCTTGAATCTGTTACACTTTCCTTTTACAAATTTCGAGGACGAAATTTTTATAAGGAGGGTAGAATGTAACAACCCCAAATTTCCAATACAAGTTTTTACAAAAAATTTTCAAAAAATCCATAAAGGGGTATTTTATCCTGAGCACATGTTATAATTAATTATTTTGCTTTTTAATTACAAGTTAAAAGAATGTAACAACTCCATTTTTTGTGTACAAAAATTTGCTTTAAAATTAATGTATACTTGGGGTATTTACATTTACTGTTATTATTTTAAGTAATTAATTAGCTCCATAATTACAAGAAGGAGCTTGTAGCTCATTGGTAATACCTTGCACTGCTGAACCAAGCCACCAGAGTTCAAATCCCATACCCCACATTATTTTTAATATTGATTTTTTTAAAAACCTTTAGAATACTAAGGGTTTTCACGTGCATATCTCACAAAAACCCCACTACACCCAAAAATGTAACATTGCCAGAGGGTAGATGAGCCGTCGGGGGGGAGGGGGGATCCCGGCCGCCTGACTCAGCCGGGAATCAGCCAACTCGGCCTCGACTCGGCCGACTCAGTCCTCCGACCGAGTCACGGTCGAGTCACCCCCGAGTCGGCCGATTCCGGCGACGGCCCCAACATGAAAATTGTGTCTTTTCACATTCCCTATGCACCTGCAAAATTTTAGCCTCGGACCATTTGCAGAGATCTTTTAAAACCCCAATTACTCCATTTTTAATACATTTTATCACATTTTTCATTTTAACCTTTCATCTACCCTAACTCTATAAATACCACCCCTACTCTCTACCCTCTCACCCCAAAACTCTAAGCCAACTCTCTAAAATTCTCAAAAGAGCTTGTGTACTTTGAAAACGAGCACGAAGCGAAGCTACGGCGAAATTCCCGGCGAACTTTCGGCGATCGTTCTAGGAGCTCTCGGCGACGAAGCGATGCACCGGCGATCGTTCTAGGAGCTCTCGGCGACGAAGCGATGCACCGGTGATCCCTCTCTTTCCATCTCACTCTCATTATTTTCCAAAACCCGTAAGTCTCATTTTCTATCTCTCTTTTCTATTCTAAAAATACGGATTTACAAAACTCAACGGAATCGGAACAAATCCGATTTCCGATTCGGTTTCTTCATAAAACTTCACTTCTCGTTAATACAATTATGCTTAAACTCCTTCATGTTGACTATTAAACACCAATCAACCAAATTGATCAAGTTTCATTTCATAAAATGATGGCTATTTCAATTTATCATATTTTTCACTTAAATACCACATTGTTTCAATTCTACATTTGACCCCATTAAACTTGCTATACCTTTAAGTAGATCGCGAGGTAACGACCTACCTCCTCACACACTCATATGCAACCTAACACGATACCATCGAAAACTTAGAATACGGGAAAAACAAACATTTTCATTTAAATACCCTTTACTAAATAAAGCCATTTCTAAAAGATTTAGTATTGATACACTTTTTAAATAAATACCACTTATTATGAAAATATGATAAGTTGTGGACATCAGTCATTTATTTAAACCTGACTTTGTGGTGTCTAGGCTAGGCAAGTGAGAAAGGTAACTTTAAAAAGCCCGTCTCACGGTGATTCGTGAGCGGATCCCTCTTTTCTTCACTTGTACTTACCTGGCCACAATTGGCGGTGAAGAGGCGATTTGAGACATCTCACAACTTGTCGTTTTCGACCAGTTAGGAATAGTCTAGTTGACTTAGGAGACCTTAGAACATAGAATACGGAAAATTGACATCTTTACAAATAAATACCACTTACTTCATAAAACCATTTTCTAAAGGATTAGTATTTATACAATGTTTGCAAAGCGCCGCTACAACCCATTTTGGGGAACACGTTCGGGATGGTGCAGATTATCGCACATCCTCGGGCTTAGTAGTGCGAGATTCAGACCTCCGCAAGGAGCATTCGGTCTCGAAAGATTTAAAATACGACATCTTAAGAAAATGAGATTTTTAGAATATAAAAATATATTAAAATTATTTTTGTATAAATATATGTATATTTATCATTAAAATACCTATTTTGTTATGATATAAATATTCCACCTTTTTCTAAAAAATACAAGAATCAATTTTACACTAAAATACCACGAATTCCATATAAATCAATATTACAAATAAATACCTTTATTTCTGAATTTAGGATATTTTCATTAGAAATATCACAATATAAAATCCACATTCATTACAACCCTAAAGACGAATAATAAATGCTTGGGGTATATTTTGAAAAAGTATATAAAAGTATTTTTACATAAAACCCTTTCAAGTTCTATAAATTACCCTAAAGACCCTAGTAAATATAGGTTTAAGCGGAACCAATCTCTTGAGCCTCAGGGAGCCGGAGAAGTGGGTGCTTGCCTATCTAAGGTAGACAAATTAATAAAAACAATCAGGACTTCAACTTACTTTGCTGATTGTCTGACTCAGTTTGAATCTCAGTATAATCTGACTTGAATATGATTCAAGTACAATCTACAATCTACAATCTTCAATATTACAATTCAACCTGAATCCATGAATCCAATTATCAATCTATACAACTTGACCGAACCGAACCATGGATATACATTCCATTTACATGGTTCTCCAGTTATTCCATTTACATGATTCTACGGTTACATCCGTTTACTGATATCATGGTTTCGGTCAGTCAACCAATTATACAATCAATACAATTTACAAGACAAACAATACAATCAAAATACTACGGGGTTAAGGGATAGATTGGTACGGAAGGTGTTAAAAGTGGCACGAGACGGTAAGATTAAGACACCTAACATGCATTTCATTGCTGTTGTACCGTGGCCCAACGGTTCCTTGAGTTCCTGATACCTTAGTCTCTGGGGCAAGTGAGACTCCTCTTGTATACACTGGCATCCTTCTGTACCAAGCTACAAACAACAGCTGTTAACACTAAATAAAACAATATAACAATATAATACAACTGTAAAAACCACTCTCTCTCTCTCTCTTACTCTCTGTCTATTCTATTTCTCCTCTTATCTTTGGGACTTACTGAGCGATCTGTTCACTGACGACATTCTATTTCTTTCTTCTTTGAATGTCGTCAGGTGATTTGGAACCATCAGAGATCGAGCCAACTGCAGAAGACTTGGATCAGTACAGCGAAGACCTTGAGCTCTAAACATTGTACACATTTTCTTTCAGTACTTTACATTCCTGTTGTGCCATTGTTTAGGCATCGCTTTTATTTCAGTTGTATTTGCTTCTCATGCATTGTACAAAAGAATGTTAATAAATAAAGATGCTGTTCAGTTTATATATCTTGTCTCTTGTGTATTTACTTTTATGTTGCTTAGATACGCTTAGCGTATTTACTTCAGAGTAAATACGTAGCGGACCGGTCCCGTCCCCTTCGCCGTATACCGGGAAGCGGGGCATGACAAAGGGCGATGATCAAAACTCAAAAGGAAACTCAAATCAACAAGAAAACCATAATAATACAACACGCGACTTTAAGGTCGAAGGAATAATACACTGGTTCTCTAAGTCAAATACATATACAAGTCTGGTTGATGGAGTTTCTAGATACAACTGAAAATAAATGAGTATAACGGTGGTCACGATGTAAGTGAACCCACCTACCAAAGCAAATCACCCAGAATGGAAGCAGTGTGCCAGTAAAGCTGCAATGAAATCTGTACGGCAAAACCTGCAAGAAACCGTGGCACAACGGGGGTGAGTTGCCAACTCGTGAGTAGAAAACATCACGGAGCAGAAATCGTATGTATGACTCAATCCTAGGTCAATACGATCAGCAATATATATATATATATATCCTCAATATGATAAAGTCTGATGCATGATAAGGTGGCAAGGGTAAACATCTATACAAAAGTGTAATACCAAGTGCTCGTGTTAGTGCCTCAGGTAGCAACATATCATAAACATGAGGTGTGATCAAGGTAATCATCATGAAATCAGTGTCAACTATATCATGAAGTCTATAAGTATGTGGATATCATCTAACTACGTAATCAATTCCTGTATGCATGTGGATATCGTCCACGTGTCAACCAATGACATAAAAACGTCATGCATGTAAATATCATAAAGCATATGCATGGAAGTATGAGAATATAAATCAACGTGTGTTCCTCGCGACACATCAAAATCATGGAACCTGAGTGTCCAGCATCGACACTCGAAAACATCATGAAAACTGTGCCCAGCATCGGCACGTAAATCCTCATATATATTGGGCTCCGTCAGTCCGGATCGGCCCACGGGCTCCGTCAGTCCGGATCAGCCCATATCATCTCTTGACTCCGGTCGGTATCCTCCGGATATCCGTCGAGCCCAAATACAATCATCGGTAGGTAGCAGTCCCTCTGCCAGGCTCACCGTCTGTATACACAGCATCCCTTTCTTGCCCCGGGGTATCATACCGGGCCCCACCATATACCCACACACAGCCCACGACTCCTCCTCACATGGGGTATATATATATCAGAACCGATAAAACTCATAGTGGACGCACTGAAATATCATATCAAGAGAAACCCGGGTTTTAAACAATACATACTTTCTTTCGAAATAGCCACGGTTCTCAAATCCAGAAATCTCATAAAAACAACATATCTCAATGCGTATAATCACAAAGCATGATGTATGCGACATATAATAGAAATGTAAGTATATCCGTATCTCATGCAACATAAAACAGTAATATGCACATATCGAGAGAAAGCCGCTCTTATAAAATGAATCCAGTTTTAAAATATATCTTGCGGTTCCCAAATCTCCAAAATCTAGCCAGAATCATCTATATACGTGCAAATACGTATGTATGCAAGTATGTCATGTAAGGAGTCATATCCTGATACAACAATCCTACTGTGTAGTGACATGGCAATTATCGATGATGAAGTGTGTGAGCCGGCAAGCAGGTGTACGTGGAACATACGCATCATCGATAATGGTGCTGGTGTCCTGACAGCATGGGTTTAATATAACAATAAACATAATTAAACATGCAACACGATGCGAATATCAAGAATATGTGAAAAACTGAATAATAAACACAATAGTGAAGAATCTACATCAATATATATATATATATATATATATATAAATATATATCATACAGTTTTGCCATTTGAAATAACACGAATCGTGGTGTTTAGAAAAAAAATAAGGGCTATGGTGTTTTGTTGGAAAAGATGCGTCTTTTGAAAATATCCGTAGAATCTCTTGGCCTTTCTTTAAAATACTCATGATTCGTTAGTTTTGAAATATGTATGACTCGGGTCTAGTCTAACATCTACTAACTAAACTACATATCTAACTAACAAGCTAATCGAAAGGGTATGGAAACCACCTAAATCTGAGTCGATAAATATATACATATATAATAGTCGGTGATCTCGCTTCAATAGTATTACAAACGATACAATAAATAACATGACATCCTCGAGTCAAGAGTGCGGATCAATCATCAATATATAGCTCGTACGTAAATCCGTCGTACGGCATCCCAATCTGGGTACGGGTCAAATATCACATTCATCTCATCATTTATCTGGTATTCTTATCCTCATATCTCATCAACTAGGGTACTGATCTATGTCTAGTACGAACTGATACCATCTGCATATATATGCGTGTATGAAAACACATGCCTAAAGGCCCGCTAAAATCTCATGTCGTATCTCATAATACGAACCGCATCATATCACCGATCTCATGGCACCATGCCCAAACTCATCGACCCATCTCCAAATACCATGTACAATCCTCATCATCCATGTGTAGATATACGTGTATATATATATAGTCTCATACCTATGTGTGTGTGTGTGTGTGTATATATGTATCCCCGTATACGCATAAGTAATAATCATAATGCATGCAAGGGTGTATGTATGTGTGTGTGCAAATCTATTCTATAGTTCGCGACTAAGAAATCAATCACGACACTATCTTTCAAATTCACAACACATATGTAAATGTATAACATAACATAAGCTACACTACGAACTGCGGGGGTGCTATACGCCATCCACCCGACTTCCCCAGTAGATATAATCTACTCACCTTGCTCTTCGCTTGTCGTTGCCGACGTCGCCACGCGCTTGCTTGTTGTCTTGAAGTCCTCGTGGGGGTACCTACACATCATAACGTGTCGTGCCGCATTAAAACTCAATTCAAAACCAAAACGACACGCTAAAAGCTTATAGGTTAGAACCTACGGACTACGCCTTTCAAACCACCTAACAATTCTCGATATTATCATACAAACGTCAAGTGATCGAGGTAAAACACAAATACTAAAATCCAGAATCTAAAATACGAAAAATATAACTCCAAATCAAAACAACAACTCATGAAAATGGTCCCAGATTTTACCCTAACTGAAATTAGTCAATTTTGCATACAGGAGGGGTCTAATTTACTGGAGATGGAGCCACAGATGAAGCACGAACCAAATCAAACCCAGCCTGGATGCAAATTGTGGCCAGATGGAATAAATCTGTGGCCCAAAGGTGGAGGTGGGGTCTCTGGTCTTGGGTAAAGCTTTCTGGGTGCCTGCTTATCTCTCAGTGTTTGCAAAATAATTTTTCAGGTCTCCGAATATTAGCAGATTCCATTTTCTCATCACAATTTCCACAATTTCCGTATCTACAGAATTTCAAAGTTCGTATTTGGGGTTTTAGTCTCAGTTTTAGTCTACTATATCATCACAACAGGGGTTATATAGCCTCTACTAACCTCAATTACGCTTTTGGAATCAATTCAAACCCTAATCCTCTTCTAGGAATTTCCAAACCTCACTAAACGACACTAAATCGGTTCTAATCAAACATGAATGTAAAAGCAATAGAAATACTATGCTAATGGTTCAGAAATTATCTCACTTGGCACTCATGAATCCCCTAGAGCACCAAAATGCAAACTTTCATGGTCCAATGTGTTTGTATTGAGCTTGTGCAAGTTTTTTATGAAGGGAAGTATGTGTTTTGATGTTGATTTGGGGGTGAAGTGAGGTATAGGAGGTGGTGGAGGGAGAGGGCAGCTCTTGAGAGGGGAGAGGAGATATGAAGAGGAAATAATGAAGGGATAATGGCCATGGTCCAAGGTTGACCTCCTTACCTTACTCTCTCTCATGCCCATACTTCATATAATAATGTTTTCCTTTTTCTTTTCTTATCTTTTCATATAAAACCAAATCCATGAATGAAAATAAAGAGAAAGCCATGTAGGAAAATGTAAAACAAGTGTAAAAATGATATGGTGCATATTTTGCACAAAACAAGGTTAATGAGCGATTAGCGATATTTAACCGCGATTAGCATTAAAATAGTGTGTAATAACTCATAAAATTTCATAATTTGCATGAATCACATAAAGCACCCTCATTTTAGTAATTTCCATAATTTTCCAAATTTTTTCTCAATTTATCGGTATTTAATTATACCGCCTTATTAAAATATTCAATATAATATTATTTAATTATAAAAATTCCCAAAAATAATATTTTATTTTTCTGAAATGTTACATTACTCTAACTCAAGCTACTTTTTCACTAATCAAAGAATTAGTGAAGCAAACAACCTAATATAATGGGTTAGATGAGAGTAGGTTGATGAAGTAGGAATTTTGCTCACTTTAGAAATCCTTCTCTTTTTTTTTCAACTCAAGAAAACTAGAGAGGAAGAAGAAGAACTTGGGTGAAGAAAAATATCTCAAGTCAAGTGAGAATCAACCATGAGCCCAAGATATTATTGTGATTCCCCGTTACCATACACTAAGAACATTTCTTTAGTCCTTCTTAAATACTTAAGAATGTTCTTCACAGCTGTACAGCGATTCTCTCCAGGATCTGATTGATACCTGCTTACCACACTAAGTGCGTAAGCTACATCCGGTATGGTACATAACATCGCATAAATGATAGACCCGACTGCAGAAGTATAGGGTATCTCTTGCATGCAGGCCCTCTCCAAATCAGTCTTGGAAGATATCTCTTTGGAGAGAGTGATTCCTGAGTAAGAGGGTAAATTACCACGCTTAGAATCTTCCATACTAAATCTCTTTAATATGGTATCAATGTACCTGGATTGGGACAATCCCGACATCCGTTTAGATCCATCTCTATAGATCTTAATCCCCATGATGCAGGAGGCATCACCCAGATCTTTCATGGAGAACTTTTGTGATAAGAAGAGCTTGACCGAGTGTAGTATAGGAACATCATTTTCTATCAAGGGTATGTCATCCACATACAATACGAGGAAGACAACTTTACTCTCCACAACATTTTTATATATACAAGGTTCATCTACGTTTTTAATGAAGTCAAACTCTTTGACCGCTACATCAAAACAGATGTTCCAGCTCCGTGATGCCTGCTTTAATCCGTAAATTAATTTAAGCAGCTTGCACACCTTTCCGCTGCTCCCACTGTCTACGAAACCCTCTAGCTGTGTCATGTACACGCTCTCTTCTAAATCACCATTTAGAAAAGCGGTCTTGATATCCATCTGCCAGATTTCATAGTCATGGTATGCAGCAATGGCAAGTAGGATCCTGATGGACTGAAGTATAGCCACCAGAGAAAGGGTTTCATCATAGTCGACATCTGGTCGTTGACGAAAACCTTTTGCCACAAGTCTAGCTTTGAAAGTCTCCACTTTTCCATCTACACCAAATTTCTTCTTAAAGATCAACTTTCTCCCGTTTTACCCCTTCAGGAGAAACTTCCAAAGACCATACTTTGTTGGTGTACATGGATTCTATCTCAGATCGCATAGCATCCAGCCATTTCATAGAGCCTCCACTTGTGATGGCCTGCTCAAAACTAGTTGGGTCATCATCTTCCATGATGCAATCCTCGCTCCCACCGTCAACGAGAAAACCGTAGTATCTCTCAGGCGGATGAGGAACCCTACTAGATCTGCGGAGTGGCTGAGGTTCGTTGCAGACTATTGAATCCTCTGGTTCCACTAAATCATCAGTTGTAGTTTGTGTAGCTGGAACTTCTTCCAGTTCTACCTTATTGCCACTGATTTCTCTTACAAGAAATTCCTTTTCTAAAAAGGTAGCATGCTGAGCAACATACACCTTTTGTTCCTCACTATGGTAGAATAGATACCCATGTGAATTCTTTGGATATCCTACAAACTTGCAATGAATTGATCGTGCCTCGAGTTTGTCCGGATTCTGTTTTTTAACATAGGCCGGACAACCCCATATCTTAACTCGTTTAAGATATGGTCTCTTTCCACTCCATATCTCATATGGTGATTTAGGCACCGATTTTGATGGAATTTGATTCAATAGGTATGCGGCTGTCTCAAGCATATAACCCTAAAAGGAAATAGGTAACTCAACAATACTCATCATAGAGCGCACCATATCTAATAGAGTGCGGTTCCTCCGCTCTGATATTCCATTGTGCTGTGGTGTATACAGAGGAGTAAGCTGAGAGAGAATCCCATTCTCTTTTAAATAGTCACGGAATTCCGTGCTTAAGTATTCTCCTCCCCGATCAGATCAAAGGATTTTAATAAATTTACCCATTTGGTTCTCTACTTCGTACTTGTAATCCTTGAATTTCTCAAAACCTTCAGACTTGTATTTCAACAGGAACACATGTCTGAATCTTGAGAGATCATCGGTGATTGTGATGATGTATGGGGAACCATTCTTGGTATGTGTAGACATAGGACCACATACATCACTATGTATCAGTCGTAAGAGTTCAGTAGCTCTTTCTCCGTGTCCAGTAAACGGAGTTTTGGTCATCTTGCCTTTGAGACATGACTGTCAAGTTTCATAACATGTAAATTCAAACTGATTCAAATATCTATCTTTATACAACTTAGCTAGTCTGGTCGCATTGATATGACCAAGTCTACAATGCCACAAGAAGGCTTCATTCATTTCTGAACTTTTCCTCTTGTGTGTGTTCTGTATATTTAGAACTGTGTTTTGATTTAGAACGTATATACCGTTACACAACGTACCAAACCCAATCAACACTTGATTTAAGAAAATGTTCATAACATTTTTCTCTAATGCAAAGTTATATCCTTCTTTATCTAATAAAGATACGGATATGATGTTGCACATCATTGATGGCACGTAATAACAGTAGTTCAAAATCAATGTATTACCAATTGGCAATACTAGGTGATGTTCGCCAACAGCTTTGGCAGCAACAATTGCTCTGTTCCCTACTTTGAGAGACATATCACCCTTTCCCAGTTCTCTATTTCTTCTTAACCCATGTAACAAATTACAAATGTGGGATCCTGATCCGGTATTCAATACCCAGGACGTAGAGGAAACTGATAAACAGTTTTCGTCAACGAACACACCCGAAGAAGATGCATCAACATGCTCTTTCTTCATTCGGGTTGTGTGGGAATCCTGGTATTCCCCTATTCCCTGCTCAGACTTATGACAGTCATAAGATAGAGTAGAACCAAAGTTCCCCAGGTCAGTATAATAAGCGGGTTCGGTCAATACATCCATATTATTATCTTGATTAAGGCATATCATGGTCGCTACCTGGAGAGAGAGAGGAAAACACTTTAGCGTGCGCTCTTGCAAGATTAGATTGGTTATTATCTTATCTAATCAGAATGGTTCCCACTGTTTTTATCAAATCTTCCTTCAAACCCTAAAAGGTAAGACTAGCCGGGATTAATTACACCCTACAAGTTCGCCAATCGGTCAGCTAGGCAGGTATTGGTACTCCGAGGGAGTCTCCCCATGCTTCCTTATGGAACTAATTAAATAACATCGTTTTCGCAGGGGCATAACCCCGTTAACACCTTTCTTAGACACCTAATCAGCTAATTGTAAAGTGGAAAACTCTCTCAGGAGTAACTCTTACTCGCAGTGTGTATCGGGATCCAACTATCTCATAGAAGGTACGTAGTCTCATTACAAATTTCAATACTTGAAATCCCCAATGTTTGTTTTTACCCTAAGGGGTTTATGACCTTGACAAGGTCAACAAGCCATAAACCGCAAGTCAAGTTCAACCTGTCATTTCGTGATTGAATTAAACCCACCCGTACGACCCTTAACAAGGTCAACAAAACCGTACGACTACCCTAATCCAATCGCATCATATGCAGCAGATAAGTACTAATCAGCTACCGTACACTACGCCTTGACAAGGTCAACAAATGCAACACAAATACAAAATATCGCTTATCTTAAATGACGGAGGGCTACGACTGATTTTGAATAAAATCTTTAACGTAATGAACTTGATATCGTTGAAGAATCCAGTGATTTGAAAAGGAGTGGTTTAAGCTCCGCTTTTAAAATCAAGTAGTTTTCAAAATAAACCGAGTGGGTTGTAGCATTTGCTAAAGAGGTCACTCCCGGTGAAGGGATCTAGGCTCTTTCCTCATCGAATGAGGTGCTGGATATTCATTAAGGAATACCACTACGCAAAGCAAGAACTAGAGCTGCCTTTTTTGAAAAATTTGATTCTACAATATCTTTAGGTTTCTTTTATTTTCATTAATCTCATTAATGACTTCCCATCATTTATGTTTCCTAAACATCACAGAAGAAATGAAAATAGAACGTATGCTTATGCCATCCGCATTCCCCACGGGGCCTTGTCATGCACCGTTAGCTTACTTAATTAATGGCAGAGCAGGGGCTAGATTAGCGCGGGTGCAAAACATAAGCAACGTTTATTATATATATCATATATATATATAGCATTCGTCTCACGCAGTTATATGATCACATCACAAAATTCGAGCAGCAGAAGTACACATATGAAATATTGGATATATTAGGAGGTCCGTGTTTTAAATTAAGCCAGTAATGAAAAACACGGATTCCACAGTCGTGATGAATAGCCAAACCCACATCCTTAGACCCCTACGAGAGCGGAAAGTGGCCTTGCTAATTCTAGAGTTAGGAGACTTGGTCTTGACTCCTTAAGATGGTCTCCCTCTGGACTCTAGAACCCGGTTATTTGTGCTCTCTGCCTTGGGTCTATCTTAATGCGGAAAAGTAAATAATATACACCAATGGTGACATCATCATCAACCCGGAAGTGTCCCAATAAAAGAATATTACATACAACTTTTTACATGAATGAAAATAGAAAAACTCTTATCTCACGCAAAAAACCCCGGCTATTCAACCACGACGATCCAATATAACATATCACAGCAACACATAACATCACATATCATCAACGTAAGTAAATATGCGTATCCCGAATGTCGTTGACGTATAGTAACGAGATCGGAGATATACCACATATTACACTTACGGTTGCAGAAAAAAATGAAAACTACAATAATTAGAATCCGCAATTTCCTTAGACATCATAAACCCGGAATATCTTATATCTTGGATTTCATGCCTAACCCTTTAAATCTTGCATTTATGTCTCGAATTGAAAACACTTTTCAATATCAAGTCGGGTAATTCAACAAGATTCCCGATTAAATGATCGAATACTCGTCGGGAACTATAGTAGATCAACGAAGTGCACTTGGGCGGAATACCATGGCCGCGAGCACACGAGTGGATGCTTTTGGCTATGGTGTTCTCCTAAAGTCACTTAGTCGGGGCTATGGGGCGTGGCTATCTAGTAGTGTTTCCCGGCGACTATTCGTGTACAATACGAGATTGTGACGGAGTTTTGATCTGAATCAAAACTCCGTGGCAACCAATCAAATGAGACTAAAATGCTATATTTACAAAACACAAACTAGTTTTCATAAAACTGATTGATGTGGATTCCAAATATTGTATCACATAGCATAAATATCTAGACGATATTAAACATTTCGATCAATATATCAAACACCCATAAATCACAGATATCTCAACAACTTAAGCCTCACTAAAAGTACCCAAAAAGTGCCAAATATCACTATGGAGTAGCACAAGAAAAAGGAGTCCCAAACTCACCAAAAATGCGGCGGAACCGCGGCTAAACCCTAAGTTATGTCGCGGTTCCGCGGCCATTTAGTCGAGTTGGGCCCTCGTATTTCTTGGGGCTCCATACAATAAGCTGCATAATTTTCTGAGAATTTTTAATCTGAAAAATTCTAACTTTTGAAAAATGGACAGAAACCTTGCAAAATACGGGTTTCGAAGTTCGATCGAACACTTTAACGTTGTCTAAACCTCGCCTAATTCTCTGACTTGGCTCTGATACCATGAAAGTGTGCCTTAGCACTACTACTAGGTTTAGACAAGCATCAAGTATGCAATTTTAAAAAATCTAGTATGCTAAGCATGCTAACCTAGAATCGAATTAGAGAATTAGGGTTTGTAAGCAAGTAAACAAGTTCTATAACTAAGTGAAAAGGGAATACAACTTTGACCGGTCCTTCACTTCTAAAGCTGTAACAACTCTGTTTCAGTGTACAGGAAATTTGTTTAAAAGTTAATGTACAGATAGAGTATTTGCAATCCTGTGTATGCTATAAGTATTTTATTTGCTTATGAACAGCAAGAAAACACTTGTAGCTCATTGGTAAAGCCTTACACTGCTGTGACATAGCCCCTGTGTTCGAATCCTCCTAACCACATATATTTTTTTGTTGATTTTCTTTTAAACTTTTAGAAGCTCAAAAGTTTACACGTGAAAAACACGTAAAATGAAAAGTCACAACAAAATCAAACATGTGCACTAAGGTATATGAGACGACTTGGACATATGGCAAAGATCGAGACCCCAACCTACCAGATTGGACCGGCGAGATTTGTCCAAGAGGCCGACATCGCCGGCCCCACATAGGTAATGCTGTAAATTTTTAAACCCTAACACCTGTTGGCCTACCCCATTAACCCCAGATTGTTTGTTTTCTCTGCAATTATTCAGAGAATTAAAAATCACCATTAAACCAAATTTTAACGCATTTTTAATTCTCTCTTCACTCACAAAACCGTAATCCTACCCTATAAATACAACCCTACACTTTGGCCTCTTCATTCTGAAATTTAGTATCAAAATTCTCTAAAAATTTCAAGTCCAAGAAGTTGTACAAGTGGAGTTAGCCAAGGTCGAAGTTCCGGCGACGTTTCGGGGCAAAATCCGGCGATACTGCGACTCCGCAAAACTTTCAAAAACTCCCTCAATCTTCCCTCTCTTCTACAAACTTGTAAGTCCCCTCCCCCCTTCTCAATCTCTAGTCTAAAACTTCCACTTTTCAAAACATGTCGGAAGCGGTGTTATTCCGACTTTCGATTCTCTTTTCTTTAAAAACTCAATTTTTTCTTAAATAACAAATTACCATCTCTTCTTATATTATTTAACAAATATAAAACAATATTCACAACAAGTTTCAATTCAAAATAATATGTATTGCAACTTCTATTTTAATTTTACGGTAAAATACCATCATATTTACATACGACACTGCTTATTCATTTTAATCATATTACCTTTAGAAAACTCACGAGATAATGACCTACCTCATCACGACACTCATTCTTGATATAGCACGATGACTTTTGGAACATTAGTTTGTGGGAGAATACGAGTTTACATTTAAATACCCTAAACATTCGAAAACCGTTTTCTTTAAAAGTGTATTATTTAATTTCTTGCAAATGCGTCTCTACAACCCATTTTGGGGAACCCCGATCGGGATGGTGCGGGTTATCGCACATCCTCGGGCCTAGTAGAGCGAGATGCAGACCTCCTTATGGAGCATCCGATCTCGATGGAATTTTTAATGCAATCTTTAAAAAAAATGAGATTTCTACTTAATAAATAAAATTTATTTTTATTAAATATATATATATATATATATATATATATTATCAAAATACCTACTTTAAATATATTATATATATATATATTCCATGTTTTTCTAAATCAAAAGAATCACAAATTTCATGAAACTACCATTACAAATCAATACAATTCCAATATTATACTAAAATACCATATACAATGAAATCTAGGTTCTATTCATTAGAAAACATCATTTTATAAAAATTACGACTATGAAAATCCTAAAGACGATAAATAAATACTCGAGGTGTATTTTGAAAATATACCAAAATTATTTTTCATAAAACCCTCTCAAGTTATATTAATTTACAATAAGGACCCTAGTAAACATAGGTTCAAGCGGGACCGATTCTCTTACGGGTGCATGCCTATCTAAGATAGACAACCTAATCAACGGTGTTATCAATAAGGTGATTATCTTTGAAAAAGACATAAATCCTGCCGTCCATATGCATCAGTTACCGATAACACCAAAACTAATTCAGGACTTCAACTTTGTCTAAAAAGTCTGACTCGGTCTGAGTCTCAGTCTAATATGAAACCAATATATCCTTGAATATGATTCAAGATAACTCCATTTCAACATGAATCCGTTTATACCAGAATTCAATCTATATCAACATGACTTGACCGAACCGAATCATGGATATACTCTGATTACATGATTATCCATTTATATCCATTCCGTTTACATGATATCATGGTTTCGGCAAGTCTTTCATTTATAACAAAAAACAATACAATCAATACAAAAGACATTACGGGGTTTTAAAGTGGTAGACTGGTACGGAATGTGTTAGAAGTGGCACGAGACGGTCACTTTAATACACCTAACCTGAATATCCATTGTTGTTGTACCGTTGCTTAACGGTTCCTTGTGCTCCGTATACCTCAGTCTCCGGAATAGTGGGACTCCTCTCGTATAAACTGGCATATTTTGTACCAAGCTATAAATGTAGGGATTCTCTAGCACCATCCTATGTTTTGGGTTGCATCACACATGCTATATTAAAATTTTAGGGGGTGCTAAACAATGCCAACTATGAATCGAACTAGAAAAATAGAGTAACAACATATAGTATCTCATACTAAGTAGTGTCTAACACTAAGAAGTAAGTGATACAACCTTTGTAGACCTCCTCTTTGACTCCTTGGATCGAGTAGGGTTTGAACCGGTTCGCTTTAATCCTTCCAAGTTCACGATAATCCACCACGAAGTCCTTTTGCTCAAGCTCCTAGCTTCACTTGATCTATGAAGAAGTGGAGCAAACAACCTACACTAATGGGCTAGACTAGTATAGATTGGTGATGTAGGTTTGGATCTCACTTCAAAACCTTTTCATTTTAATTTCTTCTCTCACTTTTGAAACCCTAGAGAGCTTGAAGGAGAGAGAGGAAGAAGATGATGGCTCAACTTGACTCAAGAGAATGATGCTAACATAACCCTAAGTGAATGAGAGTAATGCCATGCTAAACTATGGTTACAAAATATCTAGATATTTTGTGACTTGAGATTAAGCAAAACCATAGGCAAATGAAACCACTGACTTTGGTCAACTCAAAAGAGTTGAATAGTCAACCATGATTTTATTGCCATTTTGCTTTTCTCAAATAAACAAAAAAATATATAAATATGTTACCATGTGAGTCTTGCATTGCCACCACCAATGTATCATCAACCATGACACATGTATGATTGTATGTGTGCATCCATATCAACATATATATACACTCATGCATGCATCATAAAGAAATAGGTTTTAATAAATGAGCTAACAGACTTAATATTAAATCAACACTTGATTTAATAACCCGATCATATCACATACGACCCGTCCAATAGTAAACGCCCGATTAAAATACGGTATCCAATACACGCATTTAATCGTGCTCCCACGCATATCACATATGCACCCCACATCTTTTCGCCTGAGCAAGGAGACCCCTTTGTGGGACTCTAAGACTCTTCAATACGCTAGCAGTAGGCAGTGATCACATCACATGCCCATAAACCGTCAGTGGCACAAGTTGTACGTAACGGCTCCCAGGTATTGAGCGATCAGAAGAAACACAAGCAAACCTGCTAAAACTCCTGTCGAGCCAACTGGCAACACTTACCGTACAGTCAGGCCTCTTCGTCAATAGTGCTGCATATCAAGTCTAAGGGTGGTATCGTTGACCCCATTAACCCAATAAGTTATGCCGGTATATGGCTCATAACAGATCGAGAAACTACTGATAACACTTATCAGTAAATCTCAGCAGCCCTGGCCAGGGACTTTCTGTTATAGCCAATCGTACATAGCGCAACAACAACCCCCAATACCGGGAGAGACGAAACCCCTCCTATCGCTCATTGCCTCCATGTGCCTCGGGATTGTACCTAAAATCCACCTGTTTGCACGACTCAGGAGAGCCGTGGTAGGGTGGAGATCAAAGTACAGTAGGAGGATACACAAGACTCTATGACAATCTTGGGTCTACAGACTAACCTGTACTAGTGTCACCTGAGAACTGCTATCCGACGATAGATATAATACCACATAGGAGTTCTCGGCGAGTCCGTTCAGTGTACCTAGTCTCACTGAGCACTCGTATACGGTCTTTGGTGTCACCACACCAATGGACATGGGATCATCCATCACCCATCATATGGGACAAGTAACGTATACGCTAGTCTACTCTGGTGATATCGATGCCCCGTCTCGATACACTCACGACTAGTAACATTTCAAGGATATACTCATAAACTACATATGTCCCACTAGTATGATCCGCATCATAATCTTAGTAGTCAAGCATATCTTAAGGTCTATATCAACATGTACCAAATGAGTGAAAGCATGATCAAATGAACATATCAAGATAAAGTGCAACCAGATAGCATACTATCATGTCGAGCAAGAATATCCCCTGAACACACACACACACACATACACATACCGGTACATACACTATCATATAATGGCCTCTAGGGCATACATATATCCAACAATCTCCTACTTGTACTAAGGACAATTATTGGCTTATCTCATACCCAACATCTCAAAAATTCGCTCATGCTGCGGCAGAGGGGGGCCTTGGTGAGTGGATCCACGGTGTTATCTTTTGTATCTACACTCCGAATCTCGATCTCGTGGCGATCAACTATCTCCCGGATCAGATGATATCGCCTGAGGATGTGTCTGGATCGTTGATGAGACCTGGGCTCTTTGGCTAACGCCATGACCCCATTATTATCACAATACAAAGGTATTAGATCAATAATGGTCGGAACTACTCCTAGCTCCGAGATGAACTTCCTCATCCAGACGGCTTCCTTGGCAACATCATTTGCAGCAATATACTCAGCTTCCATCATGGAGTCTACAACAGTATCCTGTTTGGAACTCTTCCAACACACCACCCCTCCATTGAGGGTAAAGACAAACCCTGAGATAGATTTGCTGTCATCCTTATCACTCTGGAAGCTCGAATTGGTAAATGCCTCCATTTGGAGATCTCCGTTACCATACACCAAGAACATTTCTTTAGTCCTTCTCAAGTAGTTAAGAATGTTCTTCACTGCTGTCCGGTGATTCTCCCCTGGGTTGGATTGATACCTGCTTACTACACCCAGTGCGTAAGTTACATCAGGGCGTGTACATAACATCACATACATTATAGATCCTACAGCAGAAGCGTAGGATATAATGCTCATGCGAGCTCTCTCTTCATCAGTATTTGAGCAAAAGTCCTTGGAGAGAGTGACTCCATGACTAGCGGGTAAAGAACCCCGCTTGGAGTCTTCCATACTAAACCTCTTTAGGATGGTGTTAATGTACCTGGTTTGGGACAATCCCAGTAAATTTTTAGATCTATCCCTATAGATCTTCATGCCCAATATGTACGAGGCATCACCCAGGTCCTTCATGGAGAACCTTTGTGATAAGAACAGTTTGACCGATTGTAGCATAGAAACATCGTTTCTTATTAGAAGAATGTCATCCACGTACAATACGAGGAATATGACAGTACTTCCTACAATCTTCTTATAAACACAAGGTTCATCTGGATTTTTGACGAAATCAAACTCTTTGATAACATCATCAAAACAGATGTTCCAACTCCGTGATGCCTGCTTTAATCCATAAATGGATTTAACCAACCTACATGCTTTCCCGCTGCTCCCACTATCAATGAAGCCCTCTGGCTGATCCATATAAACGCATTCTTCTAAATCACCATTTAGAAAAGCAGTTTTAACGTCCATCTACCAGATTTCATAGTCGTAGTGAGCAGCAATAGCAAGTAGGATCCGAATGGATTTAAGCATGGCTACAGGAGAAAAGGTTTTTTCATAGTCCAGTCATGGTCTTTGTCGAAATCCTTTCGCTACAAGCCTTACCTTATAGGTCTCCACCTGCCCATCTACACCGATCTTTCTCTTAAAAATCCATTTGCACCCTATGCGTTTTACCCCAGAGGGTACAACATCCAAAGTCCATACTTTGTTAGTGTACATAGACTCTATTTCAGATCTCATGGCATCCAGCCACTTCACAGAGTCACCACTCGTGATAGCTTGCTGAAAACTGGTAGGATCATCATCATCCATAATGCAATCCTCTCCATCACCATCAACGAGAAAACCGTAGTATCTCTCCGGTGGGCGAGAAGTCCTACCAGATCTACGAAGTGGCCGAGGTTCATTGGATTCTGTTGCAACATTAGGTTCAACCAAGTCGTCATTTGTAACTTGTGTCTCTAGAACCTCTTCTAGATCTACCACATTGCCATCAATATCATTTGGAAAAATCTTATTTTCCAAAAATGTAGCATGTTGAGAAACAAACACCCTTTGTTCCTCCTTATGGTAGAAAAGATACCCAAACGAATGTTTCGGATATCCCACAAATATACACTTGATCGATCGTGTCTCGAGTTTGTCTGGATTCTGCTTTTTAACAAAAGCCGAATAACCCCAAATCTTAACTCGTTTAAGAGATAGTCTCTTCTCATACCATATCTCATATGGAGTGGTAGACACGGTCTTGGTTGGAACTTTGTTCAACAGAAAATCTGCAGTCTCCAATGCATGCCCTTAAAAGGAGAGAGACAACTCAGTATCACTCATCATGGATCGTACCATATCTAATAGGGTACGATTCCGCCGCTCTGACACACCGTTGTGCTGTGGTGTGTAAGGGGGAGTGAGCTGAGAGAGAATACCATTCTCTTTTAGAAAGTTTAAAAACTCTGTACTAAAATACTCTCCACCTCGATCTGATCGAAGTATTTTGATGCTCATTCCAGTTTGTTTTTCTACTTCAAGTTTATACTCCTTGAATTTCTCGAAAGCTTTAGACTTATGCTTTAACAAAAACACGTGACCGAATCTTGAGAAATCATCAGTAAAAGTTATGAAGTAGGAAAAACCGCCCCTCGCATGTGCAGACATTGGCCCACATACATCACTATGTATGAGGCCCAAGAGCTCAGTAGCTCTTTCTCCGTGTCCAGTAAACGGAGTTTTGGTCATTTTCCCTTTGATACAAGACTGACAAGTTGCATAAGATTTATACTCAAAGGGATTTAAATATCCATCTTTATGAAGCTTGTTTAGTCTTGTTTCATTAATATGACTAAGTCTACAATACTAAAGAAAAGTTTCATTTATATCTGAAAATTTTCTTTTATTTGTGTGTTTTTTTATTGAAAACCGTGTGTTGATTAAGGACGTATATCCCGTTATTAAGTGTACCATAACCAATCAACTCTTGATTCAGTTTAATGTTCATAACATTGTGCTGCAATACAAAATGATATCCTTCATTGTCCAACAAAGAAACGGATATTATATTACAAAGCATGCTTGGTACAAAATAACATGGGTTCAAAACCAATATACAACCCGATGACAACCCTAGGTGATACTTTTCCACTGAAACTGTATGTACATTGGAACCATTTCCAACTCTGAGCGTATGATCACTGGTCTTCAAAACTCTGCTATTTCTCAACCTCTGCACAGAATTATAGATATGAGAAACCGAACCAGTATCCAATACCCATGAAGCAGAGTTTATAGAAAAACAGTTTTCAGTTACGAACACACCTGAAGCTGAAGCATCACCATGCTTCCTTTTCATGAGACTAAGGTACTTAGTACAGTTCCGCTTCCAGTGCCCCGTCTTCTTGCAAAAGAAACATTCTCCTTTTCCCGACTCCGCAGCTTTGGATTTGTCTTTCCCCTTTGCCTTTTTGATTCCACCTCTCGGTTTGGTGGATTTCTTCTTATTCTTTCCCTTGGCCTTGGCTTTCGGGACGGAAGAAGAAGATTGTCCAACAAGCAGAGAGGGAGACTTTTCCTTAAGCGTGCTCTCCGCATTTCTCAACATATTGAGAAGTTCGGATAGTGACTTCTCCATGTTGTGCATGTTGAAGTTCACTATGAATGGAGCAAAGGCAGAGGGAAGAGACTGTAAAATAATATCAGTATATTTCTCATTATCCATTGTCCATCCGAGACCATCAAGCTCTTCAATAAGAGCTATCATCTTCAAAACGTGGTCACCTACTGATGTGCCAGGAGCCATCCGCATCTGAAACAGCTTTTGAGACGCTTCGTATCGTAGGATACGAGATTGCTCCCCATACAACTCTTTTTTATGGAGAAAGATGGATTGAACATTCATCTCCTCGTGCTACTTTTGATGTGTATTGTCCATCGATGCAAGCGCGAGGCATTTGGCAGTAGCACAGTCAATATCCCACGTTTTGCGGATCTCCCTATCCGCAACAGAACATTCAGGGCCTGGGGTGGGCGGGGATGAGGCAGTGAGGACATATGATACTGTATCATATTTGAGAGCAAAGTTAATGTTCCTCAACCAGTCTTTAGTTCGATCCGGTAAGCTTATTTTTCTCTAATAGTAGCTTAAGTCCAGTCATGGTTATCTGCTATTAGGAGAGAGAAAAGAATACACTCAGCGAAAGCTCTTGCAAAGATCAGATTGGTTATTTATTTTATCTAATCGGTGTCTCCCACTGCTTTTATCAAATTTTCCTTCAAACTTTAAAAGGAAAAAATTAGCCAGGATTAATTATATTCTACAACTTCGCTAACCGTTCAGCCAAGCCAGTACCGGTACTTCTGAGGGAGGTTCCCCGTACATTCGCATGAACCTAATTAAAATAAACCTCATTTTCCCAGAGGCGTAGCCCCGTCGACACCTTTCTAGACACCTAATGAGTTAGCTAATTGTAAAATGCAAAACTCTCCCGGGAGAAACTATTGCTCACAGTGGGATCGAGATCCTACTATCATATAGAAGGTATGCAATCTCATTGCAAATTTCAACTCTTGAAACTCCCGATATGGTTTTTACCCCTAGCACTTGTGACCTTGGCTACGGTCAACATATCATAAGTACTAGTCAAGTTCTACCCGTCATTTCATGATTAATTAGACCCACTCACATGACCCTTGGCTATAGTCAATATAATCATGTGACTATTCTAATTAATCGCATCATATGCTGTGTAGGAAGACATCACTTAGCTACCGTATACTACGTCTTGGTTAAAGTCAACATACGTAGCACGAATACTAAGTACTCTACTTCCTAAAATGACGGAGGGTTGCGAATAGTTTTAAAAAAAAACCTTTAACGCTTTGAACTTGATATCGTTGTAGAATCCAATGGTTTTAAAAGGAGTGGTTCAAGCTCCGCAATTTAAAAACTTGCTTTTTCACAAAAAGCCGAGTAGGTTTCAAATTTGATTCTACAACATCTTTTTAGGTTTCTTTTGTTTACATTAATCTTATTAATGTAATCCCATCATTTAAGTCCTTAAGCCATTACAGAAAGAAACGAAAATAGAATGTATGCGTATGCCATCCGCATTCGCCATAATGTCTCGTTATATACCGTTAGGTTACTTAACTAACGGCATAGCGGGGCGGGACTAGTGCGGATGCAAAAACATAAGCAACGTTTATTATATATCATATATATAATACACCATTCTTCTCAACATATAAAGCGATCACATCACAGAATATCAACAGCAGAAGAACTTATATGAAAATACAGGATACACTAGGAGGTCCGTATTTTGTATTTAGCCAACAATAGAAAATACGGATTCCGCGATCGTGATGAATAGCCAAGCCCACACCCCTAGACCGACCTTACCAATTCTAGAGTTTAGAAGACCCGGTCTCGACTCCTCGAGATGGCCTCCCACTGAACCCTAGAACCCGGTCACTTGTGCTCCCCTCCTTGGGTCTATCCTAATGCAGAAAAGTAAATAATATACAACAATGGTGACATTATCCTCAATTCGGAAGTGCCCCGATAAAAGAATATTACATACAATTAATTTTACATGAATGAAAAGAAAAACTCTCATCTCACATAAAACCCCCGGCCATTCATTCACGACGATCCTGTACATCATATCTTAGCAACATAGAATATCATATATCATCAACGTAAGTAAGTATGCATACCCCAATTGTCGTTGATGTATAGCAACGAAACCAGCGATGCACCACATACTACACTTACGGTCGTAGAAAAGAAAGTGAAAAACTACAACAATTGGAATCGACATTGCCTTTAGACATCATAAATCTGGAATATCACATATTCAGGATTTCATGCCTAGCAATGAAAATCTTATATTTAGGTCTCAACCATGAAAACAAATTTTCAAAAGAAATCGGGCAATTCAACAAGATTCCTGATTCTACCGAGGCCAAAATATTAGATTTACACGCAACTAATTACTTTTCACAAAACTAATTAGTGTAGATTCCAATTATTGTATCACATTCACAAATATCAAGACAATATTAAACGGTTCGATCGAGTCAACAAACACCCACAAATTACCCCGAAAGCTCAACACTTGATCAAAACTAAAATACCCAAAAACGTGCTACAGTGTTTATGGACCAACCGTAGAAGGGTCAACCCTTGTCTCACCTATGGCACCATAGGACTACGGCAAACCCTAAGGTTTAGCCGCGGTTCCATGGTCATAGAATCGAGTTAGGGTTATGTTCCTCTAGAGGGTCCATAGGGTTACTTGCATGAACATTCAAATATCTTTAACTTGGAAAATTCCAACACTTGGAAAATTTCCAGCGAGGGTAATGGGGGGTGATTGATGTTCGCTCAAACTGTTAAACATCGTCCAAGTTACCAATATAATGTTAAAATACATGAATACGAAATACTCCGAATTAGCCCCTAAGAAAAATTAACATCACATGAAATTTTGGGCTAAACAAACAACACCTGAAACCCCGAAATCTACAGACCAGAGCACCAGAGGAAAACGAGGCTGTTTAGAGGCAGAGGGCCGGCCAGGCCGGATTTGGGAGCAATGTGGCCAGTTTTTTTTTATGGTGGATTTGCCTTGTTTTTCTCCAGTGTTCTCATTACATCATATGTAAATTTCTGCAGTTGCTAAAATTTTTTTTCGAGCATATTTAAAAATCGACAGAGAAGCTTATTTCAGGGTTTCAGTTTTGCAGTTTCGGGGTTGTTTCGGTTTCGTAATTAATCTAACATCGTCTAATTTTCTAACCTGTCTCTGATACCACTGTAGGGATTCTCTAGCACCATCCTATTTTTTGGGTTGCATCACACATGCCTTATTAAAATTTTAGGGGGTGCTAAATAATGCCAACCATGAATCGAACTAGAAAAATAGAGTAACAACATATAGTATCTCATATTAAGTAGTGTCTAACACTAAGAGGTAAGTGATACAACCTTTGTAGACCTCCTCTTTGACTCCTTGGATCGAGTAGGGTTTGAACCGGTTTGCTTGAATCCTTCCAAGTCCACGATGATCCACCACGATGTCTCTTTGCTCAAGCTCCTAGCTTCACTTGATCTATGAAGAAGTGGAGCAAACAACCTACACTAATGGACTAGGCTAGTATAGATTGATGATGTGGGTTTGGATCTCACTTAAAAACCTTTTCTTTTTAATTTCTTCTCTCACTTTTGAAACCCTAGAGAGTTTGAAGGAGAGAGAGGAAGAAGATGATGACTCAACTTGACTCAACAGAATGATGCTAACATAACCCCAAGTGAATGAGAGTAATGCCATGCTAAACCATGGTTACAAAATATCTAGATATTTTGTGACTTGAGGTTAAGCAAAATCATGGGCTACAAAACCATGGGCAAATGAAACCATTGACTTTGGTCAACTCAAAAGAGTTGAATAGTCAACCACGATTTTGTTGCCATTTTGCTTTTCTCAAATAAACAAAAAATATATAAATATGTTACCATGTGAGTCCTGCATTGCCACCACCAATGTATCATCAACTATGACACATGTATGCTTGCATGTGTGCATCCATATCAAGATATACATACACTCATGCATGCATCATAAAGAAATAGGTTTTAATAAATGAGCTAACGGACTTAATATTAAATCAACACTTGATTTAATAACCCAGTCATATCACATACGACCCGTCCAATAGTAAACGCCCGATTAAAATACGGTATCCAATACACGCATTTAATCGAGCTCCCGCGCATATCACATATGCACCCCACATCTTTTCGCCTGAGCTAGGAGACCCCTTTGTGGGACTCTAAGACTCGTCAATACGCTAGCAGTAGGCAGTGATCACATCACATGCCCACAAACCGTCAGTGGCACAAGCTGTACGTAACGGCTCCCAGGTATTGAGCGATCAGAAGAAACACAAGCAAACCTCCTAAAACTCCCGTCGAGCCAACTGGCAACACTTACCGTACAGTCAGGTCTCTTCGTCAATAGTGCTGCATATCAAGTCTAAGGGTGGTATCGCCGACCCCATTAACCCAATAAGTTATGCCGGTATATGGCTCATAACAGATCGAGAAACTACTGATAACACTTATCAGTAAATCTCAGCAGCCCTGGCCAGGGACTTCCTATTATAGCCAATCGTATATAGCGCAACAACAACCCCCAATACCGAGAGAGACGAAACCCTTCTTATCGCTCATTGCCTCCATGTGCCTCGGGATTGTACCCAAAATCCACCTGTTTGCACGACTCGGTAGAGCCGTGGTAGGGTGGAGATCAAAGTACAGTGGGAGGACACACAAGACTCTATGACGATCTCGGGTCTACAGACTAATCTGTACCAGTGTCATATTAGAACTGCTATCTGACGATAGATATAATACCACATAGGAGTTCTCGGTGAGTCCATTCAGTGTACCTAGTCTCATTGAGCACCCGTATACGGTCTTTGGTGTCACCACACCAATGGATATGGGATCATCCATCGCCCATCATATGGGACAAGTAACGTATACGTTAGTCTACTCTGGTGATATCGATACCCCATCTCGATACACCCACGACTAGGAACATTTCAAGGATATGATCATAAACTACACATATCCCACTAGTATGATCCGCATCATAATCTCAGCAGTCAAGCATATCCTAAGGGCTATATCAACATGTACCAAATGAGTGAAAGCATGATCAAATGAACATGTCAATATAAAGTGCAACCAAATAGAATACTATCATGTCGAGCAAGAATGTCCCCTGAATACACACACACACACACATACCGGTACAAACACTATCATATAATGGCCTCTAGGGCATACATATATACAACAACAAACAACTGCGTTAACAGAGCAAAAATTACAATATACCTGTTATATTCACATCTGTCTATTCATACCTATTTTTGGGACTTACCGAACGATTGTTCGCTGACGACATTCCTTCTCTTTTTTCTTTGGAATGTTGTCAGGTAGATCGGACTCTAGAGGTCGAGCTCGGTACTGAATACTTGGAGCAGTTCGCCATTGACCCAGAGCTCTAGATACTTGTATATATTTTCTTTTCAGTTCATGCCATTGTTTAGGCATTGGTTTCCATTCCTGTATTTACATTTTCAGTTGTACTTATAAAGAAATGTTTAATAAATAAAAGTTGCTGTTCATTTACACTTCATGTCTTCTTGTGTATATTTACATTATATTGCTTAGTTACGCTTAACGTGTTTACTTCTGAGTAAATACGTAACGGGTCTCGTCGCGTCTTCTTACCCGTACACTGGGAAGCGGGGCGTGACAAAAGCTCCAAGTAGTAGTCCCTAGAACTCTTCTTAGGCTCCACTTGGTGAAAGGAACGAGCTTTCTTTGTCGTCTTCGAGCCTGAAAATGATCCACCTTGAAGTTACTCTAACTCAAGCTACCTATTCACTAACCAAAGAATTAGTGAATCAAACAACCTAATATAATGTGCTAGATGAGAGTAGATTGATGAAGTAGGAATTTTGCTCACTTTAGAAATACTTCTCTCTTTTTGTTTTTTTTCCAACTCAAGAAAACTAGAGAGGAAGAAGAAGAACTTGGGTGAAGAAAAATATCTCAAGTCAAGTGAGAATCAACCATAAGCCCAAGATATTATTGTGATAAATAAATATCTAAGATAGAGACAAAAATGAGAGAATGAGTGATGGCTTCTCAATACTTCTACAAGCATCCAAGCCATGACTCATTTCCTTCTCATTTTAATTTCCTTTTAAATATAAATCATCACTAATATCTTTAACCCTAGGTGTGAGTCTTATACACCCATGTTCTATGTATCATCTAGCATGGCACAATAGTGTATTATATATTAAATAATATATATATAGATATATATCATTATATATAATCAAGAGAAGAAAATCATTAGTGGGCTAATATTAGTTGATATATATTAATATATCAAATATATATATATATATATATCAAATTATTAAATCAACACTTGATTCAATAATCCGGCTATATCATATATAACCGACTAATATCATTTAAATGTATATCAATTTATCAAATCAACACTTGATTCAATAACCCGGTTATATCACATATAACCGACAATATTCAATATCAAATATAAATATATACATATAGCAAATTATTGAATCAACACTTGATTCAATAATCCGGTTATATCACATATAACCTAACCGATATCATATATCGCGAGATTAGAATACGGTATCACATATTCGTATTCAATCAAGCACCCGCACATATCACATATGTGCCCTACATCCTTTCGCTTGAGCTAGGAAACCTTTGTGTGGGACTCTAAAGACTCATCAATACGCCAGCAGTAGGTAATGATCATATCAAATACCCACAAGCCGTTAGCGGTACTAGCTGGACGTAACGGCTACCTAGGTATTGAGCGAATAGAAGATCAACAAGCAAACTTGTCCAAACTTCCGTGAAGTCTCTAAGTAACACTTACCATACAGTCCGGTCTCTTCATCTTATATGTCGCATATCGAGTCTGCGGGTGGAAACGTCAGAACCCAGTAACTTGATATGTCATGCCGATGTGTAGCTCATAACGGTTCGAGAAACTACTGATAACACTTACCAATAAATCTAATCAGCCCTGGCCAGGGACTAGCTGTTATAGCCAATCGAGTATAGCGCAACATCAACTCCATATACCGGGAGAGATTAAACCCCTCCTATCGCTCACTGCCTCCATGTGACTCGGGACTGTACCTAAAACTTAGGAACTGTTCCCCAATTTAATCAACAAAAGCTTGGGAACGAGTCCGAATTTTAGCACAACTTATCATCCACAAACAGATGGTCAGTCTGAGCGAAGGATTCAGATACTTGAAGATATGCTAAGAGCTTGTATGCTAGATTTTGGAGGATCGTGGGAAGATCACCTACATCTTATGGAGTTTTCATATAACAACAGGTACCAAACAAGTATTGGAATGTCACCCTCTGTAGCTCTATATGGAAGGAAGTGTCGTTCATCATTAAGTTAGGACGACATCGGAGATAGAGAACTCCTTGGACCTGAGATGATAGTGGCGACTGTAGATGTAGTTCACACTATCAGGGAACGAATGAGCACAACCCAAGATCGACAGAAGCACTGGGCTGATGCAAAGCGCCGACACTTGGAGTTCCAACCGGGAGATCATGTCTTTCTGAAGATTTCACTAAACCGTGGAGTGATTTGCTTCGGAAAGCGGGGTAAGTTATGTTCGAGATACATTGGACCGTTCGATATACTCTAACGAGTCGGAGAATTGGCATACCACTTGGCACTTCCACCCTCATTGGAAGGAGTGCACAATGTGTTCCACATATCCCAACTCAGAAGGTATGTGAGTGACCCAAGTCACATTCTTGATCACTCCGAGCTCACGGTACAGACAGACCTATCTTTGTGAGCAACAACCCGTTGAAATCCTGGACAGAAAGGTAAAGTCACTTCGGAAAAAGGAAGAAAACTTGGTTCGAGTGATGTGGAGAAAAGACTCACCAGGAGAATCAACGTGGGAAAGAGAATACGACATGCGTGCAAGATACCCTCACTTGTTTGTAAATTAGTCCTTAAATAATTGTAAATTTCGATGACAAAATTTTTGTAAGGAGGGTAGACTATAACGACTCTATTTTAATGTACAGAAAATTTTTAAAGTTAATGTACAAATGGAGTATTTGTAAATCCTGAGCACAAATTATAAATTTGATTTGTTTTTAAACAGCAAGAAAGCACTTGTAGCTCATTGGTAAAGCCTTGCACTGCTGTGATATAGTCCCTGTGTTCGAATCCCATCAGCTACATATTATTTTTGTTGATTTTTCTTTTAAACTTTTTGGAAGCCCAAAAGTTTACATGTGCAACGCATGTAAGAATGAAAAGTATCAGAAATCAAACATGTGGAAATTGTTAATTAAACAGACCCCGACATGTGGCAGCAATCCCACACCTTATCTAACCAAGATGGTCGGCGAGATTGGGCTCTGGGCCGGCGCCGCCGGGCCCCCCATCCCTAATTCGTTCAATTTTTTCCCTATCACTCCTTGGACTCCCCCCACTACTCCTCTTCTATTTGATTTTCCTGCACATTAATAGAGAATTAAAATGAGCTTTAAAATCAAATTTTAATGCATTTTAATTCTCATGTTTATTACCATAAACCCTAATTTCTCCTATAAATGCCACCCTACACCCTATCGCTCCTCATTCTAAAATCTAGCATCAAAACTCTCAAAATTTTCTAAGTCCAAAAAGTTGTACAAGTGGAGTTAGACCAAGATTAAGTTCCGGCGACGTTTCGGGATAAATCCGGCGACACTGCGACTCCACGACGCTTTCAAAATCTTTCTCCATCTCTTCTCTTTACCCTAATCCAGTAAGTCCCTTCTACTCTCTTCTTTTCATCTCTCAAAACTTCTTCTTTTCAATGATGTCGGTAAGTAGAGTTATTCTGACATCCATCTCTAAAACTTCTTAAACTAACAATTTTTCTTAAGAACTATTTATCTAAATTATTGTACTTAGTTTGTTAAACATTAAACTATAATTAGAAACAAATTTCAATTCAAAACTCTATACAAAAACACTTTTATTGCACTTTTACGGTTAAATACTACAAACTTCTATTCGACATTACTTCATCATATAGCTCATATTACATTTAGAAAACTCATGAGATAATGACCTACCTCATCACAACACTCATCATGACATAGCACGATTGCCTCCTTACAATATTTTTGGGACTAATACAATTTTACGATAAAATACCCTAAACTATTAAAAACCGTATTCTTTAAGATTGTTTTAATTAAATTGCATACAATTATGTCCTTACGACCCATTTTGGGGAACCCGATTTAGTTGGTGTGGGTTATCGCACATCCATCGGACTAGTAGGGCGAGATGCAAACCTCTTCACGGAGCATACGATCTCGATGGAATTTATATTACAATTTTTAAGAAAACGTGATTTCTATTTAATAAATATATTCTATTTTTAATATATATATATATTATCAAAATTTCTATTTTAAATATGTTTAATAATTCCATGATTTCTAAATCAAAAAAAAAAAAGAATCACAAAAGTTCATGAAAATACCATCAAGAATCAATACAAGTCAAATTACATGAAAATACCCTATACTATTAAAGTTAGGTTTATATCCACTAGACCATCTCATCACTTTTAAAATTATATCTATAAAAACCCTAAAGACGATAATTAAATACTTGAGGTTTATTTTGAAAATATATCAAAACTATTTTTCATAAAACACCCTCAAATTATATTAATTTACAATAAGGACCCTAGTAAATATAGGTTTAAGCGGGACCAATTCTCTTGAGCCTTAGGGAGCCGGAGAATGTAGGTGCTTGCCAATTTAAGGTAGACAACTAAAACGGGGTTATCAATGGTAATTGGCTTGGAAAAAGTCACAAATCCTGCCGTCCATGTGCAGTAGTTACCGATAACTCTAAAACTAATTCAGGACTTCAATTCTGTTTAAGTGTCTGACTCAGTCGGAGTCTCAGTCTAATCTGAAATCAATCTATCCATGTATACAATTCAATATAACTCCAATGCAATATGAATCCTTTTATACCAGAATACAATCTATATCAACATGACTTGATTTGACCGATCCATGGATATACATTTGACTTGTCTACATGACTATCCGTTTATACCCTTATCCGTTTACATGAACAATTGATATCATGGTTTTGGCAAGTCTTATATTTATAAATCACTACAGAACAATACAATAATACATTACGGGGTTTAAAGGGGTAGATTGGTACGGAATGTGTTTAAAGTGGCATAAGACATTCACTTTAATACACCTAACCTGAATATCTGTTGCTGTTGTCCCATGGATTTTGACGGGGCCTTGTACTCCTTATACCATAGTCCATGGGGTAAGCTGGACTCCTCTCGTATACACTGGCATATTCTTTACCAAGCTACAAATAACTGCGTTAACTTAACAATCAACATTATACCAGTTATATTCTCATTACTTGTTCAGTCTATTTCCATCTCTCTTTGGGACTTACCGAGCGATTGTTCGCTGACGACATTCCTTTTCTATTCTTTCTTTGGAATGTTGTCAGGAGGACCCGACTCTCTAGAAATTGAGCCCAGCTCAGAAGACTTGGAGCAGTTCGTCGATGACCTAGAGCTCTAGACACTTATATATACTTTTATTTTCAGTTTCATGCTATTATTTAGGTATTGCTTTCCAGTCTTGTATTTACCTTCTAGCATTGTATTGTAAATAGTGTTTAATAAATAAAAGGTTGCTGTTCATTTACATCTCATGTCTTTCTTATGTACATTTACATTATATTGCTTATATACGCTTAGCGTGTTTACTTCTGAGTGAATATGTTGCGTGAACCGTCACGTCTCCTTACCGTACTCTGGGAAGCGGGGCATGACAGGTTTTGTTGGTGGCCTATACAGGTCACTTCTGCATGGAAACCTAAGCAATATAACACAAGAATTATAAGACTCAGCAACTAAACATTCTTTATATTTCATATTCCTTGAATCTATCCTAGCCCTATTTTTCTTTCAAGTTTATAGATTTCCCGAACAATACTAGCACCAATGTGATCGGCAACACCACACCACCACCTCTTCCACTTACACCTACCGTTGTAGCTCCGATCAACGAGCAGACGGTACTGCTCGAGGCAATTAAGAGCCTCCTGGAAGGACAGTAGCAACAGACTGCTATACTAATGAACCGCCCAGAAGTGGAAGCACCTGGAGTGAAGCGATTCCGGGAACTTCATCCGAAGCAATTTTCTGGAAAAGTGAGCCCTTTGGAAGCTGAAGAATGGGCTCAATCAATTGAGGATGATCTGGAAGCAACACAAGTGCCAGACATTGCTTGGGTAAGGGTTGCAAAGTTGCAACTTACAGATAACGCCCGAGTATGGTGGAAGGTCGAAGAAAGCCGTCTTTCCCAGCCGATCGAATGGAAGACTTTTCGCGACATGTTTGACGCAAAGTTTTTTCCAGAGACTGCCTGATTCGACATAGAGCAGCAATTCATCCATTTACTACAAGGTTCTGTGTAGAGCAAATCAGTTGATGAGTATAGTGCCGAGTTCACCATGTTGAGCAGGTAAGATATGTCTTAATATTCGATTTCTATCACATACTGCACAGCTAACACAAGACAGTAACAGATTCGTGGCACACCTCATACCAACTGCTGAGATCAGGGCCAGACAATTTCAGCAAGGGTTGGACCCAGAGATCCAAGTTGTTTTAGCTATAGGGGATTTCCCAACCCATGACCTAGCTGTGAAAGTTGCTCGTCGATACGAGACAGCAGTGAAGAAGAAGGGCAGACCTCACTCTGCTGGTGTGAAGCGTCCTGCTATTTAGATAGCAGGAGGAGCCTCTTCCTGGCCACCTTTTATACCTAGGAGACCGGGAGTACCAAATAACCGGCTCATTCCAGATTTATGCTTTTATTGCAAAAGGAATGGACACCTGGCAAAAGATTGTAGGCATGCTAATCGCCTTTACTTAGTCTGTGGCTCATCCACAAATGATATTGGGTCATGTCCTCAAAGACTCAATCAGTATCAGGCATCCATACCAGTAATTACCTATCCGCAGCGGCCAGCTATTCAGGCACCTACACCACGTCTTGCTCTCATAGCTCCACCTCATGGACCTACTGCACCTCTTCCTCGTCAGTTCCATCAAGCATAAAGGAACCTACCTCAAGGATAGAGGAACGGACAGAGGAATGCTCCTCCAGCAAGGAGGAATGCACCGAGGCGACAGGCTTTCACAATGATCGTGGAAGAAGCTAAAGCCACTGGCCAAGTCATCACTGGTAACTTCCCATCTTTTAAATCTATTCAATACTTGTTTACATCCATATATCTTTTCCTATACCTAAAACATATCCCACATAAGTTAGGTATGATCTTAGTAGCCTCACTTCCCGTATTAGCACTCTTCGATACTGGAGCATCTCATTGCTTTATGTCGCAACCGTTCGTCCGAACTCATGCGATTCCAGTTAAACCGCTCGTATCAAACTGGAATGTCAGTTCAGAGAACGACATTCTAAAGGCAACAATGGGATACGACATGTGTTCAGTGGTCGTATGCAACAGAGAATTCTATGCTGACTTCAAGGTGCTGGACATATCAAACTTCGATGTAGTTTTGGGTATGGATTGGCTGGGAACTTTCTACGCTACCATCGACTGTCATGAAAAGAGGGTAGTGTTCAAGATTCCATAGCATCCGGTCTTTTATTTCAAAAGTGGAGACCGTACCTTGGAGCCTAGCATATACAAAGCAAAATCGAAGAAGGCAGTGATTGCAACTCTATAAGCAGAAGAAGACAAGCCAGAGGTAGTTCAAGAGTTCGACGATGTATTTCCTGAAGACATATCAAGTTTGCCTCCCGATCGAGCTCTTGAATTCAGAATTGATTTAGTACCTGGTGCACAGCTGTTGATTAAAGCACCGTATCGGTTAAGCCCTGAAGGTTTGAAGAAGGTTTGTACTCAGCTAGACGAACTTTGGCAAAAAGAATGGATTCGTCCTAGTACTTCAAGTTGGAGATCTCCAGTTTTGCTTGTGAAGAAGAATGGAGGTTCATACAGAATGTGCATTGATTATAGAGTTCCGAACAAAGTCACGATAAAGAACAAGTATTCACTACCGCGAATCGACGATCTGTTCGATCAGCTAAGTGGGTCTTGCGTTTTCTCAAAGTTAGATCTTCGTTCGGGTTATCATCAGGTGAAGGTCAAAGAGTCTGATATTCCGAAGATGACATTCAGGACCTGCTATAGACATTATGAGTTTCTCGTAATGCCATTTGGAGTGACCAATGCACCGGCCATATTCATGAACCTAATGAATCAAGTTTTCCGAGAGTACCTAGACAGATTCGTTGTCATAGTCATCGACGACATCCTGGTATATTCAAAGAATCGAAAAGAGTACGCTGAACATTTATGAATTGTCCTGGAGACTTTGCGACAGCATCAACTCTATGCCAAGTACAGCAAGTGCGAGTTTTGGATAGAACAAGTTGGATTTCTCGGACATATCGTTTCAGGTGAAGAAATCTCCGTAGATCCAACTAAAGTAGAAGCAGTAAGAGAATGGCCGACACCAAAAACAGTAAAGGACATTCGAAGTTTCTTGGGATTAGCGGGATACTACCGAAGATTTATTGAAGGATTTTCGAAAATTGCAACACCCATGACCAGGCTTACACGCAAAGATAAATAATTCGTGTGGTCAGAAGCATGCGGACAAGCTTTCGCAGAACTCAAGTCAAGATTGACATCAACACCTATTCTCATAATACCGGACCAATCTGGAGGTTTCGTAGTGCATTGCGATGCATCCGGTAAGAGATCAGGATGCGTTCTACATCAGCAGAGTAAAGTTATAGCTTATGCATCAAGACAGCTGAAGGTTCATGACCGCAACTATCCGACGCATGATCTGAAGTTGGCAGCCGTTATCTTTGCACTCAAGATTTGGCGTCGTTATCTTCTTTGTGAACGGATAGATATCTACACAGACCACAAAAGTCTGAAGTATGTGTTTACTTAGAAAGAGTTGAATATGCGGCAAAGAAGATGGTTAAAACTAATGGCGGACTTTGATATCAATCTACAATATCATCCAGGGAAAGTGAATGTAGTACCTGATGCACTTAGTCGTCAACCACTATCAATAAATCTCACCGTACAGTGGAAGCTACATCAAGATTTGCATCAGATGGAGGTAGAAGTGATCATGTCAGGTAACGCTTCAAGATTGATGAACTTACAAATTCAGTCTACAATTGTCAACCAGATTAAAACAGCTCAAGCAAGTGATGCCAAGTTTCAAAAGATCAGAGAACAAATAGAAAGTGGACTTAGAACAGATTTCATCATCCATGAAGACGAATCTTTGAGATACGGAAGCAAATTGTGTGTACCACAAGGTTCTGTTCGGGAAGAATTGATGAAAGAAGCTCACAACTCTCCCTACTCAGTACACCCTGGAGGTACAAAAATGTACAAAGATCTATGTCAATATTACTGGTGGCATGGAATGAAGCGTGAAGTAGCCAGAAGTATCGCTAAATGTTTGGTGTGTCAGCAAGTAAAAGCTGAACATCACAAGACTGCTGGTTTATTTCAACCGTTACTTATTCCAGAATGGATGTGGCAACACATTACCATGAACTTCGTTACTGCACTTCCTCGCAACATAAAAGGTAACGATGCTATATGGGTTATGTGGATCGACTCACAAAGTCGGCTCATTTTATTCCCTTTCGAGTTGGCCAATCTACCGAGACAGTAGCAAAGAATTACATTGAGGTAAGTTTGAATCTAAGTAAGATTTAACTCTTCAATGTGTACTATTTCTGATACCCATGAAATCATGCAGGAGATCATAAGAATATGTTGGATATGTATGCCCTAGAGGCCATTATTGTATATGCATACATGTGGATGCTGAGGATATGTATGTACATGACGATCTTGCTCAGTAATATAGTATATTATTTCATTTGTCTTTATCAGGATATGTGTATTTGTTTTTATTGATGCTTTATCCAGTTTGCACATATTGATAAAGACTTGATATAATAGTATACTATTATGGTTTGACTTTATCTTAACATGGCATATGTTATACATGTTATCATATATTGCGATTACATGTTGATAAAGCCCATAGGATCTTTCTTGACTACCTGTGTTGTGATGGCGATCATACTTGTGGGAGCTGGGTAGTCTATAAGCACATCCTTAAATGTCCCAAGTCGCAGGAGTATCGAGATCGGGCATCGATACTCTAGAGTAGACTTGCGTGTACGTTTCTAGACCCCGATGAGGGGCGGTGGATGGTCCTACAACTATTGGTGTGATCATCTGAGATTGTATACGGGTGCTCACTGGGGGTGAGTACACTGGACAGACTCACTGAGAAGCTCTAGATGGTATTATACCTATCGTCAGATAGCAGTTCTTTTGTGACATGTGTACAGATTAGTTTTTGGACCTGAGATCGTCATTTGTGTTGTATGAGTTCCCACTGTGCTTTGATCACTACCCTACCACGGCTCTACTGAGTCGTGCAAACAGGTTTTGGTTGGGTATAGTCCCGAGCTACATGGAGGCAGTGAGTGATTGTCCGGGATTCGTCTCTCCAGGTATTGGGAGTCGATATCGCACAGTGTTCGATTGGTCAGGACCATAAGACTTTTCCCCGCTGAAAGGCGCGTGAAGACGCGGTGAACGTCTCGCCTGAATTTCGGGGTAGAATCTGTTTACCGCCGGAAACTGGGAAGACGAACGTCTTGCCTGAATCTGGGGGCAGATGCTAATTGGTGCTATCCGTCCACCTCTCCAAAGATGCCAAGTTGATTTATGGAACCATGCATCGAAGGTTTAAATGGATGCGACTGATATAGCAGACTTCGTCAGATTCCCCCTCGTTCGAGGGGTTTTTTGATTGTGAGGACGCTCTTCCTTGCAGGCGTAAGCCCCTGCAGTTAATTACGCTACCGCATCGCGGTAACAACTTTCTCCTTCTCCAGATGGTCACTTCGTGTCGTGGGTGTTTGTTTTGTGTTTGGTTGCCCGTGGATTGTATACGGAGACTAAGTTATGTCGTCGCCCGTAGGGCGTGGACTAGTCCAAATCCGTATCTTCTTAGATTTGGGTTTTGGGGGTTTGGGTTTAAGGATACGTTAGCCTCATTTGAGACTAAGATCAACTTAAACGTTTGTTAAGGATACGTTAGTCTAATTTTAGACTAAGATCAACTTAACGGGATCGTTTAGATCCGACAAGAGAGCATTTGGACTCTGTTGTTTAGTTTAGTGACATTGCGGTCGGTAATTAGTTTAAGGACATTACGGTCCATTGGTAGTTTAAGGACATCTCGGTCCAATGTTAGTTTAAAGACATCGCGGTCGAGGTTAAGGACATCATAGTCCGTGAGTTTAAGGACCTCACGGTCCGATATTAGTTTTAAGACATCACGGTCAAGGTTAAGGACATCATAGTCCATGGGTTTAAAGACCCCATAGTCCAATGTTAGTTTTAAGATATTACGGTCGAGGTTAAGGACATCATAGTCCATGGGTTTAAGGACCCCACAGTCCAATGTTAGTTTTAAGACATTTCGGTCGAGGTTAAGGACATCATAGTCCATGGGTTTAAGGACCCCATAGTCCGTAGTAATGTGTGGTTGTCGGGACCCGTCACCTCTCTAACGACGTTGAAGGATTACAACGACAGATATCAGAGGAGTAAAGAGATGTACCCTCAAACCGATATGAATTGGTTGAAAGAGCAGATGGGCTCAGTTCAATATAAATTGAGGACTTATGGCCAGAATTGGGCTAAGTCCAATTAAAAATGTTTAACATTTTATTTTTGTTCTGGCTATTAAGCCTTCATAATGCTAAGCATTGAGTTCTGACATATTTTGTCTTGATCGGAACAAATTGTGTTCTGACAGTACGCTACGTGGCGCGCCAGGCGCTTTGCGCCAGTCAAAGAGCGCATTGCGCTTCTGTCGGGTAGCGCACACGAAGAGGACACGTGTCGCGCTTAGCGCTAGTTTGTTAGCGCATTGCGCTTTTAGTTTATGAGCGCGTTGCGCTAATCTGTTGGCATACCAGTGAGTGACATGTGGCGCGCTTGGCGCTGAGCGCCAGCCCATGAGCGCAGTGCTCTGTTTTAGAAGCGCAAAGCGCAGATTGTGTCTCTGGTTGACACGTGGCAGGTTTTGGCTCTGAGCGCCGGTCCAATGAGCGCAAGGGCGCAATTCATGAGTGCAAGACACTTTTCAATAGCGCAAAGCGCATTTGATCAATTTTAAGATCAAAGAACAGATTCATGTTCTTCTTTAAAGGAGGCTTTACCCCAATATCCAAGAACAAAAGTTCTTGTTTTTTTATAAAAGGCTCTGCCTTTATAGATCAAGGATCTGTGAATGAGTAAAAATACTTCTTTTATTATTTTATGATTAGATCTTTTGATCTTTTCCTTTTTATTAAAGACCTTGGTCTTTTTTCAGATCTCTGATCTTTTTAGAAGATAATTTTCTTTTTACGAGATGGTTTCATCTCTATTATTCAAGAACATAGTTCTTTTTTTATCTTGAAGATGAAGAAAAATCTTCTTTTTTCTAAGAGCTTTCTTTTCTTTTGCAGAGGTTTTTTTTCTCCTTTTCTCTTTATGTATGACTTGAAGTCTAGGGTCCTTTATATAGGGCCAAATGATTTGTTAAATCAGTTTTGAGAGATCTTTCTCTGATTGATTTGGGAATATTTCCCACCGTTGGATCTTTGATCCTAAGGCTTCTGTTTTACAGAAAATAATCGTCTTATTTTAATAAGATTGAAAAATCTTTCCATAACAGAATTTTAGTTCTGATTAATTAATAATTTATTATTAGTAGATCTTTTGATCTGAAGGTGGGAAATTTTTAATCCCAGCGCTGGCGCACCTTGCGCGAGCGCACTTACATTCGACACGTGGCGCGCAGCGTAGAGCGCAACGCAACTGCGCTAGCGCACCCATGTTTGACACGCGGCACGCAGCGCAGCGCAACTGCGCTAGCGCACCCGTGTTTGACACGTGGCGCGCAGCGCGTCTGGCGCTGGATTCGAAGCGTTGCTTCAACTTTTAAATTTTGAATTTTAAAACAGAGCTTTGCTCTGATTGGGGGTGCGCTGCCTAGGGCGCAGCACACCTGGCGCTAGCGCGTCTGCGCTTGACACGTGGCACGCAGCGCGCAGCGCACGGGATCTGAAGCGTTGCTTCAATTTTTAAATTTTGAAATTCAAAATATAGCTTTGCTCTGATTGGGGGAAGGAAGCGTCGCTTCATTTCAAATTTTGGGATTTGAACAGAGCTTTGCTCTGATTGGGGAAACAAATACCCCCCCACCGTTGCGCTTAAGTGGTCCACGCGTGAGCACAGCGGTGGCAACATCTGAGCCCTTGGATTCACTCAGAAGTTGAAGAGGCGGTTTAACGCCTATAAATAGGACATTTGGTCCTCTAGATGATTATCATCTTCTTTGAGAATTTTGTTCAGAGCACAGCTCTTCTGTTTGAGAACTTCTCAAAGGCCAAAAAGAAATTCTTTCCCAACTTAGGTAAAATTTTAATATATTTTAATGAGTTAGGGTTTTACTCATTAACAGAGCCTTGCTCTTAATAGATCTTTGATCTACAAAAAACCCATTTAGGGTTTCACTAGCAGGGCTTTGCTCCATAGATCCTTGATCTAAAGAGAACCCTTTTAGGGTTCCATTAATAGAGCTTTGATCTCTAAAAGGATTTTACTTATGATTTCTTAATTCATTAATGGAGCTTTGCTCCTTTCAAATCATATAGGAGAACTCTTAAGAGTTTTTCATGGATCTTGAAGATTAAAAATGGAATTTTATTTTTGATGAATTATATCGTCTTCTCAGAGCAAGGCTCTCAGTGTTCTCGGGGAATTTTCTTAAATCCCCCTCATAATTGATTTTGACAGGTGTCACCCCTGTCTGCAGAGCATTGCTCTCGAGGAGTCTAACTCCTGGTGCCCGTTTTTAATAAGAATTCGCTTAATCAGTCTGTCCGCTAATTTTTGTTGATTTTCTTTTACAGGAGTAATGGACGCTCATATGTATGATCTCGACGAGATTATCTCTTACGGAGATATCCGCTCACTCGGCCATTCTCAGAATCGAGAATTCACAAACGCCGAGTGTGCCGAAATCATGAGACGCTTTGACGCATACAATGGTCGACTGCTTCCTCGACGTTCCTCTCTTCTGAAGCTTAACGTGGGAGCAATCTGGGAAGCGCTTCCCTTATTCTGTGCTGGTGTGCCACTTAGGGCATTGGATGCTGCCGAGGATAAGGTGCACTCGGTGTATCTGATGAGCCTAATCTCAAAGAGAAGGCGAGATAAGCTTATCGATCTTCTGCATCAAGCTTTTCAACAGTCTGCAATACTTGCTGCCTATTGGAGGGAAGAGGACATCCGTGAGGATCCCGACGCTTGTGATCGCGAGAGAAAGCATACTAGGATGGTTCGAAAGGCCTGGAAGATTCTAGACAAGATCACTTTTGAATTCCTCAATCCATGCCCTGGGTCTGAGGTTTTGCCATTGTAACCATCTCGATAATGTTTTTGTTTACTGCTTTCATAATTGTAAGAACTTTTTCCCAGTATGAATGGCAAGTTTCTCATTTCAGCGTGTTTTATTTTATGTACTAAATCTTTTGCACATGCCTGAATGAGTATGCCTCGGACGCTTAATTAAATGCAAATCAGATATTCTTTCTGTCGCTTTCTTTTCCTTGTTGTGTTGTTGCCATGTGATTTTAGCAAGTGTGGTCTGTAGATAGTATATAGCTGTCAATCTTGGGCTCTTTGTAGAGCGGTAATGGCTTAGAAAACAGGGTTAGGATCTGTCACCTAAGACTTTTCAATTTTATGAGCCGTGAGGGTCTCATAAAGACTTTCTCCCTACGAGTCATGAGGATCTCGTAGGTGTATTTTCTCCTTGGGAATCGAGAGGATTCCTAAGTACGTTTTCCCTTATAAGTCGTAAGGATCTTATAAGAGAGTTTTTTTTTCCTTCCTTACGAGTCGAGAGGACCCGTAAGTGTTTAGTGGGATAGACATGTAGATGACGTACTTCCAAAACGGGGTCATATGGATGACGTATTTCCGTGACGGGGTCATACTGATGACGTTGTATATTCCTGCAGAGACACTGATTTCTCTGCGGGTCGGCACGAATCGAGATGTTCTCGTCAAGGATGCTGATTTCCCTGAATCGAGGAGGTTGCCAAGGACACTGATTTCCTCGGGTTGAGACGAATCGAGGTATTCCTGCAAAGACACTGATTTCCTTGCGGGTCGATGCGAATCGAAGTGCTCTCGTCAAGGATGCTGATTTCCCTGAATGGAGGAGGTTGCCAAGGACACTGATTTACCTGGGGTTGAGACGAATCGAGGTATTCTTGCAAAGACACTGATTTCCTTACGGGTCGACATGAATCGAAGTGCTCTCGTCAAGGACACTGATTTCCCTGAATCGAGGAGGTTGCTAAGGACACTGATTTCCTCGGGTTGAGACGGATCGAGGTATTCCTGCAAAGACTCTGATTTCCTTGCGGGTCGATGCGAATCGAAGTGCTCTCATCAAGGACGCTGATTTCCCTGAATCGAGAAGGTTGCCAAGGACACTGATTTCCCTGGGGTTGAGACGAATCGAGGTATTCCTGCAAAGACACTGATTTCCTTGCGGGTCGACGCGAATCGAAGTGCTCCCGTCAAGGACGCTGATTTCCCTGAATCGAGGAGGTTACCAAGGACACTGATTTCCTCGGGTTGAGATGAATCGATGTATTCCTGCAAAGACGCTGATTTCCTTGCGGGTCGACGCGAATCGATTTGCTCTCGTCAAGGACGCTGATTTCCCTGAATCGAGAAGGTTGTCAAGGACGCTAATTTCCCTGAATCGAGGAGGTTGCCAAGGACGCTGATTTCCTCGGGTTGAGACGAATCGAGGTATTCCTGCAAAGACACTGATTTCCTTGCGGGTCGACGCGAATCGAAGTGCTCTCGTCAAGGACGCTGATTTCCCTGAATTGAGGAGGTTGCCAAGGACATTGATTTCCCTGGGGTTGAGACGAATCGAGGTATTCCTGCAAAGACACTGATTTCCTTGCGGGTCGACGCGAATCGAAGTGCTATCATCAAGGTTGCTGATTTTCCTGAATCGAGGAGGTTGCCAAGGACACTGATTTCCCTGGGGTTGAGACAAATCGAGGTATTCCTGCAAAGACACTGATTTCCTTACGGGTCGACGCGAATCGAAGTGCTCTCGTCAAGGACGCTGATTTCCCTGAATCGAGGAGGTTGCCAAGGATACTGATTTCCCTGGGGTTGAGACGAATCGAGGTATTCCTGCAAAGACACTGATTTCCTTGCGGGTCGACGCGAATCGAAGTGCTCTCGTCAAGGACGCTGATTTCCCTGAATCGAGGAGGTTGCCAAGGACACTGATTTCCCTGGGGTTGAGACGAATCGAGGTATTCCTGCAAAGACACTGATTTCCTTGCGGGTCGACGCGAATCGAAGTGCTCTCGTCAAGGACGCTGATTTCCCTGAATCGAGGAGGTTGCCAAGGACACTGATTTCCCTGGGGTTGAGACGAATCGAGGTATTCCTGCAAAGACACTGATTTCCTTGCGGGTCGACGCGAATCGAAGTGCTCTCGGCAAGGATGCTGATTTCCCTGAATCGAGGTTTTTTCCAAGGACACTGATTTCCCTGGGGTTGAAACGAATCGAGGTATTCCTGCAAAGACACTGATTTCCTTACGGGTCGACGCGAATCGAAGTGCTCTCGTCAAGGATGCTGATTTCCCTGAATCGAGGTTTTTGCCAAGGACACTGATTTCCCTAGAGGTCGGTTGACTTGTTTCCGAGACGGAGCGTTGATCTGGTGGGGAGGTCATTGGTTGACTCTAGGCTGTCTGTGGACCATAGAGTCTTGGAACTAAGGACTTTGCCATGGCTCCGCTTTGTTAACATTGCGTCCGAATCCTGCTGGAATGAGGAGGAACGCCGTTGTTGCTCTCCAGGCTGTAGATGTGGCCGTCGAGACTTGGAACTAGGGACTTTGCCATGGCTCCGATTGGTGATGTCGCGTCCGAATCCTGCTGGAATGAGGAGGAACGCTGTCGTGGGTCTCCAGGCTGTAGATGTGGCCGTCGAGACTTGGAACTAGGGACTTTGCCGTGGCTCCGAGATTGATTTTCACGTATAAATCCTGCTGGAATGAGGAGGAACGCCATTGTTGTTCTCTAGGCTGTAGACATGGCCGTCGAGATTTGGAACTAGGGACTTTGCCGTGGCTCCGAGATTGATTGTCGCGTCTAAATCCTGCTGGAATGAGGAGGAACGCTGTCGTGGGTCTCCAGGGTGTAGATGTGGCCGTCGAGACTTGGAACTAGGGACTTTGCTATGGCTCCGATTGGTGATGTCGCGTCCGAATCCTGCTGGAATGAGGAGGAACGCTGTCGTGGGTCTCCATGCTGTAGATGTGGCCATCGAGACTTGGAACTAGGGACTTTGCCGTGGCTCCGAGATTGATTTTCGCGTATAAATCCTGCTGGAATGAGGAGGAACGCCATTGTTGTTCTCTAGGCTGTAGACATGGCTGTCGAGATTTGGAACTAGGGACCTTGCCGTGGCTCCGAGATTGATTTTCGTGTATAAATCCTGCTAGAATGAGGAGGAACGCCATTGTTGTTCTCTAGGCTGTAGACATAGCCGTCGAGATTTGGAACAAGGGACTTTATCATGGCTCCGAGATTGATTGTCGCGTCTAAATCCTGCTGGAATGAGGAGGAGCGCTGTCGTGGGTCTCCAGGCTGTAGATGTGGCCGTCGAGACTTGGCTCTCTATCTGATGGAGCCTGGTGGGATGATATGGTTCCCTTTTTGTTTGTGCCCCTGGATTGTATACAGGGATCGATGTGATCTCACCTGTAGGGCAAAAATTTCATTTCATATGTATATTTTTTGTTTTCTTTCCGCGATGCTCTATCATTTCAGCTTTTTGTATCGCGTAAGTCGCGATTGCCCAATCATTTCAGCTATTTTTTGCGGTGCCCAATCATTTCGGCTATTTGTTTTATTTACTCGCTGCTTTTTATTGTGAGTTGCCCAATCATTTCGGCTGTTTTTGTATGCATACATTTTTACTTGCTGATTTCGTTGCAAGTTGCTCCATCATTTCGGCTATTTCATATGCATTTTTGGCTCGCTGTTTTTTTATCGCGAGTGTGGAACCTGGAATCTGATGCCAATCTTAGCATCAGCATCGCTGCGACTGGAATATTGCCAGGAGCGAATCATCATTTGCCATGAAAGGACTTGGAATTTGATACCGATTTAGGCATCAACATCGCTACAACTGGGATATTGCCAGGAGCGAATCATCATTTGCCTCTGTCGATGTCGAACAAAGGTGGCTTAGCAAACAGGGTTAGGATCCCATTGACTAAGGCTTTTGACTTCATGAGCCGTAAGGGTCTCATAAAGGTGTTTCTCCCTACGAGTCGTGAGGATCTCGTAGGTGCTTTTTCTCCTTAGGAATCATGAGAATTCCTAAGTGTGTGTTCTTTTATAAGTCGTAAGGATCTTACAAGAGTGTTTTCTCCTTACAAGTCGGGAGGACCTACAAGTGTTTGTTCACCGTGTGAGCATATCACTAGTCGCTGGTAGAACTCTGTTAGGGAAATGTTCATTCGTGCCCATGGATTGTATACAAGGGTCAATATTGAACCACTTGTAGAGCAGCATTGGAGGTTGTGATGGCATAAGAATAGGTTCAGATCCCTATAGCTTAAGGCTTTTGAACCCTATGAGCCGTGAGGGTCTCAAAGGGGAATTCTCCTTACGAGTTGTGGGGATCTCGTAAGCATAGTTTCTCCTTAAGAATCGTGAGGATTCCTAAGTGTATTTCTGCTTTGTGAGTCGTAAGGATCTCACGCAGGTGGTTTCTCCTTACAGGGTTGAGAGGACCTTGCAAGTGTCTTTTAACGAGATTGCACCCTTTCGGGTTTTCACAAAACTCGCCGGTAGTCCTATTGTTTTTACTCACGACGCCCTTTCAGGTTTTCATCCGTGCCCATTTTGCTTGTGGACATACCGTTTTTTTTTGTTTTTTTTGTTTTTTTACGAGTCTGCGCCCTTTCGGATTTTCACAAACATCGCCGGGAGTCCTGCTGTTTTTACTCACGGCGCCCTTTCGGGTTTTCATCCGTGCCCATTTTGCTTGTAGACATACCTTTTTTCTTCTTTTTTTTAACCACGTCAGCCTTGGGATGCTGCGGTCCATAGTAGTTTATAGACATCTTGGTCAGTTGCAAGCTTTAGGACATTGCGGTCCATCGTTAGTTTAGGGACGTTTCGGTCCGCTGTAGTTTTGAGGCGAAGTTTCACCGGATGCTTTATGAACAAGTAGGTTTCTCCTTGATAGACCTTGTCATATAATGCAAGGGTTTTGGCACTGCTCCTGCCCCCAGCTCCTCTACGTTATCTCCTAATGCCGAGTGAGCTGCTTTGTTACTTAACGACAAATGAGCGATCATGTGGCAACTTGCCACATAATCTTCGGATTCTTCTGACAAGTCGTCTCCTTCATCATTGTCGTTATCTTCATTCTCAAGGATGTGACTGAGGAACTCTTGAAGCGTGACTGGGGTTCGCACCCTTTGGTTGTATTCTTTCAGCGCGTCAGTATGCTTTTGCAGATCCGTGCGCTTGTCGTTAGACAGCGCGTGCTTTTTGGTCTTCTTCTTTTTCTTCTAAGACTGTGACGGCTGGGCCCGAATGTTTTGTCCACCATTACTATTAATTCCCAATGTTGGGCGTGGTTTCAGCATCTCCTCGATGATCTCCGGCTCTAGCGGGCTTTTCCACCTGGTTGCTGGACATGTTTGAAGATCTTTTAGCATTCTTTTAGTTTTTGCCGAAAGAACAACTTCCCATGGAGCTTCCTCTATAAAAGAGCACGATGCCCCCGGCATGTCCATCTTTTTCGGAACATGTGGTTGTGGCGGGTTCACCTTCCAATTTTCAGACAACGCGAACTTGCCTTGCTGGTATTGGTCTTCAACCTAATTTTTTAAGAGGTAGCAATCTTCGAGTGGATGGACCAATACTCGATGGTAGGGGCAGTAATTAGGATCGTCGACGTCACTCGGTTGCGGTGGGTGTCTCAACTCTGGTAGAGTGATGAGCCCATTGCGCACTGCCAGTTCGAATAGTCTCCTTGTTTTATCTCGGGGGAACGAGTAAGGGCGTCTCAATTTCTCATCGAGGGATTGCCGCTTGTTGCTTGGCGAACAACCGCTCTCGGGCCACTCGGTTGTTGTTGAGCGTTGGCGACAACGATCGCTTTCCCTTTTCCTTCCTCATTTCGAGAGTCTGGCTTTGGAGGAGACGGTCTATGACCCATCTGGTCCATTTGGGCCAGTTTGTCGATCAACGCCTGGAAAGTGGTCGGCTTGAAGAACATCATGAACTGGGAAATAGTCGCGTAAGGGTCGAGAGTGCCCACGAACATACCCACCGCCGGTGCTTCTTCGATACGCTGTTCGCAGTTTGACCACAGATTTCGCCATCGGATTGCATATTGAACCCAAGTTTCACCCGGCTTTACCCTTGCATGGATCAATGCTGTTATCGGGGTGTGTTCACTTGCGCTCTCGAATCGCTGGGTGAACAACAACTCCATTTCTGCATAAGTTTTGACGGAGTTGTTTTGAAGTTCAGAGTACCACTCAAATGCCGTCTCCGACAAGCTGCCGACGAATTAGCGGAGCAAAAGCTTATCATCGCCACCGGTGTTGCCACAAAGAGCCCTGAACTGAGCGACATGTTGATGAGGATTGCCTGTCCCCTTGTACATATGGAATTTGGGGATCGTGTAGCCCGGCGGGTACTTTATTTGATCATACCAGCCTGGATATGGTCTCCCAGTTTTCACGACCTGGCCAGCCGCTTCATTTGCTTGGTGGACTCGTATCTGCTGAGCGATATAGTCATCCAGGGCGGCCTTAGAAATAGTTTCCTCTTTGGCTGCTGAAAGAGCCGGAGGAGGATTCGACGTCTCCCCTCTGTCGTCTTCAATGATGATCGGAGGGTCTTCAGCTGGAGGATCCGGCTGTAACATCATCCCGACCATGTCTTGGAAGAGAAGCGCCATTCGTTTTATGTTGGCAGCTTGTTCAACAGCTTCTCTGTCCTTCTTTTCTAGGACTCTGCGTAGGAAGTCAGCATCGGTTTCTTGTTCGTGACGCTGTTCCGACGACGCCTCCGGGCTTTCTTTTGGCCCGGTGAGTGCGGCCATCGCAGTTAGCATCTCCTGAAATTTCTGCTGCTGCTGTTCCTGAGCTCTTGTGATGGATCGGGTGAGTGGTCGGTAGCCCGTAGAAGCGCGGCTATCCTCTTTCCCGGATGCCATATAGACGGTATGCACCACCATGCCCCTAGACTTAGGGCGTTTAGGCTCAGTACCTTTGACATTTGTCGAAGGCTTAGGGGTTTTCTCCGGCCTTCTCCTCTTATGAGCGGTCGAAGTTGAGGGGGCTGCTGCAGTGGGCACCCAAGTAGCCGTCGTCTTTTGTGGCTTAACAGGACGGGTTTCTTCCTGTCGGACCTTCAACTTCTTCTGCCAGCGGGGATAGTCTTGATCGATCACTGACTCTTGGACACGTCGCCAGACTTTGTAAACTTTAGAAGACGGTCGTTGAGGGGACTGTTCCGGCTTCGTTTCTGTGACAGTCTCCACCGGCGGCGGAGATCTTTTTAATGCGGCGGTAGGCGAATTCCTGCGCACCTTGTTCAGTAGCTCAAAGCTGTTTCCGGTTGGTACAGCAGCATTAATTTCCACCGTCGGAGCCGGTGGAGTTAGCCCAGAGGGGGAGTTTCCCCCGGCCTTCCTTACTCGGCGCCAGTGGCGACGTCGAGCGTGTCGAGCTGTTGGGGCTGGTTCGGCGATGGGGATGGCTTTGTCTTGCCCCCTGTTCAGGTGAAGGGCTGTTGCTGGCGTCAGCCTTTTGAAGACTGACGTCTTTTGAGTAGCGGTATCTAATCTGTCAAAGACAGACCTTCGAGCAGGAACGGGAGCCGGAATAGTCAGTCTTGTAAAGACCGACTCTTTGGCAGGAGAAGCCGCCTTGACGACTTCAGGAGCAGAGATGGCTATCTTCTTTGGGATGGCCACTTCAGGTGTCATGGGCTTCTTGGCAGGCCTATCGGAGTTCAGGCTCAGTCTGGCGGAGACCGAGGAGTTGGAGCTGGACGACCCGTTGAGAGGGGCCGTGGTAGTAGCAAGCCGATCGAAGACCGACTTCTTGGGAGCTTCTGGCGTTGGCATAGGAGCGGTGAAGCTCGCTGGCAGGAGCATGGTCCAGAAAAACAATCCTGTGGTGGCTTGGGTGACCTGTTCCACCGGCATCGTGAACAGGAAAGCCGCCTGGGGCCCGTAAGCTATGCCCCTAGTTGAGGTAGAGCGTACGTTGCAGTTGCAGCCGGAACATTTTGCATAAGTGAACGCCATTGATCCTTTGCTTTCTGCACCAAGCAAAACGCCAAATCTTAGTATCTCGAACCCAAGGGCAACCATCAGCAAACCACGATTGGTTCGCGAACACGACACACGAAGTGTAGAGTGGAAAGAGGAAAAGGTCCCTCCGGGCGTGCCAGAATCTGTTCCCCGTCGAAAGGCGCGCGAAGACGCGGTGAACGTCTCACCTGAATTTCGGAGCAGAATCTGTTTACCGCCGGAAACCGGAAAGACGAACGTCTTGCCTGAATCTGGGGGCAGATGCTAATTGGTGCTATCCATCCACCACTCCGAAGATGCCAAGTTGATTTATGGCACCATGCATCGAAGGTTTAAACGGATGCGGCCGATGTAGCAGACTTCGTCAGATTCCCTCTCGTTCGAGGGGTTTTTTGATTGTGGGGACGCTCTTACCTGTAGGCGCAAGCTCTTGCAGTTAATTACGCTACCGCATCGCGGTAACAACTTTTTCCTTCTCCAGATGGTCACTTCGTGTCGTGGGTGTTTGTTTTGTGTTTGGTTGCCCGTGGATTGTATACGGAGACTAAGTTATGTCGTCGCCCGTAGGGCGTGGACTAGTCCAAATCCGTATCTTCTTAGATTTGGGTTTTGGGGGTTTGGGTTTAAGGATACGTTAGCCTCATTTGAGACTAAGATCAACTTAAACGTTTGTTAAGGATACGTTAGTCTAATTTTAGACTAAGATCAACTTAACGGGATCGTTTAGATCCGACAAGAGAGGATTTGGACTCTGTTGTTTAGTTTAGTGACATTGCGGTCGGTAATTAGTTTAAGGACATTACGGTCCATTGGTAGTTTAAGGACATCTCGGTCCAATGTTAGTTTAAAGACATCGCGGTCGAGGTTAAGGACATCATAGTCCGTGAGTTTAAGGACCTCACGGTCCGATATTAGTTTTAAGACATCACGGTCAAGGTTAAGGACATCATATTCCATGGGTTTAAGGACCCCACAGTCCAATGTTAGTTTTAAGACATTACGGTCGAGGTTAAGAACATCATAGTCCATGGGTTTAAGGACCCCACAGTCCAATGTTAGTTTTAAAACATTACGGTCAAGGTTAAGGACATCATAGTCTATGGGTTTAAGGACCCCACAGTCCGTAGTAATGTGTGGTTGTCGGGACCCGTCACCTCTCTGACGACGTTGAAGGATTAAAACGACAGATATTAGAGGAGTAAAGAGATGTACCCTCGAACCGATGTGAATTGGTTGAAAGAGCAGATGGGCTCAGTTCAATATAAATTGAGGACTTATGGCCAGAATTAGGCTAAGTCCAATTAAAAATGTTTAACATTTTATTTTTGTTCTGGCTATTAAGCCTTTATAATGCTAAGCATTGAGTTCTGACATATTTTTTCTTGATCGGAACAAATTGTGTTCTGACAGTGCGCCACGTGGCGCGCCAGGCGCTTTGCGGTAGTCAAAGAGCGCATTGCGCTTCTGTCGGGTAGCGCACACGAAGAGGACACATGTCGCGCTTAGCGCTAGTTTGTTAGCGCATTGCGCTTTTAGTTTATGAGCGCGTTGCGCTAGTCTGTTAGCGCACCAGTGAGTGACACGTGGCGCGCTTGGCGCTGAGCGCCAGCCCATGACCGCAGTGCTCTGTTTTAGAAGCGCAAAGCGCAGATTGTGTCTCTGGTTGATACGTGGCAGGTTTTGGCGCTGAGCGCCGGTCCAATGAGCGCAAGGGCGCAATTCATGAGTGCAAGACACTTTTCAATAGCGCAAAACGCATTTGATCAATTTTAAGATCAAAGAAAAGATTCATGTTCTTCTTTAAAGGAGGCTTTGCCTCAAAATCTAAGAACAAAAGTTCTTGTTTTTTTATAAAAGGCTCTGGCTTTATAGATCAAGGATCTGTGATTGAAGTAAAAATACTTCTTTTATTATTTTATGATTAGATCTTTTGATCTTTTCCTTTTTATTAAAAACCTTGGTCTTTTTTAAAATCTCCGATCTTTTTAGAAGATGATTCTTCTTTTTACAAGATGGTTTCATCTCTATTATTCAAGAACATAGTTCTTTTTTTACCTTGAAGATGAAGAAAAATCTTCTTTTTTCTAAGAGCTTTCTTTTCTTTTGCAGAGGTTTTTTTTTCCTCCTTTTCTCTGTATGTATGACTTGAAGTCTAGGGTCCTTTATATAGGGCCAAATGATTTGTTAAATCAGTTTTGAGAGATCTTTCTCTGATTGATTTAGGAATATTTCCCATCGTTGGATCTTTTGATCCTAAGGCTTCTATTTTACAGAAGATAATCTTCTTATTTTAATAAGATTGAAAAATCTTTCCATAACAGAATTTTAGTTCCGATTAATTAATAATTTATTATTAGTAGATCTTTTGATCTGACGGTGGGGAATTTTTAATCCCAGCACTGGCGCACCTTGCGCTGGCACACCTACGTTCAACACGTGGCGTGCAGCGCAACTGCGCTAGCGCACCCATGTTTGATATGTGGCACGCAGCGCAGCGCAACTGCGCTAGCGCACCCGTGTTTGACACGTGGCGCGCAGCGCGTCTGGCGCTGGATTCGAAGCGTTGCATCAACTTTTAAATTTTAAAACAGAGCTTTGCTCTGATTGGGGGTGCGCTGCCTAGGGCGCAGCACACCTGGCGCTAGCGCGTCTGTGCTTGACTCGTGGGACACAGCGCACAGCGCACGGGATCTGAAGCGTTGTTTCAATTTTTAAATTTTGAAATTCAAAACAGAGCTTTGCTCTGATTGGGGGAAGGAAGCGTCGCTTCATTTAAAATCTTGGGATTTGAACAGAGCTTTGCTCTGATTGGGGAAACAAAGACCTTGGCTAAGGCAGTTGGGATTTACTGATAGGTTGATCAGTAGTTTCCCAGATTGGTCCTGAGTCGAATCAGCATGAATTATCGGGTTATTATGGTCTGACGCTTACCACCCTCTAGATCCGGTATGTGATACTTAGACGAAGAGACCGGACTGTATGGATATTGTCACGGATAGGCTCAGTTGGGATCCGGATGAGTTTGCTCGTCAGCTTTCCTTTTCGGCAGGTACCCGGATAGCCGTTACGTACAGCTAGTGCCGCTGACGTGCTTGTGGTTATGGATTTATCCAGTAACGCACTGCCGGCATACTGTCGAGTCTTTAGAGTCCCACACAGAGGGTTTCTTTGCTTCGGGCGAAACGATATAGAGGCCGTATGGTTTTACGACAGGGTTCGATCACATACGTGTACTTGTACATGTATGATGTTCGGGCGGATAATACTAGCGGGGTTTGGTTTAAGCCGGATCCTAGTATTACATTGTTGGATTATTTTCGTCTCTTTTGTATTCATATTTTTCGGAATACGAATACGGGTATGTATATACGGTAATGGGTATTCTTGTAATTTGTTATAAGAGTGCTTTTAGAAGAAGAAACCTCATTATTTGTTTTAACCATTTAGTTAAATGGTTAATGAGGTGGAGGTATAAGGTGTTGACTTTTATTAAGTGAAGTATGGCTACTTGTTGACTCACTTGGTGAGTCATGGGTTACTGTTGAGGTAAGATGGTATCTAGATATTTTGTAGAAAATATCTAGATATTTTACGGTGAAGGTAAGTTTTTTTTATTATCTTGGCATGCTTCCTTTATTAGTTACAAGACTTAGCCATTCTGCACTTAATTCTTAGCTTGCTCTCTACAACACTCTCATCTCCTCCAAACTTCTCTTCTTCTATCTCAAACCCTAATTGTCTCATGTGTTGAGAAACCTAGAGTTCTTGAGACAAAAACAAACCATTTACACTCTCTACATCACCTAGATTACTTAGATTAGCAAACCAAGTAACCGAGTTACCTTAGTTTAAAGGTAGGAGCCTAAATGTCATGACCCGTAATTTAGCACGTGACCGGCACTTAAATTACGCAATGTCTAAAGGCGTGACATAAATCAAGTAAGCCAAAGCCCAGAAAATCTAAACCCTTTTTTTTGCGGAAAATAATGGAGGTGTAGTTTTGAAATAAATGTATAGTGAATCATATTTTGTCTTTTCAAAATTTGGACAGCACCCCCTTTGTATATTTTGATCCAAAAACATATATACAACAATATATAGGCATCCCTAAGCGGGAGCTAGCTCTTTGCCAACTGGCGGAATCACAACCACGCAATAACATATATATGATATCCAACGACGAAGAATCAACCCAGAAAGAACTAATAAAGAAGTAAGACATCAAAACTCAAGAAAAGCGATCATAAACACATCGCTCTAAGTCTCGCACAAAACCCAAGTCTGATTAAGTCTACCAATATACAATTCTAGTCTCTGATTTGATGTGATGTGATGGAGTTTATCTAGATACAATAGAATATAACAGTAAGAGAGTGGGCACGATCCAACATGTGTCCCACCTACCAAATCAAAACACCCTGGATGAAACTGTATGCCAGCAATACCGCAACTGATCCCAAGCGGTCAAACCTGCAAGAACTGTGGCACAACGGGATGAGTTGCCAACTCGTGAGTAGAAAACATCAGCAAGTAGAATCGAATAAAACAACGATTTCCTATATCACTATATCCTGAAGGTAATACTATGATATCTAGGGTGACCATATATGCATATATGTCAACAATCTATCAATGCAATGACATATATAAATAAATATCCGACATCATATGCCTGTAAGTATGTGGATATCATCTACATGTCTATCAACGACACAAATCAATATCATGGAACCTGAGTGTCCCACACCGACACTCGACATCATGAAAACATAAGCCTGTATATATATATATATATATATATATATATATATATATATATATATATGAGGATATAAACTGCGTGCGTCCATCAACGACACATCAAAATCATGGAACCTAAGTGTCCAACACCGACACTCGAAATATCATGAAAACCCATGTCTAGCATCGACACGTAAATTCTCATATCTCATGCGCCACATCCTCAGATTGGTTTTCATATCCATCTCATATCATAACTCCAAAACAGTATCCTCCGGATATCCGCCGAGCTCTATACAATCATCTGTAAGTAGTGTTCCCTCTGCCAGGCTCACCGTCTACACCACAAAAACCATTTCTTGCCCCGAGGTACCATACTGGATCCACCATGTACCCGCAAACGGCATCTGCCAACTCTTCGAATCGGGCCACGAAAATAAGCTCAGAACTGAGAAAACTCATGGTGGACGCCTCAAAATATCATATCAAGAGAAACTGTGTTTTTAAAACAATACGTAATTTTCTTTGAAATATAACCACGGTTCTCAAATCCAGAGATCTCATGAAAACAACATCTCAAGCAAATAACCATAAAGTACGATGTATGCAACATAGAGTAGTAATATGAGCATATCAGTATATCATGCAAGCATATAATCATAAGGAATGATGTATGCAATATAGAGTAGTAATATGAGCATATCGGTATATCATGCAAGCATGTCAAGTGATAGTACTGAACAATGAAGGTATTTTTACTTTTAAGATTGATATCATGATAGGGCAGTTCTCCTGTGTCAATGGCACGACAATTCTACTGTATAAGTGGCATGGCAATTCTATTGTATAAGTGGCATGGCAATTACCGATAAAGAATGTGTGTGAGCCGGCAAATCTGTGTATGTGTAACATGCACATCAACGGTAATTGTGCAAGTGTACTAGCAAATGATATCATATAGCATTAAATATTGGCACGTGGTATGTACATCACGAGGGGTAATATCCTACACAACATGAACAATAAATGGGTATATCTATCTACACAAGAATCATACGGTCACTTTTAAACGATACACATCGTCGCTTTGAAAATAGGTATGGTTCAGGTGGCAATCTCTAAATCTGCGATCCCACCTCATAACATCCGATATGACAATAATTATCGATCATCATCCTCAAATCACTAGTGCGGATCAATCATCCGGTACATCTCCTCACGTACGGTAATATATCGCACGAGGTCATTGAACATAATAGGGAATTTATCGACCTATACAATAATGAGGGTACGGATCTAAAGTTTCGTACGGCATATTACTCATAAATATACACACACACACACACACACACACATATATCTCTATTCACATTTGTATAAACGTCATATCTTATCAAATCCATAACACCTCTATCTCAATCTCGTGTCGTGTTTATTGATCTCGAACTCATATCCTATCATTATCAACCCATACTTGTTATCTTTCAATTCGTACCTATCATGATTCACTTCTCATTTCATATTCTCAAGCCAATATATATTTTCTAGTGTCAACTTTAATCATATCATATCTTACTAAATCCTATAATAAGGTTACCTTATGCTCGTAGCATATTCTTTATCAAAACTATAATTTAAAACACAACTTCCATATCAATGGTTGCGGGGGTGCTATACGCCATCCATCCGACTTCCCCCGTAGATATAAACCTACTCACCGCAATTCTCCTCGCTTAGCCGAAGTCGATGTGCTTCGTCGTCTCAGAAGTCCACGCTAAGTACCTACAATACAACACACATCGAAATGCAAACATAAATCAATATCCGAAAACCGATACGGTATACGGATTGCCTATAGGTTAGAACCTATAGCCTACGCATACAAAATCAACCAAACAACCCTCGTCCTTGACGTACAAATATCAAACGACGCAATCCAATCTCAAATACCAAAATCACAATTTCAATATCTTTAAAACATAAAGCAGCAACTTAAGAAACCACTCCCAGATTTTGACTCAGGTCAATTGGGACTAAACAAGCAAGTATAAAGAATAGCTTATAGGGTAAGTGAGCTACAGGAAGAAACTCAACACCAAAGCCAACAGGGGGTCCGGCGACAACATACCAAAATCCGGTCTCGCCGGCCGTACATGGGCAGAATCGGTTCGTACTTCTGTGGTGGTCTTCTAGTGGTCTATCTAAGTTAATGGACTTGTTTGATTTTCTTGGAAATATTCCAGATAACTCCAGATACCCTGTAGGCCTTTAAGTTTCACAAAACCGACACGGGAAAATTCTAACTTCCTATTTTGGGTTCTAAACTCAATTCCAGACCATAAAATCAATTCCTAAGGTCTTGTAAATACTAACTACACCTCAATTGGCCATTTAACAGCAACTTATAATTTTCTAAAATCACAAACCTATTTAACTCAAATTTTAAACAAAATACTTAACGCAAAACACTAAACTAAAGTGTATAGATTATCTCATAAGCAACTAAAGAAATTTCCTGAGTCGCCTAAGTCTTCAAAATCCATACTTGAATGGTTCAAAGGTCTTAGAATAGTGTTGTGCATGTTTTTAATGAAGGTTGCATAGGGTTTTATCAAAGGAATGGAGATGATGCATGGAGGTAGTGAGGGAATGAAGGAGATGGAGAAATACAAGAAGAAATCAACGGGGAATGAGGAATAGGGCAGCCAAGTATCACTCTCCTCTCTCTTAGGCTCACTTTCTCAACAAAATATCTATTTTGTTTTATCTCATTTTTAACCATGGCATCAAATTTGATTCTATTCACAGTAAACCTTTGTATTCTTCTCTTTTCTTTATTTTGCTTTTCTTTTTAAATCTCACAAGTCACACACACTCACAAAACTCACATGCACTTGACATGGTGCACAAGTCACGGAAAAATGTAAAAACACGGATATGACCAAAAATCCGATAAATATCATTAAAATAAATAAATCATTTTAATCTCCGATTATTTTCCAAATATTGGTATATACTTATACCATTTTACGAAAAATCCCTATTCGCAGTTCGAATAGTTTTCGCGAAATATATTATTTTAATATTAAATTTCCAAAAATAATATTTTTATATTTCTGAAATGTTACAGTCTTCCCCCCTTAAATAAATTTGGTCTCCGAATTTAAATTTAACTCCCCAAATACAAAAATATTTCAATAATCAGCTCAATCAACGGGGCTCCGAAATCACGGAAGATACTGAAATATCACGACGCATCGTGTGCGCCTGAAAACGAGTACGAAACTCAAATCAAACTCCGTCAAGTATCACGCAATCACTGGAGTTATAAAGAAAATACGAATATCGAATTCCACTACTGGAATCCAAATGCACTGTATCCAAAATCATAATACATATATAGCACACATCTTTGTAAAACCATTTTAAAAACTGAATAAACACATGCAAAATCTTTCTCAAATCTCCGTGCTATGCGTAGCTCAAGGCACAAGTGGCGGACGATCATTTGTAAAGTAGTAAATATATACTTATATATATTTTGCTCAATTTATACGTCCTGCCTTTTTGAAATATCCCAGAAGGTTCTCTTTATAAAATTTCGTGTCACTCGCAGACACGTACGAAATAGTGAGACTATAGCACTTTTTTTTTGAAAACCTTTGGTAACTTTTTATGCATGCAAAAGTATTCATGTACTGTCCTCAGACCAGCTCTGCTCGGCTACTATATAATATAGTATCCATTATCAAAACACAATACTCATAAATAAAATCAGCCTCAAAAGGCATATCCAACATCACATGTGTCTGGTGCGCACGGAAATCAAATCCAATATAAATGCCACAATATGCACAAAAGCAAAACTAAGTGTAATGAGTGTGCGCGAAAGTATCTGTCCAGTGCAACGGATGTGCACGACAACAATATCAAATGCATCTATAGTGCATGAAAATCTTAATCAAGCGCAACAACCATGCACGAATGAAGTCTCCATCAAGTGCATCCAACATGTGCGAATAAAATCCCAATCAAGTGCATCCAACATGCACGAATAAAAATCTCAATCAAGTGCATTCAACATGCACGAATAGAAAACCCAATCAAGTGCACCCGGTGTGCACAAAATCTCATATCCTACGCCCAACATGCGCGAAAATCTAAATCAAGTGCATCTAGTCCGCATAAAATATCCAGTGCAATAGTATGCATGATAACGAACGTCAAATGCAGACGCGTATGAAAACATAATCTGGTGCAACAACTGCACGAAAAATCATTAACATCTCAATGATCACAAAACAACACCGAGCATGCCAAGGTGTATAAGATCATAAACGTGTGCAACTGTGTGCACAAAACATGAATCGATGCACTGCAAGCACATATAAGGTATACCGAGTGCATAAGTAAAGGTAAGTGCATATAACATGCAAGAAATCAAATCAACGGTATCAAATCCACAAAACCATAAATACGTGCTAGGAAGACACAAATCGATATCAAGTGCAATAGATATGCACAAATCATAAACCAATGTAGCGGTGTATATAACATAAATCAAGTGCAATAACTGTGCACAATATAAATCTCCAGTAAGTGCAGCCATGGTGCACAAAAACATAAATCATGAAACCCAATTATCGAAACTCAAGTCCAAGCGATAAAAGTGTGAGACTCGGATCACAAAACGCAAATCGCAATAACTGACATTGAGGTACACCTCCTACAATGTCGAAAAACCCCTCTCTCTAAGTCTCGCAACCACAATCTCACTAAGTCTCATTACTTATACAATTTACAAATTTTGATTGATGGAGTTGACTAGATACAATATGAAGTATAAATACAAGAGTGGGTACGATACAAATGCCCCACCTACCAATGCAAAACACCCAAATGAAGCTATGTGCTAGCGATGCCGCTACGGATCCATGCGGTCAACCTGCAAGAACTGTGGCACAACGGGGGTGAGTTGCCAACTCGTGAGTAGAAAAACATTTACAAGTAGAAAATCAAATAAACAGCGACTTCTAGGTCAACTATATCATAAAGGTAATACTATGATATCTAGGATGGTCGGGTCTATATATGTGCCAACACTAATATCAATGTCAATCAGCATGTGGATATCATCCAACAACATGATCAATGTATGTATGCATGTGGATCTCGTCCACGTGTCAACCAATGACACAATCTCATGCATGTAAATATCATAAAAGCATATGCATGAATGTATGAGGATATAAATCAGCGTGTGTCCCCGCGACACATCAAAATCATGGAACCTGAGTATCCAGCATCGACACTCGAAACATCATGAAACCCGTGCCCAACATCGGCACGTAAATCCTTATCTCACTCGGGCTCCGTCAGTCGGGATCGGCCCACGGGCTCCGTCAATCCGGATCGGCCTATATCATCTCTCGACTCCGGTCGGTATCCTCCGGATATCTGCTGAGCCCAAGTACTATCACCGGTAGGTAGTGTTCCCCTGCCAGGCTCACCGTCTAACAATACGAGTCTTCTTGCCCCGGGGTACCTCATCGGGTCCACCATGTACCCGCAGACGGTGTCTACCGCTACTCGAATCGGGTTTCACATGCCACTCTCAGAACCGAGAAATCATATGGTGGACGCACTGAAATATCATATCAAGAGAAACCGGGTTTTTAAAACAGTACATGCTTTCTTTTGAAATAGCCACAGTTCTCAAATCCAGAAATCTCATGAAAACAGCATATCTCAATGCGTAAAAGCGTAAAGCATGATGTATGCGACATATAACAGAATGTAAGCATATCCGTATATCATGCAACATGGAACAGTAATATGCACCTATCGAGGGAAAACCGCTTCTTTAAATGAATCCAGTTTTTAAAATATATCATGCGGTTCCCAAATCTCCAAAATCAAATACAAAATCGTATAATGGTGCATATGTGTACGTACGCAAGTATGGTGTACAATATGTATGTGCGCAAGTATGGTGTACAACATGTATGTGCGCAATTATGGATGTAGCAATCCTACTGTGTAGTGACATGGCAATTATCGATGATGAAGTGTGTGAGCCGGCAAATCTGTGTACTGTAACATACGCATCATCGATAATGGTGTAGGTGTATTAGCACAGGTATAAGTAATGCAATGCGAATAACATGAATGCAGCATATGGTAAATCACATGCAAATGCTGACGGGTATACGTATCTATCATGACCGAGTCAGTGAATCTATCAATCGACATCTAGCCACACGACACCACGTACGGTATAATCCATCGTACGGCAGCCTCTAGTCAAGGATATGGATCAAACATCAAGTCAAACTTATCACGTACGGAAAATCATCGTACGGCGGCATTAAACTATCAGGGATCCTATCAACCTATTAGACGAGGAGGGTACGGACCTAACGTCTCGTACGGATATCATACATGATTCACGACATTCTATATATATCTATATGCCTATGTCCCAAGTCACATCCATAACAATCTCGTATCAGGGGACCAGCAAGGTATCAATCACCACAATCGACTCGCATCCGTACACCAACACAACACCAAGTCATCATATCGCATCGTACATTCTTTTCATCACATCTATCTCTCAGTCGAATCAATTCTACATAAACATTCTATCTTACTATAAGCATACGTATCTAATCTAACATACACACCTGAACCATACAAACAGTTTTTGAAAGATGCGAATCGTAGTTTGAAAGTAGGGGCTTTGGTGTTTTTAAAGAAAAAGATATCATTTGAAAATCTGTAACGTCCCTCAAGGTATCTGTTTAAAAGATACATACAATTCTTCAGTTTGGAAATAGGTATGGTTCGGATGACCCATCTACGTCGGCTATCTAGTCCTATAGTACCCTAAACGGCAATATCGTCAACCGTCATCCTCAAATTCCGTCATCACATATTAGTCGTATCAAAACACTTCTAACTATTCTTAGTTTCTAATATAGTTTCTATAGCTATCTTATAATTCTAACCCTAGTTTGCTACTCTAGGTTTTCTTAACCATATGCTACAAATCGGATTCCACCAAAACTTTGCGGGGGTGCTATATGCCATCCACCCGACTTCCCCCGTAGATATAGATCTACTCACCTTGCGACTTGCTTGCCGAAGTTGATGATGCTACACTCCGTCGCCTCGGAATCCACGAGAAGGTACCTACAATAATACACAATCGCAATCGTTTATTAAAATCGAATCCGGAAACCAAAACGGCACACGGATCGCCTATAGGTTAAAACCTATAGGCCACGCATGCAAAACCAACCAATTATCCCTTGTCGTTGATGTACGAACATCCAACAACCAAAAACAATACCAAATATCAAAACTTAGCATTTCAAAAGACGGAAAACATAGCCAAAATCACACCAAAGTGCTCCCAGATTTGACTCAGGTCAAACTAAGAAAAGTTGCATATACAAAGGGCCTTAAATATATAGCAGATAACACCCGACAAAACCCCACAGCCATCCCTCCTAATCTGGCCGCAATTTGCGGCCAGAATGCTTATTTTTGCGGCCACAGTACGATGGTTGGTTCTCAGGTCTTCAGAGTACACCCCAGGTTGCCTGCACGACTCCCAATATTCGCTAAATAATTTTTAGTGTCTCCGGGTTACTTCAGATTCCCATATACCCTCACAATTCAACACAAAACTGACATAATGAATTCCTAAATCCGTATTTTGGTTTCTATACTCAAACCCAGGTCTTGTAACAGTCACAAGAGTTCATCAAATCCACTTTTTAAACCTAAACCCTCTCTAGGGATTTCTATCCTCACAACCACTATACCAATTCAACTTCTAAACTATCTAAAATACAAGAAAACTAAAAACTAACTAAATGGAAGGGATTATACCCTATGGATGAAACTCAAGAGAAACCTTAGCTTCCTAATGTCATCAAAATCCAACTTTGCTTGGTCTATTTTGTAGAGGATGAAGAGGGGATCATTTTTAATGAAAGGGGTTTAGGGTTTGGATAAATATTTGGAGATGATATTTGGAGATTTATGTGGAGGGAGATGAGGATGAATGAAAATGAAAGAGAGAAAATAATGGGGGAAATGAAAGGTGTGGCTGCCCCTCTCTCTCTTTCCTCTCTTATTCTCACCCTCATTCACTCATTTTCTCACACCCTCTCTCTCTAATCTTCATGACTCCTTTTTCCCTTTTCTTTTCTTTTCTCACCAATAAACACATAAACCCAATAAAACAACACAAATGAAATAACATGTAACATGTCATGGTGCACTGACCATGGAAAACTGTAAAAACACGAATTTGGCCTAATCGCGATTAGCAGTCCACTAATCGAGTTTTTATTTAAACTGCATATAATAAATTTTAAAATTGCCAAATCCTTTAAATATATTTTTAAATGAATAAATCATTTTAATTTCCATTTATTTCACAATATTATCGGTATATATTTATACCCTTTTTCGAAAACCCTAATTTCGCAAATCGGGCAGTTTTCGGGAAAATATATTATTTTAATATTAAATTCCCCAAAATAATATTTTATATTTTCTGAAATGTTACACGTCCGTTCTCGATCAACTCACAACATATCTGGTGAGGTCTTTCTATCTGAAACTGGTCAACTTATCGATCTCACATCGGTGCATCTGACGAACAACGTCCTCTCTTGCTCGATTTACTCTAGATCTGAGTAAGATCCTTCAACTGGAATTCTTCAACTCAACTGAGCCTGTATCGGCACATCAAATCTTACGAATCATAACAGTCACTCCACTCGAGATAGACTAGCTACCTCCTGTCACATCTCTGTTTGAAAGCTCCAGCGGATTCGGCTCATAAACTCTGGAAACGACATCCCATCAATCTCAGCAACTGCTGGGTCATCTGTCTGCACAGTAGATAACATCATGATCTCTGAGGTAGGCTGTACATCAACAGTCCTCACAATCTAGCAGCTTCTATCAATGGCCCGATCATCCGGTGCAAAACCGAACACTCGCCTCAAACGAGAGATCATAACACAACACTATACCTACACGTCCCTATGTCACCAGAAAACAACATGGTCAGTCCTCGTCCATGACGAGCTCGCCCTGACCGCAACACTAGCAGCAACTCAATCTGCGCTCAAACCATGGTGACAGGAACCTCAAGCAGGTATCGAGAAAGATAAATCACATGAATGAAAGAAATCATCATACCCCAAATGGATATATGATCATAGGAACCAATAGTATCAAAGATCTCAAGATATGTATATCCTAAGGTTTCTTAAGTGGAGTATCGTATCGTAAATATGCCGCGGAACATACATACGGTACGTCACTCTACTCAAGCTACCTACTCCATCAGTCAAGGTCAACCTATGAAACAAAGGTTTGGGTCTAATACCCCCCGTTAAGTCTTTGTTCCGTAAGGTCAAGCCTAGGTTCCGAAATATAAACGCCCTAGACTCCTCATAGTCAAGCCCAGACTCAAACAAAGGTTAAACCTAACACGTTGATACCAACTTTGTCACAACCCGTAATTTAGCATGTGACCGACACTTAAATTACGGAACGTCTAAAAGCGTGACGTAAATCAAGTAAGCCGAAGCCCAGAAAATCTAAACCATTTTTTTGCGGAAAATAATGGGGGTGCAGTTTTGAAATAAAGGTATAGTGAATCATATTTTGTCTTTTCGAAATTTGGACATCACGTTCTTTGTATATATTAATCCAAAAACATATATACAACAATATATAGGCATCCCCAAGCGGGAGCTAGCTCTTCGCCAACTGGCGGAATCACAACCACGCAATAACTTATATACGACGCCCAACGGCGAAGAATCAACCCAGAAAGAACTAATAAAGAAGAAAGACATCAAAACTCGAGAAAAGCGATCATAAACCCATCGCTCTAAGTCTCGCACAAAACCCAAGTCTGACTAGGTCTACCAATATACAATTCTAGTCTCTGATTTGATGTGATGTGATGCAGTTTATCTAGATACAATAGAATATAACAGTACGAGAGTGGGCACGATCCAACATGTGTCCCACCTACCAAAGCAAAACACCCTGGATGAAGCTGTGTGCCAGCAATACCGCAACTGATCCTAAACGGTCAAACCTGCAAGAAACTGTGGCACAACGGGGGTGAACTGCCAACTCGTAAGTAGAAAACACCAGCAAGTAGAAATTGAATAAAACAACGATTTCCTAGGTCACTATATCCTGAAGATAATACTGTGATATTTAGGGTGACCACATATGCATATATGTCATCAATCTATCAATGCAATGACATATATAAATAAACATCCAATATCATATACCTGTAAGCATGTGGATATCATCCACGTGTCTATCAACGACACAAATCAATATCATGGAACCTGAGTGTCTCACACTGACACTCGACATCATGAAAAAATAAGCCTGTGTGTGTGTGTATGAGGATATAAATCCCGTGTGTCCATCAACGACACATCAAAATCATGGAACCTAAGTGTCCAACACCGACACTCGAAACATCATGAAAACTCGTGTCTAGCATCGACACAAATCCCCATATCTCAGGCGCCGCATCTTCAGATCAGTCCTCATATCCATCTCATATCATAACTCCAAAACGGTATCCTACGGATATCCACCGAGCTCTATACAATCACCGGTAAGTAGTGTTCCCTTTGCCAGGCTTATCGTCTACACCACAAAAACTATTTCTTGCCCCGGGGTACTATACCGGGTCCACCATGTACCCACAAATGGCATCTGCCAACTCCTCGAATCGGGTCTCGAAAACAAGCTCAGAACTGAGAAAACTCATGGTGGACTCCTCGAAATATCATATCAAGAGAAACTGTGTTTTTAAAACAATACGCAATTTCTTTTGAAATATAACCACGGTTCTCAAATTCAGAGATATCATGAAAACAACATCTCAAGCAAATAACCATAAAGTACGATATATGCAACACAGAGTGGTAATATGAGCATATCGGTATATCATGCAAGCATATAATCATAAGGAACGATGTATGCAATATAGAGTAGTAATATGAGCATATCAGTATATCATGCAAGCAAGTTAAGTGATAGTGCTGAACAATGAAAGTACTTTTACTTTTAAGATTGTTATTATGATAGGGCAGTTCTCCTGTGTCAATTGCACGACAATTCTACTGTATAAGTGGCATGGCAATTACCGATGAAGAATGTGTGTGAGCCGGTAAATCTGTGTATGTGTAACATGCGCATCAACGGTAATTGTGCAAGTGTACTAGCAAATGATATCATATAGCATTAAATACCGGCACGTGGTATGTACATCACGAGGGGTAATATCCTACACAACATGAACAATAAATGGGTATATCTATCTACACAAGAATCATACGGTCACTTTTATACGATACACATCGTCTCTTTGAAAATAGGTATGGTTCAGGTGGCAATCTTTATATCGGCGATCCAACCTCATAACATCCGATATGACAATAATCATCGATCATCATCCTCAAATCACTAGCGCGGATCAATCATCCGGTACATCTCCTCACGTACAGTAATCTATCGTACGAGGTCATTAAACAAAATAGAGAATCTATCGACCTATACAATAATGAGGGTACGGATCTAAAGTCTCGTACGGCATATTACTCACACACACACACACATCTCAATTCACATTTGAATAAACGTCATATCTTATCAAACCTACAACACATCTATCTCAATCTCGTGTCGTGTTTATCGATCTCGAACTCATATCCTATCATTATCAACCCATATTTGTTATCTTTCAATTCATACCTATCATGTTTCACTTCTCATTTCATATTCTCAAGCCAATATATATTTCCTAGTGTCAACTTTAATCATATCATATCTTACTAAATCCTATAATAAGGTTACCTTAAGCTCGTAGCATATCCTTTATCAAAACTATAATTTAAAACACAACTTCCATATCAATGGTTGCGGGGGTGTTATACGCCATCTACCCGACTTCTTCCGTAGCTATAAATCTACTCACCACAATTCTCCTCGCTTAGCCGAAGTCGATGTGCTTCGTCGTCTCGGAAGTCCATGCGAAGTACCTACAATACAACACACATCTAAATGCAAACATAAATCAATATCCGAAAACCGATACGGCATACGGATTGCCTATAGGTTAGAACCTATAGTCTACGCATGCAAAATCGATCAAACAACCCTCGTCTTTAACGTACAAATATCAAACGATGCAATCCAATCTCAAATACCAAAACCACAATTTCAATATCTTTAAAACATAAAGCGGCAACATGAGAAACCACTCCCAGATTTTGACTCAGGTCAATTGGGACTAAACAAGCAAGTATAGGGAATAGGTTATAGGGTAAGTGAGCTACAGGAAGAAACTCAACACCAAAGCCAACAGGGGGTCCGGCGACAACATACCAAAATACGGTCTCGCCGGCCGTACAGGGGCAGAATTGGTTCGTACTTCTGTGGTGGTCTTCTAGTGGTCTATCTAGATTAATGGACTTGTTTGATTTTCTTGAAAATATTCCAGATAGCTCCAGGTACCCTGTAGGCCTTTAGGTTTCACAAAACCGACACGGGAAAATTCTAACTTCGTATTTTGGGTTCTAAACTCAATTTCAGGCCATGAAATCAATCTCTAAGATCTTGTAAACACTCACCACACCTCAATTGGCCATTTAACAACAACTTATAATTTTCTAAAATCACAAACCTATTTAACTCAAATTTTAAACAAAAATACGATATTTAACGCAAAACACTAAACTAATGTGTATAGATTACCTCATAAGCAACTAAAAAAATTTCTTGAGTTGCCCAAGTTTTCAAAATCCATACTTGAATGGTTCAAAGGTCTTAGAATGGGGTTGTGCATGTTTTTAATGAAGGTTGCATAGGGTTTTGGCAAAGGAATGGAGATGATGCAGGGAGGTAGTGAGGGAATGATGGCGATGGAGAAATACATGAAGAAATTAATGGGGAATGAGGAATAGGGTAGCTAAGTCTCGCTCTCCTCTCACTTAGGCTCACTCTCTCAACAAAATATCTATTTTGTTTTATCTCATTTTTAACTATGGCATCAAATTTGATTCTATTCACACTAAACTCTTGTTTTGTTTTCTTTTCTTTGTTTTCCTTTTCTTTTTAAATCTCACAAGTCACACACACTTACAAAACCCACATGCACATGACATAGTGCACAAGTCACGGAAAAATGTAAAAACACGGATTTGACCAAAAATCCGATAAATATCATTAAAATAAATAAATCATTTTAATCTCCGATTATTTTCCAAATATTGGTATATACTTATACCATTTAACGAAAAATCCCTATTCGCAATTTGAATAGTTTTCGCGAAATATATTATTTTAATATTAAATTTTCAAAAATAATATTTTTATATTTCTGAAATGTTACACCAAAGTAGACAATCTCGGTTGGATCATCTTTGACGTGTGGAAGCCGTCGATCAAGCTCGATCATGGAGGCCGCTAGAAGCATGCTAAAGAAGAGGAGTGAAGACCTGAAGGACTCGAGTCTCATAGTATAAACTTCTTTCACAGTAGAAAGCTTCTTTAGTTGCTAGTTAGGTTTATGGTAGATCCGATTTAGGGTTATTCTAGCGCGAAGTTTACATCATTAGAAAAAAATTTGTTTTGCAATCGGCCTCGGTTGATGTCCAGGGCGTTAGCATATCCTTTCATTGTATCGGTGCCAACCCATAAACCCTACACTAGCAGGTTTAAGCAATGTTAAAGTAACGAAACCGAAATAACTCCGAAACACGAAACACAAATCAATGTTTCCGTCGAAATTTTCAGAGGCTCTAATTTTTTTTAAACAATTGCAGAGTACTCCTTTGGTTGTTAGATGAACACAGAACAAAATCGAGGTAATTCCATCATGTTGTGGCCGGCGAAAACCTTGATTTAACAGGCCCCACCGGTTTTCCTATGTGGAATTGACTTGAGTTTTGTTCTGGCTTCTTATCTCTTGGATTTGGGGGTTCAGGTGTTGTTTGTTTTTTCCCCAGGATGGGTATTTTGTTATCTTTGAGTTTGAGGCAATACCGAGTATTTCGAAGTCGTTATTTTTAAAACTGTTTAATAGATTTCAGTGCATACACTTTTATCTGCGACCGTGAATGTTATTTGAGCGGTATAACTCGTCTAACTACTATATGTTCATTTAGACGGGTTTGCGAACATGATATTCACGTTGATGTTCTATGTTTGTGCTGTGGTTGTTGTTGGATAGTCATGGTGGATAGCTTGTGGTGCAATGTTAGTGGTATAGTTAACATTATTTGTACATTTGTTATTGCAGGGCGAGCGTCCGACATGTGGATTGCCTTCACTGCCATGTTGTATATTATTTGTTTGGGGCACGACCCGGTTGAGGTCGATGCCACCAATGTACATATTATTTTCATTTTATGTACTAGGATTACCCCGTGGTGGAGTGCAGGAATAACCGGGTTCTAGAAGGTAACAAGCCCGCATCTCATAGCGTTGAGACGGAGGGGGCTTCATTCTAGAATTGACAGGCTATTCGCCGCACTCGTAGGGGATATATGATGACCCACGGAGGGGCACCCAAGTTACTGAATTCCGTGAAGTGCTGAGTGGTCCATTCACTTTGTTGAAGGGGGTTGCCTCACTTCTAGGATTGGTGGGTAACTTGCTGTGCTCGTGGGGTTCAGGTTTCATTGCACAGGCTATACACGCGCCGAGAACTTCGGGTTTTATTTGCGGCTCAAATGAAACCCGAGACTCCAAGATTATCCACCATTCTGTGTTGCTTGCTGAGATTTTGTGATGTAGGTTATTATCATGCCTGGGACGAATGTTATATATATTTATATATACTAGTAGATGTTGAATATGTTTTGCACCCGCGTTAGTCCAGCCCCCGCTCTGTCGTTAGTTAAGTAACTTAACGGGTGATAACGGGGCCCAGTGGCGAATGCGGATGGTATATACGTACATTGTATTTTCGTTCTTTTCTGGTGTGATAGGTTAATTGATATGACCGCATTAATTTTGATTAATGCAAGAAAAGAAATCTAAAAAGATGTTATTGGAACAAATTTTGAAAAACTATAGTTATATTCTTTCGCTTTGCATAGTGGTATTCGGTTGTGAATATCCAGCACCTCATTCCAGGAAGCTAGAGCCGAGATCCCTTTGCGGGGAGTGGCCTCTTGAGCAAAAGTCTATACTGTAGATTACTCGGTTTTCTTCAAAACCAGAAATTTTCAAAAGCGGAGACTAAACTACTCCTTTTCAAAACTGCTCAGGTTCCTTCAACGATATCAAGTTTATTACGTTAAAGGGTTTTTCGCCAAAAACCCAGCCGTAGCCCTCCGTCATTTCGGATGAGTAACACCTAGTATTTGTGTTGCGTTTGTTGGCCTTTGTCAAGGCGTATTGTACGGTAGCTAGATATTGCTTGTCTGTTGCATTTAGATGCGATTATCTAGGACAGTCGTATAACTTTGTTGGCCTTTATCAATGGTTTATACGGGTGGGTCTAGCTTAATCCAGGATAATGAAGGATTGAACTTGACTAGTGGTTTATGATTTGTTGGGTTTTTTCAAGGTCGTGAACCGCTAGGGGCAAAAAACACATCGGGAGTTTCAAATATAAAGGAAACTTGCAGTTTTTTGGCATACCTTCTGGAGTGTGGTGACTAGAGTGTATTCCATCTAGGTCATCATACAATAATAGTTGGATCCCGATCCCACTGATGGGTAGGATTACTCTCAGGAGTTTATTTCACTTAACAATCAATGCTATAAACCAAGTAGGTGTCTAGAACGGTGTTAGCGGGGCTACGCCTCCAGGGAAAAAAGGTTATATAATTAAGGAACTTCGCGAAAGAGTTGGAAAACCTCCCTCGAAGTACCAACACTAGCTTTTCCGATAGGTTAAGCAAGTATTGTGACGTGCGATTAATCCTGACTAGTTCTTCTTTTAAGGTTTGAAGAAGAATTTGAGAAAACAGTGGGAGTCATCCTGATTAGATAAATTAATAACCAATCTAATATTGCAAGAGCGCACGCTAAGTGTTTCTTTTCTCTCTCTCCAGATAGCAACCATTTCACACCCTAATCAAGATAATAAAACGTATCGCTTGACCAATCCGAATTCTTATTCGGGGCTGGGGAACGTCGGTTCAGCTCTAAACTTTGACAGCTGTCATGAGTATGAGCAAGGAAAAGAGGATTGTATGAATTCCTTGATGACCCCAACAAAGAAGAAGCATACTATTGCGTCTCCTTCAGGTATTTTTGTTATTGAGAACTGTTTTTTGGTCAGTCCAACCTTCTGGATACTAGATACCGGATCATGATCTTATATTTGTAATTTATTGCAGGGACTAAGAAAAAGTAGGATAGTTGGACCTGGTGATATGTCCGTCAGAGTAGGGAACGGAGCACAAGTTGATACTGCTGCCGTCGGTGAATATCACCTAGTGTTGCCAAAAGGCAATACTTTGATTTTTGAACAATTGCTATTATATACCTTCCATGGTTTGCAACATCATATCAGTTTCTTTACTTAATAAAGATGGATATAAGTTTGTTCTTGATAAAAATATCATGAACATTTACCTTAATCAGGTATTGATTGCAGAAGGTACACTGTGTAATGGTATCTATGTTCTAAATCAAAATACAGTTTTCAATGTACAAAACACACGTAAGAGGAAGAGTTCAGATACGAACGAATCCTACTTGTGGCATTGTAGACTTGGCCATATCGGAGAGTAAAGACTGTGTAAATTACATAAGGATGGATATTTGGATACGTTTGAATTTTCATCTTATGAAACTTGTCAGTCTTGTCTCAAGGGAAAGATAACCAAATCTCCGTTCACCGGACACGGAGAAAGAGCAGGAGAGCTCTTGGGACTCATACACGGTGATGTATGTGGTCCAATGTCTATACATGCATGGGGTGGGTTATCGTACTTCATCACATTCACTGACAATCTCTCTAGGTTCGGGTATGTGTATCTTATGAAACACAAATCTGAAACTTTTGAGAAATTCAAAGAATTCAGAAAGGAAGTAGAGAACCGGACTGGTAAAAGTATCAAGATCCTCCGGTCTGATAGAGGAGGGGTGTAACAACTTCAATTTTAGTGTACATAAAATTCATTTAAAAATTAATGTATACTTGAGGTATTTACTTTTCCTGTGAGTACTATAAGAATTTGTTTTGCTTTTTAATAGCAAGAAAGAGCTTATAGCTTATTGGTAAGACCTTGCACTGCTGAACCAAAACACCAGAGTTCAAATCACATCAGCCGCATTAATTTTTTATTTGTTTTCTTTTAAATTTTTAGAAGCCTAAGAGCCTACACGTGCATAACTCGTAAAAACCAAAAGTCACATATAAAAAAAACTGGCCCAGGGGGTAGACAAATCGGCAAGGGACATGTGGCCCCGAAACCCGGCCTGACTCGGCCGGATCGGGCCGACGGCGTGGCTGACTCGGCCGGCGCCGATGGGTCAACTCGGCCGGATCTGATTCTTCTCTTCTTGACTCTTGTGTCGTTTTGTCTCCCCATAACCCCTGAATAGTTTAAAAACACTGCACAATTACAGAGACCATAAAATCCCTTTAATTATGCAATTTAAATGCAATTTTTTCTATCAAACCCTAACCATAATCTTTTCCTATAAATACCACTCCAATTCACACCCCTTCACTCACAAACTCTATCCAAACTCTCAAGAAAATTCTCTAGAACTTTTGTGTACAAGTGGAGTTAGCAAAGGGCGAAGTTCCAACGAACTTCCGACGACGACCCTAGGAGCTCCCGGCAACGAAACGACGCACCGGCACCTCCTACCACTCCCTTTTCCTCTTCTCTACACTAAAAACCCGTAAGTCCCTCCTCCCTCTTCTCTTTTCTATTCTGAAAACTCATAATTCTAAAACCCGACGGAAGCGGAGTTAATCCGACTTCCTATTCGGTTTTTCTTTAAAAGTTCCATTTTTCTTAAAACAACAATACCAAACCCTCACAACATGACTATTAATTATTAACAAAATATATTGAACAAGTTCCATATCAAAAGAATTCATATTTCAATTTTTATTGCACTTTTACAGAAAAATACCATATAGTTTAGCTTCGACATAAAAACATTATTACCCTTACTATACCTTTAGATAGTTCACGAGGTAATGACATATCTCTTCACAACACTCATATGTAACATAGCATGATGATATTGGGAAACATGGATTTGGGAAAATACGGTTTTACACAAAACTATCTCAAACTTATAAAAACCTTTTTCTACCGGATATGTATTTTTAACAAATCTTTGCAATAAGCCGCTATAACCCATTTTGGGGAACCCGTTCGGGATGGTGCGGATTATCGCACATCTTCGGGCTTAGTAGTGCGAGATGCAGACCTCCACAAGGAGTATACGGTCTCGAAAGATTTTAAAAATACAAATATCTTAAGAAAATGAGATTTCTAGAAAAAAAATAATAAATTAAATTATTTTTATAAATATATATATGTATCATCAAAATATCTATTTTTGATATAGTATAAATATTCCAACTTTTCTAAATAAAAAATAATCACTTTATATTAAAATACCATGCAATTCCATACAAGTTCAATACTTTACAATTAAATACCATATATTATGAAATTATGTTTTACTTACTAGAAATGTCACATATATAAAATATACATCTATGAAAACTCTAAAGACGATAATTAAATACTTGAGGTGTATTTTGAAAATTATACAAAATTATTTTTACATAAACCCCCTCAAGTTTTATAAATTACAATAAGGACCCTAGTAAATATAGGTTTAAGCAGGACCAATCTTTTGAGCCTCAGGGAGCCGGAGATATGGGTGCTTGCCTATTTAAGCTAGACAACTTAACAAATGGTGTTATCAATACGGTAATCGTCTTTGAAAAAGACACAAATTCTGCCGTCCATATGCAGCGGTTACCGATAACACTAAAACCTAATTCAGGACTTCAATTTCTTTTCTAATCGTTCTGACTCAGACTGTGTCTCATTATAAATAATCTGAATTGAATATGATTCAAGTACAAACTACAATTCAATATGAATCCATGAATCCATATATTCAATCTATTCAATCTGTATTAACTGAACCGAATCATAGATATACCTCCATTTACATGATTCTCCAGCTACATCCATTTACTGATATCATGGTTTCGGCAAATCATCCATCTATACAATTTATAATACAAGACAATACAATTTACAATACAATACAAACAATACAATCAAGATATCGCGGGGTTTAAGGGATAGATTGGTACGGAAGGTGTTAGAAATGGCACGAGACTACAAATTAAGACACCTAACCTGTATTCCATTACTGTTGTACCGTGACATAAACGGTTCCTTATACATTCCGTTCACCTTAGTCTTCTGTCTACTGAGACTTCTCTCGTATACACTGGCATCCTTCTGTACCAAGCTACAAACAACAGCGTTAACAATATAATACAACTTTAAAAACTACACACTTTCTCTCTGTCTATTCTACTTCTCTCTTATCTTTGAGACTTACCGAGCAATTGTTCGCTGACAACATTCCTTCTCTTTCTTCTTTGGAATGTTGTCAGGTGGTTCGGACCTTCAGGAGATCGAGCCCACCAGCGAGGACTTGGATCGGCTAGCCTACGACCCAGAGCTTTAGATTCTTTGTACACAATTCATTTCAGTACTTTCCATTTCTGTTATGCCACAGTTTAAGCATTGCTTTCATTCAGGTGTATTTACTTTTCCATGTACTGTAAAAGAATGTTAATAAATAAAGTTGCTGTTCATTACATTTGTCTCTAGTGTATATTCCTTTTATATTGCTTAGTTACGCTTAGCGTATTTATTTCTGAGTAAATACGTAGCGGCCTCGTAACGTCCTCTGCCCGTATACTGGGAAGTGGGGCATGACAAGGGGAGTACTTGAGCACGGAATTCCAGGGCTTTCTGAAAGAGAATGGTATTCTCTTTCATCTTACTCCTCCGTATATATAACAGCATAACGGTGTATCGGAGTAGAGAAACCGTATCCTATTGGACATGGTTCGCTCCATGATGAGTAATGCAGAATTGCCTCTTTTATTCTGGGGGCTTACGCTTGATGCGGCAGCGTACCTATTGAATCAGGTTCCGTCTGAATCTATGCCTAAGACTTTATATGAAATATGGAGTGGTAAAAGACCATGTCCTAAGCGTATTAAGATATGGGGTTGTCTGGCCTATGTGAAAACACAGAACTGGACAGACTAGAGGTATGGTCAGTTCTATGTAAGTTTGTAGGGTATCCAAAGAATTCGCATAGATATCTGTTCTACCACACTGAGGAACAGAAGGTGTTTGTATCTCGCCACACCATCTTTTTAGAAGGGAATTTCTTATAAAAGAAATTAGTAGGAGTACGGTAGAATTGGAAGAAACTTCAGATCCATAAACTAAAACTGAAGATTTGGTGGAACCTCGGGATTCAATAACCCCAGACGAACCTCAGCCACTCTGCAGATCTGGTAGGATTTCTCATCCGCCCGAGAGATACTATGGTTTTCTCATAGACGAGGATCGAGATGATTGTATCTTGGAAGAAGACGATCCTACTAGTTTCAGACATGCAATTATCAGTAGAGACTCTGATAAGTTGATGGATGCTATGCGATCCGAAATGGAGTCCATGTACACCAATAAAGTGTGGACTTTGGAAGTTGCTCCACCCGGGGTAAAACCCATTGGATGTAAATGGATCTACAAAAACAAGATTGGTGTAAATGGGCAGGTGAAAACTTATAAGGCTAGACTTGTTGCAAAAGGTTTTCGTCAAAGACCAGGATTGGACTATGACAAAACTTTTTCTCCAGTGGCTATGCTCAAATCCATTCGGATCTTACTTGCCATTGCTGCCTTCCATGACTATGAAATCTGGCAGATGGACGTAAAAACGTCTTTTCTGAATAGAAGTTTGGAAGAGTGCGTTTATATGGATCAGCCAGAAGGTTTTGTATACGGTGGGAGCAGCGGGAAGGTTTGCAAGTTGCTTAAATCCATTTATGGATTAAATCAGGCATCGTGGAGCTGGAACATCTGTTTTGATGAAATAGTCAAGGAATTTGACTTCATCAAGAACGAGGATGGGCCATGTATTTATAAGAAGATTGTAAGAAGAATTGTCGTATTCCTAGTCTTTTACGTGGACGACATTCTTTTGATAGGAAATGGTATTCCTATGCTACAATCGATCAAGCTGTTTTTATTACAAAGGTTCTCCATGAAGGACCTGGGTGATGCCTCGTACATTCTGGGGATCAGGATCTACAGAGATAGATCCAAAAGATTACTGGGACTTTTGCAGTCCAGGTACATAGAGACCGTACTAAAGAGATTTAGTATGGAAGATTCCAAGCGCGGTAACATACCCGCATTGCACAGAATCACCCTCTTTAAGGGGATGTCTCCTAAGACTAATGAGGAAAGGATTCACATGAGCACTATACCCTACGCTTCGGCGGTAGGATCTATAATGTATGCGATGCTATGTAGAAGACCAGATGTAGCTTACACACTAAGCGTGATGAGCCGGTATTAGTCAAACCCGGGTGAGAACTACTGGACAACAGTGAAGAACATTCTCAAGTACCTGAGAAGGACTAAGGAGATATTCTTGGTTTTCGGTAATGGAGATCTCAAGGTCGAGTCCTTTACCGATTCAAGCTTCCAGAGTGACAAGAATGACAACAAGTCTGTCTCGGGTTTTGTGTTTACCCTCAACGGAAGGGCGGTGTGTTGGAGGAGTTCCAAACAGGATACTGTCGCAGACTCGACGATGGAGGCTGAATACATTGCTGCGAGCGATGCCGCAAAAGAAGCGGTCTGGATGAAAAGTTCATTACTGAACTTCAGGTAGTTCTGTCCATTGTTGATCCAATACCTTTGTATTGCGATAACAATCGGGATATAGCTTTAGCGAAGGAACCACGGTCCCCTCAGAAATCCAGACACATTTTAAGGCGGTATCACCTGATCAGGAAGATCATAGATCACCAGGAAATCGAGGTCCGGAGAGTGGATATAAAAGAGATCACGACGAATCCATTTACAAAGGCCCTCCCTCAAGCGCGGTTCGAGCGACTTTTTGAGATGTTGTGTATGCGGTACGCCGACAGCTGGCCTTAGAGCAGTGTTGGATATTCGGTACGCCAATAACTGGCCTTTAGTGCAGGTGGGGGATTTTGGATATGTATGCCCTAAAGGCCATTATTGTATATATATACATGTGGATGCTGGGGATATGTATGTAGAGGACGATCTTGCTCAGTTATATAGTATATTATTTCAGTTGTCTTTATCAGGATATGTGTATTTTGTTTTTATTGATACTTTATCCAGTTTGCACATATTGATAAAGACTTGATATAGTAGTATACTATTATGGTTTGACTTTATCTTAACATGGCATATGTTATACACGTTATTACATATTGCGGTTACATGTTGATAAAGCCCATAAGATCTTGCTTGACTACCTGTGTTGTGATGGCGATCATACTTGTGGGAGCTGGGTAGTCTATAAGCACATCCTTAAATGTCCCAAGTCGCAGGAGTATCGAGATCGAGCATCGATACTCCAGAGTAGACTTGCATGTATGTTTCTAGACCCCGACGAGGGGCGGTGGATGGTCCCACAACCATTGGTGTGATCATCTGAGATTGTATACGGGTGCTCATTGGGGTTGAGTACACTGGACGGACTCGCTGAGAAACTCTAGATGATATTATACCTATCGTCAGATAGCGGTTCTCTTGTGACATGTGTACATGTTAGTCTTTGGACCTAAGATAGTCATTTTTCTCGTGTGAGTTCCCACTGTGCTTTGATAACTACCCTACCATGGCTCAACTAAGTCATGCAAACAGGTTTTGGTTTGGTACAGTCCCGAGCCACATGGAGGCAGTGAGTCATTGTAAGGGATTCGTCTCTCCGGGTATTGGGAGTCGATATCGCACAACGTTCAATTGTTCAGGACTATAAGACCTTGGCCAAGGCAGTTGGGATTTACTGATAGGTTGATCAGTAGTTTCCCGGATTGGTCCTGAGTCGAATCAGCATGAATTATCGGATTATTAGGGTCTGACACTTACCACCCCCTAGATCCGGTATGCAATACTCTTAGACAAAGAGACCGGACTGTACGGATATTGTCATGGATAGGCTCGGTTGGGATCCGGATGAATTTGCTCGTCAGCTTTCCTTTTCAACAGGTGCCGTTACGTACAGCTAGTGCCGCTGACGTGCTTGTGGTTATGGATTTATCCAGTAACGCACTGCCGGCGTACTGTCGAGTCTTTAGAGTCCTATACAGAGGGTTTTTTTGCTTCAGGCGAAACGATATAGAGGCCGTATGGTTTTACGGCAGGGTTCGATCACATACGTGTACTTGTGCATGTATGATGTTCAGGCGGATAATACTAGCGGGCTTTGATTTAAGCCGGATCTAAGTATTACATTGTTGGATTATTTTCATCTCTTTTGTATTCGTATTTTTCGGGATACAGGTATGTATATACGGTGAGGGGTATTCTTGTAATTTGTTACAAAAGTGCTTCTAGAAGAAGAAACATCATTGTTTGTTTTAACCATTTAGTTAAATGGTTAATGAGGTGGAGGTATGAGGTGTTGAATTTTATTAAGTGAAGCATGGCTACTTGTTGACTCACTTGGTAAGTCATGGGTTACTATTGAGGCAAGGTGGCATCTAGATATTTTGTAGAAAATATCTAGATATTTTGTGGTGAAGGTAATTTTTTATTATTATCTTGGCATGCTTGCTTTATTAGTCACAAGACTTAGCCATTCTTAACTTAATTCTTAGCTTGCTCTCTACAACACTCTCATCTCCTCCAAGCTTCTCTTCTTCTACCTCAAATCTTAATAGTCTCATGTGTTGAGAAACTCAGGATTCTTGAGACAAAAACAAACCATCAACACTCTCTACATCACCTATGTTATTTAGATTAGCAAACTAAGTAACTTAGTTACCTTAGTTTAAAGGTAGGAGCCCAAAATAGACACTCTCGGGTGGATCATCTTTGACGTGAGGAAGCCGTCGATTAAGCTCGATCATGGAGGCCACTAGGAGCATGCTAAAGGAGAGGAGTGAAGACCCGAAGGACTCAAGTCTCATAGTATAAACTTCTTTCACAGTAGAAAGCTTCTTTAGTTTCTAGTTAGGTTTATGGTAGATCCGATTTAGGGTTATTCTAGCGCCAAGTTTAGATCAGTAGAAAAAAAAAATTCCGCAATCGGCCTCGGTTGATGGCCAGTGCGTTAGCATAAACTTTCAGAATACATGGAGTACCGGTTTGCATTATCTCCGATTGTGACACCTAATTCCGATCGCAAGTTTGGCAGAGTCTGCAAGTTAGCTTGAGAACGAGTCTGAACTTTAGCATAGTTTATCATCCATAAACAGATGGTCAGTCTGAGCGAACGATTCAGATACTTGAAGCTATACTAAGAGCTTGTATGCTAGATTTCGGAGGATCGTGGGAAGATCCCCTACATCTTGTGGTGTTTTCATACAACAACAGCTACCAAGCAAGTATTGGAATGGCACCCTTTATAGCTCTATATGGAAGGAAGTGTCGTTCACCATTAAGTTGGGACGACATCGGAGATAGAGAACTCCTTGGACCTGAGATGATAGTGGCGACTGTAGATATAGTTCGCACTATCAGGGAACGAATGCACATGTCCCAAGATCGACAGAAGCACTGGGCTGATGCAAAGCGCCGACACTTGGAGTTCTAACCGGGAGATCATATCTTTCTGAAGATTTCTCCAAACCGTGGAGTGATTCGCTTCAAAAAGCGGGGTAAGTTAAGTCTGAGATACATTGGACCGTTCGACATACTCGAACGAGTCGGAGAAGTGGTATACCGCTTGGCACTTCCACCCTCATTGGAAAGAGTGCACAATGTGTTCCACATATCTCAACTCAGAAGGTATGTGAGTGGCCCCAGTAACATTCTTGATCACTCCGAGCTCACTGTATAGACAGACCTATCTTGTGAGCAACAACCCATTGAAATCCTGAACAGAAAGGTAAAATCACTTCGGAACAAGGAAGTAAACTTGGTTCCAATGATGTGGAAAAAAGACTCACCAGGAGAATCAACGTGGGAAAGAGAAGACGACATGCGTGCAAAATACCCTCACCTGTTTGTAAATTAGTCCTTAAATAATTGTAAATTTCAAGGATAAAATTTTTGTAAGGAAGGTAGAATATAACAACTCTATTTTAATATACAAATTTTTTTTAAAGTTAATATACAAATGGAGTATTTGTAAATCCTGAGCACAAGTTATAAATTTGATTTGTTTTTAAACTGCAAGAAAGCACTTATAGCTCATTAATAAAGCCTTGCACTGCTGTGACATAGCCTCTGTGTTCGAATCCCATCAGCCACATATTATTTTTGCTGATTTTTCTATTAAACTTTTTGGAAGCCTAAAATTTTACACGTGCAACACATGTAAAAATGAAAAGTCTCAGAAATCAAACATGTGGAAATTGTTAATTAAACAGACCCCGACACGTGACAGCAATCCCACACCCCATCTCACCAAGATGACCGGCGAGATTGGGCTCTGGGCCGGTGCTGCAGTGCCCCCCCGTCCCTAATGCTTTCAATTTTTACCCTGGCACCCCTTAGACTCCCCCCACTACTCCTCTTCTTTTTGATTTTCCTTCACATTAATAGAGAATTAAAATGAGCTTTAAAATCAAATTTTAATGCATTTTAATTCTCATGTTTATTACCCTAAACCCTAATTTCTCCTATAGATACCACCCTACACCCTATCCCTTCTCATTCTAAAATCTAGTATCAAAACTCTCAAAATTTTCTAAGTCCAAAAAGTTGTACAAGTGAAGTTAGCTCAAGGTCAAGTTTAGGCGATATTTCGGGAAAAATCCGGTGATACCGCGACTCCATGACGCTTTCAAAATCTTTCTCCATCTCTTCTCTTTACCCTAATCCAGTAAGTCCCCTCTACTCTTTTCTTTTCATCTCTCAAAACTTCTTCTTTTCAATAATGTCGGTAAGTGGAGTTATACCGACATCCATCTCTAAAACTTCTTAAACTAACAATTTTTCTTAAGAACTAATTATCTAAATCTTTGTACTTAGTTTGTTAAACATTAAACTATAATTAGAAACAAATTTCAATTCAAAACTCCATATAAAAACACTTTTATTGCACTTTTACGGTTAAATACCACAAATTTCTATTCGACATTACTTCATTATATAGCTCATATTACATTTAGAAAACTCACGAGATAATGACCTATCTCATCACAACACTCATCATGACATAGCACGATTGCCTATTTACAATTTGGGACTAATACAATTTTATGATAAAATACCCTAAACTATTAAAAACCGTATTCTTTAAGATTGTTTTAATTAAATTGCATACAATTATGTCCTTACAACCCATTTTGGGGAACCTAATTTGATTGGTGCGGGTTATCGCACATCCATCGAACTAGTAGGGTGAGATGCAGACCTCTTCACGGAGCATACAATCTCGATGGAATTTATATTACAATTTTTAAGAAAACGTGATTTCTATTTAATAAATAAATTCTATTTTTAATATATATATATATATTATCAAAATATCTATTTTAAATATGTTTAATAATTCCACGTTTTCTAAATCAAAGAAATAGAATCACAAAAGTTCATGAAATACCATCAAGAATCAATACAAGTCAAATTACATGAAAATACCCTATACTATTAAAATTAGGTTTATATCCACTAGACTATCTCATCACTTTTAAAATTACATCTATGAAAACCCTAAAGACGATAATTAAATACTTGAGGTTTATTTTGAAAATATATCAAAGCTATTTTTCATAAAACCCCCTCAAGTTATATTAATTTACAATAAGGACCCTAATAAATATAGGTTTAAGTGGGACCAATTCTCTTGATCCTCAGGGAGCCGGAGAATGTGGGTTCTTGCTAATTTAAGATAGACAACTAAAACGGGGTTATCAATGGTAATTGGCTTGGAAAAAGTCATAAATCCTGCCGTCCATGTGCAGTAGTTACCGATAACTCTAAAACTAATTCAGGACTTCAATTCTGTTTAAGTGTCTGACTCAGTCGGAGTCTCAGTCTAATCTGAAATCAATCTATCCATGTATACAATTCAATATAACTCCAATGCAACATGAATCCTTTTATACCAGAATACAATCTATATCAACATGACTTGATTTGACCGATCCATGGATATACATTTGACTTGTCTACATGATTATCCGTTTATATCCTTATCCGTTTACATGAACAATTGATATCATGGTTTTGGCAAGTCTTATATTTACAAATCACTACAGAACAATACAATAATACATTACGGGGTTTAAAGAGGTAGATTGGTACGGAATGTGTTTAAAGTGGCATAAGACAGTCACTTTAATACACCTAATCTGAATATCCGTTGCCATTGTCCCATGGGTTTTGACGGGGCCTTGTACTCCTTATACCATCGTCCACGGGGTAAGCTGGACTCCTCTCGTATACACTGGCATATTCTGTACCAAGCTACAAATAACTGCGTTAACTTAACAATCAACATTATACCAGTTATATTCTCATTACTTGTTCAGTCTATTTCCATCTCTCTTTGGGACTTACCGAGCGATTGTTCGCTGACGACATTCCTTTTCTATTCTTTCTTTGGAATGTTGTCAGGAGGATCCGACTCTCTAGAAATTGAGCCCAGCTCAGAAGACTTGGAGCAGTTCGTTGACGACCCAGAGCTCTAGACACTTATATATACTTTTATTTTAAGTTTCATGCTATTATTTAGGTATTGCTTTCCAGTCTTGTATTTACCTTCTAGCATTGTATTGTAAATAGTGTTTAATAAATAAAAGGTTGCTGTTCATTTACATCTCATGTCTTACTTATGTACATTTACATTATATTGCTTATATACGCTTAGCGTGTTTATTTCTGAGTGAATACGTCGCGTGAACCGTCATGTCTCATAATGTACTCTGGGAAGCGAGGCGTGACAGGTTTTGTTGGTGGCCTATACAGGTCACTTCTGCATGGAAACCTAAGCAATATAACACAAGAATTATAAGACTCAACAACTAAACATTCTTTCTATTTCATATTCCTTGAATCTATCATAATCCTATTTTTCTTTCAAGTTTAAAGATTTCCCGAACAATACTAGCACCAATGTGATCGGCAACACCACACCACTACCTCTTCCACTTACACCTACCATTGTAGCTCCGATCAACGAGCAGACGGTACTGCTCGAGGCAATTAAGAGCCTCTTGGAAGGACAGTAGCAACAGACTGCCATACTAATGAACCGCCTAGAAGAGGAAGCACCTGGAGTGAAGCGATTCCGGGAACTTCATCTGAAGCAATTTTCTGGAAAAGTGAGCCCTTTGGAAGCTGAAGAATGGGCTCAATCAATTGAGGATGATCTGGCAGCAGCACAAATGCCAGATATTGCTTGGGTAAGGGTTGCGAAGTTGCAACTTACAGATAACGCCCGAGTATGGTGGAAGGTGGAAGAAAGCCGTCTTGCCCAGCTGATCGAATGGAAGAATTTTCGCGACATGTTTGACGCAAAGTTTTTTCCAGAGACTGCCCGATTCAAAATAGAGCAACAATTCATCCATTTACAACAAGATTCTATGTAGAGCAAATCAGTTGATGAGTATGATGCCGAGTTCACCATGTTGAGCATGTAAGATATGTCTTAATATTCGATTTCTATCACATACTGCACAACTAACACAAGACAGTAACAGATTCGCGACACACCTCATACCGACTGCTGAGATCAGGGCCAGACGATTTCAACAAGGGTTGGACCCGGAGATCCAAGTTGTTTTAGCTATAGGGGATTTCCCAACCCATGACCTAGCTCTAAAAGTTGCCCGTCGATACGAGACAGCAGTGAAGAAGAAGGGCAGGCCTCACTCTGCCGGTGTGAAGCGCCCAGCTACTTAGATAGCAGGAGGAGCCTCTTCCTGGCCACCTTTTCAATTTCATGCCATTATTTAGGCATTGCTTTCCAGTCTTGTATTTACCTTACAGTATTGTATTGTAAAGAATGTTTAAGAAATAAAAAGTTGCTGTTCATTTACATCTCATGTCTTTCTTGTGTACATTTACATTATATTACTTATATACGCTTAGCGTGTTTACTTCTGAGTAAATATGTCGCATGACCCATCACGTCTCCTTACCGTACTCTTGGAAGAGGGGCGTGACAGAGACCGGCCACCGCCCCTCGTCGGGGTCTCGATAAGTACACACTAGTCTACTCTAGAGTATCAATGCCCAGTCTCGATACTCCCTAGACCAGGGACATTTTAGGATGTGCTTATAGACCACCCAGCTTCCACGTATATGATCGCTATCATAATACTAGTAGTCAAGTAAGAATCCTATGGGCTCTTATCAACATGTAATAGTGATCTATAATACCACATAATGCATGTACATGATGATAAAGACAAACCAGATAGCATATTATCATTCTGAGTAAGACAGTTCTACCCGTATAGGTCCTTCCTTAATCATCATAATCATCTGCCTGTGATTACAATAATTGCCTTGAGGGCACTATAGCCAACAACATATATGCTGCTATGTTCATTAATATGACACATTCATCTTTAGTCTTCCCTGACAACCCATGTGCCGCGCCCTGCTTCCCAAAGTATAGGGACGGAGGCGCGACATGGCCCGCGACGTATTTATATAGATAAGCAGCTTATCAGTATAAATACGCTAAGCATCTGGAACAGATAATAAATGCAATAATTTAAAACACACTAGCAATCAATGCTTATTACAAACATATCCAAATTGTTATTACAACTTCAAATGGTTCAAAGTGCGATAACAGAAAGCTGAAATAAAAGCCTTTACATTAGACTGAAGAAATCTAAAAGTCTGCATTGCTCACGAAGTCTGGAACGTCCTCCCCAACTGGCTCGAGCTCAAATGTAGCATTCTCGGTGCTATCCATGTCACTTGACAGACATTTCAGAGATAGAAAGAAAAAGAGAAAGAAATGCTCGTTAGCGAACTAACGCTCGGTAAGCTCCACATTTAAATATAGTTATAAAGCAATAAAAGCAGTATCATGCGAACAATGAGAGAAATAACAATAAACGTGTAATGTACATGCAGGGAGTTAACATATCATGTGAACAGTATAGTGAAGCATATAAAGTGATCTTGCTTTCTTAACGTAGAATTCAGGTACAGGGCGTCCGAATTATTTCAAAAGTATTCTGTTTGCCCCACGGAATAACAGATTCATGGGTTCATGAGTTAGCATACCGTTTTGGCTCGGTTTATAGCAACAAGGGTTCACGGGTTCATGTGTTAGTAAGGGGACTTCCGAAACAGACGTACATCCTATTTCAAAACTACTCCAAAACCCCTTCGTTATCTAACATGCAAAGATGGCCTAAGTATTTCAAGCAAGATACATGAATACATGTACTAAATATAAGTACAAGTCGAGTTCACGGGTTCACAAGTTCATGAGATTCATGATGTTCAAGTCTGAGGACCGGTGTGCATGCAACCATTTGCACCTAGGGTTTGCTCGAAATAGTTTACATAAAATGGAGTTAGGGGAGGAGTCCGCGTTGCTCGCGAAGTCTGGCACGTCCTCCCTAACTGGAACGAGCTCAAATGTAGCGTTTTCGGTGCTACCTATATCACATGACGAACATTTTAGAGGTAGAAAGAAAAAGAGAGAGGGAGAGAAATTGTCACGCCCTGCTTCCCAAAATACATAAATACAAGAACGTAACAAAGCCAGCCATGCTACCTATGGTCCTTACACAGTCACATTATGGCTATCAATCAAATATCAAGAATAGAAAATAAATATCTATCTATCTCATGTCCAAACTGCCACAATAAATAATAACGAGAAAGGTAGTGGAAGCAAAAAGATCCAAGGTAATAAAATAAATAATATCCTAGGCTCGTCCCTTATGGGATCAAAAGAATAAAATGATAAGTCCAGAACTAGAAAATAAATCTAAAGCATCACTAAACTAAATAAGCGAAAAGCTCTTCACGGCTCGGCGATCCTGTCAAAGTATTCCTGATCCTCCTGTGATATGGTCAAAGGATCTGGGTCATGCAAAACCTAGACATCAGTGCATCATAAATATCATAATAATAATATGAACGATAGGTGATATAGTATGAAATGTGCAAGAACAGAATGTCATGAGTACAAACAATAATCAATATTAGTAAATGTGATGCAACAAGTAAGATATCAATATCAATCATATCATGTGTATCCTATAGGCCAATGTCGCTAAGTTATTTATCCTATAGGTATTTGAAACCAATCAATGTAATCATCACTGTAACTCAACAGTATATATCCCGTTCATTCCCCACGGGACCACGGTACAATATATCCCATTCATTTCCCACGGGACCACGGTACAATCAACTATAGTTATTCCGTTCACCCCCAGAATCACGACAACAATAATATCCTCTTGAGTTACATTCTTGATTTCCCCTTTCCCCAGGTTTTATATTTATGTCAGGTATAAAAATAATATCTACCTAATGACAATACAGGAACAATCATGTATAAGTCATGTCTAGCAAGACGACAAGTCAGGTCAATCAGGATAATCCGGTCAATCAAATCAATATCTATAGTCGTTGGCATGGGTAAATATTACGTAGCGAGTAGGTAATGGCACGATAATGATAACAGTAATGATTATGATAACGGTAATGGTAACGATAATAGTGTACTGATAAGGATAATGATAACGATAACGATAACGAGATAATATTGATACATGAAATCAGTCAGTGTATTAGCATGATTATGATTAATATAGGTATAGGTAAACAATCAATGTACTAGCAGTCTCAGGAATATCATAATCACCGAATAGCCATGAACAGATTAAATCAATATCAGTATATAATGTTCTTTGTATATATTTATATAGTTTATATGTTAGGAATATGTATGCACTAGAGGCTATTATTGTATGTTATAGAGGATGCTTCGACATGTGTGTGTGTGCGTGAATAGAGGACTTTCTTGCTCGACATGATAGTATGTTATTTGGTTGCTCTTTGTCTTAACATGTGCAATTATTTTAGTTTACTGTTTCTTTGATATATGTTGATAAAGCCCTTAGGATGTTGGCTTGACTACCAGGACTATGATGTAAATTATACTAGTGGGGCTTGAGTAGTCCACAAAAACATCCTTAACAGTTCCTAGTCGAGAGAGTATTGAGACAGGGTATCGATATTCTAGAGTAAACTAGTTTTGTACATTTTCTTGATCTTGTATGGGACGATGGTTGATCCAACAACCATTAGTGTTTTACATCAAAGATTGTACACATGTGCTCATTGGAGAACGAGTACACCGAACATGACTCGCCGAGAACTCCTAGATGGTACCATACCTATCGTCAGATAGCAGTTCTCTGGTGACACTTGTACAGATTAGTCTAAAGACCCGAGATCTTCATAGTGTCTTGTGTGGTTCCCACTGTGCTTTGATTTCATCCCTACCATGGCTCAAATGAGTCGTGCAAACAGGTGGTTTTTGGGTACATTCCCAAGTTACATGGAGGCAGTGAGCGATAGGAGGGGTTTCGTCTATCCCGGTATCAGGAGTTGATGTTGTGCTATGCTCGATTGGCTATAACAATAAGTCTCTGGTCAGGGATGATGAGATTTACTGATAAGTGTCATCAGTAGTTTCTCGAAATTTTATAGGCCACACATCGGCATGACTTATCGAGTTATCGGGGTCTGACGATTCCACCCCCCAGACTCGATATACGACATATCAGACGAAGAGATCGGACTGTACGATAGGTGTTACTTATAGGCTCTACGGGAGTTTGGAAAAGTTTGCTTGTTGATATTCTATTCGTACAATACCTGGATAGCCGTTACATCCAGCTAGTACCATTGACAGCTTGTGGGTGTTTGATATGATCATTACCTGCTGCTAGTGTATTGGCGAGTCTTTAGAGTCCCACATAGAGATATCCTAGATCAAGCGAAACGAAGTAGGGCACGTATGGAGATATGTGCAGGAGCTTGATTAAATACGAGTATATGATATCGTATTCTAATATAGCGTTTTTTGATATTAGCCAGGTTATATATGATATAATTGGATTATTGAATCAAGTGTTGATTAAATAATTTGATACACACACACACACACACACACACATTTATATATTTGATATTAGCCGGGTTATATATAATATAACCAGATTATTGAATCGAGTGTTGATTTAATGATTTGATATATATATATATATATATTTGATATTAGCCGGGTTATATATGATATAGCCGGGTTATATATGATATAACCGGATTATTGAATCCAGTGTTGATTTAATGATTTGATATATATATATATATTTGATATTAGCCAGCTTATATATGATATAACTGTTTCCCCAATAAAAGAGCAAAGCTCTGTTCAAAATTTGAAAGGCAGCGCCAAGAGTTAAAAACTCTGAGGCATCGCCTCGCGTGCCTTGCATGAGGGTGCCAGTGCTAAGAGTTAAAAACACTGAGGCAGCGCCTCGTGTGCCTTGCACGAGGGCACCGGTGCCAAGAGTTAAAAACTCTGCGTGCCTCACACGAGTGCACCAGCGCCAGAACCAAATCTCTCTGTTAAATAGAGCCGCTGGATAAAAAATTCAACGGAGATGATAAATTATCAGAGTACAGAATTAAATTCTGTTGAGGAAATATTCCTCAAAATTTTCTAAACAAGAAAGATTACTCTCTGTAAAACAGAGCACCAATGGATTAAAATTAAAAATTCAATGGTGATTAAAAATCACCAAGCTACAGAATAAGCTCTATCCCAATTTTGTTAAAAACGAGAAAAATATCATCTGTAAAACAGAAGTCCTTGGATCAAATATCCAACAGTGGATAAAATCCCCAAATCAATTAAAAATTTCTCAATGAGAGATTTCTTTAACTAAATCAACAAATCTGCCTCTACTATATAAAGGACCCAAGACTTCAAGTCTTGTAGAGAGAAACCCCCCATAAGCTTTAGAGCAAGTAAGAAGAAAGCTTTAAGAAGGAAGAAAGAAGAATACCTTTCTTCGAGGTAAATAAAAATAATAATAGAGATCAGAGCATCTCATCTGCATATCCAAGAGTTTAACCCTCATAAAAGAATATAGTTCTTTCCCTGGATCTGAGATCCATGAGACAAGTCTCCCACAAATGAGAATTTAATTCTGATGGCGATGAACTTGTTATTGGGGATCAAACATCCAGAAAAGAACAGAGAATTGAACTCTTTAGAACAGAATACACAAAGAAAGTCTAGCGCCAAGCGCCTCACGTGTCCCTCACGTGGGCGCTGCTCAATAAAGAGTGCTTAGCACTCAATGGTTGGCGCTCAGTGCCAAGCGCCTCACATGTCCCTCACGTGGACGCTGCTCAATAAAGAGTGCTTAGCACTCAATGGTTGGCGCTCGACGCCAAGCGCCTCATGTGTCCCTCACGTGGGCGCTGCTCAATAAAGAGTGCTTAGCGCTCAATAAGAGTGCTTAGCACTCAATGGTTGGCGCTCAGCGCCAAGTGCCTTATGTATCCCTCACGTGGGCGCTGCTCAATAAGGAGTGCCTAGCACTCAGTGGTTGGCGCTCAGCGCCAACCGCCTCACGTGCTCCGCATGAGGGCGCCATAAAGAGTGTTTAACACTCCATAAAAATAAAAGAACAAAAAAAGGCAAGGGGTAAGTAAAGCAAAGTATAAGTGTCAGAACCCATATGAATGCTCAGCATTATTTGCACAGAAAAGGGACTGAGCCCAAGCAAGTGTTTAACATTTTATTCAAAGACTGAGTGGGTTGAGTCTAAGTTGACCAAATCCCCAATTCAGATCAACCGAGCTCATGTGCTCATCATTTTCCAAATTGGTCTTAGTCCCAAACATGACTACAGATCTCCCAATGGACATTGGTTCATGGGTACATCTCCTCACACCTCTGATACATGTCATTGTAATTCTTCAGCGTTTTTAGAGAGATGGTGGGTCCTGATAACCAACAACTCTTTGGTGCACTCCCAAATTGACGGGCACATCCCACTGCGGGCCGCAACGTCCTTAAACTAGCAAAGGACCGAAACGTTTTTAAATTAACAACGGACCGCAACGTCCTTAAACTAGCTATAGACCGAAAACGTCCTTAAACTAAAACAATAGAGCCCAAATGCTCTTTTGTTGGATCTGAATGATCCTAAATCCTGTTGAGCAGATCTTAGTCAAAAATTGGACTAACGTTTCCTCAACAACCATTTAAGTCGATCTTAATCTCAAACAAGATTAACGATCCTTAAACCAACCCAAACCCAAATATAAGAATTTACGGATTTTGGCTAATCCATGCCCTATGGGCGACAGCATAAATTAGTCTCCGTATACAATCCACGGGCAACCGAAAATAAAACAAACACACACGACATGAAGTGGCCTTCTGGAGCAGGAGAAAGCGGTTACCGCGACGCGGTAACGTAATTAACTGCAGGGGCTTTCGCTTGCAGGGAAGAGCGTCCCCACAATCAAAAACCTCTCAGAAATGAGGGGGAATCTGACGAAGTCTGCTACAACGGACGCATCCGTCCAAACCTCCGATACACGGTGCCATAAATCAACTTGGCATCCTTGGAGAGGTGGACAGATAAGCCCAAATAGCATCTGCCCCCAAATTCAGGCAAGACATTTGTCTTCCCCATTTTCGGCGGTAAACAGATTCTGGCACGCCTGGTGGGACCGTTTCCTCTTTCCACTCCACACTTCATGTGTCGTGTTCATGAATGAATTGCGGTTTAATATGATTGCCCCTGAATTCGAGGTACTAAGATTCGGTGTCTTGCTCCATGAAAGAAAAGGAGATAACATCGATGGCCTCCAGCCGCACTAACTGCAACAACAACTCTCACTCCGCATTGACTGGAGGAGTGACTTACGGCCCCCAAGCGGCCTCCATCTTTGCAATGCTAGTAGAGCAGGCGACTCAGGCCATCACTGGATTGTTCTTTGGGACCATGATCCCACCAGCAAGCTTCAGCGCTCCGGTGCCATCACAGGAAGCACCGAAGAAGTCGGTCTTCGATCAGCTTGCAACAACCACTGCCCCTCTCAATGGGTCGTCCAAGTCTGCCACCTCGGTCTTTAACAGACTGAGCCCAAGCTCCAATAGGCCTACAAAGAGGCTCGCGATACCTAAAAGGGTTATCCCGAAGCGGATAGCCATTCCAGTTCCGGCAGATAAGGTCGTCGAAGGGGCTTCTCCTACTAAAGGATCGGTCTTCACAAGACTAGTCGTTCCAACTCTTGCTTCGGGCGAAGTCACCAAGACTGCTTCCCCTATCAAAAGATTGAACTTCGCAAGATTGACCGTTTCCTCTCAGCGGACGTCGGTCTTTGACAGGCTGACACCAACAGCAGCCCTTCATCAGAGCAAGGGGCATGGCGAAGCCATTCCCATAACGGAGGCAATCCCATCTGCACGACATGCTCGACGTCTCCTCTGGTGCCGAGTAAGGAGAGCTGGGGGAAACTCCCCCTCTGGACTTACCCTACCAGCTCCAATGGTGAAAATTGACGCTGCTATTCCAACTGGGAACAGCTTTGATCCGCTCAGGAGGCTGCGAAAGAACTCTTCAACCGATGTACTGAAGAAGTCGCCTCCGCCTGCTGAAATCATGACACAGATGAAGCCGGAGCAGCCCTCTCAGCAGCTGTCCTCCAAAATCCACAGGGTCTGGCGGAAAGTCCAATACCCTGTAATTGACAAAAATTACTCTCGCCGATTAGAGAAAAAGAAGGCTCGGCAGGAGGAGGACCACCCCGCCGTCATACTATGGAAGGCCTCATCCACATGGGTGCCTGCTGCAAGGGCCCCCTCAACTTCGACCTCCCGTAAGAGGAGAAGGCCGGAGAATATCCCCTTGCCTGTGGCAAATATCAAAGGCAGTGGACCCAAACTCTCCAAGTATGGGGGCATGGTAGTACACACGGTGTACATGGATTCCGGGAAAGAGGAAAGCCGTACTTCCACGGGTCATTGACCACTCACATGGTCTGTGACAAAAGATCAAGAGTAGCAGCAGAAGCTCCAAGAGATGCTGATAAAGATGACCGCACTCACTGGACAAAAAGAAAGCCCGGAAGCATCATCTGAACAGCGCCAGGAACAAGAGTCCGACACTGAGTTTCTGCGAAAGGTGCTGGAAAGAAAGGATAAAGAGGCCGCGGAACAGGACGCTAATATAAAACAGATGGAGCTTCTGTTACAAAACATGGTTGGGATGATGATCCAGCCGGAACCTCCAGCCGAAGACCCTCCAATAATTATCGAAGACGACATAGGGGAAACGTCAAATCCTCCACCAGCTTTCTCAGCAGCCAAGGAAGAAACGATCTCTAAGGCTACCCTTGACGACTACATAGTTCAATAAATATGAGCTCATCAGGCAAGCGAAGCGGCTGGCCAAGTCGTCAGAATTGGGCGACCATATCCAGGCTGGTACAATCAAATCAAGTACCCGCCGGGATATACGATCCCTAAATTCCACGTGCATAAGGGGACAGGCAATCCCCATCAGCACGTCACTCAGTTCAGAGCTCTATGTGGCAATACTGGAGGCGGCGACAAACTGCTGCTTCGCCAATTCGTCGGCATCTTGGCGGAGACAGCATTTGAATGGTACTCAAAGCTTCCGAATGACTCCATCAAAACATTTACAGAAATGGAGCTGCTGTTCACGCAGCGTTTCGCAAGCGCAAGCGAGCGCACCCCGATCACCGCATTAATCAATGCCAGAGTGAAGCAGGGAGAAACCTGGGTTCAATACACAATTCGGTGGCGGAACCTATGGTCAAAATGCGAACAACGCATAGAAGAAGCTCCTGCCATGGGCATGTTCGTAGGGAACCTTGATCCTCAGGCAACTATATCCCAATTTATGATGTTCTTCAAACCGACCACCTTCCAGGCCTTGATCGATAAGCTGGCCCAAATGGACCAGATGGGCCATAGGCTATCCTCTTCAAAAACGGTTTTTGGAATGAAAGGGCAAAGGGAAAGCGACCTTCGTTGCCAACGCTCAACAACAGCCGAGTGACCCAAAACCGGTTGCTCGCCAAATCAACCAACCACGATCCCTCGAAGAGAAGTTGAGACGTCCTTACACGTTTCCCCGAGATAAGATGAGGATACTGTTCGAACTGGCGGTGCGCAACAGGATCATCACTCTACCGGATCCGAGACGCCCACTGCGGCCTGGTGACGTCAACAGTCCCAACTACTTCCCCTACCATAGAGTAATAGGCCACCCAATCGAAGATTGCTACATCTTAAAAAACTGGGTTGAGGACCAGTACCAACAAGGCAAATTTGCGCTATCCAAAAACTGGAAGGTAAACCCGCCACAGCAGCACGCTCCTAAGAAGGTGGATACGCCGGGGGCATCATGCTCATTTGTAGAAGAAGCTCCGTGGGAAGTTGTCCTTTTAGCTAAAAGTAAGAGAATCCTGAAGGATTTTTGAGCATGCCCGGCAATCAGGTGGAAAAGTCCGCTGGAGCCCGAGACCACTGACGGGAGGCTGAAACCGTGCCCAACACCGAAAGTTGGTAGCGAGGGGCAAAACACCCAAGTCACGCCTTCAAAGTCTTCGAAGAAAAAGAAGAAGACCAAGAAGCCCGTGCAGCCTGAAGACGATCGTACGGATCTGCAAAAATACATCGATACACTAGAGGAATACAACCAAAAAGCACGAACCCCAGTCACACTCGAAGAGTTTCTCAACTACATCCTTGAGAACGGAGACAGTGACAATGACGAAGGAGACGGCTCGTCAGAAGAACTCGAGGATTATGTAGCGAGTTGCCACATGATCTCTCACCTGTCGTTAAAAGACGACGAAGTTCCCTCGGCGGCGGAAAACAATGTAGAGGAACTGGGGGCAGGACCGGCGTCAAAATCTCTGGAATCGCCAGACGACCTGATTGATAAGCTGCTGAACGAAGCCCTTCAAAAAAGCAAAGTTGACCGAGAGCGTGAAACAGCCATATACGAAAAGGTCAAACGTCGGCGTCAAGACGAAGAAGCTTCGGCGAGGAAGAGTCATAAGGTACTCCAACTAGATCGAAGCACACCCGCGACAGACAAAAGCGGGTTTAAGATAGGGAAACGGTTCACCAAAGCCCTATCAATGGGGATGAAGTTGCCACCTGTCAAAGGAAATGCTCCCGGGAGTACTCCCTCGATGAAGCGGATGTACACCCAAACTACTGTTTATACTATTGGAGGATCACACACCCCACCGAAGAATGCGGCGCCTTCAAAAAGTGGTGGCGGGGATACGTGGCCCACCTGTTAGTTGCATGTATGCCCTAGAGGCCATTATTGTACATATGATGTATATTATAGTGGATGCTTGGACATATAGAGAGAGGACTTTCTTGCTCGACATGAAAGTATGCTATATGGTTGCTCTTTATCTTAACATGTATACTAGTCTCTTGATACTGTCTCATGGTTACATGTTGGTAAAGCCCTTAGGATGCATACTTGACTACCAGGATTATGATGCAGATCATACTAGTGGGGCCATGGTAGTCCATAAGTTCATCCTTTAATGTTCCTAGTCGTGGGTGTATCAAGACAGGGCATCGATATACCAGAGTAGATTAGCGTATACGCTTCTCGACCTATGAAATGGGCGATGGATGATCCTATATCAATTGGTGTTTGACATCAGAGATGGTATACAGGTGCTCAGTGGAGACTGGGTACACTGGATGGACTCACGAGAACTCCTAGATGGTATTATACCTGATGTCAGATAGCAGTTCTCTGGTGACACTGGTACAGGTTAGTCTGTAGACCCGAGATCGTCATAGAGTCTTGTGTGATTCCCACTGTGCTTTGATTTCCACCTTACCACATTCAAGAGGACGTGCAAAACGGTGGTTTTTGGGTACAGTCCCGAGTCACATGGAGGCAATGAGCAATAGGAGGGGATTTCGTCTCTCCCGGTATTGGGGGTAGATGTCGTGCTGTGCTCGATTGGCTATAACTGGAAGTCCCTGGCCAGGGCTGATTTGGAGATTTACTGGTAAGTGTTATCAGTAGTTTCTCGACCCGTTATGAGCTTCGTATCGGCATGACATATCAAGTTATTGGGGTCTGACGTTTACTACCCCTAGACCGGATATGCGATATCTCAGACGAAGAGACCCGACTGTACGGCAGTATTACTGACAGGCTTTATAGGAGCTAGAGCGGACATGTTGGTTGATCTTCTGATCGCTCAATACCCGGGTAGCCGTTACGTCCAGCTGGTACCGCTGACGGCTTGTGGGTGCTTGTGATCATCACCTACTACCGGCGTATTGACATGTCTTTAGAGTCCTACACAGAGGTTTTACTGGCTCAGGCAAAACGAAGTAGGAGCACATATGTGATATGTGCGGGACCGAGATTAATACAAGTATGTGATACCGTATTTTATTCTCACGATTTATTCGTATCGGTCGGTTATATATAGCCGGGTTACCGAATCAAGTATTGATTCGATAAGATGATACAGATTATATTAGTTGGTTGTATGTGATATAGCCGGATTATTAAATCAAGTGTTGATTTGATAATTTAATGTATAATTGTATATGTGATATACTAGATTACATTAACTAATATTAGCTCACTTAAACATTTATTTTCTCACTTTTGTGCATATAATATATATGTGATATATATTATTGTACATTTTTGTGTCATGGTTGATGATACATGTAACATGGGTGTATGAGGCTTATACCATGATAAAGATAATGTAGGGTTTATTTATTTATAGTAATTCAATTATTAGTTGGAAATTTGTCACATGGCATGAAGCTTTGAGAAGCTTGGAGATCCATTGATTTAGTCCACTAGTTTTGTCTTACACTAGATATTTGTTAACCCAACTATTATCTAAACTCATGGTTAAGTCTCTACATGAGTATTGTTGGGGTAAAAATTTACACCCTGGTTGACTAATTCAAAATCAAAGTCAACCCCAAGCCAAGTGGACCCAAGCCCAGATCAAGTGGGCCCATGCCCGGGTCGAGCCCTGACATGAAGCGGCCGGCCTCCTCCCATGCCAAAATGAAATCATGTAATAAATAATTTTTATGTAATTTTTTTATGCATGAATGTAAAAAAAATGGGCATAAAGCCAAATTTTTGTAAGCTCATGGCTTATGTGCAAAAAGAAATGGCACATGAGCCATGGGATAAGCAAAATGCCATTTTGTGAAGCCCAAGGGGCTATGTGTAAAGTGTGTAGCCTATAAAGGCAAGGATAATGAAAATATCCCAACAACTTTTTCTCTCTCCAAAGAGCAAATCTAGATCTGAGATCTTTCTCCTTCCTCAAGGTTCTAAAACCTTCTTCTTTTTTTAATTAAATCAAGAGTTTTACTCTTCCTTTTATAAAAACTAAATAGTTTTCCGCCACAAAACCCACAAAAGGGGAACTCAGATCTTCCATCAGATCTCAAAAAGAAGACATTTTTAAAATTTCACACTTCTTGATCTTCAAGATCCGGCCAACAAAGGAAGAAGAAGGAGACCCATCTCCAGAAACCCCACTTTGGGGAAGAACTAGGGCTCAAAGGGAGAAGCCCTTCATCAGCTTCAAAACAGCTTAGGATTTTAACTCCACTCTAATTTCTCTTTCGGGAGTTTCTGGGGCTAAAAGCCCTTTTTTTCTCGCCGGCGCCCAAGCGCCCGAGCGCCTTGCGCTCAGGCGCCCACGTGCCGACACGTGGCGCGCTAGCGCCCAGCGCCCGTAAAAACTCTGCGTTGCTCCCGACATATCCAAGCCCCCTCCAAAACAAAACACGCGTACACTGCACATTGAGTTCGCATGACCAGTTTAACCCGTCAATCGGAGGTTCCCCCGCTTTAAAGGTGAGGGGTAATTAACGGCAGCTTAGTCCGTGGCTGCCGGAGATTTAGATCCCCACAATCAATAAACCCCGGCCTACCCTAGGCAGGGAGAATCTGTAATACGCCTGACAAGCGCGCGCGTATTCTCATCTCAATGGGGTGACGAAAAACACCCTACAGATTCTGGCATGCCTAGTGGGACATTTCTCTCCCCCCATATTTCGGGTTAAACGTTCATGCGAACTCAATCAATATACATATCAATTGCCTATACTGAAATGATGTTTTTTTTCCGTGCAGCAATCAACTTTCGACGACAATGTCTCCCAAGACGAATTCAGCTTCTAACGCGACCCCGATCCCGTACGTGGTCAAGGTCAATGCTCGTGTGGTTCTCCCCGCAAGCCTCAGTCGACAGTGGGAGGAACTGCCCTGCCAGTTTGGCTCCGTCGTCATCTACCCTGCCGGAAGCGCTCATCTGGCAGAAATCCCGGCAAAACAGGTGGCCAAGCCGGTCTCAAGGGGCAAGAGGCCGAATGTTGTGATCGCTAAGGCACCACAACCGAAGCTTAAGACGATGTCTGAACGACTCTCTGGCGCTCCAGCTGGGGGCAAGACTTCCGGTACAAAGGGCAACATCAAATGTTGCGGACGAGCTCGAGAGATGACTCCAACAAATGCACAATCGAGCGTATCTCTAAAATCCTCCATCGCCCGGTCTACGACGTCTTCCCAAAGAGCCGAAGTCTGCCAGGTGCTTAGAACAGAAAAGTTAAGGCAGAAGCGGCTCAGGTATCGAGCCAACAAGAGGGCCAGGGCTTCGGCCAAGTGGAATCTTGTGAAGTTCCAAGAGCAGGGTTACTCTGTGAGGATGGCTGAGTCGGCCGTGAAAATCAGCAATTCCTTCGAACCTCTGAAGTGGGTTCAGAAAAATGCCATGACCGCCAGAATCAAGAAGACAGCGGTCCGAACGTCGCTACAAAGAGACATGTCCCGGCCCCAACAGAAAAAGTATGACACTGTCTCTTCAAGAGTCTATCAGGCGCTCTGTGCCGCACGAAAGCAGTGGGGCAAACCCAAAAAAGAAGTGCCAGCACCATTCAAGAACCTGGTCAGGCCAGCCGCATTCAATCGACTGCCCATTACCAAAACGGGGGGGTCAAGACAGCGATCCAAGAAATCAGCCGCCGATAACAAAAGGACGGCTGGATATGTTATCCATACGGTCTACATGGCAGGCGGGCGCCCCAGCGACAACCTTCGCAGCAAAAGCAAGGATGGGGCCACCACATCCCAAGCTCAATCTGGCTTGAATGTGGTTGCCGCTTCCCAAGAACAGCCGCCTCCGCTGGATGATGAAAACCCTCTCGATGAGGACGATAGGCAGAAGGACCCTTCGGTCCAGGCAGAGTCAAGCTCGGACAGCGAGGAAGAGCCGACTTTCCGCCCCAGGATCGTGGAGTAAGAGCTACTTCAAGAGCTTCGAAAACAGCTCAAGAGCAAAGATAAAGAGATGGCCAAGCTCTATTCAAAAATCGACGACCTAACGAACGTTGTGATGCAGCTTACGGCTCAAATTGCTCGAGCGCCTCCCAATCAACCACAAGTCACTACTCATCAGCCGGGTGATGACAATCCGAAGCAGCCAATGCCTGTTCCTTTGGGTCTATGACCGGTCGAGCCGCACGAAAGCCGGCCACATTCAGCTTCGGGGGACGCCTTGGTCCCAGATGACACTATCCCGCTAACACAAGATCGGATAATGGATTTGGTCACCAGCAAAGTTAAAACATTGGTGGCTGAAGCTGAAGCTCAGAAAGAAATTGGCAGTAGTGGACGGCCATATCTCGCATAGTACGATCTGATCGAGTTCCCAAGCGGCTACGTCTTTCCTAAGTTCGGAAGATTTGACGGAACGGGAAATGCCAATCAGCACGTCGCCCACTTTAAAGTATCGTGCGGAAATACAGGGGGCAATGACGCACTCTTTCTTTGTCAGTTTGTTAATAGCCTGACCGGTGTTGCCTTCGACTGGTACGCGAGTATACCAGATGGGTCCGTCATTACCTTTGCCCAAATGGAGTCTCTGTTTCGGCAAAGGTTCATGAGTGTCAGTGATAAAATCTCCATTGCTGACCTTGTGAGGACCAAGCCGGGGAAAAATGAAAGCAACACCGACTTTATCGCCCGATGGTGTAATCTCACGGTCAAGTGCGAACCGCCGCTGGAGCAGGACCAGTCCGTCAGCCTTCTCATTGGGAACCTCAGCAATTGGATGGTCCCATTCTTGTGTACAGCAGGCCTCAAGACATTTCAAGAGCTAACCAAGAAAGTCCAAATGCTAGAACGCTCGAAGCAAAAGTCCACCCCGGACTCTCAGAGAGACAAGACTTGGAAAAGCAAGCGGGATGACAACCGTAGAAGCGGGAGTTCCAGCAGTACCAATGTCTGCAATGCGTCCGACAATGAAGAAAAGCGAAGGGCGGGCGAATCTAAAACCAACCGGTCTCGAAAGACATTGCTGGGAGGAGATGGGCCTTCCGTAGAGGAGAAAAAGAACAAGGTTTACTCTTTCAGAAGGGACAAGGTCCGCAAGATATTTAAAGATGCCTTGAACAGCGGCCTACAATTGCCAGAGTCGAAAAGACCCCAAGAAGCAAAAATGACCGACAATCCTCTGTATTGCCCGTACCACCGAGTAGTGAGCCATGCGATCGAGGATTGCTATATCTTCAAAGACTGGGTCGAGAAGCAGTACAAGGCTGGAGAGATCGATCTGTCCAAAAGCGTGTTGGTGAACAATCAAGTTGCAACCACCAACTTTATACAGACCGAAGCTGAAGTCTTCTGGGAGCAGACAGCCGAACCCGCTGCCCTGAGAAATGAAACGAACTCATCACGGCCTCCATGGAGTATACACATATCTAATAAGACGAAGAAGACTATAAAGCTACTTCGGAAAGAGCCTAGGACGGAATGGGAAGGGCAGAAGAAGCCTACCTTTCCAGCTGCCAATGCGGCTCTATCAGGTTCAAAATCCAAAAAGCTCAAAAAGAAGAAAAGTGCAGCTCGACGCGAAAAGGAGTCTGCAGGGAGACCGACCATCCAAAAATATATCGATTCCCTCGAAGAATATGAACAGAAGGAAAGAACTCTGATTCAATTGAAGGAGTTCCTCCTTGTACGAGCGGCTGAAATTCTGGAGGAGTTAGAAGAATACTCCAACGTAGAGATCCCAGTAGTGACCTGCTACGCCATCCATCTTGGAAGCGACTCTGAGTAGGAGCTCTGTTTTCCCGAAGAGGACGAGGAGCTCACCACGAAGGCCAATCAAATCCAGCTTAGAAGCGGCAGGGCTCTACCGCCAAATCAGGGCAACACCCTAAAAGGGAAGGAAAAACAAGTCGCTAATGAAGAAGATGGCAGAGAACTTGCTCATGAAGATTCGAGTCCTTCCCCAGTAAACTCTTGGCTCACCTCCGAAAGCTTCCATCTCTCCTTAGCATCTACGATGCCTTGGTTCTATCTCAAGAGCTTAGAGGTGTTCTCATTCAGGCTCTACAAAACCCTGAGCGGTATCAGGCTCGCTTTGCGGAAATTAATATGAAAGAAACTCGGTACACTTTGCAAGCCACCGCAGTCACGTTTAAGGATGAAGACTTGTTATTGGGAACGGCTGAGCATAATCGGCCGCTTTACGTGACCGGGTACAGCGACGGAGATCGGATTAATTGCATATTGATTGATCCGGGGTCCTCAGTGAACATCATGAACTTGCGGACACTGAAGAGTTTGTCAATGGACGTCCGACACCTGTCAAGGGAAAGGATTGTCATTCAAGGCTTCAATTAAAACTTCCAGCAAGTTCTGGGGTCTATAGCTTTGCCAATCAAATTCGGGGATCTGCAAATTGAAGCTAAGATATACGTGATCGATGCCGACACGTCTTATAAGGTTCTCTTGGGACGGCCATGGCTCCACGATTACGGTAACGTTCCGTCAACTCTCCATCAATGCATGAAGTGTACTAAAAATGGCGAAGAAAGACGCATTGACGGAGACATCCAGCCGTTCGATGTGCATGAAGTCCGATATGAAGATTCTCAGTACTTTATAAACCACCAAAATGCTAAGCCACAACTGATCGAGGATAGAGCAGCCCCAAGACTCAAAAGCAAATCGGAGCCAGCTGTCACTTTCAAAAGCAAAAACGCCCAAGTGCGCCCGCGTTTCGGTAGTGACACTGATGAGTCCGACGCTAGAAGTCCGTCCTTCCGTAAAACCCGCCCTCGTTTCGGTAGCGATACGGAAGAATCTGATACTGAAGACCCATCTAGCAGCAAAGTCCGCCCTCATTTTGGCAGTGACACTGAAGAGTCGAAGGAAGAGGACCTGCCGTGCAACAGCGGTGCAGATTGGACCCCCATGCAACAAGCGAAACTACGAGAGACCTTCGAAATTGCGAAAGGGTCCTTAGCCGTCACAAGGGTACTGGAGCAGATGTGCAAAGAGCTCGATGCGTTTTCAGTCTCCACCGTGGACCAGCTGAAAACTTTCTACGTCCCCGGAAGGAAAAGTGGACAGAAAGGCATCCTGTTTTATGGGTCAAACCCCATTGTGCACCCGGACGATTTGTCTGTCGCGTGCCTTCCATATGAGAGAGGTATAAGAGTCGTCCTGAATCCCAGATACTATGCGCCCGAGATGAGGGAATACTTTAAAAAGTGCGGATGCCGGTTATATCAAACAGAGTCCGAAGCAAAATTTTACGAAGGGCTATGGTATCCGCCCCAGATCCGAGCACTCATCGATGGACGAATTCCAGATAGACGGGGCACAGGCTACATTCAACCTGATTCCAAAGCGTGCTACATGATCCATGTTGGTGAGGCCAGCGAAAGATCAAATGATGATGACGAGATAGCCGAGCCAGAAGCAGCTCCTCAAGAGCTGGAAGATGGCGGACAAGCAACCTTTGACGAGCTAAGCAAGATTGACTTAGGAACGTCCGATAATCCAAGGACGACCTACATCAGCTCGCTCTTGTCAGAGGAAATGAAAGCATAGATAATCGCCCTGTTGCACGAGTTCGTCGACTGCTTCGCGTGGACGTACAAAGAAATGCCTGGCCTTTCCCTTGAAGTAGCTGTGCATAAACTGGCCATATCTCCTGATGCTAAGCCAGTCAAACAAGCTCCTCAAAGAATGAGAAGGGAACTAGAAGAAAAGGTCATCGAGGAAACCAAGAAGCTCATCGATGCTGGCTTCATCAGGGAAGAGAAATATGCGGACTGGATCGCATGCATAGTCCCAGTGAAGAAGAAAAATGGGCAGATCCGAGTTTGTGTCGATTTCCGGGACCTCAACAAGGCATGTCCTAAAGACGACTTCCCGCTACCGGTCATGGAAATGATGGTCGATGATACCTCCAATTATGAGCTGTTCACCTTTATGGATGGCACGTCTGGATATAATCAGATCAAGATGTCGCCTGAGGATGAGAAGCACACAGCATTTCGAACCCCGATCGGAATATACTGCTACAAAGTGATGCCGTTCGGACTGAAGAATGCAGGTGCTACATATCAAAGGGCAATGACCAATATCTTTGATGACCTAATTCATAAGGTCGTCGAATGTCATGTTGATGATCTGGTCGTCAAGACTAAAGCCAAGGCCGACCACATCCAAGATCTTAGGACCGTTCTCACCAGACTGAGAGAGTACGATCTGAAAATGAATCCTCTGAAGTGTGCTTTTGGCGTGTCATCGGGAAAATTCCTGGGCTTTATAGTTCGACATCGGGGGATCGAAGTTGAACCATCCAAGATAAAGGCCATCATGGAAATTCCCCCTCCGAAGAGTCTGACGCAGCTATGATCTTTTCAAGGCAAGCTTGCTTATATACGGAGATTTATCTCAAATTTATCGGGGAGATGTAGGCCCTTCTCAAAGCTCATGAAGAAAGGAGCTCCTTTTGTTTGGGATGCCGAATGTCAAGAAGCGTTCGAAAGGATCAAACAGTACTTGTTGCACCCTCCAGTGCTGGTCGCTCCCATTCCAAATAAACCACTGATTCTCTACACTGCCGCGCTGGTTGAGTCACTCGGTGCGCTCCTTGCTCAGAACAATGAGGAGGGAAAAGAGAATGCTCTCTACTACCTCAGTCGAACATTAGTCGGGGAGAAACACAACTATTCCCCGATCGAAAAGCAATGCTTGGCTCTGATGTTCGCTGTGAAGAAGCTGAGGCACTATCTGCTCGCTCATCGGGTTATGCTGATCTCTAGGGTCGACCCGCTCAAACACTTGTTGACCAAAGCAAGCCTAGCTGGCAGAATGGCAAGATGGGCTGTCATGCTACTTGAGTTTGACATATTTTATACTCCTCAGAAAGCAGTAAAAGGGCAAGCTCTTACAGACTTTCTCGCTGCTCATCCCATACCAGAAGGGTCACCACTCAATTGTGAGTTACCCGACGAACAAGTGCTGCACCTTGAGGAAGATGAGCCATGGTGGGAGCTCTATTTCGATGGAGCCTCATCAATAAGGACCACCAGCAAATCAAGTATCTCGGAGATAAAAGCAGGGATAGGGTTGGTGTTCATCACGCCATCAATAGGAAACCTACGGCGTTCTTTCGCTCTCACCGAGCCTCGCACAAACAACGAGGCTGAGTATGAAGCTCTGATAGCTGGTTTAGAACTCGCCATAGAAATGGAAATCCTTCGGCTACGGGTTTACGGTGACTCCCAGCTTGTCGTCAACCAAGTAAGCGGCGGCTAAAAGATATACAAACCCGAGTTAGCTCGGTACAGAAGCCGGGTAGTGGAACTCATGAAACGGTTCACTCATATTGAATTAACGAGAGTCCCTAGAGCGTTGAATGGAAAGGCTGACGTACTCGCTCGCTTAGCCAAGGAGCTGGCTGATCCTGACATGGACGAAATTCTGATCACAATCAGGAGCCGGCAAATTCTACCCCCAGTCTCTCTACGAGAAGAAGAAAGCGCGGAACAGAAGGGCAGTCCTGCCGAAGAAGCTTTGATCATCCAAGACGAGCCCGATTGGAGAGAACTCTTCATAGAGTACCTCCGATACGACAAGTTGCCCGAAAGAAAATTTGCAAGGATTCAGCTGAAGAAGAGAGCTCTCCGATATGGGTTTGTGAATGACACGCTATACCTCAGGTCATATGACCAACTCTGGCTCAGATGCCTGTCATTGGCCGAAGGCCAGAAAGTCATGAAAGAAGTTCACTCGGGCGTTTGCGGTGCTCACCAATCTGGCCCCAAGATGCGACTTCAAAATAAATGGCTCGGGTATTACTGGCCCACCATGATACGGGATTGCGGAGAGCATGCAAAGAAATGTTATATCTGCCAAAATTCACGGTGATTTCATTCACAAGCACCCCAATCCGTTGCATCCTACGGTGGCGTCGTGGCCCTTCGAAGTCTGGGGAACCGACATAGTTGGCCCAATTGATCCTCCGTCATCCAAAAGCCACCGGTTCATATTGGCCGCAACTGACTATTTCTCCAGATGGGCTGAAGCTGTCCCGCTAAAAGAAGTCAAGACAGAAGATATTCTGATGTTCTTCCGGCATAATATTCTATACCGTTTCGGTACACCAAGAAGAATCATTTCTGACAACGGGCCTTCTTTTAAGAGCTTCAAAGTCTCAAGATTCACTACTCAACACAAGATAGACCGGAGATATTCCTCCATCTATAATCCAAGAGCCAATGGACTAGCCGAAGCTTTCAATAAGACTCTATGCAAGCTCCTGAGGAAAAATTCTTCAGCCAACAAGAGAGACTGGAATCTCAAGCCTCACGAGGCGTTGTGGGCATATCGTACCACGCACCGTACTCCAACTCAGTCCACTCCATACTCATTGCTCTTCGGAGTGGAGGCCGTCCTCCCCCTCGAAATCGAAGTTCCAACCTTAAGAATGACCGTTCAACACGAGTTGACGGAGGAGGAAAACGTGCTCCTTCGGTTTGAAGAGCTCGACGCCCTCGAAGAAAAGAGGCTCGCGGTGCAACAAAATCTGGAGCTATACCAAGCCCAAATGTCACGGGCCTATGACAAGATAACCCGTCTCCGCGCTTTCAAGAAAGGTGAATTGGTATTGGTGCTCAAAAGGCCGATCATCCCCAATCGACATACCAAGAGAAAATTCGAGCCAAACTGGGAAGGACCATACTTCATCGAGAAAGTGTTCGACGGAGGATCCTACCAACTAATAAGTGCCGAGGGAGAAAGACCCATGCCACCCATCAATGGCCGATATCTCAAGAATACTATATGTGAATGCTCCAAGTCGCAAGCGAATTGAGCACACCAGCCCTACGGTCTGGATCATACATCTTGCAAAACCGTACACAATCCATGGGCGTAGACGACCCCTATCTCTCCCAAATCCTGCCGGTGAGAATACTTTTAAAGTCCCACCAGCGATATAAAAAAAAGGAAAAAAACGGTATGTCCACAAGCAAAACGGGCACGGATGAAAACCCAGAAGGGCTCCATGAGTAAAAACAGCAGGACTACCAGCGAGTTTGTGAAAATCCGAAAAGGCGCAAACTCGTGAACATAGATGAAATACACTCGCAAAGTCCTCTCGACCTTGTGAGGAGAAAATCCCTGCGTGAGATCCTTACGACTCACAAAGGGGTAACACACTTAGGAATCCTCACGATTCCTAAGGAGAATATACACCTGCAAGATCCTCTCGACTCGTAGGGAGAAAACGCTTTTATGAGACCCTTACGGCTCATAAAATTGAAAAGCCTTAGATGATAGGGACCCAAACCTGTCTCCTAAGCCATCGTCCCCCAACGGGCAACGGCAAATGATGAGTCGCTCCTGGCATTTTGCTTCAGTGTTAGCGGTGCTGATGCCGACCCAAAAAAAACCAAATCCCAAGTCCTCCCGGGGCAAATGATGAGTTGCCCCTGGCATTATTCCAGTGCAGCAATGCTAATGCCGACCCAAAAAACCAAATCCCAAGTCCTCCCGGGACAAATGATGAGTTGCTCCTGGCATTATTCCAGTGCAGCAATGCTGATGCCAAACAAGATCCAAATTCGAAGTCCCCAAACGGCGAATGATGAGTCGCTCCTGGTACCATATTCCAGTGTAGCGATGCAGACGCCAACCAAAATCCAATTTCTCAAAGTTCTCCTGGACCTACGGTTAGTCCCCAAATTGACTTTCGTATACAATCCATGGGCTCAAATAATTCTCAGCATACCCATGCCCCACCGCAATCACCAGTCCAGCGGCCGGTCTTCGACCTTGGACTTATGCTCCATTTTGGAAGACCCACTCATGTGTCCTCACGATACATGAGGAGAACCAACTTACGGGATCCTCACGACTCGTAAGAAAACACCTTCGAGGGATCCTTATGACTCACAAAGGAAAAACACACTTGGGAGTCCCCACGACTCCTAAGGAGAAAGTGCACCTACGAGATCCTTTCGACTCGTAGGGAGAAAATGCTTTTATGGGACCCTTACGACTCATAAAATTAAAAAGCCTTAGGTGATAGGGACCTAAACCTGTCTCCTAAGCCATCGCTCCCCAACAGGAAAAGGCAAATGATGAATTGCTCCGGGTACGTGCGCTTCAGTGTTAGTAACGCTGATGCCTACCCAACCCCAAAATCCCAAAACTCTAATCCAATTGACCTCTAAGTCGTTAAACTGGAAACAGATGACCCCTAAGTCGTTAAACTGGAAACGAAGGAGATCCCCTCGTGGCAAATGATGATTCGCTCCTGGTACCATATTCCAGTGTAGCAGTGCTGATGTCAATCCAAATCACATCAAATCAGCAAAACAACCAATGACCTCCCTGGCAGAATCAAATTCCACCTCGGAAACAAGTCAACTTCATCCCTGACACTGCAAGAAGCGGAGCAAGTCAAATCCAGCACCGACCGTCCATATCGCTAAAAGGGCAGCACCGATCGTCCAAGTCGCAAAAAGGGCAGAACCGACCGTCCACGTCGCTAAAAGGGCAGCACCGACCGTCCAAGTCGCAAAAAGGGCAGAACCGACCGTCCAAGTCGCAAAAAGGGCAGAACCGACCGTCCACGTCGCTAAAAGGGCAGCACCGACCGTCCAAGTCGCAAAAAAGGGAGAACCGACCGTCCAAATCGCAAAAAGGGCAGAACCGACCGTCCACGTCGCTAAAAGGGCAGCACCGACCGTCCAAGTCGCAAAAAGGGTAGAACCGACCGTTCAAGTCGCAAAAAGGGCAGGACCGACCATCCACGTCGCTAAAAGGGCAGCACCGACCGTCCACGTCGCAAAAAGGGCAGAACCGACCGTCCAAGTCGCAAAAAGGGCAGAACCGACCGTCAGCGTCGCTAAAAGGGCAGCACCGACCGTCCAAGTCGCAAAAAGGGCAGAACCAACCGTCCAAGTCGCAAAAAGGGCAGAACCGACCGTCCACGTCGCTAAAAGGGCAGCACCGACCGTCCAAGTCACAAAAAGGGCAGAACCGACCGTCCAAGTCGCAAAAGGGCAGAACCGACCGTCCACGTCGCTAAAAGGGCAGCACCGACCGTCCAAGTCGCAAAAAGGGCAGAACCGACCGTCCAAGTCGCAAAAAGGGCAGAACCGACTGCCCACGTCGCTAAAAGGGCAGCACTGACCGTCCAAGTCGCCAAAAGGGCAGAATCGACCGTCCATGTCGTAAAAAGGGCAGTGCCAGCTTCCCAAAAGCGGGAACCAAAGCAAGTCGCCTCCACGTGAAAGAAGATCCATCAATTTCATGCACACAACCCACATGTGTGGTGTGCATTTATTGATGGGGGGCAATTTGTTGGGGTAAAAATTTACACCCCGGTTGACCAAGTCAAAATCAAAGTCAACCCCAAGCCAAATGGGCCCAAGCTCAGATCAAGTGGGCCCATGCCCGGGTCGAGCCCGGACATGAAGCGGCCGGCTTCCTCCCATGCCAAAATGAAATCATGTAATAAATAATTTTTATGTAAATTTTTTATGCATGAATGTAAACAAAATGGGCATAAAGCCAAATTTTTGTAAGCTCATGGCTTATGTGCAAAAAGAAATGGCACATGAGCCATGTGATAGGGAAAATGCCATTTTGTGAAGCCCAAGGGTCTATGTGGAAAGTGTATAGCCTATAAAGGCAAGGATAATGAAAATATCCCAACAACTTTTTCTCTCTCCAAAGAGCAAATCTAGATCTGAGATTTTTCTCCTTCCTCAAGGTTCTAAAACCTTCTTCTTTTTTTAATTAAATCAAGAGTTTTACTCTTCCTTTTATAAAAACTAAATAGTTTTCCACCACAAAACCCACAAAAGGGGAACTCAGATCTTCCATCAGATCTAAAAAAGAAGAGATTTTTAAAATCTCACACTTCTTGATCTTCAAGATCCGGCCAACAAAGGAAGAAGAAGGAGACCCATCTCCAGAAACCCCACTTCGGGGAAGAACTAGGGCTCAAAGGGAGAAGCCCTTCATCAGCTTCAAACCAGCTTAGGAGTTTAACTCCACTCTAATTTCTCTTTCGAGAGTTTCTGGGCCTAAAAACCCCTTTTTCTCGCCGGCGCCCAAGCGCCCGAGTGTCTTGCGCTCAAGCGCCCAGCGCCCACGTGCCGACACGTGGCGCGCTAGCGCCCAGCGCTCAAGCGCCCATCCCGTGGCGCTCTAGCGCTCGAGCGCCCAGCGCCCAAGCGCCCAGCGCCCAAGCGCCCACATGCCGACACGTGGCGCGCTAGCGCTCGAGCGCCCAGCGCTCGAGCGCCCAGCGCTCGAGTGCCAAGCGCCCACGTGCCAACACGTGGTGCGCTGGCGCTCGAGCGCCCAGCGCCCACGTGTCGACACGTGGTGCGATGGGCGTTCGAGCGCCCAGCGCCCACGTGTCGGATACGTGGTGCGCTAGCGCCTAAGCGCACACCACCTAAGCGCACAGCGCTCAAGGCGCTGGCCCCACGCGTCCTTTGGGCGCTTTTTCCATTTTTTTTATATATGTATACATGTATATATATATAGATACACATACTTCACAACACTGTCCCCCCCCCAAAAATTTTTTTTTTAGGCCGGGGCGCTGCCCCGTACCCCGCAAGTAGGATGCTAGCCTTCTTGACCCCCAGCCCGCTATCCGGGTAGCGGGACCCCCGTAAAAACTCTGCGTGGCTCCCGACATATCCAAGCCCCCTCCAAAACAAAACACACGTACACTGCACATTGAGTTCGCATGACCAGTTTAACCCGTCAATCGGAGGTTCCCCCACTCCAAAGGCGAGGGGTAATTAACGGCAGCTTAGTCCGTGGCTGCCGGAGATTCGGATCCCCACAATTAATAAACCCCGGCCTACCCTAGGCAGGGGGAATCTGTAGTACGCCTAACAAGTGCGCACGTATTCTCATCTCAATAGGGTGACGAAAAACACCCTACAAGTATTAGATATTTTCTCACCTATGGTTGCCATTCACTCTCACAATATTATCTTTCTTTATCTTCTTCTTCAAACTCAAGAGCTCTTTAGCTTTTGTGCTAGTGAGAAATAATAGTGAGAAAATCAATTCTAAAGTGAGAAAAAATCCTACTTCATCATCCTCTGCTAGATTAGCACTTTAGTATATGGTGTTAGCTTCACTAATCTCATATTAGTGAAGAGGTAGCTTGGGTTAGTGCCTCCTCGACGTAGATCATCTTCGGCCTCGAAGACTTCAAGCAAGTTCATTCCTTTCTTCTTGTGAAGCTATGCTAGAGTCCGGAAGATCACTACTTGGAAAGAAGGGACTACTACACGGAGCTATTGAAGTGAAGGACCGGTCTACAAAGGTTGTATTCCTAGTTCACTTAGTTGTAAAGTAGTTTACAATTTATTTCGTATGATTCTCTAGTTAAACATCCTAGGTTAGAGTTCCTTAGCATGGCAAAAATTTGAAAATGGCATGGTCGATGCCTCCCGAAACCTTGCTGTCATGCATTGGAACCCTATAGTGGTATCAGAGCCTAACTAGAGAATTAGAAGGATTGTGTAGAATTATGAAACCGAAACAACTCCGAAACACCCGATACACAAGTTCAGTTTCTGTCGAATTTATAAAGTCTTCAAAAAAATTTTTAAACAACTGCAGAGTGTTGTATGAGATGCAACATGAACTCAGTGCAAATTTAACCCCAGAGCTCGGAATTTGGCCGGCCACATGCTTGTTAAAACCGGCCTGCTCGGCCCATTTTGGGATTCAAGGGTTGAAATTTGTACTGTGTTCCAGTCTCTAGGTTTTGGTGTTTCAGGTGTTGTTTGTTTTTGCTAAATTTGCATGTGATGTTAACTTTCTGCAAAGGCAACTCGGAGTGTTTCGTAGTCGTAATTCTAACAGTTTTTCGGGTTGTTTTAGACGGTGTTAAAAAGTTTGAACGGATATCAAATACCCACTTTAACCCTTGCCGGAAAATTTTCCAAGTGTTGGATTTTTTCCGAGTTAAAGAACATTCAAACATCATGCAAATAATGCGATGGACTCTCTAGAAGAACGAAACGCTAACTCGATTCTATGACAGTAAGAACCATCGCCAAACCCTAGGGTTTGCGGTGGTTCCGCGGTGCCATAGGTGAGACAAGGGTTGACCCTTCTACGGTTGGTCTATTGGTACTGTGGCATGTCCTGAATCTTTTTAAACTCCGCTCAAGTGTTGAGCTTTTTGTGTAATTTTGGGTGTTTGTTGATTCGATCGGAATGTTTAATATCATATAGCTATTTATGGAATGTGATACAATATGTGGAATTCATATAGTTAGGCATGAAATCCGAAGTATGTGATATTTCGGGTTTATGATGTCTGAGGTGATTATGGATTCCAAATGTTGTAGTTTGACATTTTCTTTTCTGCGACCGTAAGTGTAATATGTGGTGTATCGCCGCTTTCGTTGCTATATGTCAACGATAATTGGGATACGCATATTTACTTACGTTGATGACATGTGATGTTATGTGTTGCTGTGATATGTTATATTGGATAGTCGCTTTTTAAATAGCCGGGGGTTTTATGTGAGATGAGAGTTTTTATTTTCATTCATGTAAAATTCATTGTATGTAATTTTTTTTATTGGGGCACCTCCGGGTTGAGGTTGATGTCACCATTATTATATATTATTTACTTTTCCGCATTAGGATAGACCTAAGGAGGGGAGCACAAGTAACCGGGTTCTAGAGTCCAGTGGGAGACCAACTCGAGGAGTCGAGTCCGGGTCTCCTAACTCTAGAATTGGTAGGGTTTCTTGCCGCTCTTGTAGGGGTCTAAGGATGTGGGTTTGGCTATTCATCGCGACCGTGGAATCCGTGTTTTATACAGGCTCAAAATAAAACACGGACCTCCAAGTACATCCAATATTTCATATGTTGATTTCTGCTGTGATATTTTGTGATGTGATCATTTTATATGCATGAGACGATTGCTTTATTATTATATACATGATATATAATAAACGTTGCTTATGTTTTGCACCCGCACTAGTCCCGCCCCGCTATACCGTTAGTTAAGTAACTTAACGGTGCATAACGGGACACTGTGGCGAATGCAGATGGCATAAGCGTACTTTGTATTTTCGTTTCTTCTGTGATACTTAGGAAGCATAAATGATGGGATTTCATTAATGAGATTAATGAAAGAAAAGAAACCTAAAATGATGTTGTAGAATCAAATTTTCAAAAAGGGTAGCTCTAGTTTTTGCTTTGCATAGCGGTATTCCTTGTAGAATATCCAGCACCTTATTCGATAAGGAAAGTGTCGAGATCTCTTCACTGGGAGTGACCTCTTTAGCAAAACTAGCAGATGCTACAACTCACTCGGTTTTGTTTTTGATTGCTTCTTCTAGTGCTTGCTTTGCATAGCGGTATTTATGAAATATCATGCACCTTATTCGATAAGGAAAGAGCCGAGATCCCTTCACCGGAAGTGACCTCTTTAGCAAAACTAGTAAAAAGCCTCAAAGACACTCTTTTTCAAAAACCACTCGTTTCTACAACTATATCAAGTTCATTACGCAAAAGGTTTTTCTAAAAACCTGTCGTAGCCCTCCGTCATTTCAGATAAGTACCAATTAGTATTCGTGCTACGTTTGTTGACCTTGTTAAGGCATAGTGTGTGGTAGCTGATTAGTACTTATCTGCTTAAGCATGTGATGCGATTGGATTAGGATAGTCGTACGACTTTGTTGACCTTGTTAAGGGTCGTACGGGTGGGTTTAATTCAATCATGAAATGTACGAGTTGAACCTGGCTAGCGCTTATGATTTGTTGACCTTGTTAAGGTCATAAGTTGCTACGGGCAAAATATTATCGGGAATTTCAAGTGTTGAAATTTGCAATGAGATTGCATATCTTCTATGAGATAGTTGGATCCCAATACCCACTGCGAGTAAGTGTTACTCCTGGGAGAGTATTGCACTTTACAATTAGCCGATAAAGTAGGTGTCTGGAAAGCTGTCAACGGGGTTATGCCTCTGGGAAAACGAGGTTTATTTTAATTAGGTCCGCGCGAAAGCACGGGGAACGTCCCTCAAAGTACCAGCACTGGCCTGGCTGAAGTATTGGCGAACTTGTAGGGTGTAATTAATTCCGGCTAGTCTTTCCTTTTAGGGTTTGAAGGAAGATTTGATAAAAACAGTGGGAGCCATCTTGATTAGATAAAATAATAACCAATCTGATTCTGCAAGAGCATACGCTAAAGTGTTTTCTTCTCTCTCTCTCTCTCTCCGGATAGCGACCATGTCAGGCCTTAATCAAGAAAATAATATGGTTGTATTGACCGAACCCGCTTGTTATACTGAGCAGGGGAACTTTGGTTCCGTTCTTTCTTATAATTGTTATAAGACTGAGCAGGGAATATGGACCTGTCCGGATTCACACACCGCCTAAACGAAGAATAAGCATGTTGATGCATCTTTTTCGGATGTGTTAGTTATCGAGAACTATTTCTCGGTTCACTCTACGTCCTGGGTATTAGATACCGGATTGGAATCCTACATACGTAATTTATTACATGGGCTAAGGAAAGGTAGAGAACTGGAAATGGGTGATTATTCCGTAAGAGTAGGGAATGGTGCAAATGTTGCAGCCAAAACTGTTGGCGAATATCTCATTGTACTACCAAATGGTAATACATTGATTCTGAACGAATGCTATTACATTCCGACCCTGATATGCAATCTTGTTGCATGTAGTTATTAATTATCTATTTTACTGCATTGCATGGCCTTTTATATCCATATATGTGTTAATTCATCGTATAGAAACCATTGAACTATTAAAATAAGTTATGCGACACAAATAATATTTGGCTTTCTTAGTTCATCATATATAATTGTGCAACTTCATCTCATAGGACACTTGCACCATTACCATGGTTTTATGCAGCACGAGCACTATTCATGCGGACGCACACACCTTGGTAATTGATATGTCACAAACACTAGATAACTTGTTTAAACCGGAATCTAGAATAATTTCACCATATAGGACGTATAAACCTGTACTAATACATTAAATTCCTCAAGATAAATATTAAGGATGGCTAGCCACATATACATACATCATCGCATCATATTTCATACATAGTTTCTGTTCGTACCTTGCATAGTATACACCATCATATTATAGACATCCATCATCATCGATATGCTACACATTGTGATTTCTTCTTGAGAATTCAATATTTATGAGATTTCTGGATTTTGGGGAAAAACCGCAAGAATTTATAAACTTATTATCCTTTTAAAAATATGCAAGTTGCGGTTTTCTAGTGATGTATGTGTCGTCCACCATGAGTTTTCATATTTTCTGTTGGTTTTCGAGACCCGATTCGAGGAGTGGATGAACCGTCTTGGGTACATGGTGGGCCCGGTAAGGTACCCCGGGGCAATAAGCTCGAGTTGTAGACAATAAGCCTAGCAGGGGAAGACTACCTACCGGTGATTGTTAGCGCGGCGGATATCCGAAGGATACCGACCGTGGGCCTGAGATATTGATACTTTGATATGGCCAGTCCGGATTGCCGGAGCCCGAGATTTTTGAGATACCGATACTTGAGATTTTGAGATAGTCCTTTGAGGTATCGATGCTGGACACGGATTTCTGTTGATTTATTGATATTGTGTTGATATTTCAAAAGAGTTTTTCTAAGCTGAAAATAATGAGATTCTTTCATATCAACATATTCAGATCACGGGTTAAATTGATTCATGTTGCATACGTACCTGCTAGTACATCATGCCAGATTAGTATTGTAAATTGATTCATGTTGCATACATATCTGCTAGTATATCATGCCATATCAGTGTTGTTGAGTTATGACACTTGCGTGCATGCTTACGATAGCCTCTATAGATGTTATTTTTTACTCACGAGTTGGCAACTCACCCCCGTTGTGCCACAACCTTTTTCAGGTCCGATCCGTCAGCACGGTAGCGACTGACGCACTTCCTCCTTTTGCTTGGATTTGAGGCTTTTGCTCGTTGGTGGGTTGTGTGATTATTTTGTTTCCACCTTGTATATTCATTGTATCTATTGTACTCCATCTACTGTATCATCTACCAGTACTGATGTATCTTGACTTAGAGACGAGACAGTGAGATTTGTGGACTTATATATTGTATCTTTGGGTCGAGCTCACTTGAGCCGACATGATGCTTATTACTTGTGCCTTTTATGCTTATTTTGCACATTGATGATTTATATTGCGTGGGATTTGAGTCCGCCTTGGGGCGAAGAGATAGCTCCCGCTTGGGGATGCCTTATTTTATGTTATTCATATATTCCTGTTTGTACCCGTTTGGGGGCCAGTATTTACAAAGGAGACTCTGCCGAAATTTTCGGAAAAATGGATGTTGCTTTTAAAAAGCTTGATGTGACTTATTTGATTAAAATCGCTTTCAATAAATTGGTTTTCCTTCACTCTACTGCTTATTTGGTTTTGATTTCTGGGTTTTGGCTTACTTAGATTACGTACGCCTCGAGACATTTCGTAATTTAAGTGCCAGTCATACTCTGTACTTTTCGGGTCGTGACAAAGTTGGTATCAGAGCGATAGGTTTTGCCTTTCTGAGTGTAGGATGACCCTTGGTAGATGGAGTAAGTGACTTAAATAGGGTAACGTAGCGTGTGTATGTCCACGGCATACTTGCGGTACGGTACTCCGCCTAAGTGACTTTAGGATATACTTGCTTGAAATTCCTCCTTCAATTCCGTGTATCCTATGATTCTATTGCTCTGTTCTTATTATCCTGTTTCCTGTACCATCCACTATGCCGCCGCAGGCTGCGAGGGCCCAGTGGGGTGCCGCCAGAGACGAGATCAGGGCAGGTCCGACCAAGATAGGGACCGACCATGACGGTACACCTATCTTTCAGGAGCAGGCTGATTCGCTTTCTACAGACTCTATCGCTAGGCTGGAAGCCAGTTTACAAGACTTACGCCAGATGATCGGATCCTTGATAGAGATCAATCGAGCACAGAGATCGGATATTTCTCCCCCTACGGTTGCTTCGAGACCAAGTCGGATTCACACTGATTTGTTAGTACCTAGGAGGGTTCGCAGAGGCCGTGGCGGATTCCTTAGGGGCCAGTTGTATCACCTTCACCCATATGGTCAGCAGGCGTCGCCGGGATGTTTTCGGTGCGGGAGTCCGTATCATCGTGTCAAAAACTGTATGTTGAGACGACAGGGCGTGATGACAGTTCCGCACGTGACTTTACCACATTCACCACCTCCTCTGAAAGCTCTACTTCCTACCCCCGGTGATGCTCCACGTCAATTAGACGCCCCAAGAGGCCGTGGACGTGGCGGTCCTATTCAGAGAGGACGAGGAGGCCAAGGCCGAGGCCCAGGACAGCCAGCTATCAGTGGGGGACAGGCCTGAGTGTTCGCTTTGACTCCGCAGGATGCACAGGCATCCAATGCCGTGGTGACAGGTACCTTGCCAGTATGTTCTTTCGACGCACGGGTATTATTCGACCCAGGTTCCACACATTAGTATGTATCTACACACTTTGCACCGATGTTGGGCCGTGAGTCATCGTCGTTAGATCAGCCACTTGTTGTTATTACTCCGGTAGGCGAGTCGTTTGTCGCTCGTTTTGTGTTTCGATTGTGTTCCATTCGTATCGGAGAGAGAGATTCATCGGTTGATTTGATTCTCCTCGATATGTTGGACTTTGATGTTCTTCTGGGCATAGACTGGCTTGCCACTTGTTATGTATCTGTGGACTGCATGAGAAGGCAGTCAGATTTAGCTTTCCGGGAGAGCCAATCCTTGTTATTCAGGGAAACCGCAGCGTCACCCTTCCCAGCTTGATTTCATCTCTTCACACCGGTCAGCTCTTGCGGAAGGGATGTCAGGGATTCTTAGCTTATGTTGGTGATGCTAGAGCTGCAGAGGTTCCATTGGACCAGGTCCCGATTGTGTGTGAGTTCCCTGATGTTTTCCCTGACGAGCTGCCTGGACTACCGCCTGAGCGCGATATTGCTTTCTGCATTGACTTGATTCCCACTTCGGGGCCTATTTCCATACCGCCTTCTTGGATGGCCCCGGCGGAGCTTAGAGAGCTGAAGGATCAGTTGCAGGACTTGTTAGATAAAAGTCTTATTCGACCTAGTGTGTCTCCGTGGGGTGCTCCTGTCCTGTTCGTCAAGAAGGAGGATGGCAGTTTGCGCTTGTGCATTGATTACCGCCAGCTGAACAGGGTTATCGTACGGAACAGATATCCCTTACCACGTATCGATGATTTTTTCGACCAGCTTCAGGGTGCGGGATACTTTTCGAGGATTGACTTGCGATCGGGTTACCATCAGTTGCGGGTGCGGCAGGAGGATATTCCGAGGACGGCTTTTCGCACACGTTACGGGCACTATGAGTTTTTGGTGATGTCGTTCGGACTCACCAATGCACCATCCGCATTTATGGACTTGATGAACCACATTTTCAGGCCGTATCTAGATCTGTTCATCATCTTGTATATTGACGACATTTTGGTGTATTCCCGGAGCCGAAAGGAGCACGAGCAGCACCTGCGGATCACATTACAGACTTTGAGGGAGCACCAGCTATTCGCGAAATTTTCCAAGTGCGCGTTTTGGCTTGACAGCGTTGATTTCTTGGGTCACGTGATTCCGAGAGATGGCATATGTGTGGGCCCGAAGAAGATCGAGGCCGTTCAGCATTGGCCCAGACCAGCATCAGTTACAGAGATCCGCAGCTTCCTAGGCCTGGCTGGCTACTACCAACGATTTGTTCAGGACCTCTTCCGTATCGCTGCACCTTTGACCGGGTTGACCCGGAAGGGAGTTCCTTTTGATTGGACCGAGGCGTGCGAGCATAGCTTCCAGCAGTTGAAGACTCGTCTGACTACTGCACCAGTGTTGTCATTACCTTCAGGATCGGGTGGATTCGTAGTTTATTGCGACGCTTCTCGAGTGGGACTAGGTTGCGTGTTGATGCAGCACGATAGGGTTATTGCGTATGCTTCTCGGCAGCTGAAGACACATGATTTAGAGATGGCTGCAGTGGTGTTTGCACTCAAGATCTGGAGATATTACCTATACGGCGAGTCGTGCCAGATATTTACGGAACACAAGAGCTAGAAGTACATATTTCAGCAGCGAGACCTGAATCTGAGACAGCGCGGTTGGATGGAGCTGGTGAAAGACTATGATTGCGAAATCATTTACCATCCGGTCAAGGCGAACGTGGTGGAAGATGCTTTGAGTCGGAGGCCCAGAGGTAGCTTATCTTGTTTGAACGCCGTGCAGGGGCAGTCTTCAGCAGATTGGCAGATTCTATACGACAGCCGAGTGCAGATCGAGTTCACTCCGACCGGGGGACAGGTTGCGCATATTCGTGCACATCCGCAGTTGCTTGACCGTATTCGCAAGGCAGAGCCCAGTGATGACCGTCTTTCAGAGATCATGGAGCAGATTGGGCAGGGCAGAGTTTCCAAGTTCGTGATCGATGATCAGGGAGTACTGTGATTTGGGACTCGATTGTGTGTACCAGATTCTGAGGGACTGTGGCATGAGATTCTTGAGGAGGCGCGTAGATCGATATATAGCATTCATCCAGGTTCCACCAAGATGTACCGCAATCTGAGAGATGTTTATTGGTGGGACGGAATGAAGAGGGACGTCACAGACTTCGTGTCGAGATGCTTGACTTGTCAGCAAGTCAAGGCCGAGCACGAGATACCCGATGGAGAGTTGCAACCTTTGCCTATTCCGGAGTGGAAATGGGAGCAGATTTCTATGGACTTCGTTGTGGGTCTACCCAGGACCAGTCGAGGGTACGACTCCATTTGGGTGATCGTGGATCGTTTGACGAAAGCGGCTCACTTCCTGCCTGTGAAGACCACTTTCGGTTTTGCTCAGTATGCCCAGATTTACATCGACGAGATCGTATGGTTGCATGGCATCCCGACTTGTATCATGTCAGACCGAGGCACCCAGTTTACCAGCCGACTATGGCAGAGACGTCAGGAGGCGTTGGGCACCCGTTTGAGTTTCAGCATAGCATTTCATCCGCAGACCGACGGTCGGTCAGAGCGGACTATTCAGACTCTCGAGGACATGCTCTGAGCGTGCATTTTAGACTTCGGTGGTAGCTGGGATCATCATTTACCCTTAGTGGAGTTCTCCTACAACAACAGCTTCCAGGATACTATTCAGATGGCACCTTTCGAGGCTTTGTATAGGAGGAGATGTAGATCGCCCGTCTGTTGGACAGAGCTCAGCGAGAGCAGTATTTTAGGGCCGCAGATTGTTGAGAAGATGACCGAGAAGATACAGTTGATTCGAGATCGGATGAGAGAGGCCCAGAGCAGGCAGAAATCGTATGCGGACAGACGCCGTCGCAGACTAGAGTTCGCAGTTGGCGATCATGTTTTTCTGAGGGTCTCTTCGATGAAGGGCGTGATGAGATTTGGGCGAAATGGAAAGCTTAGTCCCAGATTTGTGGGTCCCTTCGAGATCCTCGAGCGTGTCGGCGTAGTTGCGTATCGTTTGGCTCTTCCACCCAGCTTACCGATGTTCACCTCGTCTTCCACGTTTCGATACTCCGCAAGCACCTTCACGACCCTTCTCATGCGATTCAGCACCCGACGGTCCAGCTGGAGCGTGACCTTTCTTTTGCAGAGCAGCTGGTGGTCATCCTGGATCGGCAGGTGAAGAAATTGAGATCGAAAGTTATACCGACCGTCAAGGTCCTTTGGCGTGGCCCGAGCAGCGAGGAGGTCACCTGGGAGACCGAGGACGAGATGAGGAAGAAATATCCCCATCTCTTCGAAGGTACGCGAAGCTAGATTTTAAATTCGGGGACCGAATTTCTTTAAGGGGGGAAGATTGTAACGCCTTGAAAAGTCGTTTAGGTATTTTCCCGATAATCGGTAAATAATTGGTATTTTTCCGTAAATTGTAATTATAATTATTTTTCAATATAAGCCTAATTATACCTAATTTAGATAGGTAATTGATAGTATTTGGTAGTTAATTAGTCACTTATAAATTTCTAGTCGTTTAAAAAAATTTCCCTAATTTATTATTTTTAATATTATTTTTAAGCTTTTAAATATACATTAAATTAGTGATAAATACAAATTTGAATGGGCAAATTACATACTTAAGAACCATGACAACTAAAATCTAGTTTGTAATATAAATTTTTATCATGTTATTCCCAAGTTCTAGTTAATTATAGTCAATGGAAAATTAAAATTAAATAAAATAAGCTTAAGGTTGCAATTATGAACTTGAGGGGGTGTTTTTGGCATGGAAATTTCTATGTAATTTACCACTCATCCTCACCCACTCATCTTTGACCGAGCCACCTGCAGGAAGACCCCCCTCCAATTGTTTTTTTTTTCCCTTCAACTCATTTGAATGAAGAGCTATTTGTTGAATAAAATATATTAATTTAGGTATGTGTTTTATTGAGGCATGGGATGGTTTGACTTGGAGAAAAATCTTGTGCACCCACACCATTCTCTCCCCATTCCTCACTGCTGCCGAAACTGCAGCCACCTCTCCCTCCATTTTTCCATCTCTTTTCATCTCCAAAAAAATCCCCAAAATGCTTCAAAAATCCAATTTAAACCTCACAAATTCAAGCCAATTCTTCATCCTTTCTCCTTAGCCCAATTTTGCCTGAATCTTGGAGCAAGGAGACCCTTTTTGAGGAGGTAAATTCACATGCTAGATCTCTAAAATTGGAGGTATAATCTTCACCCAATTAATACTTTGTTGGTTAATTTCCTTGAATTAAAGTGTTTAAGTGTTAATTTTGGTGCTAGTTTCAAATCTAGGTTTTTAAAGATGATTGTTTGAGTTAGAACTAGGGTTTCAACCACCATTAATATGTTAACTAAGTTTATTTTGCTATCTAGTTTTTATGCAAACTTAATCTAAGTAGTACTTTGCTTAAGTGGGCTTCAATTTATCCTAATCTAGTTATTATGCAAGCAATTGCATGATTTTTTGTGTGTTTTGGGAGAGATTATTTTAAGTAGTGGAGCATGACTTATTTTAGATGATTATTGTGAATGTGGCCATTAAGTCGTTAATCCATGAATGTTTGCACCGAAATCCCATTTGAATGCTTACTAGGTTTTTGCTATTTTTAGGTGTTGAATTAATTTGATGTTGTAACTAATTATATAACATCCCCTATGATAATTAGGATATTTTGATCGAGCAATAGGTTTGATCGGGCTCTAGGTTGGTGGTGGTTTCGTATAGTAATTCTAGTTGACGTTGTGGCGATATCGTACACTTTTTTGTGCACACAAGTTTAGTTGAGGACGTTTATTCCTTGTATCGTTATTCTCGCACTCTCTCAGAGTTTTAGCTTGATGCTTTGCGTTTGTGCAAATTCCAGGATCGGCCGCGGGGATTTCGGACGCGGCACGGAAAGCGAATGCGGTGAATGGACCGGGCTTGCTGGGGATTTCCGGTGAGTAGATGTATACATCTACGGGGAAATCGTTTGGATGGCGCGAGGCGCCCGATAGTTTAGAATTTCTAGTAATACCAGCTTGTTGCATGTAGTTATTAGTTATCTATTTTACTGCATTACATGACCTTTTATATCCATATATGTGTTAATTCATCGTATAGAAACCATTGAACCATTAAAATAAGTTATGTGACACAGGTAATATTTGGCTTGCTTAGTTCATCATATATAATTGTGCAACTTCATCTCATTGGACACTTGCAACATTACCATGGTTTTATGCAGCACGTGCACTATTCATGCGGATGCACACACCTTGGTAATTGCTATGTCACAAACACTAGATAACTTGTTTAAACCGGAATCTAGAATAATTTCACCATATAGGACGTGTAAACCTGTACTAATACATTAAATTCCTCAAGATAAACATAAAGGATGGCTAGCCATATATACATACATCATCGCATCATATTTCATACATAGTTTCTGTTCGTACCTTGCATAGTATACACTATCATATTATAGACATCCATCATCATCGATATGCTACACATTGTGATTTCTTCTTGAGAATTCAGTATTTTTGAGATTTCTGGATTTTGGGGGAAAACCGCAAGAATTTATAAACTTATTATCCTTTTAAAAATATGCAAGTTGCGGTTTTCTAGTGATGTATGTGTCATCCACCATGAGTTTTCATATTTTCTATTGGTTTTCGAGACCCAATTTGAGGAGTGGATGAACCGTCTTGGGTACATGGTGGGCCTGATAAGGTACCCCGGGGCAATAAGCTCGAGTTATAGACGATGAGCCTAGCAGGGGAAGACTACCTGCCGGTGATTGTTGGCGCGGCGGATATCCGGAGGATACCGACCGTGGGCCTGAGATATTGATACTTTGAGATGGCCAGTCCGGATTGCCGGAGCCCGAGATTTTTGAGATACCGATACTTGAGATTTTGAGATAGTCGTTTGAAGCGTCGATGTTGGACACAAATTTCTGTTGATTTATTGATATTGTGTTGATATTTCAAAAGAGTTTTTCTAAGCTGAAAATAATGAGATTCTTTCATATCAACATATTCAGATCACGGGTTAAATTGATACATGTTGTATACATAGCTGCTAGTACATCATGCCAGATTAGTATTGTAAATTGATTCAAGTTGCATACATATCTGTTAGTATATCATGCCATATCAGTATTGTTGAGTTATGACACTTGCGTGCATGCTTACGATAGCCTCTATAGATGTTATTTATTAGTCATGAGTTGGCAACTCACCCCCGTTATGCCACAGCCTTTTTGCAGGTCCGATCCGTCAGCACGGTAGCGGCGGACGCACTTCCTCCTTTTGCTTGGATTTGAGGCTTTTGCTCGTAGGTGGGTTGTGTGATTATTTTGTTTCCATCTTATATATTCATTGTATCTAGTGTACTCCATCTACTGTATCATCTACCAGTACTGATGTATATTGACTTAGAGACGAGACAGTGAGATTTGTGGACTTATATGTTGTATCTTTGGGTCGAGCTCACTTGAGCTGACATGATGCTTATTACTTGTGCCTTTTATGCTTATTTTGCACATTGATGATTTATATTGCGTGGGATTTGAGTCCGCCTTGGGGCGAAGAGCTAGCTCCCGCTTGGGGATGCCTTATTTCATGTTATTCATATATTCCTGTTTGTACCCGTTTGGGGGCCAGTATTTACAAAGGAGACTCTGCCGAAATTTTCGGAAAAATGGATGTTGCTTTTAAAATGCTTGATGTGACTTATTTGATTGAAATTGCTTTCATTAAATTGGTTTTCTTTCACTCTACTGCTTATTTGGTTTTGATTTCTGGGTTTTGGCTTACTTAGATTACGTACGCCTCGAGACGTTTCGTAATTTAAGTGCAAGTCATGCTCCGTACTTTTTGGGTCGTGACAAAGAGTTACAGAACTCTTAGGACTGATACATAGTGATGTATGCGGTCCCATATCTACACATGCCAGGAATGGTTCCTCATACTTCATTACATTCACTGACGATATCTCAAGATTCGGACATGTGTTTCTGTTGAAACACAAGTTTGAAGATTTTGAGAAATTCAAAGAATATAAACAAGATGTCGAGAACCAAACGGGTAAAAGTATTAAAATTCTTCGATCTGATCGAGGAGGAGAATACTTGAGCAATGAGTTCTGGGACTATCTAAAAGAGAATGGGATTCTCTCTCAGCTTACTCCTCCGTATACACCACAGCACAACGGTGTATCGGAGCGGAGGAATCGCACCCTATTGGATATGGTGCGCTTTATGATGAGTACTGCTGAGTTGCCTATTTTCTTTTGGTGATATGTGCTTGAGACAGTAACATTCCTATTGAATCAAGTTCCATTTAAATCTGTGCCCACCACACCATATGAGATATGGAGTGGAAAGAGGCCATGTCTTAAACGAGTTAAGATATGGGGTTGTCCGGCCTATGTCAAAAGGCAAAATCCGGACAAACTCGACGCACGATCAGTTCTTTGCAAGTTTGTGGGATATCCTAAGAATTCATATGAATATTTATTCTACCACGCTGAGGAGCAAAAGGTGTTTATTTCTCAATATGCCACCTTTTTAGAAAATGAATTTCTTGCAAAAGAAATTAGTGGCGAAGAGGTAGAGCTGGAAGAAGTTCCAGCAGAACAAACTACAACTGAAGATTTTGTAGAACCCGAGGATTCGATAGTTCCCAACGAACCTCAGCCTCTCCGCCGATCTAGTAGGATTCCTCATCCACCTGCGATTACGGTTTTCTCATTGATGGTGGAAGCGAGAATTGCATCATGGAGGATGATGACCCAACTAGCTTCGAGTAGGCCATCACGAGTGGAGACTCTGTGAAGTGGCTGGATGCAATGCGATCTGAGATGGAATCCATGTACACCAACAAAGTATGGACTTTGGAAGTTGCTCCTGAAGGGGTAAAACCCATTGAGAGCAAATGGATCTTTAAGAAGAAACTTGGTGTAGATGGAAAAGTTGAGACTTTCAAAGCTAGACTTGTTGCAAAGGGTTTTCGTCAACGACCAGATGTGGATTATGACGAAACCTTTTCTCCAGTGGCTATGCTTAAATCCATCCAGATCCTACTTGCCATTACTGCATACTATGACTACGAAATCTGGCAAATGGATGTTAAGACCGCCTTTCTAAATGGTGATTTAGAGGAGAGCGTGTACATGACTCAGCCAAAGGGCTTCGTAGACAGTGGGAGCAGCGGAAAGGTGTGCAAGCTTCTTAAATCCAACTACGGGTTAAAGCAGACATCGCGGAGTTGGAACATCTGTTTTGATGTCGTTGTCATAGAGTTTGACTTCATCAAAAACGTAGATGAACCTTGTATATACACGAAGGTGGCAGAGAGTAAGGTTGTCTTCCTCGTATTGTATATGAATGACATACTCTTGATAGGAAATGACATTTCTATGCTGCACTCGGTCAAGCTCTTCTTATCACAAAGATTCTCAATGAAAGATCTAGGTGATGCCTCCTACATCTTGGGAATTAAGATCTATAGAGATAGATCTAAACGGATACTGGGATTGTCCCAATCCAGGTATATTGACACCATACTAAAGAGATTTAGTATGGTAGAATCCAAGCGTGAGAATTTACCCACGATCTCTGGACTCACTCTCTCCAAAGAGATGTCTCCCAAGACTGATTTGAAGAGAGCTTGCATGCAAAGGATACCCTATGCTTCGGCAGTAGGCTCTATCATGTACGCGATGCTATGTACCAGACCCGATGTAGCATACTCACCATGTGTAGTGAGTAGGTATCAAGAAGATCCAGAAGAGAGTCAATGGACAGCTGTAGAGAGCATTCTCAAGTACTTGAGAAGGACTAAAGAGATGCTCTTGGTGTATGGTAATGGAGAACTCCAAGTGGAGTCCTTTACCGATTCGAGCTTCCGGAGTGATAAGGATGACTCTAAGTCGGTCTCGGAATTTGTCTTTACCCTCAATAGAGGGGCGGTTTGTTGGAAGAGTTCCAAACAGAAACCGTGGCAGACTCGACGATGGAGGCTGAATACATTGCTGCCAACGATGCTGCCAAAGAGGCTGTCTGGAAGAAGAAGTTCATAACTGAACTTGGAGTGGTTCCATCCATTGAGTATCCAATACCTTTGTATTGTGATAACAATGGAGCGGTGGCTTTGGCCAAGAAACCCAGGTCCCATCAGCGATCCATGCATATTCTAAGGTGGTATCACCTGATCCGGGAGATTGTTGATCGCCGGGAGATCAAGGTCAGGAGAGTTGACACGAAGAACAACACAGCGGATCCACTCACGAAGGTCATTCCCCAGATACAGTTCGAGAGACTCTTCGGGATGTTGGGTATGCGATAATACAACAGCTGGCCCTAGTGCAAGTGGGAGATTGTTAGTTGTATGTATTGTAGAGTTCCTAGGCACACACTAGAGGTCTCACAAGGCATCAACCATGTCAATTTCAAATTTTACGGGTGCCGAGAAACCCTAATACGGATCGTTAACTAGATGTCTAGACGAAAAAGCAACTAGTTTACAACTAAACTAAAAGAACGGAAATACAACCTTTGTAGATCCGGTGCTCCACCTCCATAGCTCCGCAATGATGTCCCTCCGCTGTCCAAATCGGATCCCGGACTCTTGCGTTGGCTTCGTCGGAGAAATGGGCGGGCTAGGTCGTCGATGTCGATGCCGAAGATGATCTACGTCGAGGCATCACTAGATCAAGCTCCACCTTCACCAAGCCATGAAAACTTATGAAGGAAACACCCTATACTACTTGGCAAGAGGTAGAGGATGAAGAAATAGGAAGTGGGTTCACTTTAGAATTGGATTTCTCACTCATTTTCTCAACTTGCCATTGATGTAGCAAGCTTTCTTCATGAAGATGAAGAAGAAGAAGAAGATGAATATTATGATAAGTTAATTAGAATAGAAAAGAAAAAGAATACTTATCATAACATTAACTATAGTTAGGTGTAGAGAATTGACTAAGGTTAAAAGAATGGTTAGGGTTAAGCTTGAAGACAAAATGGTCATATGGTCAAAGCTTCATGAAGCTTCATCAAGCTTCATGAAAGAAAGAAAGAATGAAACCATTTTGTTTTCATTTGTCATTTCATTTTAATCCAAATCAAAAAGATAAAAGATTAAAAACCCTAACCATTTACTTAACCTAGGTTTAATTCTTAACACTTAACCAAATGAGCAAGTATCATCAAACATGATACAAACATGTGCACAAAAGTATATCACATATACAACTTGCACATCAAGTGAGAAAATCCATATAAAGTGAACCAATACTAGTTAATGCAGAGTAATATATCAAATATATAATTATACATTAAATCATTAAATCAACACTTGATTTAACGATCCGGTCATATCGCATATAACCGACTAGTATCCTATGTATCGGCTTATCGAATCAACCCTTGATTCGATATCTAGGTTATATCGCATATAACCAATCGATACATTCATCGCGAGAATCGAATACAGTATCACATACTGGTATTATTCTCGGTCCCGCACATATCTCATATGCGCTCCTATTTCGTTTCGCTTGAGCCAGGAAACCTCTGTGTAGGACTCTAAAGACTCGTCAATACGCCGGCAGCAGGTGATGATCATATCAAACACCCACAAGCCGCAAGCGGTCTGCTAAACGTAACGGCCACCCGGGTATTGAGCGATCAGAAGATCGACGAGCAAGCCCGCTCACACTCCTGAGAATCCAACCAGTAACACTTACCGTACAGTCCGGTCTGATCGTCTGATATGTCGTATATCTCGCCTAGGGGTGGTAAACGTCAGACCCCAATAGCTCGATAAGTCGTGTCGATATGAGGTCTATAACAATTCGAGAAACTACTGGTAACACTTACCAGTAAATCTCAGCAACCCTGGCCAGGGATTTCCTGTTATAGCTGTTGGAGATAGTGCCCTCAGAGTCAATTATTGGATCACAGGCACGTGATTGCAATGATTGAGGGAGGACCTATCCCGGTAGAACAGTCTTACTCGAGATGATAGTATGCTATCTGGTTTACCTTTATCATCGTGTACTGCTTTAGGTGACCTGACAGGTCGCTATTACACGCTGATAGAGCCCCTAGGATTCTTGCTTGACTGCCGGAAGTATGATGGCGATCATATACGTGAGAGCTGGTGGTCTATAAGCACATCCTTAAAAGGTCCCTAGTCGTGGGAGTTTTCGAGACAGGGCATCGATTCTCCAGAGTAGACTAGTGTATACAGTCGAGACCCCGACGAGGGGCGGTGGCCGGTCTCATAAGCCACTGGTGTCAGTTGGTTCACCTAAGATGTATACAAGTGCTCATTGGGTTATGAGTACACCGGACAGGACTCGCCGGGAACCTGCTAGTTGGGATTATACCAGACGTCAGATAGCAGTTCCCAGGTGACATGTGTACAGGTTAGTTCATCGACCTGAGATCGTCATTTGTCTCGTGTGAGTTCCCACTGTGCTTTGATTACTACCCTACCACGGCTCAAAGGAGTCGTGCAAACAGGTTTTAGTTGGGTACAGTCCCGAGCCACATGGAGGCAGTGAGCGGATCTTCAGGGGTTCGTCTCTCCCGGTATTGGGGGTGAGGTCGCGCTGTGTCTAGGAGAGCCATTAAGCAAAGCCCTCGGCCGAGGCAGGAGATTTACTGGTAGGTATTCCAGTAGTATCTCAGGACGTTCTGGGCTACACTCCGACACGACTTGTACCGCCTTTGGGGGTCTGACTTTTACCAACCCCCTAGGCCCGACATGCGATCCTCATAGACGAACGGACCGGACTGTACGGATATTGTCACTGACAGGCTCAGTAGGGTGTCAGGATGAGTTCGCTCATCGACGTCCCTTTTGGTCAATAGCTGGTGGCCCGTTACGTATTGGCTTATACCTCTGACGTGCTAGTGGTTAAATCCACAGCCATTGTATTGACGAGTCTTTAGAGTCCACCACACTTTCAGTTACTCAGCTTTCGGGCAAAACGCTGTAGAGGCCGTATGGAGATATGGCAGGGTCCGATCAGATACGTGCGGTATTGCACGGATCAGGATCGAACGGTTTGTACTAGAGGCCGTATAGTTATATGGCAGGGTTCGATCAGATACGTGCGGTATTGCACGGATCAGGATCGGACGGATATTACTAGCCGGCTTTGGTTTAAGCCGGATCCTAGTATAGTACAGTGTAGATTTTGTCTCTTTGCATTTGTATCCGGACGGAATACAGATGGGGGTGTGTATGCACAGTATCGGGGTTTTCCTGTAATTTATTACGGGACCAGTTTTCTGGAGTTGCCAGTTTGCATTCTGTTCCGGCCGGTTTTCCTTTGTTCTTTCCCGGCCGGACTTTTCCGATGGAGGGGGTTATTTGCAAGTTAGCAAATAACATTTGTGGAGGGGTTTTCTTGCATATGGATTAATTATGATACCATTCTTTTCTACATCATTCTTTTGCATTAATTGTGATTGGAAAGGGTATGGGTTGATTAAGGTGTATGCATGGTTGATGTTTGTTTGTGGTCACCATTCTCTTTATCCTACACTCACCTCCCTTCATGCTACAATTGCTTTTCCCTCCACCATTTCCTAGCAAGTTTTGGCCGGCCTCTCATTTGGATGAGGAGGAAAAATGAGAGAGTTCCATTTTGGTGTGGGAAATTAATCATTCATATCATTTTTCCATTGCCACAAAAATCCCCAAGTTCATATCATCTTGATTCCTCCATCAAGGCAACATAACCCCAAAGAGACTAAGCACTACATATTCTACAGCAAATCTTGGGCACGTCGACTTGCCAGCTTCGTGCCCGAGTTGCCTCGGTATTGAGGTGGGAGCCCGTAAAAGATGCAGGCGATGTGGTGTCCTTTTCGGCAAGGAGGCGATGATATGGAGACAGGACTTTCCGCGGGAGATCGGGACGACGACGAGAAGACCGGAGAACTCGGATCACTCGGTATATCTCTCACCCCTTCTCTTGATTGCTAGTATAGGTTAATGGTTAACGATCCGGGTTTCATTGTCCGCGGTAGCGCCAGTTTCCAAGTAAGGAAAATTTTTGATTCCGCATTTTGGCCTCGAATAGACGGCCGGGGCGCTGCCGTGGCGCAACAATAGCCAATCGAACACAGCGCAACATCAACTCCCAATACCGGGAGAGACGAATCCCCTCCTATCGCTCATTGCCTCCATGTGATTCGGGACTGTACCCAAAAACCACCATTTTGCACGCCCTCTTGGACGTGGTAAGGTGGAAATCAAAGCACAGTGGGAACCACACAAGACTCTATGACGATCTCGGGTCAACAGACTACTCTGTACCAGTGTCACCAGAGAACTGCCATCTGATGTAAGGTATAATACCATCTGGGAGTTCTCGGCGAGTCCGTCCAGTGTACCCAGTCTCCACTAAGCACCCGTATATCATCTCTGATGTCAAACACCAATGGATATGGGATCATCCATCGCCCATCTGTATGGGTCGAGAAGGTATACGCTAGTCTACTCTGGTATATCGATGCCCCGTCTCGATATACCCACGACTAGGGACTTTGAAGGATGTACTTATGGACTACCATGTCCCCACTAGTATGATCCGCATCATAGTCCAGGTAGTCAAGTACACATCCTAAGGGCTTTACCAACATGTATCGGAGAGACAATCAGTGTACACGTTAAGGTAAAGATTAACCAGATAGCATACTATCATGTCGAGCAAGAATGTCCTCCCTATATATGTCCAAGCACCCACTACAATATACATCCTATGTATAGTAATGGCCTCTAGGGCATACATATAACTAACAATCTCCCACTTGCACTAGGGCCATCTGATAGCAGTGGTTGTAGTATCTCATACTCAACCATTCCATAAAAGTCTCTCTCTGGGAAAAGGCCTTTGTGAGTGGATCCGCCGTGTTGTCCTCTGAGTATACTCTCCTAACCTTGATCCCCTGGAGATCAACCATCTCCACGATCAGGTGACACTGCCTTAGAATATGTCTGGATCACTGATGGGACCGGGGTTCCCGGGCCAAAGCCACACTTCCATTGTCACACAATGGTAGGAACCTAGTTCATCTCATGAACCAATATACACCCAAACAACCTCTTTGGTAGCATCTTAAGTAGCGATGTATCCTGCCTTTATCGTCTAGTACGCCACGGTATCTAGCTTGGAACTCTTCCAACATACCGTCCCTTTACTGAGGGTAAAGACAATGCCTGCGACTGACATTCAGTCGTCTTTATCACCCTGGAACCCTTCCAGTGATTCTCCCCGGGATCGATTGATACCATCTCACTACAACTAGTGAGAATCCTAACATCCAATTAGATCTATCTCATAGATCCAAAACCCAGGATTTAGGAGGTATAACTTTGATCCTATATGGAGAATCATTGTGATAAGCGGAGATTGACTGAGCGTAGCATAGGAAACTCCTTCCCTATCAAGAGTATGTCATCCACGTACTCTACGAGGATCATTACCATACTCCCTACTACCTTTTTGTATATACAAGGTTCATCTACCATTTTGATGATGTCAAACTGTTTGAATACTACATCAAAACAGATGTTCCAACTCCGCGATGCCTGCTTTATCACATAAAACATCTTGCACACGTTTCCGCTGCTCCCACTGTCTACGAAGCCCTCTGGCTGTGTACTTATAGACGCCCTCTTCTAAAACATCATTTAGAAAAGATGTCATGACACCTAACCACCAGATTTCGTAGTCATGGTATGTAGCCGTGGCAAGTAGGATCTGGATGGACTTAAGCATAGCTACTTAGAAAAGGTTTCATCATCATCCACGCCTGGTCGATGACGAAAACCTTTAACAAGTTTAGCTTTAAAAGTCTCAACTTTTCTATGTACACCAAGTAATCTTCTCAAGATATACTTGCTCCTGATGGGGATTTAACCCTTCAGATATAGCAACCAAAGTCCATACTTTGTTGGTGTATAAGGATTCCATCTCAGATCGCTAAGCATCCAGCCATTCTTACAGAATCCCTACTCTCGATGGCCTGCTCGAAGCTAGTTGGGTCATCATCTTATGATGCAATCCTCGCTCCCACTGTCATAAAGTAACCGTAGTATCTCTCAGGTGGATGAGGAACCCTACTAGATCGGCGGAGAGGCTGAGGTTCGTTGGTTACTATTGAATCCTTTGGTTCTACCAAGTCATCTGCTGTATTTGTATAGCTGGAACCTTTCCAGTTGTACATAACAGACCTTGCCTCGAGCTTGTCCGGATTATGCTTTTAGACATAGCCCGGACAACCCCAAATCTTAACTAACTTAAGATATGGGCTCTTCCTTTATCATATCTCATGTGAAATGGTAGGCAACTGATTTGATTTGAACCCTATTCAATAGGTATGCAGCTTCTCAAGTGCATAACTCCCAAATGGAAATAGGTAACTCAGTAGTACTCATCATAGAGCACACCTTATCATATAGGGTGTGAATGCTCCGCCCCGATATACCATCGTGCTATGGTGTATACGGAGGTGTAATGCTGAGAGAGAATCTCATTCTCCTTTAGAAAAGTCCAGGATTTCCGTGCTCAAGTATTCTCCTCCTTGATCACATCAAAGGACATAATACTTATACCCGTATTTTGGATCTCTACTTCTAACTTATATTCTGTGAGTTTCTCAAAAGGTTCGGACTTGTGTTTCAACAGGAACATAGGTCTGAATCTCGAAAGATCATCAGAGAATGTAATGAAGTATAAAGAACCGGTCCTGGCATGTGTAGACAGGGGACCTTACATACATCAACATGTATCATCCCAAGAGTTTACCAACTCTTTCTCTGTTACCAATAAACAGAGCTGTGGTCATCTTATCTCTGTGACGTGACTGGCAAGTTTCATAAGATGTAAATTCAAACTGATTTAAATATGCATCTATATGTAACTTCAGCTAGTCGGGTCGCATTGATATGACCTAGTCTACAATACCTCAAGAAAAATTCGTTCATTTCTGAACTTTTCCTCTTGTGTGTGTTCCATATACTTAAGAGCTGTAGTTTGATTTAGAACATTAATGCTTTTAGATAACGTGCCTGAACCGATCAACTTTTGATATAGGAAATGTTCAAAACATTATCCAACTATACAAAATTTTATCATTTCTTTACTAATAAAGAGATAGATATGATTTTGTATATCAGGTTCGGTATCTAATAACATTCGTTCAGAATCAATGTATTGGTAATACAGGGTGACAGTGACCAACAGACTTGGCTGCAACACTTGCCCCGTTTTCTGTCTCATGAAACTTATCACCCGTTCTCAGTTTTTCTACCTATTTGCAGCCCTATGTAACAGATTACATATCTGGGATCCTGATCCGGTATCATATACCCAGGATGCGGAGGATACTGAGAAACAGTTCTTTGTAATGAACACACCCGAAGATGATGCATCAGCATGCACTCTCTTCGTTTGGGCGGCACGGGAATTCTGGTAATCCCCAATTTCCTGCTCTGTCTTATAACAATTATAAGTTGGAGCGGGACCAACGTTCCCCAGCTCAGTTTAACAAGCGGGTTCGGTCAATATTCCGTATTATTATCTTGATTAAGGCGTGATATGGTCTCTACCTGGAGAGAGAGAGAGAGAGAAGAAAACACTCAGCGTGCGCTCTTGCAAGATCAGATTGGTTATTATTTTATCTAATCAGGATGGCTCCCACTGCTTTTTATCAAATCTTCCTTCAAACCCTAAAAGGAAAGACTAGCCGGGATTAATTACACACTACAAGTTCGCCAATCTTTCAGCCAGGCCAGTGTCGGTACTTTGAGGGAGGTCCCCCATGCTTTCGCACGAACCTAATTAATGTAAACCTCGTTTTCCCAGAGGCGTAACCTCGTTAACACCTTTCTAGACACCTACTTGATCGGCTAATTGTAATGTGTAAAACTCTCCCAGGAGTAACAATTACTCGCAGCGGGTATCGGGATCCAACTATCTCATAGAAGGTATGCAATCTCATTGCAAATTTCAACACTTGAAATTCCCGATAATTTTGCCCCTAGCGTCCTATGACCTTGACGCAGGCCAACAAACCATAGTGCGCTAGTCAAGTTCAACCCGTCATTTCCTGATTGAATTAAACCCACCCGTACGACCCTTGACGCAGGCCAACAAAGTCGCACGACTACCCTAATCCAATCTGCATCATATGCTTATGCAGATAAACACTAATTAGCTACCGCACACTACGCCTTAACATAGTCAACAAACGTAGCACGAATACTAACTAGTACTTATCTGAAATGACGGAGGGCTACGACAGGTTTTTCTGAAAACCTATTGCGTAATGAACTTGATATCGTTGTAGAATCAAATGATTTTAAAAATGGAGTGCTTTTGAGGCTTTTCTAGTTTTGCTAAAGGAGTCACTCCCGGTGAAGGGATCGTCGGTCCTTTCCTCTTCGAATGAGGTGCGGGATATATCATATATATCACTGTGCAAAGCAGAACTCTTAAAAGCAATCAAAAGACAAACCGAGTGTGTAGCATCTGCCAGTTATTGCTAAAGGAGTCACTCCCGGTGAAGGGATCTCGGTCATTTCCTCATCGAATAAGGTGCAGGATATATCACATATACCGCTGTGCAAAGCAAAAACTGTAGCTACCTGTTTTATTTTGAAATTCGATTCTACAACATCTTAGGTTTCTTTTATTTCATTAATCATATTAATGAAGTCCCATCATTTAAGTACCTAAACATCACAGATAAATACGACGTACACTTATGCCATCCGCATTCGCCTCGATGTCCCCTCGTGCACCGTTAGGTTAGGTAACTAACGGCAGAGCAGGGCAGGGCTAGCGCGGGTGTAAAACATAAGTAACATCTATATAATATATCATATATACTATATATAGTATCCATCACAGAACATATCACATGATCACATCACAGATATCGCGGCAGAAGAATCATATGAAATATTGGATATACTAGGACGTCCGTGTTTTCAATACGAGCCAGTATAAAACACGGATTCCACGGTCGTGATGAATAGCCAAACCCACACCCCTAGACCCCTACGAGAGCGGCAAGCAACCCTACCAATTCTAGAGTTAGGAGACCCGGACTCGACTCCTCGAGTTGGTCTCCCACTGGACTCCAGAACCCGGTTACTTGTGCTCCCCTCCTTGGGTCTATCCTAGTGCGGAAAAGTAAATAATATACAAATGGTGACATCATCCGCAACCTGGAAGTGCCCCAATAAAAGAATATTACATACAAGTTTTTACATGAATGAAAATGAAAAACACTCATCTCACATAAAAACCCCCGGCTATTCAAACACGACGATCCAATATAACATATCCAGCAACACATAACATCACATGTCATCAACGTAAGTAAATTTGCGCATCCCAATTGTCCTTGACATATAGCAACGAAACCGGCGATATCACATATTACATTTACGGTCACAGAAAAGAAAGTGTAAAACTACAATAGTTGGAATCCGCAACCTTCTTTAGACATCGCATGCCTAATCAAATGAATTACTTAGACATCACATGCCTAACAATTATAAACCCCGCATTTTAGTCTCATTATCGAAAACTCTTTTCAATATCAAGTCGGGTAATTCAACAAGATTCCCGACATCCTGATCGAATGCTCGTCGCAAACTTCAGTAGGCGGCCGCACCCCTGACGCCGTCGACAAAGTGCACCAAGGCGGAACACCGCTGCCGCGAGCACCCGATTGGATGCTTTCGGCGACGGGGTTCTCCTACAGTCACTTGGTCGGGGCTATGGAGTGATGCTGTCTATTAAGTTTACCCGGCGAGTATCCGCGTACGCTACGTGATTGCGACGGACTTTTGATCACATCAAAATTCCGTGGCAACCGATCAAGTGAGACTAAACCGCTAGATTTATAACATTCATTCAGTTATCTCATAACTTATTGTGAATTCCAATTATTGTATCACATTCCGGATAAATAGAAAATGTTAAACTTTCCGATCGAGCAATCGAACACCCAAGTTTTCCCAAAGCAAATCAACACATGAAACAAGTTTAAAAACATCCAGTTCATGCCTTAGTACCAACGGTCTAGCCGTAGAAGGGTCAAGCCAACGCCTCACATGTGGCACGCCGTACTGCCCCAAACCCGAAGGTTCAAAGGGCAGTTCAAGACGGTCACATAATCGAGTTAAGGTTGGTTGTCTTCTAGAGGGTCCATCGCGTTACTTGCACTACTTAGAACGTCTTTAAACTACGGAAAGATCCAACACTTGGAAATTTCCCGACAGGGGAAAAAGTGGGTATTTATATCCGGTCGAACTTTTTAACATATTCAAAAATTATCCGGAAAACACATAGACAAGATTAGACAATCCGATCGAATCTACGAACTCCCAATACAACCCAGAATATTCAACTCTTGAATAAATATTAAAAATTCCCCAAAAACTCAGCATTTAAATAAAGAAGTTACTGTGCAAAAATGGTTGACTGAAGAGACTAAATGGGCGCGGAACCGCCGCAATAGGCGGCTAATGCCGCGGATCCGCCGCTCTTTAGACAGATCATTAGGTAATTTTTGCACCGTAATTCTTAGAATTTCCTGCTGAATTTTTTAAGCATTTTTAATTTGGAAAAAACCACTTTTTCAGAAAAAGTCCAGAGAGGGTTAAAAGTTAGGGTTTCGGGGTTCGATCGGGTTTCTAACATCGTCTACGCATCGCCTAAGGCTCTAGCTAGTCTCTGATACCACTGTAGGGTTCCTAGGCATACACTAGAGGTCTCACAAGGCATCAACCATGCCAATTTCAAATTTTACGGGTGCCGAGAAACCCTAATACGGATCGTTAACTAGATGTCTAGGCGAAAAAGCAACTAGTTTACAACTAAACTAAAAGAACGGAAATACAACCTTTGTAGATCCGGTGCTCCACTTCCATAGCTCCGCAATGATGTCCCTCCGCTGTCCATATCGGATCCCGGACTCTTGCGTTGGCTTCGTCGGAGAAATGGGCGGGCTAGGTCGTCGATGTCGATGCCGAAGATGATCTACGTTGAGGCATCACTAGATCAAGCTCCACCTTCACCAAGCCATGAAAACTTGTGAAGGAAACACCCTATACTACTTGGCAAGAGGTAGAGGATGAAGAAATAGGAAGTGGGTTCACTTTAGAATTGGATTTCTCACTCATTTTCTCAACTTGCCATTGATGTAGCAAGCTTTCTTCATGAAGATGAAGAAGAAGAAGAAGATGAATATTATGATAAGTTAATTAGAATAGAAAAGAAAAAGAATACTTATCATAACATTAACTATAGTTAGGTGTAGAGAATTGACTAAGGTTAAAAGAATGGTTAGGGTTAAGCTTGAAGACAAAATGGTCATATGGTCAAAGCTTCATGAAGCTTCATCAAGCTTCATGAAAGAAAGAAAGAATGAAACCATTTTGTTTTCATTTGTCATTTCATTTTAATCCAAATCAAAAAGATAAAAGATTAAAAACCCTAACCATTTACTTAACCTAGGTTTAATTCTTAACACTTAACCAAATGAGCAAGTATCATCAAACATGATACAAACATGTGCACAAAAGTATATCACATATACAACTTGCACATCAAGTGAGAAAATCCATATAAAGTGAACCAATACTAGTTAATGCAGAGTAATATATCAAATATATAATTATACATTAAATCATTAAATCAACACTTGATTTAACTATCCGTTCATATCGCATATAACCGACTAGTATCTTATGTATCGGCTTATCGAATCAACCCTTGATTCGATATCTAGGTTATATCGCATATAACCAATCGATACATTCATCGCGAGAATCGAATACAGTATCACTTACTGGTATTATTCTCGGTCCCGCACATATCTCATATGCGCTCCTATTTCGTTTCGCTTGAGCCAGGAAACCTCTGTGTAGGACTCTAAAGACTCGTCAATACGCCGGCAGCAGGTGATGATCATATCAAACACCCACAAGCCGCAAGCGGTCTGCTAAACGTAACGGCCACCCGGGTATTGAGCGATCAGAAGATTGACGAGCAAGCCCGCTCACACTCCTGAGAATCCAACCAGTAACACTTACCGTACAGTCCGGTCTGATCGTCTGATATGTCGCATATCTCGCCTAGGGGTGGTAAACGTCAGACCCCAATAGCTCGATAAGTCGTGTCGATATGAGGTCTATAACAATTCGAGAAACTACTGGTAACACTTACCAGTAAATCTCAGCAACCCTGGCCAGGGATTTCCTGTTATAGCCAATCGAACACAGCGCAACATCAACTCCCTATACCGGGAGAGACGAATCCCCTCCTATCGCTCATTGCCTCCATGTGATTCGGGACTGTACCCAAAAACCACCGTTTTGCACGCCCTCTTGGACGTGGTAAGGTGGAAATCAAAGCACAGTGGGAACCACACAAGACTCTATGACGATCTCGGGTCAACAGACTACTCTGTACCAGTGTCACCAGAGAACTGCCATCTGACGTAAGGTATAATACCATCTGGGAGTTCTCGGCGAGTCCGTCCAGTGTACCCAGTCTCCACTGAGCACCAGTATATCATCTCTGATGTCAAGCACCAATGGATATGGGATCATCCATCGCCCATCTGTATGGGTCGAGAAGGTATACGCTAGTCTGCTCTGGTATATCGATGCCCCGTCTCGATATACCCACGACTAGGGACTTTGAAGGATGTACTTATGGACTACCATGTCCCCACTAGTATGATCCGCATCATAGTCCAGGTAGTCAAGTACACATCCTAAGGGCTTTACCAACATGTATCGGAGAGACAATCAGTGTACACGTTAAGGTAAAGATTAACCAGATAGCATACTATCATGTCGAGCAAGAAAGTCCTCCCTATATATGTCCAAGCACCCACTACAATATACATCCTATGTATAGTAATGGCCTCTAGGGCATACATATAACTAACATGTATGCCCTAGATGCCATTATTGTACATATGATGTATATTATAATGGATGCTTGGACATATATATAGAGGACTTTCTTGCTCGACATGATAGTATGATATCTGGTTGCTCTTTATCTTAACATGTATACTTGTCTCTTGATACTGTCTCATGGTTACATGTTGGTAAAGCCCTTTGGATGTGTACTTGACTACCAGGATTATGATGCAAATCATACTAGTGGGGCCATGTTAGTCCATAAGTTCATCCTTTAATGTTCCTAGTCGTGGGTGTATCGAGACAGGGCATCGATATACCAGAGTAGACTAGCGTATACGCTTCTCGACCCATGAGATGGGCGATGGATGATCCTATATCCATTGGTGTTTGACATCAGAGATGGTATACGGGTGCTCAGTGGAGACTGGGTACACTGGACGGACTCGCCGAGAACTCCTATATGGTATTATACCTGACGTCGGATAGCAGTTCTTTGGTGACACTGGTACAGGTTAGTCTGTAGACCCGAGATCGTCATAGAGACTTGTGTGATTCCCACTATGCTTTGATTTCCTTACCACATTCAAGAGGACGTGCAAAACGGTGGTTTTTGGGTACAGTCCCGAGTCACATGGAGGCAATGAGCGATAGGAGGGGATTTCATCTCTCCTGGTATTGGGGGTAGATGTTGTGCTTTGCTCGATTGGCTATAACTGGAAGTCCCTGGCCATGGCTGATTTGGAGATTTACTGGTAAGTGTTATCAGTTGTTTCTCGACCCGTTATGAGCTTCGTATCGGTATGACATATCGAGTTATTGGAGTCTGACGTTTACTACCCCTAGACTGGATATGCGACATCTCAGAGGAAGAGACCGGACTGTACGGTAGTATTACCGACAGGCTTTACAGGAGCTAGAGCGGACTTGCTTGTTAATCTTCTGATCACTCAATATCCGGGTAGCCGTTACGTCCAGCTGGTACCGCTGACGGCTTGTGGGTGCTTGATATGATCATCACCTACTGCCGGCGTATTAACGAGTTTTAGAGTCCTACACAGAGGTTTTACTGGCTCAGGCAAAACGAAGTAGGAGCACATATGTGATAAGTGCGGGACCGAGATTAATACGAGTATGTGATACCGTATTTTATTCTCGCGATTTATTCGTATCGGTCGGTTATATGTGATATAGCCGGGTTACCGAATCAAGTGTTGATTCGATAAGATGATACAGATTATATTAGTCGGTTGTATGTGATATAACCGGATTATTAAATCAAGTGTTGATTTTATAATTTAATGTATAATTGTATATGTGATATACTAGATTACATTAACTAATATTAGCTCACTTAAACATTTCATTTCTCACTTGTGTGCATATAATATATATGTGATATATATTATTGTACATTTTTGTGTCATGGTTGATGATACATGCAACATAGGTGTATGAGGCTTACACCATGATAAAGATAATGTAGGGTTTATTTATTTATAGTAATTCAATTATTAGTTGGAAATTTGTCACATGGCATGAAGCTTGGAGATCCATTGACTTAGTCCACTAGTTTTGTCTCATACTAGATATTTGTTAACCCAACCATTATCTAAACTCATGGTTAAGTCTCTACATGAGTAATATTAAACATTTTCTCACCTATGGTTGCTATTCACTCTCACAACATTATCTCTCTTCATGTTCTTCTTCAAGCTCAAGAGCTCTCTAGCTTTTGTGCAAGTGAGAAATAATAGTGAAAAAATCAATTCTAAAGTGAGAAAAAATCCTATTTCATCATCCTCTACTAGATTAGCACTTTAGTGTAGGGTGTTAGCTTCACTAATCTCATATTAGTGAAGAGGTAGCTTGGGTTAGTGTCTCCTTGACGTAGATCATCTTCGGCCTCGAAGACTTCAAGCAAGTTCGTTCCTTTCTTCTTGTGAAGCCATGCTAGAGTATGGAATATCACTACTTGGAGCGAAGGGACTACTACACGGAGCTATTGAAGTGAAGGACTGGTCTACAAAGGTTGTATTTCTAGTTCACTTAGTTGTAAAGTAGCTTACAATTTGTTTTATATGAGTCTCTAGTTAAACATCCTAGGTTAGAGTTCCTTAGCATGACAAAAATTTGAAAATGGCATGGACGATGCCTTCCGAAACCTTGCTGTCGTGCATAGGAACCCTACACCACCGACAACATTTCAAGAGGATGAAGCGTGAAGCTCATCGACAACGAAAAAATATGACAGATGAGTGCGGAAAAATGACTAGCAGCTGTTATATGGTTGATACTAGTTCCACAAAAGGGAAAACCCAAGTTCTCACATTCATGAGCGATTCTGAGAAAGAAATAACCCTCGGCCCTCTCTTCAAGGAATCCTCCCCTGGAAAAGAAGAAGAGGTGATGAACTGTGAGAACATTCGGCTGTGTAACTGTACGTTTCCTAAAAAGAATCTCGGGCCTACAAACAAAGGTTCGAGCAAAAGAGACAAGGGGAAGGAAAAAGTCCCTGAGGAGATTGCCCTTGAAGATAGAGTCGTCGAAGAGCTCATAGCCAAGGACCTGCCTAAGAAAAACAGGGTAGATTACAATGGCCTGGCACACCTGATGAAGATACACTCACAACTAAGCATACTGGATGCTCTCCTCCTATCCAAAGAGGCATGAGATTCTCTAATTAAGGCACTACAAAAGACCGATCAGTTTCAAGCCTTCCTTGCAGAAGAAAAGATGAAAGACGAGCTAGCGGAAGCTCACACAGCTGACATCACCTTCAGCGATGAAGACCTCCCCCTCGGAACAAGCGAGCACAACCGTCCTCTATATGTCACCGGGTACTGCCACGATATTAAGATAGGTAAGATCCTGGTTGAAAACGGGCCCTCTATCAACCTTCTCAACATGAAGGTGCTAAAGGTGATCTGCATGAACGTTCAACATCTGGCTCGGGATAAAATTACTATCTCCGGGTTTGACTCCCATTCATCATGAACGCTCGGGTCTGTGATACCGACGTTACGCTTTGGGATGCTCATCACTGACATCAAATTTCATGTTATTTACGCCAAGACCTGCTATAACGCTCTACTCGGCCGGCCTTGGTTACACGAATACAACATCATCCCTTCTACACAACATCAGTGTATGAAGTACTTCAAATACGGTCTCGAGTACACAATTACAGGGGAGCTAAACCCATTCTCCGTAAATGAAGTCCGCAAATATGAAGACGCCAAGTACTTCTTACAAGATTTCGAAGACACGGAAAGATGTCATAAACCGGAGAATAAACAAAAAGCCGTCGCCACTATACCGATCTTTGGGAGCGATACCGAAGAGGAGAAAGAGATAGTCTTCTTGAGGCAACCCCAATACAGCAAGCCAGGGCCAGCTACTCCTGTGTTGGTCTTTGGTAGTGACTCTGAGGACGAGGTTAACGCCATGTTCTCCACTCGCCCATCAACACAAATCTTCGCTGGAACTGATCGGAGTTTACAAATTACCATGGTTCCGCAACGGCATTACAGGGAACTCGATGCGCTTGATACTGTAGGGTCCCGGCAGCGCGCCGGCCGTCGAAACGCGGCCAAAATACGGAACAAAATTTTTCTAAACCGGCGCTACCGCTACCCGAATCTCGGATCGACCTTAAACCCTAAACTAGCAAATTAAACTAAGAGTTAGAACTGTTATACCGAGATGATCCGAGTCCTTCGGTCTTCATTCCAAGCTCCTAGTGATTCCATGATGATGTTTGGTTGCCGGTCTTCTTTCGTCTCCGATGATCCACCCGAGGGAAACGGCGCAAGCTCCAACCTCGACAAACGAGGTAACCGACGCTCCAAAGTCGCTAGCGATGGAGAGTGGGGGTGTATGAAAATGACACTACCATTTTTCTCTCAAAAAATTTTGCTCAATGAGCAAGCATAGAAGATGAGGAGATGATGAAGACTTGGCATGAGCTTAAAATGGTTAAAGCTTTTTGTGAACTTGAGAGTGTGAGTGAGAGAGAGCTAGCATGTTGATTAATTAACCCAAAAAAAATGAACACCACACATATCTTGGCCGGCCCCCCTTTCTCCCTCTCTCTCATTATCCAAAAAGAAAATCTTTTTCAAAATCAAATTACAATAAACAAAGCAAACCATGCTTTGACCCATGCCACTTACATGTCCATGACCATACCTTCTTTTCTACCTCATTTTAAAAAACAAATGAATTTCCATAAATGGAAAATCATATAAATGAGGTGGCATCTTCTTCTAGAAGCTATTCCGTAGAAAATACGGAATACTTCCCGGTACATGTATCGAAATACACATACACGTATTCGTACCAAAATACGAATAGCCGAGAGAAAAAACGAATAGTGAACAATAATACTAGAATACATATATATAAATATATATGTGAATTATTAAATCAAAACCTGATTTAATAAACTGGCTTAATCCTAAGCCGCTAGTATTATCAACCGTCCGATTAAAGTCTGCGTAGCAAGTGCACATATTTAATCGGACACCTGTATGTATCAACATACGTCATGTACACCATATCGCCTGAACCGTGAAAACCCTCTGTGTGGGACTCTAAAGACTCGTCAATACGCTGGCAGTGGGTTTAACCATAAGCACGTCAGCGGCACTAGCTATACGTAACGGCTACCCAGGTATTGAGCGAAAAGGAGGCCGACGAGCAAACTCATCCTGAAACCTTACTGAGCCTGTCAGTGACAATATCCGTACAGTCCGGTCTGTTCGTCTAAAAGTATCGCATATCGTGTCTAGGGGAGTGGATAGAGTCAGACCCCCAACAACGCGATATTTAGTGTCGGTATGAAACCCATCACCACCTGAGAAACTATCGATTTTGGATCGATAATTCTCGTCCACCGTGGCCATGGATTTATGGTGATGGCTATCCGTAGACAACGCGACATCAACCCCCAATACCGGGAGAGACGAATCCCCGACGATCCGATCACTGCCTCCATGTGGCTCGGGACTGTACCCAACTAAAACCTATTTGCACGACTCCTTTGAGCCGTGGTAGGGTAGTAATCAAAGCACAGTGGGAACTCACACGAGACAAATGATGATCTCAGGTCGACAGACTAACCTGTACACATGTCACCAGGGAACTGCTATCTGACAATAGGTATAATACCAACTAGCAGGTTCCCGGCGAGTCCATCCAGTGTACTCATAACCCAATGAGCACCTATATACTATCTTAGGTGAACATACTAACACCAAAGGCTTGTGAGACCTGGCCACCACGCCTCGTCGGGGTCTCGATCAGTATACACTAGTCTACACTGGAGTATCGATGCCCGGTCTCGATACTCCCACGACTAGGGACATTTAATTATGTGCTTATAGACCCCCAGCTCCCACGTATGTGATCGCCATCACAATGCTGGCAGTCAAGCAAGAATCCTATAGGCTCTATCAACATGTATATGATGATAAAGACAAACCAGATAGCATACTATCATCTTGAGTATGACTATTTCATCGGTATAGGTCATGCCTCAATCATCATAATCACAAGTCCGCGACTATGATAATTGCCTTGAGGGCACTATAGCCAACAATCTCCCACTTGCACTTAAGGCCAATTATTGTGATGTCGCATACTCACAGCCCGTATGATACCGAACACCCAACTTCTCTACTAATCAGTTTCGCAAAGCCTGTTTGCGAAAATGATTGCGTTCGAGAAATAGCCTCAGTGAGTGGATTCGCTCTAATGTTTCTTTCTGTATCTCTCTTAATCTCAACTTCGCGGAGAAATCTATCTCCCGAAATGAGTAATACTTGTCTTAGAATTTGTCTGGATATCTGATGGGCCCCAGTTCACAAATGAACTCCAAATCCAGCAAACTACTTAGACTGTATCGTCTACTGAATTTAATCAGTAACATGCGCCATGCCTTCCACAGTATCCGCTTTGACCACCTGTCCAATATACTGTCCCTCAAAAGAGGGAAAAACTATAACTCTGACAGTCACTCTGTCATCCTGGTCACCTTGGAAGCCTGAAATGATAACCGTCTCCTGAAGGAGGCTGCCGTTACCATATCCCAAAAGCATTAACTTATGTTCATAAACCGCTTCCCAATATTTCTCCAGGATTGGATTAATATATGTTTATTGCAGCTAGTGCAAAAACAATATCTGGTGTGGTACTTGACATTTCATGATTAACTCAATTGCCTAAGCAAGTGATATGCTAATCATGTAGAACCCTCTCCCCTTTAGTCTGTTAGATACCTTTAGAGAGGTTGACTCCATCACCTGCAGGTAGACCACCATGCCAGGAGTCGTCCATTTAATGTCAAAATACCCAGATTAGGATACTTCCCAAATTTAGATCTAAAATCATAGATCTAGTAACCAGAAAACCTGATATTTTATATCCATGTCCTATGTGGAGAAACAACTGTGTGACAACCAGAGTATAACCGATCGTAGTATAGGAATATCTCTTCCTATCAAGTGCATGTCCTCCCAAATACCTGGACATCACTCTCTACTACTTTCTTACCAGATCTATCTCCTATTCTGATGAGGTCATAGACCTATGACTGTCACATCAAAAATAGATGATCTATTTCCGCTATATCTGCTTTAGTTTATAAATAGACATAAGCTACTTGCCTACTATGCTTCCGCTGCTCCCAGTGACTACAACAACCCTCTGGCAGAGTCATATATACATACACTTCTAAAGCTAGTTTAGAACGACGCTATACTCATCCTCCTGCCGGGTCTTATAGTCTAGAATAGCAGCAATGGCAAGTCTGGGTAAACAAGAACCTCCCTGTCACCGTCTTTGAGAAGACCGAAGTTCCTCTCGGGTGCCTGAGGTTACCCACCAAATCTGCGGAGTGGCTAATGGAATGTCGAAACTAATTGAATCCTTAGGTTCTATTAAATCTTCAGTGATCGTTTGTGGTTCTGGAATCACTTCCAGTTCTACCATACTCCCACTTTTGTTTTTCCGAAAAAATCCATTTTATTAAAACTGTGGCGAGTCAAGAACAATATAAATATTGATCTTCCTGATGGTAGAAAGTTATCCCTCGTCAAAGCCCGGGATAACCCACAAACAGCCATTACTGAAACGTGCCTTGAGTTTATCCGGATTCTGGTTTTAAGCATCAGCCGAACAACTCCCTATACCTTAACATCGTTAAGATATAAATTGATTCTATATATACCTAATATAGAAACAAAAGCACTAATCTAATTTGACCCACATTCAAAATCATGCAGCTGTCTCCAGTGTATATCAACCAAATGGAAAAAGGACAATCAGCATTACTCATCTAGGAGTACATCCACATATGAGTAACCCGAAAGAGAAGTAAGTTCTCAAAACCATTACTATCAGTGGACTGCCAAACACAAGTATCTACATCTTCGACTTCATCGAAGAATCCTGATACTTCCAACAAATGGTTCTCTGCTTCATTCTTATACCTATAACTTCTCAATATTTGGACTTTGCATTTCAACGAAATACTTGTCCAGAACTGGAGAAGTCACAAGTAAACAGAATATAGCACGAGTACCAACCCCATTGTCCTAACGGACACTGGACAACATACAATGTTTTGTATAAGTCCCCTGAGTTCAATAACTCAAACCCTATGCGTCGTAGGTTGAAAAATTGTACTATGGTTAAGAAGAATTACACCGTTGTTGAATGCACCTTACCTAATTACCAGCTGATATAGGTAAATGTCACAGACATATTATCAAAAAGTTATATCTCACTTTATAAAATAAATGTACAGATGTATCAGTTTGAAATTGGTGCATAACAACGGATATTCAAAACCAAATATTTGCCATCTGGCAAAATCCAGATGATTTCCTCAAATATCACTAATTACAACGAATTCCGATATAATGAGGATCTAATCACCCAATTCCCAATATCTTACTCCCACTCACCATCCGTAATAACATGCAGATGTGAGAAACTGATCTGGTAAATACATACCCTGGAGTTAGATTCCAATTGGGAAAACAGTTTTCAATTAACATCGCACAGTGAAACTTGAAAATGTTTCAAAAGGGGTTAACTGGTGTTCCTAGTAACGCCTCTTCCACTATCATGATTCACGATAGTAACCATATACTTGCCTGCCCTCTCTGCAATCCCTTTATTATGTCTTTACTTATTACCTTCTGTACACCACTTTTACGCTAATTGGTTTTCTTCATTCCCTACCTTTCGGCACCAGCCTAAGGTTTGGAAGAAGACTATACAATAAGCGTAATAGGTGTACTCTCCTAATCCTAGGAGCCCTCGCAACCTGAGAGAAGGTAAAGAGAAAAGACATCTGAATAATCCTATCCAATTTCTCTTGAACCGGAAACCATCCCCGAATCCGGAACGAATTCCTTCGACTTCGTATGTAACTATACGATGGCATATCCAATGGAAGTGGATATCCGTAGTGATACGGAGTGTTCTAGAGAAAAGCAAAGTGGATGTAGGAGTGGCAGGGGTGCACACGGTCTTTGTCGTGAATGATGGTGATCGCAATTTCCTTTGCCATTATTCTAATCCCTTTATATGTCTTTACTTATTACTTTCTGTACACCACAGTTAAGCTTGTTGGTTTTCTTCCTTCCCTACCGTTCGGCACCTGCCTATGGTTTGGAGGAAGACTATCTAATAAGCTCAATAGGTATACCCTCTCCTAATCCTAGAAGCTTCACAACCTGAGAGAAGGTAAAGAGAAAAGACAACCGAATAATCCTATTCATTCTCTCCAGAACCAGCATCCATCCTCGAAAAAATTCCTTCAAGTTCGTATGTAACTATACGATGGATTTATCCAATGGAAGTGGATATTCGTAATAATACGAGGTGTTCTGGAGAAATGCAAAGGTGATATAGAAGTGGCATTGATGTATGCGACACCGTGACATTCCAAAAGTCAAAGTGTTTTAAGAAGGTTCGGTCAACTTGGTTCATGAGTTTTAGTCAAAGGTCGGGTTATAGTCGCTGCCAGAGAGAAAGAGAGAAGAAACACTCAGCGTGCACTCTAACCTAGATCAGAATGGTTAATCAATTTATCTAATCTGGATGGTTCCCACTGTTTTCTCAAATTCTCCTCCAAACCCAAAAGGAGAATTAGTCGGAATCAACCGAGGAGTAATCCTACTCATCAGTGGGAATCGGGATCCAACTATCATCGCATGATAACTTGATGGAAGCCACTCAAGTCACCACACTCCAGAAGGTATGCGCAAACCTGGCAAGTTTCCTGTATGTTTGAAACTCCCGATATGATTTTTACCCCTAGGACCCAAGTGACCTTGACTAAAGATCAAAATGTCAAAAGGTCCTAGTCAAGTTCTACCCGTCATTATCTTGACTGCATTAGACCCACCCGTACGAGCCTTGACTAAAGATCAAAATGATCGTACGACTATCCTAACCAATCGCATTATCTCTGCAACAGAAAAGCACTACATAGCTACCGAACACTACGCCTCGGCTAATGCACGACATACGCAGCACGAATACTAAGCAATACTAGTCTGAAATGACGGAGGGCTACGGCTAGTTTTTGGCGAAAAACCTTTAACGTAATGAACTTGATATCGTTGATGGAATCCAAGTAGTTTTATAAAAATATAGTGGCAAAAACTTTTGCTAAAGAGGTCACTCCCGGTGAAGGGATCTCGACTCTTTCCCCGTTGAATGGGGTGCAGGATATCCCAAACTGAATACCACGATGCAAAGCAAAAGTAATCGACTATAGTGAAGTTATTACGTTGACGCAAACTTTTACTCAAGGGGTCACTCCCGATGAAGGGATATCGGCCCTTGCCTCGTCGAATGAGGTGCATGATATTCCAAATGAATACCACGATACAAAGCAAAAGAGAACGTCTATAATGTCAGTTTTTAAAAGCTTGGTTCCAACAACATCAAATATAGGTTTGTTTTATCCTTACATTGATAAGAATCAATACAGTCCCATCAATTAATCACACCAGAAAAGAACGAAAATAAAATGTACGTATATACCATCCACATTCGCCACTGGGTCCCGTCATCACCCGTTAGGTTACTTAACTAACGACAGAGCGGGGACTGGGCTAGTGCGGGTGCAAAACATATAAAATATCTACTAGTATATATAAATATATATATAACATTCGTCCCAGGCATGATATAAAACAACATCACAGAAGCAACACAGAATGGTGGATAATCTGGAGTCCCGAGTTTCACTTGAGCCGCAAGTGAGACCCGACGTTCCCTGTCGTGTGGATAGCCTGTGCAATGAAACCTAGACCCCTACGAGCGCAGTAAGTTACCCTACAAAACCAGAAGTGAGGCAGCCCCCTTCAGCAACGTGAATGGACCACCCAGCACTTCACGGAATCCGGTAACTTGGGCACCCCTCCTGGGTCACCTATACCCCCTACGAGTGCGGCGAATAGCCCGCCAATTCTAGAGTAAGGTCCCCTTCGTCTCAACGCCATGAGATGCGAACCGGTTGCCCTCTAGAATCCAGCTATTCGTGCACCCCACCGCGGGGTAATCCTAGTACAGAAAAGAAAATAATATACAAGGGTGACATCTACCTCAGCCCGGTCGTGCCCCAAAAGAATAATATACAATCTGGCAGTGATGGCAGTCCACATGTCGGACGCTTGCCCCGCAATATCAAATGTACAAATGAAATAAAACTGTACTATCATTGCACCATCGCTATCCACCACGACGATCCAACCAACATCACAGCACATCACAGAACATCAACGTGAATGTCACGTTCGCAAACCCGTCTAAAAGACATATAGCAATTAGACGAGTTTACCGATCAAATGACATTCACGGTCGCAGAATATAATGTATGTACTGTTAAACGCCTACTTAAAATATCGATCGACTAAGTTTCAAATTGGCCCCAATAGCAAAACAACACTTTACTGAAACCTGGGCCAAAACAGAATATCACAAAAATCACAATTCCAAGAAATAGAGCTACAGAAAAAATTTCGACGCCCGTTGCCACACTTCCGCCGCGGAACCGCCGCCAATAGGGGAATATTGCTGCGGATCCGCGGCGCTTTAGTGGAATGATGAGCCCAAATTTTTTGTGTCCGCATAAAATCGCCTGCACGGATTTTTAAGATGCCTGAAATAATTTTTTGACCACATTTGAAAATCGACAGCAAACTGATAATTGGAATCGTGTTTTTGGAAACTTTGGTCGATCGATCTTTTAAGCACGTCTAAACAAGCTAGTAAGGGGTTTAAAGGGTGGCTCTGATACCATATAGGGTCCCGGCAGCGCCCCGGCCGTCGAAACGCGGCCAAAATGAGGAACAAAAATTTTCTAAACCGGCGCTACCGCTACCCGAATCCCGGATCGACCTTAAACCCTAAACTAGAAAATTAAACTAAGAGTTAGAACTGTTATACCGAGATGATCCGAGTCATTCGGTCTTCATTCCAAGTTCCTAGTGATTCCATGATGATGTTTGGTTGCCGGTCTTCCTTCGTCTCCGATGATCCACCCGAGGGAAACGGCGCAAGCTCCAATCTCGACAAACGAGGTAACCGACGCACCAAAGTTGCTAGCGATGGAGAGTGGGGGTGTATGAAAATGACACTACCATTTTTCTCTCAAAAAATTTTGCTCAATGAGCAAGCATAGAAGATGAGGAGATGATGAAGACTTGGCATGAGCTTAAAATGGTTAAGGCTTTTTGTGAACTTGAGAGAGTGAGAGAGAGAGAGAGAGCTAGCATGTTGATTAATTAACCAAAAAAAATGAACACCACACATATCTTGGCCGGCCCTCCTTTCTCCCTCTCTCTCATTATCCAAAAAGAAAATCTTTTTCAAAATCAAATTACAATAAACAAAGCAAACCATGCTTTGACCCATGCCACTTACATGTCCATGACCATACCTCCTTTTCCACCTCATTTAAAAAAACAAATGAATTTCCATAAATGGAAAATCATATAAATGAGGTGGCATCTTCTTCTAGAAGCTATTCCGTAGAAAATACGGAATACTTCCCGGTACATGTATTGAAATACACATACGCGTATTCGTACCAAAATATGAATAGCCGGGAGAAAAAACGAATAGTAAACAATAATACTAGAATACATATATATAAATACATATGTGAATTATTAAATCAAAACCTGATTTAATAAACTGGCTTAATCCTAAGCCGCTAGTATTATCAACCGTCCGATTAAAGTCTGCGCAGCAAGTGCACATATTTAATCGGACACCTGTATGTATCAACATACATCATGTACACCATATCGCCTGAACCGTGAAAACCCTCTGTGTGGGACTTTAAAGACTCATCAATACGCTGGCAGTGGGTTTAACCACAAGCACGTCAGCGGCACTAGCTGTACGTAACGGCTACCCAGGTATTGAGCGAAAGGGAGGCCGACGAGCAAACTCATCCTGAACCCCTATTGAGCCTGTCAGTGACAATATCCGTACAGTCCGGTCTGTTCGTCTAAGAGTATCGCATATCGTGTCTAGGGGGGTGGATAAAGTCAGACCCCCAACAACGCGATATTTAGTGTCGGTATGAAACCCATCACCATCTGAGAAACTATCGATCCTGGATCGATAATTCTCGTCCACCGTGGTCACGGATTTATGGTGATGGCCATCCGTACACAACGCGACATCAACTCCCAATACCGGGAGAGACGAATCCCCGACGATCCGATCACTGCCTCCATGTGGCTCGGGACTGTACCCAACTAAAACCTGTTTGCATGACTCCTTTGAGCCATGGTAGGGTAGTAATCAAAGCACAGTGGGAATTCACACGAGACAAATGATGATCTCAGGTCGACAGACTAACCTATACACATGTCACCAGGGAACTGCTATCTGACAATAGGTATAATACCAACTAGCAGGTTCCCGGCGAGTCCGTCCAGTGTACTTATAACCCAATGAGCACCTGTATACTATCTTAAGTGAACATACTAACACCAATGGCTTGTGAGACCTGACCACCGCCCCTCGTCGGGGTCTCGATCAGTATACACTAGTCTACACTGGAGTATCGATGCCCGGTCTCGATACTCCCACGACTAGGGACATTTAAGGATGTGCTTATAGACCCCCAGCTCCCACGTATGTGATCGCCATCACAATGCTGGCAGTCAAGCAAGAATCCTATGGGCTCTATCAACATGTATATGATGATAAAGACAAACCAGATAGCAGACTATCATCTTTAGTAAGACTGTTTCATCGGTATAGGTCCTGCCTCAATCATCATAATCACAAGTCTGCGACTATGATAATTGTCTTGAGGGCACTATAGCCAACAGATACATACAGCGTACAAAAGCTGCAGACCTTCTACGTCCCTCCCAGGCGAAGAGGTGAAAAGGCGATCCTCTTCTAGCAATCCACAGAGACCAAAGTAGAGAAAGAAGTCTAACATGGTACCGATCTTACGCTTGACAGGCTTCAACCAATCCGTCTGCCCAGATACTACGCAGAGGGATTGAAAAGGCTACTAAAATGCCAGGGTGTGCCGTTCAAACAAACTGCTTGACAAGCCAAGTTCTACAACAGGATTTGGGACATTCCCGGGACTCAGCCAAAGATGCCTAACCGGGCTTGGATACGTTCAGTCCAAGAAACGGGAGCGATTCCATGGCTTCCATGTCATAAATAACCCCGGTGGAGAAGCGAATGCATTTCTAGATTGCGTTGATATCGAACCAGAGCGAGATCCCGCCGTAAGAATACTAAACCCATCATTTGAAGAACATATTGACAAGCTAATAAGGGAATTAGGTCAGAAGGTTCAGGATGACCACAGCCGTGAAATGGCTATTTACAAGAAAGCCAGGATGCAACGTATCATTCAGCTGGCTACAAAAGATGACGATGCCCTTCACCCTCAGCCTGCTGTGCGCTCTCATGGCAAGAAGAAAGCCTGACGTAGGAGAAACAACAAGGTGAAGGACGAGAATGACGTTCAAAAACAGCGAAGTGGATCCAAGAGGCCACGCGATCGAGAAAAAGTCAGCTGGTATCCGTCTTTTATGAAAAAGATGGGTCGGGAATATTCTTTCTCTCGAGACAAGACAAGGAAAATCTTCGACCTTGTCATGAAGTATCAAATGATGACGCTCCCGGAATCTCGGTACCGTGAGCAAATAAACGAGGTCTATCATCGGCTTATTGCTCCTACCACCGAGCAATAGGACATCCTCTTGAAGATTGCTTCACCTTCAAAGAATGGGTCGAATACCAGTATCAGCAAGGCAGGTTCGCTCTGTCCGACAATTGGAGGATAGCCCCACCATGAAAGCATGAGCCAAGAGCAACCTACACCGCAAGGGAAAATCCAGACCAACATCAAGCTTGGAAACGAGCTCATACCTGTCATATAATAACATTCTCAAAGGAGGGAGAGCATAAGAATGTGGACGGCCTCTCCTAGTACTTCGCAAATGAAGATGAGGACGAGGTAATCTCAGAATTTCCACCGGCGCCAAAAGATCTGGAGGATGGGATACATACCACGGCGGACAATTTAACGAAAATCGACTTGGGGACGACAAACGATCCGAGGCCGACGTTCATCAATGAGCTGCTGTCTGAAGAGCATGTGGCTATACTAAAAGACATACTTATGCAGTATAAAGACTGCTTCGCATGGAACTATTCCGAGATGCCGGGATTAGATCCGGAGATAGTTGTGCATAAACTGGCTATATCGCCAGACATCAAGCCAGTCAAACAGGCGCTACAAAGAATGCTGCTCGAACTTGAGATGAGTATTAATGCCAAAGTCAAGAAGCTAATTGACTCCGGCTTTATCCAGGAAATTCAATATCCTGACTGGATCGCCAACATCATTCCAGTGATGAAGAAAAATGGGACAGTACGCATCTGTGTGGACTTTCGAGATCTCAACAAAGCTTGTCCGAAAGATGACTTCCCAGTGCCTGTTACCGAGCTGATGATCGATAACACGTCTACTCATGAGGTCTTCTCTTTCATGGATGGATCTTCGGGGTATAATCAAATAAAGATGCATCCTGAAGACCGAAAGCATACCGCCTTCTGGACTCCGCTGGGCATATTCTACTATAAAGTAATACCCTTCGGTATGAAGAACACTAGCGCTACCTACCAGAGGGCCATGACGAAGATCTTTGATGACCTCATACACGAAATTGTCGAATGTTATATCGACGACCTCGTGGTGAAAAGCAAATCGTACGAGAAATACTAGGAGCATTTGAAAATAGTGTTCCGGCATCTTCGGAAATATAATCTGAAAATGAACACTCTGAAATGCGCGTTTGGAGTCTCCTCAGGAAAATTCCTAGGATTCATCGTACGACACCGAGGCAACGAAATAGATCTATCAAAGATCAAGGCGATTATGGAAATCCCCGCGCCAAGAACTCTTAAGCAACTGTGGTCTCTCCAAGGAAAGCTCGCGTATATCCGACGGTTCATAGCTAACCTCTCCGGCAAATGCTGCCCCTACAGCTATTTAATGAAGAAGGGAACTCCGTTCATTTGGGATCGTAAATGCCAAAATGTATTGGATGAAATCAAGCTATATTTGCAGAACCCACCGGTACTGACCGCTCCAGTCAAAGGAAATCCCCTCATCCTGTATACAACAGCCCTTGAAGGTTCTTTAGGTGCGCTATGGGCACAGGAGAACGATCAGGGAAAGGAGAGAGCTCTATACTATTTGAGTCGAGTTCTCCTGGGGGCTAAAAATAACTACTCCCCTGTCGAAAAGCATTGCCTGGCACTGATCTTTGCGATAACGAAGCTCAGGCACTATGCCCTGTCACATGAGGTCCATCTCATATCAAAGGTGGATCCTCTCAAATATTTGATGTCAAGAGCCATACTAATAGGAAGGCTTACCAAATGGGCCCTCCTCTTGATGGAGTTCTTGATAATATATCGACCCCTCAAGGCAATAAAAGGCCAGGCCATCGCCGACTTTCTCGCTGAGCATCCGATACCAGCTGATTCACCTTTAAATTGCGAATTGCCATATGAACATGCATTCGATACAATCGAAGGGAGGAAGAAGGAAATAATGCCCGATGGGAACTCTACTTCGATGGAGCAACTTCCATGAAAAAGCGAAAGCAAAACACCCCTATAATTAAAGCTGGGGTAGACCTTATCTTTGTGACTCCGCAAGGAGGGATAATGAGTTTTTCCATTTCCATAACGGAGCCGAGAACAAACAACGAAGCGGAATATGAAGCTTTGATAACGGGTCTTGAGATCGTTGTCGACATGGGGATCGAAAACCTCCTCATATATGGAGACTCCCAGCTGTTTGTTAGGCAAGTAAATGGCGACTATCAGACGTGCAAACTAGAGTTGGTAAAATATGGCAAAAGAGTGCGGCAACTGTTAGTTATATGTATCCCTAGAGGCCATTACTATACATAGGATGTATATTGTAGTGGATGCTGGGACATATATAGGGAGGACTTTCTTGCTCGACATGATAGTATGCTATCTGGTTGAACTTTACCTTAACGTGTATGCTGATTGTCTCTCTGTTACATGTTGGTAAAGCCCTTAGGATCTATACTTGACTACCTGGACAATGCTGCGGATCATACTAGTGGGGACATGGTAGTCTATAAGTACATCCTTCAAAGTCCCTAGTCGTGGGTGTATCGAGACGGGGCATCGATATACCAGAGTAGACTAGCGTGTACCTTCTCGACCCATACAGATGGGCGATGGATGATCCCATATCCATTGGTGTTTGACATCAGAGATGATATACGGGTGCTCAGTAGAGACTGGGTACACTGGACGGACTCGCCGAGAACTCCCAGATGGTATTATACCTCACGTCAGATGGCAGTTCTCTGGTGACACTGGTACAGAGTAGTCTGTTGACCCGAGATCGTCATAGAGTCTTGTGTGGTTCCCACTGTGCTTTGATTTCCATCTTACCATGTCCAAGAGGGCGTGCAAAACGGTGGTTTTTGGGTACAGTCCCGAGTCACATGGAGGCAATGAGCGATAGGAGGGGATTCGTCTCTCCCGGTATAGGGGGTTGATGTTGCGCTGTGTTCGATTGGCTATAACAGGAAATCCCTGGCCAGGGTTGCTGAGATTTACTGGTAAGTGTTACCAGTAGTTTCTCGAATAGTTATAGACCTCATATCGACACGACTTATCGAGCTATTGGGGTCTGACGTTTACCACCCCTAGGCGAGATATGCGACATATCAGACGATCAGACCGGACTGTACGGTAGTGTTACTGGTCGGATTCACTGGAGTGTGAGCGGGCTTGCTCGTCGATCTTCAGATCGCTCAATACCCGGGTGGCCGTTACGTTTAGCAGACCGCTTGCGGCTTGTGGGTGTTTGATATGATCATCATCTGCTGCCGGCGTATTGACGAGTCTTTAGAGTCCTACACAGAGGTTTCCTGGCTCAAGCGAAACGAAATAGGAGCGCATATGAGATATGTGCGGGACCGAGAATAATACGGTATGTGATACTGTATTCGATTCTCGCGATGTGACATTGATCGGTTATATGCGATATAGCCGGGTTATCGGATCAAGTGTTGATTCGATAAGTTGTTACTGTTGATATTAGTCGGTTATATGCGATATGACCGGATCGTTAAATCAAGTGTTGATTTAATGATTTAATGCATAATTATATATTTGATATATTACTTTGCGTTAACTAGTATTAGTTCACTTTATATGGATTTTCTCACTTGTATTGTGCACATTGTATATGTGATATACATTTGTATATTTGCTTGTATCATGTTTGATGATACATGATAGTTTAAGTGTATGTTAAGAATAAACCATGGTTATTTATATGATTAGGGTTTTATTTCCTTTTCTTATTTATTTATCTATTTATTCATTTTGGAAATAATTAGAAAAGGCATAAAGAGAAAATGGTGGCTAATTTTGTTTCATATTGAAGCTTCTTGAAGACTTTGACCAAGTGACCATTTTGTTCTTATCCTTAACCCTAACCATTCCATTAACCATGGTCTTTTCTCTACACTTAACTAAGGTTGAATGTATGATAAGTATTGATTTACTTTTTCTTTTTATTAATTCTTATCATATAATTCTTCTTCTTCTTCCTTGCTTCAAGTGAAGAAAGCTTGCCTCCATCAATGGCAAGTGATGAATTTGAGTGAGAAATCCAAAACTAAAGTCTACCCACTTCCTATTTCTTCATCCTCTACCTCTTGCCAAGTAGTAGAGTGTGTTTCCTTCACAAGTTTTCATGGCAAGGTGAAGGTGGAGCTTGATCTAGCGATGCCTCGACGTAGATCATCTTCGGCATGGACATCGACGACCTAGCTCGCTTATTCTTCGACGAAGCCGACGCTAGAGCCCGGGAGTTCACTTGGACAGTGAAGGTACTTCGTTGCGGAGCTATGGAGGTGGACAAACGGATCTACAAAGGCTGTATTTCCGTATTCCCTTAGTTAATTGTTAACTAGTTATCTTTTCGCCTAGATTTCTAGCCAACGATCCGTACACTAGGGTTTCTCGGCACCATAATTTTTGAAATTGGCATGTTCGATGCCTTGTGAGACCTCTTGAGAGTGCCTAGGAACCCTACAGTGGTATCAGAGCCTAGCTAGAGCCTTAGGCGAAGTCCAGACGGAATTTGAATTCCGAACGAACCCGGAACCCCAAACTAAACTTGCTCTCTGTACTTTTTTCAAAACAGTGCATTTTTCCATATTAAAAATATTCAGTAAAATCAGCAGGAAATTCTAAGGGATACTGCAAAATTCGTATGCCTGATTCCACCAAAGCGCCGCGTTTCCGCGGCACGAGCATGGCTCGTGCGGCGGAACCGCTGCCGTTTTGTCGTTTGTGGCATCAAAATTTGTACAGTTATTCATAATATGCTGTGCTGGTTTTCCTGGGTATTTTTGATATTTTTTCAAGAGTTGAATTTTCTGCAGTTGTTTTGGGGATTCGGTGTTTCGATCGGGGTATCAAATTTTGTCTGTGTGGCTTTCCGGATAAATTTTAGAATATGTTAAAAAGTTCGACCGGATATAAATACCCAATTTTTCCCCTGTCGGGAAATTTCCAAGTGTTGGATTTTTCCGTAGTTTAACGACGTTCTAAGTAGTGCAAGTAACGCGATGGTCCCTCTAGAAGACAACAAACCTTAACTCGATTATGTGACCGTCTTGAACTGCCCTTTGAACCTTCGGGTTTGGAGCAGTACGGCGTGCCACATGTGAGGCGTTGGCTTGACCCTTCTACGGCTGGACCGTCGGTACTGAGGCACGAACTGAATGTTGTTTGACTTATTTCATGTGTTGATCTGTATCGGGAAAACTTGGGTGTTCGATTGTTCGATCGGAAAGTTTGACATTTTCTATTTATCCGGAATGGGATACAATAATTGGAATTCACAATAAGTTATGAGATAACTGAATGAATGTTATAAACATAGCACTTTAGTCTCACTTGATCGGTTGCCACGGAATTTTGATGTGATCAAAAGTCCGTCGCAATCACGTAGCGTACGCGGATACTCGCCGGGTAAACTTAATAGACAGCCTCACCCCATAGCCCCGACCAAGTGACTGTAGGAGAACCCCGTCGCCAAAAGCATCCGTTCGGGTGCTCCCGGCAGCGGTGTTCCGTCTTGGTGCACTTCGTCGACGGTATCGGGGGTGCGGCCGTCTACTGAAGTTTGCGACGAGCATTCGATCAGGATGTCGGGAATCTTGTTGAATTACCCGACTTGATATTGAAAAGTGTTTTCGATAATGAGACTAAAATGCGGGGTTTATAATTGTTGGGCATGTGATGTCTAAGTAATTCATTTGGTCAGGCATGCGATGTCTGAGGTGGTTGCGGATTCCAACTATTGTAGTTTTACACTTTCTTTTCTGTGACCATAAGTGTAATATGTGATATCGCCGGTTTCGTTGCTATATGTCAACGACAATTGGGATGGACATATTTACTTACGTTGATGACATGTGATGTTATGTGTTGCTGGATATGTCATATTGGATCGTCGTGTTTGAATAGCCGGGGGTTTTTATGTGAGATGAGTGTTTTTCATTTTCATTCATGTAAAAACTTGTATGTAATATTCTTTTATTGGGGCACTTCCAGGTAGCGGAAGTTGTCACCTGTTGTATATTATTTACTTTTCCGCACTAGGATAGACCCAAGGAGGAGGGCACAAGTAACCGGGTTCTGGAGTCCAGTGGGAGACCAACTCGAGGAGTCGAGTCCGGGTCTCCTAACTCTAGAATTGGTAGGGTTGCTTGCCACTCTCGTAGGGGTCTAGGGGTGTGGTTTTGGCTATTCATCGCGACCGTGGAATCCGTGTTTTATACTGGCTCGTATTGAAAACACGGACGTCCTAGTATATCCAATATTTCATATGATTCTTCTGCTGCGATATCTGTGATGTGATCATGTGATGTTCTGTGATAGATACAGTATATAGTATATATGATATATTATATAGACGTTACTTATGTTTTACACCCGCGCTAGCCCTGCCCCGCTCTGCCGTTAGTTACCTAACCTAACGGTGCACGAGGGGACATCGAGGCGAATGCGGATGGCATAAGTGTACGTCGTATTTATCTGTGATGTTTAGGTAATTAAATGATGGGACTTCATTAATGTGATTAATGAAATAAAAGGAAACCTAAGATGTTGTAGAATCGAATTTCAAAATAAAACAGGTAGCTACAGTTCTTGCTTTGCATAGCGGTATATGTGATATATCCTGCACCTTATTCGATGAGGAAAGGACCGAGATCCCTTCACCGGGAGTGACTCCTTTAGCAATAACTGGTCGATGCTACGCCCTCGGTTTGTCTTTTGATTGCTTTTAAGAGTTTTTGCTTTGCACAGTGATATATATGATATATCCCGCACCTCATTCGACGAGGAAAGGACCGACGATCCCTTCACCGGGAGTGACTCCTTTAGCAAAACTAGAAAAGCCTCAAAAACACTCCATTTCAAAATTCATTTGATTCTACAACGATATCAAGTTCATTACGCAATAGGTTTTCAGAAAAACCTGTCGTAGCCCTCCGTCATTTCAGATAAGTCCTGTTTAGTATTCGTGCTGCGTTTGTTGACCTTGTCAAGGCGCAGTGTGCGGTAGCTAACCAGTATTTATCTGCTTATGTATATGATGCAGATTGGGTTAGGGTAGTCGTGCGGCCTTGTTGACCTTGTCAAGGGTCGTGCGGGTGGGTTTGATTCAATCAAGAAATGATGGGTTGAACTTGACTTGCGGTCTATGGTTTGTTGACCTTGTCAAGGTCATAGATCGTTCGGGGCAAAATATTATCGGGAATTTCAAGTGTTGAAATTTGCAATGAGATTGCGTACCTTCTATGAGATAGTTGGATCCCGATACCCGCTGCGAGTAAGAGTTACTCCTGGGAGAGTTTTATACATTACAATTAGCCGATCAAGTAGGTGTCTAGAAAGGTGTCAACGGGGTTACGCCTCTGGGAAAACGAGGTTTACATTAATTAGGTTCGTGCGAAAGCACGGGGGACCTCCCTCAAAGTACCGACACTGGCCTGGCTGAAAGATTGGCGAACTTGTAGTGTGTAATTAATCCCGGCTAGTCTTTCCTTTTAGGGTTTGAAGGAAGATTTGATAAAAAGCAGTGGGAGCCATCCTGATTAGATAAAATAATAACCAATCTATTCTTGAAAGAGCGCACGCTGAGTGTTTTCTTCTCTCTCTCTCTCTCTCCAGGTAGCGACCATATCACGCCTTAATCAAGATAATAATACGGAATATTGACCGAACCCGCTTGTTTTACTGAGCTGGGGAACGTTGGTCCCGCTCCACCTTATAATTGTTATAAGACAGAGTAGGAAATAGGGGATTACCTGAATTCCCGTGCCGCCCAAACAAAGAGAGTGCATGCTGATGCATCATCTTCGGGTGTGTTCATTATACAGAACTGTTTCTCAGTATCCTTTACGTCCTGGGTATATGATACCGGATCAGGATCCCAGATATGTAATCTGTTACAAAGGGCTACAGATAGGTAGAGAACTGAGAACGGGTGATAAGTTTCATGAGGCAGAAAACGGGGCAAGAGTTGCAGCCAAGTCTGTTGGTCACTGTCACCCTGTATTACAATACATTGATTCTGAACGAATGTTATTAGATACCGAACCTGATATACAAAATCATATCAGTCTCTTTATTAGTAAAGAAATGATAAAATTTTGTATAGTTGGATAATGTTTTGAACATTTCCTATATCAAAAGTTGATCGGTTCAGGCACGTTATCTAAAAGCATTAACGTTCTAAATCAAACTACAGTTTTTTAGTATACAGAACACACACAAGAGAAAGAGTTCAGAAATGAACGGATCCTTCTTGAGGCATTGTAGACTAGGTCATATCAATGCGACCCGACTAGCTAAGTTACATGTAGATGCATATTTAAATCAGTTTGAATTTACATCTTATGAAACTTGCGAGTCATGTCACAAAGATATAATGACCACAGCTCTGTTTATTGGAAACAGAGAAAGAGTTAGTAAACTCTTGGGACTGATACATGATGATGTATGTAAGGTCTCCTGTCTACACATGCCAGGAATGGTTCTTTATACTTCATTACGTTCTCTGATGATCTTTCAAGTTTCAGACCTATGTTCCTGTTGAAACACAAGTCCGAACCTTTTGAGATATTCACAGAATATAAGTTAGAAGTAGAGAACCAAAATACGGGTATAAGTATTATGTCCTTTGATGTGATCAAGGAGGAGAATACTTGAGCACGGAAATCCTGGACTATTCTAAAGGAGAATGAGATTCTCTCTCGGAATTACTCCTCCGTATACACCATAGCACGATGGTATATCGGGGTGGAGCAGATACACCCTATGTGATAAGGTGTGCTCTATGATGAGTAATACTGAGTTACCTGTTTCCTTTAGGGAGTTATGCGCTTGAGAAGCTGCATACCTATTGAATAGGTTCGAATCAAATCAGTTACCTACCACTTCATATGCGATATGGAAAGGGAAGAGCCCATGTCTTAAGTTAGTTAAGATTTGGGGTTGTCCGGCCTATGTCTAAAAGCAAAATCCGGACAAGCTCGAGGCAAGGTCTGTAATGTAGAACTGGAAAGGTTCCAGCTATACAAACTGCAGCTGATGATTTGAAAGAACCAAAGGATTCAATAGTTACCAACGAACCTCAGGCTCTCCGCCGATCTAGTAGGGTTCCTCACCCACCTGAGAGATACTTTTGTTTCTCTATGACAGTGGGAGCGAGGATTACATCATGAGATGATGACCCAACTAGCTTCGAGCAGGCCATCGAGAGGAAGACTCTGTAAGAATGGCTGGATGTTTATCGATCTGAGATGGAATCCTTATACACCGACAAAGTATGGACTTTGGTTGCTATATCTGAAGGGTTAAATCCCCATCAGGAGCAAGTATATCTTGAGAAGATTACTTGGTGTAGATGGAAAAGTTGAGACTTTCAAAGCTAGACTTGTTAAAGGTTTTCGTCATTGACCAGGCGTGGATAATGATGAAACCTTTTTCCAGTAGCTATGCTTAAGTCCATCCAGATCCTACTTGTCACGGCTACATACCATGACTGCGATATCTGGTGGTTGGGTGTCTTGACTGCTTTTCTAAATGATGATTTAGAAGAGAGCGTCTATAAGTACACAGCCAGAGGGCCTCGTAGACAGTGGGAGCAGCGGAAACGTGTGCAAGATGTTTTATATGATAAAGCAGGCATCGCGGAGTTGGAACATCTGTTTTGATGGATTAGTCAAAGAGTTTGACATCATCAAAATGGTAGATGAACCTTGTATAAACAAAAAGGTAATAGGGAGTATGGTGGTGATCCTCGTAGAGTACGTGGATGACATACTCTTGATAGGGAAAGAGTTTCCTATGCTACGCTCGGTCAATCTCCGTTTATCACAATGATTCTCCATATAGGATCATAATGATACCTACTAACTCCTGGATTTTGGATCTATGAGATAGATCTAAATGGGTGTTAGGAATCTCACTAGAAGTAGTGAGATGGTATCAATCGATCCTGGGGAGAATCACTGGAAGTGTTCCAGGGTGATAAAGACGACTGAATGTCAGTCACAAGCATTGTCTTTACCCTCATTAAAGGGACGGTATGTTGGAAGAGTTCCAAGCTAGATACCGTGACATACTAGACGATAAAGGCAGCATACATCGCTACTTAAGATGCTACCAAAGAGGCTGTTTGGGTGTATATTGGTTCATGAGATGAACTATGTTCCTACCATTGTGTGACAATGGAGTTGTGGCATATGCCTAGGAACGCCGGTCCCATCAGTGATCCAGACATACTCTTAGGCAGTACCACTTGATCATGGAGATGGTTGATCTCCAAGGAGATCGAGGTTATGAGAGTAGACTCAGAGGACAACACAGCGGATCCACTCACAAAGGCCTGTTCCCAGAGAGAGACTTTTATGGGATGGTTGAGTATGAGATACTGCAACCACTGCTACAGATGGCCCTAGTGCAAGTGGGAGATTGTTAGTTATATGTATGCCCTAGAGGCCATTACTATACATAGGATGTATATTGTAGTGGATGCTGGGACATATATAGGGAGGACTTTCTTGCTCGACATGATAGTATGCTATCTGGTTGAACTTTACCTTAACGTGTATGCTGATTGTCTCTCTGTTACATGTTGGTAAAGCCCTTAGGATCTGTACTTGACTACCTGGACTATGATGCGGATCATACTAGTGGGGACATGGTAGTCTATAAGTACATCCTTCAAAGTCCCTAGTCGTGGGTGTATCGAGACGGGGCATCGATATACCAGAGTAGACTAGCGTGTACCTTCTCGACCCATACAGATGGGCGATGGATGATCCCATATCCATTGGTGTTTGACATCAGAGATGATATACGGGTGCTCAGTAGAGACTGGGTACACTGGACGGACTCGCCGAGAACTCCCAGATGGTATTATACCTCACGTCAGATGGCAGTTCTCTGGTGACACTGGTACAGAGTAGTCTGTTGACCCGAGATCGTCATAGAGTCTTGTGTGGTTCCCACTGTGCTTTGATTTCCATCTTACCATGTCCAAGAGGGCGTGCAAAACGGTGGTTTTTGGGTACAGTCCCGAGTCACATGGAGGCAATGAGCGATAGGAGGGGATTCGTCTCTCCCGGTATAGGGGGTTGATGTTGCGCTGTGTTCGATTGGCTATAACAGGAAATCCCTGGCCAGGGTTGCTGAGATTTACTGGTAAGTGTTACCAGTAGTTTCTCGAATAGTTATAGACCTCATATCGACACGACTTATCGAGCTATTGGGGTCTGACGTTTACCACCCCTAGGCGAGATATGCGACATATCAGACGATCAGACCGGACTGTACGGTAGTGTTACTGGTCGGATTCACTGGAGTGTGAGCGGGCTTGCTCGTCGATCTTCAGATCGCTCAATACCCGGATGGCCGTTACGTTTAGCAGACCGCTTGCGGCTTATGGGTGTTTGATATGATCATCATCTGCTGCCGGCGTATTGACGAGTCTTTAGAGTCCTACACAGAGGTTTCCTGGCTCAAGCGAAACGAAATAGGAGCGCATATGAGATATGTGCGGGACCGAGAATAATACGGTATGTGATACTGTATTCGATTCTCGCGATGTGACATTGATCGGTTATATGCGATATAGCCGGGTTATCGGATCAAGTGTTGATTCGATAAGTTGTTACTGTTGATATTAGTCGGTTATATGCGATATGACCGGATCGTTAAATCAAGTGTTGATTTAATGATTTAATGCATAATTATATATTTGATATATTACTTTGCGTTAACTAGTATTGGTTCACTTTATATGGATTTTCTCACTTGTATTGTGCACATTGTATATGTGATATACATTTGTATATTTGCTTGTATCATGTTTGATGATACATGATAGTTTAAGTGTATGTTAAGAATAAACCATGGTTATTTATATGATTAGGATTTTATTTCCTTTTCTTATTTATTTATCTATTTATTCATTTTGGAAATAATTAGAAAAGGCATAAAGAGAAAATGGTGGCTAATTTTGTTTCATATTGAAGCTTCTTGAAGACTTTGACCAAGTGACCATTTTGTTCTTATCCTTAACCCTAACCATTCCATTAACCATGGTCTTTTCTCTACACTTAACTAAGGTTGAATGTATGATAAGTATTGATTTACTTTTTCTTTTTATTAATTCTTATCATATAATTCTTCTTCTTCTTCCTTGCTTCAAGTGAAGAAAGCTTGCCTCCATCAATGGCAAGTGATGAATTTGAGTGAGAAATCCAAAACTAAAGTCTACCCACTTCCTATTTCTTCATCCTCTACCTCTTGCCAAGTAGTAGAGTGTGTTTCCTTCACAAGTTTTCATGGCAAGGTGAAGGTGGAGCTTGATCTAGCGATGCCTCGACGTAGATCATCTTCGGCATGGACATCGACGACCTAGCTCGCTTATTCTTCGACGAAGCCGACGCTAGAGCCCGGGAGTTCACTTGGACAGCGAAGGTACTTCGTTGCGGAGCTATGGAGGTGGACAAACGGATCTACAAAGGTTGTATTTCCGTATTCCCTTAGTTAATTGTTAACTAGTTATCTTTTCGCCTAGATTTCTAGCCAACGATCCGTACACTAGGGTTTCTCGGCACCATAATTTTTGAAATTGGCATGTTCGATGCCTTGTGAGACCTCTTGAGAGTGCCTAGGAACCCTACAGCAACTACTGACGCAAATCCCTTCCTACATCCTAGAAAGCATACCGCGTGCAGAAAATAGCAAGGTGGATGCGTTAGCCAAGCTTGCTAAAGAACTTGCCGACGAAAACCTCGATGACGTGAGGATCATTGTGCAAAGCCAGGTTCTCACGCCAGCAGAAACATCTCCGTAGTCTCCTGAATGAAAAGAAGTGACCAGACAAACGGTCCTCCAAATAGAAGACGAAGAAAGGGTCAAGGACTGGAGGGAAGTCTTCATAGACTACTTCAAATCCTATCGGACACCCGAAAACGCGTCGTCAAGATATCAGCTCATGAAGCGAGCCCTGTCCTTCGCCTTCGTCAATGATACTCTTTATAAGAGATCATTCGACTATCTATGGCTGAGATGCCTGGAACCAGAAGAACCAAAAAGGGTCGTCCAAGAAACTCACGACGGACTCTGCGGTTCTCATCAGGCCGGGCCAAAGATGAGCTAAAGATCAAAAGAATGGTTACTATTGGCCCACAATGATTCTGGACTGCCTCGAATATGCGAAGCAGTGTCACTCATGCCAAATTCATGGGGACTTCATCCACCAGCACCCAAATCCGCTACACCCAACATTGGCTAGCTGGCCTTCAAAATGTGGGGAACCGATATAATCGGGCTTATCGAACCAGCATCATCCAAGGGACATCGGTTCATATTGGCAACAACCGATTACTTCTCTAAGTGGGCAGAGGCAGTGCCACTGAGGGATGTGAAAATGGAGAACGTCCTCCATTTCTTCATGACACATGTCATCTACCGGTTCGGCACTCCGCGACAAATCATCTCGGATAATGGGCCAGCCTACAGAAGCCATAAGATCAGCCGCTTCGCACAGCAGCATAATATATATTGGAGATACTCTTCAGTCTATAATCCATGAGCTAATGGTCTATCTGAGGCTTTCAACAAGAGATTGATGAAGATCATAAAGAAAACGGTGTCCAGAAATAAAAAGGACCGGTACGAGAGACTGCATGAAGCTCTATGGGCGTATCGAACCACGTTCAAAACAGCCACGAATACTACGCCATTCGTGTTGGTATTCGGCACGGAAGCGGTACTTCTTTTAGAGATAGAACTATCCTCTCCAAGAGTGGCGGTTCATTATGAGTGATTGATGTGGAATTTTCGCGCGTGTGTTTTTAAAATGAAGATCAAGAATATACCGCAATCAATAACGGTGTCGCTTGGTAGCTAACCGGTTGAGTACGGGTCGGTCCATAGGGAAAACGTTTTCTTTCTTTAAGTTCTTACGAGTTAAGTCCTATTTTTGGTAGGTTTTGATTTAAAAATTTAAGATTGAAATTATTTGATTTAAAGTCTTGTTAGGGTTAGCATTAGGTTAGTTTGGAAAAAGAATTCTACTCACTGTTTTCTTTGCCCTAGTTAAGAACATAGGTGTTAGGATAATAGTAAACAAAGGAGATTAGCACGACTAGGAAGAAACGTAGTTTCTTCCTTTTGGTCCTTGTCCGTCCTTTCTTGGCTCTTAGCCCTGACCTCTATGTAAATGAACCACAACCGGTCTAACTAGATAATCACCGCTATCTCGTAGGATAGGGTGCCATAGTGAGCGGTGTGTGGTTAATTTAAATAGAGTCCTAATTAATTAATTTATACGAGCAATGAAAGGAATGAGAGAGATTTCCATCTCTCAAGCCTTCCTTATCCTAACCCTAACAAGTGAGGAATTACTCACTTATTAGGAAAGTTACGATGAAATTCATTTTTATAATAATTTTTTTCTTTTTAATAAACTAATTAACTTGCAGATAAATAAAGACAGATAAAAAAATTGCAGAAAAATAAATTTCAATTAAGAAGAATGCAAGATAAAATGAAAAACACTTACTTTTATTGATGACCTCTTTAACGATTACAAGAAAAGAAAATTTTAATCTAGAAAAATAAAAAGAGGCATGCCTAATTAGGCTTTCGGGTTTCCTATTTATAGACAGGAGAAACCCTAGGTTTTACATCTGATCCACATTTGAAATTACAAGACTACCCTAAGAAAGCCGGGTCAAAGCACCGACACCCACCGACACGTGCACTGCACGGCCGTGGATCCGCGGTAGAATGGCATGTTTGGCCGCGGTTCCGCGGCCATTTGGTGAGATCTTGAGTTCAACTTCTCAGGGCTTCTTCATGTTGCTTTTTCCTTCTGTTTTCTTCACTTGGTTCCTCCGAATCTTTTCTACTTTCTTTCAGATTTCCAACAGTGCAGAATTTGTGGACTTTTACCGTTAACTTCGCGTTGAAGTCTTGAATCTTGTGTTGCCCTTATGCTTTGTGCAATTGAACTGTTTACTGATCTTCATTTGTTCCTTGAACTGTTAGGTGGCATCATATGGATTTATCTATTGTTGGTCGTAGTCTCACTTTTGTAATGTCTTTTCATGAATTTCACTGAATTGTTCTGAGAGCCTGTAACCTGCAACTATTTAGCAGACATGGATCAAAAGCACCTATTTATTTGTAATATGATTAAGAATGGGTGATATAATAATGCAAAATTCTGATATGAACAAATACCCCCAAATTTATCTTTTGCTCGTCCCGAGCAAAACCAATTTATTCTCAAAAAATCCTAACCTTACTTTCGCAGGGAATCGCGATTGCACTGAGCTCGTGCAACAAGCCGTTAGACCTCTAGGTGTCCCTAGTAGGAGGAGTGTTGTCTCCTGAGGGTTTTCAGCGGATACTACCCACAAAATCCGATCAATTTGGCCTGTCGACTTTTCGTTCTTCAATTCGGTATTCTAGCAAGAAATTCTATCTTCAACTTAGAAATCATCAACCCATATTTTTCACACTCACTTATCATTTAACTTAAGATCGTATATGTTCTGCAAATTTATTCAGCTTTCAGCATCTCTTGAATTTTCCTTCTAAGGTTCCGTCTCAACTTAGGAATTTTTATCATCTCTACTGAAGGTATAAGCCCTATCTTTCAATCCTATCTCTCATCCAAACCCCAATCATATACCCTTACATATGTGTATGTATCACCCCTTCACTTGAAAATTCAATTCAAGCTATCATACTCTTGTCCATCGTCCAAAGTACTTTTAGTTAGTGAATTTTAGATGAAATTGCTCACACATCCTTCATGCGATCGTTAATATTTCTTAAGGTACTAACGACCGATTACAAAATGTGTTCGCGCATTAAGGCGTAATTCCTCGTTTTATAATACCTGAGGCTTTAGTAGTGACTCCCAAACCAGTTGGTCTAAGGCACTAGGTGATAAAGCACCCTCGCTATATTTTTTATTTATGCAGCCTTAAGTAATTACAAAACCAGTGTTCATTTTTTTATTCACGCTTATACTCTTATTTTATTTTCCTTCATACTAAGGATTTTAGACAAGAGCATTTCAAGGTATGCTCTACTATCCCAAGTTTCAAGGTGCGTGTTTGTGCGAGTTGTAGGGTATATATTTCCAGGATTTAGACTTAAGCTTCAGAATTATTTTTCAGACTTACACTTTACATAAAAATTTCAATACTCTTCCCTTATTTTGACTTAGCCCAAGAACTGACCTCAAAATTTGCCTATTTCTAAATAATCTACAAGTACATATATTTCCTATAGTTAAACTTTAAGAAAGGTTATTTTTAGGGTTTTTAATTTACTAAGTTTAGGATCTAGTTTTTCCCTTCTATTCAACCGTCTTGTCAAACTTAAGTCAAATATGGCCAAAATTAAATTTTTCAATTTTTATAATTTTTTAAAAAATTTCAATTTTTTATTTGATTTTATTTATTTATTTATTTTATTTTCAATTTTTTTAGTTTCTAAAGATGCAATGCGGAATTAAATATGCAAAAAAAGAAAGAAAAAATATGTACAAAAATAAAAATATGCAATGCAATGATAACTATTTACAAACCACCTCCACCCCCAAACTTATCAAAAGCAGTGCCCTCACTGCTCATGGCCTCGCCGTCCCCTCGAACGTGAACGGGAACGTTCCTCTCTCGCCAGCAGAGTGGTCATGCCATGCTCTATTTCCGTCACTCGGTGATCCAGGTTGGTCACCAACCCAATCAATCTGTCTATCCCCCTAGTGGCTCTTCTAAGTAAATGTGCATGTGCTGCCGGGGTAAGCTCTTCCCCGCTCACGGTCGAGCTGGAGCTGGGTGTCCTGGCGGGTACATTCTCGGCCGGCTCAGTGCGCGACCATACATCATTTAAGCGTGTGTAGGACGTGGATACGCCCTCAACAAGAGGTCTAATGGGGATACCTCCATGCATATAAAACTCAAATTCCTCCACAGGGAGGAAATAGGGACGCAGTTGTGTCACTAACATAGGACATGGATAATTGGCAGCCCTTTTGCCTGCACCGATTGAATGAAGTAAGACCGTGCACATATCATAGCTAGGGTTCCTAGCCATCAAGGTGTGCACGATATGAAGGGATGGTGTGAAAAATGTAGAATTGTGCGAACTACCAAAAATGTTATTTTGTGCCCAACGGCACACAGTGAGTACATTCGCAAAGATGGTTCTTGCCTGGAAGCCCTTACGTAGCTCCCTCGAACGGTCATTACCCATCAAAGGTAAGTAATCCTCGAATTGGAGGGGTTAGTCATGGGTAGGTAACCTAGGAATTAAGGTGACTTCATGGATGAAGTCCCTATCGATTATGATTTCCCTATCCCCCCAAATTAGCCTAATGTAACCATGTTGTGAGAGGCTAGCATCCTCCATGCACTCGTAAAATCGGGTGACGAGATCCGGAAGAGCGAAGGAGTTTGGATGGTTAAACAGTAAAAGATTCCATCCGCGCCTACGGATCTCTTCACCGAAATAACTTCCGTAGATCGTGTGTGCAAAGATTTGGGAAAAGTCCCTCTCGAATTGTAAAGTTGGTGCCATCACAGAGAATGAAAATTGCAGAATTTATAACTTAACAGAGAAAAGTTTAGAGATCGAACCACCTCTGAATTTTTCAGAGGGAGACGACACAAGGGAGCGGCGGATCAGCGGCCGAAGGTCGGTTCTGGCGGCGGAAGCGCGGCGCGGAGGAGAGATCGCACAGTAGAACTTTGGCGACGGCTAGGGTTTTGAGAAAATGAGAGATTAGGGTTATGAAAAGTCAGAGGAAGGGTCGGCTTGTATTTATAGGGGATATATTTTGGTTATTTGTCAAAAGGTCCTCTTAAAAAGAGGAATTTATTTGTAAATAAATTTTTTATTTTTTTTTATTAAAATTGAAAATTTACAAAAATACACCCAAAAATTTGATATTTTTTTATTTTTTTATTTTTTTATTTTTATGTTGATTTTATATAATTACAAGTGGTACATACCCCCAAACTTATTTGAAACAGTGGTTTCACTGTTTATGGCTGGATAACTGAAATTTAGGGGTAGATGGAGGAGGATCAGTCAATGTAAATCGGCTCCTGCAAAAGCAGGAGCTCTTCTGAAGGGTCCGCAGTGAGGAACAATTTAAGTCTATGTCCGTTCATTTTAAATAGTGAACCGTCCTCCGGATTTTCTAAATCGACCGCACCGTGCGGATATACGGTGCGTACCAAAAATGGCCATTTCCATCGAGATCTGAGCTTGCCGGGATAGAAATGTAACCGGGTGTCGTAAAGTAAAACCTATTTACCAGGTTTGAAAGTTTTGCGCATAAGATGTTTATCGTGAAACACCTTCGTTCGGTTTTTAACGACAACCGCATTCTCGTAAACTTCATCCCGAAGCTCGTTCAATTCATTTAATTGCAGCTTTCTATGGCTGCCCGCATCTCCAAGAGATAGATTCAACTCTTTTATTGCCCAAAATGCTCGATGCTCAATTTCAACTGGAAGGTGACAAGCCTTCCATAAACAAGCCTATATGGAGACATGCCAAGATCGGTCTTATAGGCAGTTCAAAATGCCCAAAGGGCATCAATAAGTTTTGACGACCAATCTTTACGGTTTTTGGAAACCGTTTTCTCCAATATCTGTTTAATTTGCCAATTTGAAATCTCGGCTTGCCCACATGTTTGGGGATGATAGGGCGTTGATAGCCTGTGAGTAATAGAATATTTCCGCATTAAGGACTCGAAAGTCCTATTACAAAAATGATATCCATTATCGCTGATAATTGCACGGGGGTGCCCAAAACGAGAGAAAATGTTTTCTTTGAGGAATCTAACGACAACCTTGTTGTCATTAGTCCGGCTGGGCACAGCCTCGACCCACTTAGAAACATAGTCAACAGCGAGGAGAATATACATGTTCCCAAAAGAATTTGGGAAATTGTCCCATAAAATCTATCCCCCAAACATCAAAAATTTTAACAACCAATATTGGTTGGAGCGGCATTTCGTTTCACCTAGATATCCGGCTCAAGTGTTGGCGCCGGGAGCATGTCTTGCAATAATCATGTGCGTTTTTAAAAAGTTGTGGCCAGTAGAAGCCACACTGCAAGATCTTTTCTGCTGTCTTTTTAGGGCCAAAATGCCCACCACATGCTTGATTGTGGCAGAATGACAGCACGCTCTTAAACTCATTGTCGGGGACACACCGACAAATAATTTGGTCCGGACAGTATTTGAATAGATAAGGTTCATCCCAGTAAAAATGTTTGACTTAGGATAGGAATCGGAGTCTAACCTGATTCGACCATTCGTTTGGTATAAGTCCGGTGGCCAAATAATTTACAATATCTGCGAACCAAGGTTCGCATGACACAGTCAAGAGCTGCTCATCTAGAAAAACGCCTTTTATAGGAATTTGAAGTGTAGGTGAAGAAGGGAGGCGTGAAAGATGGTCGGCGACTACGTTTTCGTATCCTCTCTTGTCTCTGATGACAAGATCAAACTCTTGTAGTAGGAGGATCCAACGTATCAGCCGAGATTTAGCGTCCTTCTTCGCAAAAAGATGGCGAAGAGCTGAGTGGTCAGTGTAAACGATGACTGGAGAGCCGATTAAATAGGGCCTGAACTTTTCTAATGCAAACACGACAGCTAGGAATTTTTTCTCGGTTGTTGTGTAATTTAATTGGGCCTCGTTCAAAAATCGGCTAGCGTAATAAATTACATGCAGTATCTTATTGATGTGCAGTCCAAGGACAGCACCAATGGCAAAATCAGATGCATCGCACATAATGTCACGCCCCGCTTCCCAGAGTGCGCTATGATAGGCACGTGACATAGCCAACCATGCTACCTGTGGATAGGAAATATCCTTTCACAGTCACATTACGGCTGTAGAGATATCAAGAACAAGAAAGTAAACTAAACTATCTAGTACATGTCCATGAGCCAGCATAAACGAGTCAAGAAATGATAATATGCGGAAGCAAAAAATCCAATAAATAAAACACCTGGAAAGTAAAACTGCATACCAATAGGATCCTCACCGCTCGATCTAACAGCGGAAATACTCCTGATCAGTCGGCAACAAAGGTAGAGGATCTGGGCCATGCAAAACCCAGACGTCAGCGCGTCATAACATCAAGCAGTATTATATAAACAAGGTAGCAAGACATGCAAGTATGATTATAAAAGGTAAAGCATGTGTAACAGCAATATAAATCAAGGCAGTGAAAGGCAGTGTGCAGTGAGTAATCTAAACTGGTCTATTGGGTTAAATACTCTCAAGTCTTTGAAATCAATTTGATGAATCATCGATGTAACTCAATAGTATCCCGTGCATGCCCGGGATCACGGTGAAGATTCTCAGGCTGAAACCGAGACATGCCGCTAGGCACTAAAAGGAAAAGGGTAACGATGAATGATGTCCATGGCATCATCCCAAGGCTGGCCTAGCCTTTAAAAAGGTAGTGGATAACGATGGATGATGTCAGCAGCATCATCCCAAGCCTGGCCTAGCTTCTAAAACTGATCAGTACAGGTAGCGAACTGTCGAGTTACAAGTCATGTTTCATCATTGATTTCCCCATACCCCCAAGTTAAATGTATTCAATTCATGTATTAAATAATCAAGAGCTAATACCAACTCAGGATCAGGCAGGTACAGGTTTGTCTGGATAGACAACAGGAACTGTCCGTAAGGATAACAGGTCAGATTTGTTGGCATTAGACACAAGATCAAGCAACAGGTAAAGCCATGGTACATCAGGTCAAGTCAGGTAGTATATAGGTATCATGTCATGTCGAGAGGTTCACGATACCATATCGTGTCAAGTAATAGGTGTAACAAGTCATGTCAGGGGTGCACGGAATGTCATGTGGGTGCTCATCATCAACTAACGTAAGCATGGGTAAACCAAACAAGCATGGGGTACTAGTGAAACAATAAAAATGAAACATGGTGATGATATATGCAAGGGTACAGATTAAAGCATGGGGATGCACAGTTATAGATTAGAGTTAGGGTTGTGGTTCCAACATTAAGTAAAATACACTTAAACCAGTATGGGATTGTTAAATCTCGTTATTATGGGTTAAATGATCTAGGGATGCAATGATATATAAAATATGTTCAATGGATGCAACCGGGTATTCGGGGGTAGAAACTATTTAAAGGTGCTATGGCCTATGCAGATAATTATTAAGTAATTTAAACACGGATGTGACTACACGATATTGTACTCTAACATGCAACAAGTTATAATTCAAGATCCGAATCTAACATGATATATGGAACATCGAAAAGGAAAATGGAACATGTGGCGCTATATGTAATCTACAGTTTTACTATGCAGTTTAATAGGTATAAAAATATTATAGATAGCATGTAGCAAGTTTCACTTGCCTCGACGGATCGCGATACGGTGTACAGAACGTCACACGTCGGCGAGAAAAGTCGCGACGCGCGCACGGTACACGGAACGAATCCAAACAACGCACAAAATGATCACACGGGTCAGGTACGCTCGCTGGGTCGTCGGAATCGTCGTCGGCACGATCGGATTCCGGTGTTGTAACCTCCCGCTCAAAAATTCTGATAGATCCATCCTGCATCTCCTTATCATGGTACCAATTATCCTTTTCATTTTCACTTGGGGACTCTCTCTTTCCAGTGGCCTTCTCTTTCCCGCTGTGTTCATTATCCCCCTGAGCATCTTCCTTACGTTCACTGCTAGCCTCGCCTAACTGCATATGATGCCACCGGTCATTTCTGTCCTTGTCTCTTTCCCCAAAATCTCTGTGCTTTTCCTCCTTCCTTTTCCTGTCCTCTCTAAATTTCTCTTTACCTTTTACATCAATCTTATTCTCCCCTACAGCCTCATGTGCTTCTGATGAATCCCACTCTTTAGATCTAAATTCCTTTTGATCCCCTCGGTTATCTAATCTAACCTCGTTCTCTGCTTTACTAACTGAAGGATCCATTCTTAAATCCCTAATCTCACTCCTTGTTTCCCTGCTTTCAGGCTTGACGTCTCTCACATCTTTGGGAGTTCGCAAATCTGACCTGTTATCCGAGGTAATCGAATGATGCAACAGAGACGATCTCTTATCAACCTCACGAGGTTCTGTTCGTTGAAGTTTTGATGTGCGCCCATCCTGAGCAGGTTCAAGAGGTAGGTGGGAATCATTGCCAACTGGTGTTGAAGGCTTCCCAAAAAACACAGTGGTTTCTTCAAATGGTCGTTTCAAAGGTGAGGAATGGCTTCCCTTTTCATGCAACCTTCTAGGGGTGTTCATGGTAATTAATCAGGTGTTACACTGGTCTTACAAAAGCTAGGAATCATCAAAGAACATTAACAGAAGCTGCAGCGCTTCTTTGCTGTGAATTGAGAGATCGCCAAGTCGAACTCGAGAGAGGAGGCGCGCGCTCAGATCGCTCGCTCGCTTGAGAGATAGAGGGAGAGAAAGAGATAGATAGAGAGATTCTGTGAGATTTTTTTAAAATATTAAAATATATATATGAAGAGAGAAATAGAGATAGTGGGTTAGAACTGTTGGGATTAGGATTTGTTTTAAAAGTATAAAATATATTTTATTCTTTACAAAACTATACACGTAAAAATATCAGTTTATATTTATGAAGAATTTTATATTATAAATTTTTAGATTTAGGATAATACAAAAATAGTCCAAAACATGCCCGGGTCGGGTCTAGAAATCCAGTTTTAAAATATGGATAATATACGTGTCAACCAAAACCAAAACCGAATACCCGGGTCACGAAAAAGCATACCCCCAAGAACGAATGCACGTACGTGCGCGTAGCCTCCAAACACGTCCGTTTCACTGAACGGGACGAGAACACGATGCGCGGACGCTACCACCGGGTTAGGGGTATCATACAGGCTATGAGATGCAATTTTAAAATATTTTTTCGTGACTTAAAAATGTTATATGATAAAAATGCGATACTAGATAAAATACCAGTATGTGCTAAACATGAGATGCACGTGTCCATGCAATAAGTCAAGGTAATCTATAAATAAGAATCAAACAAGTTCAAGCAAGCGGGTCGGGTCGAATGCAATGTAAAATGTAAAACACCGTTCGCACCCAAACACGAAAGATTAATAAAATGCCACAAATAAATAAATACGGAAACTGGAATTGGTATAAATGGACTCGGTTATTACATATAATCTCAAATGGATGCGTCCAGTCAGGAGACGAAAGAATGGGAGCGGAAGTAAGTGAGTTTTTCAATGACTCGAACGCCTTCATACAGCTTGAGTCAAAATCAAATATGGTGTCCTTGGCCAACAAAAGAGTCAAAGGTCTAGCAATCTTGCTAAAATCCATGATGAACCGTCCATAGAAACCGGCATGGCCAAGGAAGGCTCGAATGTCTCAGACGCATTTGGGAGGAGGAAGATTGGAAATGACTTCAATCTTAGCTTTATCTACCTCATTGCCATTTTACGAGATGATATGTCCTAAGACAATACTTTCTCGTACCATAAAGTGGCACTTCTCCCAATTTAAAATAAGGTTCTTATCCTAACACCGGGTAAGGACTGCGTCTAAATGTAGCAAACACTCATCAAAGGAGTCGCCGAAAATGGAGAAATCATCCATGAAGATCTCCAAGAATTTTTCAACCATTACAGAAAAAATCCCCATCATACACCGTTGAAAGGTAGCGGGTGCATTGCATAACCCAAAGGGCATGCGATGGTAAGCAAACGTACCGAAAGGACAAGTGAATGTGGTTTTGTCTTGGTCCTTTTCGGCGATGGGAATTTGATTATAGCCGGAGAAACCATCCAAAAAGCAATAAAATTCATGCCCAGCCAATCGTTCAAGCATTTGGTCAATAAAAGGTAATGGAAAGTGGTCTTTCCGTATCGCGGCGTTGAGTTTTCTATAATCGATGCATACTCGCCACCCAGTTTGGGTGCGAGTAGGTATTAACTCATTTACCTCATTAGTTATGACCATTATGCCCGATTTCTTTGGGACAACGTGAATGGGGCTAACCCACTGGCTATCAGAGATAGGGTAAATGATACTACTATCAAGACATTTTACAATCTCCTTTTTAACAGCCTCCTTCATTATTGGGTTGAGTCGTCTCTGTGGATCCCTTACTGGCTTGGCATCATCCATCATATGAATATGATGTTCAACAATTAGGGGACTAATCCCCTTGATATCCGCCATAGTCCAGCCAAAAGCTTGTCGATTGCTGTGTAAGACCGTTAAAAGGGCTTTCTCTTGCTCGGGGGCTAGAGAAGCCGAGATGATAACAGGAAGGGTCTTATTCTCACCTAAGTAAGCGTATTTAAGGTGAGATGGCAATAGGTTAAGTTTGAGTGTTGGAGGCGAAACAATTGAAGGTAAAATTGGTGAAATTGTTTCAAACTCGAAGGATTCCAACAGAGGTTCAAAACGAGTGTAAGCAACCGAGTCGGATGGTTCAGCTGATTCATCCAAAAATTCAAAGGATTCAAACTCGGGTGGTGATTCTTCAAAATCGTTCGAGAAAGTGAAAAACTCGTAATCATTATCGGGTGTGAAAGTAGTATCAGAATCAAGGAAGAACGCACTATTGGCGTCAAAATTGTTGTGATCGAACAGAAATTTTTTGAACTCACAGTCCTCCTGGGTGATCTCTTGGATCGAGCAAATATCAAGTATATTAGCATTAGGTTCGGCGGGCTGATTCCCCAACTTAAAAATGTTGAGTTTAATTGTCATGTTTCCAAAAGATAGGTTCATTGAACCATTTCTACAATTGATCACCGCATTAGAAGTTGCAAGGAATGGTCGACCGAGTTTCACCGGAATTTGACTCCGGGGGTTAGCTACAGGCTGTGTGTCCATAACAATAAAATCAACGGGGAATATGAAGTCCCATACTTTAATCAACACATCATCTAACTCACCCCTAGGATGGGTGATGGATCGGTCGGCCATTTGGAGAGTACAATGTGTGGGTTTCAGCTCTCCAACGCCTAATTGCTCATACACTGAATAAGGAAGCAGGTTAACACTGGCACCAAGATCTAAAAGTGCGCGGTTGATGTTCTTATCCCCAATAGTTATTGAAATTGTAGGACAGCCAGGGTCCTTTCATTTTTTAGGTAAAGATTGGGTAAGAACATCACTTACTGCACTAGCCAAGAAAACTTTCTTAGGTACCTGTGATTTCCTCTTCTTGGTGCATAAGTCCTTCAAGATTTTAGCGTAAGAAGGGACTTGTTGGATTGCATCCAAGAGAGTTATATTAATACTAACCTGTTTAAATAACTCCACAATCTTCTCCATTTATGGAGTTTGTTTATTGGATCTCAACTTGTTTGGAAATGGAATATTTTGAAAATTTGTTAAGTTCAATGTTTGTGGAGGAGATTGCGGAGTTGGAACGGATCCCAGTGTTGGTGTTTTCGTGGAGTGAGAAGTGGGTCCGTTCGGAGTAGTAGAAGAATTAGAGCCTTGTGAAGAATGGAGAACAGGCTCTGAAGATGAAGAAGATGATGAAGAAGAAGAAGAAGAAGAAGCGGCGGCCGGGGTGTCATCATTAGTGCCAACGTTGTTGTGCAACATCTTTCCAGATCTCAATATAGTCACGGCACTCACATTATGGTTTTGTTGTTCATAAGCAACATGTGCATTTTGTGTGTGATCAGGATTTGGCAGTGGTTGAGATGGAAGCTTCCCCTTCTCTCGCTCGCTTAAAGCACCATTCAGTTGTGCAATTTGGGCTTCAATGGTTTTGATACTTTGCCCATGTGATGCAGTGTGTTGCACCAAAGACTGAATGGAGGACTAGATGTTGGCTGGGGATTGAGTAGATTGTTTTAAAAACGCATCCAGACTTCGTTCTAGCGAAGAAACCTTATCGTTATTAGGCTGAATAAAATTGTTTTGAGGAAAAGAGTTGTTTGGTGCAAAATTGTTCATTTGATTTTGGTATGGTTGGGGTTGGAAAGGTTGCTGATATTGAGTTTGTTGAGGAGCTTGTTGTTGTGGAGGAGGCCTCTGGATATTGTTATTGCCTTGGAATTGTTGTTGATTTTGATTCCAAGCAAAATTGGGGTGGCTCCTCCAACCAGGATTATAAGTTGTAGAGTATGGATCATTTCTTTGTCTCTGCTGAAAGGCAGCATTGACTTGATCCTGTCCTTGAGCAGGTGGGTTGTAAGGACACTCATCAGTCAAATGGGACGGATCCGAACAACAAGCGAATATAGTGCGTGGGGGTAAAGCGGGGGCAGGAGAAGACGATGAGAATTTGCTCTCCATTGTTCTAGTTTATGTGTAATTGCGGCCATTTCGGTTTTCATTGCAATTGACATGTCAAGTTGATGAACACCTGCCCTAGACGGACCGGATGAAGTAGATGAAGTGGACGAAGCGGTCTGTCTAGTGCTTTCCCACTGAAGCGTTTGTTCAGCAAGAACGTCGAGAAATTGCCAAGCTTCCTCATCAGATTTTGTAAGGAAGTGACCTTGACAGATGGTTTCCAGCAACTGCTTAGTTGCTGGGTTCAGTCCTTCGTATAAAGTTTGGCAAAGTTGCCATCTCTCGATACCGTGATGAGGGCACCGAACAAGCAGGTCCTTAAATCGTTCGAAACACTTCCAAAAAGGTTCGGAAGGAAGCTGGGAAAATTGATTAATTTTATTACGAATTCTCGCGGTCTTGTGATGTAGGTAAAACTTTTTAAGAAAAGCCTTAACAAACTCTTCCCAAATTTTTATGGAATGCGATGCTGTACTATATAGCCACTTTTCAGCTAGGTCATATAAAGTGAAGGGAATGACTCGTAGCCTTATAGCATCATCGGAAAGTTGGGTCGTCTTCATCATTGCACAAACATTCTGGAATTTGTTAATGAAGATATAGGCATCTTCGGATTCCAGCCCGTGAAATTTGGGGAACATATTGATGAAGTGGGGCTTAATTTCGAAATTATCCCCATTAGCCGACGGAAGTGAAAAACAAGTGGGAAGTGTGGTGCGGGTTGGATAGAAATGATCCTGGAGCGCAATTCGCTGGGGCGCTTCAAAAGGAGGGTGTTGTGGGTTATTCGCACCCAGTTGAGGTGGAATCAGTCCCGAGGTAGGTAAGGGGTTGTTAGGATTGAATCCTGACATCTCCTTAGAAGATGATGAATGCGAAGATGAAGGTAAAGAAGTGGAGGGAATTTCGACTTCGGGGTCGAACTCGTCGTTAGTAGCGACTAACGAGACACGGACTAAACGGGCGCTAGTGTCTCTAGTCCAACCGGATATACACTAAACGAATTGTAGTGTTGTAAAAAAACAGAATGTGAGGGTAAGAAAACGTCAATGGAGAAAATGTGAGTGAAAGTTGGGTGCAATGGAATTCTAGCGAAAAATGGCAAGTTTTTGTAAAAATTTTGTTTTGTATTCTTTTTTATAAAGAGTTTTGCAAAAGATTTTGTACGGAATTACGACACACTTTCAAACAATCACAATTTAAGCATGCACAATCAAGCCTAGATCTAGGGTCTCCTAAGTCAACTAGACTGCCCCTAACTGGTCCAAAACGACAAATTGTGAGATATCCCTCAAATCGCCTCTTCACCGCCAATTGTGGCCAGGTAAGCATAAGTGAAGAAAGGAGGGATCCGCTCATGAATCAACGTGAGACGGGCCTTTTAAAGTTACCTTTCGCACTTGTCTAGCCTAGGCACCACAAAGTCAGGTTTAGATAAACGCTGAATACCCACAACCTTCCTCTGTCCTAATGAGCGCGATAGTCCTTAATTGGCTAAGTCTAGATATTTTTTAATTAGTTCGAGGGTGATGCATATGCTTTTTGTGATTTCTGGGGTCTTACAAAGGGTAATGAAATCCCCACCTAATCTTGATTGGTGTTATAGCCCCTTAAATTCCGTTTTAAATATGCAAAGCAATTAACACACAAAATCTAAAACACTTGCCAAAAAAAATTTTCTTTTTATTTGCGGCGCAAAGAATCCTGCACAAAAACGATTTATTGGAGAGGGAGAAGAAGTTTTGCCCAAAGAACCCTGCAGGAAAATTTTTCAGAGGAGATCAGAGGGTAGAAAAGAAGAGAAGAAATACTCACAAAAAAATGGGATGCTAACGTCAGCAATTTGACCGCGGTTCCGCGGTCAAACACCTCCTTTAGTCGCGGTTCCGCGGTGGTTCTGTTGGATCAGGCCGTCAAATTTTTTTTGTTTTCTGTTGTGGTTCTCCTCTGTCTGTTCAGATCCTTTGTTTTTTGATTTGTTCACTGGGCTTTTTCCAGATCTGAATCTGTCCGTCTTCCGTTCCTGCACAATTCGCACAAAAACCGATCAAAAAGAACAAGATGAAATTTTTTTATGAATTTTTATTTTTTCAATTTTTATAATTTTTTTCAATTTCAATTAACACGAAATTACAAAAAGAAAATAACTACCGTTTCCCGGCAACGGCGCCATTTGATTGATGTGGAATTTTTGCGTGCGTGTTTTTAAAATGAAGATCAAGAATATACCGCAATCAATAACGGTGTCGCTTGGTAGCTAGCCGGTTGAATACGGGTCGGTCCACAGGGAAAACGTATTCTTTCTTTAAGTTCTTACGAGTTAAGTCCTATTTTTGGTAGGTTTTGATTTAAAAATCTAAGATTGAAATTAATTTGATTTAAAGTCTTGCTAGGGTTAGGATTAGGTTAGTTTGGAAAAAGAATTCTACTCACTGCTTTCTTTGCCCTAGTTAAGAACATAGGTATTAGGGTAATAGTAAACAAAGGGGATTAGCACGACTAGGAAGAAACGTAGTTTCTTCCTTTTGGTTCTTATCCGTCCTTTCTTGGCTCTTAGCCCTAACCTCTATCTAAATCAACCACAACCGGTCTAATTAGGGAATCACCGCTATCTCGTAGGATAGGGTGCCATAGTGAGCGGTGTGTGGTTAATTTAAATAGAGTCCTAATTAATTAATTTATACGAGCAATGAAAAAAATGAGAGAGATTTCCATCTCCCAAGCCTTCCCTATCCTAACCCTAACAAGTGAGGAATTACTGACTCATTAGGAAAGTTACGATGAAATTCATTTTTATAATATTTTTTTTCTTTTTAATAAACTAATTAACTTGCAGATAAATAAAGACAGATAAAAAATTGCAGAAAAATAAATTTCAATTAAGAAGAATGCAAAATAAAATGAAAAACACTTACTTTTATTGATGACCTCTTCAACGATTACAAGGAAAGAAAATTTTAATCTAGAAAAATAAAAAGAGGCATGCCTAATTAGGCTTTCGAGTTTCCTATTTATAGACAGGAGAAACCCTAGGTTTTACATCTGATCCACATTTGAAATTACAAGACTACCCTAAGAAAGCCGGGTCAAAGCACCGACACCCACCGACACGTGCACCGACACGTGCACTGCACGGCCGCGGATCCGCGGTAGAATGGCATGTTTGGCCGCGGTTCCGCGGCCATATGGTGAGATCATGAATTCAACTTCTCAGGGCTGCTTCATGTTGCTTTTTCGTTCTGTTTTCTTCACTTGGTTCCTCAGAATCTTTTCTACTTTCTTCCAGATTTCCAACAGTGCAGAATTTATGGATTTTTACCGTTAACTTCGCGTTGAAGTCTTGAATCTTGTGCTGCCCTTGTGCTTTATGCAATTGAACTGTTTACTGATCTTCATTTGTTCCTTGAACTGTTAGGCGACATCATATGGATTCATCTATTGTTGGTCGTAGTCTCACTTTTGTAATGTCTTTTCACGAATTTCACTGAATTGTTCTAAGAACCTGTAACCTGCAACTATTTAGCAGACATGGATCAAAAGCACCTATTTATTTGTAATATGATTAAGAATGGGCGATATAATAATGCAAAATTCTGATATGAACAATAAGCTGACAGATGAGGAAAATACCCATCTTCGGCTTGAGGAGCTCGATGCCCTTGATGAAACTCGTCTCATGGTGCAGCAAAACTTAGAAGCTTACAAAGCAAGGATGACGCGCTCATACGAAAGAATGACTAGGCCGAGAACATTTCACCAAGGCGAACTCGTTTTAGTCGTGAAAAGACCTATGATCCCCAACCGTACAAAGCGGGGGAAATTCGAGCCGAACTACGAGGGCCCGTATATCATAGACAAGGTCTACCAAGGTGGGGCCTATTTGCTCATGAATATGCATGGTGAAAGACCCTTCCGGAAAATAAACGACCGATTACTTAAAAAATACTACCCCTGACGAGTCACAACTTAGGTTAACGATAGATGACGACGCTCGTGTCCGCTCGCTATCTTCCTGAGTCAAGACTTTGTAAGTAGTATCCGGCAAAACTTCGCCTCAAAATCCCCATGGACTGCAACGTCCTTAAACTAGCTGTAGACCGAGATGTCCTTAAACTAACAATGGACCGTAATGTCCGTAAACTAAGCACGTCGCCTCAAACACGGCGACAGTGGAATTCAAGTCCACGAGTCCCAGTGGTGAGGACTGCAACTCAAATCCCACCGGCAAACAAATGGGTCACATGCGGCGAAACTATTTTCGAGGGTTTCATTGTTGTTGTTAAAAAACGGTACGTACACAAGCAAAATGGGCACGGATGAATACCCGAAAGGGCTCCGTGAGTAAAAACAGCAGGACTACCGGCGAGTTTGTGAAAACCCGAAAGGGCGCAGACTCGTAAAAAAAATAAAATTTCATGCGCACAAGCAAAGTCCTCTAGACCTTGTAAGGAGAAAATACCTGCGTGAGATCCTTACGACTCACAAAAGGGAGAAACGCACTCAGGGATCCCCACGATTCCTAAGGAGAAATTACACTTACGAGATCCTCACAACTCGTAAGGAGAATTCCCCTGTGAGACCCTTACGGCTCATAGGATTCAAAAGCCTTAAACTACAGGGGCCTGAACCTGTTCTTAAGCCATCACACTCCCAAGTTGCCATACAAGCGGTCCAATATTGACCCTTGTATACAATCCATGGGCACAAACAAACGTTCCCTCACCAAGTCCCACCAGTGACGAGGAATGTTATCATGTGGCGAACGACACTTATAAGTCCTCTCGACTTGTAAGGAGAAAACACTCCTGTAAGATCTTTACAATTTGCAAGAGAAAATATCACTTAGGAATCCTCACGGCTCCTAAGGAGAAAATACACCTACGAGATCCTCACGACTCGTAGGAAGAAACACCTTTATGAGACCCTTACGGCTCGTAAAGTCGAAAAGCCTTAGTCAACAGGATCCTAACCCTGTTTGCTAAGCCACCTTTGTTTAAATCGACAAAGGAAAATGATGATTCGCTCTTAGTAATATCCCAGTTGTAGCGATGCTGATGCCTAAATCGGTATCAAATTCCAAGTCCTTTCACGGCAAATGATAATTCGCTCCTGGTAATATTCCAGTCGCAGCGATGCTGATGCTAAAATTGGTATCAGACCTCGAGTTCCATACTCGCAATAAAAATCAGCGAGAAAAATGCATATGAAATAGCCGAAATGATGGGGTAACTCGCAATAAAAATCAGCGAGCAAAATATATGCATAAAAAATAGCCGAAATGATTGGGCAATCGCGACTTTCGCGATATAAAAAGCTGAAATGATAGAGCGTCGCGGAAAGAAATAAAAAGAAAGAATAAAAAATGAAACTTTGTCCCTGCAGGCGAGTCCACATCGACTCCTGTATACAATCCATGGGCACAAACGAAAAGGGAACCACATTTTCCCACCAGGCTCCATCAGAAAGAGAGCCAGGTCATGACGGCAACGTCTACAGCCTAGAGATCAACAACGGCGTTCCTTCTCACTCCAACAGGATGCAAATACAACGTCAACAACCGACCCCAGGGTCAAAACAACGGAGCCATGGAAAAGTCTCTAGTTCCAAGCCTCGACGGTTCACCAACAACCTAGAGATAACCTCGACATTCATCGCAATATAGCAGATACAATGTCAACAAACGAAGCGAAGGAAGATCCCTAGCTTCAGGGTCTCGACGGCGGCATCTACAGCCTAGATATCACTACGGCGTTCTTTCTCACACCAGCAGGATGCAGACGCGATGTCAACAAAATGGAGCCATGGCAAAGTCCCTAGTTCCAAGACTCGATGGTTCATAGACAACCTCGACATTCGTCGCAATATTGCAGACGCAATGTCAATAAACGAAGCAAAGGAAGATCCCTAGCTTCAGGGTCTTGACGGCAACTCAAATGAGACCTGAAAGACTATCGGAGATCATCCTACACCAGCACGGAGTGGTCATGACTCATCGGGGCTCCCAAACTAAGCCTAACCTCAAGTAAAAAGTGGAATGGAATATCCCTAATGCTTGCTCTTCCAACGGTAATATCACCTTGGAATATTACTTGAATACATCTTGTCCAGCATCCAAAGGGATCAGAGACACGATAGTCGCGGGGCTACTCGAACAACAAGATTGCGTATCGGGGAATACATCGGCCAACGCGACGGTACGACAGATAAAAGCCCTAATACCACAGACCCTAATGGACTTCTATCAGCAGAGGCTAACTGTGGACATCCTTGCGAGAACTTCTCGATTCGTCTCAACTCGTAGGGAAAACAATGTTCCTGTGAGAACTTCTCGACTCGTAAGGAAAGCCTTAGACAACGGGGATATCAACCTGTTTCCTAAGTACTGGGGCCCTGCAAGTATGTCCAAGATGGACTATTGTATACTATTCACGGGCCACACTCTCCAAAGTCGAATATCGACAAGGAGGGAAAAAACCACTTACGAGTCCTCTCGACTTGTAAGGAGGAAAATTCTCTTATGAGATCCTTACGACTCTCAAGAGAAAATGCACTTAAGAGTCCTCACGACTCCTAAGAAGAAAATACACCTACGGAGTCCTCTCAACTCGTAGGGAGAAAAGTCTTTATAAGACCCTCACGGCTCATAAAGTTGAAAAGTCTTAGGCAGCAGATCCAAACCTGTTTCATAAGCCATCGCTGCCCTACAAAGAAGTCAAGATGGACTATCTACGGGCCACATTTGCCAAAGTTACATGCCACTGAAATAAAGAAGCTACTTACAGGTCCTTACGATGTGAATGAGATCCTTGCGGATCGCAGAGGTGATGAACATTTAGAAATCCTCACAATTTCTGGGGAGAATATGCTCTCCCGACGGTAATATAACGTGGGAGATTATTTGAGGACGTCTTCCCCAGCCCCGAAAGGATTAGAGACATGACAATCGCAGGGCTACTCGAACAGCAAGATTGTGTATCGGGGAATGCATCGGCCAACGCGACAGTACGACAGATAAAAACCTTAGTACCGCAGACCCTAACGGACCTCTGTCAGGGGTTAACCATGACGTTAGGACAGGTCTGCCTACAAGCCCAAGGGAGGTAAACTAAACAAACTCCGAAATGAGTATATAAACTACTTCACGTCAAGTCAAGACAGAAATGCGCAACCCATGAGCACCAACCATATACTGTGCAAGGCAGTAAGGAGATTCTTTGGTTCACGCCCCACTAAGCGTTCATTCACGACTGCGTTCTTGCTTAAATGGAAATGGTGTCCAAAACGTGTTGATTTATGTACGACACTACAATGACGCTCGCACTTAGCAATAATCCCTAAGGGTAAAGTATAAAGCTCATGCACAGAGGCGAAATACATGTATGAATATGTAATGAAAAGGAAATATTCAACAGGAAACACTCAACAGTCAATAATAATAGAAATACATTGATGTAAACATACTACTCTATGAGGAAGAGATCACCAAATATAGGATCAGAGATACAGGGGTTGACAAAACAAAATATAAAGTTCTCCAATTCCCTCTGCCCTCTCCACCATATTGAAGCGGCGGTCTTCGCGAGAAGTTGCCCCCCATCGATTAGCACTGTGCTCATCAGTGAAGGCGGACATGATAGCCCGTTGAGCTCGTATTTGGCTAAGCAGCTGAACTGATCGGTCCCTCAAAGACTGAGTAATCAAACGTGCCTCATGAAAGCACTCGATCTTATCCTCCGCCGCATCAAGAATCGCCGGAATCATCTCTGCCGGATAAGGAGGGACGTCGGCAAGCACGGATAGAAAGATCATCCGGAGCCAAATGGAGCCCATAGGAAGAGGAGAGCCCCTATGAGTTAGGAGGTCATACATTACCGCGTTACACTGAGCATCGATAAGAAGAGGGTCTACTAGCCGTGCAGCAAAGCGAGGAATCGTTTCCTCGATGGGCACCTCCCACGGTTGCCGACAAACGTGAGGACGATTGCAAGCCATAGCTCTTGGTTCGTTTGAGTTCCGTTAGTAGAAATGGGTTTATCTTTAAAGAGAAGAAGGAAGGCATAGCATTGGGTTATAAAGAGAAACGTTCAAATCTACGCACGGAAAATTTTGTGCATGGTGGAACTATTTCCAAGGCCGGAAAAAAGGGCATGGGGAAGAAGATAGTTGACCCATAGGAAGCAAAGAAAGAAGGTGAAAAGACACCTTCAGTAATAAGGCAGCGCCTCACGTTCCTTGCATGAGGGCACCAGCACCGGGAGATAAAAACTCTGAGGCAGCGCCTCACGTGCCTCGCACGAATAACACGAGAGCCCTTACATTTTATATACGAGTAACTACTACTTCACATGAGGAACCTATGAGCAGTGGTATAAAAGAAAGGGAAATTTTTCCAATCATACTTGAGAAAATTTATACATCTGTGATAACAACAAAGCAAAAATATCATCAAAATGTTTACAATGGTAAGACACTAAATCTTGGGCATGGATTTAAGAATTCAGAAGCAAGTCCGAGTAAAATGCTTCTGGCTTCTCTGACCATTTTCTTATGCATTTTCTCACGAATGCAAGCGTCGGGATTCCCGCTGATATCGTCCGTCCTCTGGTAGGTGGAGATTATCGCCTTCTGTTGGAAGACCTGATGCAAAATATCGACAAGATCATCTCGCCGTCTCTTTGAGATCAGGCCCATCAGATATACTGAGTGCACCTTGTCTTCGGCATCATCAAGGGCCTCAAGCGGCATAGCCTCGCTAAACTCAGGAAGTGCTTCCCAAATCGCCCCCACGATAATTTTCAAAAGAGCGGAACGACAGGGGAGTGGTCGACCGTTGTATTCATCGAAGCGACGCATCACCTCAGCGCATTGGGCATCCGTAAACTCCTGGTCTTGACAGCAGCCTTGGACGCGAATGTCTTCATAGAAGATAATCTCGTCAAGATCATACAGATAAGCAGCCATAGTATCTAGAAAGAAAATTCAATAAAAGATTAGCAATTAAATATCAAGATTATTAGAGTCTAAAATAAAAACAGTAATGACGTCCCATCATTGATGGGGTAGTCATTCATGAAGGATGAAATCCTAAAAGGATTCTCATTTAATGAGAAACTTCATTAGGCTAAGGAGTTAAACTCCTCTTGAGAGCTGTGCTCTGCAAACAGATTTCACATCTGTCAACTTTAATTAAAAAGGGAATAAAATTCCCCAAATTTTTTTTCTAAAGAACTATGCTCTGTAAAAACAATGGTATAATCTACCAAAACCCTCAAAAGCAAAGCTTTTTTTACAGGGAAAACCCTAAGATCATTAAGATCTGCAAAACAAACTCTGAGAGTTCTTCATAAAAGATGAACAGTGTTCTAATTAACGGGTTAAGTAACCCTAAAAATACATCTTAAGATCTATGATCTAAGAAGAGCAAAGCTCTGATTAATGGGTTCGATTATGATCCTTACCAAATTTTTGGGTAGAGTTCTGACTCTAGAAAGGATTTCTTTGGGCAGAGATCTAAGCTTTGAAAGGAGAATTAAATTCTCAACAAAAAAAAAGAATAAGAAAAGATGAACAACAGTCATCTTAAAGGCCAAAGGCCTTACTTATAGGCACAGGAAGTCGATTCAACTTCCAAGAAAATCCAACGGATGAAAAGCTGCCACCGCTGCACTCACGCGTGTGAGCCACATGAGCGCAGCGGTGGCAGCTTTTCATCCGTTGAATTTTCTTGGAAGTTGAATCGATTTCCACATGAGCGCAGCGGTAAGGGGACATTTTTTTCCCCAATAAAAGAGCAAAGCTCTGTTCAAAATTTGAAAGGCGGTGCCAAGAGTTAAAAACTCTGAGGCAGCGTCTCGCGTGCCTTGCACGAGGGCGCCGGCGCCAAGAATTAAAAACTCTAAGGCAGCGCCTCACGTGCCTCACATGAGGGCGCCAGCGCCAGAACCAAATCCCTCTGTTAAACAGAGCTGTTGGATCAAAGATCCAACGGAGATGATAAATCATCAGAGTACAAAATTAAATTCTGTTGATGAAATATTTCTCAAATCTTTCTAAACAAGAAATATCACTCTTTGTAAAACAGAGCACCGTTGAATTAAAAATCCAATGGTGATTAAAAATCACCAAGCTACAGAATAAGCTCTGTACGGGAAAATATTTCCCAATCTTGTTAAAAACGAGAAAAATATTTTCTGTAAAACAGAAGTCCTTGGATGATCCAGCGGTGGATAAAATCCCCAAATCAATTAAAGATCTCTCAATGAGAGATTTCTTTAACTAAATCAACAAATCTGCCTCTACTATATAAAGGACCCAAGACTTCAAGTCTTATAAAGAGAACCCCCCCCCATAAGCTTTAGAGCAAGTAAGAAGAAAGCTTTAAGAAGGAAGAAAGAAGAATACCTTTCTTCAAGGTAAATAAAAATAATAATAGAGATCAGAGCATCTCATCTGCATATCCAAGGGTTTAACCCTCATAAAAGAACATAGTTCTTTCCCTGGATCTGAGATCCATGAGACAAGTCTCCCACAAATGAGAATTTAATTCTCATGGGGATGAACTTGTTCTTGGGGATCAAAGATCCAGAAAAGAACAGAGAGTTGAACCCTTCAGAACATAATACACAAAGAAAGCCTAGCGCCAAGTGCCTCACATGTCCCTCACATGTGCGCTGCTCAATAAAGAGTGCTTAGCACTCAATGGTTGGCGCTCAGCACCAAGCGCCTCACGTGTACCTCACATGGAAGCTGCTCAATAAAGAGTGCTTAGCACTCAATGGTTGGCGCTCGGAGCCAAGCACCTCACGTGTCCCACACGTGGGCGTTGCTCAATAAGGAGTGCCTAACACTCAGTGGTTGGCGCTCAGCGCCAAGCGCCTCATGTGCTCCGCACGAAGGTGCCATAAAGAGTGTTTAACACTCCATAAAAATAAAAGAACAAAAAAAGGCAAGGGGAAAGTAAAGCAAAGTATAAGTGTCAGAACTCATATAAATGCTCAGCATTAATTGCACAGAAAAGGGACTGAGCCCAAGCAAATGTTTAACACTTTATTCAAAGACTGAGTAGGTTGAGTCTAAGTTGACCAAATCTCCAATTCAGATCAACCGAGCCCATGTGCTCATCATTTTCCAAATTGGTCTTAGTCCCAAACACGACTACAGATCTCCCAACGGACATTGGTTCAAGGGTACATCTCCTCACACCTCTGATACATGTCGTTGTAATTCTTCAGCGTCTTCATAGAGGTGGTGGGTCCCGATAACCAACAACTCTTTGGTGCACTCCAAAATTGACGGGTACATCCCACTGCGGACCGCAACGTCCTTAAACTAGCAAAGGAACGAAACGTCCTTAAACTAACAACGGACCGCAACGTCCTTAAACTAGCTATTGACCGAAAACGTCCTTAAACTAAAACAATAGAGCCCAAATGCTTTTTTGTTGGATCTGAATGATCCTAAATCCTGTTGAGTAGATCTTAGTCAAAAATTGGACTAACGTATCTTCAACAACCGTTTAAGTCGATCTTAATCTCAAATAAGGTTGACGATCCTTAAACCAACCCAAACCCAAATCTAAGAATATGCGGATTTCGACTAATCCACGCCCTACGGGCGACAGCATAAATTAGTCTCCGTATACAATCCACGGGCAACCAAAAATAAAACAAACAAACACGACACGAAGTGACCTTCTGGAGTAGGAAAAAGTGGTTACCGCGATGCGGTAACGTAATTAACTGCTGGGGCTTGCGCCTGCAGGGAAGAGTTTCCCCACAATAAAAAAACTCCTCAGAAATGAGGGGGAATCTGACGAAGTCTGCTAGCATCCGTCCAAACCTTCGATACACGGTGCCATAAATCAACTTGGCATCTTCGGAGAGGTGGACAGATAAACACAAATAGTATCTGCCCCCAAATTCAGGCAAGACGTTTGTCTTCCCCGTTTTCGGCGGTAAATAATAACCAGATTATTGAATCAAGTGTTGATTTAATGATTTGATATATATATATATATATATATATGTATATAAATATATACATATATATATACGATTTAATGATTATATATATATATATATATTTGATATTAGCCGGGTTATATATGATATAATCGAATTATTGAATCAAGCGCCGATTTAATAATTTGATATATATTTATATATTTGATATATATATATATATATATAAGCTCACTTAATTCTTTTCTTCTCATTATATGTGTGTGTGTGTGTGTGTGTGTGTGTGATATATATGCATAATGTATCATGGTTGATGATACATAGAACAAGGATGTGTGAGAATCACATTAGAGAAAAAATGAGAAGATAATAATAAAGATATATGAATTAAAGAAAAGAAGAATGGGTCATTCTTTGGGTGCTTGGAGAAGTATTGAAAAGCCATGACTCATCTTCCATTCATTGTTTTATTCATATATATTAATTATATTCTTGATCTCATCTTTACCTCAAGGTTCACTCTCACTTCCAAGTTCAACTTCTTCATCTCCTCTCTAGTTTTTTTTTCTAGTTTGAGGAAAAGAAAGAAAAAAATTTGTGAGCAATATCTCTACTTTATCAACCTACACTACTCTAGAAAATTAGTATAGGTTGTTCTCTTCACTAATATGTTGATTAGTGAAGTGTGAGCTTGAGTGTGAGAAACTTCAAGGTGGATCATCTTCGACGACGAAAACTTCGAGCAAGCTCATTTCATCCTTCAAGTGGAGTCAAAGAAAAGTTCTAGGACTGCTACTCGTAGTTTTTGAAGTAAAGGACTAGATTACAAAGGTTGTAGCCTCTCTTCACTTAGTTAGATTACTAGTTTGTTAACTTTGAAACCCTAATTCTCTAGTTCGATTCTTATTTAGTATACTTAACCCTTTAGATTTTTTTTAAAATTGCATACTTGATGCTCATAGAAAAATAGTAAAGGTGCTAAGACATACTTTCATGGTATCAGAGCCAAACTAGAGGCTTAGGTGTAGTTTAAATGAAATTAAAGTGTTCGATCGTCGTTTTAAACCCGATTTTTGCAAGTTTTTGTCCAATTTTTCAAAATTCGATTTTTTTCAAGATTAAAAATGCTTAGAAAATCGTGCAACCAATTCTATAGAGGCACAAGAAATACGAGCTTCTAATTCCTCCAAGTGGCCGCGGAGCCGCCGCGTAGACCATGTCTTAGCCGCGGTTCCTCCGTGCACTTAAGGAGTTAGAACTCCACTTTTCTCCTGCTGCTTCATTTTCACATTTTGGACTTTCTGGATAATTTTAATGAGGCTCAAGTGGTTGAGGTCTCTGTGAATTGTTATTGTTTGAAACATCGATTGAAATGTTAATATCGTCTATATTGCTTTGGTTATGTGATACAATTTTTGGAATCCACAATGATTAGTTTTGCGAAAACTAGTTATCGATTTGTAAATCTCGCATTTTAGTCTCAAATGATAGATTACCACGGAGTTTGGATTTGGATCGAAACTCCGTCGTAATCTCGTATTGTACGCGAATACTCGCCGGGAGACACTAGTAGAAAGCCACGCCCCTTTACCCCGACCAAGTGACTATAGGAGAACCCCATGGCCATGACATCCACTTGGATGCTCGCAGCCACGATGTTCCTCCCAAGTCCACTTTGTTGACGGCCTCGGGGGTGCGGCCATCCACTAAAGTTACCAACAAGCCTTCGATCTTTTAATCAGGAATCTTGTTGAATTACCCGGCTTAATTTTTGATAAGGGTTTTTAATTCAAGACTTAAATGTAAGGTTTATAGCATTATGCAGGAAATTCGGAATATGTGATAATCCGGGTTTATGAAGTCTATTGATGCGGATTCTAATTATTGTAGTTTTCATTTTTTTTTTCTGCGACCGTAAGTGTAATATGTGGCAGTGTCTCCGATCTCGTTGCTATACGACAACGACATTAGGAATACGCATATTTACTTACGTTGATGATATATGATGTTATTGTGTTGCTATCGATATGTTATATTGGATCGTTGTGATTGAATAGCCGTGGGTTTTATGTAAGATGAGAGTTTTTCAATTTTCATTCATGTAAATAATTATATGTAATATTCTTTTATTAAGACACTTCTGGGTTAAGGTTGTTGTCTCCATTCGATATATATTATTTACTTTACCTCATTAGAATAGACCTAAGGCAGAGAGCACAAGTAATCGGGTTCTAGAGTTCAGTGGGAGGCCATCTCGAGGAGTCAAAACCGGTCGCCTAACTCTAGAATTGGCAGGGTTGATTGCCGCTCTCGTAGGGGTCTAGGGGTGTGGGCTTGGCTATTCATCACGACCATGGAATTCATGTTTTTCGTTACTGGTTTAATCTAAAACACGAACTTTTTAGTATATCCTATATTTCATATATCTTCTTTTGATGTGATGTGATCATATAACTGCATGAGACGAATACTAATTATATATATGATATATTAGTAGACACTATATATGTTTTGCATCCGCGCTAGTCTTGACCCCGTCCTGCCATAAGTTAAGTAACCTTACGGTGAAGACCAGGGTCTCTGTGGCGAATGCGGATGGCATATATGTGTGTTTTATTTTCGTTTCTTTTATTATGTTTAGGAAATATAAATGATGGGACTTCATTAATAAAATTAATGAAAAAAAAAGAAACTTAAAAAATGCTGTAGAATCACTTTTTCAAAAAGGTAGCTCTAGTTCTTTCTTTGCATAGTGGTATTCCACTATGAATATCCAGCACCTCATTTGATGTGGAAAGAACCTAGATCCTTTCACCGGGAATAACCTCTTTAGCAAAAACTAGCATAAGCTACAACCCATTCAGTTTGTTTTGAAAACTACTCGATTTTTAAAGCGGAGCTTAAACCACTCCTTTTCAAATCACTAGGTTCTACAACGATATCAAGTTTATTACGTTAAAAATTTTCTTCAAAACCAGTCGTAGCCCTCCGTCATTTCAGATAGGTACTGTTTAATATCCGTGCTGCGTTTTTCGACTTTTTCCGAGGCGTAGTGTTCGGTAGCTAATTAGTGCTTTTCTATCGCATGATGATACGATTGGTTAGAGCAGTCGTACGACTTTGTTGAACTTGTCAAGGGTCATGCGGGTGGGTCTAAATCAGTTACGAAATGACGGGTTGAACTTGACTTGTGGTTTATAATTTGTTGACCTTTGTCAAGGTCATAAGCCGAATGAGGTAAAAACAATTATCGGGAATTTCAAGTGTTGAAATTTGTAATGAGATTACATATCTTCTATGTGATAGTTGGATCCCGATACCCACTGCGAGTAAGCGTTACTCCTGAGAGAGTTTTCCACTTTACAATTAGCTAATCCAGTAGGTGTATAGAAAGGTGTTAACGGGGTTATGCCCCTGCGGAAATGAGGTTATTAATTAGTTCCATGCGAAAGCACGAGTAGACTCTCTCGGAGTACCACAACCAATTTGGCTAACCGATTAGCGAACTTGTAGGGTGTAATTAATTCCGGCTAATCTTACCTTTTAGGGTTTGAAGGAAGATTTGATAAAAATAGTGAGAGCCAATCCTGATTAGATAAGATAATAACCATTCTAATTTTGTAAGAGCGCATGCTAAAGTGTTTTCTTCTCTCTCTCTCCAGGTAGCGACCATGTCTGCAACGACTCTGAATTTACTGTACGAAATTTTTTAATTTAATGTACAGAACGGAGTTTACAAGCCTGAGTACAAGTTATAAATAAATTTTGTTTGAGAATAGCAAGAACCAACTTGTAGCTCACTGGTAAAGACTTGCACTGCTGTGACGTAGCCCCTGTGTTCGATTCCCATCAGACAAATTTATTTTCAGATTTTATTTTTAAACTTTTTGAAAGCCTAAAAGTTTACACATGCAATGCACATAAAATGAAAAGTCTGAAAAAATCAAACATGTGCATAATATAGTTAACAGGGACATGTACACATGGCAAGAATCCGACGGCTCCCCTCCACATTTCGACCAGCGAGATTCCCCAAAGGGCCGGCGCCGACGGTCCATTCGTAGGTGATGGTACCCGGGTTTTACACACGAGTCTTTTCCCTTACCCCCATCACCCCTGCATTGTTTGATTGCTCTGCAATCAAACAGAGACCTCTCAATTCCCCAATTTATCACATTTTAATGCATTTTAATTTACTCTTTTAATTCCAAAACCATAATTCCACACTATAAATACTACCCCATGCCTTAGCCTTTCCTCATTCTGAAAATTCTAGCCAAAACTCTTAAATTTTCTCAAGTACAAGTGGAGTAGAAGAGAAGTTAGCCAATGACCAACTTCCGGCGAGGAATCGAGGCCGGCGATCCCGCGACGCCACGGTTATCAATCTATATTCTTCAACCTCTCCTTAAACTAATTCACTCGTAAGTCCCTTCCAATCCTCAATCTCCTTTTCTAAAAGTTCTTTTTCAAAACCTATGTTGGAAGTGGAGTTAATACCGACATTTTCTTCTATTCTATATAAAATCCATTTTTTCTTACATATTTGGCATCCATATTCTTACCCTATATTTATAACCATAAAACTAATGTCTAGAACCAACTTTCACTAAAAAATATCATGAAACTTAATTTTAATTTAACTTTTACATTAAAATATGATGAACTTTAGATTTGTCATTTTTTATTAGTTTGCTTAATCATACCTTTAGAAAACTTCACGGGGTAATGACCTACCCCTCACATACACACATATTTCTATACCACGATATCCTATGAACGTATTTTTGTTGCAATATTACATCAAAATACCATGTACTATAAAAACGGTTCTCTTTTAAATTATATTTAAAATCCCTTTGCGATTGTGCCTCTACAACCCTTTTTAGGGGGATCTGCTATTGGATGGTGCGTATTATCGCACATTTTTAGGCTAGTAGAGCGAGATACAGACCTCCTCACGGAGCATTCGGTCTCGAAAGGTTTTTAATATGATTTTTAAGAAAAAAGTAATTTTTCTACTTAATAAAAAAAATTAATTTTTAATAATTATATAAATAAAATCCATATACTTTCAAAATATAATAACTTTATATTTTTTAAAATGAAAGAATTACAAGTTTTATCAAAATACCATCAAGATACCAATAAAAGTCAAGCTTTACAGTAAAATACCATGAATTATTCAAGTTAAGGTAATTATCACTAAAATACATCAATTCTTAAAATTCACATTCATGAAAATCCTAAATAATATAAATAATTTCTCAAAATTATTTTGAAACTATATTAAAAATATTTTTCATAAAACCCCCTCGAGTTATATAAAATTACATTTAAGGACTTTAGTAAATATAGGTTTAAGCGGGATCAATTCTCTTGAGTCTCAGGGAGCCGGAGAAAGTGAGTGCTTACATATTTAAGGTAGAAAACTTAACGGTGTTATCAACGGTAATTGTCTTGGAAAAAGACACAAATCCTGCCGTCCATGTGCAGCAGTTACCGATAACTCCCAAATCTAATTCAGGATCCAAATCAGTTATAAGTGTCTAACTCAAGTCTGAATTTAAATCAAACTTGAATTCAAACTCAAACCAAAATCCATTTCATATATGAATCCAAACTCTAATATGTATACTTGAAGCTGAACCTGAATATCAAACCTGAATACAGGACTTGACTTGACCGAACCATGGCTATAACTTGACATGACTACAAGCTTATATCCTGAACCTGACTACTTGAACAACTTGTATCCATGGTCTTGGAAGGTCTGATAATTATAATCTATACAATATATTACGTGGTTAACGGGCTAGATCGGTACGGAATGTATTAAAAGTGGCTCGAGATGATCACTAAAAGACACATACATGAACTCTCGTGCCGTTGTCCCGTGGGTTTTGACGGGGCCTTATACTACATATTACCATAGTCCACAGGGTAAGATGGACTTCTCTCGTATACACTAATACCTTCTATACCAAGTTACAAACAACTACGTTGGAATAGCAATCTTATACCTGTACACCTTAACAATTCATTTCTCAATACTTGCTATATTCCTGTCTTTCTTTTGGGACTTACCGAGCGCTAGTTCGCTGATAACATTCCTGTCTTTTCTTTCTTTGGAATGTTCGTCAGGAGGACTGGACTCTCTCGAGATCTAGCCTAGCCAGGAAGACGTGGACCAGGTCACCGAGCAACAGGACTTCTAGCTTTTCTTTGTACTTACTTTTCATTTCATATGCCACTGTTTAGGCATTGCTTTATATCTTTGTACTTTCCTTTTTAAAGCAGTGTATTGTAAAGATGAATGTTAATAAAAGTTGTTGTTCAATTTATATCTCTTGTCATTTCTTATGCATTTTATATATTGCTTATTTACGCTTAACGTATTTATTTCTGAGTAAATACGTCGCGTGTCCGCCATGTCTCCGCTTCCGTACACTGGGAAACGGGCGTGACAATGTCACGCCTTAATCAAGATAATAATATGGATGTATTGACCGAACCCGCTTATTATACTGGGCCGGAGAACGTTGGTTCCGCTCTATCTTATGACAACTGTCATAAGTCTGGACAAGGGATAAGGGAATGCAAGGATTTCCACGCAACCCTAATGAAGAAAGAGCATTTTGATGCATCTTCTTCGGATGTGTTAGTTATTGAGAACTATTTCTTGGTCTACTCTACGTCCTGAGTATTAGATACCGGATCAGGATCCCACATTTGCAAGGGTTAAAGAAAAGTAGAGAACTGGGAAATAGTGACATATCTCTCAGAGTAGGAAATGGAGCAATTGTTGCAGCCAAAACTGTCGGCGAATATCACCTAGCATTGCCAAAAGGTAATACATTGATTTTGAACGACTGTTATTTCATACCGTCGATGATGTGCAATATAATATCCGTTTCTTTATTAGATAAAGAAGGATATAACTTTGCATTAGAGAAAAATGTTATGAACATTTTCCTAAATCACGTATTGATTGAGTTTGGTACATTGTGTAATGGTTTATACGTTCTAAATCAAAATACAGTTCTAAACATACAGAGAACGCACACAAGAGGAAAAGTTCAGAAATGAACAAAGCCTTCTTGTGGTATTGTAGACTTAGTCATATCAATGCGACCAGACTAGCTAAGTTACATAAGGATGCATATTTGGAACCGTTCGAATTTACATCTTATGAAACTTTTCATTCATGTCTTAAAGGAAAGATGACCAAAACTCCGTTTATGGGACATAGAACAAGAGTTACTGAACTCTTGGGACTGATACATAGTGATGTATATGGTCCTATGTCTACACATACCAGGAATGGTTTCTCGTACTTCATTACATTCACCAATGATTTCCCTAGATTCGGACATGTGTTCTTATTGAAATACAAGTCTGAAGCCTTTGAGAAATTCAAGGAATATAAGAAAAAAGTAGAAAACCAAACGGTTAAAAGTATCAAAATCCTTTGATCAGATCGAGGAGGGGAATACTTGAGCACGGAATTCCAAGATTATCTAAAAGAGAATGAGATTCTCTCTCAGCTTACTCTTCCATATACACCACAACACAACGGTATATCGGAGCGGAGGAATCGCACCCTATTAGTATGGTGCGCTCTATGATGAGTAATATTGAGTTACCTATTTTTCTTTTGGAGTTATGCACTTGTGATAGCTGCATACCTATTAAAATAAGTTCCATCAAAATCTGTGCCTAAAACACCATATGAGATATAGAGTGGAAAGAGACCATATCTTAAACGAGTTAAGATATGGGGTTGTCCAACCTATGTTAAAAAACAGAATCCGGACAAACTCGAAGCACGATCAGTTCTTTGTAAATTTGTGGGATATCCAAAGAATTCACATGGATATCCATTCTACCATATTGAGGAACAAAAGGTGTTTGTTGCTCAATACGCCACTTTTTAAAAAAAGAAATTTCTTTTAAAAGAAATTAGTGGTAATGAAGTAGAACTGGTTGAAATTCCAGAAACACAAACTACAACTGAAGATTTGGTAGAACCAGAGAATTCAATAGTCCCCGACGAACCTCAGCTACACCACAGATCTAGTAGGGTTTCTCACTCACCTGAGAGATACTACGGTTTCCTCATAGACGGTGGGAGCGAGGATTGCATCATGGAAGATGATGACCCAACTAGTTTCAAGAAGGCCATCACAAGTGAAGACTCTATGAAATGGCTGGATGCTATGCGATCTAAGATGGAATCCATATACACCAACAAAGTATGGAATTTGGAGGTTGCTCCTGAAAAGGTAAAACCCATTGGGAGCAAATGGATCTTCAAGAAGAAAATTGGTGTAGATGGAAAGGTTGAGACCTTCAAAGTTAGACTTGTAGCAAAAGGTTTTCATCAACGGCCAAGTGTCGACTATGGCGAGACCTTTTCTCTAGTGGCTATGCTTAAGTCAATCGGGATCCTACTTGCCATTGGTGCATATCATGACTATGAAATTTGGCAAATGGACGTCAAGACCGCTTTTCTAAATGGTTATTTAAAAGAGAGTATGTATATGACACAACCAGAGGGCTTCGTAGACAGTGGGAGCAGCGGAAAGGTGTGCAAACTGCTTAAATCGATTGACGGATTAAAGCAGGCGTCGCGGAGCTAGAATATCTATTTTGATGAAGCAGTCAAAGAGTTTGACTTCATCAAAAACATAGATGAACCATGTATATATAAAAAGGTGGTAGAGAGTAAGGTTGTGTTCCTCGTATTGTACGTTTACTCTTGATAGGAAATAATGTTCCTATGCTGCACTCGGTCAAAATCTTACTATCATAAAAGTTCTCCATGAAAGATTTGGGTGATGCCTCCTACATCCTGTGGATAAAGATCTATAGGGATAGATCTAAAAGGATGTTAGGGTTGTCCCAATCCAGATACACAGACATCATACTAAAGAGGTTTAGTATGGAAGTGTAATACCCCAGGTGGAGTTAGGGCTGAATACCACCTACCCCGTGAGAAGTGTGATGTTATCCGGTATCAACGTGGGGATGTAACCGATACAGATGCACACAGGGACCCACCAGAACAATTGGGAGTATCGAATTCCATTCCGAAAGAGGGCACGATCTGAACTATAAATGGAATGATACCACTCTTATAACACAGAGGCGCCTTTTGGATGAATCAGAACTCCGGAGTTTGAAGAACTCCGTAGTTAAGTGTGCTTGAGCCAGAGAAATTCTGGGATGGGTGACCTACTGGGAAGTAGCCCCAGGTTCATTCAAAAAGACAAAACCGTGCGGTTTCGGCCAAAGCGGACAATACCATCTGTGTTTAGGGGTGGGTCGTGACAAGTATGGTATCAGAGCCGGTTCCTCAAAAGTAGGTCTGTGGTTCGAGGACAAACCATTGTTCTAAGTGGGGGGGAATGTAATACCCCAGGTGGAGTTGGGGCTGAATACCACCTACCCCGTAAGAAGTGTGATGTTATCCGGTATCAAGGTGGGGATGTAACCGATACGGATGCACACGGGGACCCACCAGAACAATGGGGAGTATCGAATTCCATTCCGAAAGAGGGCACGATCTGAACTATAAATGGAATGATACCACTCTTATAACACAAAGGCACCCTTTGGATGAATCGGAACTCCGGAGTTTGAAGAACTCTGTAGTTAAGCGTGCTTGAGCCATAGAATTCTGGGATGGGTGACCTACTGAGAAGTAGCCCCGGGTTCATTCAAAAGGACAAAACCGTGTGGTTTCGGGCAAAGCGGACAATACCATCTGTGTTTGGGGGTGGGTCGTGACAGGAAGATTCTAAGCGTGGTAATTTACCCACTTGTTCAGGAATCACTCTCTCCAAAAAGATGTCTCACAAAACTGATTTAGAAATGGCTCGCATGAACGTGATACCCTATACTTTTGCAGTTGGGTATATTATGTACACGATATTATGCACCAGACCGGATGTAGTTGACGCACTTAGAGTGGTAAGTAGGTATCAATTAGACCCAGGGGAGAAGCACTGGATAGCTGTGAAGAACATTCTTAAGTACTTGAGAAGGACTAAAGAGATGTTCTTGGTGTATGGTAACGGAGAACTCCAAGTGGAGTTCTTTACCGATTCGAGCTTCCAGAGTAATAAGGATGACAGCAAATCTGTCTCGGGTTTTATCTTCACCCTCAGCAGAGGGGCGGTATGTTGGAAGAGTTCCAAGAATTATTCTGGTGAAGAAATTCATTATTAAACTTGGTGTGGTTCCATCCATTGTAAATCCAATACCTTTGTATTGTGATAACAATGGAGCTGTGGTTTTGGCCAAGGAACCTGTTTCCCCCAATCAGAGCAAAGCCCTGTTTGAATTTCAAAAATTCAAAATTCGAAGCAACGCTTCAAATTCCTTACGCTGCGCGCAACGCGCCACGTGTCAAAATTTGATACGTCAGCGCAGCGCCCAAGGCAGCGCGCCCAATCAGAGCAAGGCTCTATTTAAAACAAAAATTAAAAGAAGCAACGCTTCAGTTGCGCAAGCGCTGCGCTGCGCGACACGTGTCAGCGCAGTTGCGCTGGCGCAGTGGCGCAAACGCTGCGCTGCGCGACACATGTCAGCGCAAACGCGGTGGCGCTGCGCTGTGCGCTGCGCGACACGTGTCAGCGCAGTTGCGATGCGCTCTGCGCCGCGTGACACGTGTCACGCGCTGGAGCGTTTGCGCCAAACAGATTTAAATTCTAGAAAGATCCTTCTGTTCTTGTTAAAACAAGAAGATTGTCTTCTGTAAAACAGAACCCCTGGATCAAAGATCCAACGGTGGAGAAAATTCCCCAAATCACTCAGAGAATGATCTTTTTAACAAACTTAACAAACCTATGGGCACTATATAAAGACCCCTAGACCCCAATTCAAAGGATAATCAACATTGTGAGAGATTAAGAACCTCAAAACAGAGAGAATTCTGAAGAAAGTTCAAGAAAAAGGTAAAAACCTTCATAAAATAGAAGAATTTCTTCTAATAGATCATTGATCTAAGAACAAGATCAATGATCCTCAAATAATAGTAAGTGCCTTGCACTTTTTATGAACCGCTGGTTCTCTGAAAATAAGAAAAAACAAGAAAAACTTGTTTTCTCTGATCTAAATTGGATCAAGAAATTAAACAGTGCCCTGCACTTATAAAATTTGCACTGTTGCGCTCTTGGGTTGGCGCAAGCCACCAGAGAGCGCCACGTGTCAGTACCTGAACCACTTGCGCTATGCGCTTTGAAGATAGAGCCTTGCTCTCTAAAATTGGCGCAACTCACCAGAGCGCGCCACGTGTCAGCAGCGCATTGGCGCAGCGCACTGCGCTCACGTGACACGTGTCATCACCACAAGCGCTTGCGCTCAGTGATTGGCGCAAAGCGCCTGACAAATGCAAAGCATTGTTTACTAAAGGGCCAGGCCCAAATCAAAAAGGCCTAGTAGGCCAAAATAAATTGCAATGCAATAAAAGGGGAGAGCCCAAATAAAATTGATGCTCTGCATCATTTATAAAAGGGCAGAACCCAAACAAAATAAAATGCAGAGCCCAGACAGAATTGATGTTCTGCCTCATTTATAAATGGGCAGAGCCCAAACAAAATAAAAAATGCAATGCATTATTTAAAAAGGGGCAAAACCCTAGCACAGACCTATTAGGCCAAAAACAAATAAAAGCGTTGAACATTTTTTCAACTGGACTTAGCCCAATCATGGCCGTAAGTCCTCAAATTAAATTGACCGAGCACAGCCGCTCTCTTAAATCAATTTACATCCGGTTCGAGGTTACATCTCCGAACTCTTTTGACTCCTATCGTTGTAATCCTTCAACGACGTCATAGAGGTGACGGGTCCCGACAACCACACATCAACACGGACTGTGGGGTCCTTAAACTCACGGACTTATGCGTCCTTAAACCAAAACACGGACCGTGGGGTCCTTAAACCCGTGGACTTATGCGTCCTTAAACTAAGACACGGACTGTGGGGTCTTTAAACCCACAGACTCATGCGTCCTTAAACTACAATGGACCACCATGTCCCTAAACTGGCAATGGACCACCACGTCCCTAAACTGGAACATGGACCGCCACGTCCCTAAACTGGAACATGGACTGCAATGTCCTTAAACTACCTATGGACTACTACGTCCCTAAACTGGAACAATAGAGTCCCTAAACGCTCTTTTGTCGGATCTAAACGATCCTGTTTAAGTAGATCTTAGCCTCAAACACGGCTAACGTATCCTTAAACATTCAAATAGACTTCATATCCTCTAATTAACTTCGGTCTAAGAGTACATCTCTTAACTCCGCTGACATCTATCGTTGTAATCCTTCAACGACGTCAGAGAGGTGACGGGTCCCGACGGCCATATATTAAATGAATCATCACGTTAAGTTGATCTTAGTCTCAAATCAGACTAACGTATCCTTAACGAACGTTTAAGTTGATCTTAGCCTCAAACACGGCTAACGAATCCTTAAACTAAAACACCAAACCCAAATCTAAGTAAATACGGATTTAGACTAATCCACGTCCTACGGGCGACGGCATAACTTAGTCTCCGTATACAATCCACTGGCATCCACAAACAAACAAACACACACGACACGAAGTGAAATTCTGGAGAAAGAGAAAGTTGTTACCGTGATGCGGTAGCGTAATTAACTGCAGGGGCTTGCGCCTGCAGGGAAGAGCGTCCCCACAATCAAAAACCCCTCAAGCGAGGGGGAATCTGACGAAGTCTGCTACATCGGCCGCATCCGTCTAAACTTCAGATACATGGTGCCATAAATCAACTTGGCATCTTCGGAGCGGTAGATGGATATAACCAAATAGCATCTGCCCCGAATCTCTGGCAAGACGTCTCTCAGTCGTCGCCGCAGTCTTTCGGAGGGGAACAGATTCTGGCACGCCCGGTGAGACCTTTTCCTCTTTCCACTCCACACTTCGTGTGTCGTCTTCGCGAACGAATCACGGTTTGTTGATGGTTGCCTTTGGGTTTCAAGTTACTAAGATTTGGTCTTTTGCCTGGCGCAGAAATCAAGCATCAATGGCCTCTAACTGCTCGAATTGCTCGAAGTGCCACTGCAACCGACGCTCCACCTGAAGGGTTCCTAGGCACCCTATAGAGGTCTCACAAGGCATCAACCATGCCAATTTCAAAAATTATGGGTGCCGAGAAACCCTAATACGGATCGTCGGCTAGAATTCTAGGCGAAACATGAAACTAGTTAACACTTAAACTAAAGGAGAGAGGCTACAACCTTTGTAGATCCGGTTCTCCACTTCCTTAGCTCCACGTAGGCATCCTCTCGCTGTCCATCTCGAATCCTAGACTCAATCGTCGGCTTCATCGGAAAAACGAGTGGAATAGGTCGTCGGCTTCGTGCCGAAGATGATCTACGTCGAGGTTGCACAAGTTCAAGCTCCAACTTCACCAAGTTGTGAAACTTGTGAAGAAAACACCCAAAACAACTTGGCAAGAGGTAGAGGGTGAAGAAATAGGAGGTGGGTTCACTTTAGAATTGGATTTCACTCACTTTTGCTCAAGTTGCCATTGATGGCATCAAGCTTTCTTTCTTGAAGAAGAAGGTGATCAAGAAGGAAATATTATGATAAGTTAATCAAAAATGAAAAAGAAATGAATACTTATCATAATAGGAACCATGGTTAGGTGTAGAGAATTGACCAAGGTTAGAATAGTGGTTAGGGTTAAGCATGAAGACAAATTGGTCACTTTGGTCAAAGCTTCATGAAGCTTCACAAAGGTTCAAGAATGAAAGCAACCATTTTGTATTCTTATCCAATTCCTTTTCCAAAATGAATAAATAAAAGAATGGATAATAAAAACCCTAATCACTTTCTTAACCTAGGTTTAATTCTTTACACTTAACCAAATGAGTAAGCATCATCAAACATGATACAAGAATGTGCACAAAAGTATATCACATATACAACTTGCACATCAAGTGAGAAAATCCATTTAAAGTGAACCAATACTAGTTAATGCAAAGTAATATATCAAATATATATAATCATACATTAAATCATTAAATCAACATTTGATTCAATGATCCGGTCATGTCGCACATAACCGACTAGTATTCAATGTATCGATTTATCGAATCAATGATTCGATAACTAGGTCATATCGAATATAACCAATCGAAACATTTATCGCGAGAATGAAATGCGGTATCACATACACGCATTATTCTCGCTCCCGCACATATCTCATATGCACTCCTATTTCGTTTCGCTTGAGCCAGGAAACCTCTGTGTAGGACTCTAAAGACTCGTCAATACGCCGGTAGCAGATGATGATCATATCAAGCACCCACAAGCCGCAAGCGGTCTGCTAAACGTAACGGCCATCCAGGTATTGAGCGATCAGAAGATCGACGAGCTAGCCCGCTCACACTCCTGTGAATCCAACCAGTAACACTTACCGTACAGTCCGGTCTGTTCGTCTGATACGTCGCATATCAAGTCTAGGGGTAGTAAACGTCAGACCCCAATAACCGATAAGTCGTGCCGATGTGAGGCTCATAACGGGTCGAGAAACTACTGGTAACACTTACCAGCAAATCTCTGATCAGCCCTGGCCAGGGACTTCCCTGTTACGGCCAATCGAGCACAGCGCAACATCAACCCCCAATACCGGGAGAGACGAAACCCCTCCTATCGCTCATTGCCTCCATGTGACTCGGGACTGTACCCAAAGACCACCGTTTTGCACGTCCTCATGGACGTGGTAAGGTGGAGATCAAAGCACAGTGGGAATCACACAAGACTCTATGACGATCTCGGGTCTACAGACTAACCTGCATAAGTGTCACCTGAGAACTGCCATCTGACGTGAGGTATAATACCATCTGGGAGTTCTCGGCGAGTCCGTCCAGTGTACCCAGTCTCCACTGAGCACCCGTACACCATCTCTGATGTCAAACACCAATGGATATGGGATCATCCATCGCCCATCTCATGGGTTGAGAAGCGTATACGCTAGTCTACACTGGTATATCGATGCCCTGTCTCGATACACCTACGACTAGGGACCTTGAAGGATGTACTTATGGACTACCATGTCCCCACTAGTATGATCTGCATCATAGTCCAGGCAGTCAAGTACACATCCTAAGGGCTTTATCAACATGTAACTATAAGACAGTTTAAAGAGACAAGTGTACATGTTAAGATAAAGAGTAACCAGATAGCATACTATCATATCGAGCAAGAAAGTCATCTCTATATATGTCCAAGCATCCAATATAATATACATGATCTGTACAATACTGGCCTCTAGGGCATACATACAACTAACACCACATCACCTGGAGGTGTAGCATATGGGCCTCAAGCGGCCTCCATCCTGGCCATGCCGGTGGAACAGGTGACCCAGGCCACCACTGGCCTGTTTTTCGGGACCATGATCCCGCCGGCAAGCTTCACCATGCCAATGCCCGCACCAGAAGCGAACAAGAAGTCGGTTTTCGATCGGCTCACTGCTATAACGGCCCCTGCCAACGAGTCGTCCAATATCAAATCAACAGCCTCTGTCTTTGCCAAGTTGGATCAGAACTCTGATGGGTCCGCCAGGAAGCCTATGAACTCTAAAGTGGCTGTCCCGAGGAAGGCAACAACCGCTGCTCCAGAAGTCGTCAAGGCGGCTTCTCCTGTCAAAGAGTCAGTCTTTTCAAGGCTGTCTATTCCGGCTCCTGCCTCTGCTCGAGGATCTGTCTTTGACAGATTGAATATCGACACTCAAAAGACAACATCAGTCTTTAAGAGGCTGACACAGGCAGCACCTCATTCAGACATGGGGCAAAAAGAAGCTGTCTCTATCGCCGAGCCAATCCTAACGGCTCATCATGCTCGACGTCGCCAATGGCGACGAGTAAGGAAGGCAGGGGGCAACTCTCCCTCAGGGCTAACTCCACCTGCTCCAGTGGTGGAAGTTAATGCTGATGTTCCAACTGGGAACAACTTTGAACCACTTAGGAGGGTACGAAAGAACTCTCCAACTGCTACACTGAAAAGATCTTCCCCACCTGCGGAGAGGGTTCCGGAAACGAACCTGGAGCAGCCCCCTCAGCGGCTATCCTCCAAAATTTATAAAGTTTGGCGAAGGGTTCAAGACTCCGTAATTGACCCAGATCGTTCTCGTAAACAGAAAAAGGCGAAGGTGCAAAAAGAAAAGGACCGTCATATTAAACAGCAAAGGACAGCAACCGTCAGGGTGCCCACTACAACGGCCCCTTCAACTTCAACGGCCCACAAAAGAAGAAGGCCGGAGAAAATCCCGACGCCCGCGGCAAATGCCAAAGGTGGTGAACCTAAACGCCCTAAGTCCGGGGGCATAATAGTTCATACAGTATATATGGCGTCGGGAAAGGAGGACAGCCGTGCATCTACAGGTCATAGACCGCTTACGCGATCGGTGACTAAAGCGCAGGAGCAGCAGCAGAAGCTCCAAGAAATGATGACCGCGATGGCTGCACTCACTGGGCCAAAAGAAAGCCCTGAAGCATCCTCGGATGAACGCCAGGAACAAGAAACTGACGCTGAATTCCTTCGCCGCATATTGGAGAAGAAGGATAAAGAGGCTGCTGAACAAGCAACCAACATAAAGCGAATGGCCCTCCTGTTCCAAGACATGGTGGGGATGATGATCCAACAAGATCCTCCAGCCGAAGATCCCCCAATCGTCCTTGAAGACGACAGGGGAGAAACGTCAAATCCTCCACCGGCTCTGTCAACAGCCAAGGAGGATACAATCTCCAAAGCTGACTTGGACGAGTATATAGCCCAACAAATACGGGCTCATCATGCGACCGAGGCAGCTGGCCAGGTCGTAAAAACAGGACGACCATATCTGAGCTGGTACGACCAGATAAAGTACCCGCCGGGATATACAATACCCAAATTCCACGTCTACAAGGGGACGGGCAATCCCCACCAGCATGTTGCCCAGTTCAGGGCGCTCTGCGGCAACACCGGCGGTGATGATAAGTTGTTACTTCGCCAGTTCGTTGGCAGCTTGTTAGATACAACGTTTGAGTGGTACTCTGAGCTCCCAAACGACTCTATCAAGACCTTCGCGGAGATAGAGCTGTTGTTTACCCAGCGTTTTGCAAGCGCCAGTGAACGCACCCCGATGACAGCATTGATTAACGCCAGGGTGAAGCCAGGCGAGACATGGGTCCAATATGCTATACGGTGGCGGAACTTATGGTCAAAATGTGAGCAACGCATTGAAGAAGCTCCTGCGGTGGGTATGTTTGTGGGAACCCTTGATCCGCAAGAAACCATCTCGCAATTTATGATGTTCTTCAAGCCTACTACCTTCCAGGCCCTGATTGACAAGCTAGCGCAAATGGATCAGATGGGCCATAGACCTCCTCTTCCAAAGCCGGACTCCCGAAATGAAAAAGGGAAGGGGAAAGCGATCGTTGTCGCTAATGCTCAACAGCAGCCGAGAAACTTGAAGCCGGACGTTCGTCAAAATAATATGCGTCCACACGTACCCCTTGAAGAAAGGCTAGGACGTCCTTACTCGTTTCCCCGAGATAAAACGAGAAGATTATTCGAGCTGGTATTTCGTAACCGACTCATAAATTTGCCGGATCCAAGACGTCCGTCGCAGCCAAATGATGTCAATGATCCCAACTACTGTCCCTATCATCGAGTACTGGGTCATCCGATTGAGGATTGCTACGTCTTCAAAAATTGAATTGAAGACCGGTACCAACAGGGCAAGTTCGCATTGTCCGACAGATGGAAGGTGAATCCGCCGCAGCCCCACACCTCTAAGAGGATGAATACGCCGGGGGCAACATGCTCTCTCATTGAAGAAGCTCCTTGGGAGGTTGTACTATCAGCCAAGATAAAGAGGATGCTAAATGATCTTCAAACATGCCCAGCGATCAGGTGGAAAAACCTGCTGGAACCTCAGATCATTGAGGGTATGTTGAAGCCGTGTCCAACTCCAAAGACCGATGGTGGTGGCCCAAGCGCTCACAACCAGCCGTCAAAATCTTCAAAGAAGAAGAAAAAGAAATCCAAGAAGCCCGTGAAGCCTGGCGAAAAGCGCACGGGCTTGCAAAAACAAATTGACGCGCTGGAAGAATACAACCAGAAAGCACGGACTCCCGTTACACTCCAAGGGTTTCTCAACCATGCCCAGCGATCAGGTGGAAAAACCTGCTGGAACCTCAGATCATTGAGGGTATGTTGAAGCCGTGTCCAACTCCAAAGACCGATGGTGGTGGCCCAAGCGCTCACAACCAGCCGTCAAAATCTTCAAAGAAGAAGAAAAAGAAATCCAAGAAGCCCGTGAAGCCTGGCGACAAGCGCACGGGCTTGCAAAAACAAATTGACGCGCTGGAAGAATACAACCAGAAAGCACGGACTCCCGTTACACTCCAAGAGTTTCTCAACCACGTCTTTCGAGAGGAAGATGAGAGAGAAAGTTCGTCGGATGAATCTGAAGAATACGTGGCGAGCTGTCATATGATCTCCCATTCACTGACGGACGATGAGGAGACTCCCTGCACTGAAAAGCTGGGGGCAGATCCTGAACCAAAAATTCTGGGGCCATCGGATGAAGTAATTGACGCATTCCTCAACGAAGCTCTGTTAAAAAGTAAAGCTGATCGGGAACGCGAGACAGCTATATTTGAAAGGGCCAAGCGCCATCGACTTGACAAAAGAGCTGAGACACTTCCGCTGGAGCAAAGTACATCCACCGCGGATAAAAGCAAATTCAAGACAAGGAAAAGGTTTGCTAAGGCCATATCAATGGGCATGAAGTTACCATCCTCTGAAGGAAGCATTACTGGTGAAGTGGAAATGCACCCCTCCTACTGCTTGTATCATCGGAAGGTTTCGCACCCCACTGAAGAGTGCAAAGCTTTTGATAGATGGTGGCAAGGATATGTTGCTCACGGACAGCATTTTAAGCGAGTAAAGTGCAAAACTCGTCGGGAGCAGAAAAATACGACCGAGGGGCGTGACGGAACTACCGGCAATTGTCGTATGGTTAACGCCGGGGGATCACAAGTGCTCACATTCGGGAGCGATTCTGACGAGGAGCCGGAGCTTGGCCCCCTCTTTAAAGAGTTCACCCCGGGAAAAGAAGAAGAGCATAAGGTCTGTGAAAATATCCGATTGCGTAATCGGACGCTACCCGAAAAGAATCTCGGACCCTCGAACAAAAAAGATAAAGGAAAAGAAAAGGTCTTTAAGGATATCGTCTTAGATGACCAAGTTATAGAAGAGTTAACTGCCAAGGACCCGCTGAAGAAAGATAAGGTGAATTACAACGTTTTAGCGCATCTGAGGAAGCTACCTTCGCAGCTCAGCATTCTTGACGCCCTTTTACTATCAAAAGAGGTGAGAAATTCGTTAATCAAAGCACTACAGGAGCCTGAGCAATTCCAAGCTTTCCTGGCCGAAGAAAAGATGAAGGATGAATTGGAAGAAGTGCGCACGGCCGATGTCACTTTTGGCGATGAAGACCTTCTTGGGACGTGCGAACACAATTGCCCCCTCTATGTCTCAGGATACTGCCACGATATAAAGATAGGCAAAATCCTGATCGACAATGGATCCTCCGTTAATCTCCTCAATGTGCGGGTGTTAAAAGAAATATGCATGGCGTCCAGCACCTTGCTCGGGACAAGATCACCATCTCCGGGTTCGACTCCCAATCATCAAGAACTCTTGGGTCTGTGATACTGACGCTACGCTTTGGTCTACTCTTCATGGATATTAAGTTCCACGTCATAGACGCCAAGACATGCTACAATGCGCTGCTCGGCCGACCATGGTTACACGAGTACAACATCATCCCTTCTACACAACATCAGTGTATGAAATATTTTAAGGATGGTCTCGAGTATACCGTGACGGGAGAACTGAATCCGTTTTCCGTGAACGAAGTCCGCAAATATGAAGATGCCAAATACTTCTTACCGGATTTCGAAGACACGGAGAGATGTCACAAGCCAGAGAACAAAGCTAATGCCACCATCCCTGTCTTCGGCAGTGATACCGAGGAGGAAGAGGAGATAGTTTATTCGGGTCCACCCCGATACAACAAGCCAGGACCATCCGCTCCTACGTTGATCTTTGGTAGTGATTCGGAAGATGAGGTCCATGCCATATTCTCCGCTCGGCCTTCAATACAAACATCCGCTGACAAAGAGCAAAGTCTGCAAGTCGCCTTGGTTCCACTTAAACATCATAGAGAACTGGATGCGCTCGATACCTACACTGTAGAGGAGCTGCGAACGTTTTATGTCCCTCCCAGGCGGAAAGGAGAAAAGGCAATTCTATTCTACCGCTCTGAAGAAACCAAAGTGGAGAAAGAAATCTGGCATGGTATGGATCCTACGCTTGACAGGCGTCAACCCATCCGTCTACCTAGATATTATACAGAAGGCTTGAAGAGGCTGTTGAAGCGCCAAGGGATACCGTTCAAACAGACCGCTCGAAAGGCTAAATTCTATGACAGGGTCTGGAACGTCCTCGGAACTCAGCATAAGCCGCTTAGTGGGAGGATGGAAACAATCGGGCTCGGATACATTCGGTCCAAGAAACGGGCGCTACTCCGCGATTGCTACGTCGTGTATGACTTCGATGAAGAAGCGGATGCTCAATGGGAGGACGCTAATCCTGAACCAGTAAAAGTTCCCGATGCAAAAGTGCCCAGTCCATCGTTCGAAGAACAAATGGACAAGCTTATAAGGGAAGCTGGTCAAAAAGTCCGAGACGACCATAACCGCGAAATGGCCATCTATGAGAAAGCCAAAACGCAACGCCTCCTCCAACAAGCTGTGAAAGATGAAGATGCCGCTCCATGTCAACCTGTTATAACAAAGACTCGACGCAGAGGTAGAAATAAGTCGAAACACGAAAAAGACGCTCAACAGCAAAAAAGCGGGACTGAGAAGCCACGCAAGCGGGAATCGAGATGTTCCGATCTATCCTTCATAAGAAATATGGGTCGAGCGTACTCTTTTCCTCGGGACAAGACGAAGAAAATACTTGACCTCGCTCTAAAACATCAGATGCTTACACTACAGGAGTCTAAACACCCCGAACAAGCAGGCGAAGTCTCATACCCAGACTATTGCTTTTATCACCGAGTGGTAGGGCATCCTCTCGAAGACTGCTTCACCTTCAAGAATTGGGTCGAAGATCAGCATCAGCTTGGCAAGTTCGCTCTGTCTGACAACTGGAGGGTAACGCCGCCACAGAAGCATGAACCCAAAGCCACGAGAACAGAACCAACTCCACATTGGGCTTGGAAGCGGATTCGCACTTGTCACATGATAACAATATTAAAAGAAGAGCCCGAGAACATGGATAACCTTCCCTGGTGCTTCAAAAACAGCAACGATGAGGTGATCTCAGAATTTCCACCAGCGCCGAAAGAACTGGAAGATGGAATACATACCACTGCAGATAACCTCAAGAAAATTGAGTTGGGGACGGCGAACGACCCGCGACCGACATTTGTCAGTGAGCTGCTATCTGAAGAAAGGGTGGCTGCGTTAAAAGACGTCCTTGAACAGCATAGAGATTGCTTCGCATGGAATTATTCCGAAATGCCGGGACTAGATCCAGAAATTGCTGTGCACAAATTGGCGATATCGCTGGACGTCAAGCCGGTCAAACAGGCGCCGAGAAGAATGCGGCTCGAGCTTGAGATGAGCATTAACGCCGAAGTCAAGAAGCTGATCGACTCTGGGTTTATCCAGGAAATTCAATATCCTGAATGGATCGCCAACATCGTCCCGGTGATGAAGAAAAATGGGACAGTGCGCATATGCGTGGACTTCCGGGATCTCAATAAAGCCTGCCCGAAGGACGATTTCCCAGTGCCAGTCACCGAACTGATGATAGACAATACGTCCACTCATGAGGTTTTCTCCTTCATGGACGGCTCGTCAGGGTATAATCAGATAAAGATGCATCCCGAAGACCAGAAGCACACCGCCTTCAGGACTCCTTTGGGTATATTCTGTTATAAAGTGATGCCCTTCAGTCTAAAGAACGCCGGTGCCACTTATCAGAGAGCCATGACGCAGATCTTTGACGACCTTATACACGAAATCATCGAATGCTATATTGACGATCTCGTGGTTAAAAGCAAATCATACGAGGAACATCTCAAGCATTTGAAGACCGTATTTCAACGCCTTCGACAATACAACTTGAAGATGAACCCGCTCAAGTGTGCATTCGGAGTTTCTTCGGGCAAATTCCTGGGATTCATCGTCCGACACCGAGGTATTGAGATAGATCCGTCGAAGATCAAAGCGATCATGGAAATGCCTCCGCCAAGAACTCTCAAATAGCTGCGGTCTCTCCAAGGAAAGCTTGCGTATATACAGCGATTTATAGCCAACCTTTCTGGAAAGTGCCGTCCTTACAGCCACCTGATGAAGAAGGGAACTCCATTCGTCTGGGACCAAAAATGCCAAAGCGCGCTAGACGAGATCAAGCAATACCTGCAGAACCCGCCAGTGTTGGCTGCTCCGGTCAAGGGAAAGCCCCTCATTCTTTATACAGCCGCCCTTGAAGGTTCCTTAGGCGCATTATGGGCGCAAGAGAACGACCAAGGGAAGGAAAGAGCACTCTACTACTTAAGTCGAGTTCTACTGGGGGCAGAAAGCAACTACTCCCCCATTGAAAAACACTGCCTCGCGTTGATCTTCGTGATAACAAAGCTCAGGCACTATGCGTTGGCGCATGAAGTCCGTCTCATTTCGAAGGTGGACCCCCTTAAATATTTAATGTCGAAGGCCATATTGACGGGGCGACTCGCTAAATGGGCCCTGCTCTTGATGGAGTTTTCGATAACCTATCAGCCTCTCAACGCAGTGAATGGCCAGGCCATCGCCGATTTCCTCGCTGAGCATCCGATACCCGCCAATTCTCCTCTGAATTGCGATCTGCCAGACGAACATGCGTTTGACGCGATCGACGGTGGTGATACCCGATGGGAGCTTTATTTTGATGGAGCATCTTCCATGAAGAAGCGCAAACAAAGTACCCCTATAATCAAATCGGGGGTAGGCCTTATCTTCGTAACTCCACAAGGAAGGATAATGCGCTTCGCTTTCTCCTTAATAGAACCAAGGACGAACAATGAAGCCGAATACGAAGCTTTGATAGCAGGCCTCGAGATCGCCATCGACATGGGAATTGAAAACCTCGTCATATACGGAGACTCCCAACTGGTCGTTAGTCAAGTAAACGGCGACTACCAAACATGCAAGCCAGAGCTGGTGAAGTACGGCGAGAAGGTGCAGCAACTGTTGACCCAAATCCTTTCTTATACTTTGGAAAACATACCGCGCGCGGAAAACAACATAGCGGACGCGTTGGCCAAGCTCGCTAAGGAACTGGCTGATGAGATCCTCGATGACGTAAGAATCGTAGTACAACGCCGTCGGGTGCTTGCCCCAACAGAAATATCTCCGGAATCATCCAAAGAGAAGGAAGCGACTGAGCAAATGACCCTGCAAATAAAAGACCGGGAAAAGGCCGAGGATTGGAGAGAAGTCTTTATAGACTACTTCAAATACCGTCGAACGCCCGAAGATGCGTCCTCAAGACATCAGCTTATGAAACGAGCTCTGTCTTTCGCCTTCGTCAATGATACGCTGTACAAGAGGTCATTTGATTCTCTGTGGTTGAGATGTCTGGGACCTGACGAAGCGAAAAGAGTCGTTCAGGAAGTTCATGACGGAATCTGCAGTTCTCACCAAGCAGGCCCAAAGATGAAGTAGAAGATCAAACGGATGGGCTACTACTGGCCCACGATGATTCAAGACTGCCTTGAGTATGTGAAGCAGTGCCACTCATGTCAAATTCATGGAGACTTCATCCACCAGCATCCAAATCCACTCCATCCAACGGTGGCTAGCTGGCCATTCGAAATGTGGGGAACTGACATAGTCGGCCCCATCGAACCAGCATCGTCCAGAGGACATCTTTTCATCCTGGCGACGACTGACTACTTCTCCAAATGGGCAGAAGTAGTACCGTTAAGAGAAGTGAAAACGGAGAATATCCTCCATTTCTTCAAGACGCGCGTCATATATCGGTTTGGGACTCCGCGACGGATCATCTCCGATAACGGACCAGCTTACAGAAGCCACAAGATCAGTCGCTTTGCGCAACAACACAATATAGACTGGAGATATTCCTCGGTTTATAATCCGTAAGCTAACGGTCTAGCCGAGGCCTTCAACAAGACCTTGACAAAGATCATGAAGAAGACGGTGTCCCGAAATAAGAAGGACTGGCACGAGAGACTACAAGAAGCTCTCTGGGCGTATGGAACTACGTTCAAGACAGCCACGAACACAATGCCATATGCGTTGGTATTCGGTACAGAAGCAGTACTCCCCCTCGAGATAGAGTTACCCTCTCTACGAGTGGCAGTCCATTACGAGCTAACGGACGAAGAAAATGCTCACCTTCGGCTTCAGGAGCTTGATGCCCTTGATGAAACCCGGCTCATAGCACAACAAAATCTGGAGGCTTATAAAGCAAAGATGACGCGCTCATATGAAAGATTAACCTGGCCGAGAGCATTCCGCCAAGGCGAACTCGTGCTAGTGGTCAAAAGGCCTATGATCCCCAATCGCGCCAAGCGGGGAAAATTCGAGCCTAACTATGAAGGCCCGTACATCATAGACAAGGTCTACCAGGGTGGAGCCTATCTACTCATGGATATGCACGGTGAAAGGCCTTTCAGACCAATAGATGGCCGCTTCCTAAAGAAATACTACGCTTAATGAGCCACAGCCTAGGTCAACGATGGATGACGATGACTATGTCCGCTCGCTATCTTCCTACACCCGAAACTCTATAAGCAGTAGCCGGCTTTCTCTTGACCGGACCGGAACGTCCTTAAACTAATGGCGGACCGGAACGTCCTTAAACTAATGGCGGACCGAAACGTCCTAAAACTAGTCATTGACAGAGATGTCAATAAACTACGGTGGATTGAAACATCACAAAGCCGATATAAAAAAAAGAGACAAAAAAAACGGTATGTCCATAAGCAAAATGGGCACGGATGAAAACCCGAAAGGGCTCCATGAGTAAAAACAGCAGGGCTACCGGCGAGTGTTCGTGAAAACCCGAAAGGGCGCGACCTCGTAAAAAAAAAGGGGAAGAATAAAAATTTAAAAAAAATGTATGTCCATAAGCAAAATGGGCACAGATGAAAACCCGAAAGGGCTCCGTAAGTAAAAACAGCAGGGCTACCGGCGAGTGTTTGTGAAAACCCGAAAGGGCTCCGTGAGTAAAAACAGCAGGGCTACCGGCGAGTGTTTGTGAAAACCCGAAAGGGTGCAACCTCGTTAAGAGACACTTGCAGGGTCCTCTCGACCTTGTAAGTAGAAACCACCCGCGTGAGATCCTTACGACTCACAAGAGAGCAACACACTTAGGGATCCCCACGGTTCCTAAGGAGAAAATACACTTGCGAGATCCTCACGACTCGTAAGGAGAACTCTCTTATGGGACCCTCACGGCTCATAAGATTTGAAAGTCTTAAGTTACAGAGACCTAAACATGTGCTTAAGCAAACCCCCACAACCTTAGATATTGCCCTACAAGCGGCTCAGTACTGACCCTTGTATACAATCCACAGGCGCGAATAAACATTTCCCTGACCAAGTCCCATCCGTGACTGGGGATATGTTCGCATGATGAACAACCCTTGTAAGTCCTCTCGACTTACAAGGAGAAAACCCTTTTGTAGGATCCTTGCGACTTACAGAGGGACATACACTTAGGAATCCTCATGATTCCTAAGGAGAAAATACACCTACAAGATCCTCACGACTTGTAGGGAGAAATACCTTTGTGAGACCCCTACGGCTTATGAAGTCAAAAGCCTTAGTCGACAGGACCCTAACCCTGTTCGCTAAGCCACCTTTGCTCGACATTGACAGAGGCAAATGATGATTCGCTCCTGGCAATATCCCAGTTATAGCGGTGCTGATGCAGAAATCGGTGTCTAATTTCAGGTTTACGGTGAAAAGCCAGTAGGCCGCACATGCATACGAAATAGCCGAAATGATGGGGCAGCTTGCAATAAAAAGCAGCAAGTAAAAACGTATGTACACAAAATAGCCGAAATGATTGGGCAACTCGCAATAAAAAGTAGCGAGTAAAAATAAAATAAACAGCCGAAATGATTGGGCACCGCGAAAAATAGCCGAAATGATTGGGCAATCGCGACTTTCGCAATATAAAAGCTGAAATGATAGAGCATCGCGGAAATAAAACAAAATATATATATATAACTTTTGCCCTACAGTTAAGATCACATCGATCCCTGTATACAATCCAAGGGCGCAAATAAAGAGGGAACCACACCCTCCCAGCAGGCTCCGCCGGAAAGCAAAGCCAAATCTCGACGGTTCACCAACAGCCTAGAGACAACCGCAACATTCGTCTCAATACAGCAGACGCAGTACCGGCAAACGAAGCGAGGATCAAATTCCTAGCTTCACGGTCTTGACGGTAACTTATATAAAACCTGAAAGACCACCACAGATCAGTTCAACTCAGTATCTCCGCGAGAAATTCCCGATTCGTCTCAACTTGCAAGATAAAGCCTTAGGCGGCAGGAATTAAAAAACTTGTTTCCTGAGCAATGGGACCCTGCAAGTCAGTCTAAAACGACCTCTTGCATACTATTCACGGGTCTCACTCTCCAAAGTTGAATATCGACAAGGAGGGAAACAACCGCTTACGGGTCCTCTGGACGCGTAAGAGGGAAAATTCTCTTATAGGGTCCTTACGACTTATAAGAGAAAACACACTTAGGAATCCTCACGATTCCTAAGGAGAAAATCCACCTACGAGATCCTCTCGATCCGTAGGGAGAAAAGTCTCTATGAGACCCTCACGGCTCATAGAGTTGAAAAGTTTTAGGCAGTAGATCTGAACCTGCGGCCTAAGCCATCGCTATCTCATGAAGGAGTTAAGATGCTTACTCTATTATCTGTCAATTATGTTCATCAAGACAACATGCTGATAATAAGAGAAAGAGAAAGAGCAAAAGAGCATACATGACATTGCAGAGGAAAAAATGTGTATCTTTATTTATTGACTTCAATCAAATACAAGGTGGATCGTACAAAAGAATAAAAAATTGATACATATTATTTTTAAAAAAAATTACAATTGTATTGATACAAAGGCAGCTACTGGGAAGGAAGCGTCTTAAATAGCTCTATCAGTTGTTCGCACACTTCCTTCCATGCCTTTTCCTGAATGGCCACCACCGCCAGTTTTGCCTCCACCTAAGCCCTTTGCTGCAAGAGAGATGCAAGTTGCTCCCCAATGGCCTGCTGAGCTGCTTCGCGGCCTTGGGCATTATGCTCGGCAGCGTCAAGTTTCTGCTTCAAGTTCAGCCCATTTGAGATAGGCTGCAGAAGGCCCTCGAAGACAGCCTTCACCTCGGCAGCATTCGCCTCAACCTCAGCACGTAGGCGAGCAGTCTCGCTTGAAGACTCCTGACACTCCTTCAGCCTTAAAGATGCTTCTTGTTCCAAATGGCGGAAATGAGAAGTGCTTTGCTCGAGCCATGCTGCCCGTTGAGTGCTCACGGCCAAAACCTCAGGGGCAGGACGCATCGACTCCAGCTGATGCAGGCGAGCCTTGATCTCTCTACAGTGGTTAACCCAAGACGCAACGATGCCCTCGTCATGGAAATTTACGAGTATCACCAGCATCGGGTTAACCGCCATAGCGAAATCTGCAGCAGACGTAGGAGTCTCGACGTCGAGTTCCTCGATGTAGTCGTTCAACATGCACAGACTATTCGTGGCGCCTTTCGAGGACGGACGTCTTAGGAAAGGGCCCGCCGGCATTGTAACACGAGGCTCGAAGGGCGCCGAGACCAGAACGACAGCTGAAAAAACAAGATACGATCAGATAACAGTGCAAGAAATATGAAAAAAGTCATTGATGAGATAGTCTACTATACCAGCTGCAGCAGGTGGTAAAGCCGGAAGGGCCGGTGGTGCGACCGATCTTTCGTCTCCTCCTTCGATTTGTAGCATTGCAATAAAGACAAGGGAAAATTAGAAATAATTCCATTACTAAAAAAAAGAAAGACATCAGTTGGAAACTACACACACCAGTGCCACTAGAGGGAGAAGCAAGTTCAGATGGGAAGGACAAGTGTGGGAGCAACACCTGATAAAGATGGTCAAAAAGCACTCCTAAAAAAGACACAACAGTACGACTTTAGCATATAAATTATGCGTCTGAAAAATAAGACTAATAAGTTGTAAACCCATACCTTCCAACATCTTCGATGGTACGAGAGAGGGCTGAGAAGTGACCACCGCCAAGGCAGTAGTTGATGGCGCTCCCTCAAGCAATGGAGCATCGGCACTGGCCGCACCTGCGTTAAAAAACAAGGGTAAACCTGTCAGGAAATATTGCAAGATAAAAAAAAGGGACGGTAATCCGAAATTTACCTGATGAGCCTCCAGCCGAGACGAAGGCGTCTCCCTCCTCCATTGATATAAGTCCACCACCCGTGGCCTCATCCCCAAACTCCACGGGGGCCGTCGTCGTGCTCACGAGGCCAGGAGACGGTGGAGGGCCGTAGGCGGGAAGAGCTATGACTGGAGCATTGCCAGACTCCTGAGAAAGTGCGGTCGGCTCGTCCTCAGGAATCATGTCCACCTCACCCGCTACTCCCTCGGGCTCAGCAGTCACGGCTGTTTTGCCCGCCGTCGCCACGGGGTCATCGGTCTCAGGCACTCCTTCAGCTGCTAGCTCGAGCTCGGCATCGGCCACCTGCTCAGGAATAATGGACGTGACCATTTCTTCAGCCACTAGCTCGAGCCCGGCAATCCCGGTTGTGTCGTCCGCCATCAGCTCGGGTTCGACCAATGCCCCTTCCTCTGGCCCCTCAGGTTCGACGGTCTCCGCCTCCCCCTCGGTTGGACTTGGCCCTGCAGGACAGAATATATAAGGACCGACAGCTTATAATTCTTACAACAAAATTCTGAAAGAAATATTACCTGAGGTGGACTTATCGTTAGCCTCCCTATTGGCGCGCACCGCCTGTCTGTGAGCTGTAGACAAGGAGACTGGGAGCTCTTCTGAGGGAGTATCAGCACGAGGGACGGTGCTTGGGCCTGCTCCAATGGCCAAAGCGGCCCTGCGTGCCTTCACCTCACGCCTCAACCGCTTCCTCTCCTCCTGGGCTGTCGCGATGGACCTCTTCGACGCTTCCTTCATCAAGGTGTCGTCGTCCTTGTTCAGAGATGCCTCCAGAGCCTTTAAGGCATCTCCCATCGGCTCTTCAAGACGGGCCTCTCGTGGTAACCCCGAGGGGGTAGAAACATCGGCGGCTGGCACGGGAAGAGTCTCCGCGTCACCTGGCGGGATCGGCATTGTGATTCCTGCGATAAAAAAAGGGGGAGATTAGATCGACTATAACAGAAGGAAAATAAAGACTTGATGAATCGAAATGTACCAAGGCCTAAGGACGCTCTAAGTCGTTCCTCCTCTTGGAAAGTCTTGAGGGAGGCGGCAATGGTCTCTTCAGTGGTGATGCCTGTTTGAAGAAAAGAGGGGGGAAAAAACGTTAGTCAAGGGAAATAATAAAGATATGATACAATAAAAAATGCGACTAGTGATTACCTGATTGCGCAAGCTTAGCTAGCCACGCGTCGCACCTCGCCAACCGCTCTGAAGCTACGATGGCGGCCTCCAAGTCCGTGTCATCCGGCGGCATGACTAACCTCCTGTTGGTCCCATATTCACTCAGGCCCTCACCATAGGGAGCGTGGGGTTCCTAACCGAACACAACGTCAGCCGCAAAGAGCGACTTCTTTTTCTTCTTCTGCCCACCAGCCCTAGGTGCACCCGGGATCGATTTGCGCTTTGCAGGCACCTTGGGGCGGCGGGTCCCGATGTCCGCACCCACACCAGACTCCGGCGAGGCTACAACCACAGTCTCTATTGGAGCACAGGGCGCTGGTGGTGCATCCGCAATATCGGGAAGCGGCAATCCGGGTGGAGGACTCTGCGCACGCGGTGGTCCGGCTCTCGCATCTTTCAGCGGAGGAACTACCGGGGTCCTTGGCACCAGAGGAGCTTTGCGGTTGCTACCAGGAGGCACACCCTTACGGTCGACCAGCAATCGCTTTTCTTCCTTTATAACGGCTCCCGTCGAATGATTGTACCATTCTTTATATACATTGAGGAGTCGTGGGGCGCAAGCCGGCTCACTGATAAAAAAGTGAGAACCCGTATTTAGACGCATGAAATGATGCAGCGCGTTCTCCATCCCTTCTTCAGTGGCAGCAGGTTCCAGTAGGAAGGCTTCCAATGGTACCCCTTGATCGTAGCTCAGTTGTTGGGCGAAACGATGCGGTTGTATCTCATGAAAATCGCCGCACCGTTCTGCCTAAACACCAGTTAGCCCGGTTTGATAGAGTATAGATGGAGGGTCTCCCGGGCCGTCAAAACTGAGGCTCCATCTTTGAAAGTGTCTTGCAATGGCCGCACTGCAGTGGTAGATGCCTTTCCGATAGTCAATACTTTGTCAATGAAAGAAATCCCATCTCCAACTGTGTGGGGGCGAAGGAGCAGACCTCTGGCATTCCGTGGCGATGGGGTCACAATGGAGGCACCGATCAATTGCATGATTCGAGGGAAGCTGCACCTGTCATAGAACGAGGGCCTTTTGTGCATACCAAAGATGCCCCGGGTATGTAGCTCGAGCCATGATACGAAGTAGTGCATCGGGAAGATCACGTGCAGTACCCCAGGCTCATTAGCATCCGCCGCTTGACTGAGGCCGTGATACAAGTGTACCAAGCCGGCGATCCCAACGGCCACTTTTACCCCGATGGTCATCTGGTGAGCTAGGTAAAAGACAGAGGGCCGCATATGGCGAGAATGCATCGGGAGCGCAAACCAACTCAGCCATAGCCCAAGAAATCCTAAGAAGAAGGCCTCCCCGTCCATCCCGGGGGTTGCAACTTCCGCAAAAGACACAGTCGGAGAGTTAGGAAGGAAAAAACCCTTTTGGTCTATTTCCTTCACCGGCAGGTTATCCAAAGCTAGACCGAAAGGGCCATCAAGGGTGGCAAACTTGGCAGCTTCTGCCAAGAGGACGCTTGGGTGAAGGAACCGAGCGATGAAATCCTCGAAGCTAACTCCGCGACTCCCACGTTCGATGAAAAGGGCCTCATAGATGTTCAACACTTTGATCAAACTTGGGAATTGGTGTTGAACAGCATTCTCCGGAGTGAGGCCCCTTACTGCCGGCTTAGCACCGAAGACATACTCGTCTGTAGGAAGCAATTCCTCACAGTGCTCCCCTATAACCGGTAAGCCGGAGACCTCTGTGAATTCCTCCAAAGAAATCGACACTTCCCGGTCCATTGCGAGGAAAGCGTGAGTAGGAATGTTCCACTGCTCCAAGAAGGCCTTGAACCACCAGGTGGGAAGCGTGGGATATTGGAAGAGGGAGATGTAAACCGCAGTGTACAACCCTAACCTTATCAACCGCGACTTCTTCGCCGACAGAATATAGCGAGCCCATGGCAGATAGCCGATCGGGTGGCGAGGGATCAGACCTATGTTATATGATTGCCCCCAAGGTCGTGCCTCGCCTTGACAGATACGGCGTCCCAGGATATCCAAAACCATAGGACGCTAAACCGGAATTGCATCTATGGCGGGATGAAGAAAGCCCTTCAAAGTCCAATCAACCATCTCCACGGCATACTGCACCGGGGGTGGGCTGGCATAATGGATCGCAGTAATAGGTTCTGACGGCACTGCGCACGTAAAGCTCCGTCGACCCATGATGATTTGATTGTACCACGATCCCCAAAGGTGAAGACTCTTATATTCCGGGTCGTGTTCCCTGATCATAGCTAGGACTTCGCGATCCACGGGCGCTTCGGGAAACCCTTCCTCCGAACGAGCAAATGGGAATGAGGTGTCGAAAGACATGGTCACTGGAAGGGAACAAATTTAGCCGTTAGTGTTGCAATTCCAACGCTTGGCGTTTAAATTTTTTAATTAATTAATTAATTAAATTAAAATTAATTACACCACACTGCAGTGCAGTGGGTAGGAGACCAAAGGGGGACTCACAAAATCTGGATGACAATGCATCAGTTAATAAGACAACCCCATCATTGGATGAGATTTTCAGTTAAACCCCAAGAGAACATTCTCATTAATAATAAAAAATCCCTAGAGACAAAGAGAAAATCTCCTCTTTCAGAGCAAAGGTTTGTCACAGAGTGACACTTGTCAAACTCTGGTCTCAGGGAAATAAAGTTCCTTAAAAGAGCTTAACTTTGTAATAATGATGAAAAAAATCCATCAAAGAAAAAATTAATTAATTCCTAAAAAAAATTAAAAGTTCTGGGATCTTAAAGATCCATATAAAAAAAACTCTTAAGAGTTCATCATCAGAAGATCAAAAGATCTATATTCTGTCAATGAGCAAAGCTCTGTCATGGGTTAAGAAACCCTGAAACAAATTCTTGAGAGCAAAACTCTGTTTGTGAAACCCCAAAGGGGATTTCTTTAGATCAAAAGATCTATGAGAGCAAGGCTCTGTTGGTTAAGATTGATTTAAATTAATTTTACCTAAAATTTTTCTAACTTTGGAAATGAGAGCAAAGCTCTGGAGTTCTTGAAACAAGAGCAAAACTCTGAAGTTCTTAAACAAGAGCAAAGCTCTGAAAATCAAAATCTTGGAAAATAGTAAAGATTTTCTAAGGGCCAGGGGTCCTATATATAGGCGCCTGCGCCCCTTCAACTCCTGAGTTGATCCGACGGACAGGATCTTGCCACCGTTGCACTCACGTGCGCGCCACGTGAGCGCAACGGTAGGGGGCATTTGTTTCTCCCAATCAGAGCAAAGCTCTGTTTAAATTTCAAAAATTCAAAATTCGAAGCAACGCTTCAAATACCTTGCGCTGCGCGCAACGCGCCACGTGTCAAAAGCTGATACGTCAGCGCAGCGCCCAAGGCAGCGCGCCCAATCAGAGCAAGACTCTATTTAAAACAAAAATTAAAGGAAACAACGCTTCAGTTGCGCAAGCGCTGCGCTGCACGACACGTGTCAGCGCAGTTGCGCTGGCGCAGTGGCGAAAATGCTGCGCTGCGCGACACGTGTCAGCGCAAACGCAGTTGCGCTGCGCTGTGCGCTGCGCGACAAGTGTCAGCGCAGTTGCGCAAGCGCAGTTGCGCTGCGTGACACGTGTCACGCGCTGGGGCGTTTGCGCCAAACAAATTAAATTCTAGAAAGATCCTTCTGTTCTTTTTAAAACAAGAAGATTGTCTTCTGTAAAACAGAAGCCCTTGGATCAAAGATCCAACGATGGGGAAAATTCTCCAAATCACTCGGAGAATGATCTCTTTAACAAACTTAACAAACCTATGGGCACTATATAAAGACCCCTAGACCCCAATTCAAAGGATAATCAACATTGTGAGAGATTAAGAACCTCAAAACAGAGAGAACTCTGAAGAAAGTTCAAGAAAAAGGTAAAACCTTCATAAAATAGAAGAATTTCTTCTAATAGATCATTGATCTAAGAACAAGATCAATGATCTTCAAATAATAGTAAGTGCCTTGCACTTTTTATGAACCACTGGTTCTCTGAAAATAAGAAAAAAACAAGAAAAACTTGTTTTCTCTGATCTAAATTGGATCAAGAAATTAAACAATGCCCTGCACTTATAAAATTTGCACTGTTGCGCTCTTGGGTTGGCGCAAGCCACCAGAGAGCGCCACGTGTCAGTACCTGAACCACTTGCGCTATGCGCTTTGAAGATAGAGCCTTGCTCTCTAAAATTGGCGCAACTCACCAGAGCGCGCCACGTGTCAGCAGCGCAAGCGCAGTGCACTGGCGCAGCGCACTGCGCTCGCGTGACACGTGTCATCACCACAAGCGCTTGCGCTCAGTGATTAGCGCAAAGCGCCTGACAAATGCAAAGTATTGTTTACTAAAGGGCCAGGCCCAAATCAAAAAGGCCTAGTGGGCCAAAATAAATTGCAATGCAATAAAAGGGGAGAGCCCAAATAAAATTGATGCTCTGCATCATTTATAAAAGGGCAGAACCCAAAAAAAGTAAAATGCAGAGCCCAGACAGAATTGATGTTCTGCCTCATTTATAAATGGGCAGAGCCCAAACAAAATAAAAAATGCAATGCATTATTTAAAAAGGGGCAAAGCCCTAGCACAGGCCTATTAGGCCAAAAACAAATAAAAGCGTTGAACATTTTTTCAACTGGACTTAGCCCAATCATGGTCGTAAGTCCTCAAATTAAATTGACCGAGCACAGCCGCTCTCTTAAATCAATTTACATCCGGTTCGAAGGTACATCTCCGAACTCCTCTGACTCCTATCGTTGTAATCCTTCAACGACGTCATAGAGGTGACGGGTCCCGACAACCACACATCAACACGGACTGTGGGGTCCTTAAACTCACGGACTTATGCGTCCTTAAACCAAAACACGGACTGTGGGGTCCTTAAACCCGCGGACTTATGCGTCCTTAAACTAAGACACGGACTGTGGGGTCTTTAAACCCACGGACTCATGCGTCCTTAAACTACAATGGACCGCCATGTCCCTAAACTGGCAATGGACCACCACGTCCCTAAACTGGCAATGGACCACCACGGAACATGGACCACCACGTCCCTAAACTGGAACATGGACTGCAATGTCCTTAAACTACCTATGGACCACTACATCCCTAAACTGGAACAATAGAGTCCCTAAATGCTCTTTTGTCGGATCTAAACGATCCCGTTTAAGTAGATATTAGCCTCAAACACGGCTAACGTATCCTTAAACATTCAAATAGACTTCATATCCTCTAATTAACTTCGGTCTAAGGGTACATCTCTGAACTCTGCTGACATCTATCGTTGTAATCCTTCAACGACGTCAGAGAGGTGACGGGTCCCGACGGCCATATATTAAATGAATCATCACGTTAAGTTGATCTTAGTCTCAAATCAGACTAATGTATCCTTAACGAACGTTTAAGTTGATCTTAGCCTCAAACACGGCTAACGAATCCTTAAACTAAAACACCAAACCCAAATCTAAGTAAATACGGATTTGGACTAATCCACGTCCTACGGGCGACGGCATAACTTAGTCTCCATATACAATCCACGGGCATCCACAAACAAACAAACACACACCACACGAAGTGAAATTCTGGAGAAGGAGAAAGTTGTTACCGCGATGCGGTAGCGTAATTAACTGCAGGGACTTGCGCCTGCAGGGAAGAGCGTCCCCACAATCAAAAACCCCTCAAGCGAGGGGGAATCTGACTAAATCTGCTACATCGGCCGCATCCGTCTAAACCTCCGATACATGGTGCCATAAATCAACTTGGCATCTTCGAAGAGGTAGATGGATAAAACCAAATAGCATCTGCCCCGAATCTCAGGCAAGACGTCTCTCAGTCGTCGCCGCCGTCTTTCGGAGGGAAACAGAACCCTGGTCCCATCAACAATCCAGACATATTCTAAGGCGATATCATCTGATCCAGAAAATAGTTGATCGCCACAAGATCGAGGTCAAGAGAGTTGACACGAAAGACAACACGGCGGATCCACCCACGAAGGCCCTTCCCCAGACACAGTTCGAGAGACTTTTTGGGATGTTGGGTATGCGATACTACAACAACTGGCCTTAGCGCAAGTGAGAAATTGTTAGGAATATATATGCCCTAGAGACCATTATTGTATATTAAAGTTTATACTTGGACACACACACACATAGAGGACTTTCTTGCTCGACATGATAGTATGCTATCCGGTTGCTCCTTATCTCAATATGTGCACTTATTTTAGTTTACTGTCTCTTTGATACATGTTGATAAAATCCTTTGGATGTTGAATTGACTACCAGGAATATGATGTAGATTATACTAGTGGGGCTTGAGTAATCCACAAGCACATCCTTAACGGTTCCTAGTCGAGGGAGTATCGAGATAGGGCATCGATATTCCAGAGTAGACTAGTGTGTACATTTTCTTGACCCTGTATGGGGCGATGGTTGATCCTACAACCATTGGTGTTTGACATCAAAGATTGTACACAGATTTTCATTAGAGAATGAGTACACCGAACAGGACTCGCTGAGAACCCCTAGATGGTACTATACCTATCGTCAGATAGCAGTTCTCTGGTGACACTTGTACAGGTTAGTCTGTAGACCCGAAATCGTCATAGTTTCTTGTGTGGTTCCCACTGTGCTTTGATTTCCTCCCTACCACGGCTCAAATAAGTCGTGCAAACATATGGTTTTTGGGTACAGTCCGAGTCACATGGAGGCAGTGAGCGATATGAGGGGTTTCGTCTCTTCCGATATTGGGAGTTGATGTTGTGCTATACTCGATTGGCTATAACAACAAGTCCCCGGTCAGGACTGATGAGGTTTACTGATAAGCGTTATCAGTAGTTTCTCGAAAGGTTATTAGCCACACATCGGCATGACTTATTGAGTTATTGGGGTTTGACGATTCCACCCCCAGACTCGATATGCAACATATCAGACGAAGAGACTGGACTATACGGTAAGTGTTGCTTATAGGCTCTACGGGAGTTTGGACAAGTTTGCTTGTTGATTTTCTATTCGTACAATACCTGGATAGCCGTTACGTCCAGCTAATACCGCTGACGGATTATGAGTGTTTGATGTGATCATTACCTACTGCTAGCATATTGGCGAGTCTTTAGAGTTCTACATAGAGGTTTCCTAACTCAAGCAAAATGACGTAGGACACGTATGGAGATATGTGCGAGAGCTTTGTTAAATACGAGTATATGATACCGTATTCTAATCTAGCGTTTTTTTATATTAGCTGGGTTATATATGATATAACCGGATTATTAAATCAAGTGTTGATTTAATGATTTGATATATATATATATATATATATATATATATTTGATATTACCCGGGTTATATATGATATAACCGGATTATTGAATCAAGTGTTGATTTAATGATTTGATATTATATATATATATATATATATATATATATATATTTGATATTAGCCGGGTTATATATGATATAACCGGGTTATTGAATCAAGTGTTGATTTAATGATTTGATATATATATATATATATATATATATATATATATATATATATATATATTTGATATTAGCCGGGTTATATATGATATAATCGGATTATTGAATCAAGTGTTGATTTAATCATTTGATATATACAAAGGTTGTAGTCTCTCTTCACTTAGTTAGATTACTAGTTTGCTAATTTTGAAACCCTAATTCGCTAATTCAATTCTTGTTTAGTATACTTAGTGTAATAACTTCAATTTCAATGCACAGAAAATTGTTTAAAAGTTAATGTACAATTGGGGTATTTGCAATCATGTGTACACTATAATTATTTGTTTTACTTTTGAACAGCAAGAAAGTACCTGTAGCACATTGGTAAAGCCTTGCACTGCTGTGACGTGGCCCCTGTGATCGAATCCCCCCAGCCACATTATCTTTTTATTAAATTTTCTTTGAAATCTTTTAGAAGCTCAAGGGTTTGCACGTGCACTACACGTAATATGATAAGTTACAGAATAAATAAACACATGCACTGGGGGAAACCAAGCGACAACAACATGTGGAATAAATCCCACCGTCCACCACCGGTTTTGGACCGGCGACGCAAGCAAAAAAGACCGGCACCGCCGGGCCCCCCATAACGAATGCTCCTCATATTTTGACCCGAGCACCTCTTGGCCTACCCCACTTCTCCCATGTTGTTTGAATACTCTGCATTCATACAGAGAACAATAAAATACCCTTTAATCCAATTTTTAATGCAAATTTTAATGCATTCTTTAACCCTCTAAACCCTAATTTTTCCTATAAATACCACATTCCATTTCACCTATCCTCACTCAGAAATTCTTTGCCAAAACTCTCAAAAATTATCAAGTCCTTATAGTGTGCAAGTGGAGTTAGCAAAGGGTGAAGTTCCGAGAAGATTCCGGCGACGAAACGATGCCCCGATACTTTCCTTAGTTTCCTCTCTCTCTTCTCTTATTCTCTAGACAGTAAGTCCCCTCTCCCCCTCTTTTCTTCTATCTAAAAACTTTCATTTCTAAAACCCGACGGAAGCGGAGTTAATCCGACTTCCGATTCGGTTTTTCCTTAAAAAAATTCTATTTTTCTTAATCAATAAAATACCATACTCTCATATAATGTTTAAAAAACATTAACAAACATATTAAAACAAGTTTCATCTCAAAAGAATCTTTTATTCAACTTTTATCGTATTTTTACGGTAAAATACCATATGCTTTATTTTTGACACAAATCAACATAATACTTGTATTACCTTTAGATAACTCACGAGGTAATGACCTAACTCATCACAGCACACATCTTTGATATAGCACGATGAAATTTTGGGAATATAGTTATGAGATAATACGACATTACAAATAAATACCATCAAACTTGCAAAACCATTTTTTAAAAAGGTGTGTTAATCAATTTCTTACAATTGCGTCTCTACAACCAACTTTTGGGGACCCCGTTCGGGATAGTGCGGATTATCACACATCCTCAGGCCTAACAGAACGAGATGCAGACCTCCGAAAGGAGCATTCGATCTCGATGGAATTTTAATGCATTTTTCTTTAGAAAATGAGATTTCTACAAAAATAAATAAAATTTATTTTTCATTAAATATATATATAACTATTATAAAAATATCTATTTTAATTATATTATATAAATATTCCAAGTTTTCTAAATCAAAAGAATAACCATTACAGGAAAATACCATTACAGTTCAATGCAAAATACCGATATTTTAATAAAATACCATATACTATGAAAACTAGGTTCTACTCACTAGAAATTTCACTTCTATAAAATATACATCTATGAAAACCCTAGAGACAATAATTAAAGGCTTGAGGTGTATTTTGAAATTATATTAAATTTATTTTTACATAAAACCCCCTCAAATTATACTAATTTACAATAAGGACTCTAGTAAATATAAGTTTAAGCGGGACCAATTCTCTTGAATCTCAGGGAGCCGGAGAAAGTGGGTGCTTGCCTATCTAAGGTGGACAATCTAATAAACGGTGTTTCAATACGGTAATTGTCTTGGAAAAAGACATAAATCCTGTCGTCCATGTGCAGCAGTTACCGATAATATCAAAACTAATTCAGGATTTCAATTTCTTTTCAAAGTGTCTGACTCAGACTGAGTCTCAATCTAATCAATCTGACTTGAATGTGATTCAAGTATAAAACTACAATACAACATGAATCCGTCTATTCAATCTATATTGACCAGACCGAACCGAACCATGGATATACTCCGTCTACATGACTCTCCATTTATATCCATTCTGTTTACTGATATCATGGTTTCGGCAAGTCATCCATCTATATAACAAAATAATACAATCAATACAAAAGGCATCACAAGGTTTATAAAAGGGTAGATTGGTACAGAATGTGTTAAAAGTGGCACGAAACTGCAACCTTAATACACCTAACCTGAATATCCATTGTCGTTGTACCGTGGCTGAATAGTTCCTTATGCTCCGTATACCTTAGTCTCCGGAATAGTGGGACTCCTCTCATATACACTGGCATATTCTGTACCAAGTTACAAACAACAGCGTTAACAGTATAATCAAACATTATAAGTTATATTCTCTTTCTGTCTATTCTATCTCTACTCTTCTTTGGAACTTACCGAACGATTTTTCGCTGACGACATTCCTTTTTTTCTTTCTTTGGAATGTTGTCAGGTGTTTCGGACTCGTTGGAGATCGAGCCCAGCACTGAAGATTTGGAGTAGTTAGCCTTTGACCCAGAGCTGTAGGCACTTGTACATACTTTTCATTTCAGTTATGCCATTATTTAGGTATTGCTTTCTATTCATGTATTTACTTTCCAGTTGTACCTTTAAAAGAATATTTAATAAATAAAGTTGATGTTCATTTACATTTCTGTCTCTTGTGTACTTTACTTTATATTGCTTAAATAGGCTTAGCGAGTTTACTTCTAAGTAAATACGTAGCGGCCTCGTCGCGTACTCTTACCGTACACCGGAAAGCGGGACGTGACACTTATCCCTCTAGATTTTTTTCAAATTGCATACTTGATTCTCATAGAAAACTAGTATAGGTGCCAAGACATACTTTCATTATAAGTCATGGTTAATGTATTGCAACTAACTACCCATCATGCTGCCGAATTGCAATGTTGCTGCGATTACCTTTTATACTTTACTAATACTATGATCTCGTTAAAATACTAATTGCAAAAGTTTAATAATATTTTACTCATTAATTAACTCTGTATCTACTTAATAAACTATCCAATATTATTTTGTATATTACCAACTCTATCATGCATAATAATTAAATCAATCTAACACTTCAAATATTATAAAACCAAACAATAATAGGATGATATTTTGGGTTTAATGATACATATTATATTTCGATTAAATCATGATGTATCATCAATGTGGTTAATGTCGATTTATTAAATAGTAATAATAAAATTATGACAAGATTAAATCTTCTCATAACTAGCATGAAAAGCAAGTATCGGATACTTGCCTCAACAGACGATTACGGAGACGACGACATGAAAACACGAAACGAAGCAAGATCAAAGCTTTGGATTGTGCTCGACCTAGATCGGCGGCTGCGATTGGATCGACGGCAACAAGGTTGGGTGCTCGGTTATTTTGAGGAGAGAGGAGATTTTAGATGAAGGAGAAAGAGAATAAGATTAGAGAAATTGTTTATATAGGATTTTAAATGGGATTTACAATATCTTACCATATCTTTTATTGTACAGCCTATCATGATATATATATATATATATATATATATAACTAATACTTGAAAATATATTATATGCATATAAAATAAGATATTAAACAAATAGCAAACAAACTTAAATACTAAATATTATCTATTTAACAAATTAGAAAACCATAAAAATAAGATAAATACATAAACACCTAATACTGTCTAATGCTATCGTAACTATTTATTCTATCATAACCAATTATTAAACTCCAATAAATAAATAAAATAAAAGGACCAACACATCTAATTAAAGCGTACGATCGTGTTAGGGTGTTACATTATACCCAACTATAAAATAATTTCGTCCTCAAAATTCACGAGAACGAAAGAACCAAGGCAAGTAAAAGAACAAGAACAAACAATCCCACATTCATGGAATACATGAAATGGACAATAACAAGGAAATGACAAGAACAAGAAAACTCAAATTCATGAAAACAAGTTCGAGAAGTCGTGTATGTAAATTAATGTGAAAAGCATGTGTTGTACGTGAAAAAGAATACCGAAAGGTAATCGTGCAGAAAATAACAGTGCATACAAATAAGGTGGTGTCAAGCCGGATATCAATAATCAAGTCAGGATAGTTTCAAACTGAAAGTCAATCTGGAGGTTAAGTCATGTCGTGTATCAATTTAGGAGTCAAATCAAGTCAAACAAGCTATGTATTGATACAATTGACTGGTGGACGTACTCATATCCCCAGGATATCCTATGACTACTTAGAAACCGTATGAGCAGGACGTTCGTGCCTGGACGGCAACAATCAAGAATCAGGTCAGTAGCCTGAACAACCTCGAGAGGTGTCTCATGACTACGATAGAGTTTTGTCTAGCATGAATATTACCCGAGTGTACATATATCTCCACTTTCCAATCCCAACAATTCTAAACCAATAATTTATTAATTACATCTCATATGCTGACTAATACATACAAAACCCATGTCAATATAAAGTCACAATAGTTCAACCAATTCATGTCAAAGATAATCAAATAACAAGAGATGTCCTATAACATGTCATATCACGATCACTCAGCATCGAATGGAATCGGATCTAATGTCAAGGTTTCAAGATAATCAGGTGACAGAGATTCAAGAATCAAGGTAACTCGGATATTTCCGAACAAGTCAAACGAATGTTAGGAGAGATACGCATGCCCTAAAGTAATACAGAACTAATCATGATACGCTATATCAATCTAAACTATACTAATGGAATAAAACGAACGGCAACAACGAGAATTAAATTATGCCAAGTCATCTAACTTAGGCCAACAAGTGTCACGCAACTTCACAATCTCTCGCTAACGCCTCCCGAATGTAACAAATAGGCCGAGTTATGTGCCTCCCTCATAACTTCATCATGAATTTCTCCTTTTGGCACATAAAAGTGATTCTCATACTATAAGCACTCAGCTCCTTGAATTAGCAAATCTGTTCCAAACTTGTGGATCATGGGTCTATCACGCTTCCGCTGCGCCATTCTGATAAGTTGAGGCACGTCTTCAAACTTTTTCAATCGCGCATATTACGCCTGAATGTCCTTTGATGCAGTTTACCCAAGATGACTGTACTTGAATACTTGTTTCTATTCAAGCTAATCTGTAACTGCTACAATCCTTTTCTCCGGATCCACTGCCATGCCATCTCCTGATTTGACGTGGTCTAAAACTTCATTTCATCCAGCCAAATCACTTGCTCCAATGTCTAAAGTACAATCCTTAAATTCTCGTCTCTACTGAATGAGATAATGAATAACACAGTCGTCTTTCACCGTCAGACTCCAACGGTCGGGTAAGAAAGAATACAAAGATTGTTAGATTCGACATCCAAGATAGGACATAAGTTTAGAAGTAAAACAACAATGGATAAGTAAGGTAGTATATATAATTAACTCAAGAAAAAGAATCAAGAGTATGACTCCAAGTTACCCAAGCAGAGTACCGTATTGTGACCATACCGTGGTATATAGTTACAATCACGTAATTCCATCTAAGTTGCTCAAATCCTACTATTAGAGTCAATGGAATAAAGTTTAAGAAAAACAATAAGGAAAATCAAGAGGATTATATGATAAGATCAACAGGAATGAAAGGTTCGGAAATCTGTTTCCTTTTTCGCTGAGATACGATCGTTAGAAAAGTAAGAAGGATTCAAGGATCAACTTGCGTTGTAATCATTACAAACTAGATCTACAGTTTATGTAAAAGTTGTATCTAGGGATTTAACTAACGAACTAGGAAAACACAACAGTAGGATGCTAAGAAAACAAATAAAGCTAATGCTAGAAAAACCCCAAAGGAATAAGATACTAGAAACTATAGCTTCTGAAGTTTTGGCTTCTTCGGCCGTCAGAGTGAAGGCCCATCCCTGATTTGGCCTCTGAGTAATTTGCTTTTGTTGTGCTCTCAGAGTTTCACCTTTCAACTGAACTCTCGATGGATAAGTATTGACCTGATGATCATTAGCTCTGCAAATCTGACATTGCCCAAGCCTCATCCGGCACTCTCTTTGAAAATGACCCGGTCGTTGGCAGAAATCACAAACCACATTCTTCTTCAGCGTTGAAACGAAAGGCCTCTTCATAAGAACCGTTCCCTGTCTCCTGACCGAAATACTCCTACGTCCTGAAGTTCTGGTCTATGCATGGAAGGCCTTCTGCACCATAACCTCCTGCTGAGTACCCTTTTTCTATCTCTGATAATCTCTGTTGTTCTCTAGTCGCCGTGAGAACTTGAGAAAAAGTGGTTAACCCTAAGGATGTGATATGCCTCTAAATCTTCACATCCAGACTGCGCATGAACCTTCTTGCCCTATCCGCTTCGTTGGCTACCAAGGGCCCTGCAAATCGACTGAGCTGGGTCCACTCAGTCGCATGTGTATTCACAGATCCGCTATGTTGCTTTAGGCCAATAAATTTCTCTTCCATTTCCTCCCTAACAAACTGCGGAAAGAATTTCTCCAAGAAACTCCATGTAAAATTTGTCTAGTTGATCGGCTTTGCCAAACATGTCTCATCAATAAGCCACCATTCGCGAGCATAATCCACCAACTGGATGCGTACCACATCCATCATTTTCACGTCCAGAATCTGTGCAGCAACTATAAGGTTTTCCGTATCCACAAGCCACTGCTCCGCCGGCAATGGCTCCTCCAATTCTGTAAACGTTATTAGACTGAGCTTCCTGAAGTCTACAACAGTACCCTCACGCTGAGCTGGTCTAAAAACTGCCGCTCTTTCAGCCGCCGTGATAGCAGTCTGTTGGGCCGTCCTCAAGCCCTCTTGGAAAGCCTCAACATGTCACGGGTTTAGTTCTGTCTGATGTTTCTAGTTCTCCAACATGCCGCGTATGACCACAAGTAGTGCGGCGTCGTCAACACGCCTCTGATATATCCGTAAATCTTTTCCCGTCATGATTCTGAAATCAAGAACAATTGAAGAGGATTAGCAACGGAAACACGATTCAATAAAACAAGGAGTCAATGAACAATGGGTTCAAGGACAACATGGCAATACTTGTGGCAAGACATATTCCTATAATTTCGGGTTTCACGGTCAATATATTGGATATCATACCCAACTACAAATTGAACCAAACCAGACTAACCTAAACTTATGCTCGGATACCAACAAAACATTGTCACGCCCCGCTTCCCAAAATACATAAATATAGGAACGTAACAAGGTCAGCTATGCTACCTACGGTCCTTCCACAGTCGCATTACGGCTGTCAATCAGATATCAAGAATAGAAAATAAACATCTATTTATCTCATGTCCAAACTGCCACAATAAATAATAACAAGAAAGGTTGCGGAAGCAAAAAGATCCAAGATAATAAAAGAAACAATATCCCAGGCTCGTCCCTTATGCGATCACAACAATAAAACGGTAAGTCCAGAACTAGAAAATAAATCTAAAATATCACTAAACTAAATAAGCGGAAAACTCCTTACTGCTCAGCAATCTTGTCAAAGTATTCTCGATCCTCCTGTGATATGGTCAAAGGAACTGGGCCATACAAAACCCAGATATCAATGCGTCATAAATATCATAATAATAATATGAATGATAGGTTAAATAGTAGTCATGTGCAAGAACAGAATGTCATGAGTATAAACAATAATCAATATCAGTAAATATGATGCAACAAGCAAGATATCAATATCAATCATATCATGTGTATCTTATAGGCCCATGTCGCTAAGTTGTTTATCCTATAGGTATTTAAAACCAATCAATATAATCATCATTGTAACTCAACAGTACATATCCCGTTCATTCCCCACGGGACCACGGTACAATATATCCCGTTCATTCCCCACGGGACCACAATATAATCAACAATGGTTATTCTGTTCACCCCCGTAATCACGGCAACAATAATATCATCTTGAGTTACGTTTCAGTTACATTCTTGATTTCCCCTTTTCCCTACGTTTCATATTCATGTCAGGTATAAAAATAATATCTACCTAATACCAACACAGAAACAATCGTGTATAAGTCATGTCTAGCAAGACGACAAGTCTGGTCAATCAGGATAATCCGGTCAATCAAGTCAATATCAGTAGTCGTTGGCATGGGTAAATATTACGTGGTGAGTAAGTACTGACATGATAACAATACTAGTAATGATTATGAAAAAGGTAATTGTAACGATAACAGTGTACTGATAAGGATAATAATAATGATAACGATAACGATAATGAGATAATATTGATACATGAAATCAGTCAGTGTATTAGCATGATTATGATTAATATAGGTATAGGTAAACAATCAATGTACTAGCAGTCTCAGGAATATCATAAATAATCACTGAATAACCATGAACGGATTAAATCAATATCAGTATATAATGTTCTTTGTATATATTTATATAGTTTATAAGTCATGGTTAATGTATTACAACTAACTACCCATCATGCTGCTGAATTGCAGTGTTGCTGCGATTACCTTCTATACTTTACTAATAATATGATCTCGTTGTTAAAATACTAATTGCAAAACTTTAATAATATTTTACTCATTAATTAACTCTGTATCTACTTAATGAACTATCCAATATTATTCTGTATATTTCCAACTCTATCATGCATAACAATTAAATCAATCTAACACGTAAAATATTATAAAACCAAACAATAACAGGATGATATTTTGGGTTTAATGATACATATTATATTTCTATTAAATCACGATGTATCATCAATGTGTTTAATGTCGATTTATTAAATAGCAATAATAAAATTACGACAAGATTAAATCTTGTCATAACTAGCATGAAAAGTAAGTATCGGATACTTGCCTCAACCAACGATTATGGAGACGACGACACGAAAACACGAAATGAAGCAAGATCAAAGCTTTGGATTGTGCTCAACCTAGATCGACGGCTGCGATTGGATCGACGGCAACAAGATTGGGTGCTCGGTTATTTTGAGAAGAGAGGAGATTTTAGATGAGGGAGAGAAAAAGATGATGATGATGATATATATATATATATATATATATATATATATATATATATATATATATATATGATTAAAAATAAAAGAGAGAAAGTAATATACATATATATGGTTAAAATAGGGGATATAAAAATATACTTAAGAGAGAAAAAGAAGCCTGGTGAGAGAGAAAGACTATAAGGGTTTTAAAATATATAGTTAAGTTAGGGTTTGTTTTAGAAGATTGAAAATATTTGGAGAGAGAGAGAGAGAATAAGATTAGAGGAATTGTTTATATAGGATGTTAAACGGGATTTACAATATCTTAGCATATCTTTTATTCTACACTTATAAAGAAGATATATATATATATATCTTTATTTATATAACTAATACTTGAAAATATATTATATACATATAAAATAAGATATTAAGCAAATTGCAAACAAACTTAAATACTAAATATTATCTATTTAACAAACTAGAAAACCATAAAAATAAGATAAATACATAAACACATAATACTGCCTAATGCTACCGTAACTATTTATTCTATCATAACCAATTATTAAACTCCAATAAATAAATAAAACAAAAGGACTAACACATCTAATTAAAGCATACGATTGTGCTTGGGTGTTGCAGAAATGTCCGTAGCGAACTTGAACTTGGCAAGTCTCATATTTAAACATATATGAATAGTGAAACAATAATATGAAAACAGCAGAAAAAACACAATAATGAACATAGTATGAAGCATGAAAGTAAATAATATAACTTGTGAACAACGTAGTGTGAAGCATGTAATGAGTTTTTCTGTGTTAACATAAAGTTTAGGTACAGTGCATCCGACTTGTTTTGAAAGTATTTTGTTTGCCTCATGGAACAACGGATTCACGGATTCAGGAGTTAGTACTGTACCGTTCCGGCTCGGTACTACAGCTACATGGATTCACAGAATCATGTGTTAGTAAAGGGACTTTCAAAACAGTCGTACATGTTATTCCCAAACTACTCTAAATGCCCGGTCGATAACTAGCATGACATAATAACTTTAACATTTCTAACAGTAGTCACGAATACATGTGTTCAATGCAAGTACATGTCAAGTTCACGGATTCACGATATTCGAGTCAGAAATCCATAGAGCATGCAACAATAAACGTAAATATGGGTTAAAGTGTAAAGGGTTTAGGGTTTTCAAGAAAGAAAAGTTATCACATAATCAACATCAGAAATGAGCAGATTAAGGTGGTAATCTGGCTTCACTTAAAATATGAAAGTTGTAGTTTAAAGAATTCTGAAAATTATGCCACTGATTTTACCTCATTCGCAGTCCGAATGAGGGAGTTAAGACGGTCACGGTCACAGTGCGCAGTTCTGTCCAGAATGCTTTTCAGAAAGCATTCTTGACTAACGTGTAGTTTTAAGGGGTTTCTGTACGGAATTAGCAGAAACATAAAATACAGAAAATGTGCATTCAAGAGTTACGGTTACAACTCAATGAGAATAAAATCAATCCCACAACTACAGAAAGAGATATACCCATTTTACTATGACTATGCAGAAGGGTTCTGCATCAGTCCAGATTTGAAACGCCGACTTGCAAGTTCTTTTAGGTAAACTTCCGTTCGTTTTTAGATAAAAAGGTATAAACGAGATTTGTAGGTCTCTCGGTCATGATGAATTATAACCTAGGGTTTGCTCTATTTGAGTTTCAGAAAATAGAGTTATGGTTGTTTTCTTGTCGCTGTGCATAGCAGCCCGACCAGATTTCCAGATTTGAGTTACATACTTTAAAGTGCCAAAACCGTATCTTATATCAACTTTTAGGGGAAAACTTAAATACAGAAATGTGCATCTTTCATAGTACTTATATTTCAAACAAGATTTTATTAAAAACAGATCGCGGTGCTAGGTGTTATGCCTATTCGAAGTTAGGGTATAAAAACAGTGAAATTATGTGATAAAAACTTGATTTTGCCTAAATTATACATATCCATTGGATTCATACAACATAAGATTAAAACAAGGAAATGCGGTGCACCCGTGACCTAAGGTGCACCAAAAATCACCACAATCTGATAACTATACAAAAGGAATAATATCATTGTAACATTTCAGAAATATAAAATATTATTTTTTGGAAATTTAATATTAAAATAATATATTTCGTGAAAACTATTCGATTTGCGAATGTGGAGTTTTCGTAAAATGGTATAAGTATATACCAATATTTGGAATATAAGTGGAGATTAAAATAATTTATTTATTATAATGATATTTATCGGATTTTGGTATTTTTATAATTAATCATATGCAGATTTAAATTAAAATTGATTAGTGCACTGCTAATCGCGATTTGGCCAAATCCGTATTTTTACATTGTCCCATGGCTAGTGCACCATGTCATGTGACATTTTGGTTGCATGTTGTATTCTTTGTGTTGGTTTTTATGAGTGAGAAAGGAAAACAAAGTCATGAGAGAAAAACAAAAGAGATACCATGGTTGATGAGAGAGAGAGAGAGAGAGAAAACAAAATAGATATTTTGAGAGAGTGGGTGTAAGAGATATTTTGAGAGAGACTGAGGTTAAGAGAGAGAGGCCTTTGAGTTCTTTATTATTATTCTTCCTTCGTCATTTTTCTTCTCTTCTTCATCTCGTTCTCCTCCTCCTTCACTCTCCTCTACCTCCATGTATCATCTCCAATTCATCAATAAAATCCCATGCCACCTTCAATAAAAAGAAGCACAAGCTCTTCCTAAACCCTTTGGACCATTCAAGTGTGGATTTTGAAGATTTTGGGCAACCCAAGAATTTTCTTGAGTTGCCAAATGAGGTATATTTCCTTTCCTATTAGTTAAGTTGTTATGTTAGTGTACCCTAGTTAGTTTAGATTTCATATTAGTTAGGTTTTATGATCTTGGAATTTTCCAAGTTGACGGTTAGGGGATATTATGAAGTGTAAAGGTGATTGAGGTTTAGTTATGACTACAACCTCTGTAGTGATAGAAATCCGGACAAAAAACTGAGTTAGAACCCCAAGACTTGAACTTTGAATTGGCCGATATCGTATTTTGTAGAATTTGTAATGGGATATTGAGATCTGCTATTACCCCGAAGCTCTGAAAAATATATAGCGAACACAGAGAGATGAGCAGGTGACCTAGAAGCTAACCCCAAGACCCGAGACCCCCGCTCTTGTTCCAAGCCGCAGATTTATTCCTTGTGGCCGCAATTTGCGGCCACATTGGGGAGTCTCGTGTTGTTTTTTGGTCTGTCACTCCCTTATATGATATCTAGAGCAACCCTTTATGCAAAATGTCCTAGTTTGACCTAGGGTAAAATCTGGGATAGATTTCCTTAGTTACTGATTTGTGTTTTCCGATTTCTGAAACTTAGGATTTGGTATGTGATATCGTATTTCGTCGTTGGACGTTTGTATCTCAACGGACAAGGATTATTTGGTTGATCTTGCATGCGTAAGCTATAAGTTCTAACCTATGAGCACTTCGTGTGCCGTATCGGTTTTTCGGACTTAATTTTAATAGTATTGCGATTGTGTATTGATTGTAGGTACCTTTGCGTGGACTTCCGAGACGACAAAGCACATCGACTTCGGCTAAGCGAGAATTTTAGCAGGTGAGTAGATTTATATCTACGGGGGAAGACGGGTGGATGGCGTATAGCATCCCGCAACCATTGATATGGAAAGATTGTTATATAAATTATAATTTTGATAAAGGATATACTACGAACTTACGGACATGATTAAAGGTTTTAGTAAAAGATGATGGGATAAAAGTTGACACTAATGGATATATTGACTTGAGAATATGAAATGAGAAAGTGAATCATGATAAGTATGAATTGAAAGAGAACAAGTATGAGTTGATAATGGTATGATATGAGATTGAGATCGATACGACTTAAGATTAATAAGATATGACGTATATGCAAGATGTCATGATATAAGATTGATATAGATGTGACTTGAGATATATGTGTGTATATATATTTATTTATGCGGATAAAGAGTGATATGTTGTACGAGATTTTAGATCCGTACCCTTATTGATGAATAGGACGATAGAATTCCTATTCTGTTTGATGTCACCATACGATAGATTACCGTACGTGATGAGTTACTGGATGAATGATCCGCGCTAGTGATTTGAGGATGATGATCGATAATTTTTGTCATATCGGATGTTATGAGGCGGGATCGCCGACGTAAAGATTGCCACCTGAACCATACCTATTTTCAAAACGACGATTTATATCTTTTAAAAGTGACTGTATGATTCATGTGTAGATAGATATACCGATTGATTGTCCATATTGTGTAGGATATTACCCCTCGTGATGTACATACTACGTTCTGGTATTTAATGCTATATGATATTATTTGCTGGTACACCTGCACAATTACCGTTGATGCATATGTTACGCTTATACAGATTTGTCGGCTCACACACATTCATCATCGGTAATTGCCATATCACTTACAGAGTAGAACTTCCATATCATGAGATTAATCTTAAACGTAAAAGTACATTCATTTTTCTGTACTATCACTTGACATGCTTGCATGATATACTTGATATGCTCATATTACTACTCTATATTGCATACATTGTACTTTATGATTATATGATTGAGATGCTGATTTCATGAGATCTCTGGATTTGAGAACCGCGGTTATATTTCAAAGGGAATTATGTATTGCTTTAAAATGTGGTTTCTCTTGATATGATATTTCGAGGTGTCCACCATGAGTTTTCTCGGTTCTGAGCATTGAGTATACCCGATTTGAGGAGCGGGAGGCACCGTCTGTGGGTACGTCGTGGATCCGGTAAGGTACCCCGGGGCAAGAAGCTCGATATGTAAGCGATGAGCCTGGCAGGGGGAGCACTACCTACCGGTGATAGTTTTGGGCTCGGCGGTTATCCGGAGGATACCGACCGGAGTCATGAAATGATATGGGCCGATCCGGACTGACGAAGCCCGAGATAGTTTGGCGCGGCGGATATCTAGAAGATACCGATCGTAGTCGTGGTATGGGCCGATCCGGACCGACGGAGCCCGAGATATGAGGATTTACGTGTCGATACTGGACACGGGTTTCATGATGTTTCGAGTGTCGGTGTTGGACACTCAGGTTCCATAATTTTGATGTGTCATTGATGGACACACGTGTCTGATATCCTCATATATACAGGCACATGTTTTCATGATGATTCGAGTGTCGATGTTGGACACTCAGGTTCCATGATATTGTTTGTGTCGTTGACGGACACGTGGATGATATCCACATGCATATAGGCATATGATGTCAGATGTTTATTTCTATGTCATTGCATTGACTCGATTGTTGACATATATGCATTTATGGTCACCCTAGATGTCCTAGTATTATCTTCAGGATATAGTGACCTAGGAAATCGTTGTTTTATTCGATTTCTACCTGCTGATATTTTCTACTCACGAGTTGGAAACTCACCTCCGTTGTGCCACAGTTCATGCAGGTTTGACCGCTTGGGATCAGTTGCAGTATCGCTGGCACGCTGCTTCTTTCAGGATGTTTTGCTTTGGTAGGTGGGACACATGTTGAATCGTGCCCACTCTCGTACTTTATATTCCGTTGTATCTAGATAAACTCTATCAAATCAGAAACTAGAAATTGTATATTGGTAGACCTAGTCAGACTTGGGTATTGTGCGAGACTTAGAGCGATGGATTTATGCTCGCTTCGTGAGTTTTGATGTCTTGCTTATTTATTGTTTTTTCTGGGTTGATCTTCGCCGTTGGGCGCCATATATATGTTATTGCGTGGTTGTGTTTCCGCCAGTTGGCGAAGAGCTAGCTCCCGCTTAGGAATGCCCCTTTTATTCTATGTATGTGGTTTTGGATCAAAATATACAAAGGAGGTGCTGACCGAAATTTTAAAAGACAAAACATGTTTTCAACTATAGTATAATCCACGTGCATTTTCATGTTTCATTATCTATGCATTTAAAGAAAAACTTGATTTCATTATACATTTATTTCAAAACTGCACCCCCACTATTTTCCGCAAAAAGGTTTAGATTTTCTGAGTTTCGGCTTACTTGATTTACGTTACGCCTTTAGACGTTGCGTAATCTAAGTGTCGGTCACGTGCTAAATTACGAGTCGTTACAATCATGTATATACACTTTCCTTACTCCAATATCACACAAGTATTATATACTTATTATGTCAAGGTGTAGAGTTAAGAGTTAGGCTTAATTAGAACTAGGTAAGGATCATTATAGAAGCGTCAGGGTGAGAAGAGAAGGTGAGAAGAGAAAGCTGAAGGACTTGGCGTTCCCACTCATACGAATACGAGCGAAACGAAGAAGAAGAAGAAGAAGTCTAGGTTTGAAGAACCGAGGCCGCTAAAGCGAAGAGGAGAGAGAGCTTAATTTCTTGGCGTGCCTTCGATGATTTGTGGAGCACCGGAGAAGGGTGATGGAGTTTGAGAAGCAAGCTCTCAAGAGGAAGAACAAAAAAGACTATAACTTGGACTTGCGAAAAATATATGAAGATAAAAGAAAGAAGAAAGGAGTATTACAATAGGAAAGGATTTGAACTTATGACCTGTAGGCTGGGATTCTTGAGCTGAATCTAATTCAACACAAGAGACTTCTTGTTTTAAAATATCATGACAAAAGAGTTATGCTAACCACAGAAGAAGAGAAGGATTTTAATTAAAATACCATCAAGTACAAATGAAAGTACAAAAGGGAAATAAGAAAACACAGTCATTACAGAGTTTCAAAAGTAAATAATTTAAATGATAAATGGAATAAATCATTCCCTTAAAATAATCTTTTTTTAAAACAAGACAATCAAACAAATTCTTTTCTTTTCTAAAATCACTAAAATGAAATCCAGTAAAAATAAATAAATAAATTTTGATGAGTTCAAACAAATTCTTTTCTTTTTTAAATACTAATAATAGTTTTATCTTTCTGAATAAATTATTTTTTATTCAAATTTTATACCAAACAAATCATTTTGAAACCAACATATCTTTTTTAATTTTTTATTAAAAAATAGTATAAAAAAACACGGTCGTTACACCATGTGTGGAAAGAATACCTCTGTGGTTTGCAAGTAAGTGGCGGATACAAAACGAATGAAGAACCTACGGAAAGCATTTTATCACCGCCCTTTTTAATCCCTTATCTTGATCATAAATAACTACTAGATTTTCTTTTGATGAGTATGGATCTTCATCATTATATAGGATATCATGTAAACAACTTAAAAACCACTCCCGGTTATCATAATCCTTGGTACCACATACACAAAATGCAAAAGGAAACAATTCACCTCCATTTAAAGCACTAACAACAAGCAAAGTTCCTATGATAAAAATTGATATATAAATTGTTAGCCACGAAAAAATATGTTGTGATATATTCAGAAATAATAAGTACCTTTATAGTGATCGAGTAAATGGGTGCCATCTAGAAAGGTAAAGGACGACATGCATTAACGAATCCTCTTAAACAACCATAGAAGCATACAAATATGCGAGTAAATCTTCCCTCTCCATCATCATCAATATGGATTACTGATCCAGTATTTATTTCTATAGTTGTCTCCCTATACAAATCAGGATTTGGTTTTAAAATAAATTCAAAGCAAATTTTTGGGTTTTTCCATAATTTTGGAAACTTGTGGGTTTTAAAATAAATCGCTCTTTAAAAGTGGGCCCGGAAACAAATTTCCCATATAAAAATAGTATAGTTTAAGCTTTTGAATTGGGTAATAACCTTTACCTATAACAATTTTCACTGCTTGCTTAATCAAGCAAATGTAGATATCTTTAATACATATCAAATATGCATATAAGTCATTCGTCGTATGCATGGGGTAAGAGTTTGATAGTACCAAGTAGTTATCAAAGGTCGGCTATCACAAACAATATACATAGGATCGATATCAGCAGAGAAAAGAGGTGACAGGGACTGAAAGTGAAAGGGGTAAATTTTATTTATTTATTTTTAATTTTTTGTTGACTAACAATTCAAGTTTTAATTAAAGGGGCATGCTTAATTAGGAATAGAATTAATTGTAATTCCTTGACGATTCTAGCAACTTAGTTTTCATCAGTTCAAAATGCAAATGGTAGTTCCATCCATATTTAGAGTGTAGAATTAGTAATAATGTGGTAAGCTTTCATCTATTTGATTTAGACACAGAGAAAATTAAGAGTCACAATTCATGCACATATCGTGTTGCATTCGCTTATAATTTTGAAATTTTCAATATTGTGGCAGATGCTACTCTCAATTTAAGCAGCGAACTAAAGCAACATTATTTTTTTTTAATCAATCAACATCAGATATGCCAGACAATAATATATGGGTTGAGAGGTTATAAATGTAGGATGAGCTATTGATGGATCATACACAACTTGCTCATTATAAATTGATTTTGTACACATGTATACTATGGATTATATTTTGCTGACAAACTTTTTCATGTGCATGCTATGCTAGGTACTGTAACTAGGTTCTCCTTTGATGTAGCATGTATGCCTATCGCTCTTGGTTTATTTTTCAACCATGGACTTATATAATGCTTCATCTTGGATTACTGCCTCCATGATATTTGGTATGCTTTGCTTCTATTTTGGGTGCTTTGGATGGAACAATATTACAGGACTTTTTAAGGATGATTTTCATAGCCCAGGCAGCGATACTCATGCAACTTTTTTTTCTTATATCTGTTGGATATAGTGCTTTCAAGACAATTATTGTAATTGTAAGAAGACAATTATGGTAATTGAGAGAGCACTTATACGGATAGAACAATCTAACTCGAGATGATAGTATGGTATCTGCTTTGTCTTTATCATCATGTGTAAACATTTTACTTGCAATTACGTGTTGCTAATACATAATGAAAATGTCCATATGATTCTAACTTGACTACCAGTATTATGATGGTGATCATATACATGAGAGCTGGGTAGTCCATAAGCACATCCTTAAATGTTTCTAGTTGTGCGAGTATCGAGACTGGGTATCGATATTCCAGAATAAACTAGTGTATGCTTTCTAGACCCCGACGAGGGACGGTGACCGGTCTCACAAGCCATTGGTGTTTGGGCATGTAAGATTGCATACAGATGCTCATTGGAGGTGGGTACACCAAACGGACTCGCCGTGTACTTCTAAATGGTTTTATACCTATCGTCAGATGACAGTTCTTTGGTAACATGAGCACGGAGTAGCCTTTATACCTGAGATTGTCATTTTTCTCATGTGAGTTCCCACCGTACTTAGATTACCACCCTACCACGGCTTAAAGAAGTCGTGCAAACAGGTTTTAGTTCGGTACAGTCCCGAGCCACATGAAGGCAGTGAGCGATCGTCATGGATTCGTCTCTCCCAGTATAGGGAGTCGATATCGCGCCGTGTTCGGTTGCCTATCACCATAAATCCCTTCTCAGGGTGGATGAGATTTACTGATGGAAAATTAGTAGTTTCTCGATAGGTGATGAGCTTGACACCGGCACGACTTATCGAGTTATTAGGGGTCTGACGTTATCCACCTCCTAGAGTCGGTATGAGACTCTTAGACGAAAAGACCGGACTGTATGGAGATTGTCACTTGTACACTCAGTAGGGTATGGACGGACTTGGTTGTCGACCTTCCTTTCGACATATACCTGGATAGTCGTTACGTACAGTTAGTGCCGCTGGCGTGCTTGTGCTTATGTATTTATCCAGTAACTCATTGCCAACGTATTGTCGAGTCTTTAGAGTCCCACACGGAAGGTTTTTCCCGGTTCAGGCGATGTGATGTAGAGACCGTATATTGATACGTGCAGGATTTCGATTAAATACGTGTACTGACTACACGGATTACACGGATTTTAATCGGACGGTTGGTAATACCAGCCGGCTTAGAATTAAGCCGAGTTATTAAATCAAGTGTGTGTGTGTGTTGTAGTATTATATTCATTGTATTTTTTCTATCTCTATGGTATTCGTATTTTGATACGAATAGGGGTATGTATATACAGAGTTGTATTTTTGTATCCATACAAAATTACATCTAGAAGGAGGACATCTCATATTGTTTTTTCCATTTATTATAAATGGAAATGCAGTGGAAAATAAGGTGGCATATGGTATGGTGAGAGGGATGACAAATGAATTGTTTAATTCATTTGTCCTCACTATTCAAACATTGCTAGTTTTTTTTATATTTGATAAATCCTTTTAACAAAAGAAAAGAGTTATGCTTGATTTTTCCATGAGCTCTCTCATTCTTATTTTGGCGTATCTCTCTCTCTCTCTTCTCTTGCTTTTCTTCATCTCCCTCCTCTTATGTGTTGAGAATTAAGGTGGAATTGAGATAAAAAAAAAATTTACTAGAACACTCTCTACATTTCTAAGCATCACAAACTAGCAAATTGTGATTTTTAGTTGCTTCACTAGTATTCTAGTTGTGAAGCTGAAGGTTGGATTGGTTTCTCTCGGATGGAAGCGAATTGCGCAAAGGCCTCCAACTCTGCGAATTGAGCTAATTCCAATTTTAATTTGCTAGCTACAAAAGTTTGATTTTAGTTCAAAATGATCAATATGTGGAATCTGAACAAGTGATTGCTGAGATCATCTTCGGCAAGAGCAGAAGACCCTTCCAAGCTCTTCATCTCCCTCCTTTCATGTGTTGAGAAGTGTTGAGAATTAAGATGGGATTGAGATAGAAAAATTACTAGAAAACTCTCTACATTTCTAAGCATCACAAACTAGAAAATTGTGATCTTTAGTTGCTTCACTAGTATTCTAATTGTGAAGCTGGAGCTTGGATCAGTTTCTTTCGGATGGATCATTTTCGGTAAGGGCGGTCGTCTCTCAAGCTCGTTTCCGACGGCCTACGGAGCTTGGAGGGGTCTTCCGAGATTAGGCGGATACGCATCAAGGCTGTAATCTCTAAATCTTGTATATTATGCTTCTAATTTAGTGTTTGGAACAATCACTAAGGATTAGTTTCTACCGCCCCCTTTTGAAAATTTTGTTTTCTATTCCGCATTGGCCGCGGTTGTAGTGGCAATAGTACTAGGAACTTTTCAATGTTATCAGAGCTACTAGGCATTTTGTCGACCCATGGGGATTCTCGCTGTGGTGACAGTAGTGAGGAAGTACATGCTCGTACCCTCAGGATGTCCCGTGCGGTTATATGGTCCGGCAGATTGTAATTCATCACAAGGGGACTACGTAAAAGTAGCCGCTAAAGCACCTATGGATGCCACGGCCAGTTTCCACTGCGATGACTGACCCAACAATATCTTCGTGGATAGGTGTTGCTAATACAAAGAAGCGAGTCGGTCTCAGTAAAATTCGAGCCCTAACTTCATTTCCAGTGTTTGCACTTTGGCATGACTGAGCAACATCGACAGCCTTAGTTTGGGCTCAATTCGATTTGATAGCGATTAGATTTTTCGATTGAATTTTTGGCAATTTGTAGCTTTTTGTGTTGCTCTCGGCTTTTTTGATAAGGAGTGGGCATTTTATCATCAGATTATATTAATAATGGCAGATAACGTCAATATGTCCACTTGTCCTATTAGTTAGACTGATGATAACTTGCAAACATCATTGCAAACATCATGATGTATTGTTTTTGGTTGATATTGATGTATGGCATATTGACCGTCAACTTGTGCATAATTTCTTTTAATGCGATTTTGAGTAGGACATTTTGTCCTAACATTTCCTTTTTTAAAAAATGCTCAGAATTCTATATTTTGCTGTTAGAATATTCTTGAAGAAATCATCATGGCTGTTTCTGTGCAAGTTTTCAAGGATTAGAGATTCCTAATTCACTATGTTCTTCAATTCTAAATTATACTAAACGCAGTAATGGAATTTTAATTAATAAAGGGTTGTAGATTTTTTTTTTTGAAGGAAAAAAATATGGCAAGGTGTACTACTCAATAAGATAAATTAAAATAAAATAAAATAAAATATTTACAAGATTGTGTCTTGAGATAAATAGTAAGCATTTGAACTAATATCTTACGATTTTATCTGTGAAAGAGCAATAGATCATGGCCGTTATCTTTACACAAATGCAATCACAAGATATAAGTTCTACACCACACAACAAAAATCCTCGATACATCATTTAAAAGTTACATACCCATATTTCAAAATTCAAATATGGACGGCTCCTAGATTGAATACTTTGCAAATTCGGATTTAAAATCCTCCCTTGCATCTCTTCTTATGCAGTAGACGAATATTATTAACAACATTTTCTTTGTTAATAATAATGCCGCATGAAGCAGCAACATACATATAAAGGCTTATAGAATTAATTTGCAACACCAGAGACTTTTTGATGACTAATGTATTGTTGAGTCTCAATCACATAAATTAATCAGGATTGCTTTAATCAAAAGTCAAATTTGGGGCCACTAATCTACACATTAAGCAATTACTTAAAGGAACAATAAATGTAACAACATAGGGACAAAATCTTCGTTTTAGTTCAACATGTGAGACCAAATTTATTTATTTATTTATTTGGTTAAATTTGGTTTATGATCATCTAATTTTTCTGATTCATTTTCAACTTATGTTAAAAAGAAAAATAGAAAAAGAAAACGACATACAACCACCCTAGGATGACACAGAATTGAGCCACCACACATGCGTGGGCCTCGTCCCTTGTTCAGTCTATAGCGCAGCTTAGCGTCCCTTTTCTCATTTTATTATTGTTTCCTATAAAGGATAAAAGAACTTTTTTAATTATAATTAAGAATAATGACACAGAATATACTCTTATGAGCTGCTAGGCCCCAGGACAAAGGTAGCGGCCATTATTGACCTATAAATGGAATCATTTGCAATGCAATTACATTTAACAAATAAGCACCAAGTCTCATCTGATCTTTTATAGCATGTATCTAGCCCTTGAAGCATGACAATCAACCGAATTTTGTTACGGACCGTTATGTAATAGGCAGGAACCGAATCCGAAATGCTCGGCTATGAGTATTTGTAAAATCTATTTCACATTTACCAAGTAAATTTCCTTGAAATTGAATTTGTTTACATCATGAAACATGGTCGGTTCCGATTTTTTAAAGAAAAAAGTGGTGCGCAAAACGGTGAACATATATTGAACTGATTTGGTTTGATTTAGAATATAGAAAACTGTTATCCGATCAAATTCTAATGAGCGTCTAATTTTTCGATCGGTCAACATTCTTAGCATTTAGATATTGATATTTTTGTACATTAGTGTCGGGGTGGGTGGCGTGGGGGGTGGGGTGGGGTGGGGGATTCAGTGATGCAAGGTCCGCTTTCATTGGCTTAACCTTCTAAATTGGAGGCAGGAATGTATGGAGAATAAAGCAGCAAGGAATTTCCGAAAGCTTCCGTAAAAGTTCATTGAACACTTCCTCAATTTCATTCCACAAGTAATTAAGCCACTTGTTTAAAACAAGGCAACTCGAGTTTATCTTTTAGTTGCAAAAAACAAATACTAGAAAGCAACAGCCATCAATCAATCAATACAACCGAAAGAGGAGTTGTACCTTTTTAGGTGTCGGCTTTACTAATGCGGATGATGCAGAAGCAACATGACAGAAGACGAGTTGTAAGCTTTTAGATGGTTTCGCAACGAGCACATTTCAAATGCTGAGATTCGCTGCGATGCACTAGGTCCAAGCCATCTTACTCCTTGAAAATTGTGTCATATATGTGAGATGAGGGTAGAACAACTCTTGAAGATCTCTCGCATATGTACGTCGAAGATACCTTTAGAATTGGGACCTTGATTGCTTACATTTTGGCGGCGACGTTTCTTACACACAATGAGTTTGGTCCATGGAAAATTCCTGAGCTCCTTGCTTTATTCTGCAATGTTTTGTGTATTTCGCAAATTTTTAGTTGTATGATATAATAAAGGTTAAGGTCATTTTTCCAAAAAATAAAAATATATAATACGAAGCAAATAAGAACGCGACACACGCCACACAACACGCACTCGAATTTGTCCCGAAAACGTTAATTTATGGCCAATTCCCCTCTTATGGTTCCTAGGCTTCGAACCATGCACTCTTCCTAAGAATGCCCATACCAACTGAGCTATAGCTCATCACAAGAGACTTCTTGAAATCTACAGAGTTGTTATAAGAAATACATTTTCAGTTTTAAAATGCCCATACCAACTGAGCTATAGCTCATCAGTTTTATATAACCTCTTTAATCTTATAAGTATATAACCCCTTGAAATCTACAGAGTTGTTATAAGAAATACATTTTCAGTGATAAAACTTCATCCTTGCAAGCATACCATATACAGTTTACTAGGATACAACCACAGCTATGAAGGTTAGAGTGGTAAATTCGAAAATCAAGTTAATTAAACAGAAGCAACAATGTTTATCAATGAAAATAAAGGGTTAAGTAAAAAACCATCACATAAATAATAGGCTTTGCACTAATTAAGCTATTGTCGCCCCTTTTGTACATCCACTCTGATCGCGAAAGGTTTTTTGAAACATGTAAGATTTAACAGCATGAATGCTATTAGAGAAATGAACAGCCCAAATTGGGTAGAACACTAAAGCCACGAGGTTTGGATTGTTTTGATATCATAATAACATGAAAAATAATAGCAGGGAATCTTTATTTCTTCAAAAGCCGCAGCTATAATCACATCATTTTTTTGGTGTTAGCTTTTGTCAGCTTCTCATATTTATATACGAAACAATAAGAGGGGGCAAAAGAAAGTTAAATTTCACCAACCAACCTTAACCATCGTTGTCTTTCGGTAAACTACCTTCATGTTCTATTACAAAGAACAAAATAGATTTTACGATAGTTAATTGAAAGCAATGTTTAAGGGCAGTCGGATGAAATTTAACTGGAAAAAATCCCATCCCACAATTGTAGCTACCAAAGGAAAACATACTTATTTTGCCAGCCACTAACCACTGGAGAATGTTCGAAGCAAATGTTATATGTGACGATGCATATTTCTTTGCCTCAACTTGAATAGAACAGAACATAAATAGCCCTCGTAAAGATGTAAAGATATAACACAACGCTCGTGAACCATAATCACATGACATACCGATAATATTCACATATTCTACATACAAGCTTCAGCTGAATTGGCAGAACACTGTGAACACTTGACACCAACGTCCGGATAGAATACACAACTTTAGCTATCACTCCAGTCATCATCATCGCCCCCATAATCACTACCAACACATGCCTGAGCAATATGAAAAAGAAAATATGGAAATTAGGAATGTTTATATATACTCTGCACGTAATCTTCTCTTTGGATTTTCCTTTTTTGTCAATAACGTTACATTTTTAGACTACAGACCGTTAATTATTATATGTAATTCCAAGTATTTGGATGACAATTTTTGTGTTCCCCTACCGATAGAGGATGCTGAAGTCTTATCAAGTTTGACTGGAGGAAAAGAGAGTGATTTAGAAAGAAGAAAAAATAGGTTTATATAATTTCTACTGAAAACAACTCAAATAATTGTCTGGTTTAGGTTGTTTAGAGTAGAATTTAAGTGTTTTTGAGGGTTTTGGTCGATGAACAACGGAGAGGGTGTTTGGTATTATAACAAATGGAGGGGTGGGTATAAGTGGTATGTGGGGAAAACCATGAGGGGGTTTTAAGCAATGAATAGTTTATGTTAAGTTGTATGGGATTTGAATGACCTGGCGTATAGCATTTGCCTTCTCCAAAATTGCAGCAACACTGACATTGGTGGTAGGCTGTGGCACAAGACTTGTCTTTGCTGCTGAAGTACTTCGAAGGTTAAACGTCTGCAGATTTGACAGTAAGAATATAAGATCAACTACGTATTAGCTAAAAGTAATAAAAATTGGTTAAATGTTATAATAAACTCATTTAGCAATAAGAATGGTAGGAGGTCAATATATAACACATATCTTTGACGTAGACACATAGCTAAAGAACAGCTAGATAGAGAGAAATTCATGTTAATTGTCTTGTTTCATCATCGTCATCAGCATTTAAGCCCTTTCCCATCAAAATATGGGCCGGCATGAAACAAGACTTTCATGTAAGATTTGGTCAAGTTTAAAGGGACTTGTCTTAACTGGTGTTAAACTAATGGTTTAGGAAATTACGAACTAAAGAGGGGCTTGTCTTCATTCTACATGACCAGTTTGGTGTTGTCCAAATACTTCAAACCTAGCCATGGGGGGGGGGGCATTGGGGGGGGGGGGGGTTAAGAATGGAAAAGATAATAAATTTGCTGTAGGAATTTTTTTAATCTTTGGTTCTCAAATGCAGAGAAGAGTGAAACAGAATAAATTCTCAAATAAAATAACCAACGTAAATGCAAATTGGTTGCCAAATGTGAAACTCGGTTTGGGCCCACAACACACGGGCCCATACATAGATGCACATAGCCTTTAATATAGTGGGACTCCTTCCAAAAGACTCAATCCTTATTGAGGTTTATCCCATCTTATATCTTATACCCATATGCATCTCTTAGTTTTTCAAATATGGGACTAAATGTTAACCACATTCTCAACACCAAAAAAGGTTGTCGTTAGACACTCCTGGGGAATTTTGCTCAAAAAGATACTGTTAAGGAATGCATCGGAACATATGAAGTTTTCATCTATGTGGGCAGCAGGGGAATTTATTAATGTTAGAAATTGTAGGCTAGCAATGATACCACTCATAGGATAACTAACTTGGATATTGTAATGATAGAATAGATTTAGTGAGTGGCGGAATATATGTAGAAGGATTTGTTATTGATAGAAGTATGGTGGAGAACAAGGAAAATAGAAGCTCTTATTTTGGAGGACTTTGTACAAGAATTGCGTCTCGAGACTTAGTTCCTACATACATCGCTTTGGCCTCCCTCTTGGGGGGTATTTATAGGCCTAATAGAATTCTCTGAAGTAAAATCCTTTTAGAGCGTCTAACCATGAAGCATAAGATAAAAGCTTCTAGATATAATCATGAACTAGAAGAACCTTCATAGTTCTAGATGATATCCATTAACATTCTCCACAAGTATCTAGATGTTAGATCTTAGAACATTCCAGAGAAATCTAGAACATTCCAGAGAATTTTGAACATTGTTGTATACTTGAGAATATTCTACTTGTGTTCTCTAGATAACTTAAGAGTGCACAAGTTGTTATTGATTTCCAACTATTAATGCCGTCATTGATTCGCTATTTATCTATTTTTTTCTAGAAATGCCATCATGTTCATAATATCAATCTTTCTTTATAATATACTAATTTGGTAGAAGAGTGGAAATTTCAATAATTCCACTCTTGTCACCACTATTCACTCAACATCCTTATTATAAAACTTGGATTTTTGTAGGCAAATATGAGGTTTTGATGAAGTTGTGAGGGTAATTATAAAAAATTATTGGAATGGCAAAACTTCACTTTAATTATGGTTTTGCCATCAACCCAACTTCCTATTAATTGTTGTTATGTCATTTGCTCAAAAATTACAAATCTACCATCAATTTATAATCTCATATAGATTTTCACTAAAATTCCATGTTCTCCTTTTTCAATACATTGCCAATTTGCCATGGATCTATTTATTACAAAAATACCATGAACTTTCCAACATTTTTAAAATAGACTTAATGAACTTTTTCCAAATAAATACCATGAACTTCACAACGTTTTCTAAATCGATGCCATGGACTTTAATATCAAATAGACATCAAGAATTTCCAACGTTTTTCACATAAATACCATGGGGCTTTGCTTGATACAAATAAATAAATAACTTTTAATGTTTTACAAACAAGTACCATGTAATTTTTTCTTACAAATTTAAAGGCTAAATTGCACGTAAATATCTAAGGTTTCACCCGTTTGATAGATAAATACTAAAGTTTTTCTGAGTTGCATATAAATATCTATCTTTGACACTAGCAGTTTGATACCTAACGGCGTTAACGAAAATTACAAAATTACCATTACACCCTTCCCTTTGACAAGTCAAAAAACAAAAAAATTAAACAAAAATCACTTGCTCTCTCTTTCCTCTTTGAAAAATCTCTCAAACCCTATAGCCATGGCCTCCTCCTTTCTCCCTCCTCCGCCGCACCCCATCTCGATCATCGCCGCCTTCACTCCTCTTCCACAGATTGAAAGAAAAATCTTAACTCAAAACCTATAGTTCTTGATCTCAACACAACTCCCACATCACCCTTCTCTAAACCTACCCTCAAATCTATCCAATTCAAAATGAACCCTCCCCAATATAATTATGCAATTCTCTTTTATTTATTATATTTTACATATTTATTAAGGAAAGTAGGGGTTTTAAGAGGGAAGGCTTATTGCATCTCATGTTTATGAAGATGGGTATATAATCTTCAAGAAAGAGCTATGTATTATCATAAGAAATTTGAATGTTGTAGAAACTAGGGTTAGGGTTCAATTTGAGAAGAAGAGGAATAGGGTTAGGGTTCAATTTGAGAAGGAGAGGAAGAAGGGCAAAATGGTCCAGAAATATCACGTGCAATGCATGTGGGAATCAAAAAAGGAATATTCTGACGGTTGACTAACGGTAGTTAAGTGCAAACGGAGCAAAACATTGGGTATTTATCTGATACTCATAGAAATATAGGTATTTATCTGTCAAAAGCCTGAAACCTTGGGTATTTATATGCAATTTAGCCAAATTTAAAATCACAAACTTTCAATGTTTTCCGGATAGATACTTCGGGCTTTCTTTATTACAAATAAATATCATGAAGTTTGTTTATTACCCAAAAGTACAACCAGTTTCAAATAAATGCTATGGACTTTGTTTTTTTGGAAACAAATACTATGAGCTTTAACAATTTTTTTAGATAAATACCATGACCTTTAAATAAACACCATGGACTCAGTTTCTTACTATTAATAAAAATATCATATACTTTTACATCGATAAATCCTGAACCATATATAAATATCGCTTTATATAATCAATTTTTCAATGTATAAAAGTTGAATGGATTATTCGTAAATCCTGCGCATCCCCCATGGTTTAACCCTAGTATTAATTTCTAAAGAGTTAACAACCAATAAAGCAGTGAACATATGCCTAGAAATATCCTCAAAACAATTTGATTTTTTATTTATCATTTTAAATTTATGTCCCATTCATATGATACTAGATAAACATGTCATCTGCAATGTATTTGTATAATCGACTAGCAGGAAGGATCATGTTTCGACCAGAAATATAGCATACTTATAATGACGAAAAAGATGGGGCTACCTTGTTCCTGATTTGATGAAGGAAATCTCCCCTTTCATCGCCTTCCTGTCCATTAGCAGAAGGAATTTTAAGCTCTTTGTGCCCATTCAACTTTTGGCTGTCATGCTACAGAAATAAAATTAGATATAAAGGAGAGAGATACTAGCGTTCCAGTACTTGTGCACAAAACATTAAATATTTTTAGATAATAGTATCATTATCAAGAGTAACATTCGTAAATAACATTTGGGTTATACCATTTATCAGGATCATGCAGTCCTGTATGTTGATTTGAGCAAAGTTAAATGATGGTTAATACTGTTTTAGATATGTTATGTACTTTCCAAAATAGCGCCTGATAATTAAGTCCGATGCTTCTTTGTCCATTCAACTATCAGCCACCTGAGCCCTCTGCTTTCATAAGCCGGTTAATTGAACTCCATTATTTCATTAGCAAAAGAATTGAACCTCCCCCAACCATCACTTTGTCTTGTTATTATAATGGAATTTCTTGAGTTCAGCTAGGCTACTAATACATTTCCTGGATTTAAAAATAAGACCTTTCAACTTAGCAGCCATTTGAACCACACTGGTATATGTGAGATTTTTTTTAAAGAAAAAGCTCTTATTGTTTCCAACATTGATGTGACTGTGTGCCCACATAAGGATTTAAATCAAAATCCTATCAGTTGGACCCTAATCAAACCTGAATTTCATTATTATATTGTTATTGATATTAATACTTATCTTGTTATTATAATGGATGTTTACTCGAACGTATGTTGTTTTAATGGTTGTTGTTAGATTTCATCTGAGAGAATCATGATTGTTTTATTTTTAGCTGCCATACAACACCTATCTGGATGTTAGAATACATATACTGGACCTTGTCAGTGGATAACTGTAGTGTTTGTAGATTTATTCTGCTATGTAATATTTGTATTCTGATTTTATGCGCACTTGTTAGGTATTACAATTTTACTTTGAGGGATAAATGTCATCAATTTGTACAAATCTAATCCTTGTATTTCGATCTGAAAGCATTTGGAAACTAAGATTCTATCGAACTTTTAAATTACAGGTAGGCAAATACATCAAGGATTATATAATCAATTGCAAAAACCTTGTTTATTTTTTAACTCAATAACCTACTCATAGAAGAACTACAACCAACATATTTTGAGACCAACTTCAAATGTCTGATATATTGTTTTCACGGAATCTATCTGACTTGTGATTTGCATGTTGACAACTACCAGTTTTCACTTAATGAATTAACATCATAAATTTTCCCGAATCATATTTACATAGCTCAATTGATTTGAATTATAGTTTAAGGCTTTAAATGTCCCTCTGCAATGATGTTGTTTAATTTCATTATTTGGAATCTAATCTTTCCTGTTGGCTGTATGATAGTACATCCTACCAGAAGATATTAAATGTAGCCTGCTTATCTGTTAGCAAAAAAGGGAGAAATGCTTTAATAGGGAGGTGTAATTTTACCTCGTGCCCGATTTGATCGATCAACTCTTTCCTCACATCCTGTTCCTTACTGTTAACATCATTGTTTATAGTTTCGTTGTGGCCATTCAGCTCTTGTCCATCATGCTACAAAATAAGTTTTAACGATATAGAAAGATATTAAATTATTTACTAAATGGTACATAATCCTTGATCTATAAGAATAAATTACCCTTGTTAACTACTAAATTAATCACATTACCCACCAAGCTCAATTGATAACCTTTTCAAATCAAAGCTTAATTTTCGATAAAGATAATGTCATAATTTTATATTGTCTATCAAAGGATCTATCCTTCAACATTGAGTTAGTAAACTGATTTATCTATTAAGTTAATTAAAAAAAGCTACAGACCAAACCTAATAGCATTTGAACAAAAGAGTTGTTTTTCCTTTTCATAATAATGAATGGTACAGATAAAACGGAGTAAAATCAAGTTAGAAGAGCATTACATGTAGGTTTAGCCCTGTCCACTTATATGATATGACTACAATCTCCAAACTATGCCAAGCATGTCTTTCATTTGTCAGGTCAATAGGAAGTCATTGTGCGAATATACATACTAAACTAAGGTTTAATTTTCAACATTTGAAGATGAGGGGAAGAAATATATTTTAGTAGAAATGGCACGCCTACGGTATTCCTGAAACTATAATCAACTCTTTCTTCGTATCCAATTCCTTGCCATTAAAAGATGGAGGCTCAATTCTAAAAAAGTACCAAATTCTATGCCATAGTTAAGAGAAACTACCAAAATTCTCTTAAAATTTCGAGAAACTACCTTGATTTGAAATTTTTGAGATAGTTTCTTGCAATTATTGCTGACAGGGCACCTGGTAGTTTTTGGAAGTTTTTTATGGCAGTTTCATGTAGTTTTTGAAAGTTTTTGGTAATATCGTATTTAACAAGAATTTGGTAGTTTCTCGTAATTCGGACAAAGTACTTGGTTGGTTTTTTGGAATTAAGTCAAAGATGAATTAATTCTATTTGTCCGGTTGACCTTTTTTGAAGTTGTTATTAAATAGAATAAGCACAACGGTAGGATAAGGAAGATCATTACATCTTCTGAAACTCACCAACAAACTAACAAAAGGAGGGGGAAAAAAGAATTTGTATACTCACAGGTTTCTTGATGGGGTATGCCATTGTCTCTGGGAAGGGAAGTGGCTTTGGTATATCCTCTTCTTGTTTTCTGTAAGCAGTAGATCTTTGCACTTGAAAATCATTGAAGTGTTCAATAATTTCAGAAACACTAGAATCCCTTTTGTCTTCTTTATCAAAGGGTGCCTTCATTGTTCTCCATTGCATCGGAGGAAGAGGTGGAGGAGGTGGAAGCCCATTCTGAGATTGAGATGGATAACCCTCAGAAATTTTTGACAAGAAATCAAATATTTCATCATTCTCAGAGATAAACGAATCAAGATCAGGAATGCCTACACTATTTTGAAAATATGATGTGCTATTTTCAGCCTCCAAATTCTCGTATCCAAGGGCTGGATTTTTCTGGCTTATTTGATCAAATCCTTGAAAGCTAGAAACAGACGAAGTTGATAATGAAACTCTGCTTAAATCATTGTACATACCATGATTTTTTTCTCCACTCTTATCATCTTGCTCCCAAAACTCAGAGTTTGAATCTGAGCGAGGGCTAAAATGATCCTCTGAGGTACAAGGGCAAGATCTGCAGAAAGTATCATCATCGGTTTCAGAACCATTTTCTTCCAAAGGAAGATCAGGCCCTGGAAGCAATTGAAATGAAGGGAATGTCGAATCTTCAATGCTTTCATGGAAATTGCCGCTGGCATATTCTAGTTTCAGTTTTGAAGTCTCCAAACCATTCATAGGATGAAAAGCGATTTTCATATGCTCCAATGGAGGCGAAGATTGTCCAGATAAATGCGAATTTGATGAAAATAACGTTTTTGCCGGTACATGTTCGATATAGTTGTCCTCCGCATAACATGCCTCAGATAAAATTCCAGTTGGAGAAGTATCTTGAGGCTTGCCAATATCATGATTCAGATTTCCGTGTTGAGATTCCGCAATTGATAGTTTTCTTTGAAGACTGTTCGAGAGTATTCTCTGTGCAAGAGCAGATAAACTCGATGTAATATCTCTAGCGTTCTGGCCAGATGCATTGGGTTGCGACTCAACACTATTTCTATTAGGTAGCTCCAATCCTCTAGGTACACTGATATTGTATCCATTGGGTGATCCATCCGTTTTCTTAATAAAGCTAGAGTCTTTTGATATAATTTCATTTGACAAAGCCTGTGGCTCTGGATCTGTAGCCAACCCATTATCATGCAAGTTACTTGGTCCTAGACTACTGGAATTATCATATCCAGAATTCCTAGAACCAGATATATTTGACACGCTCAAAACTGGAGGCTTCGATGGCTCCAGTCCTAACAAGAAACCATTGGTCCAAAAATTGACGGAAGCTACACTAGAAATATTAGGAGGTGAAACCGGTGACTTAATTCTAGGCTCCAATGTTGGAGGTGAGCTGCAGATACTTGATTCAAGAGGTTTATCATTGCTAATGCCTTCAAAGCTACTGATTGCTGACATATCAAAAGAACCATCTTTGAAATTTTGTCTGTCAATGGAATAGTCTTGACCGAGAATACAATCAGATGAGTGAGATGGCTTCATAGTTTCCAAGTTTTCTGAAGGGATATAATTGTAAGTGTTTAGAGACTCCTCATTTGAGGAGCTATGGGATGTGCTGACGGTGTCAGCACCAGAAAATTCAGTACTTGAGCTTGTTGAGTGAGGTGTCTTCACAGGTTCCAAAATTTCTGAAGGCATTAAATTGTCAGTATTTTTAGGCTCATCTTCATTTAAGGAACTATGTGTTTCACTGGGAGTATCAGCACCAGAGAAATCAGAACTTTGGGAGTCCATTTCTTGCATTTGTGATGTATCAGGCTCCATTTCCGGATAACTTGAGTTGGAAAAGGAATTTAGCTCACGCTTAGTTTGGCACTCAGAATCAGTTTCTGTTTCTGATTCGAGAGTATTTAGAGCATCCATATAGTTGTCGGTCTCACTGTTGATCTCGTCAAAGTGGTTTACACTTGATAATCGTGCCGCCGATACATTTCCAATGTCATGGGTTTGGGTTCCAGATATGGAATTTTCAGGTTCTATATCTGACTCTCCAGAGCTCACTGACTGAGGATTTGAATGTTGAGTATCATCCACAAGTATGTCATCGCAAGATATGGGGCTTGTCGGTTTCAATATTTCAGTCTTTTCTTCCCATGTAACCGAAGGTGATCGGTGAGCACTTTCCTCTTTCAACGAACTAGGTGGAGAACTGTTATATGTACTGATTTCATTTAGATTTTCATGTATATCAGAAGCAAACCTACCACTTTGATTGATCTGCAAGTTAGAAAGGGACAACTTATCATGATCCAATTCATCTGCCATCCCTTGTGAGTTTGTATCATTGACTTGTTCAACATGGTTCAGCCTCTTTGAACCAAAAGACGGAGATCTGCTTGCAAGTTCAGGCTTTAGTTTCATAGCAGATGCAGGTGGAGTCTCAGTTGACAGACGTTCTTCATCAACGCTAGGAAAGGAAAAGCGCGGGCTGCAAATCCAATTGTTCAGGCCAAATTTATTATTTCATACACTTAATAGATAATTAGTACTGCTTACTAATTCTCTAAAATTTAATGAATGGTGTATAGGAAAATACCTGCTATAACGCCGCGATAAGGACACACTGCTGTTTTGGTGTTCACCATTTTTAATTTTTGATCCTTTCCTCTGTATAAAGTAATCATACAAGAGCTTCAGATTCAAGTGAGCTTTGATCGCATTGAAATGGAGAAAACATTTGGATTCAAGACATCTAAATACTTCTATTCTAAAAATAAATCTAATGGCATGAAATTATTGTGAATCCTTGTGTCAGAAAATGGTCATAATTCCAACAACAATAACAACAGCAACAATTAATATTGTTTGGCTTCCTTCGGATGTCAACGAACAGTTACTGTTATACGTAGGTCAAATGATATTGAGCATTACATGTCAATAATTGCTTATTGCCACATAAGTTATGGTCTAGATAGGAACCAGCAAATCTTTGTCTGATATATAAATTGAATTTTGGTTAATATGTCAAATGAAAGATTCAAGTTGTAAACATATCTAGTCAATAGATATTGAGCATTTGCTTGAATCCGTATTTTGCTATGAATGCTAGAAAATGAGAAACATTAACCAATATAGTAAAATAAAATAAGTCTTAGACATGTCATACAGAATATTATCACGTAAAAGGAAATTAAATTTCTACTAGATATATCACCAATTTTACTTAAAACAACATTCTATTTATCGTATCAGAAGTACTGCGAGTATATGATGATACTGTTATATCGGAGTGCATTAGAACAAAAATCAAAATATCATCCAAGATCCCAATTGACGTCAGGCAAATAATTTTCTGGGCAAGCATTCATCTTTGTGTGTGCGCGCGCACGCGCGTGCGCACTCTCGTGTGTAAATTAATGGTTAAGGTTTACTTTAACATAATAGATACAAAAGTTCAGCATATGTGTATGACCTTAATTTTCCGCACTTCCTTCGCTCTTTGAACTATTTCCGCTTTCTCCAGTTCTGATGCAGCCCACACTCTCTTAAAATATGATGGGTCTGAATATCTCTTTAGACAGGCTCCAGTGCCAGCGGTATCAAACCTGATTTATAAACAAAATAATAATTTGACACTTTCAGTAGAAAATATTTTTCAGCATATTTAATGGATAATGGACCTTTAAATTTTACTTGTCAAGAAGGTAAAAACGTGGTGGATCCCGACATTCTTCATAGGAATCCATCATGAATTGTGGCAAGTCACTGGAAAGTAGATGACTCTGCTCGGATTTAAGATCAGCATGCCAATCGGAACCTGGGAGCAATATATTTTATTTGGAATCAAAACAACAGCAAAAAGTCTAATAATTAACTTATCTACACTGGACATCAATGAACTGAACTACATGTATATATCAGTAAGATTAACGCTTCAATGAAAACCTGACGATTAAAGCCGTTTTCAACATTGCAGCACATTTTGGTCTTTATTCAGGCATCATGACTTCAAATTGGATAATAATTTATTTAAACCAGAAGATTAACTTAACAAGGAAGCTTTAAGGTGTTATAGCAATAAAAGTTTGCAGATACTAAAGTTATAGTGCAATACATCGTATTTATTTTAGGCTTACCTGGTACATAAGAAAAATGTATATGACTTCTTTGACCCTGAAGAGCATTCTCAAACAATGGAAGTTCAGTTTCTAAGTGCCGTATTCGGGCTGACAATTTGCGCCCTCTTGTAGAAGTAGCCATCACTTGCTCATGCAGGTCCTGGAAAATATCAGATGCTAACCTACAATATAGCAGAACATTTTCTCAGTATAAGGTACTGGCTTTTCAACTACACTAATACATGGACCGCACACAAATAAGTTGAAAGAAACAATTAGCATTATGCATAGTTGATTGTTATTTGATTAACAGCACAAGAGCATCAACGTCAAGAATATTTATTATCAGAATATAATTCAAACAAGCTGAGGAAAATTGGTAAAGTTTTAGTGATTTGTTGGCTTTGTGCCGGTTTTAAATGTAAAAATAAGCCCCACTGTAAATTCCATACTTTCTGAATGGTTTTCAAAGCATAGGTTCATGTCAAAAATTACTTATCGTTATACCGCTAAGCACAGCTATAAAGGGTCCTGACTTGAACTGGAAGTTTTCTCTTTTTGGTGAATCGTTGTGATTAAATATGGTCTCCTTGTATTTCATCAAAAAAGTTATGTTGGTTTCCCCTTAAAGTACTAATGTAACCAAGTTCATACAAGAGTATACCCAAACAAAAATGCAGGATTACAAAGGTTTCACCAATCGTATAGTTCTAAAAAGACTAAATGCTAGACAGAAAGCGACAGGGCTCGCCACCAAGATGTTGGTTTCATGCAAGTATCCTCTTTTGTGAATTTATGGGCAGGACCTGCTGGTTCTAAATAAGGAGGAGCTCTCTATGATCAGAAATCAAGCTGCTTACCCTCATTCTGAGTTGGAACTCAAATGGAATTGCAATCGCCTCAGTTGGCTTTCAACTCTACCTAAAGTTTAAGGCTGTGTTATTGAATTTTGGGTTTTTTTGATATAAAACCCTCAAAGATTGGGTATTTTAAAGGGAAAAAACACTCATAGATCGAAAATTTTAAAAACCACCTCTAAAGATTTACCGTTAACTAAATAGGACCCTTTGTTACAATAACCCATTTGCAGAAACCCCGGTGAAGCAGCGATTTGTGAATTTACCCTTTTACCCCTGCATCATTTTTTTTGCATCATAACCTTACATCCTCATCATGCCAGTGCATCTGCATCACGTCGTTCATCTCATCTTCTGCATAAAAAATAAAATCTTGGTACACTTGGAGGCAACTTAAGTGCATGGTTCAAGATTCGTTCAAATGATAGGTATACCCTTCTCGAGATGCTAAAAAATCCATATCTCATGAATTCTTGCATGACTCGTCACAAGAGTTTTTGTAAAGGATTTTAATGATTTATCATGAATTACCGAAGCATAAAATTCGAATAGACTTGTCAAATTCCTTGAGATTTGCATTAAACCCCCTCAAACTTTCAAGGGCTGCCCAAAAATCACTTCCAACCAATTGATGAGTATTTTCGTGATATGATCATCATATTTGACCATGTTATATCAATTGGGACCATTTCCGATAGGCAATTTTACCCGGAACCCGTTAATTTTCCTAATCGCCATTAACGGTTCTGATTTTTTTATCTCGTAATTCTTTAAGTCAAATGATGTCAAACTTTCTAAATCATCTTAGTATGTTTATGAGGATATGCCATAAAAATTTAAACTAAAATCGATAACATTTACCCAGTGAGCCAAAGTCATCTTATTATTTTATCATTAAAATAATATGGTGGGCCCACGAGATTAAAATTGACAATTTTTCTTAATGGATTCTCGTAACTTGCTTAGATGACCCTCCACATAAAATTTCAATTCATTTGAATATCGTTTGCTATATATTTGAATTTATGCGATTAGGGGTTAATCAAGCTAATCATTTCATTTAACACATGATTAGCGATAATTAATCACCACTTGACTTGTCAAACCTATGGCATATGATTCCCCCTTTGTGAATCATTAGCTTAATTTGCATCTCATGAACACCATAACATACACTCTTTCTATCTAAAAGCATATCTAACTTGCATCTTTTTGCCAAGGTTGCACGGATACTGACACGGAGACACGAACATGATACGATGCGACACGGCGATACAGTACAATCCCAAAATATAAGATACGGGGACACATGGATATATATAGATAATATAATTATAAGAAACATAATATCATATCATTGTAACAACATATTCAATAAAAACCTTAGCATTTTAACATTTTTTGACTATATTTATCAAACCTCGGCAAAAAATTTGGTTATTTTAGCATAACTTTAGCAAAAATATGGTTTCAGCATTGTTTCTACCTGTATTTAACATAGTTCAACAATAACAATATAATTTTAGTGGTCTCCAAACCGTACGTAACATGATTTTAGCAAAATCATATAATTTCAGTATTTTCCTAATAAATTAACAAAAATACCTTATATATTTCATATAGAAATTATATTAAGCAGCAAAATTGAGTAAAATAAAGGGAAATATCAACAAATCAAGAAAGTTATAACAATATTAAGGTTTTCTTCTTTTAATTGAAAAAATAGTTTTTTGTGTCGTGGTTTCACTAAAATTTGTATGACACGTGTCTGATGCGTATCCAAATCCAAAACCGTCTTATTTCGAAGTAGTACACAGAAAATATATATCGCATACGTGTCGTGTAAGTGTCGGGCATGAATCCATATTCGACACGGATACAGCAACCAAAGAGACGTGTCTGTGCAACCCAGCATTTTGCTTTATTAGGAAATTGCATGGAGATCAAGCATTTGAGGATAGATAAGCTTACAGATCACTTTATCTCTACAAAAATCTCAACCATTCCACCCTCTACAATCAATCACAACTCACTATTTTATATTCTAACCATCATTTTTTATTTAATAAGCATTCTTATGCTCATGAGAAAGAGGGTTCTTCCATCTCTCTTGACCCCTTGGTCCTTCTTATTCCACCTCTCTTCTCTTAACCTCCTCAAGAGCTCAAGTCCCACACCACTTAACAAAAAACCCTTTAGATTAACATAGGAAAAACCCAAAAACTCAAAAAATCTCAAAAAACCATAGACTAGAGAAAGAAAGGCATGAACTTTCCTTTCTAGGACTAGGATTTAGGATTGAAGACCCTACTTCTCGGTTTTAGATCGTCTAGTTAAGCTTTGATCTCTTCAAACAACCACTGCTTTGAAAATATGGGGATCCAAGATTCCCCCTTTATCTTTTCTTCACTTTCTATGGATTTTTAGTTTGCTTCCTTGTTCATACAAGTGGATGAGCTCTTTTTTTTACATTTCCTTTTTGACATTCTTGCTATTCACTTGGGATGAGCATCTAAGTGGTAAAGAGAAAAGGATTTATCCCTAAGACTCTCTTCTTAGACCGAAATCTCACTAAAAACAAAAAAAAGGAATTCCAAAAGAAAATATGGCTTAGTTCTTTGGTCGACTTCTTGTCTTGACCCTTTTTTCGTGAACTTTGGTCAAAAAGAGAAAAGAGGATAAGATTACATTCGAGGACCATCTGCTACGAACCTTTTCTGATCAAAACTCGAGCAAAAATAGAGAACTCAAGAAAAATCGCGTATCGACGATAAAACCGATGTACAGTTTTTCTGCGCAGTCTGTACGTTTATCATCATATCTCTCCGTTGTAAACCAAATCAAGTGAAATTTGTTTAATTGGAAAGTAGACCCAACAAGCTTTCCAACGGTGTAAATTTCACCAAATTTGGACGTCAGAATAGGGAGATATCTCTGTTTGAAGTTGCCTATGTTGCGCAGCCTGCAGTTGCTGTCTTTGCCTAGGTACCTAGACGCCTTTTGATAAGGCGCCCAGGTTTCCTGAGGTACTAAGGTGTCTTTTAATAAGGCGTCCACATATCCAGACAGCCTCAGTCTCTGTTTGTGAGGTCTCTTTTGCATCAGTTTCGCTTTTCCTTGATCTTTTCTACTGATAACTAGCCTCTAATACCTCCATACACGCATATTTGTACCGTGTGGGCGTATTTGGATGTAAAACTTTAAAAAACTCTTTCAAAACAAAGCCTTTCAATGTCGAATCATGCCCGATTAGGATATCTCTTTGGGTAGCCAACTCTTGTCGGATTTCTATCGAGATATTGTGGTTCCTCACTTGCATTCTCTGGTTTTCCATCTCATTTCACCGTTACTCTCTCTTCCCCTCTCTTTCATGCGTCTTTGACGAAAGTGGTGACTCCGGTTGGCTAACTCGTACTTCACTTCATTTGTGACTTCTCTTCTTCTTTGTAGGTTGGTTGCTACACCATCTTGGACCTTACGTTAGGAATTACTAAAGTTAGCTAGGATATGTTAAATGTCCCAATTACCCTGACCTCCAAAATCCCCATTCATCACCAAAATCTTGTTTTTCTTAAGGATTCCATACAAAAACTCTTCATCTCAAAGTCTTCTCTTCTCCGTCAACGATGGCTTCGACTACGAGCTCTACACTAGGAACGACATTAAGATCTTGGGTGCCAAGGCATCCTGCATCCCTTTCAAGGACTCCGATTGCCGTTGTTTCTTTTTTGTATGATTTGGGATGTGGATTTTTTTTTGTTGTGGGGGATTTGATCTCGAAATCTTAAGAAAGGTGTGTCCTTCGATTTTGGATGTGGTTATTTGTATCCGGGGAGAATCAGTTTCGAAATTGGGAGAAAGGTGGGTTCTTTTGTTATCTTGAATGATTTAGATGTCACCAATTGATCAAATTTGATAACTTTTTTTATTTTGAATGATCCAATTGGTGAAATTGTTGTTGCTTTAATGCAAATACAATTGACTTATCAATGCAACATTTGCTTATATATGTTTGTTTCATTTAGTTATTTATTGGTATTTAATGCAAAAATTAATATTTCCTTTCTTTTGTGAGCATAAAAAACATGAGCTTGGGATAAAGGACTGCAAGTAGCCATCAAAGGGGTAAAGGCATCTTTTAAGCATTCCAACGGCTGCTTTTAATGGTGTTAATAACAGATGTTATCTGCAGGGTCCTATTTAGTTAATTTATAATCTTCAGGGGTTGTTTTTAAAAATTTTGATTTTTGTGGGTATTTTGATACCCAATCTTTAAGGGTTGTATATCAAAAAGACCTTGAATTTTTTTGGGTTTTAGACCTCTGTTTCTACTGCTTTCATTAGACTTGTTGGGTTTGTATTTGTTTTTTGTTTGTGTTGGAATAGTTTAGAATATATTGTGATTAGATTACACCGTACCATAATGCTTGGGCATCAAGTAATTGTAATCCCTATATAAAAATACAATTGGTCACATAATAAAGTATCCAATTCTTCTCCTTTTCCATTTAATATGGTATCAGAGCAGGTCTCCTAAACCCTAACCCTAGACCTCAAAAAAACCTAACCGCAGCCCTCCTCCATCTTTCTTCCCACCGCCTTCGCGCTTTCCCATCCCTCCTCTCTCTCGCTTCCCCCGTAGCCCTCCCTCTTTCCTCCCGCGGTCCTCTATCCTCTTTAAGCCGTCACCTCCCAAGCCGCGGCCCGCTTCGATCTTTCCACATAAAAAACAAAAAAAAAACTTTTCTTTCCGATCTATAATGATCGGGAATTAGCTTGAGTAAACCCTGGTATCTTTTTCTCGCTCTTTATGTGCTAGATCTGCACTTTCTATTACTTACTCTCTTTACGTACGACGTTCAATACGACGAACAACAAGATTGATTCTCCTACTTCCGATTGCAAAACGGGTCTCCGTTTAACTACCTTTACTCTCTTTGGCTTTAACAATTTTTTGGAATGGGCACACGCTATTGAACGAGCCCTCAAAAGCAAGGGCCTTCATTACCATCTCTTTCAGGAAACTCCACCAACCTCCGATGCGCAATATTCATCTTGGTCTCAAAATGACAGTAAAGTGTACACTTGGCTTACAAACTCTATAGAGCCCAATTGTTATCGGGCTATTATATATCTCCCTACTGCGAAGGAGAAGTGCTTTCATCATAAATCTCTTTACTCGTCGGAAGATAGCCTTCAGCGGCTATATGATATTTTCAATAAACTCACTACCGCTACTCCAGATGATGATCTACATGCCTTTGGGACCCAGTTCCGAGGGCTTCTAGAAGAATGAATATGTATTAACCCATCTCCTCTGATCCAGCCGTTACCAAAAGTCAGCGTGAGGCTCTTATTGGGACTCTTTAAGTGGTTAAGATGAAACCTCATTTGGATAGAGTTCACTCCTTTCTTCTCTCTCAGGGCAGTACGCCTACTCTGAATAGTATTCTCACTGCTGCTTATGGTGTCCCTCCACCAAGTGCTTCTACAGTGGAGGCTCCATCTTCTGCCCTCGTTGCTCAAGGCCATGGTCGAGGATCTCCTTCTGATCGTGATCATGCTCCTACTGGTACTCGGATCGTATTCTGAATAGTATTCTCACTGCTGCTTATCGTGTCCCTCCACCAAACGCTTCTACAGTGGAGGCTCCATCTTCTGCCCTCGTTGCTCAGGGCCATGGTCGAGGATCTCCTTCTGATTGTGATCATGCTCCTACTGGTACTCGAATCATAGGGAGCATGGTTGTGGTTCCCTTTTTTGCTATCATTGCGGTCGTACCAACCATACAGATTAATTCTGCTGGAAAACATGGCTATCCGGATTTGCCTAACAGAGTACGGCTCCTCTATCCACAGCGACCCAACCGCTAGCATCATCATCCTCGCAGATCTTTCCTAAAGGCTTACAATACCCTGCAATGTATTCTCTCTCGTATCTCTACTGCCAACTTAACCACATCAGATATATCTCTACTATCTCAGTCAAATCCTTGGGTCCTCAACTCCGGGGCTCCAGACTACATGACTCATACTGCTTCTAATTCTGTGTTTTCCACTTCGCATAAATTCATTTACATTACCAATGAGAATGTCATTCATGTTCGTGATTGTACCAATATTGATGTGGTATCTTCCTTATCGCTTAAAAAGGTTCTAGTTGTTCCTTCACTTCGAACGAATTTTTTATTTGTTCGCCTTACCAATGATTTCAATTGTTAAATAACTTTCTCTTCTAATTATTTTATGATCCAGGACAACCATACGAAGGAGCGGAGTGGTAGGGGTAAAGAAGTTAATGGTCCGTGCAATTTGGATGTGCCACCTTCCGCATTTGCTGCTGTTTCTATCATTTGTTGCCATCGACGTCTTGGACATCCATCTCTTCCTATGCTACGTACCATGTTCCATAATTTCTCTTTATCTGATTTTTCATGCGAGTTATGTATTTTGGGGAAATATTTTCGTTTCTCTTTTCCTTCAGTTAATAAACGTAGTTCTTCGATATTTGAGTTAGTCTATTCTGACATTTATGGTCTTTATAAGTATACTAGTATATTTGACTACAAAGATTATGTCACTTGTATTGATGATCACTATAGAATGGCATAGCTGTTTCTTTTATATGATCAATCTGAATTACCACTTGTGTTTAAAATATTTATTAATGAAGTGGTTAATCAGTTTCATACGTCTATTAAAACTCTAAGAACTGATAATGTAAAAGAATACATGAGTAGTATTTTTCAAACTCTTTGCCAACCCCATGAGATTATTCATCAACCTTCCTGCTCATACACCACAACAAAATGACATTGCTGAAAGAAACACAACCACTTGCTTAATATTGCTCGTTCTATTATGCTTAACATGCATGTTCCAAAACTCCTTTGGAATTTTGCCTTAGTTATTGCATGTTTTTTGATTAATTGCATGCCTTTAACGATTCTTCAAAACCAAACACGGTTCTCTATTTTATTTCCCGACCAAGCCCCTTTTCCTCTTCCTCCTAAAATATTTGGGTGTGTTTGTTACGTTCATAATCACCGATTAACTCGTGATAAATTGGATCCTAAGACTGTCAAATATATATTTATTGGTTATTCTAAAAATCAAAAAGGTTATGTTTGCATGCTTCCTTCTACTTCCACTGTCGTAGTCTCTTCGTGATGTCACCTTTTTTGAGGATCAGCTCTTTTACCCCAACGGAAAGTCCTCATATCCCACCGCCGTCACCACCACCACTTCATCTACCTCCGAGTAATCAACTAATTCAAACCTAATTTACTACTGTCGAAATTCCTCATCCTTCTCCGGTTACACATTTCTATAGTCGTCGACCGAGAGCAGTGATAGATTTAACAGCAAATACTGATGCTCCTCCTTGTATACAGCCGGAAGCTGACGATCCTTCACCTCTCCCTCCTTATGATTTGTCCGACGACTTATCAATTGCTCTTCGCAAAGGTAAACAAACATGCACTAATTTTCATCATCTTGCTTCATTTATTTCATATCGTCTTATTCCAGCTCTGTGTCAGTTTATCTCTTGTCTGATGTTTCCTTTCCTAACTCTGTTCAGAAAGGTATAAGTCATCCAGGTTGGTATAGAGCTATGATGGAAGAGTTACACGCACTGAGGTCTAATCACATTTGAGATCTGGTCAGCCTCTCTTCACAGAAAAATATGGTTGGTTGTCGGTGGGTCTTTGCTATCAAACATAATCCTAATGGCAGTGTATCTCGTTTGAAGGCTCGTCTTGTTGCTAAAGCTTATACTCAGCAATACAATGTCGACTATGCTGAGATTTTTTTCCAGTAGTCAAACTCACTACTGTTCGTGTCTTGATCTCTCTTGTGGTTATCCGCAATTGGCTTTTACATCCGCTAGATGTCAAGAACGCCTTTCTTAATGACGATCTTTCCGAAATGGTTTATATCCAGCAGCCTCCAGACTTTGAGCTTGAGGGGAAGTCTCTTGTATGTTATCTTAAAAAATCTATCTATAGGCTAAAACAATCTCATCGGACTTGATTCGATAAATTCAGTATGGCCCTAAAAAAGATAAATTTCACAAGAAACTCGACAGATCCATCTCTTTTTATACATGGACGGAAAGAAGGAATGGTTATTCTCCTTATTTATGTTGATGACATAATCATCACTGGAGATAATTCTGAGGGTATATCTAAGATCAAAACCCATTCGGCCTCACATTTTCACACCAAAGATCTTGGTCCTTTACGGTACTTTCTTTGTATAGAGGCATCTCGAAATAAGAGGTCATTATTTCTCTCACAGCGGAAGTATACTCTCGATCTACTTAAAAAAACGAGATTTCTTAGTTGTCGCCCCACTGATACTCCCATGGATACAACAGTAAAACTCTCTCGTGTTACTCACCTGATGATCAATCACTTTCTGATCTAGACCGGTATCGACGATTAGTTGGGAAACTGATCTATCTCACGGTTACTCATCCAGACATATCTTTTGCAGTCAGCACAGTGAACCAGTTTATACATACACCCATCTTCGGACCATTGAGCGCGTTTTCTGCTGTTTGAAGTGTGCAACTAGGCAAGGTCATCTCTATAAACCCTGTTTTAATCTGTCTCTTGTAACCTATGATGATGCCGATTTTGCCAGATCTGTGGATGACCGTCGCTCTACGGATGGATTTTGTGTTTTCTTTACAGGAAACCTGGTTACTTGGCGCAGTAAGAAACAACATGTTGTATGCTCATCAGCCGAGACTGAAGATAGGACTATGGCCCATGCCGTCTCAAAATTGGCATGGCTCTCCACGTTGCTTCGAGATCTTGGTTTTAGTTTTACAACACCAGCATTATTGTTCTGTGACAATAAAACCGCGTTTCATATTTCAGAGAATCCGGTGTTTCACGAACGCACAAAACACAATGAAATGGATTGCCACTGTATCCGAGAGAAAATTGTTGAAAAGAAGGTCAATCTTCATCATATTTCTACTCATGCACAGATTGCAAATATTTTGATGAAACCTCTTTCAAGACCCGCATTCGTTCATCTAATGTCCAAGCCATACATCACTGATATCTATGCTCCAGCTTAAGGGGAGTGTTGGAATAGTTTAGAATATATTGTGATTAGGGTACACCGTACCATAATACTTTGACATCAAGTAATTATAATGCCTATATAAAGAGACCATTGGTCACATAATAAAGTATCCAATTCTCCTCTCCTTTTTCCATTTAACAGTTTGAAATGTTGTTTTAGATTCCTCTCGAGCTTATACTGATTTGGTGTAAGCATCGTATCATGGATTATATTTGATAGTAATGGATGATGACTAGGTCCGTTCGCTATTCTATCAAATTGACTTATCTAAGTTGCAAACATTTATTTCTTTGTTTTAGCCGAGAGTTTTTCTTGTACATACTCTTATTTAATTATTTATGCGTTTGTTCCAGTAGGGCACCCTGCCCTGCTTTTCCATAATAAAAGAAAGGGCTCTCCACCAATGAAAAATGATCAATTATGGCGACTGTCACTGCTGCTTGATACCGACAATTCAATAATTCCAAGATAACACCATGTAATGAACCAAATTCTCGATAGCCATACAGAAAATGGAAATTGAAACTGTACCTATGATGACATTCAAAATGACATTCAAATCTTGATTGGAAGCAGTTGCGTAGGCTCTCAAACAGAAAGTAGGGGTTATGATAGAAGTGTTGCAATCATGCCCATTAACTTACCAAGCTAGTGTTGGTAAATCTCACATCCAGTCGGATGTAGGAAAGTTGTGCAATTTAAGGGAACTGGTGAATAGGTTAAAAAGGAAGTGAGTGTGGTATTAAACTCATAGCAGGTAGATTGGTGATCGGATCTATAGCTAAATAAGTTTGGATCCCGGACAGGACTACATTGAAATTTTCCTTTTCGTCTCAATTGAGTCATAAACATTAAAACATGTCCAGCAGCTAATCTCAACACACTTATAAGCTTAAAACAGGTAGACACAAAAGAGACTTGCTGGCACACAGTTTCCTGGTAGAAAAGAAAGAGACTTGAGGGCTAAAACCACTGTAACTTCAAAAAACGAAAGGGTAAGTTGCTTAATAATACCTCAATGGTTCACACTTCCGCACTTTAATGCCTTATAGGTTTCTTCTCAACACTTTAATACCTTTATGCATTTCACCGTTAGCACTTTGTTACCTTATGTTTTCACCGAATCACCGTCGTGCCTATTTTGCATCGATTTATTCATTAAAAACCTTTGCTACAGTTTTTGTTTGCATGATGCTAGGAATAAAACGATGCAAAATAGACATGGCAATAAAAACAGAAGGTACCAAAGGGCTTAACGTTGAACTACATTAGGGTATTAAAGTGTTTGGGAAAAAACTATAAGCTATTAAAGTGCAAGGTGGTGCAACATTGAGGGATTAATAAGCAATTTACCCAAAAAGAAAGAGAAATACAAGAACATAGTCCCCTAACTATGTCAGGCTCGATGGAACACGAGCCAAGGTGGATAGAGCTCAAAGCCTGTATACCGCCGGCTTGAACACGAGGAAGATGGATAACAATTTAGTCCCATATCAAGTACGGAAATGTTTGAAATATGGTTAAACAAGTTTCGAGAGAAAGGCTACATAGAGTTCTCTCCTTTTGGGTCCAATTGGGTCGGAAACATATTCAAAAATCTATCTTAGTGCACACCCCTTATTCCAAGCCAGTTTCTGCGCGAACATCTCCCCTAATGACTAAAAACGGCAACTATAATTGCAATTCTCCTTCTAATTCCACTAGAACTAGAGTCCTCATTCGTAAAATTCATTAATTCAAACCAGAGGATTCACCACTTCAAAACAAATCACTGTGCAGGCGAACTGGACTAAATTGTTGCATATTTGCTCAAACGTCACATACGCGTATTTGGAATTTTTGAAATCACATCTTTAGGTATAACTCAAACCTAATAAAGCTCTATAACTCAGAGATTCAAGAACCTATCAATTCACCCAAAAAAAAATCAAAAATCAAAAATCAAAAATTTGTGTGTGTGTGTGTGTGTGTGTGAGAGAGAGAGAGAGAGAGAGAGGAGTAACTCAGCGAGATCTCCCAATTGCCTCAAGATCCCAACGAGTCCAGCCACGGCGACCCCATCAAGAATCGCCTTGGGATCCGCCTTCTTCGAAGCAGCAGCATAAGCTCTGTAAAGCTCGGGATCTCCCAACGCGTACTCATTCCTCACTTGGAATCGAACCAAAGGCATTCTCCTCTCCTCTTCTTCAATGAGAAGCTCTTCTCATGGCCCAAAAAAGACAGTAATTTTTGGGTGAAATTTTTTGTTTTATTTGGGGAGCAGAGGCGGTGAGGTGAAGACGACGGCTTAACTGTCGGGCGCGAACAATGATCGAGGCTTTTAGGACCCTTGCCTTCGCTGCAAGGCAAGGCAAGGCAAAATTTCTTTTTCTAGTTTTATTTTTGACGGATGGGACGATGCTTGTTTGTTTTGGTTGGTACCTTGGACATTTTGGTAATTACCTTTTTGGCCCTTGAGGCATGGGAGTGGGTAATGAATGATCAGTGATGATGGCCAGGGGAAATTTGCGCATACATTACACTATAATAATACCCTTAATTAACATACCTTTTCCCTAATATATCCTCAAACCATGGTTTTCAAGAGAATTTGTTGATCACGATAGTTTAGTGAAAACAACGATAGTTAAAGGTATTTTAGTGTAATTACCGCTTAAATTATTGATGCTTTTGCAAAATAAATTTTTTTTGTGGTCCATTGGAGATTGAATCTTTTTTCGTTTCTTGAATTTGGTGTTGGTATGAAAAGATTTTGAGATTGATATAGCAATGATCAGCGAGAATGCGTCCAAAAACATTGATTAGTGAGAAAAGATAAAAATATGGAAAGGCCAAAAGATATATAAGAAGGATCTAAAAAGAGAATGATAATGTTTTTTGAGCCAACCAAAAATGCGAGTCGGGCATCATCAAATCAAAGTTATCCCATTTACTCGTGGAATTTCCCCTATAATTATTGCCTGGATTGTATAGCACCGCTAAGCTTGGTGAATAAACAATAGCTAGCTATATATGGCTTGTTTTGAGAATAATTGCATGTACATGCCGAAAATAGTAGTAATATCGGAAAGGCAAAGAATTGGTCCAAACAAATTCTTTCCAATGTCTAAGTCGGGATAGATCATAGGGAAGTAAATCAGATTGAATTAGGGTTTATAATGTGCCTGAACATATACTTTGTGGATTTGTTTTCTATACTTTGATCTGTAATTAATTGCTATTCTTTTATTTCCGGACATCTCCAGGGTGAATCATAAATATATGGTTTGGACAGATAAACAGTCATAATTATTTGCTTTGAATATCAGACATACAGAGACTATAATGAAACGTAAGACTATTTTGTGATCGGACCATGCATGTTTTCTTTCCATCTAAACTTGACGGTCATATCTGTCACATCATAAATCTAGAAAAAAAATGAATCTGAAATTCATGTATAAAAATAAAAATAAAAATAATTTGGAATAATTATAATAGTGAAAACATCGTATATTAAATAAAAATAAAAATAAAAATAATTTGGGATAATTATACTGGTGAAAACATCATATATTAAATAAAAATAAAAATAAAAATAATTTGGAATAGTTGTACTAATGAAAACATCATATATTGTTTGTTGACGGTACATATATAGTTAAGTACAATTACAGCCATAAATGATTTTAGAGGGGGAAAAGAAAGTTGCTGAAAGTTATACATATGATATAGATTTTCTATGAATGATGTCACGGTCCACATATATAATTGCTCCACATTTTCCTTTTAATAGTGTGATGCCATCGCCACCAACTAAAGTTGAAGAAGAAAATAATCATGAACAAGCCGACACCTTTTGCAATCCCAATAGCCCCAGTACATGCAACTCCTGCAACGTGAAATTATTAAGGAGACAGATCTATAGAAATGGGACCTTAATAATTAACTTCATCTATTTGTATCAATGAGCTGTCCAATATTCTCATTTCTCTCATTTCCCATCCAAATTATTAATTTTAATTATGATGCCAATGCTACTATGCTTCATTGGTTAGTTTAATCATCCACATGCATGGCATTTATTGTCAATAGTGAACTATGTCTGCACTTAGTAAGGTTGCCCTAGGTACATGAGATGAAAAATTGCTGGAAATTCTTGGATTTCCGGAAATAAAATGACCGGGCATCTAATTTCAAAAAATCTTATATTAACGTGCTTGGTATATTTTAATCATTCCTGATAATATATGAATGTGCAACGATCAACCGTTGGAGAGGTCGGAGGAGGACCGACGGATGGCGACAAGGCCGGCGATGAACAGTCGATCGGTAACAAGGTCGGAGAAGGGTCGGCGGCGAGGCCGGCAACAAACGGCCAATCGACGGCGAGGTCAGAGGAGCGCTAGAAGATAGCGGGGAGGCTGGCAACGAACGGCCGATCGGCGACGGGCCAACGAGCGACCGGCAACGGGGGCGGAAGACCGGCGACGAACTACGGCTGATCGGCTGCGAACGTCCAATCGGCGCGGGCTGTCCGGTGAACAACCGGCGATGGCCACCTGCCGGCGACGAACGACGGATCGACGGTGGGCTGGCCGTCAGACGACGGACGATGAGGGGCAGGGCCAGCCGGCCTGCGGATGGCGAGGGAGGCCGGCAGCAAATGGTTATGGCTCATTTCATGTTAGGCGGGAATATTTCATGATAATTTAAGATAGACACATATTTTGGAGGGAATGGGATTACCATGCAATGGGGTCATTTGATTACCATGGTAATCTTATATTCCCCAGAATATCTTTTACACATAAACAAGCGTAGTAATATTTCATAGTAATCTAAAATTACCACCTACATTACTTCCCACCAGGCACACCCTTACTATGTGATGAATTTAGTATGGAAATTAGGGATAACGATATTGTTGAGATCTGCAGCTAAAATAACGGATCATGTCTTTTCACATTCTAATTAATTTTTGAGTTTTATTTATTTATTTTGGGCATGCAACAATTTCTTTCATATTTTCAAACAACACACCAAATACTTCGTATTTCTAAAAGCAATACCAAATTTTTTACCGTTATTTAAAAAGGACTTCTCTATGAGGCTACAGTTATTGGGATGAGTTAGAGAGTGAGTTAATGTAACTTCGGAGGTTAGGTCAGATCAATTTTGACCCATTTATCTCTCATCTCTTTACAATTCTCTTACAGCAAAAGGCCGGAGAAGGAGTGGGTCTCGGATATCAAGGGGTTGGCGGTGGAGCCAGAACCGTAAAAGACGAAGTAAGGAGGGCAAAGGGCGATGCCGTTATCATGGAAGGGGCATTTCGGATAGGTCGGATGGGGGTGGATCCATGAGCGCTTAGGATTGAGACAGCCAATGAGCTTGGAGGATAAGGAAATCTTGGCAATGAAGGTTTTTTGGAGAGGAGCGGTTTTAGCAAAGATAGGAAGGGGTGAAGGGAGCTAAGGGAGGGAGTTGCTGGAATCGAGGAGGGGTGCCCACGGCGGCGGTGAAGGGTAACCGCTGTAGAAGTTGTTGCGGAAAATACGACCACAAAACAATAAACAAACAATAAAGAAAAACAAACAAATAAATAAAAGCAATAGAAATAAAGTACAAATCAAAAGACATAAGATTTACGAGAAAAACCCTTACGAGAAAAATCACGGACGAATGAGAAGCACTTTACTAATCGAACAAATATGGAGGATTACAATGGTGGATGAACTCTCACGAGATCCCTCTCAAAACCCTAGCCTCCTCTCTCTATCTAATTAACAAAATGGTTCGACCTAATTAGGATTACAAAATACAATTTATAGTATGAAACTAATAGAGTAGAAATAGAATTTCCAAAACAGTCCAGAATTCGGGCTAACAGACTTCGAGCTGGCTCAAATTACCTTGAGCCGTCTCATACAAACGGAGAGAAATCCGTAATTCCAGTCATGTTGTGAGCAGGCTTAAACTTATTGTTGGAGTCAAAATTACACTCCGGTTGATCAAGTCAAAGTCAAGCCTATGCCAAGTGGGCCCAAGCCCAGACCAAGTGGGCTTATGCCTAAGTCGAGCCCGAATTTGAAGTGGCAGGTCTCCCCCATTCCAAGAAGAAAATTACGTAATAAATAAGTTTGATGTAATTTTCATGCATGAATGTAAAATAAATGGGCAACAAGCCAAATTTTTATAAATCCCATGGCTCATTTGCAAAAATAAATAAGCACATGGGCATGAGATGGGCAAAATGGCATTTTGTAAAGCCCAATGAGCTACATGTAAAATTGTGTAGCCTATAAAAGGCAAACATCATGATGAAATGAAAATAATAATCGATTCCCCTCAAAAAGTTAGGGTTTGTGCCTCCATCTCCTCTCTTTCGAATTCCCCCTCTTTCTTTTCATTTCCAATTCAATCAAGAGCTTATCTCTCTTTTTCTCAAAACTAAATAAAATTTCACTATAAATCCCACGAAGGGGAGTTCAGATCTCACATCAAATCCATAAAAAATGGATTTTTAATCTCACCTTCTTTTTTTCCCAAGATCCAGCAAAAAGAAAGGAGAAGGAAGAAGACCCACCTCCAAACATTCCACTTTGGGAAGATCAAAGACTCAAGGGAGAAGAAAGGGGCCCCCTTTGATCATCCCCGAAGATCTTTGAGGAGTTCAACTCCAAGAACCAAATTCTCAAAGGAGTTTAACTCTAAATCCAGATCTTTCAGGAGTTTAACTCTAAATTTAAATATTTTGAGAGTTTAACTCCATATCTACACCCAATTCCTAATCAGGAGTTCAACTTTTAGCCCAGGGGCTAAGCCCCTTTTTCCGCTGGGGTTCCCAGCGGTCACATGCCGCGCAAGTGACCCGCTGGCGCCCAGCGGCGACATGACCGGCATGTGACCCACGGGAGCTCAGCGGCCACACGACCGGCACGTGACCTACGGGCCACTCATGCGTCCTTAGGACGCTCTTCACCTCACTTTTTCCCTCATGCTCCACACTCAAAACACGTCCCCCGTTAGAAAAAATTTCTAACGGGGTGATGTCCCGCATCCCGCAAGGGGGCTGCTAGCCCACTTGACTCTTAGCCCGCTATTCGGGTAGCGGGACCCCCGTAAACTCTGCGAGGCCTCCGATACGTCTAAGTCCCCTTCAAAACACAACACATGCATACTGCACATTGAGTTCGCATGACCAGTTTTACCCGTCAATCGGAGGTTCTCTCGCTCCGGAAGCGAGGGGTAATTAACGGCAGCTTAGTCCGCGGCTGCCGGAGATTTGGATCCCCACAATCAATAAACCCCAGCCTACCCTAGGCATGGGGAATTTGTATACACCTGACAAGCGACGCGTATTCCCATCTCAATGGGGTGACGAAAAACACCCTACACTTACCTTGAGCTGTCTCATCATAGGGTCGAGCTGGCTTAAGATTGTCATGAGCCAGCTCCACTTCCAGGGATTAGAGAATACGGGGTAAACACAACAAATCTCCACCTTATCTCACATTCGCCACAAAATTCCTTCATAATATTAGTAATAGCTCCGCCTTCTCAACAAAACCCCTAAAGGGCTAAATGAGTGTGACACGCTCTAATTAAATTCAAGCAATGGTCAAACTTAACAAACGAAAGAGACATAGTCAACATGTCGGATGGATTCTCCGTTGTGCCAACCTTCTTTACGATTATCTTTTTCTCTTTAATGACATCCTGAACAAATCAATACCGAATGTCATTGTGCTTCGTTCTGTCATGATGCATCTAATCCTTTATCAAATGAATCGCGCTTTGGCTATCACAATAGACCATTATGATATTTTCTTGGATACTAAGTTTCAAAAATAGTCTCTTCAACCAGATTGCTTCTTTAACAGTCTCAACAACGGCCATATACTCTGCCTCCGTCATAGATAACGCTACCGTAGACTGTAACGAAGCAAACCAACTAATGGCACATCCTCTTAAAGAGAATACATATGTTGGCTATAGTGCCCTCAAGTCAATTATTGTAATCGCAGGCATGCGATTGTGATGATTGAGGGAATACCTATACGGGTAGAACAGTCTTACTCGAGATGATAGTATGCTATATGGTTTGCCTTTATTATCATGTACATGCATTATATGGTATTACAGATCACTATTACATGTTGATAGAGCCCATAAAATTCTCGCTTGACTACCAGCATTATGATGGCGATCATATACGTGGAAGCTGTGTGGTCTATAAGCACATCCTTAAATGTCCCTAGTCGAGGGAGTATCGAGACCCGGCATCGATACTCCGGAGTAGACTAGTGTATATTTTTCGTGACCTTGACGAGGGGCAGTGACTGGTCTCACAAGCCATTGGTGTTAGTTAGTCACCTAAGATAGTATACAGGTGCTCATTTGGTTATAAGTATACTGGACGGGCTCGCCGAGAACATGCTAGATGGTATTATACTTATTGTCATATAGCAGTTCTCAGATGACATAAGTACAGGTTTGTCTGTCGACCCGAGATTGTCATTTGTCTTGTGTGAGTTCTTACTATGTTTTGATTACTACCCTACCACGGCTTAAAGAAGTCATGCAAACAGGTTTTAGTTGGGTACAGTCCCGAGCCACATAGAGGCAGTGAGCGGATCGTCGGGGATTCGTCTTTTCCGGTATTGGGGGTTGATGTCGCGCGGTGCACGGGTGGCCATCACCAGAAATCCTTGGCCAAGGTAGACGAGAATCACTGATTTGGATCAGTAGTTTCTCAGTGGGTGATGGGCTTCATATCGACACAAAATATCGCGTTATTAGGGGTTTGACTTTATACACCCCCCAGAATCGATATGCGATACTCTTAGACGAACAGACCAGACTGTATGGAGATTGTCACTGACAGGCTCGGGAGGGGATCAGATGATTTTTCTCATCGACCTTCCTTTCGCTCAATACCTGGGTAGCCATTACGTACAGCTAGTGCCGCTGACGTGCTTGTGGTTAAACCTACTGCCAACGTATTGACGAGTGTTTAGAGTCCCATACAGAGGGTTTCCCTAGTTCAGGCGAAATGATATAGTAACCGTATTGGATATGTGCAGGGTTTCGATCGAATGATTGTGCTAGTTACCCGAACTTTCGGTCGGACGGTTGATAATATTGGTCGGCTCGGGTTTGAGCCGGATTATTAAATCAGGTATTGATTTAATAATTTACGTATTGTAGGGTGTTTTTCGTCATCCCATTGAGATGGGAATACGCGCGCGTTTGCCTGGCGCATTATAGATTCCCCCTGCCTACGGTAGGCTGGGGTTTATTGATTGTGGGGATCCGAATCTCCGGCAGCCGCGAACTAAGCTGTCGTTAATTACCCATCGCCTTTGAAGCGAGAGAACCTCCGATTGTGGGGGTCAAACAGGTCATGCAAACTCAATGTGCAATGTTGTGTTTTGAAGGGGTTTTGTTTATATCGGGGGCCCCGCAGAATTTTTACGGGTATCCCGCTACCCGGATAGTGGGCTGGGGGTTAAGGGGGCCAGCAGCCCCCTTGCGGGATGCGGGGTACGGGACAACGCCCCTTTAGAAATAATTTCTAACGGGGGAGGTATTTTTAGTGTGGAGTGTATATAAAATGAGGGGGGAAATGGCGTCCAAAGGACGCGTGAGCGCCAGCGCCTCACGTGCCTAGCACGCAGACGCTGGGCACGGGCGCCCTGCGTGCTTGGCATGCGGGTGCTGGGCGCCAGCGCCCCCGTGCTTGGCACGCGGGTACTGGGCGTCAGCAGGAAAAGGGACTTTGTTCCTGCACTAGGAGCTGTACTTCCGATTTGACTTTTGGAGTTAAACTCTTAAAAAGAGATTAATTTATGGAGTTGAACTCCAATAGATCTTGAATGGAGTTAAACTCCTAGAAATCTTTAGAAATGATCAAAAGAGGCCCCTTTGTTTCTCTCCCCTTTGGCCCTGGATCTTCCCAAGATAGGATTTTTGGAGATGGGTCTCCTTCTTCTTCCTCTCGGTTGGCCGGATCTTGGAGAAAGGGGGTGAGATTTAAAAATCTCCCCATTTTGAGATCTGATGGAAGATCTGAGCACCCCTTTGTGGGTTTTGTGGTGAAATACTATTTAATTTTGGAAAAGGAAGAGTAAAACTCTTGATTTAATTGAAAAGGGGAAAAAGGTTTAGAATCTTGAGGAAGAATGAGGCACAAAAACCCTAGATTTTGAGGGGAGTGAAAAGTTCTTTTTTATTTCATTATCATGTTGCCTTATATAGGCTTACAAAATTATATATAGCCGTTTGGGCTTTACAAAATGGTATTTTGCCCATCCCATACCTCATGTGCTCATTTCTTTTGCACATGAGCTATGGGCTTTACAAAAATTTGGCTTTATGCCCATTTTGCTTACATTCATGCATAAAAAATTACATCAAAATTATTTATTACATGATTTCATTTTGGCAAGGGAGAGATGGGTCGCGGGGCTCGACTCGGGTATAGGCCCACTTGATCTGGGCTTGGGCCCGCTTGCTTGGTGTTGACTTTGATTTTGACTTGATCAACCGGGGTATAATTTTCGACCCCAACAAAGTCCCCCTATCAATAAATGCACACCGCACATGTGGGTCATGTGCATGAAATTGATGGATCTTCTTTTACGTGGAGGTGACTTGATTTGGTTCCCGCTTTTTGGGAAGCTGGCACTGCCCTTTTTACGACATGGACGGTCGATGCCTGACAAGTCTCCGAGACAGAGTGCCGGTGGTTGATGTGTCCCCGAGGCAGAGTGTCTATTTGACGTGTCCCCGGCACGGAGTGTCTGGTTGACTTTACTCCAAGGCGGAGCATAATTCAGATGAGGAGGTCGTTGCTGCCCTTTTTACGACGTGGACGGTCGGTGCTGCCTTTTCAGCGACGTGGACGGTCGGTGCTGCCCTTTTAGCAATGTGGACGGTCGGTGCTGCCCTTTTAGCTACGTGGACGGTCGGTGCTGCCCTTTTTGGGTCGTGGACGGTCGGTGCTGCCATTTTAGCGACGTGGACAGTCGGTGCTGCCCTTTTAGCGACGTGGACGGTCGATGCTGCCCTTTTTGCGACGTGGACGGTCGGTGCTGCCCTTTTTGCGACGTGGACGGTCGGTGCTGCCCTTTTAGCGACGTGGACGGTCGGTGCTGCCCTTTTAGCGACGTGGACGGTCGGTGCTGCCCTTTTTGCGATGTGGATGGTCGGTGCTACCCTTTTTACGACGTGGACGGTCCGTGATTTGATTTGACTTGCTCTGCTTTCTGTGGTGTCGGGATTTAATTCGACTTACTCCGGTTTCTGCGGTGTCAGGGTTGAAGTTGACTTGCTGATTTGATATGATTTGGGTTGACATCAGCATCACTACGCTGGAATATGGTACCAGGAGCGAATCATCATTTGCCATGAGAGGATTTGGTGATTTTGGTTTGGCATCAGCACCGCTGCACTGGAATATGGTACCAAGAGCGAATCATCATTTGTCGTGAGGGGATCTCCCTCGTTTCCAGTTTAACGACTTAGGGGTCATCCGTTCCCAGTTTAACGACTTAGAGGTCTTCTGTTCCCAGTTTAACGACTTAGAGGTCAATTGTTCATAGTTTAAAGACTTATGGGTCTATTGGATCAGAAGTTTGGAATTTTGGGGTAGGGGCCGACATCAGCGTTGCTAACACTGAAGCACAGGTGCCAGGAGCAATTCGTCATTTGCTTTTCCTGTTGGGGAGCGATGGCTTAGGAGACAGGTTTAGGCCCCTATCACCTAAGGCTTTCAATTTTATGAACCGTAAGGGTCCCATAAAAGAATTTTCTCCCTACGAGCTGAAAGGATCTCGTAGGTGTATTTTCTCCTTAGGAATCGTGGGGACTCCCAAGTGTGTTTTTCCTTTGTGAGTCATAAGGATCTCACGAAGGTGTTTTCTTACAAGTCGAGAGGATCTCGTAAGTTTGTTCTCCTCATGAATCATGAGGACACACGAGTGAGTCTTCCCAAATGGAGCATAATTCCAAGGGCGGAGACCGACCGTGGAACTGGTGATTGCGGTGGGGCATGGGTGTGATGAGGTTTATTTGAACCCGTGGATTGTATACGATAGTCAACTTGGAGACCAATCGTAGGGCTGGGAGAATTTTAGGAATTTGTTGGCGTCTGTATCGCTGCACTAGAATATGGTACCAGGAGCGACTCATCATTCGCCGTCTGGGGACATTCAGAAATTTGAAATTTTGATTGGCGTCTGCATCGCTGGAATATGGTACCAGAAGCGATTCATCATTCGCCATTTGGGAACTTAGATTTTGGTTGGCGTCTGCATCGCTGCACTAGAATATGGTACCAGGAGCGACTCATCATTCACCGTTGGGACATTCAGATATTTGAAATTTTGATTAGCGTCTGCATCGCTGCACTGGAATATGGTACCAAGAGTGACTCATCATTCGCCTTTTGGGAACTTGGATTTTGGTTGGCGTCTGCATCGCTACACTGGAATATGGTATCAGGAGCGACTCATCATTCTCTATTTTATTTATTTATTTATTTATTATTATTATTATTATTTTTTTTTACCGCGATTGCTCTATCATTTCAGCTTTTCTTATCGCGAAGGTCGCGATCGCCCTATCATTTCGGCTATTCATTCGCGGCTGCCCCATCACTTCGGCTGTTTATTTTCATTTTTATTTTACTCGCTGATTTTTATTGCGATTTGTCCAATCATTTCGGCTGTTTATTTTCATTTTTATTTTACTCGCTGATTTTTATTGCGAGTTGCCCCATCATTTCGGCCTTTTTTTTTCTTTACACATTTTTACATCCCCAGTTTAACGACTTAGAGGTCGACTGTTCCCAGTTTAACGACGTGGTGGTCATCGTTCCCAGTTTAACGACGTGGTGGTCAGTTGTCCCCCAGTTTAACGACGTGGTGGTCGATGGAGCAGCAGATTCCCAAAGGGCTTCGATTTCCATTTGTATGAAATTGGCGGTCGTAGCTTATTTGTTCGCTAACACGCCATGGGAAAACGAGATTTCTTCCGCCTTATATTGTTTTTCGACCCAATCTTTGAAGACGAAACAGTCCTTAATAGCATGAATTATCACTCTGTGATAGGGGCAATATTTGGGGTCGTCAGTCATATTCGCTTCCTGCGGTCTTTTTAATTCTGGCAATTGTAGACTGTTTCTTAGGGCGTCTTTGAATATTTTATAGACTTTATCCCTTCTGAAGGAATAGACCTTATCCAGCTTCTCTTTCAGTGGAGCTTCTCCTCCCTCTCCGAACATTGGCTTCCGAGGCCGGTTGGCATTAGGTCCACTCATCCTTTGCTTATTTCGGTTAGCTGAGGTGTTGAAAGATTCAAAATTTTCAGAATTTCCGCCTCTGTGATTATCATCCTTTCGGTTTCTCCAGGACCTATTGTTATTTTGGGAATCAGAGGAGGATTCCTGCTTTGAGCGCTCCAACATTTGAACTTTCCTGGTCAGCTCTTGGAATGTTTTGAGACCCGCGGTGCATAGAAACGGGCCCATCCAATTGTTGAGATTTCCGACGAGGAGACTGATAGATTGGTCCTGCTCTATCGGCGGTTCACATTTGATGGAGAGATTGCGCCATCGGGTTATAAAATCCGTGCTGCTTTCGTTGTTCTTTGGCTTGGTCTTTACAAGGTCGGCAATGGTGATCTTAGCGCTGACACTCATGAATCTTTGTCGGAACAGAGATTCCATTTGGATGAAAGTAGTAACAGAGCCATCCGGTATGCTCACGTACCAGTCGAAAGCGACATCGGTCAAGCTATTAATAAACTGGCGGAGGGGAAGTGCATTATTGCCCCTAGTATTCCCGCATGAGGCTTTAAAGTGGGCGATGTGCTGATTCACATTTCCCATCCCATCGAATCTTAGGGATGACATAACCGCTAGGAAACTCTACCAGATCATACTGAGCGGGATATGGTTTCCCACTACTGCTGATATCTTTTTGCGCTTCGTCTTCGGCTACCAATGTTTGACTTTATTGGTAATCAAATCCATGATTTGATCTTGAGTTAGCGGGTTACTATCATCGGTAGCCAAGACATTTCCTGAGATAGGATGCAACTGACTTTCATACGGTCTGCCTACCTTTGGATTTGAGGGAATAGGCATCGGCTGTCTCGGGACATCATTTCCCGGTTTATGAGCAGAACCCTACGCTTGATTGGACGGCTGAGAGGCAACTTAGGCCGTGAGCTGCATCACGACAATCGTCAAGTCGTCAATTTTTGAGTAAAGTTTGGCCATCTCCTTGTCTTTACTTCTGAGCTGTTTTCAGAGCTCTTGTAGAAGTTGCTGCTCTACGTTCTTGGGATGGAAGATTGGCTCCCCTTCGCTTTCCGAGCTCGACTCCTCATGAATCGAGGGATCTCTCTGCTTATCAGCTTCACTGGGAGGATTTTCATTACCTTCCGGAGGAGACTGGTCTTGGGAAGTGGCAGCCACATTCATACCAGATTGGATCTGAGATGTGGTGGCCCTGTCCTTTCTCTTGCTGTGCGTGCCCACCATGTAGATAGTGTGGACCACATGTCCAGTCGTCTTTTTATCTTTGGCAGGGTAACCCTGTTCTTGGAGCCTCATGAAGTTCAGCCTAGCATGAGTCCTAGCCCTTTTGTTGGCTCTGTATCTGAGCCTTTTCTGTCTTAACTTTTCGATTTTGAGGGCTTGGCGGGCATCCGTCATCCAGGAAGCCATCGTGAGCTGATTAACGGGGAGCTTAGAGAAGATACCCAATTGAGAAGTTGTCAGGGGCGCCGCTGGAGCTTGCCCGAGATGCCTTGTTTCTTTGTTGGTGTTGATGGCCTTGGCCCCGGCTGGGGCTAAGGAAAGTCGTTCAAACACCGACTTGCGTTTGGGTAGTGGTGCCCTCGAGATCACCACATTTGGCCTCTTACCTTTCGAGACTGGTTTGTCTGTTACTGGAGCTTGAGGAGCTGGGATGGCGTTAGCTGACACGAACAGAATATAGCCAAATGGTAGCGGCGAATCCTCCCATTGTAGCCCGAGACTGGCCGGGAGGACCGTCCTGGCATCCATCTTCATCGTGTAGGAGATGATAGCTGTGTCGAGAGCTGAGCTGATCCTTAGAGACATTTTGTTGTGTCCAGAGATTGCAATTTGAAATTTGTTAACCTGCACAAAGAAGCATGATTTCAGTACAGGCAATCGAGATGTATATTGATTGAGTTCGCATGAACGTTTAACCCAAAAAATAGGAGGAGGGATAAGTCCCACCGGGCATGCAAGAATCTGTAGGGTGTTTATCGTCACCCCATTGAGATGGGAATACGCGCACACTTGTCAGGCGCATTACAAATCCCCCCTGCCTAGGATAGGCTGGGGTTTATTGATTGTGGGGATCCGAATCTCCAGCAGCCGCGAACTAAGCTGCCGTTAATTACCCCTCGCCTTTGGAGCGAGAGAACCTCCAATTGAGGGGTCAAATAGGTCATGCGAACTCAATGTGCAGTATTGTGTTTTGAAGGGATTTTGTTTATATTGTGGGCCCCGCAGAGTTTTTACGGGTGTCCCGCTACCCGGATAGCGGGCTGGGGGTCAAGGGGGCTAGCAGCCCCCTTGCGGGGTGCGGGACAGCGCTCCATTAGAAATTTTTTCTAACGGAGAAGGTATTTTTAGTATGGAGTGTATATAAAATGAGGGGGGAAATGGCATCCAAAGGACGCGTGAGCGCCAGCGCCTCACGTGCCTAGCACGCGGACGCTGGGCACTGGGTACGGGCGCCCTGCGTGCTTGGCATGCGGGCGCCGGGCATCAGCGCCCTGTGTGCTTGGCACGCGGGCACTGGGCGTCAGCAGGAAAAGGGACTTTGTCCCTGCACTAGGAGCTGTGCTCCCGATTTGACTTCTGGAGTTAAACTCCTAAAAACAGATTAATTTATGGAGTTGAACTCCAACAGATCTTGAATGGAGTTAAACTCCTAGAAATTTTTAGAAATGATCAAAGGGGGCTCCTTTGTTTCTCTCCCTTTTGGCCCTGGATCTTCCCAAGATGGGATTTTTGGAGATGGGTTTCCTTCTTCTTCCTCTCGGTTGACCGGATCTTGGAGAAAGGGGGTGAGATTTAAAAATCTCCCCTTTTTGAGATCTGATGGAAGATCTGAGCTCCCCTTTGTGGGTTTTATGGTGAAAAACTATTTAATTTTGGAAAAGGAAGAGTAAAACTCTTGATTTAATTGAAAAGGAGATGAAGGTTTAGAACCTTGAGGAAGGAGAAGGAGGCACAAAAACCTTAGATTTTGAGGGGAGTGAAAAGTTCTTTTTTATTTCATTATCATGTTGCCTTATATAGGCTTACAAAATTACATATAACCGCTTGGGCTTTACAAAATGACATTTTGCCCATCCCATGCCGCATGTGCTCATTTCTTTTGCACATGAGCCATGGGCTTTACAAAAATTTGGTTTTATGCCCATTTTGCTTACATTCATGCATAAAAAATTACATCAAAATTATTTATTACATGATTTCATTTTGGCATGGGGGGAGATTGGCCGCGGGGCTCGACTCGGGCATGGGCCCACTTGATCTGGGCTTAGGCCCGCTTGCTTGGGGTTGACTTTGATTTTGATTTTGACTTGGTCAACCGGGTGTAATTTTCGACCCCAACACGTATATGTATTTCGATATGTATATTCTAGTATTATGTTCTTTGTATTATTCTATCTCTTTAGGTATTCGTATTTCGGTACGAATACAGGTATGTATATACAGTAGAGTGTAATCCGTATTTATACGGAAAATATTCTAGAAGGTGGAAACCTCATTTTAGATTTATCCGTTTATTATAAATGGAAAATGAGGTGTAAAGGAAGATAGGGGAGTATGGTGAGAGCCACACTTCAACAATGTTGCACAAATGAATTAACATTTATGGTTGGATTTTTAAATTAAAAAAATGAGATATACAAAACCATGCTTCATGGTTTGCTCTCTTGGTTGAATGGTTCATTTTTTGAGATGATTTTTTTTCTCACCATTAGCTTCACTCTCCTCACTTCTTTTCTTGAGATCCTTCACCTTCATCTTCAACCTCCTCTGTACAATCTCATGTGTTGAGAATCAAGAGAGAAGGTGAGATAGATACACACATAGAACACTTCACTACATCCTAGAAACTTTAGATTAGCAATCTAAAGTCTCTAGTTGCTCCATTAGATTCTTAGTGTGGAGTTAGAGCCATAGACTACATCTCTCGAGTGGATCATCTTCGACGGAAGAAGACCGGCGATCAAGTTCGATCCAAGAGACCTCTAGGAGCTAAGGAAGATGGTAGGAGACTGAAGGACACGGATCATTCGGTATAATGCTTCTATCACAGTAGACAGACTCTTTTAGATTGCTAGTTTTATATTTGGTTTCGATTCTAGGTAGTTGTTTCTAGCGCCAAGTTTTTTAAACACCAAAATTTTTCGTTCAGCATCGGCCATGGTCGATGGCCAGGGCATTAGGAACCCCAACATGGTATCAGAGCTACCAGGCAGGGATGCCAACCTATGGGGGTTCTCACAGTGGTGCAGTAGTGGCGAAGCACAAGCTCTTACCCCCAGGGTGCCCCATGCGATTATATGGTCTGGTGGGTTGTAGTCTGTCGCGAGTGGATTACGTAAAAATTAGCTGCTGAGGGACCTATGGGCGTCACGGCCAGTTTCCACTGCGCTGACTGACCCAACATGGTATCAGAGCCACCCAAATATTAGAAACTAGTGTTAGACGATGCTTCAAGTTTCAAAATCGAAAACTCCTTTTTCAAAACCCAGTTTCTGTTCGAAATATTTTTGGTCTCTAAAATTTTTTTAAACATGTGCAGAAGCTTTCTCTAGACTAGATAGTGACACACAATGAAAACGAGTAGATTTCATCATGATTGGACCGGCAGAAATGTGGTTTTGGCCGGCCTTACCTTTTCACTATTCACCTTTGGACCTCGTTTTCATGTTGTGTCTTGGATTTTGTAAATTGGTGTTTTTGGTCTTGTTTGTTTCCCCCCAGATTTTACTAAGTGTTATCTTTGCTTGGGGGCAACTTGGAAAGTTTCAAAACTTGAAATTTTGCATCGTTGATATCTGTAATGTGGTGTATGTGTTTTTCAGACGTCGTCTATTTGCTATATGTTGTTTAGACGGGGTTGCACATACTTGTTTATACTGCTGTGATGTTGATATCTGTGATAGCTGTGTTCGGTTTGTCGTATGGGATAGCCTCTAGTGTAATGGTAGATGTACAGTTCAGATTAATTTGTATATTCATTATTGCGGGGCAAGCATCCGACATGTGAACTACTGTTTCTGCCAGTTTGTATATTCTTTTATTGGGGCATGACCGGGTTGAGGTCGATATCGCCATTGTATATATACTTTTCTTTTCTGTACTAGGATTATCTCGCGGTGGAGTGCTCGAATAGCCGGGTTCTAGAGGGCAACAGGCCCGCATCTCATGGCGTTGAGACGGAGGGGGCCTTACTCTAGAATTGGCGGGCTATTCGCCGCACTTGTAGGGGGTATAGGATGACCCACAGAGGGGTGCTCAAGTTATTGGATTCCGTGAAGTGCTGGGTGGCCCATTCACTTTGTTGATTGGGGTTTCCTCACTTCTGAGATTGGCGGGTAACTTGCCACACTTGTAGAGGTCTTTGTTTTATATTGCACAGGCTATCCACACGACCGGAGAACGTCGAGTTTTCATTTGCGGCTCAAAGGAAACCCGGGGCTCCTAGATTATCCGTTATTTTGTGTTACTTATCGCTTTTCTGTGATGTTGTTTATATCATGCCTGGGACGAATGTTATATATATATATTTATATATACTAGTAGATGTTGTATATGTTTTGCATCCGCGCTAGTCCAGCCCCCGCTCTGCCGTTAGTTAAGTAACCTAACGGTAAATGACGGGGCCCCGTGGCAAATGCGGATGGCATATACATACATTGTATTTTCGTTCTTTTCTGGTGTGATATGGATTAATTGATGGGATTGCGTTAATTTTGATTAATGTAGGAAAAATAAACCTAAATGATGTTGTTGGAACTAAGTTTTTAAAACTGACATTATAGACTATAGGGTGTTTTTCGTCACCCCATTGAGATGGGAATACGCGCGCGCTTGTCAGGCGCATTACAGATTCCTCCTGCCTAGGGTAGGCTGGGGTTTATTGATTATGGGGATCCAAATCTCCGGCAGCCGTGGACTAAGCTGCCGTTAATTACCCCTTGCCTTTGGAGCGAGAGAACTTTCGATTGACGGGTCAAACAGGTCATGCGAACTCAATGTGCAGTGTTGTGTTTTGAAGGGGTTTTGGATATATCGGGGGCTCTGCAAAGTTTTTACGGGGGTCCCGCTACCCGGATAGCAGGCTGGGAGTCAAGGGGGTTAGCAGCCTCCTTGCGGGGTGTGGGGCAGTGCCCCATTAGAAAAATTTTCCTAGCAGGGGACGTGTTTTGAGTGTAGAATGTATGAAAAATGAGGGGCGAGGAGCGTCTTAAATACGCGTGCATGGCACATAGGCACTGGTCGCCCACGGGTCACGTGCCTGGCGCGTAGGTGCTTGGCGTTCGCGGGTCACGTGCTAGGCGTGTGGGCACCCGCAGGTCACGTGCCTGCCGTGTGGGCGGTTGGTGCCCATGGGTCACATGCCAGGCGCGTGGGCGCCCGTGGGTCACGTGCGCGGTATGCGGGGCGCTGGGCGCCTGCGGGTCACGTACGCGGCACGCGTGGGCGCCGGGTGCCCGCGGGTCACGTGAGCGGCACGCGACAGCTGGGCGCTGAGCGCCCGCGGGTCACGTGCACGGCACGCGACAGCTAGGCGCCCGCGGGTCACATGCGCGGTACGTGACCGCTGAAAACACCAGCAAAAAAGGGGCTTAACCCCTGGGCTAAGGGTTGAACTCCCAAGGGATTTTGAGTGGAGTTAAACTCCAAAAGGTTTAGATTTGGAGTTAAACTCCTAAATGATCTGGAATAGGAGTTAAACTCCTTTGAGGATTTGGGTCTTGGAGTTGAACTCCCCAAAGATCTTCAGAGGTGATCAAAAGGGACCCTCTCTTCTCTCTTTAGCCCTGAAATTTCTTTGGAGCCTTGGATCTGTCCAATGTTGGATTTTTGGAGATGGGTCTCCTTCCTCCTCCTCTTGATCGGATGGATCTTGGAGAAAAGGGGGTGAGACTTAAAAGTCTCCCCTTTTCGAGATCTGATTGAAGATCCGAGCTCCCCTTCAAGGGTTTTATGGTGAAAAACCATTTCTTTTTGGAAAAGGGAAGAGTTAAACTCTTGATTTAATTTTAAAAAAGGGGAATGTTTTAGAACCTTGAGCAAGGAGAAGGAGACACAAACCCTAGAATTTTTTAGAATGGAAAAAGTTGTCATAGATATTTTCATCATCTTTGCCTTTATAGGCTACACACTTTACATATAGCCCCTTGGGCTTTGCACAATGGCATTTTGCCCATCCCATGCCTTATGTGCTCATTTCTTTTGCACATGAGCCACAGGTTTTACAAAAATTTGGCTTTATGCACATTTTTCTTACATTTATTCATAAAAAAACACCAAAATTATTTATTACAAAATTTTTGTTATGGAATGGGGAGGACGGCCGCTTCATGTTCGAGCTTGATCGGGCATGGGCCCACTTGACCTAGGCTTGGGCCCACTTGGCTTAGGGTTGACTTTGATTTTGACTTGGTCAACCGGGGTGTAAATTTTCATCCCAACAAATTGCCCCCCATCAATAAATGCACACTACATATGTGGGTTGTGTGCATGAAATTGATGGATCTTCTTTCGCGTGGAGATTGACTTAATTTGGTTCCCGTTTTGACGACGTGGAGGTCGATGCTGCCTTTTTTGCGACGTGGACGGTCAGTTCTGCCCTTTTGCGACGTGGACGGTCGATACTGCCCTTTTTGCGATGTGGAAGGTCGGTGTTGCCCTTTTTGCGACGTGGAAGATCGGCGCTGCCCCTTTTACGACTTGGACGGTCGGTTCTGCCCTTTTAGCGACTTGGATGGTCGGTGCTGCCCTTTTTGCGACTTGGACAGTTGTTGCTGCCCTTTTTGCAACTTGGACGGTTGGTGCTTGATTTGACTTGCTCCGCTTCTTGCGGTGTCAGGGTTGGATTTGACTCGCTCCGCTTCCTATGGTGTCAGGATTTGACTTATTTCTGAGGTGGAGTTTGATTCCGCCAGGGAGTTCGTTGGCTGTCTTGCTGATTTGATGTGAATTGGGTTGACATCAGCATCGCTACACTGAAATATGGTACCAGGAGCGAATCATCATTTGCCATGAGGGAATTTACCTCGTTCCCTGTTTAACGACTTATGGGTCATTTATTCCCAGTTTAACGACTTAGAGGTCATCTGTTCCCAATTTAACGACGTAGGGGTCTATTGGGTTGAAAGTTTGGAATTTTGGGATTGGGTTTAGCATCAGCGTTGCTGACACTGAATAATAGGTGCCAGGAGCAATTCATCATTTGCCTTTACCTGCTGGGGGAACGATGACTTAGGAGACAGGTTTAGGTCCCTATCACCTAAGGCTTTTTTCAATTTTATGAGCCGTAAGGGTCCCATAAAAGCATTTTCTCACTACGAGTCGAAAGGATCCCGTAGGTATATTTTCTCCTTAGGAGTCGTGAGGACCCCCAAGTGTGTTTTTCCTTTATGAGTCATAAGGATCCCACGAAGGTGTTTTCTTATGAATCGAGAGGATCTCATAAGTTTTGTTCTCCCCATGTATCGTGAGGACACATGAGTGGGTCTTCCCAAATGGAGCATAATTCCGATGGCGGAGACCGACCGCGGGGCTTATGATTGCCGTGGGGCCTGGGTGTGATGAGAATTATTTGAGCCTGTGGATTGTATACGGTAGTCAATTTAGGGACTGGCCGTAGGGCTGGGAGATTTGGATTTTGGTTGGCGTCTGCATCGCTGCACTGGAATATGGTACCAGGAGAGTCATCATTCGCCATTTGGGAAGACTTAGGATTTGGGTTTTGGTTCAGCATCAGTACCGCTAACACTGAAGCGTAACGCTAGGAGCGACTCATCATTTGCCATTTCCCGTTGGGGAGCGATGGCTTAGGAGACAGGTTCAGATCCCTATCACCTAAGGCTTTTCAATTTTATGAGCCGTAAGGGTCTCATAAAAGCATTTTCTCCCTACGAGACGAGAGGATCTCGCAGGTGTATGTGTCTCCTTAGGAATCGTGAGGATTTCTAAGTGTGTTGCTCCTTTGTGAGTCGTAAGGATCTCACGCAGGGATTTTCTCCTTACAAGGTCGAGAGGACTTTGCAAGTGTATTTTATCTCTTTTCACAAGTTTGCGCCCTTTCGGGTTTTCACAAACTCGCCGGCAGTCCTGCTATTTTTACTCACAGAGCCCTTTCGGGTTTTCATCCGTGCCTGTTTTACTTGTGGACATACCGTTTTTTTTTGCATTGCCATTGGGACTTTAAAAGTAGTCTCGTCGGTAAGACTTGGAGAGATAGAGGTCATTTACGCCCATGAATTGTATACGGTTTTACAGGATGTATGAACCAGACCGTAGGGCCAGTGTACTCAATTCGTCTGCGATTTGGAGCATTTACACATAGTATTTCTTGAGATATCGGCCATTGATGGGTGGCATGGGCCTTTCTCCCTCGGCATTTATTAGTTGGTAGGATCCTCCATTAAACGCCTTCTCGATGACATATGGTCCTTCCCAGTTTGGCTCGAATTTTCCCTTGACATGTCGATTGGGGATGATCGGTCTTTTGAGAACCAACACCAATTCGCCTTTCTTAAAAGCACGGAGACAGGTCATCTTGTTATAGGCCCGTGACATTTGGGCTCGGTACAGCTCCAGATTTTGCTGTACTGCGAGCCTCTTTTCTTCGAGGGCGTCGAGCTCTTCGAGTCGGAGGAGCACATTTTCCTCCGCCGTCAACTCGTGCTGAACGACCATTCTTAAGCTTGGAATTTCGACTTCGAAGGGGAGGATCGCCTCCACTCCAAAGAGTAATTGTCACACCCCGCTTCCCAGAGTGCGCTAAGATCAGTACGTGACAGAGCCAACCATGCTACCTGTGGTTAGGAATCATCCCTCCACAGTCACATTACGGCTGTCTATAGATATCAAGAACAGTAGAAATAAAATAAACTATCTAGTACATGTCCATAAGCCAGAGTAAACGAGTCAAGAATTAATATGCGGAAGCAATAAATCCAATAAACAATAAATATCTGGAAAGTACGTCCCAAATACGGGCTCACATCAGGGAATGGAAATGCTGAAAGAAAACTAAACTAAAAATACTAACAGGGTCCTCACTGCTCGGCCTGTCGGCTGAAGTACTCCTGCTCGGCCTGCGACAAGGGTAGCGGATCTGGGCCATGCAAAACCCAGACGTTAGCGCGTCACAATATCAACAATAATATAATCAGGGGGTAACAAGATATGCAGGCATGAGTGTGAACAGTAAATAAGGTATAACAATAACATGAATAAGGAACAGTGAAGGGTATAAGCACATGTGACGTGCGGTAAGTAATCTGAACTAAGCTACTGGGTTAACTACTCTCAAGTCTGTGAAATCAATTTAATGAATTGTCAATGCAACTCAATAGTATCCCGTGCATGCCCGGGACCACGGTCAAGACTCTCGGGCTGAATCCAAGACGTTCCGCTAGGCAGTAAATAGGTAACATGTACAGACGAATGATATCAGCAACATCATCCCGGGGCTGGCCTAGCCCATAAAACTGATCAGTATAAGCATCGAACTGTCGAGTTACAAGTCAGGTTTCATCATTGATTTCCCCATACCCCCAAGTTATGTGTTCAAGTCAGGTATTGATAAATCTGGAGCTAATGCCAACACAGGATCAAGCAGGTACAAGTTTGTCTATACAGACAACAGGATATGTCTATCGGGACAACATGTCAGAATTGTAATCATTAGAAACAGAATCAGGTAACATGTCAAGTAGTGATATGTCAGGTAGTGTACATGTATCAAGTGGGTGCCCAACAGTAAAATGTAGAAAGTATTGAATCACGGTAAAGATACGGATGTACGGTGAAAGCATGGATGCACAAATATCTATCAGGGTTACATCATGACTATGTATGGTGCACATTATCAAGTATGGGGTGTTAATGTAACAATAATATGAATTAATATAATATGGTATGCAACTGGATATGCAGAATTAATGGTATGGATACACAATAAAACATGGATGCTTAAATATCTATCAGGGGTTACAATTACAGCTTCATGACTATGTAGGATGCACATTATCAAACATGGGATGTTAATATAACAGTAATATGAAATAATGTGACATGGCATGCAACTAGTTATAATTAATGGTATGGGTGCTCAAATATCCATCAGGGGTCATATTTGCAGCTCCAAGATTATGTAGGATGCACACTATCAAGTATGGGGTACTAATGTAGCAGTAATATGAATTAATGTGATCTGTAGATGCAGCTACATATATATTAAATGATATGGATGCATACGGGTATCCGAAAATAGTAAAAGATTAGTATGGATGTATAATGCAATCAACATGTGATATTTTTATTCATATGGATGCAAGATAAGTATTATAGCATGTAGCAAGATAAACTTGCCTGAGCGGAACACACGACGAGTGCGTACGGTATGTCCGACGTCGGGTAAACGTCGCAACGCACACACGGCACATGAGACGGGTCCAGGCAAGGCAAGAAGGTAACTACGCAAGCAGGGGACGTTCACTGGATTACTCGGATCGTTGGCGACGAGTACGGCTCCGGCGGGTGATCACCGGAAAAGAAACAAGATCAAGAAAAGAAAGAAGAAAGAAGAAGAAGAAGAAGAGAGGAGGGTGGTCAGGGCCCGAGACGACAAGAACAGAGGGGTGACGACGACGAGGTCGCGGGTTCGTCGACGGTGAGGTTTCACGGCGAGGCAAGGTGAGTGCAGTAGGGGTTCTAGGGTAAGGGTTTGTAGTGTGCAGGGGAGGTTTCGGGATTTGGGGAAGGAACAGAGGGGAGAAATGTGAGGTGATGGAGGTGGTGTCAATGACGATGTGGAGATGAAGGCGGCGGAGGAGGTGAGGCTAGGTCGGGTTGGGTTCTGTGTGTGTTCTCATGGAGAAGGTGAGAATAAATAAAGAAGGAGGAAGAAAGAGGGAGGTGACGTTAGTGGAGAAAGGAGGTGACGGGATCACGCGGAGAAATAGTATTCGCGAGATGTGAGAGAGAGAGAGAGGAAGAGAGAGAGAGAGAGTCTGTTACTAAAAAAAAGATTTAAAAAATCTAAAAAGATTTTAGTTCGTAGGTAAACTGTTAAAATATAATATAATATTAATAAAATTTGATATTTTGGCTAATACAAAAATAGTCCAAAACACGCCTGGGTCGGGTTTAAAAATCTAGTTTTAAAATACGGAAAATATACGTGTCAACCAACATTAAAATAGGATATCCGGATAACGAAAAAGTATACCCCTAAGAACGGTTGCACGTACGATCACGTTGCCATCTAAACAGGTCCGTTACACCGAAAGGGACGAGAACAAGGTGCGCGGATGCTACGACAGGGTTAGGTGCCATGCTAGATATTTTTAAAAATATTTAATTTGACTTTATATGTTATATTGAAAAATATGCAGATGCCAGATAAAATGCCAGTATGCAGTATATAAAAAATGAAAGTGCACGGATCCACAAAACAAGCCGGGATAAATCATAAACAGGAATCAAGACGGGTTTGCAGCAAGCGGGTCGGGTCGAATGCAAATACAGATGTTAAATACACAATTCGCTCCCAAAACACAAAAAATCAGGAAAATACCATAAATAAAGAAATACTCGAAAAAGGACAGGTATAAATGAACCAGGGTGTTACATTATACCCAACTACAAAAATAATTTCGTTCTCGAAATTCCAGGAACAAGAAAAGAAAAACAAGCATGAATCTACAAGAAGAGGTGTGGAAACTTCTGTCGAATCTCGTCTTTACGTTCCCAAGTTGATTCTCCATGTGAGTGATTTCCCTAAGAAACAAGTACGAGAGGGATAACCTTGTTCCTAAGGACCTTTTCTCTTTGATCAACAATCGACATCGGTCGTTTCTCAAAGGTCAAATCCTCTCTTACAATCAACTCCGAATGATCTAGCACGCGTGTTTCATCTCGAACATACTTACGGAGTTGAGATACATAAAACACGTCATGAACACTCGCCAAAGATGGTGGTAAAGCCAATCGATAAGCCACTTCTCCAACACGCTCAATAATCTCGAAAGGCCCCACGAATCGAGGACTAAGCTTGCATCGACTCCCAAAACGAATCACTCCTCTAGTCGGTGATACCTTCAAGAATACCAGATCACCAACAACGAACTCTAGAGGTCTTCTCGAAGTATCGGCCCAACTCTTCTGCTGATCTTGTGCTGATTTCATGTGATTTCGGATAGTACTAACTTTCTCTACTGTCAGCACGATCAAATCCGGTCCCAACAATCTTCGTTCTCCAACACCGTCCCAACAAACGGGTGAGCGACACTTGAGGCCATACAATGCTTCGAATGGAGCCATTTGAATAGTCACCTGAAAGCTGTTATTGTAAGAAAACTCCACCAAGTGTAGATGATCCTCCCACGAACCCTTGAAGTCTAACATGCAAGCTCTCAACATGTCTTCAAGAGTTTAGATCGTTCTCTCCGACTGGCCATCTGTCTGAAGATGATAAGCGGTGCTAAACATCAATCGCGTCCCCAAACTTTCCTGTAAACTCCTCCAGAAGTGCGATAAGAATCGGGTGTCACGATCGGAAATGATGCTCACAGGTACTCCATGCAACCTCACAATCTCCTACATGTACCGTTCTGCTAACGCTTCCATTGACTGACCAACTCGAAACGGTATGAAATGAGCTGCCTTGGTCAATCGATCAACAATCACCCAAACTGCATTGTTGCCCTTTGGACTCCGCGGTAAAGCTGTCACGAAATCCATAGTTATATGTTCCCACTTCCATTAAGGAATCGGAAGTGGTTGCAACAAACCAGCAACCCTTTGATATTCAGCCTTAACTTGCTGACACACCAAGCACTTCGCTACAAAACGAGCGATCTCCCTTTTCATTCCTTCCCACCAGAAATGCTGTCGTAGATCATGATACATCTTCGTGCCTCTAGGATGTACGGAATATGCGGAACTGTGTGCCTCCTTCATAACTTCTTCATGAATATCTCTTTTCGGCACACACAAATGGCTACCATAACGCAACGAACCATCTTCATGAATCAACAAATCCGTTCGAAGTCCCGTTTCTACCTGTTCTCGAAACTTCTGCAATCTTGGGTCCTGTGACTGCGCTGCTTTAATTCTCTCGATCAACGACGACTGTACTTGCAGCTACATCAACTATCCCGAAGAATGCGGTAGCACAATCTCTAACTCGAATCTCCGAAAATCTTCGATAAGCTCCTTCTGTGCAGTCAACATCCGAATTGCTGGTAACCGACTAAGCGCATCCGGCACTACATTAACTTTCCTCGGATGGTACTTGAGATCAAGATCATAGTCAGCCATCAACTGCAACCATCTACGCTGCCTCATGTTGAGTTCCTTCTGCGTGAACACATAGTTTGGGCTTTTGTGATCGGTGAATACTTTGACCCTTTCGCCCAATAAGTAGTGTCTCCAAATGTTCAAAGAGAAAATCACAGCTGCTAGCTCCAAATCATGAGTTGGGTAATTCTTCTCATGGTTCTTCAACTGTCTCAATGCGTATGCTATAACTTTTCCATGCTGCATCAGAACACTTTCTAAACCTTTCCCAGATGCGTCGCTGTGAATCACCAATCCTCCGGAACCGTCTGGTATGGTCAAAATAGGAGCGGTTATCAATCTTTACTTCAATGCCTCAAAAGCTGACGCCCAACCATCCGTCCATACGAATGGTACCTCTTTCCGCGTAAGCTTGGTCAAAGGTTCAGCCAAACGAGCAAAATTCTCCACGAACCTTCTGTAATATCCGTCAAGTCCAAGAAAACTTCTGATCTCTGCTACGTTCTTCGGAATCAGCCAATCTTGAACTGCTGCAATCTTCTCGGGATCAACGGCGATTCTATCTCCGGATACGACGTGCCCCAAAAACTTCACTTCTTCAAGCCAAAACTCGTACTTACTCATCTTTGCATATAATCTTTCTTGCCTCAATGTCTGCAGTGCGATCTTCAAGTGTTCTGCATGCTCTTCCAAGCTCCTCGTGTAGACCAGAATATCATCGATGAACACCACTATAAACTGGTCCAAGAACGGTGAAAAGATTCGGTTCATCAAGTCCATAAATATCGCCTGTGCATTCGTGACTCCGAATGGCATCACTAAATACTCGTAATGTCCATATCGAGTTCGGAACGCAGTCTTGCAAATATCCTCTGATTTAATTCGGACCTGATGATATCCGGATCGCAAATCCAGCTTCGAGAATACCCTCGCACCACTAAGTTGCTCGAATAATTCGCCAATGCGAGGGATCGGGTACTTGTTCTTAATAGTCCCCCGGTTCAATTCTCGATAATCGATGCACATCCTCCTTGTGCCATCTTTCTTCTTGACTAGAAGAACTGGAGCTCCCTAAAGTGAATTACTGCTGCGAATCCAACCCTTTTCTAGCAATTCGGTAACCTGCTTCTTTACTTCTTCCAACTCTACTGGTGCCATTGGATAGTACGCCTTTGAGATTGGCGCTGCACCAGGAACAAGATCGATCGCGAACTCTACATCTCGTTTTGGTGGTAAACCCGAGATGTCCTCGAACACATCCATGAACTCTCGAACTACAACTGTCGCTTCCTCCTTAACAACTTCCATCGACGAAAGAACACTGTTTGTCGGCCTAGCCCTAAACTCGACTGGCCCGACATAACTGCTACCTCCAGCAAAAACAAACTCCGGATGTCCGGGAATCTGGAAAATCACTTTCTTTGCCCTACAATCAATATGAGCATGGAAAGTGCCGAGAAAGTCCATTCCCAAGACAACATCATAACTGCCAGTATCGATCACCAAGAAATCTGCAAATAACTCTCGTCTGCAGATAATAACTGAACAATCCTTACACTCACTACTATATATGATCTTCCCGTTCCCAGTGTGTATGTCCCAATAACAAGACAGGGCCGTACAAGCAATCAAGTGTGCAACAATAAACTTGGACGACATAAAACAATGGGATGCACCAGAATCGAATAGTGCTAATACGGGAAAATCATGAACAAGTAGGATACCGGAAACAACTTCATCTGAAGCCAAGATACTGAAGAAGATAAGCATGGTAAAGAGGATTCAAGCTTGCGATAAAACATGAACTGGAAAACAAGAGAAGCAAGGCAATATAACGACCATGAAACAAGGAAGTGAATCAAAACCAGGACTCCAAGTTACTTAAATAAAGTACCGCATTATAACCATGCTGCAGTTCATAGTTACAATCACATAACTCCGTTTAAGTCGCCCAAATCCTAGTATCAGAATCAAAGGAATAGGATGGGAGAAACAATAGGGAACCAAAAGATTTCAAGCCGAGATGCAACGTCATTCCATCTCGTCAAGGTAAAGGGTCAAGAGAAAGATATGATTCAAGTATCACGATAACAATGTGGCAGGACATGTTCCTAATTACGAGTTTTCTGATTTGTGTATTGGGTCCAATACCCAACTACAAAAGTATCAAACTCGATTAACCTAAAACCTATGGCTCTGATACCAAACAAACCCTGTCATGCCCCGCTTCCCAGAGTGCGCTAAGATCGGTACGTGACAGAGCCAACCATGCTACCTGTGGCTTGGAATCATTCCTCCACAGTCACATTACGGCTGTCTATAGATATCAAGAATAGTAGAAATAAAATAAACTATCTAGTACATGTCCATAAGCCAGAGTAAACGAGTCAAGAATTAATATGCGGAAGCAATAAATCCAAAAAACAATAAATATCTGGAAAGTACGTCCCAAATACGGGCTCACATCAGGGAATGGAAATGCTGAAAGAAAACTAAACTAAAAATACTAACAGGGTCCTCACTGCTCGGCCTGTCGGCTGAAGTACTCCTGCTCGGCCTGCGACAAGGGTAGCGGATCTGGGCCATGCAAAACCCAGACGTCAGCGCGTCACAATATCAATAATAATATAATCAGGGGGTAACAAGATATGCAGGCATGAGTGTGAACAGTAAATAAGGTATAACAGTAACATGAATAAGGAACAGTGAAGGGTATAAGCACATGTGACGTGCGGTGAGTAATCTGAACTAAGCTACTGGGTTAACTACTCTCAAGTCTGTGAAATCAATTTAATGAATCGTCGATGTAACTCAATAATATCCCATGCATGCCCGGGACCACGGTCAAGACTCTCGGGCTGAATCCAAGACGTGCCGCTAGGCAGTAAACAGGTAACATGTATAGACGAATGATGTCAGCAACATCATCCCGGGGATGGCCTAGCCCGTAAAACTGATCAGTATAAGTATCGAACTGTCGAGTTAGAAGTCATGTTTCATCATTGATTTCCCCATACCCCCAAGTTATGTGTTCAAGTCAGGTATTGATAAATCTGGAGCTAATTCCAACACAGGATCAAGCAGGTACAGGTTTTTCTATATAGACAACAAGTTATGTCCATCGGGATGACATGTCAGGTTTGTCGGCATTAGAAACAGAATCAGGTAACATGTCAAGTAGTGATATGTCAGGTAGTGTATATGTATCAAATGGGTGCCCAACAGTAAAATGTAGCAAGTATCGAATCACGGTAAAGGTACGGATGTACGGTGAAAGTATGGATGCACAAATATCTATGAGGGGTTACATCATGACTATGTAGGGTACACATTATCAAGCATGGGGTGTTAATGTAACAATAATATGAATTAATATAATATGGAATGCAACTGGATATGCAGAATTAATGGTATGGATACACAATAAAACATGGATGCTTAAATATTTATCAGGGGTTACAATTACAGCTTCATTACCATGTAGGATGCACATTATCAAACATGGGGTGTTAATATAATAGTAATATGAAATAATGTGACATGGTATGCAACTAGTTATAATTAATGGTATGGGTGCACAAATATCGATCAGGGGTCACATTTGCAGCTCCAAGATTATGTAGGATGCACACTATCAAGTATGGGGTACTAATATAGCAGTAATATGAATTAATGTGATCTGTAGATGCAGCTACATATATATTAAATGATATGGATGCATTCGGGTATCCGAAAATAGTAAAAGATTAGTATGGATGTATAATGCAATCAACATGTGATATTTTTATTCATATGGATGAAAGATAAGTATTATAGCATGTAGCAAGATAAACTTGCCTGAGCGGAACACACGACGGGTGCGTACGGTATGTCCGACGTCGGGTAAACGTCGCAACGCACACACGGCACACGGGACGGGTCCAGGCAAGGCAAGAAAGTAACCACGCAAGCAGGGGACTTTCACTGGATTACTAGGATCGTCGGTGACGAGCACGGCTCCGGTGGATGATCACCGGAAAAGAAACAACATCAAGAAAAGAAAGAAGATAGAAGAAGAAGAAGAAGAGAGGAGGGTGGTCAGGGCCCGAGACGACAAGAACAGAGGGGTGACGACGACGAGGTCGCTGGTTCGTCGACGGTGAGGTTTCACGGCGAGGCAAGGTGTGTGCAGTGGGGGTTCTAGGGTAAGGGTTTGTAGTGTGCAGGAGAGGCTTCGGGATCTGAGGAAGGAAGAGAGGGTAGAAGTGTGAGGTGACGATGTGGAGATGAAGGCGACGGAGGAGGTGAGGCTAGGTCAGGTTGGGTTCTGTGTGTGTTCTCGTGGCGAAGGCGAGAATAAATAAAGGAGGAGGAAGAAAGAGGTAGGTGACGTTAGTGGAGAAAAGAGGTGACAGGATCACGGGGAGGAACAGTATTCGCGAGATGTGAGAAAGAGAGAGGAAGAGAGAGAGAGTCTGTTACTAAAAAAAGATTTAAAAAAATCTAAAAAGATTTTAGTTCCTAGGTAAACTGTTAAAATATAATATAATATTAATAAAATTTGATATTTTGTCTAATATAAAAATAGTCCAAAACACGCCCGGGTCGGATCTAAAAATCTAGTTTTAAAATACGGAAAATATACGTGTCAACCAACATTAAAACAGGATATCCGGGTAACGAAAAAATATATCCCCAAGAACGGATGCACGCATGGGCACGTAGCCATCCAAACAGGTCCGTTACACCGAACGGGACGAGAACAAGGTGCGCAGATGCTACGACAGGGTTATGGGTATTATGCAGGCCATGCTAGATATTTTTTAAAATATTTAATTTAAGTTTATATGTTATATTGAAAAATATGCAAATGCTAGATAAAATACCAGTATGCAGTATATAAAAAATGAAAGTGCACGGATCCACAAAACAAGCCGGGATAAATCATAAACAGGAATCAAGACGAGTTTCTAGCAAGCGGGTCGGATCGGATGCAAATACAGATGTTAAATACACTATTCGCACCCAAAACACAAAAAATCAGGAAAATACCATAAATAAAGAAATACTCGAAAAAGGACTGGTATAAATGAACTAGGGTGTTACAGTAATGAGTATGGAGTGGACTGAGTTGGAGTACGGTAAGTGGTACGATATGCCCACAATGCCTCAATAAGTTTGAGATTCCAGCCTCTCTTGTTGGCTGAAGTATTTTTACTCAGGAGCTTGCATAGAGTTTTATTGAAGGCTTCGGCTAGCCCATTGGCCTTTGGATTATAGATGGAGAAATATTTCAAGTCTATCTTGTGTTAGGTAGCGAACCTTGAGATTTTGAAGCTCTTGAAAGAAGGCCCATTGTCAGAAATGATTCTTCTTGGTATACCGAAGCGGTATAGAATATTATGCCGGAAGAATGACAGAACATCTTCTGTCTTGACTTCCTTTAGAGGGACAGCTTCGGCCCATCTGGAGAAATAGCCAGTTGCGGCCAATATGAATCGGTGGCCTTTGGATGACGAAGGATCAATTGGGCCAACAATGTTGGTGCCCCAAACTTCGAAAGGCCACGACACCATTGTAGGATGTAACGGATTGGGATGCTTGTGAATGAAATCACCGCGAATTTGGCAGAGATGGCATTTCTTTGCATGTTCTTCGCAATCCCTTATCATGGTGGGCCAGTAATTGTAAGTCGATATATAACACCCCACGACTTGCGGGGAGGCGGAAATATGAAAAACGATCTTGTTATTTTCTTAAACATCGACTAACCGAAGAATCTTTGCTAAACTATAACTAAAAAGTAACATAGAAGTTGTTAACTACTATGTGAAGTGATTATACCTAATGAACCGTGTCCTTCATCTTTTCGTTCTCCACCTCCTCTCCGGCCTTCTCTATGTAGTAGATGATCCACCCGAGAGCTATACTTCAAGCTTCACCTCTAACTTGAGGTAACTAGGTTTCTTAAGGTGCTAATCTAAGTAACCTAGGTGATATAGAGTTGGATTATGGATTGATTAGTCTTTCTAATCCTTGGTCTCAACACAGGAGAGGGGAGGATTAGGGTTTGAAGAGAGAGAGCTTGAGGAGAGAGAAGGTGAGCATGAGAATGAGAATGAGATAATGATCTATCATGATATATATGAAGCATTATCATTTATCCAATAAATCAAATAAAGGATTTAACAACCATGCTTCATAAATACATATGAGTGATTCATCTACATGAGTCATTAACCATTTATGTTGCATTAATGACAAGGATGAATCACACAAATGAGTCACTAATCTCATTTAATGCATATACCACCTAAACCCCCAAGTCACCATCCTTCTAGAAGCTTCTCGCGAAATTACGAGAACGCCCCTCCTATCCGTGAAAATACGGAAAAACTTTAGACTGTATAAATCCAATATCCCGATACTAGAATCTGGCTTAAACCAAAGCCGACTAGTAAAAACTGTCCGAAAGTCGTACGTGCGTAAACACACGTATGCGTCCGAACCCTTGTCGTAAAACCATACGACCTCTATATCGTTTCGCCTGGAGCAGGGAAACTCTCTGTGTGGGACTCTAATGACTCGACTACTACGCTGGCAGTGGGTTTAACCACAGACCGCAAGCGGCACTAGCTGTACGTAACGGTCCCCAGGTAGATGTCGATAAGAAGGCCGATGAGGAAACCCATCCGAACTCCTACTGAGCCTGATGTGACAATCTCCGTACAGTCCGGTCTGTTCGTCTAAGACTATCGCATATCGGGTCTAGGGGGCGGCAAGCGTCAGTCCCTTAATAGCGGTATAAGTCATGTCGGAGCGTAGCCCATTACACCCTGAGAAACTACTGGAACCTACTAGTAAATCTCGCTTTCCCTGGCCAGGGACTTTGCGTAATGGCTCTCTGACACAGCGCGATATCAACTCCCAATACTGGGAGAGACGAATCCTGTCTAACCGCCACTGCCTCCAAGTGCTCGGGACTGCACCCAACTGCTACCTGTTTGCACGACTCCTTTGAGCCGTGGTAGGGTAGCAATCTAAGAACAGTGGGACACACTCGAGGCGAAGTAGCAGTGTCAAGTCTGCGGACTAAGCTGTACTCATGTCACCTGGGAACTGTTAACTGACGACTGGTATAAAACCAACCAACAGTTCCCTGCGAGTCTTGTCCGGTGTACCCGTAACCCAACGAGCACCTGTATACTATCTCCAGTACAACGTACTGACGGCTGTGGGACAGACCATCTCCCCAACTGGGATGAGAAGCGTACACACTAGTCTACTCCGGAGTATCGATGCCCTGTCTCGATAATCCTACGACTAGGGACCTGAAAAAGGATGTGCTTGTAGACTACCCAGCCCCTACTAGTGTGACTGCCATCACAACGCTGGTAGTCAAGCAAGATCCTAAGAGCTCTACCAATACGTATACTTACATATTAAGATAGAAAAAACCAAGTAGCATACTACCATGTTTAGCAAGACTGTTATATACATGTGAATATCCCAAGCTTCCATTAAGTAATATACAAACTAGTATGATACAATAATGGCCCCTAGGGCATATACACTAACAATCTCCCACTTGCACTAGGGCTATGTACTGGCGTATCGAAGACCGATGATCTTGAGTAGCCTCTCGAACTGAATCTGAGGTAGGGCCTTCGTGAATGGATCAGCAATGTTATCCTCTGTATTTACTCTCTTTACCTCGATCTCCCGGCGATCTACGATCTCCCTGATCAGGTGATACCGCCTTAAGATGTGTCTGGACTTTTGATGGGACCTGGGTTCCTTCGCTAAAGCTATAGCGCCATTGTTGTCGCAATACAGAGGTATTGGACTAACACTGGTAGGAACCACCTGAAGTTCTGTGAGGAACTTCTTCATCCAGACAGCTTCTTTTGCGGCATCGCAAGCAGCTATGTACTCCGCTTCCATCGTTGAGTCAGCAACGGTCTCCTTCTTGGAACTCTTCCAACAGACCGCCCCTCCATTGAGGGTAAAGACATAACCCGACATGGACTTGGAGTTATCCTTGTCACTCTGGAAGCCGGAGTCAGCAAAGGCCTCGATCTGGAGGTCTTTTCCGCCATACACCAAGAACATCTCCTTAGTCCTCCTCAGGTACTTGAGAATGTTCTTTACTTCTATCCAGTTATTCTCCCCTGGGTTTGCCTGATACCGGCTTACAACGCTCAATGCGTATGCTATATCTGGTCTGTTACATAACATCGCATACATTATAGAGCCTACCGCAGAAGCGTAGGGTATAATCAACATGCGATCCCTTTCCAAATCAGTCTTGGGAGACTTCTTTTTGGAGAGGGTGATTCCGTGACAAGCCGGTAGGTTACCGCGCTTAGAATCTTCCATACTGAATCTTTTCAATATGGTGTCTATGTACCTGGACTGTGAAAGTCCCAACATCCTCTTTGATCTATCACGATAGATCTGGATCCCTAGAATGTAGGTGGCATCACCCAGGTCCTTCATGGAGAATTTCCGTGACAAGAATCTTTTGACTGACTGTAGCATAGGAATATCATTTCCTATTAGGAGAATGTCATCCACGTACAAGACGAGGAATACAACAACTCTCCCAACAATCTTACTGTATATGCATGGTTCATCTGGATTCTTGATAAAGTCGAATTCTTTGACAGTATCATCAAAACAGATGTTCCAACTCCGCGATGCCTGCTTTAGTCCATAAATGGACTTAAGAAACTTGCATACTTTACCGCTGCTCCCACTCTGAATGAATCCCTCTGGCTGATCCATATAGACGCACTCTTCTAAATTTCCATTTAGAAAGGCCGTCTTTACGTCCATCTGTCAGATCTCATAATCATGGAAGGCAGCAATGACAAGAAGGACCCGAATGGATTTGAGCATAGCCACTGGAGAAAAGGTTTCATCATAGTCCAAACCAGGTCTTTGACGAAAACCCTTTGCAACAAGTCTAGCCTTATAGGTTTCAACCTGTCTATCTACACCAATCTTCTTTCTGAAGATTCACTTGCATCCTACGGGTTTTACCCCATCTGGAGCAATGTCCAAAGTCCATACTTTGTTAGTGTACATGGACTCCATTTCGGTCCGCATTGCATCCAGCCATTTTACCGAGTCGCCGCTCTGAATGGCTTGTTGGAAGCTAGTAGGGTCATCATTATCAATGATGCAATCTTCTCGATCCCCGTCAATGAGAAAACCGTAGTATCTCTCGGACGAATGAGACTGCCTACTACTTCTGCGGATAGGCGCTGGTACGTCCCTTTCTTCTGAAACTTCTGGTTCTACCAAACTTTCAGTAACAGCTTGTGGTTCTGGAATTTCTTCCAGTTCTACTGCGCTCCCACTCTTCTGATTTTCTAAAAATTCAGTTTCTAAGAAGTGGGCATGACGAGAAACAAAAACCTTTTGTTCCTCTGCGTAATAGAAGCAATATCCCATGGAGTTCTTTGGATATCCCACAAACTTACACTGTACTGAGCGTGCCTCGAACTTGTCCGGATGCTGCTTTTTTACAAAAGCTGGACATCCCCATGTCTTCAGGTACTGAAGATAGGGTTTCTTCCCACTCCACATCTGATATGGTGTGGTAGGCACAGTTTTGGTTGGAACCTTGTTCAAAAGATATGCAGCTGATTCTAGTGCATAACCCCAGAAAGATCACGGTAACTCAGCCTTACTCATCATGGAACGAACCATATCCAATAGGGTTCGATTCCTCCTTTCCGATACTCCGTTGTGTTGTGGTGTGTATGGAGGAGTAAGCTGAGAGAGAATTCCATTCTCTTTTAAGTAACCCAGGAACTCGGCACTTAAGTATTCACCACCTCGATCAGAATTCAGTGTCTTGATACTTTTTCCTATTTGTTTTTCCACTTCATTCTTGTATTCCTGGAATTTCTCAAAGGCCTCGGATTTATGCTTCATCAAGAAGATATGTCCATACCTAGAGAAATCATCCGTAAAAGTAATGAAGTAGGAATAACCACCTTGCGCATGTGTAGACATTGGACCGCACACATCACTGTGTACGAGTCCCAAGAGCTCGCTCGCTCTTACTCCGTGTCCAGAAAACGGAGTCTTTATCATCTTTCCCATGAGACAAGATTCACAAGTAGTATAAGACTGATATTCGAACGGATTCAAATATCCTTCTCTATGTAACTTCGTCAACCGTGTTTCATTGATGTGACCTAGTCTACAATGCCATAAGAAAGCCTGATTTATTTCTGGAGACTTTCTTTTAAGTGTGTTCTGGACATTGAAAACCCGAGCTTGACTCAATACGTATATACCGTCATCTAATGTACCGGACCCAATCAGAACTTGATTTAGGTGGATGTGAACTACATCGCTTATGAATGTAAAATCATATCTCTCTTTCGAAAGTAAGGACATTGATATGATATTACAAGTCAAACTAGATACATACAAACAGTTACGTAGAATCAATATCTGCCCACTTGTCAAACCTAGGCGATATTCTCCCACGGATTCAGCGTCCATGCTTATTCCGTTTGCAACTCTGAGAGACAAATCACCTACCCTTATAACTCTACGGTTTCTCAAAGCATGTAATGAATTACAGATATGAGATCCTGCCCCGGTATCTAGTACCCAGGAAGTAGAGTTAATTGACAAACAGTTCTCAATTACAAACACACTTGAGGCCGAAGCCACAACATGCTTCGTATCCTGGCTACTGGCTTCCAAAGCCCTGCAATCCTTCTGCCAATGCCCGTTCCCATAACAATAGGAACATCCCTCCTTACCTACACCAAGTCTCGAAACTTTTACTCTTCCCTTTCCTCCTACTTTACTGACACCGTATATCGGCTTTGTAGAGGTCTTCTTCTTTTCACCCTTTACTTTCGCCCTGGATGTAGAAGAAGAAGGTCCCCCATTAAGCAGAGCTTGTGTCTCCTTGGTTTCTTTCAGGGTGTAAGTAGAGGGTAGGGACTGTGGAAATAAGTCAGCGTATGACCTGTTTCCCAACGTGGTCTCCAGGTCCTTGAGCTCATTAATATAGCTAGTCATTGTAAGGACGTCGTCCCCTATATATGACCCGATAGCCAACCTCGCTTGAATTAATTCGTTCGAGGTCTCATATCTTGCGATATGAGATTGCTCTCCATATAAATCTTTGTTATGGAGAAAGATGGAAACTGAGTTCATCTTCTCGTGCTGCTTCTGGTATACACCATCATCTGAAACCAACACGAGGCACTTGGCTTTCGTTTTATCCTTTTCCCTTGTCTGACGGATATCCATATCCGCGACGGTGGAAACTGAACCTGGGATGGCGGGATCTTGAGTAGTAATAGGGTGGTCCAGCTTGTCATAGGCAATGGACATCTGGACAGACCTTTGCCAGTCAAATAAGTTAGATTCAGTCAACTTGTTATCTAGATGTAACCTAGTCATGGTTACAAGGTTGCTGCAATGAGAGAGAGAGAAGAAAACACTTTAGCATGATGCTCTTGCAAGTTTAGAGTGGTTTTTAATTTATCTAAACTGGATGGCTCCCACTGTTTCTCGAATCCTTCCTCAAATCATAAAAGAAGAATTAGCCAGGACTATTCTCACCGTACAATACTTGCTTAACCGTTCGGCCAGGCCAGTGTTGATACTTCGAGGGAAGTTTTCCAACGCATTCGCGAAGTTCCTTAATTAAATAACCTCTTTTCTCTGGGGGCGTAACTCCGCTGACACCTTTCTAGGCACCTACTTGGTTTATAGCATTGATCGTTAAGTGACGAATCTCCTGATAAGTAGCATATACTCACAGTAGGATCGGGATCCAAATATCATCGTATGATAATGTTGAAGGAATCCTACCAACATTCATCAAACTCCAAATGGTATGCAACACTAGCAAGTTTCAGTTTCTTTAGAAACCCCCGATGTGGATTTTTGCCCCATGTTCTTATGACCTTGACGAAAGCCAACAAATCATAAGTCACATGTCAAGTTCTGCCCATCATTATCTTGTTAATTTGAACCCACCCGTACATACCCTTGACGAAAGCCAACAAGGTAATACGACTGTCCCAAACCAACTCATCTATCTATGCAACAAATGAATACCCCGGCAGCTACCAAACACTATGCCTTGACGAAAGCCAACAAACATAGCTTGAATACTACTGACCATCCATAAGAAATGACGGAGGGCTACGACTGGTTTTGGCGAAACCGTGAACGTAGTGAACTTGATATAATCGAAGGAACCTGATAGCTTTTTAAAAGGAGTGGTTAAAGCTCCGCAATTAAAAAATTCTGCTCTTTTAAAATAACCGAGTGGTTTCTTTTAAATTTGTTCCAACGATTCAACTTTGGTTTATTTTCTTTGCATTAAAATAATGTGTCCCATCATTTAACCTATCATTGCAGAAAACAACGAAAATACAACATCCTCTTATACCGTCCGCATTCGCCTCTGGGTCCCGTTATCACCCGTTAGGTTACTTAACTAACGACAGAGCGGGGCTGGGCTAGCGCGGGTGTAAAACATAAGTGACGTCTAAATAGCTATCATATATAGATATTGTACATTCGTCAGACGCAATAATAGGCATTCCAGATCTCAGATGAACATTATTGGATATACAAGCAATCCGCGTTTGCTTTGAGCCTGCAATAAAAGACGGATTACACGGTTGTGATGAATAGCCATTACCCCACCATAGACCTTTACGGGTACGGAAAACTACCCGCCAAGTACCCGAAGTGAAGCGGTCTCCCTCAACAAAGTGAGTAGGCCACTAAACACTTCAAAGTACCCGGTAGTTTGTGCACCCCACCTTGGGTCTGTCCTAGGAGCAAAAACAGTAAAATGAAATAATACAACGGTGGCCACAACCGCAACCTGGATGCGCCTCGCAAAATAATATTACAACATATTACAATTACATTGAATGAATTAAAATAATAACCCATCACAAAACCCCGGCTAATCATCACAACAGTCCAATACAGTTCATAATCACAAACAGTTAAAAACCATTACAGAAATGTGCAACCCCCTGCCAACCGACATACTAGCAGTTAGGGGAGGTTTACGAACACATTATACAATCACAGATATAATCAAATTAGCAAACATCGTATAATTTCGATCAAGCAAACATATCAGATTCTACTCCCTAAACTTCTCTGTGCACCTGAGACTTGAGCAGAAAATAAACATTCAAGAAAATACAAAAATATCACAGAAGAGTTACTAGAGCAAACTGGGTCGAATCGGCCACAACTCGGCCGCGGATCCGCGGCGGATCGGTGGGATCGGCCGTGGTTCCGCGGCTGTATGGCCGATTCAGTAACCCATTTTTCTCCAGTGTTCTTATATTTCTCTGCTTGTTATTCTGCAGCTCCCTGAAAAAATTTTAGAGCATGTTTTAAATTCGACAGAAACATGGTGATATCGATGTCTTTTTCGGTTCGTTTTGCGTTCGAAATTCATACGACTTTGCTAATGAGTTAATTATTGTTTAGCGAGGCTCTGATACCACTGTAAGTCGATGCACAACATCCCGCGACTTGCGGGGAGGCGGAAATATGAAAAACGATCTTGTTCTTTGCTTAAACATCGACTAACCGAAGAATCTTTGCTAAACTATAACTAACAAGTAACATAGAAGTTGTTAACTACCATGTGAAGTGATTATACCTAATGAACCGTGTCCTTCATCTTTTCGTTCTCCACCTCCTCTCCGGCCTTCTCTATGTAGTAGATGATCCACCCGAGAGCTATACTTCAAGCTTCACCTCTAACTTGAGGTAACTAGGTTTCTTAAGGTGCTAATCTAAGTAACCTAGGTGATATAGAGTTGGATTATGGATTGATTAGTCTTTCTAATCCTTGGTCTCAACACATGAGAGGGGAGGATTAGGGTTTGAAGAGAGAGAGAGCTTGAGGAGAGAGAAGGTGAGCATGAGAATGAGAATGAGATAATGATCTATCATGATATATATGAAGCATTATCATTTATCCAATAAATCAAATAAAGGATTTAACAACCATGCTTCATAAATACATATGAGTGATTCATCTACATGAGTCATTAACCATTTATGTTGCATTAATGACAAGGATGAATCACACAAATGAGTCACTAATCTCATTTAATGCATATGCCACCTAAACCCCCAAGTCACCATCCTTCTAGAAGCTTTTCGCGAAATTACGAGAACGCCCCTCCTATCCGTGAAAACACGGAAAAACTTTAGACTGTATAAATCCAATATCCCGATACTAGAATCTGGCTTAAACCAAAGCCGACTAGTAAAAACTGTCCGAAAGTCGTACGTGTGTAAACACACGTATGCGTCCGAACCCTTGTCGTAAAACCATACAACCTCTATATCGTTTCGCCTGGAGCAGGGAAACTCTCTGTGTGGGACACTAATGACTCGACTACTACGCTGGCAGTGGGTTTAACCACAGACCGCAAGCGGCACTAGCTGTACGTAACGGTCCCCAGGTAGATGTCGATAAGAAGGCCGATGAGGAAACCCATCCGAACTCCTACTGAGCCTGATGTGACAATCTCCGTACAGTCCGGTCTGTTCGTCTAAGACTATCGCATATCGGGCCTAGGGGGCGGCAAGCGTCAGTCCCCTAATAGCGGTATAAGTCGTGTCGGAGCGTAGCCTATTACACCCTGAGAAACTACTGGAACCTACCAGTAAATCTCGCTTGCCCTGGCCAGGGACTTTGCGTAATGGCTCTCTGACACAGCGCGATATCAACTCCCAATACCGGGAGAGATGAATCCTGTCTAACCGCTACTCCCTCCAAGTGCTCGGGACTGCACCCAACTGCTACCTGTTTGCACGCCTCCTTTGAGCCGTGGTAGGGTAGCAATCTAAGAACAGTGGGACACACTCGAGGCGAAGTAGCAGTGTCAAGTCTGCGGACTAAGCTGTACTCATGTCACCTGGGAACTGTTAACTGACGACTGGTATAAAACCAACCAACAGTTCCCTGCGAGTCCTGTCCGGTGTACCCGTAACCCAACGAGCACCTGTATACTATCTCCAGTACGACGTACTGACGGCTGTGGGACAGACTATCTCCCCAACTGGGATGAGAAGCGTACACACTAGTCTACTCCGGAGTATCGATGCCCTGTCTCGATAATCCTACGACTAGGGACCTGAAAAAGGATGTGCTTGTAGACTATCCAGCCTCCACTAGTGTGACTGCCATCACAACGCTGGTAGTCAAGCAAGATCCTAAGAGCTCTACCAATACGTATACTTACATATTAAGATAGAAAAAACCAAGTAGCATACTACCATGTTTAACAAGACTTTTATATACATGTGAATATCCCAAGCTTCCATTAAGTAATATACAAACTAGTATGATACAATAATGGCCCCTAGGGCATATACACTAACAGTAATATCCAAGCCGTTTGATCTGAAGCCGCATTTTGGGGCCGGACTGGTAAGCCCCGCAGAAGCCGAGTGAACTTCTTTCATGACTTTTTGGGCTTCGGCCGATGACAGGCACCTAAGCCAGAGTTGGTCATATGATCTGCGGTATAGCGTATTATTTACAAACACGTATAGGAGCGGGACCAACGTTCGCCAGCTAAGTATAACAAGCGGGTTCGGTCAATATTCCGTATTATTATCTTGATTAAGGCGTGATATGGTCGCTACCTGGAGAGAGAGAGAAGAAAACACTCAGCGTGCGCTCTTTCAAGAATAGATTGGTTATTATTTTATCTAATCAGGATGGCTCCCACTGTTTTTATCAAATCTTCCTTCAAACCCTAAAAGGAAAGACTAGCCGGGATTAATTACACACTACAAGTTCGCCAATCTTTCAGCCAGGCCAGTGTCGGTACTTTGAGGGAGGTCCCCCGTGCTTTCGCATGAACCTAATTAATGTAAACCTCGTTTTCCCAGAGGCGTAACCTCGTTAACACCTTTCTAGACACCTACTTGATCGGTTAATTGTAATATGTAAAACTCTCCCAGGAGTAACTCTTACTCGCAGCGGGTATCGGGATCCAACTATCTCATAGAAGGTATGCAATCTCATTGCAAATTTCAACACTTGAAATTCCCGATAATATTTTGCCCCTAACGTGCTATGACCTTGACGAAAGCCAACAAACCATAGCCCGCTAGTCAAGTTCAACCCGTACATTTCTTGATTGAATTAAACCCACCCGCACGACCCTTGACGAAAGCCAACAAAGCCGCACGACTACCCTAATCCAATCGCATCGTATGCAGCAGATAAGCAGCACATAGCTACCGTACACTGCACCTTGACGAAAGCCAACAAATGCAGCACGAATACTATATACAACTTATCTGAAATGACGGAGGGCTACGACAGGTTTTTCTGAAAACCTATTGCGTAATGAACTTGATATTGTTGTAGAATCAAATGATTTTAAAATGGAGTGTTTTTTAGGCTTTTGTAGTTTTGCTAAAGGAGTCACTCCTGGTGAAGGGATTGTCGGACCTTTCCTCGTCGAATGAGGTGCGGGATATATCATATATATCACTGAGCAAAGCAGAAACTATAGAAGCAATCAAAAGACAAACCGAGTGTGTAGCATCTGCCAGTTATTGCTAAAGGAGTCACTCCCGGTAAAGGGATCTCGGTCCTTTCCTCATCGAATAAGGTGCAGGATATATCATATATACCGCTGTGCAAAGCAAGAACTGTAGCTACCTGTTTTATTTTTGAAATTCGATTCCACAACATCTTTAGGTTTCTTTTACTTTCATTAATCATATTAATGAAGTCCCATCATTTAAATACCTAAACATCACAGATAAATACGACGTACACTTATGCCATCCGCATTCGCCTCGATGTCCCCTCGTGCACCGTTAGGTTAGGTAACTAACGGCAGAGCGGGGCAGGGCTAGCGCGGGTGTAAAACATAAGTAACGTCTATATAATATATCATATATACTATATATAGTATCTATCACAGAACATCACATGATCACATCACAGATATCGCAGCAAAAGAAACATATGAAATATTGGATATACTAGGACGTCCGTGTTTTCAATACGAGCCAGTATAAAACACGGATTCCACAGTCGCGATGAATATCCAAACCCACACCCCTAGACCCCTACGAGAGCGGCAAGCAACCCTACCAATTCTAGAGTTAGGAGACCCGGACTCGACTCCTCGAGTTGGTCTCCCACTGGACTCCAGAACCCGGTTACTTGTGTCCTTCTCCTTGGGTCATCCTAGTGCGGAAAAGTAAATAATATACAAAGGGTGACATCTTCCGCAACCTGGAAAAGCCCCAATAAAAGAATATTACATACAAGTTTTTACATGAATGAAAATGAAAAACACTCATCTCACATAAAAACCCTCCGGCTATTCAAACACGACGATCCAATATAACATATCCAGCAACACATAACATCACATGTCATCAACGTAAGTAAATATGTCCAATCCAATTGTCGTTGACATATAGCAACGAAACCGGCGATATCACATATTACACTTACGGTCACAGAAAAGAAAGTGTAAAACTACAACAGTTGGAATCCGCAACCTGCATAGACATCGCATGCCTAATCAAATGAATTCCTTAGACATCACATGCCTAACAATTATAAACCCCGCATTTTAGTCTCATTATCGAAAACTCTTTTCAATATCAAGTCGGGCAATTCAACAGGATTCCCGACATCCCGATCGAATGCTCGTCGCAAACTTTAGTAGGCGGCCGCACCCCCGACGCCGTCGACAAAGTGCACCAAGGCGGAACACCGCTGCCGCGAGCACCCAAAAGGATGCTTTCGGCGACGGGGTTCTCCTACAGTCACTTGGTCGGGGCTATGGAGTGAGGCTGTCTATTAAGTTTACCCGGCGAGTATCCGCGTACGCTACGTAATTGCGACGGACTTTTGATCACATCAAAATTCCGTGGCAACCGATCAAGTGAGACTAAACCACTAGATTTATAACATTCATTCAGTTATCTCATAACAACTTGTGAATTCCAATTATTGTATCACATTCCGGATAAGATAGAAAATGTTAAACTTTCCGATCAAACAATCGAACACCCAAGTTTTCCCGATACAGCTCAACACATGATATAAGTTTAAAAACATTCACTTCATGCCTCAATACCAACGGTCCAGCCGTAGAAGGGTCAAGCCAACACCTCACATGTGGCACGCCGTACTGCCCCAAACCCGAAGGTTCAAAGGGCAGTTCAAGACGGTCACATAATCGAGTTAAGGTTTGTTGTCTTCTAGAGGGACCATCGCGTTACTTGCACTACTTAGAACGTCATTAAACTACGGAAAGATCCAACACTTGGAAATTTCCCGACAGGGGAAAAAGTGGGTATTTATATCCGGTCGAATTTTTTAGCATATTCTAAAATTATCTGGAAAAGCACACAGACAAAATTAGACGATCCGATCGAAACACCGAGTCCCCAATACAACCCAGAAAACTCAACTCTTGAGTTCAGATTAAAAATTCCCAGGAAAACCAGCACTGCAAAATAAGAATTACTGTGTAAAATTCTTTCAACAAGGAGACCTTTCGGCCGCGGAACCGCCGCACAAGCCATGCTTGTGCCGCCGAACCGCGGCGGTTTGATGGATTTAGGCCATCGAATTTCACAGTAACCCTTACAATCTCCTGCTGAATTTTCTGCATGTTTTTAATCCTCAAAAATCCCCGATTTCAAAAAATGTACAGAGAGCATATTTGTGTCAGGGTTTCGGTTCGATCGGACTTCTAACTCCGTCTACGCATCGCCTAAGGCTCTAGCTAGTCTCTGATACCACTGTAGGGTTCCTAGGCACACTAATGAGGTCTCACAAGGCATCAACCATGCCAATTTCAAAAATTACAAGTGCCGAGAAACCCTAATACGGATCGTTAACTAGATTTTAGGCGAAACAAATGCGAATAGTTAACAACTTAACTAAGTGAACGAAAATACAACCTTTGTAGATCCGGTACTCCACCTCCATAGCTCCGTGATGAAGTCCCCTCGCTGTACAAATCGGATCCCACACTCTAGCTTCGGCTTCATCGGAGAAATGGGCGGGCTAGGTCATCGACTACGATGCCGAAGATGATCTACGTCGAGGCATCACAAGATCAAGCTCCCACTTCACCAAGTCATGAAACTTGTGAAGAAAACACCCTATACTACTTGGCAAGAGGTAGAGGATGAAGAAATAGGAAGTGGGTTCACTTTAGAATTGGATTTCTCACTCTTTTCATCAAATCACCATTGATGGAAGCAAGGTTTTCTTCTTGAAGAAGAAGAAGAAGAAGATGATAGAATATCATAAGTCTCATCCAAAAAGAATAATAAAATGAATACTTATCATATACTAACCATGGTTATGTGTAGAGAATAGACTATGGTTAGGTGGAATGGTTAGGGTTAAGCATGAGACAAAATGGTCACTTAGTCAAAGCTTCATGAAGCTTCAACAACAAACAAAGAAAGCCACCATTTTTCTCTTTATCTTTTCCTTAATAAAAGAATAAATAAATAGATATGAAAATCAATCAAGTGAAACCCTAACCATTGACCAACCATGGTTTAAACCAAACATACACCCAAACTAACATGTATCATCAAACATGATACAATCAAGTGCACAAAAATATATCACATATACAATGTGCACAACAAGTGAGAAAATCTATTTAAAGTGAACAAATACTAGTTAATGTAAAGTAATATATCAAATATATAATTATACATTAAATCATTAAATCAACACTTGATTTAACGATCCGGTCATATCGCATATAACCGACTAATATCCAATGTATCGGCTTATCGAATCAATCCTCGATTCGATAACTAGGTTATATCGCATACAACCAATCGATACTTTTATCGCGAGAATAGAATACGGTATCACATACACGCAATATTCTCGGTCCCGCACATATCTCATACGCGCTCCTATTTCGTTTCGCTTGAGCCAGGAAACCTCTGTGTAGGACTCTAAAGACTCGTCAATACGCCGGCAGCAGGTGATGATCATATCAATCACTCACAAGCCGCAAGCGGTCTGCTAAACGTAACGGCCACCCGGGTATTGAGCGATCAGAAGATCGACGAGCAAGCCCGCTCACAATCCTGTGAATCCAACCGGTAACACTTACCGTACAGTCCGGTCTCGTCGTCTGATATGTCGCATATCTCGCCTAGGGGTGGTAAACGTCAGACCCCAATAGCTCGATAAGTCGTGTCGATATGAGGTCTGTAACAGTTCGAGAAACTACTGGTAACACTTACCAGTAAATCTCAGCAACCCTGGCCAGGGATTTCCGGTTATAGCTAATCGAACACAGCGCAACATCAACTCCCTATACCGGGAGAGACGAATCCCCTCCTATCGCTCATTGCCTCCATGTGATTCGGGACTGTACCCAAAAACCACCGTTTTGCACGCCCTCTTGGACGTGGTAAGGTGGAAATCAAAGCACAGTGGGAATCACACAAGACTCTATGACGATCTCGGGTCAACAGACTACTCTGTACCAGTGTCACCAGAGAACTGCCATCTGACGTAAGGTATAATACCATCTGGGAGTTCTCGGCGAGTCCGTCCAGTGTACCCAGTCTCCACTGAGCACCCGTATATCATCTCTGATGTCAAACACCAATGGATATGGGATCATCCATCGCCCATCTGTATGGGTCGAGAAGGTATACGCTAGTCTACTCTGGTATATCGATGCCCCGTCTCGATACACCCACGACTAGGGACCTTGAAGGATGTACTTATGGACTACCATGTCCCCACTAGTATGATCCGCATCATAGTCCAGGTAGTCAAGTACACATCCTAAGGGCTTTACCAACATGTAACAGAGAGATAATTAATGTACACGTTAAGGTAAAGAGTAACCAGATAGCATACTAATATGTCGAGCAAGAAAGTCCTTCCTATATATGTCCCAGCATCCACTACAATATACATCCAATATACAGTAATGGCCTCTAGGGCATACATATAACTAACAATCTCCCACTTGCACTAGGGCCATCTGATAGCAGTGGTTGTAGTATCTCATACTCAACCATCCCATAAAAGTCTCTCTCTGGGAAAAGGCCTTTATGAGTGGATCCGCCGTGTTGTCCTCTGAGTCTACTCTCCTAACCTCGATCACCCTGGAGATCAACCATCTCCATGATCAGGTGATACTGCCTTAGAATATGTCTGGATCACTGATGGGACGGGTGTTCCTTGGCATAAGCCACAACTCCATTGTCACACAATGGGAGGAACGAAGTTCATCTCATGAACTAATATACACCCAGACTGCCTCTTTGGTAGCATCTTAAGTAGCGATGTATCCAGCCTTTATCGTCTAGTATGCCACGGTATCTAGCTTGGAACTCTTCCAACATACTGTCCCTTTACTGAGGGTAAAGACAATGCCTGTGACTGACATTCAGTCGTCCTTATCACTCTGGAACCTTTCTAGTGATTCTCCCCAGAATCAATTGATACCATCTCACTACAACTAGTGAGAATCCTAACATCCATTTAGATCTATCTCATAGATCCAAAATCCAGGATTTAGGAGGTATCATTTTGATCCTATATGGAGAATCATTGTGATAAGCGGAGATTGACCGAGCGTAGCATAGGAAACTCCTTTCTTATCAAGAGTATGTCATCCATGTACTCTACGAGGATCACCACCATACTCCCTACTACCTTTATGTTTATACAAGGTTCATCTACCATTTTGATGATGTCAAACTCTTCGACTACTTCATCAAAACAGACGTTCCAACTCCGCGATGCCTGCTTTATCCTATAAAGCATCTTGCACACGTTTCCGCTGCTCCCACTGTCTACGAAGCCCTCTGGCTGTGTACTTATAGACGCACTCTTCTAAAACACCATCTAGAAAAGCAGTCATGGCACCCAACCGCCAGATATCTTAGTCATGGTATGTAGCCGTGGCAAGTAGGATCTGGATGGACTTAAGCATAGCCACTGAAAAAGGTTTCATCACTATCCACGCCTGGTTGATGACGAAAGCCTTTAACAAGTCTTGTTTTGAAAGTCTCAACTTTTCCACCTACACCAAGTAATCTTCTCAAGATATACTTGCTCCTGATGGGGATTTAACCCTTCAGATATAGCAACCAAAGTCCATACTTTGTTGGTGTACATGAATTCCATCTCAGATCGCTAAGCATCCAGCCATTCTTACAGAGTCCCACTCCTGATGGCCAGCTCGAAACTGGTTGGGTCATCATCTCATGATGCAATCCTCGCTCCCACTGTCATAGAGAAACCGAAGTAACTCTCAGGTGGGTGAGGAACCCTACTAGATCGGCGAAGAGGCTGAGGTTCATTGGTCTCTACTGAATCCTTTGGTTCTATCAAATCATCAGCTGCAGTTTGTATAGCTAGAACATTTCCAGTTCTACATAACAGATCTTGCCTCGAGCTTGTCCGGATTTTGCTTTTAGACATAGGCCGGACAACCCCAAATCTTAACTAACTTAAGATATGGGCTCTTCCCTTTCCATATCACATATGAAGTGGTAGGCAACTGATTTGATTCGAACCCTATTCAATAGGTATGCAGCTTCTCAAGCGCATAACTCCCAAAAAAGGAAACAGGTATCTCAGTATTACTCATCAGAGAGCGCACCATATCGAATAGGGTGCAATTGCTCCGTCCCGATATACCATCGTGCTATGGTGTATACGGAGGAGTAATGCTGAGAGAGAATCTCATTCTCCTTTAGAATAGTCCAGGAATTTCGTGCTCAAGTATTCTTCTCCTTGATCTCATCATAGGACATAATATTTATACCCGTATTTTGGTTCTCTACTTCTAACTTATATTCTGTGAATATCTCAAAAGGTTCGGACTTGTGTTTCAACAGGAACATAGGTCTGAATCTCGAAAGATCATCAGAGAATGTAATGAAGTATAAAGAACCGGTCTTGGCAAGTGTAGACAGGGGACCTACATACATCAACATGTATCATCCCAAGAGTTCACTAACTCTTTCTCTGTTTCCAGTAAACGGAACTATGGTCATCTTATCTCTGTGACATGACTGGCAAGTTTCATAAGATGTAAATTCAAACTGATTTAAATATGCATCTAAAATGTAACTTCAGCCAGTCGGATCGCATTGATATGACCTAGTCTACAATGCCTCAAGAAGGATTCGTTCATTTCTGAACTCTTCCTCTTGTGTGTGTTCCATTTACTAAGAACTGTAGTTTGATTTAGAACATCAATACTTTTAGATAATGTGCCTGAACCGATCAACTTTTGATATAGGAAATGTTCAAAACATTATCCAGCAATACAAAATTTTATCATTTCTTTACTAATAAAGAGACTGATATGATTTTGTATATCAGGTTCGGTATCTAATAGCATTTGTTCAGAATCAAAGTATTTGTAATACAAGGTGACAGTGACCAACAGACTTGGCTGCAACACTTGCCCCGTTTTCTGTCTCATGAAACTTATCACCCGTTCTCAGTTCTCTACCTTTCTGTAGCCCTATGTAACAGATTACATATCTGGGATCCTGATCTGGTATCACATACCCAGGACGTAAAGGATACTGAGAAACAGTTCTCTGTAAATGAACACACCCGAAGATGATGCATCAACATGCACTCTCTTCGTTTGGGCAGCACGGAAAATCTGGTATTCCCCAATTTCCTGCTCTGTCTTATAACAATTATAAGTTGGAGCAGGACCAACGTTCGCCAGCTAAGTATAACAAGCGGGTTCGGTCAATATTCCGTATTATTATCTTGATTAAGGCGTGATATGGTCTCTACCTGGAGAGAGAGAGAAGAAAACACTCAGCGTGCGCTCTTTCAAGAATAGATTGGTTATTATTTTATCTAATCAGGATGGCTCCCACTGTTTTTATCAAATCTTCCTTCAAATCCTAAAAGGAAAGACTAGCCGGGATTAATTACACACTACAAGTTCGCCAATCTTTCAGCCAGGCCAGTATCGGTACTTTGAGGGAGGTTCCCCGTGCTTTCGCACGAACCTAATTAATGTAAACCTCGTTTTCCCTGAGGCGTAACCTCGTTAACACCTTTCTAGACACCTACTTGATCGGTTGATTGTAATGTGTAAAACTCTCCCAGGAGTAACTCTTACTCACAGCGGGTATCGGGATCCAACTATCTCATAGAAGGTATGCAATCTCATTGCAAATTTCAACACTTGAAATTCCCGATAATATTTTGCCCCTAACGTGCTATGACCTTGACGAAAGCCAACAAACCATAGCCTGCTAGTCAAGTTCAACCCGTACATTTCTTGATTGAATTAAACCCACCCGCACGACCCTTGACGAAAGCCAACAAAGCCGCACGACTACCCTAATCCAATCGCATCGTATGCAGCAGATAAGCAGCACATAGCTACCGTACACTGCACCTTGACGAAAGCCAACAAATGCAGTACGAATACTATATACAACTTATCTGAAATGACGGAGGGCTACGACAGGTTTTTCTGAAAACCTATTGCGTAATGAACTTGATATTGTTGTAGAATCAAATGATTTTAAAATGGAGTGTTTTTTAGGCTTTTGTAGTTTTGCTAAAGGAGTCACTCCTGGTGAAGGGAGCGTCGGTCCTTTCCTCGTCGAATGAGGTGCGAGATATATCATATATATCACTGTGCAAAGCAGAAACTATAGAAGCAATCAAAAGACAAATCGAGTGTGTAGCATCTGCCAGTTATTGCTAAAGGAGTCACTCCCGGTAAAGGGATCTCGGTCCTTTCCTCATTGAATAAGGTGCAGGATATATCATATATACTGCTGTGCAAAGCAAGAACTATAGCTACCTGTTTTATTTTTGAAATTCGATTCCACAACATCTTTAGGTTTCTTTTACTTTCATTAATCATATTAATGAAGTCCCATCATTTAAATACCTAAACATCACAGATAAATACGACGTACACTTATTCCATCCGCATTCGCCTCGATGTCCCCTCGTGCACCGTTAGGTTAGGTAACTAACGGCAGAGCGGGGCAGGGCTAGCGCAGGTGTAAAACATAAGTAACGTCTATATAATATATCATATATACTATATATAGTATCTATCACAGAACATCACATGATCACATCACAGATATCGCAGCAAAAGAAACATATGAAATATTGGATATACTAGGACGTCCGTGGTTTCAATACGAGCCAGTATAAAACACGGATTCCACAGTCGCGATGAATAGCCAAACCCACACCCCTAGACCCCTACGAGAGCGGCAAGCAACCCTACCAATTCTAGAGTTAGGAGACCCGGACTCGACTCCTCGAGTTGGTCTCCCACTGGACTCTGTAGGGTTCCTAGGCACTCTAATGAGGTCTCACAAGGCATCAACCATGCCAATTTCCAAATTTACATGTGCCGAGAAACCCTAATACGGATCGTCAACTAGAATTTTAGGCGAAAAAATAAGCTAGTTAACATCTTAACTAAAAGATCGGAAATACAACCTTTGTAGATCCGGTGCTCCACCTCCATAGCTCCGCAATGATGTCCCTCCGCTGTCCAAATTGGATCCCGGACTCTTGCGTCGGCTTCGTCGGAGAAATGGGCGGGCTAGGTCGTCGATGTCGATGCCGAAGATGATCTACGTCGAGGCATCACTAGATCAAGCTCCCACTTCACCAAGTCATGAAACTTGTGAAGAAAACACCCTATACTACTTGGCAAGTGGTAGAGGATGAAGAAATAGGAGGTGGGTTCACTTTAGAATTGGATTTCTCACTCATTTCATCAATCCACCATTGATGAAGTCAAGCTTCTTCATCTTGAAGAAGAAGAAGAAGAAGATAATATTATGATAAGTGTTATAGAATAATTGAAAAAGAATTATTCTTATCATAACTTGAACCATGGTTAGATGTAGAGAGTTAACTCAAGTTAGATGAATGGTTAGGGTTTTAAGAAGAAGACAAAAAGGTTACATGAGTCAAAGTTGCATGAAGCTTCAAGAAGCTTCATGTAAGAAAGCAACCTTTTTATTTTCTTTTCACTTTTTCTTTTAATCCAAATTAAAAGATAAATGAATGAATAAATGAATAAAAACCCTAACCATTTACTTAACCATGGTTTAACTCTTTACACAAACCCTAGCAATCATGTATCATCAAACATAATACAATCAAGTGCACAAAAATATATCACATATACAATGTGCACACCCGAGTGAGAAAATCCATCTTAAGTGAACCGATACTAGTTAATGCAAAGTGATATATCAAATATATAATTATACATTAAATCATTAAATCAACACTTGATTTAACGATCCGGTCATATCGCATATAACCGACTAGTATCCAATATATCGGCTTACCGAATCAATCCTTGATTCGATAACTAGGTTATATCGCATACAACCTTTCGATACATTCATCGCGAGAATGAAATACGGTATCACATACACGCATTATTCTCGGTCCCACACATATCTCATATGCGCTCCTATTTCGTTTCGCTTGAGCCAGGAAACCTCTGTGTAAGACTCTAAAGACTCGTCAATACGCCGGCAGCAGGTGATGATCATATCAAACACCCACAAGCCGCAAGCGGTCTGCTAAACGTAACGGCCACCCGGGTATTGAGCGATCAGAAGATCGACGAGCAAGCCCGCTCATACTCCTGTGAATCCAACCAGTAACACTTACCGTACAGTCCGGTCTGATCATCTGATATGTCGCATATCTCGCCTAGGGGTGGTAAACGTCAGACCCCAATAGCTCGATAAGTCGTGTCGATATGAGGTCTATAACAATTCGAGAAACTACTGGTAACACTTACCAGTAAATCTCAGCAACCCTGGCCAGGGATTTCCGGTTATAACCAATTGAACACAGCGCAACATCAACTCCCTATACCGGGAGAGACGAATCCCCTCCTATCGCTCATTGCCTCCATGTGATTCGGGACTGTACCCAAAAAACCACCGTTTTGCACGCCCTCTTGGACGTGGTAAGATGGAAATCAAAGCACAGTGGGAACTACACAAGACTCTATGACGATCTCGGGTCAACAGACTACTCTGTACCAGTGTCACCAGAGAACTGCCATCTTATGTAAGGTATAATACCATCTGGGAGTTCTCGGCGAGTCCGTCCAGTGTACCCAGTCTCCACTGAGCACCCGTATATCATCTCTGATGTCAAACACCAATGGATATGGGATCATCCATCGCCCATTTGTATGGGTCGAGAAGGTATACGCTAGTCTACTCTGGTATATCGATGCCCCGTCTCGATATACCCACGACTAGGGACTTTGAAGGATGTACTTATGGACTACCATGTCCCCACTAGTATGATCCGCATCATAGTCCAGGTAGTCAAGTACACATCCTAAGGGCTTTACCAACATGTAACAGAGAGACAATCAGTGTAAACGTTAAGGTAAAGAGTAACCAGATAGCATACTATCATGTCGAGCAAGAAAGTCCTCCCTATATATGTCCCAGCATCCACTACAATATACATCCTATGTACAGTAATGGCCTCTAGGGCATACATATAACTAACAATCTCCCACTTGCACTAGGGCCATCTGATAGCAGTGGTTGTAGTATCTCATACTCAACCATCCCTTAATAGTCTCTCTCTGGGAAAAGGCCTTTGTGAGTGGATCCACCGTGTTGTCCTCTGAGTCTACTCTCCTAACCTCGATCACCCTGGAGATCAACTATCTCCATGATCAGGTGACACTTCCTTAGAATATGTCTGGATCACTGATGGGACCGGCGTTCCTCGGCATAAGCCACAACTCCATTGTCACACAATGGGAGGAACAAAGTTCATCTCATGAACCAATATACACCCAGACTGCCTCTTTGGTAGCATCTTAAGTAGCGATGTATCCAGCCTTAATCGTCTAGTACGCCACGGTATCTAGCTTGGAACTCTTCCAACATACCGTCCCTTTACTGAGGGTAAAGACAATGCCTGCGACTGACATTCAGTCGTCATTATCACCCTGGAACCCTTCCAGTGATTCTCCCCAGGATCGATTGATACCATCTCATTACAACTAGTGAGAATCCTAACATCCATTTAGATCTATCTCATAGATCCAAAACCCAGGATTTAGGAGGTATAACTTTGATCCTATATGGAGAATTATTGTGATAAGCGGAGATTGACCGAGCGTAGCATAGGAAACTCCTTCCCTATCAAGAGTATGACATCCACGTACTCTACGAGGATCATCACCATACTCCCTATTACCCTTTTGTATATACAAAGTTCATCTACCATTTTGATGATGTCAAACTGTTTGACTACTTCATCAAAACAGATGTTCCAACTCCGCGATACCTGCTTTATCTTATAAAGCATCTTGTGCACGTTTCCGCTGCTCCCACTGTCTACGAAGCCCTCTGGCTGTGTACTTATAGACTCTCTCTTCTAAAACATCATTTTAGAAAAGCAGTCATGGCACTCAACCGCCAGATATCGTAGTCATGGTATGTAGCCGTGGCAAGTAGGATCTGGATGGACTTAAGCATAGCCACTTGAAAAGGTTTCATCATTATCCACGCCTGGTCGATGACGAAAAGCTTTAACAAGTCTAGCTTTGAAAGTCTCAACTTTTCCATCTACACCAAGTAATCTTCTCAAGATATACTTGCTCCCGATGGGGATTTAACCCTTCAGATATAGCAACCAAAGTCCATACTTTGTTGGTGTACATGGATTCCATCTCAGATCACTAAGCATCCAGCCATTCTTACAGAGTCTTACTCCTGATGGCCAGCTCGAAACTAGTTGGGTCATCATCTCATGATGCAATCCTCGCTCCCACTGTCATAGAGAAACCGAAGTATCTCTCAGGTGGGTGAGGAACCCTACTAGATCGGCGGAGAGGCTGAGGTTCGTTGGTAACTATTGAATTCTTTGGTTTTATCAACTCATGTGCTGTAACTTGTATAGCTGGAACCTTTCCAGTTCTACATTACAGACCTTGCCTCGAGCTTGTCCGGATTTTGCTTTTCAGACATAGGCTGGACAACCCCAAATCTTAACTAACTTAAGAGATGGGCTCTTCCCTTATCATATCAAATATGAAGTGGTAGGCAACTGATTTGATTTGAACCCTATTCAATAGGTATGCAGCTTCTCAAGTGCATAACTCCCAAAAAGGAACAGGTAACTCAGTATTACACCTTATCACATAGGGTGTGATTGCTCCGTCCCGATATACCATCGTGCTATGGTGTATACGGAGGAGTAATGCTGAGAGAGAATCCCATTCTCCTTTAGAATAGTCCAGGAATTCCGTGGTCAAGTATTCTTCTCCTTGATCACATCAAAGGATATAATACTTTTACCCATGTTTTGGTTCTCTACTTCTAGCTTATATTCTGTGAATATCTCAAAAGGTTCGGACTTGTGTTTCAACAGGAACATATGTCTGAATCTTGAGAGATTATCAGAGAATGTAATGAAGTAAAAAGAACCGGTCTTGGCAAGTGTAGACAGGGGACCTACATACATCAACATGTATCATCCCAAGAGTTTACTAACTCTTTCTCTGTTTCCAATAAACAGAGCTGGTGTCATTTTATCTTTGTGACGTGACTGGCAAGTTTCACAAGATATAGATTCAAACTGATTTAAATATGCATCTTCATGTAACTTCAGCCAGTCGAATCGCATTGATATGACCTAGTCTACAATGCCTCAAGATGGATTCGTTCATTTCTGAACTCTTCCTCTTGTGTGTGTTCTGTATACTAAGAACTGTAGTTTGATTTAGAACATTAATGCTTTTAGATAACGTGCCTGAACCGATCAACTTTTGATATAGGAAATGTTCAAAACATTATCCAACAATACAAAATTTTATCATTTCTTTACTGATAAAGAGACTGATATGATTTTGTATATCAGGTTCGGTATCTAATAACATTCGTTCAGAATCAATGTATTGGTAATACAGGGTGACAGTGACCAACAGACTTGGCTGCAACACTTGCCCCATTTTCTGCCTCATGAAACTTATCACCCGTTCTCAGTTCTCTACCTTTCTGTAGCCCTATGTAACAGATTACATATCTGGGATCCTGATCTGGTATCACATACCCAGGACGTAGAGGATACTGAGAAACAGTTCTTGTTATGAACACACCCGAAGATGATGCATCAGCATGCACTCTCTTCGTTTGGGCGGCACGGGAAATCTGGTATTCCCCAATTTCCTGCTCTGTCTTATAACATTTATAAGTTGGAGCGGGACCAACGTTCCCCAGCTCAGTATAACAAGCGGGTTCGGTCAATAATCCGTATTATTATCTTGATTAAGGCGTGATATGGTCGCTACCTGGAGAGAGAGAGAAGAAAACACTCAGCGTGCGCTCTTGCAAGATCAGATTGGTTATTATTTTATCTAATCAGGATGGCTCCCACTGGTTTTTATCAAATCTTCCTTCAAACCCTAAAAGGAAAGACTAGCCGGGATTAATTACACACTACAAGTTCGCCAATCTTTCAGCCAGGCCAGTGTCGGTACTTTGAGGGAGGTCCCCCGTGCTTTCGCACGAACCTAATTAATGTAAACCTCGTTTTCCCAGAGACGTAACCCCGTTGACACCTTTCTAGACACCTACTTGATCGGCTAATTGTAATGTATAAAACTCTCCCAGGAGTAACTCTTACTCGCAGCGGGTATCGGGATCCAACTATCTCATAGAAGGTATGCAATCTCATTGCAAATTTCAACACTTGAAATTCCCGATAATATTTTGCCCCTAGCGTCCTATGACCTTGACGGAGGCCAAACAACCCATAGTCCGCTAGTCAAGTTCAACCCGTCATTTCCTGATTGAATTAAACCCACCCGCACGACCCTTGACGGAGGCCAAACAACGCCGTACGAATACCCTAATCCAATCGCATCATTTGCTAGCAGATAAGCACTAGTCAGCTACCGTACACTACACCTTGACGGAGGCCAAACAACCGCAGCACGAATACTAACTAGTACTTATCTGAAATGACGGAGGGCTACGACAGGTTTTTCTGAAAACCTATTGCGTAATGAACTTGATATCGTTGTAGAATCAAATGATTTTAAAAATGGAGTGCTTTTGAGGCTTTTCTAGTTTTGCTAAAGGAGTCACTCCCGGTGAAGGGATCATCGGTCCTTTCCTCGTCGAATGAGGTGCGGGATATATCATATATATCACTGTGCAAAGCAGAACTCTTAAAAGCAATCAAAAGACAAACCGAGTGTGTAGCATCTGCCAGTTATTGCTAAAGGAGTCACTCCCGGTGAAGGGATCTCGGTCCTTTCCCCATCGAATAAGGTGCAGGATATATCATATATACCTCTGTGCAAAGCAAGAACTGTAGCTACCTGTTTTATTTTGAAATTCGATTCTACAACATCTTAGGTTTCTTTTATTTCATTAATCATATTAATGAAGTCCCATCATTTAAAGTACCTAAACATCACAGATAAATACGACGTACACTTATGCCATCCACATTCGCCTCGATGTCCCCTCGTGCACCGTTAGGTTAGGTAACTAACGGCAGAGCAGGGCAGGGCTAGCGCGGGTGTAAAACATAAGTAACATCTATATAATATATCATATATACTATATAAAGTATCTATCACAGAACATCACATGATCACATCACAGATATCGCAGCAGAAGAATCATATGAAATATTGGATATACTAGGACGTCCGTGTTTTCAATACGAGCCAGTATAAAACACGGATTCCACGGTCGCGATGAATAGCCAAAACCACACCTCTAGACCCCTACGAGAGCGGCAAGCAACCCTACCAATTCTAGAGTTAGGAGACCCGGACACGACTCCTCGAGTTGGTCTCCCACTGGACTCTAGAACCCGGTTACTTGTGCTCCCCTCCTTGGGTCTATCCTAGTGCGGAAAAGTAAATAATATACAAACGGTGACAGCTTCCGCAGCCTGGAAGTGCCCCTAATAAAAGAATATTACATACAAGTTTTTACATGAATGAAAATGAAAAACACTCATCTCACATAAAAACCCCCGGCTATTCAAACACGACGATCCAATATAACATATCCAGCAACACATAACATCACATGTCATCAACGTAAGTAAATATGCGCATCCCAATTGTCGTTGACATATAGCAACGAAACCGGCGATATCACATATTACACTTACGGTCACAGAAAAGAAAGTGTAAAACTACAACAGTTGGAATCCGCAACCTCCATAGACATCGCATGCCTAATCAAATGAATTCCTTAGACATCGCATGCCTAAAAATTATAAACCCCGCATTTTAGTCTCAAAATCGAAATCTCTTTTCAATATCAAGTCGGGCAATTCAACAGGATTCCCGACAATTTGATCGAATGCTCGTCGCAAACTTCAGTAGACGGCCGCACCCCCGATACCATCGACGAAGTGCACCAAGGCGGAACACCGCTACCGTGAGCAGCCGGACGGATGCTTTCGGCGACGGGGTTCTCCTACAGTCACTTGGTCGGGGCTATGGAGTGAGGCTGTCTATTAAGTTTACCCGGCGAGTCTCCGCGTACGCTACGTGATTGCGACGGACTTTTGATCACATCAAAATTCTGTGGCAACCGATCAAGTGAGACTAAAGTACTATTTTTATAACATTCATTCAGTTATCTCATAACTTCTTGTGAATTCCAATTGTTGTATCACATTCCAGATAATTAGAAAATGTTAAAATTTCCGATCGAACAGTCAAACACTCAAGTTTTCCCGAAACAGATCAACACATGAAACAAGTCTAAAAACATTCAGTTCGTGCCTCAGTACCAACGGTCCAGCCGTAGAAGGGTCAAGCCAACGCCTCACATGTGGCACGCCGTACTGCCCCAAACCCGAAGGTTCAAAGGGCAGTTCAAGACGGTCACATAATCGAGTTAAGGTTTGTTGTCTTCTAGAAGGTCCATCGAGTTACTTGCACTACTTAGAACGTTGTTAAACCACGGAAAAATCCAACATTTGGAAATTTCCCGACAGGGGAAAAGTTGGGTATTTATATCCGGTCGAACTTTTTAACATATTCAAAAATTATCCGGAAAGCCACATAGACAAAATCTGATACTCCGATCGAAACACCGAATCCCCAAAGCAACCCCAAAATACTCAACTCTTGAGTACAGATTAAAAATTCCCATAAAACTCAGCACCTGAAACCATGAGTTACTGTGCAAAATAGAAAGGCAACTTCCATCATTTGGCCGCGGAACTGCTGCAGAAGCCAGGCTTTTGCCGCGGTTCCGCCGCACTATGAACAGTTCATGGAAAAAATTTTGCACCGTAATTCTTAGATTTCCCTGCTGAATTTTTTAAGCATATTTAATGTGGAAAAATCCCAGATTTTAGAAAAAGTCCAGAGAGCATGTTTGGTTTAGGGTTTCGGGTTCGTTCGGGTTTCAAACTTCGTCTACGCATCGCCTAAGGCTCTAGCTAGGCTCTGATACCACTGTAGGGTTCCTAGGCATTCTAATGAGGTCTTACAAGGCATCAACCATGCCAATTTCCAAATTTACATGTGCCGAGAAACCCTAATACGGATCGTCAACTAGAATTTTAGGCGAAAAAATAAGCTAGTTAACATCTTAACTAAAAGATCGGAAATACAACCTTTGTAGATCCGGTGCTCCACCTCCATAGCTCCGCAATGATGTCCCTCCGCTGTCCAAATCGGATCCCGGACTCTTGCGTCGGCTTCGTCGGAGAAATGGGCGGGCTAGGTCGTCGATGTCGATGCCGAAGATGATCTACGTCGAGGCATCACTAGATCAAGCTCCCACTTCACCAAGTCATGAAACTTGTGAAGAAAACACCCTATACTACTTGGCAAGTGGTAGAGGATGAAGAAATAGGAGGTGGGTTCACTTTAGAATTGGATTTCTCACTCATTTCATCAATCCACCATTGATGAAGTCAAGCTTCTTCATCTTGAAGAAGAAGAAGAAGAAGAAGAAGATAATATTATGATAAGTGTTGTAGAATAATTGAAAAAGAATTATTCTTATCATAACTTGAACCATGGTTAGATGTAAAGAGTTAACTCAAGTTAGATGAATGGTTAGGGTTTTAAGAAGAAGACAAAAATGTTACATGAGTCAAAGTTGCATGAAGTTTCAAGAAGCTTCATGTAAGAAAGCAACCTTTTTATTTTCTTTTCACTTTTTCTTTTAATCCAAATTAAAAGATAAATGAATGAATAAATGAAAAAAAACCCTAAACATTTACTTAACCATGGTTTAGCTCTTTACACAAACCCTAGCAATCATGTATCATCAAACATAATACAATCAAGTGCCCAAAAATATATCACATATACAATGTGCACACCCGAGTGAGAAAATCCATCTTAAGTGAACCGATACTAGTTAATGCAAAGTGATATATCAAATATATAATTATACATTAAATCATTAAATCAACACTTGATTTAACGATCCGGTCATATCGCATATAACCGACTAGTATCCAATGTATCGGCTTACCGAATCAATCCTTGATTCGATAACTAGGTTATATCGCATACAACCTTTCGATACATTCATCGTGAGAATGAAATACGGTATCACATACACGCATTATTCTCGCTCCCGCACATATCTCATATGCGCTCCTATTTCGTTTCGCTTGAGCCAGGAAACCTCTGTGTAGGACTCTAAAGACTCGTCAATACGCCGGCAGCAGGTGATGATCATATCAAACACCCACAAGCCGCAAGCGGTCTGCTAAACGTAACGGCCACCCGGGTATTGTGCGATCAGAAGATCGACGAGCAAGCCCGCTCATACTCCTGTGAATCCAACCAGTAACACTTACCGTACAGTCCGGTCTGATCGTCTGATATGTCGCATATCTCGCCTAGGGGTGGTAAACGTCAGACCCCAATAGCTCGATAAGTCGTGTCGATATGAGGTCTATAACAATTCGAGAAACTACTGGTAACACTTACCAGTAAATCTCAGCAACCCTGGCCAGGGATTTCCGGTTATAACCAATCGAACACAGCGCAACATCAACTTCCTATACCGGGAGAGACGAATCCCCTCCTATCGCTCATCGCCTCCATTTGATTCGGGACTGTACCCAAAAAAAAACCGTTTTGCACGCCCTCTTGGACGTGGTAAGATGGAAATCAAAGCATAGTGGGAACCACACAAGACTCTATGACGATCTCGGGTCAACAGACTACTCTGTACCAGTGTCACCAGAGAATTGCCATCTGACGTAAGGTATAATACCATCTGGGAGTTCTCGGCGAGTCCGTCCAGTGTACCCAGTCTCCACTGAGCACCCGTATATCATCTCTGATGTCAAACACCAATGGATATGGGATCATCCATCGCCCATCTGTATGGGTCGAGAAGGTATACGCTAGTCTACTCTGGTATATCGATGCCCCGTCTCGATATACCCACGACTAGGGACTTTGAAGGATGTACTTATGGACTACCATGTCCCCACTAGTATGATCCGCATCATAGTCCAGGTAGTCAAGTACACATCCTAAGGGCTTTACCAACATGTAACAGAGAGACAATCAGTGTACACGTTAAGGTAAAGAGTAACCAGATAGCATACTATCATGTCGAGCAAGAAAGTCCTCCCTATATATGTCCCAGCATCCACTACAATATACATCTTATGTACAGTAATGGCCTCTAGGGCATATATATAACTAACAGACTCCAGAACCCGGTTACTTGTGCCCTCCTCCTTGGGTCATCCTAGTGCGGAAAAGTAAATAATATACAAAGGGTGACATCTTCCGCAACCTGGAAGTGCCCCAATAAAAGAATATTACATACAAGTTTTTACATGAATGAAAATGAAAAACACTCATCTCACATAAAACCCCCCCGGCTATTCAAACACGACGATCTAATATAACATATCCAGCAACACATAACATCACATGTCATCAACGTAAGTAAATATGTCCATCCCAATTGTCGTTGACATATAGCAACGAAACTGGCGATATCACATATTACACTTACGGTCACAGAAAAGAAAGTGTAAAACTACAACAGTTGGAATCCGCAACCTGCATAGACATCGCATGCCTAATCAAATGAATTCCTTAGACATCACATGCCTAACAATTATAAACCCCGCATTTTAGTCTCATTATCGAAAACTCTTTTCAATATCAAGTCGGGCAATTCAACAGGATTCCCGACATCCCGATCGAATGCTCGTCGCAAACTTTAGTAGGCGGCCGCACCCCCGACGCCGTCGACAAAGTGCACTAAGGCGGAACACCGCTGCCGCGAGCACCCAAAAGGATGCTTTCGGCGACGGGGTTCTCCTACAGTCACTTGGTCGGGGCTATGGAGTGAGGCTGTCTATTAAGTTTACCCGGCGAGTATCCGCGTACGCTACGTAATTGCGACGGACTTTTGATCACATCAAAATTCCGTGGCAACCGATCAAGTGAGACTAAACCGCTAGATTTATAACATTCATTTAGTTATCTCATAACAACTTGTGAATTCCAATTATTGTATCACATTCCGGATAAGATAGAAAATGTTAAACTTTCCGATCAAACAATCGAACACCTAAGTTTTCCCGATACAGCTCAACACATGATATAAGTTTAAAAACATTCACTTCATGCCTCAGTACCAACGGTCCAGCCGTAGAAGGGTCAAGCCAACGCCTCACATGTGGCATGCCGTACTGCCCCAAACCCGAAGGTTCAAAGGGCAGTTCAAGACGGTCACATAATCGAGTTAAGGTTTGTTGTCTTCTAGAGGGACCATCGTGTTACTTGCACTACTTAGAACGTCATTAAACTACGGAAAGATCCAACACTTGGAAATTTCCCGACAGGGGAAAAAGTGGGTATTTATATCCGGTCGAATTTTTTAGCATATTCTAAAATTATCTGGAAAAGCACACAGACAAAATTAGACGATCCGATCGAAACACCGAGTCCCCAATACAACCCAGATAACTCAACTCTTGAGTTCAGATTAAAAATTCCCAGGAAAACCAGCACTGCAAAATAAGAATTACTGTGTAAAATTCTTTCAACAAGGAGACCTTTCGGCCGCGGAACCGCCGCACAAGCTATGCTTGTGCCGCGGAACCGCGGCGGTTTGATGGATTTAGGCCATCGAATTTCACAGTAACCCTTACAATCTCCTGCTGAATTTTCTGCATGTTTTTAATCCTCAAAAATCCCCGATTTCAAAAAATGTACAGAGAGCATATTTGTGTTAGGGTTTCGGTTCGATCGGACTTCTAACTCCGTCTACGCATCGCCTAAGGCTCTAGCTAGTCTCTGATACCACTGTAGGGTTCCTAGGCACACTAATGAGGTCTCACAAGGCATCAACCATGCCAATTTCAAAAATTACAAGTGCCGAGAAACCCTAATACGGATCGTTAACTAGATTTTAGGCGAAACAAATGCGAATAGTTAACAACTTAACTAAGTGAACGAAAATACAACCTTTGTAGATCCGGTACTCCACCTCCATAGCTCCGTGATGAAGTCCCCTCGCTGTACAAATCGGATCCCAGACTCTAGCTTCGGCTTCATCGGAGAAATGGGCGGGCTAGGTCATCGACTACGATGCCGAAGATGATCTACGTCGAGGCATCACAAGATCAAGCTCCCACTTCACCAAGTCATGAAACTTGTGAAGAAAACACCCTATACTACTTGGCAAGAGGTAGAGGATGAAGAAATAGGAAGTGGGTTCACTTTAGAATTGGATTTCTCACTCTTTTCATCAAATCACCATTGATGGAAGCAAGGTTTTCTTCTTGAAGAAGAAGAAGAAGAAGATGATAGAATATCGTAAGTCTCATCCAAAAAGAATAATAAAATGAATAATTATCATATACTAACCATGGTTATGTGTAGAGAATAGACTATGGTTAGGTGGAATGGTTAGGGTTAAGCATGAGACAAAATGGTCACTTAGTCAAAACTTCATGAAGCTTCAACAACAAACAAAGAAAGCCACCATTTTTCTCTTTATCTTTTCCTTAATAAAAGAATTAATAAATAGATATGAAAATCAATCAAGTGAAACCCTAACCATTGACCAACCATGGTTTAAACCAAACATACACCCAAACTAACATGTATCATCAAACATGATACAATCAAGTGCACAAAAATATATCACATATACAATGTGCATAACAAGTGAGAAAATCCATTTAAAGTGAACAAATACTAGTTAATGTAAAGTAATATATCAAATATATAATTATACATTAAATCATTAAATTAACACTTGATTTAACGATCCGGTCATATCGCATATGACCGACTAATATCCAATGTATCGGCTTATCGAATCAATCCTCGATTCGATAACTAGGTTATATCGCATACAACCAATCGATACTTTTATCGCGAGAATAGAATACGGTATCACATAAACGCATTATTCTCGGTCCCGCACATATCTCATATGTGCTCCTATTTCGTTTCGCTTGAGCCAGGAAACCTCTGTGTAGGACTCTAAAGACTCGTCAATACGCCGGCAGCAGGTGATGATCATATCAATCACCCACAAGCCGCAAGCGGTCTGCTAAACGTAACGGCCACCCGGGTATTGAGCGATCAGAAGATCGATGAGCAAGCCCGCTCACACTCCTGTGAATCCAACCAGTAACACTTACCGTACAGTCCGGTCTCGTCGTCTGATATGTCGCATATCTCGCCTAGGGGTGGTAAACGTCAGACCCCAATAGCTCGATAAGTCGTGTCGATATGAGGTCTATAACAGTTCGAGAAACTACTGGTAACACTTACCAGTAAATCTCAGCAACCCTGGCCAGGGATTTCCGGTTATAGCCAATCGAACACAGCGCAACATCAACTCCCTATACCGGGAGAGACGAATCCCCTCCTATCGCTTATTGCCTCCATGTGATTCGGGACTGTACCCAAAAACCACCGTTTTGCACGCCCTCTTGGACGTGGTAAGGTGGAAATCAAAGCATAGTGGGAATCACACAAGACTCTATGACGATCTCGGGTCAACAGACTACTCTGTACCAGTGTCACCAGAGAACTGCCATCTGACGTAAGGTATAATACCATCTGGGAGTTCTCGGCGAGTCCGTCCAGTGTACCCAGTCTCCACTGAGCACCCGTATATCATCTCTGATGTCAAACACCAATGGATATGGGATCATCCATCGCCCATCTGTATGGGTCGAGAAGGTATACGCTAGTCTACTCTGGTATATCGATGCCCCGTCTCGATACACCCACGACTAGGGACCTTGAAGGATGTACTTATGGACTACCATATCCCCACTAGTATGATCTGCATCATAGTCCAGGTAGTCAAGTACACATCCTAAGGGCTTTACCAACATGTAACAGAGAGACAATCAATGTACACGTTAAGGTAAAGAGTAATCAGATAGCATAATATCATATCGAGCAAGAAAGTCCTCCCTATATATGTCCCATCATCCACTACAATATACATCCAATGTACAGTAATGGCCTCTAGGGCATATATATAACTAACAATTTGAGGTGCTCGACGTTGTTTCTTTCTTTGTGCATTTTTCTAAAGAGTTCGATTCTTTATTCTCCCCTGGATCTTCAATCCCCAAGAACAAATTCATCCCTACGAGAATTAAATTCTCATTTGTGGGAGACTTGTCTCATGGATCTCAGATCCAGGGAAAGAACTATGTTCTTTTATGAGGGTTAAACCCTTAGATATGCAGATGAGATACTCTGATCTCTATTATCTTTATTTACCTTGAAGAAAGTTCTTCTTCCTTCTTCTCTCTTAAAGCATTCTTTTTAGCTTGCTCTTCTTTTTTGAACTTGAAGTTTATGGGGGGGGGGGGTTCTTCCTGTACAAAACTTGAAGTCTTGGGGCCTTTATATAGTGGAGGAAAGTTTGTTGATTTAGTTAAAGAAATCTCTTATTGAGAGATCCTTTGATTGATTCGGGGATTTTAACCACCGTTGGATCTTTGATCCAAGGACTTCTGTTTTACAGAAGATATTTTTCTTGTTTTTAACAAGATTGGGAAAGTATTTTCCATACAGAGCTTATTCTGTTGCTTGGTAATTTTTAATCACCATTGGATCTTTAATCCAACGGTGTTCTGTTTTACAGAGCGTAATCTTTCTTGTTTAGAAAGATTGGGGGAAATATTTTCCCCTACAGAGCTTATTCTGTAGCTTGGTGATTTTTAATCCAACGGTGCTCTGTTTTACAGAGAGTAATCTTTCTCGTTTAGAAAGATTTGAGGAATATTTTCTCAACAGAATTTAATTCTGTATTTTGATGATTTATTATCTCCGTTGGATCTTTGATCCAACGGCAGAGAACTTTTAGTTCTAGCACCGGCGGCCTCATGCAAGGCACGTGAGGCGCTGCCTCAAAGTTTTTAACTCCTAACGCTGGCGTCCTCGTGCAAGACACGTGAGGCGCTGCCTCAGAGTTTTTAGCTCCTGGCGCTGGCGCCCTCGTGCAAGGCAAGAAAACATCAACCATACTTCTCACTTTAAACCCATACCCTCTCATTAATCACAATTAATGCAAGAGAATCAAAATGATGGTGGAAAAGATATGATGCTATCATAATGAATACATATGCAAGAAACCCCCTCCACAAATGTTATTTGCACAAATGCAAATAACCCCCTCCATCGGAAAAGTCCGGCCGGGAAAGAACAAACGAAAACCGGCCGGAACGAAATGCAAACTGGCAACTCCAGAAAACTGGTCCCGTAATAAATTACAGGAAAACCCCGATACTGTGCATACACACCCGCATCTGTATTCCGTCCGGATACAAATGCAAAGAGACAAAATCTACACTGTACTAAACTAGGATCCGGCTTAAACCAAAGCCGGCTAGTAATGTTCGTCCGATCCTGATCCGTGCAATACCGCACGAATCTGATCGAACCCTGCCATATAACTATACGGCCTCTAGTACTAACCGTCCGATCTTGATGCGTGCAATACCGCACGTATCTGATCGGACCCTGCCATATCTCCATACGGCCTCTACAGCGTTTCGCCCGAAAGCTGAGTAACTGAAAGTGTGGTGGACTCTAAAGACTCGTCAATACTATGGCTGTGGATTTAACCACTAGCACGTCAGAGGTATAAGCCAATACGTAACGGGCCACCAGCTATTGACCAAAAGAGACGTCGATGAGCGAACTCATCCTGACACCCTACTGAGCCTGTCAGTGACAATATCCGTACAGTCCGGTCCGTTCGTCTATGGGCATCGCTTGTCGGGCCTAGGGGGTGGGTAAAAGTCAGACCCCCAAAAGCGGTACAAGTCGTGTCGGAGTGTAGCCCAGAACACCCTGAGATACTACTGGAATACCTACCAGTAAATCTCCTGCCTTGGCCAAGGACTTCGTGTAATGGCTCTCCTAGACACAGCGCGACCTCACCCCCAATACCGGGAGAGACGAAACCCCCGAAGATCCGCTCACTGCCTCCATGTGGCTCGGGACTGTACCCAACTAAAACCTGTTTGCACGACTCCTTTGAGCCGTGGTAGGGTAGTAATCAAAGCACAGTGGGAACTCACACGAGACAAATGACGATCTCCAGGTCGATGAACTAACCTGTACACATGTCACCTGGGAACTGCTATCTGACGTCAGGTATAAGACCAACTAGCATGTTCCCGGCGAGTCCTGTCCGGTGTACTCATAACCCAATGAGCACCTGTATACATCTTAGGTGAACCAACTGACACCAGTGGCTTGTGAGACCGGCCACCGCCCCTCGTCGGGGTCTCGACTGTATACACTAGTCTACTCTGGAGTATCGATGCCCTGTCTCGAAACTCCCACGACTAGGGACCATTTAAGGATGTGCTTATAGACTCCAGCTCTCACTTATATGATCGCCCTCATACTGCTGGCAGTCAAGCAAGAATCCTAGGGGCTCTATCAACGTGTAATAGAGACCTGTCAGGTCACCTAAAGCAGTACACGATGATAAAGGTAAACCAGATAGCATACTATCATCTCGAGTAAGACTGTCGTACCGGGATAGGTCCTCCCTCAATTATTGCAATCACGTGCCTGTGATCCAATAATTGACTCTGAGGACACTATCTCCAACAATCTCCCACTTGCACTCAAGGCTAATTATTGCGATGTCGCATACTCACAGCCCGTGTGATACCGAACACCCAACTCCTCTACTAGTCAGTCTCACAAAGCCTGTTTGCGAAACTCTTGCGTTCGAGGAATAGCCTCAGTGAGTGGATCCGCCTAGATGTTTCTTTCTATGTCTCTCTATATCTCAAGTTCGCGGAGAAAGCCATCTCCCGAAATGAGCAATACCTGTCTTAGAATGTCTGGATGTCTGATGGGACCTAGCTCATAAATGAACTCCAAATCCAAACTTTTTCGACTGTATCGTCAACTGAACTTAATCAGTATCCTGCGCCATGCCTCCCTCAGTATTGCCTTGGACCACCTGTCCAAAATACTGCCCCTTGTCGGAGGGAAAACTATAACTCTGACAACCTCCTTGTCGTCTATGTCACCTTGGAAGCCTGGAGTGATAACTGTCTCCTAAAAGAGGCAGCCGTTATCATATCCCTAGAACATTCACTTATGTTCTAAAACTGCTTCCGACTGTTTCTCCAGGATTGGATCAATGTCAACTTATTGCATCTAGTGCAAGAACAACATCTGGTGTGGTACTTGACATCTCATGATTGACTCAATTGCCTAAACAAGTGATCTGCCAATCATGCGCATCCCTCTCCCCTTTAGTCTATGAGACACCTTTAGAGAGGGTGACTCCATCACCTGCAGGTACATTACCATGCCAGGAGTCGTCCATTCTAAATACTCTTAGAATGCTGTCAAAGTACCCTGATTGGGAAACCACCCAAATCTAGATCTAAAAACCATAGATCTAGTAACCAGTATGTCTGATATTGTGTCCAAGTCCCATGTGGAGAAACCACTGTGTGACGACCAAAATATAACCGATCGTAGTATAGGAATATCACTTACTACTACCTTCTCAACAAATCCATCCCTTATTCTGATAACGTCAAACCCATGACTGTCACATCAGAAATAGATGATCTATCTCCGCTATATCTGCTTTAGTCTATAAATAGACATAAGCCTGATATCCACCAATGCTTCCGCTGCTCCCACTGACTACGACAACCCTCTGGCAGAGTCATATAGACGTGCACTTCTAAAGCTAGTTTAGAACGACGCTATATTCATCCTCCTGCCGGGTCTCGCAGCCTGGAACAACAGCAATGGCAAGTGTGGGTAAACAAGAACTTCCTTGTCACCGTCCTTGAGGCTACCGGAGTACCTCTCGGGTGGCTGAAGTTACCCACCTTATCTGCAGAGTGGCCAATGGAATGTCAAATTAGATTGAATCTTTAGGTTCCTTATCAAATCTTCAGTAATCGTTTGCGGTTCTGGAATCACTTCCAGTTCTACCATACTCCCACTACTGTTTTTGAAAAAATCCATTTTTATTAAAACTGTGGCGAGTCAAGAACAATATCACTATTGATCTTTCTTATGGTAGAAAGTCAACCCTCGTCATAGCCTGGGTCAACCCACAAACAGCCATTACAGAAACGTGCCTAGAGTTATCCAGAGTCTGGTTTTAATCATAAGCTGGACAACTCCCCGTACCTTAACAATGTTAAGATATGAACTGTACTATATCCAATATAGAACCAGAGGCACTGATTTAATTGAACCAGATTCAAATCATGCAGCTGTCTCCAGTGCATGTTAACTAAATGGAGAGAGGCCGATCAGCGTTACTCAACTTAGGAATGCTTCCAATTATGAGTAACCTGAAAGAGAAGCAAGTTCTCTTTATCATTACTATCAACTGAGTACCATACACAAGTATCTACATCTTCGATCACTTTGAAGAATCCTGATACTTGCTACACTTGGTTCTCTACTCTATTCAAATACTTATAACTCCTCAAAACTTAGACCCTGTGTTTCTACGAAACACATGTCTAAGAACTAGAGAAGTTAAAAGTAAACAGAATATAGTATGAGGACCAACCCCTCTGTCCTAATGGACACTGGACAACATACAATACTCTGTATAAGTCCGTTGAGTCTAACAACTCTTTCACTGTGTGTCGTAGGTTGAAAACTGTACTTATGGTTAAGAAGAATTACACCGCTGTTTAATACTCCTTACCTAACCATCCACTGATATAGGTAAATGTCATCGACATAATATCAAAAGGTATATCTCACTCTATGAAAATAGACGTACAGATATATCAATTTGAAATTGGTGCACAACAGCGGATATTCAAAACCAAATATTTGCCGACCGGCAAACAGCCCAGATGATCTCCTCAAATATCACTGATTACAACGAATCCCGATATAATGAGGATGATCACCCTATTCCCAATAACCTACTCCCACTCATCATCTGTAAAACCATACAGATGTGAGAATCATACCTGGTAAATACATACCCTGGAGTAAGTATCTAATCGGGAAATCAGTTTTCTTTTAACAGTACACAGTTGAACTGAAACATAGAAATGTTCCGTAGGGGTATCCTGGTATTCCTAGTAATGCCTCCACCATCATCCAGATTCACAACTATAACCGTATAATTCTTTGCCACCTCTCCAAATCCCTTTATATGTCTTTAGTCATTACCTTCTGCACACCCCTTAGGCCAAATGGTTTTCTTCCTTCCCTACCGTTCTGCACCAGCCTATGGTTTGGAAGAAGACTATCCAATAAGCATAATGGGTGTACTGTCCTAATCTTAGGAACACTCGCAATGCGAGAGAAGGTGAAGATAAAAGACAACCGAATAAACCTTATTCCTATTTCTCTTGGACCAGAATCCATCCCCGAACTGGAACAAGTTCCTTTCGAGTTCGTATATAACCATACGATGGAATATCCAAATAACTGTGGATCTTCGTAGTGATACGGAGTGTCCTGGAGAAATACAAAGGTGATGTGGGAGTGGTAATGAAATACTTGGTTTTGTCGTGAATATCAGTCGCATTTTACTTTGCCCTCTTACTAATCCCTTACTTTGTCTTAATCTTAATACCTTCTGCACACCATCGTTATGCTAATTGGTTTTCTTCATTCCCCACTGTTCGGCACCAGCCTAAAGTTTGGAAGAAGACTATCCAATTTGCGTAATAGGTGTACTATCTCCTAAACCAAGGAGTACTCACAACTTGAGAGAAGGTAAAAGGGAAAAAACAACTGAATAATCCTATCCGTTTTCTCCAGAACCGGAAACCATCCTCGAATTCCTTCGAGTTCGTATCTAACCATACGATGGTTTTGTCCAATGGAAGTAGACGTTCGCAGTAATACGGGGTGTCCTGGAGAAAAGGGTAAAAGTAGGAGTGGCAATGAGGTCTGCAACTCTGACAATCCAAAAGCCTGTGTTAAGAAGGTTCGGTCAACTTGGTCACTGAGTCATAGTCTTAGGGTCGGGTCAATGGTCGCTGCCAGAGAGAGAGAAAAGAAACACTCAGCGTGCACTCTAACCTAGATCAGAATGGTTACCAATTTATCTAATCTGGAAACCTCCCACTGTACCTCAAATTCTCCTCCAAACCTGAAAGAAGAATTAGTCGGGGTCACCCGAGGAGTAAACCAACTCATCAGTGGGAATCGGGATCCAACTATCATCGCATGATAACGTGACGTAATCCGCTCACGTCATCACACTCCAGAAGGTATGCGCATATCTGGCAAGTTTCAGTTCTTTTGAAACTCCCGATGTGATTTCTACCCCATGCTCTTATGACCTTGGCGTGAGGTCAAAATATCATAAGTCACATGTCAAGTTCTACCCATCATTGTCCAGGTTAATTTGAACCCACCCGTACATACCCTTGACGTAGGCCAAAATAGTAGTACGACTGTCCCAAACCAACGCATCTATCTATGCAACAGATAAATACCCGGCAACTACCAAACACTATGCCTTGGCGTGAGGTCAAAATACATAGCTTGAATACTACCGAATATTTAACTGAAATGATGGAGGGCTACGAATGGTTTCTGGCGAAAACCTTTAACGTAATGAACTTGATATCGTTGAAGGAACGGATAGCTTTTTAGAAAATATAGTGACGAAAACCTTTACTAAAGAGGTCACTCCCGGTGAAGGGATCTCGGCTCTTTCCCCGTAGAATGGGGTGCAGGATATTCCAAATGAATACCACGATGCAAAGCAAAAGTAATCGGCCATAGTGAAGTTAATGCCCTGACGCAAAATTCTGTCCAAGGGGTCACTCCCGGTGAAGGGATCTCGGCCCCTGCCTCGTCGACTGAGGAGCAGGATATTCCAAATGAATACCACGATGCAAAACAAAAGTGAACGTCCTTGCAATAACAGCTTTTTGAAAAGTGTTCCAACAACATCAGAATAGGTTTGTTTTAACTTGCATTGATCCGAATCAATGCAGTCCCATCAATTGATCACACCACAAAGAACGAAAATATACTGACGTACGTATATGCCATCCGCATTCGCCACTGGGTCCCGTCATCACCCGTTAGGTTAGCTAACTAACGGCAGAGCGGGGACTGGACTAGCGCGGATAAAAAACATATACAACATCTACTAATATATACCAATATATAGTATTTCGCTCAAGGCGTGAATAAAATGCAACATCACAGAAATGTACAGCATCACAGAACAATACAGATATCTGGGATCCCCGGGTTTCACAGAGCCACTACTGAAACCCGACGTTTCCCTGGTCGTGTGGATAGCCTGTGCAATGAAATCCTAGACCCCTACGGGCGCGGCAAGTCACCCGCCAAAACCTGAAGCGAGGCAGCCCCCTTCAGCACCGTGAATGGACCACCCAGCACTTCACGGAATTCGGTAACTTGGGCACCCCTCCTGGGTCAACCTGTACCCCCTACGAGTGCGGCGAGTAGCCCGCCAATTCCAGACTGAAGCCCCCTCCGTCTCAATGCCCTGAGATGCGGGCCCGTTGCCCTCTAGAACCCGGCTATCCGTGCACCCCTCCGCGGGGTAATCCTAGTACAGAATGTAAAATATACATACAACGGGTACATCGACCGCAACCAGGTCGTGCCCCAAAATAATAATACAATCAGGCAGTGACGGCAGTCCACAAGTCGGACGCTCGCCCCGCAATATCAAATGTACATAATACAACCACAACTGTACTAGCATTACATCCAGGCTATCCCCCACGACCGATCCGCAACATCACAGCAAAACACAGAACATCAACGTGAAAATCACGTTCGCAAATCCGTCTAACCGGGCTATAGCAGTTAGACCGGATTTACCGATCAAGTGACATTCACGGTCGCAGATATAATGTAAATACTGTGAAATAATGTGTTTAAAATATCCGATCGATCAAAAATTAACAAGTGGGCCCCCAAGCAATACTGTAGCACTCACAGAAAATCTGGGCCCAATATTAATATTCCAAAACCCCTAAAATAAGCCCAGAAGCCCACTGGAAAATTTCGAAGCATTGATCCCACTAACCTGCGGCGGAACCGCGGCAACAAGGGGGGTTTTGCCGCGGTTCCGCGCTCGAGCTGAGGGATCACTGTCTCGAATTTTCCCAGAGTTCTTAGAACTCCCTGTACATCATTCTGAGACAACCTGAAAAATTTTTCGAGACCAAAAAATTTCAACAGAAAACTGATGTGAACAAAAATGCAAGTTTTGGAATTTTGGTCGATCGGAAATGCAAAACACATCAAACGAAGCTAGACGAAGTTAATGGCGAGGCTCTGATACCACTGTAAGTGCACGGCGGTGCCCCGGCCGTCAATCCGACGGCCAAATGCGGAAACGGTGATAAACTTTAATTTTGCGAACTTTGCAAACCGGCACCACCGCGCACTAAACCCCGGATCGGGCCATTAAACTTGTCCTAGCTAATTAACAAGATAGGAAAGAGATATACCGAGTGATCCGAGTCCTCCGGTCTTCTCGTCATCGTCCCGATCTCTCGCGGAAACTCCGGTCGTCGCCTCCTTGCCGGAAGGGCACCACATCGCCTGCATCTTTTACGGGCTCCCACCTCAATGCCGAGGCAACTCGGGGATGAAGCTGGCAAGTTGACATGCCCAAGACTTGCTGTAGAAAGTGTAGTGCTTTGTCTCTTTGGGGTTATGTTGCCTTTGAAGATGATGGAGGAATCAAGATAAGAAAAATGGTGCTTGCATTTTTCTAGCATGAAATGAGATCAAGAATGAAAGCCACACTCAAATGAAACACTCTCATTTTTCCTCCCCCTTCCAAAATTGTGGCCGGCCCTTACAATGTGAGAATGGTGGAGGGATATGAAACAAAATCAAGAGGGAGGTGAGTGTAGGAGAAAGAGAAGGTGACCATATCCAAAGACAAGAAAACATCAACCATACTTCTCACTTTAAACCCATACCCTCTCATTAATCACAATTAATGCAAGAGAATCAAAATGATGGTGGAAAAGATATGATGCTATCATAATGAATACATATGCAAGAAACCCCCTCCACAAATGTTATTTGCACAAATGCAAATAACCCCCTCCATCGGAAAAGTCCGGCCGGGAAAGAACAAACGAAAACCGGCCGGAACGGAATGCAAACTGGCAACTCCAGAAAACTGGTCCCGTAATAAATTACAGGAAAACCCTGATACTGTGCATACACACCCGCATCTGTATTCCGTCCGGATACAAATGCAAAGAGACAAAATCTACACTGTACTAAACTAGGATCCGGCTTAAACCAAAGCCGGCTAGTAATGTTCGTCCGATCCTGATCCGTGCAATACCGCACGAATCTGATCGAACCCTGCCATATAACTATACGGCCTCTAGTACTAACCGTCCGATCTTGATGCGTGCAATACCGCACGTATCTGATCGGACCCTGCCATATCTCCATACGGCCTCTACAGCGTTTCGCCCGAAAGCTGAGTAACTGAAAGTGTGGTGGACTCTAAAGACTCGTCAATACTATGGCTGTGGATTTAACCACTAGCACGTCAGAGGTATAAGCCAATACGTAACGGGCCACCAGCTATTGACCAAAAGAGACGTCGATGAGCGAACTCATCCTGACACCCTACTGAGCCTGTCAGTGACAATATCCGTACAGTCCGGTCCGTTCGTCTATGAGCATCGCATGTCGGGCCTAGGGGGTGGGTAAAAGTCAGACCCCCAAAAGCGGTACAAGTCATGTCGGAGTGTAGCCCAGAACACCCTGAGATACTACTGGAATACCTACCAGTAAATCTCCTGCCTTGGCCAAGGACTTCGTGTAATGGCTCTCCTAGACACAGCGCGACCTCACCCCCAATACCGGGAGAGACGAAACCCCCGAAGATCCGCTCACTGCCTCCATGTGGCTCGGGACTGTACCCAACTAAAACCTGTTTGCACGACTCCTTTGAGCCGTGGTAGGGTAGTAATCAAAGCACAGTGGGAACTCACACGAGACAAATGACGATCCCCAGGTCGATGAACTAACCTGTACACATGTCACCTGGGAACTGCTATCTGACGTCAGGTATAAGACCAACTAGCATGTTCCCGGCGAGACCTGTTCGGTGTACTCATAACCCAATGAGCACCTGTATACATCTTAGGTGAACCAACTGACACCAGTGGCTTGTGAGACCGGCCACCACCCCTCGTCGGGGTCTCGACTGTATACACTAGTCTACTCTGGAGTATCAATGCCCTGTCTCGAAACTCCCACGACTAGGGACCATTTAAGGATGTGCTTATAGACTCCAGCTCTCACTTATATGATCGCCCTCATACTGCTGGCAGTCAAGCAAGAATCCTAGGGGCTCTATCAACGTGTAATAGCGACCTGTCAGGTCACCTAAAGCAGTACACGATGATAAAGGTAAACCAGATAGCATACTATCATCTCGAGTAAGACTGTCGTACCGGGATAGGTCCTCCCTCAATCATTGCAATCACGTGCCTGTGATCCAATAATTGACTCTGAGGGCACTATCTCTAACACATCCATCGCCCATCTGTATGGGTCGAGAAGGTATACGCTAGTCTACTCTGGTATATCGATGCCCCGTCTCGATACACCCACGACTAGGGACCTTGAAGGATGTACTTATGGACTACCATGTCCCCACTAGTATGATCCGCATCATAGTCCAGGTAGTCAAGTACACATCCTAAGGGCTTTACCAACATGTAACAGAGAGACAATCAATGTACACGTTAAGGTAAAGAGTAATCAGATAGCATACTATCATATCGAGCAAAAAAGTCCTCCCTATATATGTCCCAGCATCCACTACAATATACATCCAATGTACAGTAATGGCCTCTAGGGCATATATATAACTAACAATTTGAGGTGCTCGACGTTGTTTCTTTCTTTGTGCATTTTTCTAAAGAGTTCGATTCTTTATTCTCCCCTGGATCTTCAATCCCCAAGAACAAATTCATCCCTACGAGAATTAAATTCTCATTTGTGGGAGACTTATCTCATGGATCTCAGATCCAGGGAAAGAACTATGTTCTTTTATGAGGGTTAAATCCTTAGATATGCAGATGAGATACTCTGATCTCTATTATCTTTATTTACCTTGAAGAAAGTTCTTCTTCCTTCTTCTCTCTTAAAGCATTCTTTTTAGCTTGCTCTTCTTTTTTGAACTTGAAGTTTATGGGGGGGGGGGGTTCTTCCTGTACAAAACTTGAAGTCTTGGGGCCTTTATATAGTGGAGGAAAGTTTGTTGATTTAGTTAAAGAAATCTCTTATTGAGAGATCCTTTGATTGATTCGGGGATTTTAACCACCGTTGGATCTTTGATCCAAGGACTTCTGTTTTACAGAAGATATTTTTCTTGTTTTTAACAAGATTGGGAAAGTATTTTCCATACAGAGCTTATTCTGTTGCTTGGTAATTTTTAATCACCATTGGATCTTTAATCCAACGGTGTTCTGTTTTACAGAGCGTAATCTTTCTTGTTTAGAAAGATTGGGGGAAATATTTTCCCCTACAGAGCTTATTCTGTAGCTTGGTGATTTTTAATCCAACGGTGCTCTGTTTTACAGAGAGTAATCTTTCTCGTTTAGAAAGATTTGAGGAATATTTTCTCAACAGAATTTAATTCTGTATTTTGATGATTTATTATCTCCGTTGGATCTTTGATCCAACGGCAGAGAACTTTTAGTTCTAGCACCGGCGGCCTCATGCAAGGCACGTGAGGCGCTGCCTCAGAGTTTTTAACTCCTAACGCTGGCGTCCTCGTGCAAGACACGTGAGGCGCTGCCTCAGAGTTTTTAGCTCCTGGCGCTGGCGCCCTCGTGCAAGGCACGTGAGGCGCCGCCTCAGAGTTTTTAGCTCCTGGCACTGGCGTCCTCGTGCAAGACACGTGAGGCGCTGCCTCAGAGTTTTTAACTCTCGGCGCTGGCGCCCTCGTGCATGGCACGTGAGGTGTTGCCTATTTTCAAATTTTGATCAGAGCCTTGCTATTCTATTATTGGGGGAAACAAATGCCCTTCCTACCGTTGCGCTCACGTGACTCACACGTGGGTGCAGCGGTGGCAGCTTTTGCGCCGTTGGATCATCTTGGAAGTTGGATCGGCTTTCCCTGCCTATAAGTAGGGCCCTTGAGATGACCGCTGTTCATATTCTTCTCTTCTTTGTTCTTCTGAGAATTTAATTCTCTTTTTCAGTGCTTAGATCTCTGCCCAAGGAAACCCTTTTAGAGTTAGAACTTTGTCCAAAAATTTGGTAAGGATTATGCTCGAACCCATTAAATAGAGCTTTGCTCTTCTTAGATCACAGATCTTAAAGATGTTTTTTAGGGTTATTTAACCCATTAATTAGAACGCTGTTCATCTTTTATTAAGAACTCTTAGAGTTTGTTTTGCAGATATTAAAGATCTTGTGATTTTACTCTGTAAAAAGGTTTGCTTTTGAGGGTTCTGGTAGATTATACATTGTTTTTACAAAGCATAGCTCTTTAGAAATTTTTAGGGACTTTTATTCCCTTCTTAATTGACAGATGTAAATTCTATTTGTAGAGCACAGCTCTCGAGTGAGTTTAACTCCTTGGCCCGATGAGGCTTCTCATTAAATGAGGAGCCTCTTACGATTCCATCCTTAATGAATGAATGCCCCATCAATGATGGACCATCACTACTGTTTTTATTTTAGACTTTAAGAATCTTGATATTTAATTGCTAGTCTTTTACTGAATTTTATTTCCAGATACTATGGCTGCTTATCTGTATGATCTTGACGAGATTATCTCCTATGAAGACATTCGCGTCCAAGGCCGCTGTCAAAACTAGGAGTTTACGAATGCCCAATGCGCTGAGGTAATGCGTCGCTTCGATGAATACAATAGTCGACTACTCCCCCGTCGTTCCGCTCTTTTGAAAATTATCGTGGGGGCAATTTGGGAAGAACTTTCCGAATTTAACAAGGCCATGCCGCTTGAGGCACTTGATGATGCCGTAGACAAGGTGCACTTAGTATATCTGATGGGCTTGATCTCGAAGAGGCGGCGGGATGATCTTGTCGATATTTTGCATCAGGTCTTCCAACAGAAGACGATAATCTCTGCCTACCAGAGGACCGACGATATCAGTGAGAATCCCAACGCTTGCATTCGTGAGAAAATGCATCAGAAAATGGTCAAAGAAGCCAGAAGCATTTTACTCTGCCTTGCTTCTGAATTCTTAAATCCATGCCCAGGATTCAGTGTATTGCCATTGTAAACATTTTGTTGATATTTCTGTTTTGTTGTTATCACTGATGTATAAATTTTCTCAAGTGTGAATGACAAAATTTCCCTTTCTTTTATCAAAGGTGTTTGAGTCGCAAGAATCTCGCTCGGATTTTTTCTCTCTCTCTTTAACAAACCTTGAGGACTCATAAGTAGCTTCTATATTTCAGTGGCATGAAATCTTGGCAAATATGGCCCGTAGATAGTCCATCTTGATCTCCTTGTAGGGCAGTGATAGCTTAGGAAACAGGTTCAGATCTGTCGCCTAAGATTTTTCAACTTTATGAGCCGTGAGTATCTCATAAAGACTTTTCTCCCTACGAATCGAGAGGATCCCATAGGTGTATTTTCATGACCCGAAAGTATGGAACGTGACTGACGCTTAGATTACGAGACGTCTAAAGGCGTAACGTAACCTAAGTCAGTCAAAGCCCAGAAAAATCTAAACCAAAACCAAAAGAGTGAAGGAAACCTTACATGAAAACGATTTTGAAATCAATTAAGTTGCATTGAACCCCCCTTTTTTTTAAAACATCAAAAATTTCCGAAAATTTCGGCAGAGTCTCCTTTGTAAATTCTATCCCCCAAAATGGGTACAACAAGATATATAACCTGTAATCACAAAATGGCATCCCCAAGCGGGAGCTAGCTCTTCGCCCAAGGCGGATCACAACCACACGCAATATATATATGTAATCTCAAGAAAAAGAGCATAAAGAAATGCGAAATGTAAGGAAACACAACGTCGGCTCAAGTGATCTCGACCCAAAAGAACCCACATATACACAAATCTTTCAGTCTCATCACTAGGTCGAATATACAAATAAGAAGTGGTAGATGGAGAATACTAGATACAAAATAGTACAAAAAGAGATAATAGGGCTCTCGCAACCCACCTACGAGCAATGTCGCGAGTCTGAGCAAAAGAAGTCACTAACAAGATAAGCCGCCGCTACTAGGCTGATAAGTCCGACCTGCAAGACACTGTGGCACAACGGGGGTGAGTTGCCAGCTCGTGAGTAGAACATAACATCTAATAAGGCTATCGTAAGAATGCACGCAAATGCGTCACAGCATGTATGTCCAGATGTGATGTAATACCTCTAATATGCATGCACATGTATGCAATGTCAATACTAAATCTTTAAGTGTTTTAAATACTATAAGTTCCGCATTCTTGACTTTAGAGAAAAAAAAGAATATCTGTATAATAGCTAAATACCATCAAGAAATCATCTGAAACTCGTGTCAAGCATCGACACCAAATATGAAAAACACATCGGTCTCAATGTCTCACTGTATCAATGTCTCAATACATCGGGCTCCGTCAGTCCGGATCGGCCCATATCATCAAATCTCACGACAACGGTCGGTATCCTCCGGATATCCGCCGCGCCAGATATCACCGGTAGGTATTCTTCCCCTGCCAGGCTCATCGTCTACAACTCGATCTTCTTGCCGCGGGGTACCATACCGGGCCCACCATGTACCCGAGACGGTTCATCCACTCCTCGAATCGGGTCTCGAAATCCAACAGAAAACATGAAAACTCATGGTGGACGACACATATATCACAAGAAAACCGCAACTTTGTTTTAAAAAAAAATGATAATTATGAGCTTTTGTTAAATTCTTGCGGTTTTCCCCAAAATCCAGAAATCGCAACAATACTGAAATCCTCAAGAAAATCATAATACTCAACATGTTGTATATGATAAATGTCTATGATATCAAGGTATGCGATGTGATTTGTGGCTAGAATTTATGTAAGTATGAAGATGATGCGAGGTATATACATGCTATGCGATTTCATATATCGTGTATAATACAAGTGGCGATACTAAGCTAAACAGGTTCTATGGTGCACGTGGCATGGCAATTACCAAAGGCGTGTGTGTCACATGAATAGTGTGTGTGCAACAGGAGCCAATGGTTATGGTGTTCATATCCTACGAAGTGATATCGCACATGTGTATATGAATATCATGCAATCTAGCAGACGATTAGCTATAAGGGTATGCAATGTGAATGAGAGGGTTAGCTAACTAACAATGCAAATCTTGCAAGAAATAAAGTAATCCTAAGTAGGGGGCGCCTCGCGCCATCCAGACGATTCCCCCATAGATGAATACATCTACTCACCTGAAAGTCTCGCTAATCCGATCCAACCACCGCCTTGCCTTTGCGCGCCGCGTCCGATATTTCCGCGACCGATCCTAGAATTGCATAACACACAATATAAGATTACAGATTCCTGAAATGACGCAACTCACAATATGAAAAGATCGACGCTCTCGAATTTATCACAACGTGCACTCGGTGCGCGAAAAACACACGAAAACCGCTAAAACCTTAACTAAAATCGCCGTTTCGGGGCAATCGTCAAAACTAAAACCCGACTAGACAAAACCCCGGATTCGTGCACACTAATAGTCGTATAAGATGCTAATTATATCGCCAAAATAACACAATTAGATCACCTCCTAAAATTTTAGAAAAACTAGTAAGCGTTAGCATACCGATTTCAAAGTAAACGTCGCGAATTAACGATATCGCGATCGCAACATCGCTCAAATAACCATTCTAACCAACTAGATAGCCAAAACCCTAACTTAAACTCACTTATCCTACAACAAACCCTAATTAGGGCATCAACACCTCTCTTGAATTTTCAAAAACCAACCATTACAATGAAATTAATATTTTAAAATACTAATTTAACTTATTTAAACTACAAATATAACAACTAGTTTAGGATTTATACCTTATAAGAGTTGATTCCAAACTTCCACTAGCCTCCAAGGCACCTATTTTCTTCACTTTTCAAACAAATTAGGGTTAGGGAAGGGATGGATTAGGGTTTTGGTTTGAATTTGTGAAGGAAAAATGTGAATTTTTTATGGATTTTGTTGATTTTTTGTTGATTTTAGAAGCAAGGAAATGGGGAAAAAAAATGAGCTGAAGGAGGTGGCTCGGCCAGAAGTTGGAAGGTGGGGAAATGAGAGAATGTGTGGAAATTTCCACAAAGAAAATATCATCTAAGTCAATTAATGCATGTTACATCAAAGTTTATCAAAAAAATCCCTTTTTCTTTTCAAATTTCCAACCCCTTTTACCAAAACAACCAAACATGAAATAGTTTGTCAAAATTTTTGTTACCCTAAATTTTAGTTTATTATGGTTCCTAATTATGTAATTTACCCAATTAAATTTGTATTTATCACTAATTAAATGTATTTTTAAAAGCTTAAAATAATATTAAAAATAATTAATTAATGAATTTTTTTTAATTAACTAGAAAATTTTAAGTGGCATTTTAGTGACCATTTTATATTAATATCTTATCTAAATTTTGTATAATTAGGTCTATAATGAAAAGTACCTATTTTGACTTTTTACGGAAAAGACTGCAAATTTAGCCGATTACCGAAAAACTGCCTAAACGATTTTCGAAGCGTTACAATCTTTCCCCCTTAAAGAAATTCGGTCCCCGAATTAAAAAATTTAACTACGCGTACCTTCAAAAAGATGGGGATATCTCTTCCTCATCTCGACCTTGGTCTCCCAGGTGACCTCCTCGCTGTTCGGGCCACGCCAAAGGACCTTGACGGACGGTATAACCTTCGACCTCAATTTCTTCACCTGCCGATCCAAAATGACCACCGGCTGCTCGGTGAATGAAATATCACACTCTAGCTGGATCGTCTGGTGCTAAATCGCATGGGAAGGATCATGAAGGTACTTGCGGAGCATCGAAACATGGAACACGGGGTGAACATCGGGGAAACTGGGCGGAAGAGCTAACCGATAAGCGACTGGACCAACACGCTCTAGGATCTCGAAGGGACCAACATATCTAGGACTCAGCTTCCCTTTCCACCCAAATCTCATCACACCCTTCATCGGAGAGACCTTCAGGAAAATATGTTCGCCAACAGCGAACTCGAGTCGGCGACGGCGCCTGTCAGCATATGATTTCTGCCTACTCTGTGCCGCTCTCATCCTGTCCCGAATCAGCTGTATCTTTTCGGTCGTCTCCTGTACGATCTGCGGGCCCAAAATACTTCTCTCCCTGAGCTCTGTCCAACACACAGGCGATCGACATCTCCTCCCATATAAAGCCTCGAAAGGGGCCATCTGAATCGTCTCCTGGAAGCTATTATTGTAGGAGAACTCGATCAAAGGCAAATGACGATCCCAGCTACCACCGAAATCTAAAACACAAGCTCTGAGCATGTCCTCAAGAGTCTGAATAGTACGCTCCGACTGACCATTGGTCTGCGGGTGAAAGGCTGTGCTAAAACTAAATCAGGTGCCCAAAGTTTCCTGAAGTTTCTGCCATAATCGGCTGGTAAACTGGGTGCCCCGGTCGGACACGATGCAAGTCAGAACGCCATGAAGTCGCACGATCTCATCAATATAAACCTGGGTGTACTGAGAAAATCCAAAAGTGGTCTTCACTGGTAGGAAGTGAGCCGCTTTCGTCAGTCGATCCACAATCACCCAAATAGAGTTATACCCTCGACTGGTCCTGGGTAGACCCACAATGAAGTCCATAGAGACCTGCTCCCACTTCCACTCAGGGATGGGCAAAGGTTGTAACACGCCGGCTGGCCTCTGGTGCTCGGCCTTGACTTGCTGACAAGTCAGGCATCTCGACACAAAGTCTGTAACATCCTTCTTCATCCCGTCCCACCAGTAAACCTCTCTCAAATCACGGTACATCTTGGTGGAACCTGGATGCACACTGTATACTGATCTGTGTGCCTCTTTGAGGATATCGCGCTTCAGTCCCTCAGAATCTGGTACGCACAGTCGAGTCCCAAATCGAAGTATCCCTTGATCATCAATCACGAACTCAGAAACTCTGCCCTGCCGAATCTGCTCAATAATCTCTAAAATACGGGCATCGCCGGACTGTGCCTCGCGGATACGGTCAAGTAACTATGGGCGTGCTCTAAAATGGGCCAGCTGTCCCCCGGTAGGAGTAAACTCGAACTGCACTCTGCTGTCATATAAAATCTGCCAATCCGCTGTCGTCTGCATCTGTACTGCGCTCAAACAAGATAAGCTACCTCCGGGCCTCCTACTCAAAGCATCTGCCACAACATTCGCCTTGCCCGGATGGTGTAGAATCTCGCAGTCATAATCTTTCACCAACTCTATCCAACGGCGCTGTCTCTGATTCAGATCTCGCTGCTGAAAGATATACTTCAAACTCTTGTGGTCAGTGAATATCTGGCACGACTCACCGTATAGGTAATGTCTCCAAATCTTAAGTGCAAATACCACTGCAGCCATCTCTAAATCATGAGTGAGGTAGTTCTGTTCGTGTTTCCTTAGCTGCCGAGAAGCATACGCGATAACTCTGTCGTGCTGCATCAATACACAGCCTAACCCCACTCGAGAAGCATCACAATATACCACGAACCCGCCTGATCCTGAAGGCAATGCTAACACTGGTGCAGTAGTCAGACGAGTCTTCAACTGCTGGAAACTATACTCACATGCTTGGGTCCAATCGAAAGGAACCCCCTTCCGGGTCAACCCAGTCAGCGGTGCAGCAATGCGGGAGAAATCCTGGACAAAACGTCGATAATAGACAGCCAGACCTAGAAAGCTGCGAACCTCTGTAACTGATACCGGTCTAGGCCAATGCTGAACTGCCTCGATCTTCTTCGGGTCCACACAAATACTATCTCTCGTCACCACATGACCCAAGAAGTCGACACTGTCTAACCAGAATGCGCACTTGGAAAATTTGGCAAACAGCTGATGCTCCCTCAAAGTCTGCAATGTGATACGTAAGTGCTGCTCATGCTCCTCCCGGCTCCGAGAATAAACCAAGATGTCGTCAATGAACACAATGATGAACTGATCGAGATACGGCCTGAATACACGGTTCATCAAGTCCATAAATGCTGCCGGGGCATTGGTGAGCCCGAACGACATCACCAAGAACTCATAATGACCATATCGAGTATGGAAAGCGGTCTTCGGAATATCCTCCTTCCGAACCCACAACTGGTGATAACCTGACCGTAAATCAACCTTCGAGAAAAACCCTGCACCCTGGAGCTGATCGAATAAGTCATCAATGCGGGGTAGGGGATATCTGTTCCGCACAGTAACCCGGTTCAGCTGACGATAATCAATGCATAAGCGCATACTTCCGTCCTTCTTAACAAACAGGACGGGAGCACCCCAAGGTGACACACTCGGTCGGATAAGCTCTTTGTCCAGCAAGTCCTGTAACTGATCCTTCAGCTCTCTCAGCTCCGCTGGGTCCATCCGATAAGGCGGTATGGAGATAGGCCCCGTGCCGGGGATCAAGTCGATGCAGAACTCAATCTCACGCTCTGGTGGCAGACCAGGCAGCTCGTCAGGGAATACATCAGGAAACTCTCTCACAACAGGGACCTGGTCCAATGGAACCTCTGTGGAGCTAGTATCACAAACATAGGCTAAGAATCCCTGACACCCTTTCCTTAAGAGCTGACCAGCGCGAAGAGAAGAAATCAAGCCGGGAAGGGTAGCGCTACGATCTCCCTGAATAACAAGAACCAGCTCACCAGGAAAACTGAATCTGACTGCTTTCTCACGGCAGTCCACGGATGCATAACTGGTGGCTAGCCAGTCCATACCAAGAAGAACGTCAAAGTCTAGCATATCGAGGAGAATCAAATCAACTGAAGAATCTCTCCCCCCGATACGAACGGAACATGATCGGTACACGAAACGGGCAACAAACGACTCGCCTACCGGTGTAATAACGATAAGCGGCTGATCTAATAGAGAAGACTCTCGGCCCAACCTCGGTGCAAAGTACGTGGATACATAGGAATGTGTGGAGCCTGGATCAAATAATACCCGTGCATCAAAAGAACATACTGGCAGAGTACCTGTCACGACAGCATTGGATGCCTGTGCATCCTGAGGAGTCAACGCGAACACTCGGGCCTGTCCACCATTAGTAGCTGGCTGTCCTCTGCCTCTACCTCGGCCTCTGCCTTTGCCTCGTCCTCTCTGAACCGGACCGCCATGCCCACGACCTCTAGAAGCATCTGGCTGGCGTGGAGCATCATCAGGAGTAGGAAGTAGAGTTCTCTGAGGAGGTGGTGAGGGTGGTAAGGTCACATGCGGGACTGTCGCCGCGCCCTGGCATCCCATGGTACAGTTTCTGACACGATGGTACTGACTCCCACACCGAAAACATCCTGGCGACGACTGCTGGGTCTGTGGATATGAACCAAATAACTGACCTCGTCTCAATCCTCTGCCGCCACCATCTCCCGGAAATAATCTATCGCGGTGTCTACCCATCTGCCGCTGAGCTGGCGTATCAGTACGGATCCTCTTTGGCCCAGAAATGACCGGAGTCTCAGAAATACGCTCCTCCAAAAGTAAGGCTGCGTCCATCGCGGCTACGTATGTATCAAAGTGCTGGGTGCCGATGGAAAGGAATAGCTGTGTATCAAGCCCTCGCACAAACCTCTTTATTCTCTTCTCTTCTGTGTCTACTAGGTACAGAGCATATCGAGACAACTGGGTAAATTGTATATCATACTCCGACACCGTCATCCCAGGAGTCTTGCGCAGAGACTCAAAACTACGGGCTCGAGCATCTCGGACACTCTCCGGAAGAAAACGGGCAAGAAACGCAGCTGTAAATTCATCCCAGGTCATAGGAGGTAGACCTGCAGCTCGGCCTCTCTCTACTGAATCGTACCATGTCTGGGCAAGACCCTCCAGACGAAAACTCGCGAACTCCACCAATCTATCATCAGAACACCTCAACGAACGGCAAATCCTAGCCATCCTATCAAGAAATACCTGTGGGTCCTCTGTCGCATCCGTACCGGTAAAAACTGGAGGTCTCAATCTCATGAACTCCTGTAGTGAAACAGGGATAGTCGCAGTAGTAGCAGGAGTGACCATATGTGCAGCAGGTACTATCGTGGTCTGTGCGGTGGAAGGAACGTCCTCGGACCTCTGTGCCCGACTGGACTCAACTAAAGATCCCATCATCTGTCGCAACTCCTGCATGCCGGCCTCTAATCTGGTAATACGGTCTGGATAAGGCGGATCAATATGACCCTAAGGGGTAGGCGTATCATTCCGCTTGATCCTCGCCTCAGACGAGCCCGCTCGAATCTCATCCCTAGCGGCAGCCCGCTGAGCTCTCGTGGTCTTTGGTGGCATCGAAGCTGGAATAAGAAACAGGACCGATAAGAACATTGCAATTGAATCAAGGAATGCAAGGAATCAAGAAAGGAAATACAAGCAATTATGTCCTAAGGTCACTTAGGCGGAGTACCGTATCGTAATTATGCCGCGGATCATACCCACGCTACGCCACTCTACTTAAGTCACCTACTCCATCTACCAAGATCGTCCTACACTCAGAAAGGTAAAACCTACGCTCTGATACCAACTTTGTCACGACCCGAAAGTATGGAACGTGACTGGCACTTAGATTACGAGACGTCTAAAGGCGTAACGTAACCTAAGTCAGCCAAAGCCCAGAAAAATCTAAACCAAAACCAAAAGAGTGAAGGAAACCTTACATGAAAACGATTTTGAAATCAATTAAGTTGCATTGAACCCCCTTTTTTTAAAACATCAAAAATTTCCGAAAATTTCGGCAGAGTCTCCTTTGTAAATTCTATCCCCCAAAATGGGTACAAGATATATAACCTGTAATCACAAAATGGCATCCCCAAGCGGGAGCTAGCTCTTCGCCCAAGGCAGATCACAACCACACGCAATATATATATGTAATCTCAAGAAAAAGAGCATAAAGAAATGCGAAATGTAAGGAAACACAACGTCGGCTCAAGTGAGCTCGATCCAAAAGAACCCACATATACACAAATCTCTCAGTCTCATCACTAGGTCGAATATACAAATAAGAAGTGGTAGATGGAGAATACTAGATACAAAAATAGTACAAAAAGAGATAATAGGGCTCTCGCAACCCACCTACGAGCAATATCGCGAGTCTGAGCAAAAGAAGTCACTAACAAGATAAGCCGCCGCAACTAGGCTGATGAGTCCGACCTGCAAGACACTGTGGCACAACGGGGGTGAGTTGCCAGCTCATGAGTAGAATATAACATCTAGTAAGGCTATCGTAAGAATGCACGCAAATGCGTCACAGCATGTATGTCCAGATGTGATGTAATACCTGTAGTATGCATGCACATGTATGCAATGTCAATACTAAATCTTTAAGTGTTTTAAATGCTATAAGTTCCGCATTCTTGACTTTAGAGAAAAAAAAGAATATCTGTATAATAGCTAAATACCATCAAGAAATCATCTGAAACCCGTGTCAAGCATCGACACCAAATATGAAAAACACATCAGTCTCAATGTCTCACTGTATCAATGTCTCAATACATCGGGCTCCGTCAGTCCGGATCGACCCATATCATCAAATCTCACGACAACGGTCGGTATCCTCCGGATATCCGCCGCGCCAGACATCACCGGTAGGTAGTCTTCCCCTGCCAGGCTCATCGTCTACAACTCGATCTTCTTGCCCCGGGGTACCATACCGGGCCCACCATATACCCGAGACGGTTCATCCACTTCTCGAATCGGGTCTCGAAATCTAACAGAAAACATGAAAACTCATGGTGGACGACACATATATCACGAGAAAACTGCAACTTTGTTTTTAAAAAAAATGATAATTATGAGCTTTTGTTAAATTCTTGCGGTTTTCCCCAAAATCCAGAAATCGCAACAATACTGAAATCCTCAAGAAAATCATAATACTCAACATGTTGTATATGATAAATGTCTATGATATCAAGGTATGCGATGTGATTTGTGGCTAGAATTTATGTAAGTATGAAGATGATGCGAGGTATATACATGCTATGTGATTTCATATATCGTGTATAATACAAGTGGCGATACTAAGCTAAACAGGTTCTATGGTGCACGTGGCATGGCAATTACCAAAGGCGTATGTGTCACATGAATAGTGCGCGTGCAACAGGAGCCAATGGTAATGGTGTTCATGTCCTACGAAGTGATATCGCACATGTGTATATGAATATCATGCAATCTAGCAGACGATTAGCTATAAGGGTATGCAATGTGAATGAGGGGGTTAGCTAACTAACAATGCAAATCTTGCAAGAAATAAAATAATCCTAAGTAGGGGGCGCCTCGCGCCATCCAGACGATTCCCCCATAGATGAATACATCTACTCACCTGAAAATCTCGCTAATCCAATCCAACCACCGCCTTGCCTTTCTGCGCCGCGTCCGATGTTTCCGCGACCGATCCTAAAATTGCATAACACACAGTATAAGATTACAGATTCCTGAAATGACGCAACTCACAATATGAAAAGATCGACGCTCTCGAATTTATCACAACGTGCACTCGGTGCGCGAAAAACACACGAAAACCGCTAAAACCTTAACTAAAATCGCCGTTTCGGGGCAATCGTCAAAACTAAAACCCGACTAGACAAAACCCCGCATTCGTGCACACTAATAGTCGTATAAGATGCTAATTATATCGCCAAAATAACACAATTAGATCACCTCCTAAAATTTTAGAAAAACTAGTAAGCGTTAGCATACCGATTTCAAAGTAAACGTCGCGAATTAACGATATCGCGATCGCAATATCGCACAAATAACCATTCTAAACAACTAGATAGCCAAAACCCTAACTTAAACCCACTTATCCTACAACAAACCCTAATTAGGGCATCAACACCTCTCTTGAATTTTCAAAAACCAACCATCACAATGAAATTAACACTTTAAAATACTAATTTAACTTATTTAAACTACAAATATAACAACTAGTTTAGGATTTATACCTTACAAGAGTTGATTCCAAACTTCCACTAGCCTCCAAGGCACCTCTTTTCTTCACTTTTCAAACAAATTAGGGTTAGGGAAGGGATGGATTAGGGTTTTGGTTTGAATTTGTGAAGGAAAAATGTGAATTTTTTTATGGATTTTGTTGATTTTTTGTTGATTTTAGAAGCAAGGAAATGGGGAAAAAAAATATGAGCTGAAGGAGGTGGCTCGGGCAGAAGTTGGGAGGTGGGGAAATGAGAGAATGTGTGGAAATTTCCACAAAGAAAATATCATCTAAGTCAATTAATGCATGTTACATCAAAGTTTATCAAAAAAAACCCTTTTTCTTTTCAAATTTCCAACCCCTTTTACCAAAACAACCAAACATGAAATGGTTTGTCAAAATTTTTGTTACACTAAATTTTAGTTTATTATGGTTCCTAATTATGTAATTTACCCAATTAAATTTGTATTTATCACTAATTAAATGTATTTTTAAAAACTTAAAATAATATTAAAAATAATTAATTAAGGAATTTTTTTTAATTAACTAGAAAATTTTAAGTGGCATTTTAGTGACCATTTTATATTAATATATTATCTAAATTTTGTATAATTAGGTCTATAATGAAAAGTACCTATTTTGACTTTTTACGGAAAAGACTGCAAATTTAGCCGATTACCGAAAAACTGCCTAAACGATTTTCGAAGCGTTACATGTATTTTCTCCTTTGGAGTCATGAGAACTCCTAAGTGTGTGTTTTCTCTTAAGCGTCGTAAGGATCTCATAAGAGAATTTTTTCCCTTACAAGTCGAGAGAACTCGTAAGTGGTTGTTTCCCTCATTGTCGATATTCGACTTTGGAGAGTGTGGCCCATGAATAGTATGCAATAGTCCATTCTAGACCGACTTGCAGGGCCTCGGTGCTTAGGAAATAGGTCCTTATCTCTATTGCCTAAGGCTTTTCCCTACGAGTCGAGACGAATCGAGAAGTTCTCGCAAGGACACTAATTTCCTCACGAGTCGAGACGCATCGAGAAGTTCTCGCAAGGGTGTCCTAACGTCACAGTTAACTCCTGCTAATAGAAGTCTGTTAGGGTCTGTGGTACTAGGGTTTTTTACCCGTCACACCGTCGCGTTGGCCGATATATTCCCCGATATGCAATCTTGCTGTTCGGGTAGCCCCACGACTGTCGTGTCTCTGATCCCTTCGGGGGCTGGACAAGACGTCTTCAAGTAATCTTTCAGGTAATATTACCGTCAAAAGAGCAAGCGCTAGGAATATTCCATGTCGATTTTTACTTGAGATTAGGCTCAGTTTGGGAGCCCCGATGAGTTATGACCGCTCTGCGCTGGAGTGGGATGATCTCCGATGGTCTTTCAAGTCTCATTTGAGTTGCCGTCAAGACCCTGAAGCTAGGAATCTTCCTTTGCTTCATTTGTTGACATTGTGTCTGCAATATTGCAACGAATGTCGAGATTGTCTCTGGGTTATCTGTGAACTGTCGAGATTTGGAACTAGGGGACTTTGCCATGGCTCCATTTGTTGATGTCGCGTCTGTATCCTGCTGGAGGGAGAAAGAAAGCTGTTGTTGATCTCTAGGCTGTGGATGCTACTGTTGAGACTTGGAACTAGGGACTCTACCATGGCTCCGAGGTAGTCTCTAGCTTTTCCGTGAACCGTCGAGATTTGGAACTAGGGGACTTTGCCGTGGCTTCGTTTTGCTGACGTCGTATCCGCTTCTGGTTGGAACGAGAAGGAACAACATTGTTGATTTCTAGGTTGTAGGTGTAGCCATCGAGATCTAACTTCCCTTTAACGAAGCCTGGTGGGACAATGTGGTTCCCTTTTCATTTGTGCCCATGGATTATATACAGGGGTCAATGTGATCTCCTCTGCAGGGCAGAAATTTCATTTCATTTTTTTATTTCTTTCCACGATACTCTATCATTTTAGCTTTTACATCGCGAAAGTCGCGATTGCCTAATCATTTTGGCTATTTTTCACGGTGCCCAATCATTTCGGCTGTTTTTTCTTTTTACTCGCTGCTTTTTTATTGCGAGTTGCCCAAACATTTCGGCTATTTTTATATGCATATATTTTACTTGCTGATTTTTGTTGCGAGTTGCCCTATCATTTCGGCTATTTCATATGCATTTTTGGCTCGCTGATTTTTGCTGTGAGTATGGAACTTGAGATCTGATACCAATCTTAGTATCAGCATCGCTGCGGCTGGAATATGGGCAGGAGCGAATCATCATTTGCTGTGAAAGGACTTGGAATTTGATACCAATCTAGGCATCAGCATCGTTACCACTGGGATTGTTTCCAGGAGCGAATCATCATTTGCCTTTGTCGATTCAAACAAAGCTGGCTTAGCAAACAGGGTTAGGATCCTGTTGACTAAGGCTTTTGACTTCATGAGCCGTAAGGGTCTCATAAAGTTGTTTCTCCCTACGAATCATGAGAATCTCGTAGGTGTGTTTTCTCCTTAGGAGTCATGAGGATTCCTAAGTGTATGTTCTCTTATAAGTCGTAAGGATCTTACAAGAGTGTTTTCTACTTATAAGTCAAGAGGACTTACAAGTGTCGTTCACCACATGAGGACATTCCTCGTCGTTGGTGGGACTTGGTGGGGGAAAAGTTTATTTGTGCCCGTGGATTTTATACAAGGTCAATATTGAACTGCTTGTCGGGCAACTTGGAGAGTGTGATTGCTTAAAAACAGGTTCAGATCCCTGTAGCTTAAGGCTTTTGAATCCTACGAGCCATGGGGGTCTCATAGAGGGAATTCTCCTTACGAGTCGTGAGGATCCCGTAAGTGTAATTTCTCTTTAGGAATCGTGGAGATCCCTAAGTGTGTTGCTCCCTTTTGTGAGTCGTAAGGATCTCATGTAGGTATTTTCTCCTTACAAGATCGAGAGGACCTTACAAGTGCGCATGAATTTTTTTACGAGTCTGCGCCCTTTCGGGTTTTCACGAACTCGCCGGCAGTTCTGTTGCTTTTACTCACGGAGCCCTTTCGGGTTTTCATCCTTGCCCATTTTGCTTGTGGACGTACCTTTTTTTCGCACGATGAAACTCTCGAGAATAGTTTCGCCGCATGTGACCCATTTGTTTGCCGGTGGGATTTGAGTTGCAGTCCTCATCACTGGGACTTATAGACTCGCACTCCACTATTGCCGTGTTTGAGGCGACGCTGTTAGTTTTGGGACATCTCGGTCCGTTGATAGTTTAAAGATATCTCGGTCCGTTGTTAGTTTAAGGACATCTCGGTCCATGGCTTTTTGAGGCGAGGTTTTGCCGGATACTACTTATAGAGTTTAGACTCAGGAAGACAGCGAGCGGACACGAGCGTTGTCATCTATCATTAACCTGAGCCGTAACTTGTTAAGCGTAGTATTTCTTAAGGAACCGGCCGTTTAATTGCCGGAAAGGTCTTTCGCCGTGCATATTCATGAGCAAGTAGGCCCCACATTGGTAGACCTTGTCTATGATGTACGGACTCTCATAGTTCAGCTCGAATTTCTCCCATTTAGCACGATTGGGGATCATAGGTCTTTTTACGGCTAGCACGAGTTCGCCTTGGTGGAATATTCTCGACCTAGTAAATCTTTTGTATGAGCGCGCCATCCTTGCTTTGTAAGCCTCTAGGTTTTGCTGCGCCATGAGACGAGTTTCATCAAGGGCGTCTAGCTCCTCAAGCCGAAGATGGGCATTCTCTTCATCCGTTAGTTCATACCGAACTGCCACTCATAGAGAGGGTAGCTCTATCTCCAAGGGAAGTACCGCTTCCATGCCGAATACTAACGCAAATGGCGTTGTGTTTGTGGCCGTCTTGAACGTGGTCCGATAGGCCCAGAGAGCTTCATGCAATCTTTCGTGCTAGTCCTTCTTATTTCTGGACACCATTTTCTTTATGATCTTTGTCAAGGTCTTGTTTAAAGTCTCAGCTAGACCGTTAGCTCGGGGATTATAAACTGAAGAATATCTCCAATCTATATTATGCTGTTGTGCGAAGCGACCGATCTTATGGCTTCTGTAGGCTGGACTGTTATCCGAGATGATCCGTCGTGGAGTGCCGAACCGGTAGATGACATGTGTCTTGAAGAAATGGAGGATGTTCTCCGTCTTTACCTCTCTTAACGGTATTGCTTCTGCCCACTTAGAGAAGTAATCGGTTGTTGCTAGTATGAACCGATGTCCCTTAGATGATGCTGGTTTGATGGGCCCGATTATATCGGTCCCCCACATTGCGAATGGCCAGCTAGCCAATATTGGGTGTAGTGGATTCGGATGTTAATGGATGAAGTCCCCATGAATTTGGCACGAGTGACACTGCTTCGCATATTCGAGGCAGTCTTGAATCATCGTGGGCCAATAGTAATCCATTCTTTTGATTTTCTGCTTCATCTTTGTCCTAGATTGATGGGAACCGCAGAGTCCGTCATGAGTTTCTTGAACGACCCTTATTGCTTTTTCTTGTCCTAGGCATCTCAGCCACAGACAATCGAATAATCTCTTATAAAGAGTATTATTGACGAAGGCGAAAGATAGAGCTCGCTTCCTGAGCTGATGTCTTGATGACGCGTCTTCGGGCGTTCGATGGGATTTGAAGTAGTCTATGAAGACTTCTTTCCAATCCTTCGCCTTTTCTTCATCCTCCAATTGGAAGGCCTCTTGTTCGGTTGCTTCCTCTCCTTTAAACGTCTTCGGAGATATTTCTGCTGGCGCGAGAATTTGGCGGCTTTGCACAATGATCCTTATGTCATCGAGGTTTTCGTCGGCCAGTTCTTTAGCGAGCTTGGCTAACGCATTCGCCTTGCTATTTTCCGCACGCGGTATGCTTTCTAGGGTGTAGGAGGGGATTTACGTCAGCAGTTGCTGCACTCTTTCACCATACCTGATCAGTTCCCGTTTGCATGTCTGGTAGTCACTATTTACTTAGCTAACGACCAGCTGGGATTCTCCATTTATGAGGAGGTTTTCGATCCCCATGTTGACAGCAATCTCGAGACCTACTATCAAAGTTTCATACTCAGCCTCATTGTTTGTTCTCGGCTCCATTAAAGAAAGGGCAAAACGCATTATCCCTCTTTGTGGAGTCACAAAGATAAGGGCTACCCCGGCTTTAATCATGGGGTTGTTTTGCTTTCGTTTCTTCAAGGAGGACACTCTATCGAAGTAGAGTTCCCATCAGGTATCATTCCCTTCTTTCTCCCTGTCAATTGCGTCAAACGCGTGTTCGTTCGGCAACTCGCAGTTCAAGGGAGAGTCGGTAGGTATCGGATGCTCAGCGAGAAAGTCGGCGATGGCCCGGCCTTTTATTGCCTTGAGGGGTCGATATACTATCGAGAACTCCATCAAGAGGAGGGCCCATTTGGCAAGCCTTCCTATTAGCATGGCTCTTGACAACAAATACTTTAGAGGATCCACCTTTGATATGAGATGGATCTCATGTGCCAATGCATAATGTCGAAGCTTCGTTACTGCGAAGATCAGTGCCAGGCAATGCTTTTCGATAGGGGAGTAGTTATTTTCTGCCCCTAGGAGAACTCGACTCAAATAATAGAGAGCTCTCTCTTTCCCCCGGTCTTTCTCCTGTGCCCATAACGCGCCTAAAGAACCTTCAAGGGCTGTTGTGTACAGGTTGAAGGGATTTCTTTTGACCGGAGCGGTCAGTATCGGCGGGTTCTGCAGATATTGCTTGATTTCGTCCAGTGCGCTTTGGCATTTGCGATCCCAAACGAACGGGGTCCCTTTCTTCATTAGATGACTATAGAGGTGGCATTTGCCGGAGAGGTTAGCTATGAACCGCCGGATATACGCGAGCTTTCCTTGGAGAGACCGCAGTTTCTTGAGAGTTCTTGGCAAAGACATTTCCATAATCACCTTGATCTTTGATGGGTCTATTTCGATACCTTGATGTCGTACGATGAATCCCAGGAATTTTCCTGAGGATACTCTAAACTCGCATTTCAGAGGGTTCATCTTCAGGTTGTATTTCCGAAGGCGCTAGAACACTATCTTCAGATGCTCCCAGTGTTCCTCATATGATTTGCTTTTCACTACGAGGACGTTGATATAGCATTCAATGATCTCATATACAAGGCCATCGAAGATCTTTGTCATGTCCCTATGGTAGGTGGCGCCAGCGTTCTTCAGACCAAAGGGCATCACTTTGTAGCAGAATATGCCTAGCGGGGTCCAGAAAGCTATGTGCTTTTAGTTTTCAGGATGCATCTTGATTTGGTTGTACCCTGAGGATCCGTCCATGAAGGAGAAGACTTTATGGGTGGATGTGTTATCGATCATCAGCTCGGTAACAGGCGCTGGGAAGTCATCTTTCGGACAAGCTTTGTTGAGATCCCGAAAATCTACGCAGATGCGTACTGTCCTATTTTTCTTCATTACCGGAACGATATTGGCGATCCAATCAGGGTATTGAACTTCTTGGATGAAGCCGGAGTCGATTAGCTTCTTGACTTCGGCATTGATACTCATCTTAAGCTCGAGCCGCATTCTTCTTGGCGCCTGTTTAACTGGCTTGACGTCCGGCGATATCGCCAGTTTATGCACAGCTATCTCTGAATCTAATCCCGGCATCTCGGAATAGTTTCATGCGAAACGGTCTTTATACTGCATAAGCACGTCCTTTAACGAGGCTACTTGTTTCTCATACAGCAGCTCACTGACGAACGTTGGCCTTGGGTCGTTTGCCGTCCCCAAGTCGATTTTTTTTCAAGTTGTCTGCTGTGGTGTGTATCCCATCTTCCAACTCTTTTGGCGCTGGTGGAAATTCTGAGATCACCTCGTTCTCATCTTCATTTACGAAGCACTGGGGGAGGTCGTTCGTATTCTCATGCTCTCCTTCCTTTAAGAATGTTATCATATGGCAGGTACGAGCTCGTTTCCAAGCTCGATGCTAATCTAGACTCTCCCTCACAGTGTAGGTTGCTCTCGGCTCATGCTTTCGTAGCGGGGCTACCCTCTAACTGTCGGATAGAGAAAACCTGCTTTGCTAATACTGATCTTCAACCCAGTCTTTGAAGGTGAAGCAGTCTTCAAGAGGATGTCCCATTACTCGGTGGTAGGAGCAATAATCTGGGTGATGGACCTCGTTTATCTGTTCGGGGTATTGAGACTCCGGGAGTGTCATCATTTGATGCTTTATGACAAGACTGAATATTTTCCTTGTTTTGTCTTGAGAGAAAGAGTACTCTCGACCCATCTTCTTCATAAGAGACGGGTTCCGGCTGACTTTTTCTCGATCACGTGGCTTCTTGGATCCGCTTCGCTGTCTTTGAACGCCATTCCCGTTCTTCATCTTGCTGTTGTTTCTACGTCGGGCTTCTTTCTTGCCACGAGAGCGCACAGCGTGCTGGCGGTGAAATGCATCTTCGTCTTCTCCTTCCGTAGCCTGCTGAATGATACGCTGCGTTCTGGCTTTCTCGTAAATGGCCATCTCGCGGCTATGGTCATCCCGAACCTTTTGACCTACTTCTCTCATCATCTTGTCAATCTGTTCTTCGAATGGCGGGCTTGGTATTCTCACGGCGGGATCTCGCTCTGGTCCGACATCAACGCTATCTAGAAATGCATTCGCTTCTCCACCGGAGTTATTTATGACATGGCAGCCATGGAACCGCTCCCGCTTCTTGGACCGAACGTATCCAAGGCCAGCAGTCTTTATTCTTCCATTGGGCATCTTCCGCTTAGTCCTGGGAATGTCCCAAATCTTGTTATAGAACTGGGCTTGTCGAGCATTCTGTTTGAAGGGTATGCCTTGGCATCTTAATAGCCTTTTCAATCCCTCTGCGTAATATCTGGGCAGACGGATTGGTTGGAGCCTATCAAGCGCAAAATCGGCACCGTGCCATACTTCTTTCTCCACTTTAGTCTCCGTGGATTGGTAGAAAAGGATCGCCTTCTCACCTCTTTGCTTAGGAGGGACGTAGAAACTCTGCAGCTCTTGCACACTGTACGTATCAAGTGCATCAAGTTCTTTGTAATGCCGTTGTGGGACCAAGGTAATCTGTAAACTCTGGTCAGCTCCAGCAAAGGTCTGCATTGGCGAGCGGACGGAGAACACTGCGTTGGCCTCGTCCTCAGAGTCACTTCCAAAGATCAGAATAGGAGCAGATGATCCTGGCCTATTGCCTTAGGGTTGTCTCGAGTAGACCATCTCTTCATCCTCTTCGGTATCGCTTCCGAATATCAGGATAGTGGCGATGGCTTTTTGTTTATTCTCCAGTTTGCGACATCTTTCCATGTCTTCGAAGTCTGGTAAGAAGTACTTGGCGTCTTCATATTTGCAGACTTCATTTACGGAAAATGGGTTCAGCTCCCCTGTAACTGTTTACTCGAGGTTATCCTTGAAGTACTTCATACACTGATATTGTGTAGAAGGGATGATGTTGTACTCATGTAACCAAGGCCTGCCGAGCAAAGCATTGTAACAAGTCTTGGCGTCAATAATATGGAACTTGATGTCAGTGATGAGCAGCCCGAAGCGTAATTTCAGTATTACAGACTCGAGCGTTTGTGATGATTGGGAGTTAAAACCGGAGATGGTAATTTTATCCCGAGCCAAGTGCTGAACGTTCATGCAAATTTCCTTCAGTACTCTTACATTGAGAAGGTTGACGGAGGACTCGTTGTCGATCAGGATCTTTCATATCTTGATATCGTGCCCGGTTACATACAGTGGACGGTTGTGCTCGCACGTTCCGAGAAGGAGGTCTTCATCGCTGAAGGTGATATCAGCCGTGTGGACTTCTTCCAGCTTTTCCTTCATCTTTTCTTCCTCCAGGAAGGCTTGAAACTGGTCGGGCTCTTGTAACGCCTTGATTAGGGAATCTCGTGCCTCTTCAGACAGGAGAAGGGCATCCAAAATACTCAATTGTGAGGGTATCTTTCTCAGATGTGCCGGGACATTGTAATCCACCTTGTTCTTCCTGAGTGGGTCCTTGGCTGTGAGCTCTTCGACAACTCTATCATCGAGAACAATCTCCTCAAGGACTTTTTCCTTTCCTTTGTCCCTTTTGCCCGAATCTTTGTTTGAAGGTCTGAGATTCTTTTCAGGCAATATACGGTTACGCAGCTGAATGTTCTTACAGTTCCTCATCTCTTTTTCTTTTTCAGAGGTAGATTCTTTGAAGAGAGGGCCGAGGGTTATTTCTTCGTCAGAATCACTCCCGAAGGTAAGAACTTAAGGTTTTGCTCTTGTCGGGATGGCATCAACAATATGACAGTTACCGGTTGTTCCTTTACGCTCGTCTGTCGCACTTATCTGTTCCCGACGAGCTTTGCGCTTCATTTGCTTAAATTGTTGTCGATGGGCAATGTATCCCTGCCACCACTTCTTGAAGGCATTACACTTTTCGGTAGGGTGCGTGACCTCCCGATGGTATAAGCAGTAGTTCGGATGTACATCCGGTTCGTCGGGGCACATACTTTCAGAAGTATTTTCTTTGAAAGGTGGCAGCTTCATTCCCATTGACAGAGCTTTAGCGAACTGCTTCCTTATCTTGATTCTGCTCTTGCTGGTGGCAAGGGCACTTTGATCCGGTTGAGGTACTTTATGGCTTCTCATAACCGGAGCTTTTTCGGCCTGATACTGACGCTTGGCCTTTTCGTAAATGGCCGCTTCACGTTCTCGATCAGCTTTGCTTTTTTTGAAGAGCTTCGTTCAGCAGCTTGTCGATTAGGTCATCCGACGGTTCCATGGGTTTTGGTTCTGGATCCGCCCGCAGTTTCTCTACGTCAGGAGCCTCTTTGCCATTTCTCGATGAGTGAGAGATCATGTGGCAACTCTCTACACAATCCTCGGGTTCTTCCGAAGAATCGTTTCCTTCATCAATGTCACTGTTTCCGTTCTCAAGAACATGCTTGAAGAACTCTTCCAGTGTGACTGGGGTCCATGCCTCTTGGTTGTATTCCTCCAGTGCATCGATATATTTCTACAGACCCGTACGATAGCCGTCGAGCTGGACGGGCTTCTTGGCCTTCTTCTTTTTCTTTGAAGACTTCAGAGGCTTGGCCTGGAGGTTTTGTCCATCGTTACCAACTTTTGGCGTTGGGTACGGTTTCAGCATTCCGTCAATAATTTCAGGCTCCAGCGGGCTTTTCCACCTAATCGCCGGACATGCTTGAAGATCCTTCAACATTAGGACAAATTCCCACGGAGCTTCCTCTATAAATAAGCATGTTGCCCCTGGCGTGTCCACCTTCTTAGGAGTGTGCTGCCGCGGCGGGTTTACCTTCCAGTTTTCGGACAGCGCGAACTTGCCCTGTTGGTACTGGTCTTCGACTCAGTTTTTAAAGACGTAGCAATCTTCGATTGGATAGCCCACTGTTCGGTGGTATGGGCAGTAATTGGGATTGTTGACATCGTCCGATTGCAGTGGGCGTTTCGGATCCGTCAGAGTGATGAGCCTGTTGCACACCGCTAGTTCGAATAGTCTCCTCATTTTATCCCTGGGGAACGAGTAAAGCCGTCTCATCTTTTCTTCAAGGGGTCTTGGTTTGTTGCTTTGGCGAACAACCGGTTTCGGGTCACTCGGTTGTTGTTGAGCGTTGGCGACGAAAGTCGCTTTCCCTTTGCCCTTTTCATTCCAAAGATCTGTCTTTGAAAAGGACGGCCTATGGCCCATCTGGTCCATTTGGGCTAACTTGTCAATTAAGGCCTGGAAGATGGCCGGCTTGAAGAACATCATAAATTGGGATATAGTTGCCTGAGGGTCGAGGGTCCCCATGAACATGCCCACAGCAGGAGCTTCTTCTATGCGCTGTTCACACTTCGACCATAGGTTCCGCCAACGAATTGCGTACTGAACCCAGGTTTCTCCTAGCTTCACCTTGGCGTTGATTAATGTCGTGATCGGAGTGCGCTCTCTAGCACTTGCGAACCTTTGTGTAAACAGTAGCTCCATTTCTGTAAATGTCTTGATGGAATCATTCGGAAGCTCTGAATACCATTCAAATGCTATCTCTGCCAAGCTGCCGACAAATTGGCGAAGCAATAGTTTGTCATCGCCCCCGGTGTTACCGCACAAAGCTCTGAATTGAGCAACATGTTGATGCGGATTGCCCATCCCCTTATACACATGGAATTTGGGGATCGTATATCCTGGCGGGTACTTAATTTAGTTGTACCATCCTGGGTAAGGTCACCCAGTTCTAACGACCTGTCCTGCCGCTTCGTTCGCTTGATGAGCTTATATTTGTTGAGCTATGTAGTCATCAAGGGTACCTTTGGAGATCGTCTCCTCCCTGGCTGCTTATAAAGCCGGAGGAGGGTTTGATGTCTCCCCTCTGTCGTCTTCAATGATTATTGGAGGGTCTTCGGACGGAGGATCCGATTGGATCATCATCCCCACCATGTCTTGGAAGAGAAGCGCCATTTGTTTTATACTAGCCGCTTGTTCCGCGGCCTCTTTGTCTTTCTTTTCAAGGATCCTCCATAGGAATTCGGTATCAGTCTCCTGCTCCTGGAGTTATTCCGACGATGCTTCCGGGCTTTCTTTCCGTCCAGTAAGTGTGGCCATCCTTGTCAACATCTCCTAGAGCTTTTGTTGTTGCTCCTGAGCTTTCGTCATAGACTGTGTGAGTGGTCGATGACTCACGGAAGCACAACTATCCTCTTTTTCGGATGCCATGTGGACGGTGTGCACAACCATGCCCCCAGACTTGGGGCGTTTGGGTCCACTGCTTTTGATATTTGCCGCCGGCATGGGGATCTTCTCCGGCCTTCTCCTTTTATGGGAGGTCGAAGTTGAGGGGGTCGTTGTGGCAGGCACCCATGCAGATGATACCTTTCATAGTATGGCGGAGGGATGGTCCTCCTCTTGCCGAGCCTTCGTCTTCTTCTGCCGGCGAGAGTAATCTTTGTCAATTACAGAGTCTTGGACTTTCCGCCAAACTCTGTGGATCTTGGAGGATAGCCGCTGAGGAGGCTGTTCCGGCTTCACCTGTGTTGTGTTTTTGACAGGCGGAGGAGAATTCTTCAGTATGGCGGTTAGAGAGTTCTTGTGCACCCTTCTGAGCAACTCGAAGCTGTTCCCAGTTGGAACAGCAGCATCAATTTCCGTCATTGGAGCTGGTGGGGTAAGTCCAGAGGGGGAACTGCCCCCAGCCTTCCTTACTCGGCGCCAGTAGCGACGTCGAGCATGTCTTGCGGATGTGATCACCTCAGTTGTAGAATCGACCTCGTTATGCCCTTTGCTTTGATAAGAGGTTGCTGTTGGTGCCAACCTCACCCGACGCAGGAGTTGGAACGGCCAGTCTTGCGAAAACCGATCCCTTAGCAGGAGAAGCCCCTTTGATGACTTCGTTTACCGGAGCTGGAATTGCTATCTATTTCGGGATAATCCCTTCAAGTATTGCGGGTCTCTTTATGAGACCAGTGGAGTTTTGGCTTAGCCTATCGAAGACTGAGGCGGCAGCCTTGGATGACCCGTTGAGAGGGGCCATGGTGGTTGCGAGCCGATTAAAGAACAACTTCTTTGGGGCTTCTTTTGATGGCATTGAAGCATTGAAGTCTATTGGCGGGAGAATGGTCTCAAAGAACAATCTAGTGGTGGCCTGAGTTACCTGTTCCACCGGCATTGCAAATATGGAGGCCGCTTGGGGCCCACAAGTCACTCCTCCGGCGGGGACAGAGCAAGAGTTGCTGTTGCAGTTACACTTGGAAGCCATCGATCTTCTTTTCTTCTGCATAGGAGCAAGACACCAAATCTTAGTACCTCGAATCCAGGAGCAACCATATTAAACCGCGATTCGTTCGTGAACATAACACATGAAGTGTGGAGTGGAAAGAGGAAAAGGTCCCACCGGGCGTGCCAGAATTTGTTTACCGCCGAAAATAGAGACGAAACAGCGTAGGTCGTCTTGCCTGAATTTGGGGACAGATGCTATTTGGGTTTATCCTTCCACCTCTCCGAAGATGCCAAGTTGATTTATGGCACCGTGTATCGGAGGTTTGGACGGATACGACCGTTGTAGCGGACTTCGTCAGATTCCCCCTCATTGTGAGGGGTTTTTTGATTATGGGGACGCTTTTCCCTGCAGGCGCAAACCCCTGCAGTTAATTACGTTACTGCATAGTGATAACCACTTTCTCCTGCTCCAGATGTTCACTTCGAGTCGTGTGTGTTTGTTTTATTTTTGGTTGTCCGTGGATTGTATACGGAAACTAATTTGTGTTGTCGCCCGTAGGGCGTGGATTAGTCCAAATCCGTATTTTCTTAGATTTGGATTTGGTTTGATTTAAGGGTCGTTAACCTTGTTTGAGATTAAGATCAACTTAAATATTTGTTAAGTATACGTTAATCCGATATTGGACTAAGATCTACTTAACGGGGGTTTGGGATCATTTTTGATCCAATGAAAGAGCATTTGGTCTCTATCGTTTTAGTTTAAGGACATTGCGGCCCACAGCTAGTTTAAGGACATCATGGTCCACAGCTAGTTTAAGGACATCACGGTCTGTATTGGGATGTGTCTGTCCATTTGAGAGTACACTGAAGAATTGTTGGTTGTCGGGACCCACCACTTCTCTGAAGACGCTGAAGAATCACAACGACATTTATCAAAGGTGTGAGGAGATGTACCTTTGAACCAATGTCCGTTGGAAGATCAATAGTCGTGTTTAGGATTAAGACCAATTTGGAAAAATTATGAGCACATGGAATCGGTTGATCTGAATTAGGGACTTTTGGTCAACTTGGACTCAGCCCACTCAGTCTTTGAATAAAGTGTTAAACACTTGTTTGGGCTCAATCTCTTTTCTGTGCAAACAGTGCTGCGCATTGATATGGGCTCTGACGCTCACCCATTTTTTGTTTTTTATAGAGTGTTAAACACTCTTTATGGCGCCCAGGTGCAGAACACGTGAGGCGCTTGGCGCTGAGTGCCAACCACTGAGTGCTAGGCACTACTTGTTGAGCAGTGCCCACGTGAGGGGAACATGGGGCGCATGGCGCTGGGTGCCAACCACTGAGTGCTAAGCACTCTTTATTAAGCAGCGCTCACGTGAGGGGCACGTGAGGCGCTTGGCGCTGGGCGCCAACCACTGAGTGCTAAGCATTCTTTATGAAGCAGCGCGCACGTGAGGGGCATGTGAGGCGCTCGGCGCTGTTTCTTTCTTTGTGCATTTTTCTAAAGAGTTCGATTCTTTATTCTCCCCTGGATCTTCAATCCCCAAGAACAAATTCATCCCTACGAGAATTAAATTCTTATTTGTTAGAAACTTGTCTCATGGATCTCAGATCCAGATAAAGAACTATGTTCTTTTATGAGGGTTAAAGCTTTAGATATGCAGCTGAGATGTTCTGATCTCTATTATCTTTATTTACCTTGAAGAAAGTTCTTCTTCCTTCTTCTCTCTTAAAGATTTCTTTTTGGCTTGCTCTTCTTTTTTGAACTTGAAGTTTAGGGGGGGGAGGTTCTTCCTGTACAAGACTTGAAGTCTTGGGGTCTTTATATAGTGGAGGCAAGTTTGTTGATTTAGTTAAAGAAATCTCTCATTGAGAGATCCCTTGATTGATTCGGGGATTTTATCCACCGTTGGATCTTTTATCCAAGGACTTCTGTTTTATAGAAGATATTTTTCTTGTTTTTAACAAGATTGGGAAAATATTTTCCATACAGAGCTTATTCTTTAGCTTGGTGATTTTTAATCACCATTGGATCTTTAATCCAACGGTGCTCTGTTTTATAGAGCGTAATCTTTCTTGTTTAGAAGATTGGGGAAAATATTTTCCCCTACAGAGCTTATTCTGTAGCTTGGTGATTTTTAATCACCATTGGATTTTTAATCCAACGGTGCTCTATTTAACAGAGAGAAATCTTTCTCGTTTAGAAAGATTTGAGGAATATTTCCTCAACAGAATTTAATTCTGTATTTTGATGATTTATCATCTCCGATGGATCTTTGATCCAACGGCAGAGAACTTTAAGTTCTGGCGCCGGCGCCCTCATGCAAGGCACGTGAGGCGCTGCCTCAGAGTTTTTAACTCCTGGCGCCGGCGCCCTCGTGCAAGGCACGTGAGGCGCTGCCTCTTTTCAAATTTTGAATAGAGGCTTGCTCTTCTATTATTGGGGGGAAACAGCTGCGTCAGACTCTTTGGAGGGGGCATCTCCATGATGACCTTTATCTTTGATGGGTCAATTTCGATCCCTCGATGTCAGACTATGAAGCCCAGGAATTTTCCTGATGACACGCCAAAAGCACACTTTAGAGGATTCATCTTCAAATCGTATCCCCTCAGTCTAGTGAGAACAGTTTTAAGATCTTGGATGTGATCGGCCTTGGCTTTAGTCTTGACGACCAAATCATCAACATAGTGTTCTCGCCAAAACCTTCGGCCAAGAGCTATTTGTTTCTATTTACACCGGTTTAAGTTTTGTTTACAGATATGTGTAAAATCGGGCTCATTCATATACACACACATCAGAAGAAGAACAGGTGTTCAACGACAAAAAGAAAGCTTTTAATTGAACATTTTATTCTAGAGGAAATAGATCACCATATATGGGATCAAAATTATAGGGATTCACAAAACTATGGATAAAATTCTCCAACTCCCTTTATTCCTTCTCCACCATGGAAAAGCGGCGATCTTCATGAGGAGTAGCTACCCATCGGTCAGCACCACACCCATCAGCGAAGGTAGACATGACGACCCGCTGAGCCCGTATCTGGCTTAGCAGCCGAACAGAGCGATCCCTCAGACCTGCGGTAATCAAAAGTGCCTCATGAAAGTACTCGATCTTGTTTTCCGCGGCGTCGAGCATTGCCGGAGTCATCTCCGCTGGATGAGGGAGATTATCATCGATCATGGACAAGAAGACCATCCGGAGCCAAATAGAGCCGACAGGGAGAGGAGATCCTCTCCGAGTCAAGAGCTGGTGCAGCACCGTGTCGCATTGGTTATCCGTAAGAGTAGGGCTCACCAAGCGTGTGACAAAACGAGAAATAATTTCCTCGATAGGCACCTCCCCTGGCTGCCGGCGAGTATGTGGACGATTACAAGCCATAGCTCTTCTCTGTTAAAATGATTCTCTGAAAATGAGAGAGAAGAGAAGCATTGCTTCAGATTATGAAGGGAGACATTTAAGTCTAGGCACAGAAAATGCTGTGCATGATGGAACTGTTTCCAAGCTCTGGGAAAGAGAAGTTTGACTCAGGAAAAGCGGAGAAAGAAGGTAAAAAGACACCTTCAGTAATGAGGCAGTGCCTCACATGCCTTGCACGAGGGCGCCAGCGCCAAGAGTTAAAAACTCTGAGGTAGCGCCTCACGTGCTGTAAGTCGACGTTAGACACCCCACATGATGCGGGGAGGCGGAATAGGTAAAACAATCATTTTGTTTAAACTAACATCGACTAACTTTACGGATCTTTGCTAAACCCTAACTAACAACTATCTAGAAGTGATTAGCTACTATGATCGATGATTATACATAGAGATTCAAGTCCTTCTTGTCTTTGTAGTTCACCTCCTCGTCGGCCTCCTCGATGTGATAGAAGATCCACCCGAGAGCTCCTTCTCCAAGCTTTCACCTCTCACTTGAAGTAACTAGGTGGCTATGAGTGCTAATCAAAGTAACCTAGAGGATATAGAAGAGGATTAGGGATCTATTAGTCTTGCTAACCCTAGGATCTTAACACATGAGAGGATTAGGGTTAGTTCTTTGAAGAGAGAGAGCTTGAGGAGAGAGAATGTGTGAGTGAGAATGATATGAATAATATCTCATTTGTGAATATATGAAGCATGATAATTATTAAATGAATAACATATGATAATATCAACCATGCTTCATTAACTCACTATGTGTGAATCATCTCATGAGTCATTAAGCAATAAATGCTTCATTAACTCATTTGGATGAATCACACCATGAGTCACTAATCCATTTAATGCAAATTCCACCTAAGCTCTCCACCCCATCTTTCTTCTAGAAGCTTCTCGACAAATTACGAGAATGCCCCTCCCATCCGTGAAAACACGGAAATACTGAGACTGTATAAACCCAATAATCCAATACTAGAATCTGGCTTAAACTAAAGGCCGCTAGTAAAAACTGTCCGAACATCGTACGTGCATAAATACACGTATGTGTCCGAACCCTGTCGTAAAACCATACGACCTCTATATCGTTTCGCCTGAAGCAGGGAAACTCTCTGTGTGGGACTCTAAAGACTCGACACTACGCTGGCAGTGGGTTTAACCACAGGCTGCAAGCGGCACTAGCTGTACGTAACGGTCCCCAGGTAGATGTCGATAAGAAGGCCGATGAGGAAACCCATCCGAACTCTTACTGAGCCTGATGTGACAATCTCCGTACAGTCTGTTCTGTTCGTCTAAGACTATCGCATATCAGGCCTAGGGGGGCGGCAAGCGTCAGTCCCCTAAAATCTGTATAAGTCGTGTCGGAGTGAAGCCCATTACACCTTGAGAAGCTACTAGAAAACCTACCAGTATATCTCGCTTGCCTTGACCAGGGACCTTGCGTAATGGCTTTCCAAACACAGCGCGATATCAACTCCCAATACTGGGAGAGACGAATCCTATCTAACCGCCACTACCTCCAAGTGCTTCGGGACTGCACCCAACTGTTACCTGTTTGCACGACTCCTTTGAGCCGTGGTAGGGTAGCAATCTAAGAACAGTGGGAACACACTCGAGACGAAGCAGCATTGTCAAGTCTGCGGACTATGCTGTACTCATGTCACCTGGGAACTGTTAACTGACGACGGGTATAATACCAACCAATAGTTCCCTGCGAGTCCTGTCCGGTGTACCCGTAACCCAACGAGCACCTGTATACTATCTCCAGTACAACGTACTAATGGCTGTGGGACATACCATTTCCTCTGCTGGGATGAGAAGCGTACATACTAGTCTACTCTGGAGTATCGATGCCCTGTCTCGATAATCCTACGACTAGGGACCTGAAAAAGGATGTGCTTGTAGACTACCCAGCCCCCACTAGTGTGACTGCCATCACAACGCTGGTAGTCAAGTAAGATCCTATGGGCTCTATCAATATGTATTCGCGATATGTTAAAAGAAACATATACAATTATTAAAATAGATATAAACCAAGTAGCATACTACTATGTTGAGCGAGACTGTTAATATAACTGTGAATATCCCAAGCTTCCATTAAGTAATATACAAGCTAGTAAGATACAATAATGGCCCCTAGGGCATATACACTAACACGTGCAAAGCACGAGAGCGCCGGCGCCAGAACTAAAAGTTCTCCACCCTTAGATCAAAGATCCAATGAAGATAAATCATCAAATTATAGAATTAAATTCTGTAGAGAAAATATCCCTCGAATCTTCCTAAACAAGAAAGGTTAATCTCTGTAAAACAGAGCACCGTTGGATTAAAGATCCAATGGTGATTAAAAATCACCAAGATACAGAATAAACTCCGTATGGGAAAATATTTTCCCAATCTTGTTGAAAATAAGAAAAGTATCTTCTGTAAAACAGAAGGTTTAGGATCAAAGATCCAACGGTGGATAAAATCCCCAAATCAGTTAGAGATCTCTCAATGAGAGATTTCCTTAACTAAATCAACAAATCAGCCTCCACTATATAAAGGACCCAAGACTTCAAGTCTTGTAGAGAAGAACCCTCCTATAAATTTCAAACTTCAAGACGAGAACGATTTCTCCTCAAGGTAAATAAAAAGAAGAGAGATCATAATATCTCCTCCATATCTAAGAGTTTAACTCTCACATCAGAAGAACTTAGTTCTTTTTCCAGATCTCAGATCTATAAGACAAAGTCTTTCACAAGTGAGAATATAATTCTCAGAGAATTGAATTGAGCAGAACAGAATTGAATTTAGCACTCAACGTCTGGCGCTCAGCGCTGAGCGCTCCACGTGCTCCTCACGTGGGCGATGTTTAATAAGAAGTGCTTAACACTCAAAGTCTGGCTCTCAGCGCTCAGTGCTCCACGTGCTCCTCATGTGGGCACTATTTAATAAGAAGCGCTTAGCTCTCAAAGTCTGGCTCTCAGCGCTGAGCGCTCCACGTGCTCCTCACGTGGGCACTATTTAATAAGAAGCGCTTAGCTCTCAAAGTCTGGCGCCGAGTGCTCCACGTGCTCCTCACGTGGGCGATATTTAATGAGAAGCGCTTAGCACTCAAAGTCTGGCACTCAGCGCCAAGCACTCCACGTGCCCTTCACATGGGCGCTATTTAATAAAAATGTGCTTAGCACTCAGTGTTTGGCGCTCAGTGCCGAGCGCCTCACATGCTCTGCACGTGGGCGCCATAAATTATTTAACACTCCATATAAAAGAATATAAATAAAACAAAAAGAAAAAGGGGTGTCAGAACCCAAATCAATACTCGGCAGTGCTGATACAGAAAGGGGATCAAGCCCAAATAAGTAATCAAGTGGGCTGAGTCCAAGGTTGGCCATACCCCAAATTTACTGAGCCTATATATCTTCTTCTAAATTGGCCTTACTTCCAAACAGGACTAGCAAGTCCCTGATGAACATTCATTGGTTCAAAGGTACATCTCTTCACACCTATGATATGTGTCATTGTAATTCTTTAACGTCTTCAGAGAGGTGGCGGGTCCCGACAACCAGCAACTATAGACCGCAACGCCCTTAAACTAATAATGGACCGCAATGTCCTTAAACTAATAATGGACCGCAACGTCCTTAAACTACTAATAATGGACCGCAACGTCCTTAAACTACTACGGACCGCAACGTCCTTAAACTAAACCCTCACCTCAAAAATGGTGATTTGTGGACCGCAATGTCCCTAAACTAATAACGGACCGCAACGTCCTTAAACTAAAATAATAGAGCCCAAATGCTCTTTCGTTGGATCTAAATGATCCTAAAACCTTGTTAAGTAGATCTTCGTATAAAATTAGACTAACGTATACTTAACAAACATTTAAGTTGATCTCAACCTCAAACGAGATTAACGATCCTTAAATCAAACAAACCCAAATCTAAGAAGATACGGATTTGGACTAATCCACGACCTACGGGCGACAACACGAATTAGTCTCCGTATACAATCCACGGGCAACCAAAGATAAAACAAACGCACACGACACGAAGTGACCTTCTGGAGCCGGAGAAAGTAGTTATCGCTACGCTGTAACGTAATTAACTGCAGGGGCTTGCGCCTGCAGTGAGCATCCCCACAATTAAAAAATCCCCTCACAATGGGGGGAATCTGATGAAGTCTGATACAACGGCCGCATCTGTCTAAACCTTCGATACACGGTACCATAAATCAACTTGGTATCTTCGGTGAGGTGGATGGATAAATCCAAATAGCATCTGCCCCCAAAATTCAGGACAGACGTCCTAACGTCCCGGTCACGTCTTTTGGCGGTGAACAGATTCTGGTATGCCCGGTGGGACGTTTTTCTCTTTCCACTCCACACTTCGTGTGTCGTGTTCACGAACAAATCGCGGTTTATATGGTTGCCCCTGGATTCGAGGGACTAAGATTTGGTGTCTTGCTCCGTGCAGAAGGGAAGATAAGATCAATGGCTTCCAGCTGCACCAACTGCAACAGCAACTCCCGCTCTACCCCGTCTAGAGGAGTAACTTATGGGCCCCAAGCGGCCTCCATCTATGCAATGCCGGTGGAACAGGTGACACAGGCCACCACTGGATTGTTCTTCGGGACCATGCTCCCGCCACTGAGCTTCAACGCTCCAGTGCCGTCACAGGAAGCTCCAAAGAAGTCGGTCTTCGATCATCTTGCAACTATCGCGGCCCCTCTCAACGGGACGTCCAAGACTACTACCTCAGTCTTCGACAGGCTGAGCCTAAGCTCAAATGGGCCCGTGAAGAGGCTCGCAATACCGGAGAAGGATACCCCAACTGTTTCTGCAGGTGAAGTCATCCAAACTACTTCCCTTACTCGAAAGTCGGCCTTCGACAGGTTGACCGTTCCTTCCTAGCGGATGTCAGTCTTTGACAGACTGGCACCAACAACAGCCTCTCCTCAAAGCAGGGGGCATGATGAAGCTACTCTGACGATAGGGGTGATCCCGGTTACACGACATGCTCGACGTCGTCACTGGCGCCGAGTGAGGATAGCTGGGGGCAGTTCCCTTTCTGGACTTATCCCACCAGCTCCAATGGTAGAAGTTGATGCTGCTGTTCCAACTGGAAACAGCTTTGAGCCGCTCATGAGGGTGCGCAAGAACTCTCCAATTGCCATACTAAAAAGTTCTCCTCCACCCGCTGAAAGTGTTACTAAGGCGAAGCCGGAGCATCCCCCTCTGCGGCTGTCCTCCAAAATCCACAGGGTCTGGCGAAGAGTCCAAAACTCTATGATCGACAAAGACTACTCCAGCCGACAGAAGAAAACGAAGGTTCGGCAAAAGGAGTACCATCCCTCCACTATGCCGCGAAAGGTGTCGTCTGTAGGGGTGCCTATTGCAGCTCCCTCAACCTCGACCGTCCATAAAAGGAGAAAGCCAGAGAATCAACCACCACCGTCGATAAATTCTGAGTGTGATGGATCCAAACGCCCCAAGTCTGGAGGCATGGTAGTACACACCGTCTACATGGCTTCCGGAAAAGAGGAAAGTCGTGCTTCATACGGTCATCGACTACTTACACGGTCCGTAACAAAGGCTCAGGAGCAATTACAGAAACTCCAGGAGATGCTAACAAAGATGGCCGCACTTACTTGGCAGAAAGAAAGCCCAGAAGCTTTGTCGAAACAACGCCAGGAACAAGAAACCGACGCCGAGTACCTACGAAGGATTCTCGATAAGAAAGATAAAGAAGCCGCGGAACAAGCGGCTAATATAAAACAAATGGCACTCCTGTTCCAAGATATGATGGGCATGATGATCCAGCCGGACCCTCCAGCCGAAGATCCCCCAATAATTATTGAAGTAGACAGTGGGGAGACATCAAACCCTCTTCCGGCTTTATCAGTAGCCAGGGAGGAGACGATCTCGAAAGCTGCGCTTGATGACTACATAGCTCAACAAATATGAGCTCATCAGGCGAGCGAAGCCGCTAGCCAAGTCGTCAGAACTGGGCGACCCTATCCAAGCTGGTACGATCAAATTAAGTACCCGCCGGGTTATACGATCCCTAAATTTCATGTGTATAAGGGGACAGGCAACCCCCATTAGCACATCGCTCAGTTCAGGGCTCTCTGCGGCAATACTGGCGGTGACGACAAATTGCTACCTCGCCAGTTCGTCGGCAGCTTAGCGGAGACGGCATTTGAATGGTACTCGGAGCTTCCGAATGACTCCATCAAAACATTCACAGAAATGGAGTTTCTATTCACCCAGCGTTTCACAAGCGCCAGCGAACGCACCCCGATCATGGTATTGATCAATGCCAGGATGAAGCCAGGAGAGACATGGGTTCAGTATGCAATTCAGTGGCGGAACCTATGGTCGAAATTAGAACATCATATAGATGAAGCTCATGCTGTGGGCATGTTCATAGGGACCACCGACCCGCAAGCGACTATATCCTAATTTATGATTTTCTTCAAGCCGACCCCTTTCCAGGCCTTGATTGACAAGCTGGCCCAAATGGACCAGACAGGCCATAGACCGTCCGCCTCGAAAACGGAGCTTCGAAATGAAAAGGGCAAAGGGAAAGCGACCTTAGTCGCCAACGCTCAGCAACAGCCGAGTGATCCGAAACCAGCTGCTCGCTAAAACGATAAACAACGATCACTCGGAGAAAAGCTGAGACGTCCTTACTCATTCCCTCGGGATAAAACGAGAAGACTGTTTGAACTAACGGTGCGCAACATGCTTATCACTCTACCAGATCCGAGACGTCCACTGCAACCGGGCAACATCAACTATCCTAATTACCGCCCTACCACCGAATAGTAGGCCACCCAATCGAAGATTGCTTTGTCTTCAAAAACTGGGTCGAGGACCAGTACCAACAGGGCAGGTTCGCGTTGTCTGAAAAATGGAAGGTAAATCCGCCACAACCGCACGCTCCTAAAAAGGTGGACACGCCGAGGGTATCATGCTCATTTATAGAGGAAGCTCCATCGGAAGTTGTTCTTTCAAACAAGACTAAGAGAATGCTGAAGGATCTTCAAGCATGCCCGGCAATCAGGTGGAAAAGCCCGCTAGAGCCCGAGATCATTGAGAGGATGCTGAAACCGCGCCCAACATCGGGAATTGGTAACGATGGTAAAAACACCCAAGCCCAGCCGTCGAAGTCTTCGAAGAAGAAGAAGAAGACCAAAAAACCCGCACAGTCCGACGACAAACGCACGGACCTACAAAAGCATATTGATGCGCTGGAAGAATATAACCAGAAGGCGCGAACCCCGGTCACACTCCAAGAGTTTCTCAACCATATCCTTGAGGGCAGAGATAATGACAATAATGAGGGAGAAGACTTGTCAGAAGAACCCGAGAATTATATGGCAAGTTGTCACATGATCTCTCATTCACCAATAAATGACGAAGAAGCCCACTCAGCGTTAGAAGATAACATAGAGGAGCTGGGGACAGGATCGGTACCAAAATCCTTAGAACCGTCATATGAGTTGATTGACATGCTGTTGAACGAAGCCCGTCAGAAGAGCAAAACTGATCAAGAGTGTGAAATGGCTATATTCGAAAGGGCCAGGCGCCCGCATCAAGTTGAAGAAGTTGTGGTAGAGATGAGTCGCAAAGCACTCCAATCAGATTGAAGCACGCCCGCGGCAGAGAAAAACATGCTTATGACAAGGAAACGGTTCGCTAAAGCCCTGTCAATGGGAATGAAGCTGCCATCTTTCAAAGGAGATACTCCTGGCGGTATATACCTTGACGAAGCGGATGTACATCCTAACTACTGCTTATACCATTAGAGGATTGCACATCCTACTGAAGAATGCAAGGCTTTTAAAAAGTGGTGGTGATTGTCAAGGTTTTTCTATGCGTGCTCCAATTTTAATTACCGCAATCAAGACGGTTTTGCTTGGTAGCTAGCCGGTTGAGTACGGGTCGATCCACAGGGAGATGAAATCCTTTTCTTTATGTTTTAACGAGTTAAATCCGATTAAGTCGGGTTTTGTTTTAAGATCTATGAATGAGATAAAAGATGATAAAATGCTTGCTAGGGTTAGGATTAGGTTAATTTGAGTTTAGGAAATTCGTACATCTTTCAATGCCTTAGTTATGAATATCGGTGTTAAGGTAATCAGCAACAACGGGGATTAGGACGACTAGGAAGAAAGTTACAAGTCTAAGCTAGGCTTTCCATGCTTAGTTTCTTCGTTTTGGTCCTTGTCCGTCCGTTCTTGTCTCTTAGCCCTAATCTCCAATTAATTCAACCACAACCGGTCTAACTAGGGAATCACCGCTATCATGTAGGATAGGATGCCGTAGTGAGCGGATTATGGTTGAATTAATTGGAGTCCGTATTTTGAAGTGTTGGGCAAAGAAAGGAGTGAGAGAGATTTCCTTCTCTCAAACCTTCCTTCTCCTAGCCCTAACAAGTGAGGAATTACTCACCCATTAAAAAAAAGATAAAAATATAAAATTCGAGATAAGAAAAAAATGCAAATTTAATTCTATAACTACGTTTACAAATAGAAATTGCAGATAATAAAACGCGATAAAAAAATGCGAGAAAGATAAAAAGAACTTACTTTTATTGATACCTATTAAAAGCTCGTTACAATGGAGAATTAAATTCTAGATCTAGAAATAAAAAAAAATAAAATAAAAAGAGGCATAACAATTTGTCTTTGAGCTCTCCTATTTATAGATAAGAAGGTTTACATTCTGATCCAATCACTAATTTACAAAACTACCTCAAGAGAGCCGAGTCAAAGCACCGACACTGCCACCGACACGTGCATAACATGTCCGAGGTTCCGAGGCAGAAGTGCCTGTTTAACCGCGTTTCCGCGGCCGTTTGGTGGAATCATGGGGCCATCTCTTCAGGGTTTCTCCATGTTGCTTTCATCTTCTGTTTTATTCACTTGGTTTCTCAGAATCTCTTCGATCTCCTTCCAGATTTTCCACAGTGCAGAATGATATGGACTCTTGCCTTGAGCTCCGCGTTGAAGTCTTGGATCTTGTGCTGCCTTTGTGTTTTGTGCATTGAAATGCCCAATGATTTTCCATTTGTTCCTTGAACTGGTAGGCGGCATTATACGGATAGTGTGCGGAAACCCGTATTTCTCTGTTTTTTGGTCATAGTCCCACATTTGTTGCGACTTTTCATGAATTTCACTGTAAAGAGCTGAGAACCTGTAACCTGCAACTATTTAGCAGACATGGATCAAAAGTACCTACTTATATGCAATGTGATTAAGAATGGGCGGTATAAAAATGCAAAAATCTGATATGAACAAATACCTCCAAACTTATCTTTTGCTCATCCCGAGCAAAGATAATTTTATTCTCAAAAAGTCCTAATCTCACTTTCACAGGGAACGCAATTGCACTGAGCTCGTGCAATAAGCCGTTAAATCTCTAGGTGTCCAAGTAGGAGGAGAGTTGTCTCCTGAGGGTTTTCAGTGGATACTACCCACAAAATCCGATCAATTTGGCCATTCACTCTAATTCTTCAATTCAGATATTCTAGTAAGAAATTCTATCATTTTCAACTTAGAAATCATTAACTCGTATTTTTCACACTCCCTTTTCATTTAACTTAAGATCATATATGTTTTGCAAATTTATAAAGCTTTCAGCATCTTTTGAATTTTCCTTCTACGGTGCAATCTCAACTCAGGAATTTTTATCATCTTTACTGAAGATATAAGCCCTATCTTTTATTCCTATCTCTTATCCAAACCCCAATCATATACCCCTACGTGTGTGTAATTTTTTTATCCTTACATTTGGAAATTCAATTCAAGCTATCATACTCTTGTCCATCGTCCAAAGTACTTTTTAGTTGGTGATGAAATTGCTCACACATTCTTCATGCGACCGTTAATACTTCTTGAGGTACTAAACGACCGATTACAAAATGTGCTTGCGCATTTAGGCGTAATTTCTCGTCTTGTAATACCTAAAACTTAGCAGTGACTCCCAAACCAGTTGGTATAAGGCACTAGGTGATAAAGCACCTTCGCTATATTTTTTATTTATGCCGTCTTAAGTAATTACAAAACCAGTGTTTATTTTTTTTTTCTTTCTTCACCACTTATATTTTTATTTTATTTTCCTTCATACTAAGGCTTTAGACAAGAGCATTTTAAGGAATCCTCTACCATCCCAAGTTTCAAGATGTGTGTAAGTGCGTGTAGTAGGGTATATATTTTCAGAATTTAGACTTAAGGTTCAGAATTTAATTTTCAGACTTACATTTCAAATAAAAATTTCAATACTCTTCCCTTAATTTGATTTAGCCTAAGACCTGAACTCAAAATTTGCTTATTTCTAAATAAACTGCAAGGACATATATTTTCTACAATTAAATTTTAAGAAAAGTTATTTTTAGTGTTTTTAATTTACTAAGTTTAGGATCCAGTTTTTCCTAACCAGTTAACCCTCATGTTAAACTTGAGTCAAATATGACCAATATTGAAAAAAATTATATATATATATATATATATATTTTATTTGTTTTAAAAATTTTCAATGTTTTTTTTATATTTTTATTTTTATGTTTATATATATATATATATATATATATATATATTTCTTTAGAGGCAATGAGGATTTAAATATGCAAAGAAAAACAAATATGTACAAAAAGTAAAAATGCGGATGCAATGCAAAGATAACTATTTACAATCAACCTCCACCCCCAAACATATCGAAAGCAGTGTCCTCACTGCTCCCTGCAGCGTCTACTAGATGCAGCCTCACTAGTCTCACCCTCCTCCCGTCCCCTCGATCGTGATCGGGAACGCTCTTCTCTGCCAGCAGGGTGCTCATGTCCTGTTCCAAGCTCGTTATACGCTGATCAAATTGCGTCATCATCCCTATCATTCTTTCCACCCCCTATGTGTTCTTCTAAGCAAGCGCGCTTGCGCAGCGGGGGTAAGCTCTTCATCGCTCGCGGTTGAGCTCGAGCTGGGTGTCTTTGCGGGCACGTCTTCAGCCGGCTCGGTGCGTGACCATAGATCATGTAATTGTGTGTATGACGTGGAGACACCCTTAAGAAGGGGTCTAATGGGAATCCCACCATGCATATAAAATTCAAACTCCTCCACAGGGAGAAAATAGCGACACAGTTGTGTCACCAACATAGGGCATGGATAGTTGGCAGCCCTCTTGTCCGCGCCAATTGAGTGAAGCAATACAGTGCACATATCGTAATTAGGGTTTCGAGTCATTAGTGTGTGCACTATATGTAGGGATCGTGTGAAAAAGGTTGTGTTGTGTGAACTTCCAAAAATATTATTTTGTGCCCAACGGTACACAGTTAAGACGTTCGCAAAAAACGTTCGGGCCTGGATGCCTTTTCGTGGCTCCCTAAAACAGTCGTTTCCCATCAAGAGTAGGTAGTCCTCAAATCGGAGGGGTTGATCGTGAATGGGGAGTCTAGGTATTAAGGTGACTTTATGGATGAAATCCCTATCAATTATTATTTCCCTATCCCCCATATTAATCTAATGTACCCGTATTGTGCAAGACAACCCTCCTACATGCATTCATAAAAACGGGTGACAAGATCCGAATGCGCGAAGGCATTCGGATGGTTAAATAGTAAAAAGTTCCATCCGCGCCTTCGGATCTCATCACCGAAGTAACTATCATAAACAGTGTGTGCAAACATTTGGGAAAAATCTCTTTCATATTGCAGTGTAGGTGCCATTGCAGAGAGCAAATGGAAAAATATGAACTTTACAGAGAAGATCAGAGAGGTGCAAACCTCCTCTGAAGATTTCAGAGAGCGATGACACCAAGCGGCGGCGGAAGCGCGGCAATGGAAGGACTTCGGCGGCGGTTGCGCGGCTGGCTGGAGATCTCTCTCTGCACTTTAAGAAGCGGCGGCTAGGGTTTCTGTCAGGAAAAAGTTAGGGCTCGGGAGCTTTAGAAAGAAGGGTTGAGGCTGTATTTATAGGGGTATTGGTTATTTGTACAAAAGCCCTCTTAAAAAGAGGAATTTAGTTTGTAAAGGAAAATTTGTATTGTTTTTTTCTTTTTTTTAATTAATAGAACTGAATATTTACAAAAATACCCCTCGAAAATTTGAAAAATATTTTTTTATATTTTTATATTTTTATTTTTATATAATGGTATATACATACCTCCAAACTTATTTGAAATAGTGTTTCCACTGTTTAAGCGGTGAAGTTCAGGATTAGGGGGGAAAAGAGAACAGTATCAATCTATACAAGGCCTTACACATGCTAAAAGTGAGCACCGACCATTCAAAAAATTTATCGTTATAAAGCGGCGGTTGGTGAAAGAATATGGCGAGGAAAGAAATGGAGAGTACGCGAGACCGTATTGGGATAGAAGTGGAATGCGGTCTCGGTATATGAGAAGAAGAATGGCGGAAGGGAAAAAGAAGTGGAATACGAACTTGAAGGTGGAAATGATTTGAATAAATTAGTATCATCTGTAATGTTCGATGTGAAAAGATGGATTGTACTAATCTATCAATATAGCGAGAAATTGGGTCAAATCTCTCAAGATTCGTGAGAAAACATGGGTACGCCGAACTTGGTAAACCAGACATTAGAAATGAAAGTGATACAGTTTCTTGCAAGGTCGGAACGATGGAGGGAAGTGATCAAGGAAGGGTATCAGTTAAAGGCTCAGGAGGGTGTACACAGTCAGTGGAAGGGACATGATGAATTGGAAAATCCGACTCATCAAGCAAAACTGGTTCATCCTCAATACTATCCTCAAAATTCCCCTCAAAAGTTATCTCATCCATGCATTTATCCAGACACATATGAAGTTCGGGAAAAACAGTTAATGACTCGGGATGATGAATTGGAGAGAGAAACTCATCCAAATCTGTGGGTTCATCATCCGAAATATTCCCAGCGTCAATTTCCCCAATCAAGTGAAAATTAATTTTTTTAGACACTTCATCAAAAGCATGAATATTAATCAATTCAGGTTCTAGAGTGGAGGTGTAGATGTCAAAAAGATTGTTGATGGTTTCACTCGAAAGGGACCCTTCATATTCAGGTAAATCAAACACTACAAAGTCGCACAACTCATTAAACGTTTTATCTTCAACTGGTGAATCATTTGGGACACTTGATAGACATTCAAAATTGGAGTTGTGGGATTCAATTAGGGATGGGTAGGTTTGATTTGGAAGGGTGCACAGCTCACTCTCTCCACTCAAATTCTCAATCTGTCCAACAGCTTCATCATACATTGGAAAATTTGGAGCTAGTTAGAAACTAGCTACCGGATCACTAGGTTGTATGAGGGCGGCCATGGACGCATTCAAATCCATCATCTGTTGGCATGACGCTACCCTAAAGTCTTCCAACGACTGTTCCAGACTAGACATGGGTTGTGAAGGGGTTTCAGTAAAAGATTCAAAGTTGTTTGGATACTGGAAACTCCCAAATGGCTGTGTAGAAGCAATGTCTAGGGCAGGTGCAAAAGTCGGGTGGAACTGGTAGGAATTGAATGGTTGGACAGGAATAGGATCAACATTTGGATAAGAAGGTGAATGGAATTGTTGATCCAAAGAATTCGCAGTGGTGAAAGGAGTGAAAGATCGGTTACGAGATTGTTCAATACGTTTAGCAAGAGACATAGGTTTTGGGGTTACAACTGAACTCTCCAAAGGGGTATCAACGTAAGAAAGTGGTGAAGGTTGAAATGGTTGATACAAGGTGGATTGCGGAGTCCAATTGGTTGTCCTAGACACGTCTATCCGATCTTTCAAAGAAATTTTTGGCATGGATGGATCGTTCAATGTTCGGCCAAAGCAAGAACTGTAGGAAGTTATGTTTGGTTGTGGGTACCAAAGTTCGGCAAGAGTTTTGCGAGGTGGGGTACCCATGTTGGAAGAGTTAAAATGTAGGAAGGGAGGGAAGTGGTGAATTTATATATATATATATATATATATATATTATATTTATATGTTTTTTTAAAAAAAAGTTTGTTTTTGGAGTTTTGAAAATTGTTTGTTTGAAAGAATACGAAATTATAAGACTAAACTTTTCATAAGCACAATCACGATATGCACAACACACCTAGAGCTAGGGTCTTCTAAGTCCACTAGACTGCTCCTAACTGTTCCAAAGTGACAAGTTGTGAGATAACTCTCAAATCGTCTCTTCACTGCCAATTGTGGCCAAGTAAGCACAAATGAAGAAATGAGGGTTCCACTCACGAATCACCGTGAGACGGGCCTTTTAAAATTAGCTTTCTCACTTGTCTAGCCTAGGCACCTCAAAATCAAGTTTAGATAAACGATTGAATGCCCACAACCCTCCTCTGTCCTAATGAGCACGACGGTCTTTAGTTGGCCGAGTCAACATATTTTTTAATTAAACTCAAGGGTGATGCATATGCTTTTAGTGATTTTTGGGGTCTTAGGAAGGGTGATGAAATCCCCACCCAATCTGAGTTGGTGTTATAGCTACTTAAAAGTCCGTATTAGTTATGCAAAGCAGTAACAACCAAAAATCTAAAACACTTTCAAAAATTTTATTTTAGCTGCGGCGCAAAGAATCCTGCACAAAAATCAGTTTATTGGAGGGGAAGAGAATCTGTGCAAAGAATCCTGCAGGAAAATATTTCAGTGGAGTGCAGAGGAGAGGAGAGGAGAGGAGAAAAGAGATACTCACAGAGAGTTTTTAGTTGCTGACGTCACTTGTTGACCGTGGTTCCACGGTCAAACCCTTGCTTCTGCCGCGGTTCTGCGGCTTAACAGAAGGTTGACAACTTCAAATTTTGTCTCTGTGCTGAGTTGGTTTTCCTTTACCTGTTTAGATCCCCTGAATCTTGATTTGTTCACTGAGTTTGCTCCAGAACTGAAACAGAGTTTGCTCCAAGCCTGCACACCTGTACAAAAATAATCAAAAATAACAAGATGATTTTTTTTGTTTTGGTTTTTCAATATTTATATTTTCAAATTTTTTTAACCCGAAATTACACAAAGAATTAAACTACCGTCTCCCCGGCAACGACGCCATTTGATTGCCAAGGTTTTTCTATGCGTGCTCAAATTTTAATTACCGCAATCAAGACGGTTTCGCTTGGTAGCTAGCCGGTTGAGTACGGGTCGATCCACAGGAAGATGGAATCCTTTTCTTTATGTTTTAACGAGTTAAATCTGATTAAGTCGGGTTTTGTTTTAAGATCTACGAATGATATAAAAGATGATAAAATGCTTGCTAGGGTTAGCATTAGGTTAATTTGAGTTTAGGAAATTCGTACTTCTTTCAATGCCTTAGTTATGAATATCGGTGTTAAGGTAATCGACAACAACGGGGATTATGACGACTAGGAAGAAACTTACAAGTCTAAGTTAGGCTTTCGATACTTAGTTTCTTCCTTTTGGTCCTTATCCGTCCGTTCTTGTCTCTTTAACCTCTAATTAATTCAACCACAAACGGTCTAACTAGGGAATCACCGCTATGATGTACGATAGGGTGCCGTAGTGAGCGGATTATGGTTGAATTAATTGGAGTCCTTATTTTGAAGTGTTGGGCAAATAAAGGAGTGAGAGAGATTTCCTTCTCTCAAACCTTCCTTCTCCTAGCCCTAACAAGTGAGGAATTACTCACCCATTAAAAAAAGATAAAAAAAATAAAATTCGAGATAAGGAAAAAATGCAGATTTAATTCTATGACTAAGTTTACAAATAGAAATTGCACATAATAAAATGCGATAAAAAAATGCGAGAAAGATAAAAAGAACTTACTTTTATTGATACCTATTAAAAGCTCGTTACAATGGAGAATTAAATTCTAGATCTAGAAATAAAAAAAAATAAAAACAAAAAGAGACATAACAATTTGGCTTTGAGCTCTCCTATTTATAGATAAGAAACCCTAGGTTTACATTCTGATCCAATCACTAATTTACAAAACTACCCCAAGAGAGCCGAGTCAAAGCACCGACACTGCCACCGACACGTACATAACACGGCCGCGGTTCCGCGGCAGAAGTACCTGTTTGGCCGCGGTTCCGCGGTCGTTTGGTGGAATCATGGGGCCATCTCTTTAGGGTTTCTCCATGTTGCTTTCATCTTCTGTTTTATTCACTTGGTTTCTCAGAATCTCTTCAATCTCCTTCCAGATTTCCCACAGTGCAGAATGATATGGACTCCTGCCTTGATCTCCGCGTTGAAGTCTTGGATCTTGTGCTGTCTTTGTGTTTTGTGCATTGAAATGCCCAATCATTTTCCATTTGTTCCTTGAACTGGTAGGCGGCATTATAAGGATAGTGTGCGGAAACCCGTATTTCTCTGTTTGTTGGTCGTAGTCCCACATTTGTTGCGTCTTTTCATGAATTTCACTGTAAAGATCTGAGAACCTGTAACCTGCAACTATTTAGCAGACATGGATCAAAAGTACCTACTTATATGCAATGCGATTAAGAATGGGTGGTATAAAAATGCAAAAATCTGATATGAACAGGTGGCAAGGATACGTTGCTCACCGACAACATTTCAAGCGGTTGAAACATAAAACTCGTTGGGAGCAGAGAAATACGACATGTGAGCATGAAAGAACTGCCGGCAACTGTCACATGGTTGATACCAGGGGATAGCAAGTTCTCACATTCGGAAGCGATTCTGAAAAAAAAGTAGCCCTCGGCCCTCTCTTCAAAGAATCCACTTCAGAAAAAGAGGAAGAGATAAAGAACTGTGAAAACATTCAGCTGCGTAATCGTACGTTGCCCGAAAAGAATCTCGGACCTACAAACAAGGGATCAAACAAAAAAGATACGAGGAAGGAAAAAGTCCCTGAGGATACCGTCTTCGATGATCGAGTCATCGAAGAGTTGGCAACCACGGACCCACCCAAGAAAAACAAAGTGGATTACAATGTCCTGGCACACTTGAGGAAGATACCCTCACAGCCAAGCATTTTGGATGCCTTTCTATTGTCTAAAGAGGCACGAAATTCTATGATTAGGGCATTACAAGAGCCGAAGCAGTTTCAAGCTTTCCTTGCCGAAGAAAAGATGAAGGACGAGCTGGAAGAAGTTCACACAGACGACATTACCTTCAGTAATAAAGATCTCCTCCTCGGAACGTGCGAGCATAACCATCCCCTGTATGTCACCAGGTACTGCTATGACATCAAGATAGGGAAGATCTTAGTTGACAACGGGTCCTCTGTCAACCTCTTAAATGTGAGGGTGCTAAAAGAGATCTACATGAGCGTTCAACACCTCGCTCGGGTTAAAATTACCATCTCCGGGTTTGACTCCCAGTCGTCACGGATGCTTGGGTCTGTAATACTGACGTTACGCTTTGGGCTGCTCGTCACTGACATCAAATTTCATGTCATTGACGCCAAGGCCTGCTACAACTCTTTGCTTGGCAGGCCTTGGTTACATGAGTACAACATCATCCCATCTACACAACATCAGTGTATGAAGCATTTCAAAGATGGTCTCGAGTATACCGTGACGGGGAAACTAAACCCATTCTCCGTAAATGAAGTCCGCAAATACGAAGATGCCAAGTACTTCTTACCAGACTTCGAAGACACGGAAAGATGTCATAAACGAGAGAACAAACAAAAAGCTATCGCCATTATCCCGGTCTTCGGGAGCGTTACTGAGGAGCAAGAAGAGATAGTCTATTCGGGGCCGCCCCAATGCAATAGGCTGGGACCATCGACCCCTATTCTGGTCTTTGGCAGTGACTCTGAAGACGAAGTCAATGCAGTGTTCTCGATCCATCCATCAATGCAGGCCCTCATTGGAGATGATCAGAGTTTGCAAATCGCCATGGTTCCGGGGCAGCATTACAGAGAGCTTGATGCACTTGAGACTTATAGTGTGCAAGAGCTGAAAACATTCTACGTCCTGCCCAGGACAAGAGGTAAAAAGGCGATCCTATTCTATTGATCCACAGAGACTAAAGTCGCAAGAGAAATCTGGCATGGTGCCGATTTCGCGCTCAACATGCTCCAACCAATCCGTCTGCCCAGATACTACGCAGAGAGATTGAAAAGGTTATTAAGATGCCAAGGCGTACCTTTCAAATAAACTGCTCGATAGGCTCAGTTCTACAACAGGATTTGGAACGTCCCCGAAACTCAGCGAAAATTGCTCAACGGAAAAATGAAAACGATTGGGCTTGGATATGTTTAGTCCAAGAAACGGGAGCAATTCCATGGCTGCCATGTCATAAATGACCTGGATGAAGAAGGGGATGCTCTTTTAAAAGACGCTGACGTCGAACTAGAATGAGGTCCTGCCATAAAAACGCTGAGTCCATCGTTTGAAGAACAGATGGACAAGCTAGTAAGGGAAGTGAGTCAAAAGGTTCGGAACGACCACAGTCGCGAAATGGCCATTTACGAGAAAGCCAAGATGCAACGCCTCCTTCAGAAGGCTACAGAGGATGACAATGCCCATCACCGTCAGCCCGCCATGCATTCCCAAGACAAGAAAAAGGCCCGACGCGGAGGCAAAAACAAGTTAAAGAACGGAAAAAATATTCGACAGCGGCAAAACGGATCCAAAAGGCCACACGATCGAGAAAAGGTCAGCTGGAATCCATCTCTTATGAAAAAGATGGGTCGAGCATATTCTTTCCCTCGAGACAAGACAATGAAAATCTTTGACCTTGTCATGAAACATCAAATGATGACACTCCCGGAGTCTCGGCACCCTGATCAAGCAAACGAGGTTCATCACCCGGATTATTGCTCCTATCACCGAGTGATAGGACATCCTCTTGAAGACAGCTTCACTTTCAAAAACTGGGTCGAAGACCAATATTAGCAAGGCAGGTTTGCTCTATCCAACAGTTGGTGGGTAGCCCCACTACAAAAGCATGTAACAAAAACAACGTATATAGCAAGAGTAGAACCAGATCAACATTGGTCTTGAAAACGATCTCATACCTGCCATGTGATAACGCTGTTGGAAGAAGGAGTATACGAGAATATGGATGACCTCTCCTGGTGTTTCGAAAATGAGGATGAAGATGAGTTGATCTCATAATTTCCAACGGCGCCAAAAGAGTTGGAATATGGAATACACACTACTGTGGACAACCTGAGAAAAATTGACTTGGGGACGGCAAACGACCCACGACCAACGTTCGTCAGTGAGCTGCTGTCTAAAGAGCAGGTGGCTACGCTAAAAGATGTGCTCATGCAATATAAAAACTGCTTCGCATGGAACTACTCTGAGATGCCGGGACTAGATCCGGAAATAGCTGTGCATAAATTGGCGATATCTCCGGACGTCAAGCCAGTCAAACAAGCGCCAAGAAGAATGCGGGTCGAACTTGAAATGAGTATCAATGCCGAAGTCAAGAAGCTAATCGACTCCGGCTTCATCCAAGAAGTTCAATACCTCGACTGGATCGCTAACATTGTCCCAGTGATGAAGAAAAATGGGACGGTGCGCATCTGCGTGGATTTCCGAGACCTAAATAAAACTTGCCCGAAGGATGATTTTCCCGTACCGGCTACCGAGTTGATGATAGATAACATGTCCACTCACGAAGTCTTCTCCTTCATGGACAGATCATCAGGGTACAATCAAATAAAGATGCATCTCGAAGACCAGAAGTATACCGCTTTCCGGACTCCTCTGGGCATATTCTGCTACAAAGTGATGCCTTTCGGTCTGAAGAACGCCGGCACTACCTATCAGAGGGTCATAATGAAGATTTTCGATGACCTCATACATGAAATCGTCGAATTCTATATCGATGACCTCGTAGTGAAAAGCAAATCGTACGAGGAACACTGAAAGCATTTGAAAATAGTGTTCCAACGTCTTCATAAGTATAACCTAAAGATGAACCCTCTGAAATGCGCATTCGGGGTCTCCTCAGGAAAATTTCCAGGGTTCATTATACGACACCGGGGAATCGAAATAGATCCATCGAAGATCAAGGCGATTATGTAAATGCCCACTCCAAGAACTTTAAAACAATTGCGGTCTATACAAAGGAAGCTCGTGTATATCCGACGGTTCATAGCCAACCTCTCCGAAAAATGCCGTCCCTACAGTCACCTGATGAAGAAGGGAACCCCATTCGTTTAGGATCGTAAATGCCAAAGTGCACTGGACGAAATCAAGCAATACATGCAGAATCCACCGATACTGACCGCTCCGGTCAAGGGAAAGCCCCTCATCCTGTACACAATCGCCTTTGAAGGTTCTTTGGGCGCGCTATGGGCATAAGAGAACGACCAAGGGAAAGAGAGAGCCCTCTACTATTTGAGTCGAGTTCTCCTGGGGGCAGAAAACAACTACTCCCCTATCGAAAAACACTGCCTGGCGTTAATCTTCACTATAACGAAGCTTCATCATTATGCTTTGGCGCATGAGGTCCATCTTATATCAAAGGTGGATCCTCTCAAATATTTGATGTCAAGAGCCATACTAACAGGACGACTCGCTAAATGGGACCTCATCTTGATGGAGTTCTCGATAATCTATCAACCTCTCAAGGCAGTGAAAGGCCAGTCCATCGCCGACTTCCTCGCTGAGCATCCGATACCTGCCGATTCACCCCTAAATTGCGAATTGCCAGACGAGCACGTGTTTGACACGATCGACGTGAAGAAAGGAGGGAGTGATACTCGATGGGAACTCTACTTCGATGGGGGCATATTCCATGAAGAAGCGAAAGCACAGCTCCCCCATAATCAAATCTGGGGTAGGCCTCATCTTCGTGACTCTACAAGGAAGGATAATGCGCTTTGCCTTTTCCTTAACGGAGCCCAGAATAAACAACTAAGTGGAATATGAGGCATTGATAGCAGGCCTTGAGATCGCTATTGACATGGGGATCGAAAATCTCCTTATATACGGAGACTCCTAGCTGGTCGTTAGTCATGTAAACGGTGACTATCAAACGTGCAAACCCGAGTTGGTAAAGTACGGCGAGAGAGTACAACAACTGCTGACTCAAATCCCTTCCTATGCCCTGGAAAACATACCGCGTACAGAAAATAGCAAAACGGATGCATTAGCCAAACTCGCTAAAGAACTGGCTGACGAAAACCTCGATGATGTAAGGATTATTGTGCAGAGCCGTCGGGTTCTCGCACCAGCAGAAATATCTCCAGAGTCGTCTGAAGAAAAGGAAGCGGCCAAGCAAACGGCCCTACAAATAGATGACCGAGAATAGGCTAAGGATTGGAGAGAAGTCTTTTAGACTACTTCAAATCCCATCGAACGTCCGAAGACGTGTCGTCAAGACATCAGCTTATGAAATGAGCTCTGTCTTTCACCTTCGTCAATGATACTCTATATAAGAGATCGTTCGACTCTCTATGGTTGAGATGCCTGGGAGCGGAAGAAGCAAGGAGAGTCGTCCAAGAAACTCACGACGGACTCTGCGGTTCTCATCAAGCCGGGCCAAAGATGAAGCTGAAGATCAAAACAATGGTCTACTATTGGCCCACGATGATTCAGGACTGCCTCGAATATGCGAAGCAGTGCCAGTCGTGCTAAATTCACGGGGACTTTATCCACAAGCATCCAAACCCGCTACACCTAACAATGGCCAGCTGGCCGTTTGAAATGTGAGGAACCGACAAAATTGGGCCCATCGAACCAGAGTCATCCAAAGGACATCGTTTCATATTGGCGACAACTGATTACTTCTCTAAATGGGCAGAAGCAGTACCTCTAAGAGAAGTGAAGACGGAGAACATCCTCCATTTCTTCAAGATACACGTCATCTATCGGTTCGGCACTCTGCGACGGATTATCTCTGAAAAAGGGCCGGCCTACAAAAGTCACAGAATCAGCCGCTTCGCACAGTAACATAATATAGACTGGAGATACTCTTCGGTCTATAATCTCCGAGCTAACGGTCTAGCTGAGACTTTCAACAAGACCTTGACGAAGATCATAAAGAAGATGGTGTCTAAAAACAAAAAGGACTGGCACGAGAGAATGCATGAAGCTCTCTGGGCGTATCGAACTACGTTCAAAATGGCTACGAATACAACGCCGTATGCATTGGTATTCGACACGGAAGCAGTACTCCTGTTGGAGATAGAGCTACCCTCTCTACGAGTGGCAGTTCATTACGAACTAACGGATGAAGAGAATGCTCATCTTCGGCTTGAGGAGCTCGACGCCCTCGATGAAACTTGTCTCATGGCGCAACAAAACTTGTAAGCTTACAAAGCAAAGATAACACGCTCATACGAAAGATTAACTAGGCCGAGAACATTCCACCAAGGCGAACTCATACTAGTTTTCAAAAGACCTATGATCCCCAATCGTGCCAAACGGGGGAAATTCGAGCCAAACTATAAGGGCCCGTACATCATAGAAAAAGTCTACCAAGGTGGGTCTTACTTGCTCATGGATATGCATGGCGAAAGACCCTTTCGGCCAATAAACGGTCGATTCTTGAAGAAGTACTAAGCGTGACGAGTCATGACTCAGGTCAATGATAGATGACGACGCCTATGTCCGCTCGCTATCTTCTTGAGGCAAGACTCTAAAAGTAGTATCCAACGATACCCCGTCCCAAACACGGAAAGCAACGGACCGAAATGTCCCTAAACTAACAACATACCAAAATGTACCTAAACTAACAACGGACCGAAACATCCTGAAACTAGCTACGGACCGTAACATCCTTAAACTACTATAAACCGAAACATCCTTGGGCTAACGCGGCAAAGAAAAACGGCATGACCATAAGCAAAATGGGCACGGATGAAAACCCGAAAGGGCTTCGTGAATAAAATCAGCTGGGTTACCAACGAGATTGTGAAAACCCGAAAGGGCGCAGACTCGTAAAAAATTTCCTGTGCACTTGTAGGGTCCTCTCGACCTTGTAAGGAGAAAATACCCGCATGAGATCCTTACGACTCATAAGGGAGCAAAACACTTAGGAATCCTCACGATCCCTAAAAAGAAATTACACTTACGAGATTCTCATGACTTGTAAGGAGAATGTCCCCCTATTAGACCCTCACGGCTCACAGGATTCAAAAGTCTCAAGATACAGGGACATGAACCTGTTCTTAAGCCATCATATCCCCTAAATTGCCCTACAGACGGTCAATATTGACCCTTGTATACAATCCACGGGCATAAATAAGCGTTCCCTGTCCCAGTTCCACCAATGGTGTGAAATTCCCCTATTTGGTGAACAACACTTGCAGGTCCTCTGGACGTGCAAGGAGAAAATGCTCCTGTGAGATCCTTACAACTCTCAAGAGAAAACGCACTTAGGAGTCCTCATGACCCCTAAGGAGAAATTACACCTACGAGATCCTCATGACTCGTAGGGAGAAATACCTTTATGAGACCCTTACGGCTCATGAAGTCAATAGCGTTAGTCGTCAGGTCCCTAACCCTGTCTACTAAGCCGCCTTTGTTTGATAGCGACAAAGGAAAATGATGATTCGCTCCTGGCAACGTTCCAGTAGTAGCGATACTGATGCGTAAATCGGTAACAAATTCCACGTCCTTTCACGGCAAGTGATGATTCTCTCCTGGCAATATTCCAGTCACAGCGATGCTGATGCTAGGATTGGTATCAGATCTCAAGTCCATACTCGCAACAAAATCAGCGAGCCAAAAATATATATAAAAATAGCCGAAATGATGGGGCAACTCGAAATAAAAAGCAGTGAGTAAAAAGAAAAATATCTGAAATGATTGGGCAATTGCGACTATCGCGATATAAAAAGCTGAAATGATAGAGCATTGCGGAAGGAAATAGAAAAAAATGAAAGAATGAAACTTTTTCCCTACAGGAGAGTCCATACTAACCCCTGTATATGATCCATGGGCATAAACAAAAAAGGAACCACACTTCCCAACATACTTTGTCAAAGGGAGAGTCAGATCTCGACGGCAACATTTGCATCCCAGAAGATCAACGTGGCGTTCCTTCTCGACACCGCAGAAAGCGGAGCAAGTCAACCAATGAACTCCCCGCCGGAACAAAGCTCTGTCTCGAAAACAAGTCAACCAATGTCCTCCCCGCCGAAACAACGCTCCATCTCGGAAACAAGTCAACCGATGACCTCCCCTCCGGAATAACGCTCTGTCTCGGAAACAAGCCAACCGATGACCTCCCCGCCGGAACAACGCTCCGTCTCGGAAACAATCCAACCGATGACCTCCCCGCCGGAACAACGCTCCGTCTCGAAAACAAGCTAACCGATGACCTCCCCGCCGGAACAATGCCCCGTCTCGGAAACAAGTAAACCAATGACCTCCCCGCCGGAATAATGCTCCGTCTAGGAAACAAGTCAACCAATGACCTCCCCGCCGGAACAATACTCCGTCTCGGAAACAAGTCAACCAATGACCTCCCCGCCGGAACAAAGCTCCGTCTCGGAAACAAGTCAACCAATGACCCCCCCAGCCGGAATAAAGGTCCATCTCGGAAACAAGTCAACCAATGACCTCCTTGCCGGAACAACGCTCCATCTCGGAAGCAAGTCAACCGATGACCTCCCCGCCGGAACAATGCTTCGACTCGGAAACAAGTCAACCAATGACCTCCCCGTCGGAGCAATACTTCGACTCGGAAACAAGTCAACCAATGACCTCCCTGCCGGAACAATGCTCCGACTCAGAAACAAGTCAACCAATGACCTCCCCGCCGGAACAATGCTCCGTTTCGAAAACAAGTCAACCACTGACCTCCCCGCCGGAACAACAATGCTCCGTCTCGGAAACAAGTCAACCAATGACCTCCCCGCCGGAACGATGCTCCGTCTCGGAAACAAGTCAACCAATAACCTCCCCGCCGGAACAATGCTTTGTATCGGAAACAAGTCAACCAATGACCTCCCCTTCGGAACAATGATCCGTCTCGAAAACAAGTCAACCAATGACCTCCCCGCCGGAACAATGCTCTGTCTCGGAAACAAGTCAACCGATGACCCCCCCGCCGGAACAATGCTCCGTCTCGGAAATAAGTCAACCAATGACCTCCCCGTCGAAGCAATACTTTGACTCGGAAACAAGTCAACCAATGACCTCCCTGTCAGAGCAGTGCTTCGACTCGGAAACAAGTCAGCCAATGACTCCCCATCGGAGCAATGCTTCGACTCAGAAACAAGTCAACAAATGACCTCCCTGTCGGAGCAATGCTTCGACTCGGAAACAAGTCAACCAATGACCTCCCCGTCGGAACAATGCTCCAACTTGGAAACAAGTCAACCCACGAACCTCTAAACTCGCACAAAAGAAAATTCTCTTGTGAGACCCTTACGATTCTTAAGAGAAAACGCACTTAGGAGTCCTCACGACCCCTAAGGAGAAATTACACTTACGAGATCCTCTCGACTCGTAAGGAGAAAAGTCTTTATGAGACCCTCACGGCTCATAAAGTTGAAAAGTTTTAGGCGGTAGATCTGAACCTGTTTCCTAAGCCATCACTGCCCTACAAGAAGATCAAGATGGACTATCCACGAGCCACATTCTCCAAAGTCGAATATCGACAAAAAAAATTGCGAGTCCTCTCGACTTGTAAGGGGGAAAATTCTCTTATGAGACCCTTACGACTCTCGAGAGGGAACACACTTAGGAGTCCACATGACTCCTAAGGAAAAAAATACACCTACGGGATCCTCTCGACTCGTAGGGAGAAATAACCTTCTTGAGACCCTTACGGCTCATGAAGACGAAAAAAGTCTTAGACTACAAGAACCCTAAACTTGTCTCCTAAGCCCTCAATTCCATGGCCAAACTTAACTCTGCACTACTTCACCCACGTACATACTTATATGGGCAAACTAGTGGGGGGCATTTCTTCTTGCCAAAACCTTCAGCCAAGAGCTATTTGTTTCTGTTTACACCAGTTTAAGTTTCGTTTACAGATATGTGTAAAATCGGGCTCATTCATATACGCACATATCAGAGGGAGAACAGGTGTTCAACGACAAAAAGAAAGAATTTAATTGAACATTTTATTCTACAAGAAATAGATCACCATACATGAGATCAAAAGTATAGGGATTAAAAAATGGATAAAATTCTCTAACCCCCTCTCTGTCTACTCCACCATGGCAAAGCGGCGATCTTCACGAGGAGTAGCTACCCATCGGTCAGCACCGCACCCATCAGCGAAGACAGACATGACGATCCGCTGAGCCCTATCTGGCTTAGCAGCCGAACAGAGCGATCCCTAAGAGCTGTAGTAATCAAAAGTGCCTCGTGAAAGCACTCGATCTTGTCTTCCGCGGCGTCGAGCATTACCGGAGTCATCTCCGCCGGATGAGGGGGAATATCATCGATATCGGACAAGAAGACCATCCGGAGCCAAATAGAGCCGATGGGGAGAAGAGATCCTCTACGAGTCAAGAGCTCGTGCAGCACCGTGTCGCATTGGTCATTCGTAAGAGTAGGGTACACCAAGCGTGCGGCAAAACGAGGAAGAATTTCCTCGATAAGCACCTCCCATGGCTGTCGGCGAGCATGTGGATGATTACAAGCCATAGCTCTTCTCTGTTAAAATGATTCTCTGAAAATGAGAGAGAAGAGAAGTATTGCTTCAGATTATGAAGGGAGACATTTATGTCTAGGCACAGAAAATGCTGTGCATGATGGAACTATTTCCAAGCTCTGGGAAAGAGAAGTTTGACTCAGGAAAAGAGGAGAAAGAAGGTAAAAAGACAACTTCAGTAATAAGGCAGCGCTTCACGTGCCTTGCACGAGGGCGCCAGCGCCTCACGTGCCTTGCACGAGGGCGCCAGCGCCAAGAGTTAAAAACTCTGAGACGGCACCTTACGTGCAAAGCACGAGAGCGCCGGCGCTAGAACTAAAAGTTCTCACCCTTGGATCAAAGATCCAATGAAGATGATAAATCATCAAATTACAGAATTAAATTCTGTTGAGGAAATATCCATCGCATCTTCCTAAACAAGAAAGGTTAATCTCTGTAAAACAGAGCACCGTTGGCTTAATGATCCAATGGTGATTAAAAATCACCAAGATACAGAATAAGCTCTGTATGGGAAAATATTTTCCCAATCTTGTTGAAAACAAGAAAATATCTTCTGAAAAACAGAAGGCCTAGGATCAAAGATCCAACGGTGGATAAAATCCCCAAATCAATTAGAGATCTCTCAATGAGAGATTTCCTTAACTAAATCAACAAATCAGCCTCCACTATATAAAGGACCCAAGACTTTAAGTCTTGTAGAGAAGAACCCCCCCTAAATTTCAAACTTCAAAACGAGAACAAATTCACCTCAAGGTAAATAAAAAGAAGAGAGATCATAGCATCTCCTCCATATCTAAGGGTTTAACTCTCACATAAGAAGAACTTAGTTCTTTTTCCAGATCTCAAATCTATAAGACAAAGTCTTTCACAAGTGAAAATATAATTCTCAGAGAATTGAATTAAGCAAAACAGAATTGAATTTAGCACTCACGTCTGGCGCTCAGCGCCGAGGGCTCCACGTGCTCCTCACGTGGGCGCTATTTAGTAAGAAGCGCTTAGCACTCAAAGTCTGGCGCTCAGCACCGAGTGCTCCACGTGCTCCTCACGTGGGCGCTATTTAATAAGAAGCGCTTAGCTCTCAAAGTCTGGCGCCGAGCGCTCCATGTGCTCCTCACGTAGGCGCTTTTTAATGAGAAGCGCTTAGCACTCAAAGTCTGGCGCTTAGCGCCAAGCACTCCACGTGTCCCTCACGTGGGCTCTATTTAATAAAAAGGTGCTTAGCACTCAATGTTTGGCGCTCAGCGCTGAGCACCTCACATGCTCTGCACATGGGCGCCATAAATTGTTTAACACTCCATATAAAAGAATATAAATAAAACAAAAAGAAAAAGGGGTGTCAGAACCTAAATCAATGCTTAGCAGTGCTGATACTGAATGGGGATCAAGCCCAAATAAGTAATCAAGTGGGCTGAGCCCAAGGTTGGCCAAACCCCAAATTGACTGAGCCCATATGTCTTCTTCTAAATTGTCCTTAGTTCCCAACCGGACTACCAAGTCCCTGATGAACATTCATTGTTCAAGGGTACATGTCTTCACACCTATGATATGTGTCGTTGTAATTCTTCAACGTCTTCAAAGAGATGGCGGGTCCCGACAACTAGCAACTATGGGCCGCAACGTCCTTAAACAAATAATGGACCGCAACGTCCTTAAACTAATAATGGACCGCAACTTCCTTAAATTACTGTGGACCGCAACGTCCTTAAACTACTACGGACCGCAACATCCTTAAACTACTACGGACCGCAACGTCCTTAAACTAAACCCTCACCTCAAAAATGGTGATCTGTGGACCGCAACGTCCCTAAACTAATAACGGACCGCAACGTCCTTAAACTAAAATAATAGTGCCCAAATGCTCTTTCATTGGATCTAAATGATACTAAAACCTTGTTAAGTAGATCTTAGTCTAAAATTAGACTAATGTATCCTTAATAAACATTTAAGTTGATCTCAACCTCAAACGAGATTAACGATCCTTAAATCAAACAAACCCAAATCTAAGAAGATACGGATTTGGACTAATCCACGCCCTAGGGCGACAACACGAATAAGTCTCCGTATACAATCCACGGGCATCCAAAGATAAAACAAACGCACACGACATGAAATGACCTTCTGGAGCCGGAGAAAGTGGTTATCGCTACGCGGTAACGTAATTAACTGCAGGGCCTTGCGTCTGCAGGGAAGAGCGTCCCTACGATAAAAAAAACCTCACAATGGGAGGGAATCTGAAGAAGTCTGCTACAACGGTCGCATCTGTCTAAACCTCCGATATACGGTGCCATAAATCAACTTGGCATCTTCAGAGAGGTGGATGGATAAATCCAAATAGCATCTGCCTCAAAAATTCAGGCCAGATGTCCTAACGTCCCGGTCGCGTCTTTCGGCGGTGAACACATAGCATTCGACGATTTTATGGATTAGGTCATCAAAGATATTGGTCATTGCCCTTTGATATGCGGCACCTGCGTTCTTCTGTCTGAACGGCATCACTTTGTAGCAGTATATTCCGATCGGGGTTCGAAATACCGTGTGTTTCTCATTCTCAAGCGATATCTTGATCTGATTATATCCAGATGAGCCATCCATTAAAGTGAACAGCTCGTAGTTTGAGGTGTCATCGACCATCATTTCCATGACGCGGGAAGCCGTCTTTAGGACATGCCTTGTTGAGGTCCCTGAAATCGACACAAACTCGGATCTGCCCATTTTTCTTCTTCACTGGGACTATGCATGCGATCAAGTCCGCATATTTCTATTCCCTGATGAAGTCGGCATCGATGAGCTTCTTGGTTTCCTCGATGACCTTTTCTTCCAGTTCCCCTCTCATTCTTCGAGGAGCTTGTTTGACTGGCTTAGCATCAGGAGATATAGCCAGCTTATGCATGGCCCCTTCAGGGGAAAGGCCAGGAATTTCTTTTTATGTCCACACGAAGCAGTCAGCGAACTCATGCAGCAGGGCAATTATCTGCTATTTCATTTTCTTTGACAAGAGTGAGCTGATGTAGGTCAGCCTTGGATTATCAGGCGTTCCCAAATCGATCTCGGTTAGCTCATCGAAGGTTGCTTGTCCGCCATCTTCAAGCTCTTGAGGAGCTTCTTCTGGCTTGGCTATCTCGTCATCATCATTTGACCTTTCGCTGGTTTCACCGACATGGATCATGTAGCATGCTTTAGAATCAGGTTGAATGAAACCTATGCCCCGTCTATCTGGAATTCGTCCATCGATGAGTGCCCGGACATGAGGAGGATGCCATAGCCCTTCATAAAACTTTGCTTCGGACTCCATTTGATATAACCGGCATTCGCACCATTTGAAATATTCCCGCATCTCGGGCACATAGTATCTGGGATTGAGGACGGCTCTTATGCCTCTCTCATAGGGAAGGCACGCGACAGACAAATCGTTTGGGTGCACAACAGGATTTGACCCATAAAAAAGGATGCCCTTCTGTCCACTTTTCCTTCCAGAAACGTAGAAAGTTTTCAGCTAGTCCATGGTAGCGACCGACAATACATTGAGCTCTTTGCACATCTACTCCGGCACCCTAGTGATGGCAAGGGACCCTTCTGCAACTTCGAAGGTCTCTCGCAGCTTTGCTTGTTGCGGGGGGGGGGGGGCAATCTATATAGCTGCTGCAAGGCAGGTTCTCTTCCTCCAACTCTTCAGTGTTGCTGCCTAAACGAGAGCGAATTTTACTGTCGGATGGGCCTTCAGTATCAGATTCGTCCGTATCGCTACTGAAATGAGGGCGAGTTTTACGGAAGGACGGACTTCCAGCGTCGGACTCATCAGTGTCATTGCCGAAAGGCGGACGCACTTTGGGGTTTTTGCTTTTGAAAGTGACAGACGACTTAGTTTTTCCTCTGAGTTTCGGGACCCTTCTGTCTTTGGTCAGCTGTGGCTCAGCACTTTAGAGGTTCACAAAGTGCCGAGAATCTTCATATCAGACTTCATGCACACCAAATGGCTGGATGTCTCCATCAATGCATCTTTCTTCTCCGTTTTTGGTATATTTCATGCACCAATGGAGAGTTGACGGAATGATGCTGTAATCATGGAGCCACAGCCGCCCCAAGAGAATTTTATAAGATGTGTCAGCGTTGATCACGTATATCTTAGCTTCGGTTTGCAGATCCCAATTTGATTGGCAGAGCTATAGACCCCAGAACTTGCTGGCAGTTTTTATTGAAGCCTTGAATGATAATCCTTTCCCTTGACAGGTGTCGAACGTTCATTAACAAACTCTTTAGATTCCGCAAGTTCATGATGTTCACTGAGGATCCCGGATCAATCAATATGCGATTAATCCGATCTCTGTCGCTGTACCCTGTCACGTAAAGCGGCCGGTTATGCTCAGCTGTTCCCAGTAGCAGGTATTCATCCTTAAACGTGACCGCGGCGGTATACAGGGTGTACTGGGCTTCTTTCATATTAATTTCCTCAAAGCGAGCCTGGTACCGCTCGGGGTTTTGTAAAGCATGAATGCGAACATCTCTAAGCTCTTTAGATAGAACCAAGGCATTGTAGATGCTCAGGAGAGACGGAAGCTTCCAGAGATAAGCCAAGACATTATAGTCTACTGGGGAAGGACTCGAATCTTCATGAGTAAGTTCTCTGCCATCTTCTTTATTATCGACTTGTTTTTCTTTCCCTTCAGGGGCGTTGCCCTGATTTGGCGGTAGAGCCCTGCCACTTCTGAGCTAGATTTGGTTGGCCTTCGTGGCGAGCTCCTCGTCCTCTTCAGGAAAAAAGAGCTCCTCCTCAGAGTCGCTGCCCAGATGGATGGCGTAGCAGGTCACTATAGGGATCTCTTCATTGGAGTCTTCTTCTAGCTCCTTCGGAATCTCAGCTGCTTTTGCAGGAAAGAACTCTTTCAATTGAATTAGAGTTCTTTCTTTTTGTTCATAGTCTTCGAGGAAATCGATATATTTTTGAATGGTCGATCTCCCTGCAGACTCCTTTTCGCGTCGAGCTGCACTTTTCTTCTTCTTGAGCTTTTTGGGTTTTGAGCCTGATTGAGCCGAATTGACAGTTGGAATGGTCGGCTTCTTCTGCCCTTCCCATTCTGTTCCGGGCTCTTTCCAAAGTAACTTTAGCATCTTCTTCGTCTTATTAGATATGTGCATACTCCATAGAGGCTGCGGTGAGTCAGTTTCATTTCTCAGGGCAGCGGGTTCAGCTGTCTGCTCCCAGAAGGTTTCAGCTTCTGTATATATTAAGTAGGTGGTTGCAACTTGATTGTTCACCAACACACTATTGGATAGCTCAATCTCTCCAGCCTTGTACTGCTTCTCAACCTAGTCTTTGAAGATATAGCAATTCTCGATTGCATGGCTCACTACTCGGTGGTACAGGCAATACAGGGGATTGTCGGTCATTTTTGCTTCATGGGGTCTCTTCGACTCCGGCAATTGTAGACCATTGTTCAAAGCATCTTCGAATATCTTGTGGACCTTTTCCCTTCTAAAAGAGTAAACCTTGTTCTTTTTCTCCTCTAGAGAAGACCTTTCTCCTCCCAGCACTGGCTTTCGAGACCGGTTGGTTTTGGATTCGCCTGCCTTTCGCCTGTCTTCATTATCGGACGCATTGAAGACATTGGTATTGCTAGAATTCCCGCTTTTACGGTTATCGTCCCTCTTGCTCTTCCAAGTCTTGTCTCTCTGAGAGTCCGAGATAGACTCTTGCTTCGAGCGTTCCAGCATTTGGACTTTCTTGGTCAGCTCCTGAAACGTCTTGAGGCCTGATGTACACAAGAATGGGACCACCCAATTGCTGAGGTTCCCAATGAGAAGGCTGACGGACTGGTCTTGCTCCAGCGGCGGTTCGCACTTGACCTTGAGATTACACCATCGGGCGATAAAGTCGGTGTTGCTTTCATTCTTCCCCGGCTTGGTCCTCACAAGGCCAGCAATGGAGATTTTATCACTGACACTCATGAACTTTTGCCGAAACAGAGACTTGATTTGGGCGAAAGTAGTGATGGACCCGTCTGGTATACTTGCATACCAGTCAAAAGCGACACCAGTTAGGCTGTTGACAAACTGGCGAAGAAGGAGTGCATCATTGCCCCCTGTATTTCCGCATGATGCTTTAAAGTGGGCGGCATGCTGATTTGCGTTTCCCGTCCCGTCAAATCTTCTGAATTTAGGAATGACGTAACAATTGGGGAAGTCGATCAGATCATACTGTATGGGATATGGCCGCTCACTACTGCCAATTTCTTTTTGAGATTCGGCTTCGGCTACCAATGTTCTAACCTTGCTAGTGACCAAATCCATTATCTGATCTTGTGATAGCGGGATAGTGCTATCTAGGGCCAAGGCGTCCCCAGAAGCGGAATGTGGCTGGCTTTCATGCGGCTCACCCAATCTTGGATCTAAAGGGACATGCATCGGTTGCTTCTGGTTGCTATCACCCGGCTCATGAGTAGAGACATGTGCCTGATTGGAAGGCGCTCAAGCAATTTGAACTATGAGCTGCATCACAACATTCTTCAGGTCGTCTATTTTGGAGTAAAGCTTGGCCATTTCTTTATCTTTGCTCCTGAGCTGTTTTCGAAGCTCTTGAAGCAGCTCTTGCTCTGCGGTCCTGGGGCGGAAAGTTGGCTCTTCCTCGCTGTCCGAGCTTGACTCTACATGGAATGAGGGCTCTTTCTGCTTATCATTCTCATCGAGAGGGTTTTCATCATCCAGCGGAGGCGGCTGTTCTTGGGAAGAGGCAACCGCATTCAATCCAGATTGGGCTTGGGATGTGGTAGCCCCATCCTTGCTCTTGCTATGAAGGTTGTCGCTGGGACTCCCGCCCGCCATATAGACCGTATGGATAACATATCTGGCCATCTTTTCATTATTAGCAGTGGATTTCATGGACCGCTGTCGTGGCCCTTCTATTTTGGTAACGGACAATTGATTGGAGATGGCTGGCCTGACCGGATTCATGAGTGGTGCCGGCGCTTCCTTTCTGGATTTACCCCGCTGTTTTCGCATGGCGCAGAGCGCCTGATAGACTCTTGAAGAGATGGTGTCATGCTTTCTCTTTTGGGGCTGGGACACGTCCTATTATGGCATTTTTTGGACCGCTGTCTTCTTGATTCTGGCGGTCAAGGCATTTTTCTGAACCCACTTAAGAGATTCGAGGAATTGCTGACTTTTACTGCCGACTCAGCCGTCATCACTGAGTAACCCTGCTCTTGGAACCTTACAAGATTCCACATGGCCGAAGTCCTGTGTCACGACCCGAAGGTACGGAACGTGACCGGCACTTAAATTACGAAACGTCTAAAGGTGTAAAGTAATCTAAGTAAGCCAAAGCCCAGAAATCTAAACCATTTAAAAGAAGAAGTAAAGGAAAACATGTTTTAAAAATAACATCAAATTTCTCAAAAAATTTGGCAGAGTCTGCTTTGTAAAAACTGGCCCCAAACGAGTACAAATAAGAATGTATATACATAAGCAATAATAAAAAGGCATCCCCAAGCGGGAGCTAGCTTTTCGCCAATTGGCGGTCACAACCACGCAAGCAAAATAATATACAATACCGAAGGGAGAGGAACAAAACTCAAATAAAACCATCAAAACCACCATAAAAACATCATAATACAAGCGCGACTCTAAGGTCAAAAGAATAAGCAACCGGTCTTCTAAATTTATCAAGTAAAAAAGTATGGTTGATGGAGCTTACTAGATACAACTGAAATAATAAAAGTACAACGGCGGTCCCGATATAATGAACCAACCTACCAAGCAAATCACCCTGAATGAAATGATGTGCCAGCAAGCTGCCAAGGAAACCTGTACATCGAAACCTGTAAGAAAATTTGGCACAACGGGGGTGAGTTGCTAACTCGTGAGTAGAAGACATCTGCGAGTAGAAATCGCATGCACGACGCTCTCCTAGGTCATATAATATACTTAATCTAACACTAGACAATTAGTAGTGATAGGGTAATAATATAAACGTAAGTGCAATACTCAGTGCTCGTGTCAGTGCCTCAAGTAGTAACGTGTCATATGTATGCTATGTATGAATGCATCATGAATGAAACAATCAACCATGAAATTTGGATATATCTGTATAAGAGATCTTTACTTTTATCATAGTAAAATTTGTATGGTAATCTGAAACATCATCAATGAAATCTATGAAAATCCATGTCAAGCATCGACACAAAACATGTAAATCTCAAAGTCTCAATACCTCATAGTCTCAATATCTCACAGTCTCAATATCTCGGGCTCCTTCAGTCCGGATCGGCCCATATCATCAAATCTCAGGACAATGGTCGGTATCCTCCGGATATCCGCCGCGCCAGATATCATCGGTAAGTAGTCTTCCCCTGCCAGGCTCATCGTCTACAACTCGAGCTTCTTGCCCCGGGGTACCATACCGGGCCCACCATGTATCTGAGACGGTTCATCCACTCCTCGAATCGGGTCTCGAAATCCAACAAAAAATATGAAATCTCATGGTGGACGACACATACATCATGAGAAAACCGTAACTTGCATTTTTTCAAAATGATGATACTAAGCTTTTATTAAATTCTTGCGGTTTTCCCCCAAAATCCAGAAATCTCATAGAATTCAAAATCCCAAAATCATGAGTAAGTAAATAATGAGTATCGGCATAAGCCCCATAATACTGCATGATAATATGAATATGTGAATGCATGAAGTGTCTAAGTAATAAATGCAATGTCTAAACGAGCATATGAGAGTAATCACACAATATTATATTAGACTAGCATTTAGCTGATTATATCAATAAAAGATAATATGTTCTAAAGTGTACGTGACATGGCAATTACCGATGATGATGTGTGTGAGTCGGCAAATAAGTATACGTGGAACATGCGCATCATCGGTAATGGTGCTGGTGTCCTAACAGGCAGAGTTTCATATTAGCTAAAGAAACATATGTATGAATATGCAATGCGATGAATACAACATGAATATAACGATGAATGTGTAGTAAACGCACAACTAGAGAATATATACTAATTACGAGTCATACAGTTTGTTGTTTGAAAAAGCAAGAATCGTGGTTTTTAGAAAATTAGGGGCTACGGGGTTTTTAAGAAAGATATATCCTTTGAAAAATCCATATTATCCCTCAGGCTGTTTTAAAAATGCTCACGATTCGTTAGTTTTGAAAATAAGTATGACTCGAGCCTAAACTAAGATCTACCTAACCAACTAAGGAACTAACTAAAGACACTAGTCGAAAGGTAAGAATAATCCTCTTAAAGTCTGAGTCGGTATCTCTAGTAGTCGGCGATCCAGCCTCAATAGTGTCACGTACGTAGTATGACTTCCTCGAGTCAAGAGTGCTGATCAATCGTCACATCTATGCCTCGTACGGTAAAATCCATCGTACGGCATCCCAAAATCGGGGTACGGGTCAACTATCACATATATACATCATCGTTCGTATAGTATCATCATCAAACAATATCATGATCAAGGGTACTGTACTATAATCGCATACATTCTAATATCATCAATCATATATCATCGTCTGTGTAAATATACATCGTCAAATGATCCACTAAAATATCATGTCATATATCATATCGTGATTAAGTCACATATTACAATCTGGGTTTTATCCTAGAGTCTCGTTCATTTCAATGTCATCTACACATATCATCGTTTATATATTTTCTTATTACCCAACGATCCGCTAATATCGTAACACATTTCATATCATATCTCGGTCATATATCCAATATCTCACGGCGTCATGCCCGATCATATCGACTCATCCCCAAGTATCATATAATACCTTCATATCACGTGTATATGCTACACACACACACACACACACACACACCCCTACACACATTCCTACACACACACATACATAGTGTGCGTGTATGTGTGTCTATATGAAACCTACGAATTCCCTCCAAGGCAATCATCCTCTGGTTAAGTTTTTCTAAATCAGTCTAATCCAACTTAAAGTCTTCAATAGTACCCTACTCGCCAAGAATCTAAGGTCACGTCCGACTTCCTAATAATAGTATATAATATTCTTATTCTACGTTTGCGAGGGTGCTATACGCCATCCACCCGACTTTCCCTGTAGATATACATCTACTCACCTGGTCCTTGTCTGCCGAAATCGATACCGCCATCCTCTTCTTCATCGTCCGAAGTCCACGTGAGGGGTACCTATACGCAAACATATATAATATCGTAAACCAAAATCGCGGACAAAATCAAAACGACGCACGAAACGCGTATAGGTTAAAACCTATGACCCGTTCATGCAAAATAACCAAATAACCCTCGACATCGGCGTACAAACGCAGATTGATCGAGAAAAACCCAAACACACCAATCGTGGTTTCACAAATCATAAATTATAATATGAAATAAATTGCAACTCATTAAAACCTCAAAACAAATCAAATCGATTTATTTCCGAAAACCTAGACAGCACTTAATTTTCGTTTTAATTCGAAACTTGATGTTTTAACAAAACTAATGTCCATAATATTCACTAAATATTATAATTAAGTCATACAAACCATCACCATAATTTAATCTCATCAATTTGTATTAAATCCAAAATTCTAGTCTGCAAAAATATCAAATTTTAATACTTTTTCAAGCAAAATTCACATTTCAACAACTAAAACTTGGTTTTGCATGAAATAAATTATTAAACTACAATTTATAATGTTAATGATGTCATGAAACCCTAATTATATTTTAATCCCAATTATTTAATCAATTTCTAAAAACCTAGTTAGCAAAATTAGCATAATTATCAAAATTTTAAAGTAAAAATTAGCAAACTAGTAACTAGATTAGTTTTAGCATTATCTAACATGTTAAACCATACATTGCATACTTAATTATGAAGTAAAAACCCTAACTTGATTTAAAAACCCTTTCTTTAATTTTCAATTTAGCAACTAAAACCATAATTAAACACCGAAATCCATTCAATTTACGTAATTAACTTACAATTAACACTAAGATTAGAATTATACCTCACTAAACATGAGATCCAACATGAAAATCATAGCCTCCAAAGTGCTAACTTTGCTCCAAGATCCATGCTAGATAGGCCAACGAATAATGGGTAGGGGTTGGATTTGGAATTTAAGGTTTTATTTTGGATTTTTCATGAATTTTTGAAGATTTTTGTGATGGAAATGAAGTGGGAATTTGGAGAAATGGGGGAGGCAATATTTCGGCCAGAAAATGATGGGGGAAAAGAGAGAGAGAGAGAAGAGTGCGGAGATGTGTAGAAGAGTCTTCAATTAATACTTCTTTTTAGTCTTTTCTTTAATTATTTGATTTTATTTCATTTTCTTATTTAATTTCACCCTAGATTCCTCCAGAATTTTGAAGACAATTCAAGAAAAGAAGAGCATGCTACAATCTAAATTCTAATATATCATTTTAACCCATTGCAATTTGTAATTTGCACCAATTTAATGTATAATTAAAAGCTTATATTGATATTTGAAATAATTAATTAAGGAAAAATATTTAGGTAAACTAATAATTTATAAGCGACTAAATAAATATCAAATACTAGCAATTACATAACCTAAATAGGTATATTTAAGTCTATAATGAAAAATAATTGTAGTTGAGTTTTTCGGAAAATACGGTTTATTTTACCAATTATCAGAAAATTCACCTAAAGGATTTTATTTAATTATTTATTTATTTATTTTTAAAACGTTACATCCTGGCCCTCTTGTTGGCTCGATACCTGAGCCGCTTCAGCCTTAACTTTTCTGTTTTACGCACTTGGCAGACTTCGGCTCTTCGGGAAGTCGCCGTAGACCGATTGACAGAGAGGCCAGAGAAGATGCACGTTAGCACGATTGTCAAGGGCACCATCTGAGCTTGCTGGAGCTGCTTTGTGGCCCCATTGGTGTTGACGGTCTTTCCCCCAGTTAGAACAGTGGATAACCGTTCAAATACAGATTTGCATTTGGGGTGGGATGCTTTGGTGACCACAACGTTCGGCCTCCTGCCTCTTGAGGTCGGTTTGGCCGCTTGATTTGCCGTGACCTCCACTAGATGAGCACTTTCAGCAGGGTAGATGATGACAGAACCAAATTGACGAGGTGGCTCCTCTCATTTCCGGCTGAGACTGGCAGGGAGAACCACACGGACATTGATCCTGACCATGTACGAGATCGGGGTAGCGTCGGAAGCTGAATTCATCTTAGGAGACATCGTCATTGAAAGTTGATTGCTGCATGAAAAAAAAATTATTTCAGTACAAACATCGGCATATATGTTAAATGAGTTCGCATGAACACTTGACCCGAAATATGGGAGGAGAGAAAGGTCCTACCGGGCATGCTAGAATCGGTGTTTTTCGTCACCCTATTGAGATGGGAATACGCGCGTGCTTGTCAGGCGCATTACAGATTCCCCCTGTCTAGGGTAGGCTGGGGTTTATTAATTGTAGGGATCCGAATCTCCGGCAGCCGTGGACTAAGCTGCCATTAATTACCCCTCGCCTTTGGAGCGAGAGAACCTCCGATTGACGGGCCAAACAGGTCATGCGAACTCAATGTATAGTGTTGTGTTTTGAAGGGGTTTTGGATATATCGGGGGGCCCGCAGAGTTTTTACGGGGGTCCTGCTACCGGATAGTGGGCTGGGGGTCAAGGTGTCCAGCAGCTCCCTTGCGGGGTGCGGGGCAGCGCCCCATTAGAAAAAATTCCTAGCAGAGGACTTATTTTGAGTGTAGAGTGTATGAAAAATGAGGGGTGAGGAGCGTCTTAAAGACGCGTGCATGACACGTGGGCACTGGTCGCCCACGGGTCATATGCCTGGCATGTGGGAGCTTGGCACCCGCGGGTCACGTGCCAGGCATGTGGGCGCCCGCGGGACACGTGCTTGCCGTGTGGGCACTTGGTGCCCGCGGGTCACGTGCCAGCCGCGTGGCGCCCGCAGGTTACGTGACAGGCGTGTGGGCGCTGGGCGCCCGCGGGTCACGTGCGGAGCACACGACCGCTGGGCGCCAGTGGGTCATGTGCGCGGCACGCGACCGCTGGGAGCCCGCGGGTCACGTGCGCGGCACGCGACCGCTGGAAACACCAGCGAAAAAGGGGCTTAGCCCCTGGGCTAGGAGTTGAACTCCCAAGGGATTTTTAGTGGAGTTAAACTCTAAATAGTTTAAATTTGGAGTTAAACTCCTTAATGATCTGGAATAGGATTTAAACTCCTTTGAGAATTTGGTTCTTGGAGTTGAACTCCCCAAAGATCTTCAGAGGTGATCAAAGGGGATCCCTCTCTTCTCTCTTTAGTCCTGGAGCTTCTTTTGAGTCTTGGATCTGTCCAAAGTTGGATTTTTGGAGATGGGTCTCCTTCTTCCTCCTCTTGAACGGCTGGATCTTGGAGAAAAGGGGGTGAGACTTAAAAGTCTCCCCTTTTCGAGATCTGATTGAAGATCCGAGCTCCCCTTCAAGGGTTTTGTGGTGAAAAACTATTTCTTTTTGGAAAAGGGAAGAGTTAAACTCTTGATTTAATTTTAAAAAGGGGGAAGGTTTTAAAACCTTAAGCAAGGAGAAGGAGGCACAAACCTTAGAATTTTTTAAAATGGAAAAAGTTGTCATAGATATTTTCATCATCTTTGTCTTTATAGGCTACACACTTTACATATAGCCCCTTAGGCTTTACAAAATGAAAATTTTCCCATCCCATACCTCATGTGCTTATTTCTTTTGCACATGAGCCATGGGTTTTACAAAAATTTGGCTTTACACCCATTTTTCTTATATTCATTCATAAAAAAACACCAAAATTATTTATTACAAAATTTTTGTTATGGCACGGGGGAGGCCGGCTGCTTCATGTTTGGGCTCGACTCGGGCATGGGCCCACTTGACCTGGGCTTGGGCCTACTTGGTTTGGGATTGACTTTGATTTTGACTTGGTCAACCGGGGTGTAAATTTTCACCCCAATACAGACGTTTCCTTTTGCTTTGCACAGCGGTATTCGGTTATGAATATCTAGCACTTCATTTGATGAGGCAAGAACCGAGATCCCTTCACAGGGAATGACCTCTTGGGCAAAAGTTTGCGTCATTATAATAACTTCACTATAGTCGATTCTTTTGCTTTGTCTTGCATCTCATTCGATGAGGAAAGAGCCGAGATCCCTTCATAGGGAGTGGCCTCTTTAGCAATAGTTTACGCCACTATATATTTGTAAAACCATTCGGTTCCTTCAACGATATCAAGTTCATTACGTTAAAGGTTTTTCGCCAAAAACTAGCCATAGCCTTCCGTCATTTCCTACGAGTAGTGCTTAGTATTCGTGCTACGTTTGTTGACTCCGTCAAGGCATAGTGTATGGTAGCTAAGCGGTACTTGTTTGTAGCATACAATGCGATTAGTTAGGACAGTCGTGCGGCCTTGTTGACTCCGTCAAGGGCTCGTGCAGGTGGGTTTAATGCAATAAAGATAATAACGGGTTGAACCTGACTAGGACTCTTTGATTTGTTGACTCCGTCAAGGTCCCTAGGGTCCTAGGGGTAAAAATCACATCGGGACTTTTAAATATACAGGAAATTTGCCAGGCATGCGCATACCTTCTGGAGTGTGGTAACTTGAGTGGCTTCCATCAAATTATCATGCGATGATAGTTTGGTCCCGATTCCTACTGATGAGTAGGTGTTACTCCTCGGGTGATTTTCAGATGATCCCGACTAATTCTCCTTTTAGGGTTTAAAGGAGAATTCGAGAAAACAGTTGGAGCCATCCTGATTAGATAAAGTGATTAACCAATCTAATCTAGGTTAGAGTGCACGCTGATTGTTTCTTTTCTCTCTCTCTCTTTGGCAGCGATTATGACATGACCCTAAACTAAAACTCATGAACCAAGTTAACTGAACCTTCTTACACATTTTGGCTTTTGGATTTTCATTAAGTCGCATATATCCCTGCCAGTTCTACATCCCCTTTGCATTTATCCAGAACACTCCGTATCACTACAAAAATCCATATTGCTTGGGTATTCCATCGTATAGTTACATACGAACTCGAAGAAACTTGTTTCAGTTCGAGGTTGGTTTCCAGTTCTGGAGAAATTGAATAGGATTATTCGGATGTCTTTTCTCTTTACCTTCTCTCAGGTTGCGAGGGCTCCTAGTATTAGGAGAGTACACTTATTAGATAGTCTTCTTCCAAACCATAGGCAGGTGCCGAAAGGTAGGGAAAGGAAGAAAACCAATTAGTCTAAGTATGGTGTACAGAAGGTAATAAGTAAAGACATATAAAAGGATTAGGTTGAAGGCAAAGGAAATTGCAGTTACTATCATTCACGACGAAGCCGCGTATACCCTGCCACTCCTACTTCCCCTTTGTATTTCTCCAGAACATTCTATATCACTACGAAGATCCATATTGCTTGGATATGCCATCGTATAGTTACATTTGAACTCAAAGGAACTTGTTTCAGTTCGAGAATGGTTTCCGGTTCATGAGAAATTGAATAAGATTATTCGGTTGTCTTTTCTTTTTCTCTTCTCTCAGGTTGCGAGAGGTCCTATTATTAGGAGAGTACACCTATTACGCTTATTGAATAGTCTTCTTCCAAATCTTAGGCCGGTGCCGAAAGGTAGGGAAGGAAGAAAACCAATTAGCCTAAGTATGGTGTACAGAAAGTAAGAAGTAAAGACATATGAAGGGATTGGAGTGAGGGCAAGGAAATATACGGTTACTGTCATGAATCTAGATAGTGGAAAAGGCATTACTAGGAATACCCGGCCACCCCTTCGAAACATTTTCATATTTCAGTTTTACTGTGCGATATTAATTGAAAACCGTTTTCCCAATTAGATTCTGACTCCAGGGTATGTATTTACTGGACTTGATTCTCACATCTGTATGGTGTTACAGATGCTGAGTGGGAGTAAGATATTGGAAATTGGGTGATTAGATCCTCTATATATCAGAATTCTTTATAATTGGTGATATTTGAGGAAATCACCTGGGTTTTGCCTGACGACAAATTTTTGGTTTTGAATATCCGTTGTTATGCACAAGTTTCAAACTGATATATCTATACGTTTATTTCATAAAGTGAGATATAACTTTTTGAAATTATGTTTATGATATTTACCTATATCAGTTGATGGTCAGGTAAAATGCATTCAACAATGGTGTAATTCTTTTTAACCATAGCACAGTTTTCAACCTACGACGCACAGGGTTTGAGTTATTAAACTTAGAGGACTTATACAAAATATTGTATGTTTTCCGATGTCCATTAAGAAAAAAGGGTTGGTACTCGTACTATATTCTGTTTACTTATGAATTCTCTAGTTTTAAACAAGTATTTCGTTGAAATACAAGGTGCAGATTTTGAGAATTTATAGGTATAAGAATAAAGTAGAGAACCATATGTTGCAAGTATCAGGATTCTTCAAGGTGATCGAAGATGTAGATACTTGTGCTAGGTATTCCGTCGTAAGTAATAGTTTTGAGAATTTGCTTCTCTCTCAGGTTACTCATCCGTGAGTACACTCCTTGATGAGTAATGCTGCTTGGCCTTCTTCTATTGAGTCGATATGCACTGGAAACAGCTACTTGATTTTGAATCTGATTCCAATTAAATTGGTACCTTTGTTTCTATATTGGATATAGAATGGATTCATATCTTAACGATGTTAAGGTATATGGAGTAGTTCGGCTTATACTTAAAAATAGAATCCGGATAAACTCTAGGTACGTTTCAGTAATAGCAGTTTGTGGGTTTTCCCGGGCTTTGACGAGGGTTAACATTCTACCATTTGGAAGATCAATAGTTATATTGTTCTTGACTAGCCACATTTTTAGTAAAATAAATTCTTTTCAGAAAACATTAGTGGAAGTATGGTAGAACTGGAAGTGATTCCAGAACCACAAATTATTACTGAAAATTTAGTAGAACCAAAAAATTCAATTGGATTCGACGATCCATTAGCCACTTCGCAGATTTGGTGGGTAACCTCGGCCACCCGAGAGGTACTTTGGTCTGCTCAAAAACGATGACAGGGAGGTTTTTGATTATTCAAATTTGCCACTACTACTGTTCTAGATTATGAGATCCGGCAGAAGGATGAGTATAACGTCGTTCTAAATTAGCTTTAGAAGTGCACGTGTAAATGATTCTGCCGGAGAGTTGTTGTAGTCAGTAGGAGCAGCGGAAGCATGGTGGGCAAGTAGCTTATGTCTAATTATAGATTAAAGCAAATATAGCGGAGATAGATCGTCTAGTTTTGATGTGACAGTCATAGAGTTTGATTTCATCAGAACAACAGATGGACCTGGTAAGAAGGTAGTAGGGAGTGATGTCCTGATATTTCGATGACATGCTCTTGATAAGAAGTGATATTCCTATACTACGATCGGTTATACTGTGGTTATCACAAGTTGTTTATCCACATAAGATCTGGATAAAATATCAGGGATTCTGGTCACTAAATCTATGGTTTTAGATCTAGATTTGGGAAGTGTCCCAGTTTGGGTACTTTGACACTATTCTAAATTGTTTTAGAATGGACGACTCTTGGCGTGGTGGTATACCCGCAGGTGATGGAGTCACCCTCTCTAAAGAGATGTCTTCTAGACTGATGAGGAGATGGATTTGGATGATTGGCACATTACTTACTTAGGCAATTGAGTTAGTTATGAAATGTCAAGTACCACACCAGATATTGCTTTTGCACTGGCTGCAATAAGTATATATTAATCCAATCATGGAGGAACATTGGGAAGCAGTTATGAACGTAAGTGGATGTTCTTGGTATATGGTAACGACAGCCTCCTTCAGGAGGCGGTTATCATTTCTGGCTTCCAAGATGACATGGATGACAGAGTGGCTGTCAGAGTTATAGTTTTCTCTCTCTTTGAGGGGCAGTATGTTAGACAGGTGGTCCAAGCAGATATTGAGGAAGGCATGGCGCAGGATACTGATTAAATTCAGTGGAATATATGGTCTAAGAAGTTTGTTGGATTTGGATTTCATTTGTGAACTGGGTCCCATCAGATATCCAGACAAATTCTAAGACAGGTATCACTCATTTCGGGAGATAGTCTTTCTCCGCGAAGTTGAGATATAGAAAGATAAAGATAGAAACATTGGAGCGGATCCACTTACTGAGGCTATTTCTCGAACGCAATAGTTTCACAAACGGGCTTTGCGAGACTGATTAGTAGAGAAGTTGGGTGTTCGGTATCACACGGGCTGTGAGTATGTGAAACCGTAATAATTAGCCTTAAGTGCAAGTCGGAGATTGTTGACTATAGTTCCCTCAAGTCAATTATTGTAATCGCAGGCACACGATTGTGATGATTGAGGGAAGACCTATACGGGTAGAACAGTCTTACTTGAGATGATAGTATGCTATCTGGTTTGCCTTTATCATAATGTACATGCATTATGTGGTATTACAGATCACTATTATATGTTGATAGAGCCCATAGGATTCTTGCTTGACTACCAGTATTATGATGGCGATCATATACGTGGGAGCTGGGTGGTCTATAAGCACATCCTTAAATGTCCCTAGTCGAGAGAGTATCGAGACTGGGTATCGATACTCCAGAGTAGACTGGTATATACTTTTTGAGACCCCGACGAGGGGCAGTGGCCGGTCTTACAACCCATTGGTGTCGGTTAGTCACCTAAGATAGTATACAGGTGCTCATTGGGTTATGAGTACACTGGACGGACTCGCCGGGAACATGCTAGATGGTATTATACCTATTGTCAGATAGCAGTTCTCAGGTGACATGAGTACAGGTTAGTCTGTGTTAGTTATATGTATGCCCTAGAGGCCATTACTATACATAGGATGTATATTGTAGTGGATGCTTGGACATATATAGGGAGGACTTTCTTGCTCGACATGATAGTATGCTATCCGGTTGCTCTTTACCTTAACGTGTACACTGATTGTCTCTCTGCTACTTGTTGGTAAAGCCCTTAAGATGTGTACTTGACTACCTGGACTATGATGCAGATCATACTAGTGGGGACATGGTAGTCCATAAGTACATCCTTCAAGGTCCCTAGTCGTGGGTATATCGAGACGGGGCATCGATATACCAGAGTAGACTAGCGTATACCTTCTCGACCCATACAGATGGGCGATGGATGATCCCATATCCATTGGTGTTTGACATCAGAGATGATATACGGGTGCTCAGTGGAGACTGGGTACACTGGACGGACTCGCCGAGAACTCCCAGATGGTATTATACCTTACGTCAGATGGCAGTTCTCTAGTGACACTGGTACAGAGTAGTCTGTTAACCCGAGATCGTCATAGAGTCTTGTGTGATTCCCACTGTGCTTTGATTTCCACCTTACCACGTCCAAGAGGGCGTGCAAAACTGTGGTTTTTGGGTACAGTCCCGAATCACATGGAGGCAATGAGCGATAGGAGGGGATTCGTCTCTCCCGGTATAGGGAGTTGATGTTGCGCTGTGTTCGATTGGCTATAACCGGAAATCCCTAGCCAGGGTTGCTGAGATTTACTGGTAAGTGTTATCAGTAATATCTCGAACTGTTATAGACCTCATATCGACACGACTTATCGAGCTATTGGGGTCTGACGTTTACCACCCCTAGGCGAGGTATGCGACATATCAGACGATCAGACCGGACTGTACGGTAAGTGTTACTGGTTGGATTCACAGGAGTGTGAGCGGGCTTGCTCGTCGATCTTCTGATCACTCAATACCCGGGTGGCCGTTACGTTTAGCAGACCGCTTGCGGCTTGTGGGTGTTTGATATGATCATCACCTACTGCCGGCGTATTGACGAGTCTTTAGAGTCCTATACAGAGGTTTCTTGGCTCAAGCGAAACGAAATAGAAGCGTATATGAGATATGTGCGGGACCGAGAATAATGCGTGTATGTGATACCGTATTCTATTCTCGCGATGAATGTATCGATTGGTTGTATGCGATATAACCTAGTTATCGAATCGAGGATTGATTCGATAAGTCGATACATTGGATATTAGTCGGTCATATGTGATATGACAGGATCGTTAAATCAAGTGTTGATTTAATGATTTAATGATTTAATGTATAATTATATATTAGATATATTACTTTACATTAACTAGTATTTGTTCACTTAAGATGGATTTTCTCACTTGAAATGCACAAGTTGTATATGTGATATATTTTTGTGCACTTGTTTATATCATGTTTGATGATACATGCAAACTTGGGTTTGTGTTTACTTTAAACCATGTTTAAGTGAATGGTTAGGGTTTTATTATCTTCTCTTGATTATTTATTTTATTTATTTATTCTTTATAGCAAGAAAAGAAATGGTTGCTTCTCTTGGATTTACTTTGAAGCTTCATGAAGCTTTGAAAAGTTCAACCATTTTTGTTTCTTTTGCTTAACCTAACCATTCACCTAACCCTAGTTTATTCTCTACACTTAACCATGGTTGCATTATGATAACCATCACTTGTTTTTCTATTATTTGATAATTCTTTTTTTCATTCTTCTTCTTCATCTTCTTCATGAAGAGAAGAAACCATGGCTAGAAAATTCTAAGTGATGATTCCAAGTGAGAAATCCAAATCCAAAGTGAACCCACTGTTAGTTATGTATATGCCCTAGAGGCCATTGTTGTACATTTGATGTATATTATAATGGATGCTTGGATATATACAGAGAGGACTTTCTTGCTCGTCATGATAGTATGCTATTTGGTTTCACTTTATCTTAACATGTTGACTTGTATTGGTTTACTGTTTTTCTCTCACATGTTGTTAAAACCCTTAGGATATGTACTCGACAACTGGGATTATGATGAGATCATAATAGTGAGGCCACGGTAGTCGATGAGTACATCCTATAAATGTTCCTAGTCGAGGGTATATCGAGACAGGGCATCGATACACCAGAGTAGACTAGCGTATAAGCATCTTGACCTATATGATGGGCGATGGATGATCCCATATCCATCGGTGTTTGACATCAAGGATGGTGTACGGGTGCTCAGTGGAGACTGGGTACATTGGACGGACTCGCCAAGAACTCCCAGTTGGTGATATACCACACGTCAGATGGCAGTTCTCCGGTGACACTGGTACAGGGTAGTTTGTAGAACCGAGATCGTCATAGAGTCTTGTGTGATTCCCACTGTGCTTTGATTTCCACCTTACCACGTCCAAGAGGGCATGCAAAACGGTGGCTTTTGGGTACAGTCCCGAATCACATGGAGGCAATGAGCGATAGGAGGGGATTTGTCTCTCCCGGTATAGGGAGTTGATGTCCTGCAGTGTTCGATTGGCTATAACTGGAAGTCCCTGGCCAGGGCTGATATAGAGATATACTGGTAAGTGTTACCAGTAGTTTCTCGACCTGTTATGAGCCTCACATCGACACGACTTATCGGTTACTGGGGTCTGACGTATACCACCCCTAGACTTGATATGCGACATATCAGACGAACAGACCGGAATGTACGGGAGTGTTACTGATTGGATTCACAGGAGAACGGACAGGCTAGCTTGTTGATCTTCTGATCGCTCAATACCTGGGTGGCTGTTATGTTTAGCTGACCGCTTGCAGCTTGTGGGTGTTTGATATGATCATCACCTGCTACCGGCGTATTGACGATTCTTTAGAGTCCTACACAGAGGTTTCTTAGCTCAGGCAAAACGGAGTAGAGGCACATATGTGATATGTGCAGGACCGAGGATAATGCGATATGAGATACCGTATTATATTCTCGCGATATTTAGATATGAATCGGGACATCGGATCAAGTGTTGATTCGATGAATCGGTACATGATATATTAGTCGGTTATGTTCGATATAGCCGGATCGTCGGATCAAGTGTTGATTCGATGATTTAATGAATAATGATATATATGATATATTGTATTACATTATCTAATATTGGCTCGCTTTATTATTTCATTTTCTCACCGGATTAATACATTGATATATATGCGATATATGTTAATTGTATTATTTTCTTTTGTTGCAAATATATAATATATATGTGATATATATTATTGTGACATGATATGATTTATTATAAAACATGTTTAAGGATGATAAAAAGGGATTAGGGTTTGATTAGGGTTAGCTCTTTCAAGTTCTTTCTAGAAGGATTCTATTTTGTCTTGGTTAAGATATTATGGTTGATACTTATCCTTAACGTAACCAAACCCTAACTGTAGTTTACTCTCTACAAAGTTTTAGCCTCTCATCCTTGACCATGGTTCAATAATCAATCATATATTCTTTACTTCTATTCATCACAAAAGGATTATTCTTTCATTCTTCATCTTCTTCTCTCTTGAGTTTTGAGAGAGAGCTTACTAGTTAATCCTTTTATGATGATTTATTGTAAGAAAGTGAGATAAAAAGATAGCATAAATACTACTCCATCATCCTCATCTAATCTAGCCCATTAGATTAGGGTGTTCATCTCTTTAGAGTGAGAAAGCTTAGGTTATAGCAACTTCGACGTAGATCATCGGAGAATCGGAACACTTCAAGCTAGCATGGATCGTTCGAGTCGTGGAGCCTCTCTTGAGTCCGGGAGATCGTGGATCGCGGCGAAGGGACTTCTACTCGGAGCTTGTAAAGTGAAGGAGCGGACTACAAAGGTTGTAATCCCTCACACTTAGCTTTAAAGATGTTATCTTGCATGCTAAACCCTAATAATCTAGCAAAGATCCCGTCTTTGGGTTGTTCGGCACATATAAAATTTTATTCGGGTATGTTTGATGCTTTATGAACCTTCACTAGTGTGCCTAGGAACCCTACAGTGGTATCAGAGCCTAGCTAGAGCATTAGGCGATGTGTTTACGAAGTTAAAACTCCGATCGAACCCGAACCGACAAATTTAACCCCCTTTCTGGAAATTTTTCAAAATCTGGGATTTTTCTGAATTAAAAATACCTGAAAAATACAGCAGGGAAAAATAAGAAATTCGGTGAAAAAATAATCCCCTGATCCGTACAAACCACTGCGGAACCGCGGCCGTACCTCGCTTGGGCCGCGGAACCGCGGCAGTATAAAGAGATCAGGGCCTCATTTTTGCACAGTAATTCATATTTCTCTGGTATATATTTTATGGGTATTTTTATTCTGACTCAAGTGTTGAGTATTCTGGAGTTTGCTTTGTAATCGTAGATTCGATCGGAATATTTAAATTCGTTATTATTTCTGGATATTTAGAAACTGTTAAACTATTTGAACGGATATCATTAACTCACTGTTTCCCGGCACGGCAAACTTTCAAGTGTTGAATTTTTATCGGGTTTGAATCTTTCGGAAAAATTGTACAAGTTAAGCGGTGGACCCTCTAGAAGACAACAAAGCTTAACTCGATTATGTGACCGTCTTGAACTGTCTTTTGAACCTTCGGGTTTGGGGCAGTACGGCGTGCCACATGTGAGGCGTTGGCTTGACCGTTCTACGGCTGGATCACTGGTACTATGACATATTCTGGGATTATTTGAACTCCGCTCAAGTGTTGAGCACTTTGGGAAATTTTGGGTATTTGATTATCTGTTCGAAAAGTTTAATACTGTCTATTTATCTAGAATGTGATACAATATGTGGAATTCATAGAGTTAGGCATGAAATGCGAAGTATGTGATATTTCAGATTTACGATGTCTAAAGTGATTGTGGATTCCAAATATTGTAGTTTTACAATTTCTTTCCTGTGACCGTAAGTGTAGTATGTAGTTGTATTGCCGATTGTCGTTGCTATACATCGACGACGATCGGTGTATGCATACTTACTTACGTTGATGATATGAGATATTATGTGTTGCTGAGATATGATGTGCAGGATTGTCGCGATTGAATAGCCGGGGGTTTTTATGTGAGATGAGAGTTTTATATTTTCATTCATGTAAATTCAAATGTAATGTAATATTCTTTTATTTGGGGCACTTCCAGGTTGAGGTTGATGCCACCAGTGTTGTATATTATTTACTTTTCCGCATTAGGATGGACCCAAGGAGGGGAGCACAGGTGACCGGGTTATGGGGTTCAGTGGGAGGCCATCTCGAGGAGTCGAGACCGGGTCTCCTAAACTCCAGAATTGGTAGGGTCGCTTGCCGCTCTCGTAGGGGTCCAGGGTGTGGGCTTGGCTATTCATCGCGACTGTGGAATCCGTATTTTCTATTGTTGGCTAAATACTAAATACGGACGTCCTAGTATATCCCACATTATATCTATGTTTCTGCTGCGATATCTGTGATGTGATCATTTGATATGTTGTGATGGATACAATATATAGTATATATGATATATTATATAGGCGTTACTTATGTTTTACACCCGCGCTAGCCCTGTCCTGCTTTGCCGTTAGTTATCTAACCTAACGGTGCATGAGGGGACATCGAGGCGAATGCGGATGGCATAAGTGTACGTCGTATTTATCTGTGATGCTTAGGAAGCATAAGCTGATGGGATTTTTTATTAATGAGATTAATAAAAGAAAAGAAACCTAAAAGATGTTGTACAATCAAAACTTTATAAAAAGGGTAGCTACAGTTTTGCTTTGCATAGCGGTATATATGATATACCCTGCACCTTATTCGATGAGGAAAGAGCCGAGATCCCTTCACCGGGAGTGACCTCTTTAGCGAAACTGGCAGATGCTACAAAACTCGGTTTGTCTTTTGATTGCTTTTAGAGTTTTGCTTTGCACAGTGATATATATGATATGTCCTGCACCTTATTCGATGAGGAAAGAGCCGAGATCCCTTCACCGGGAGTGACCTCTTTAGCAAAACTAATGAAAGCCTTAAAAACACTCCATTTCAAAATTTCACTTGATTCTACGACGATATCAAGTTCATTACGCAATAGGTTTTCAGAAAAACCTGTCGTAGCCCTCCGTCATTTCAGATAAAGACTATTTAGTATTCGTGCTGCGTTTGTTGACCTCTGTCAAGGCGTAGTGTGCGGTAGCTAACTAGTAATTATCTGTAAAGCATGTGATGTGATTGGATTAGGGTAGTCGTACGACCTTGTTGACCTCTGTCAAGGGTCGTGCGAGTGGGTTTGATTCAATCAAGAAATGACGGGTTGAACTTGACTAGTGCACTATGGTTTGTTGACCTCTATCAAGGTCATGGCACACTAGGGGCAAAATATTATCGGGAATTTCAAGTGTTGAAATTTGCAATGAGATTGCATACCTTCTATGAGATAGTTGGATCCCGATACCCACTGCGAGTAAGAGTTACTACTGGGAGAGTTTTACACAGGACAATTAGTCGATCAAGTAGGTGTCTAGAAAAGTGTTAACGAGGTTACGCCTCTGGGAAAATGAGGTTTACTTTAATTAGGTCCGTGCGAAAGCATGGGGAACCTCCCTCAAAGTACCGACACTGATCTGGCTGAAAGATTGACGAAATTGTAGGGTGTAATTAATCCCGGCTAATCTTACCTTTTAGGGTTTGAATGTAGATTTGATAAAAACAGTGGGAGACATCCTGATTAGATAAGATAATAACCAATCTAATCTTGCAAGAGCATACGCTAAAGTGTTTTCTTCTCTCTCTCTCCAGGTAGCAACCATGTCAGGCCATAATCAAGATAATAATATGGATGTATTGACTGAACCCGCTTATTATACTGAGCAGGGGAACGTTGGACCCGTTCTTTCTTATAAGAGTTATAAGACTGAACAGGGAATAGGAGAATATCTGGATTCTTACGCTGCCCAAAAGAACATGCATGTTGATGCATCTTCTTCAGGTGTGTTGGTTATTGAGAACTGTCTCTCAGTTCACCCTACGTCCTGGGTATTAGATACCGGATCAGGATCCCACATATGTAAATTGTTACATGGGCTACGTAAAGGTAGAGAACTGGGAAAAGGTGATCATTCCGTTCAAGTAGGGAACGGTGCAAGTATTGCAGCCAAAGCAGTTGGCGAATATCACCTTGTATTGCCAAGTTGTAATACACTGATTCTAAATGAGTGCTATTATATACCGAACATGATGTGCAACATTATATCAGTTTCTTTATTAAGTAAAGAAGGATATAATTTTGTAGTAAAGGATAATGTTATGAACATATTCCGAGATCAAAAGTTGATTGCATCAGGCTCGTTACATAATGGCATATTCATTCTAAATCAGAATACAGTTCTCAATATACAAAACACAAACAAGAGGAAAAGTTCAGAAATGAACGAATCCTTCTTGTGGCATTGTAGATTTGGTCATATCAATGCGACACGACTGGCTAAGTTACATAAGGATGGTTATTTGATTCCGTTCGAATTATCATCTTATGATACTTGCCATTCATGTCTCAAAGGAAAAATGACCAAAGCTCCGTTTAGTGGACACGGAGAAAGAGTTACTGAACTCTTAGGACTGGTACATAGTGATGTATGCGGTCCCATGTCTACGCATGCCAGGAACGGTTCTTCCTACTTCATTACATTCACTGACGATCTCTCTAGATTCGGACATGTGTTCCTGATGTAACACAAGTCTGAAGCTTTTAAGAAATTCAGAGAATATAAGCACGAAGTAGAAAAACAAACGGGCAAAAGTATTAAGATCCTTCGATCTGATCGAGGAGGAGAATACTTAAGCAATGAGTTCCTAGATTATCTAAAAGAGAATGGGATTCTCTCTCAGCTTACTACTCCTTATACACCACAGCACAACGGTGTATCGGAGCGGAGGAATCGCACTCTATTAGATATGGTGCGCTCTATGATGAGTACAGCTGAGTTACCTATTTCTTTCTGGGGGTATGCGCTTGAGACAGCAGCATACCTATTGAATCAAGTTCCAACTAAATCTATACCTACCACACCATATGAGATATGGAGTGGGAAGAGACCATGTCTTAAACGAGTTAAGATATGGGGTTGTCTGGCCTATGTCAAAAGGAAAAATCCGGACAAACTCGAGGCACAGTCAGTTCTATGCAAGTTTGTGGGATATCCTAAACATTCAAATGGATATTTTTTCTACCACAGTGAACAACAAAAAGTGTTTATTGCTCAACATGCCACCTTTTTAGAAAAGGAATTTCTTGAAAAAGAGATTAGTGGCTCTGAGGTAGAACTGGAAGAAGTTCCAGCAACACAAACTGTAACTGAAGATTTAGTGGAACCAGAGGATTCGGTAGTACCCGACGAACCCCAGCCTCTCCGCCGGTCTAGTAGGGTTTCTCGTCCACCTGAGAGATACTATGGTTTTCTCATTGATGGTGGAAGCGAGGATTGCATCATGGAAGATGATGACCCGACTAGTTTTGAGCAAGCCATCACGAGTGGTGACTCTGTGAAATGGCTGGATGCAATGCGATCTGAGATGGAATCCATGTACACCAATAATGTATGGATTTTGGAAAATGCTCCTGAAGGGGTAAAACCCATTGGGAGCAAGTGGATTTTTAAAAGGAAATTTGGTGTAGATGGAAAAGTTGAGACTTTCAAAGCTAGACTTGTAGCAAAGGGATTTCGTCAACGACCAGGTGTGGACTATGACGAAACCTTTTCTCCAGTAGCTATGCTTAAATCCATCCGGATCTTATTTGCCATTGCTGCATACCATGACTACGAAATCTGGCAAATGGATGTTAAGACCGCTTTTCTAAATGGTGATTTAGAAGAGTGCGTGTACATGACTCAGCCAGAGGGCTTCGTAGATAGTGGGAGCAGCGGAAAGGTGTGCAAACTGCTTAAATCCATTTATGGGTTAAAACAAGCATCGCGGAGTTGGAACATCTGTTTTGATGTAGTAGTCAAAGAGTTTGGCTTCATCAAAAACATAGATGAACCTTATATCTATAAGAAGGTAGCAAGGAGTAAGGTAGTCTTCCTCGTATTGTACGTGGATGACATACTCTTGATAGGAAATGATATTCCTATGCTGCAATCAGTCAAGCTCTTCTTATCACAAAGATTCTCAATGAAAGATCTAGGTGATGCCTCATGCATATTGGGGATAAGGATCTATAGAGATAGATCCAAACGGATATTGGGATTGTCCCAATCCAGGTACATTGACACCATACTAAAGAGGTTTAGTATGGAAGAATCCAAGCGTGGGAACCAACCCATGATCTCTGGACTCACTCTCTCCAAAGAGATGTCTCCCAAGACTGATTTGGAGAGAGCTCGCATGCAAGGGATACCCTATGCTTCGGCAGTAGGCTCTATCATGTATGCGATGCTATGTACCAGACCCGATGTAGCATACTCACTAAGTGTAGTGAGTACGTATCAAGCAGATCCTGGAGAGAGTCACTGGACAGCTGTGAAGAACATTCTCAAGTACTTGCGAAGGACTAGAGATATGTTCTTGGTGTATGGTAACGGAGAACTCCGGGTGGAGTCCTTTAACGATTCCAGCTTCCAAAGTGATAAGGACGACTCTAAGTCGCACTCGGGATTTGTCTTTACCCTCAATGGAGGGGCGGTATGTTGGAAGAGTTTCAAATAGGATACCGTTGCAGACTCGACGATGGAGGCTGAATACATCGCTGCCAACGATGCTGCCAAAGAGGCTGTCTGGATGAAGAAGTTCATCACTGAACTTGGTGTGGTTCCATCCATTGAACATCCAATACCTCTGTATTGCGATAACAATGGAGCTGTGGCTTTGGCCAAGGAACCCAGATCCCATCAGAAGTCCAGACATATTTTGAGGCGGTATCACCTGATCAGGGAGATTGTTGATCGCCGGGAGATCGAGGTCAGGAGAGTAGATACGAAGGACAACACTGCGGATCTACTCACGAAGGCCATTCCCCAGATACAGTTTGAGAGATTATTCAGGATGCTAGGTATGAGATACTACAGCAGCTGGCCTTAGTGCAAGTAGGAGATTGTTAGTTATGTATATGCCCTAGAGGCCATTGTTGTACATTTGATGTATATTATAATGGATGCTTGGATATATACAGAGAGGACTTTCTTGCTCGTCATGATAGTATGCTATTTGGTTTCACTTTATCTTAACATGTTGACTTGTATTGGTTTACTGTTTCTCTCTCACATGTTGATAAAGCCCTTAGGATCTGTACTCGACTACTGGGATTATGATGAGATCATACTAGTGGGGCCACGGTAGTCGATGAGTACATCCTATAAATGTTCCTAGTCGAGGGTATATCGAGACAGGGCATCGATACACCAGAGTAGACTAGCGTATATGCATCTTGACCCATATGATGGGCGATGGATGATCCCATATCCATCGGTGTTTGACATCAAGGATGGTGTACGGGTGCTCAGTGGAGACTGGGTACACTGGACGGACTCGCCGAGAACTCCCAGTTGGTGATATACCACACGTCAGATGGCAGTTCTCCGGTGACACTGGTACAGGGTAGTCTGTAGACCCGAGATCGTCATAGAGTCTTGTGTGATTCCCACTGTGCTTTGATTTCCACCTTACCACGTCCAAGAGGGCGTGCAAAATGGTGGCTTTTGGGTACAGTCCCGAATCACATGGAGGCAATGAGCGATAGGAGGGGATTTGTCTCTCCCGGTATAGGGAGTTGATGTCGTGCAGTGTTCGATTGGCTATAACTGGAAGTCCCTGGCCAGGGCTGATATAGAGATATACTGGTAAGTGTTACCAGTAGTTTCTTGACCTGTTATGAGCCTCACATCGACACGACTTATCGGTTACTGGGGTCTGACGTATATCACCCCTAGACTTGAAATGCGACATATCAGACGAACAGACCGGACTGTACGGGAGTGTTACTGATTGGATTCACAGGAGAACGGACAAGCTAGCTTGTTGATCTTCTGATCGCTCAATACCTGGGTGGCTGTTACGTTTAGCTGACCGCTTGCAGCTTGTGGGTGTTTGATATGATCATCACCTGCTACCGGCGTATTGACGATTCTTTAGAGCCCTACACAGAGGTTTCTTGGCTCAGGCAAAACGGAGTAGAGGCACATATGTGATATGTGCAGGACCGAGGATAATGCGATATGAGATACCGTATTATATTCTTGCGATATTTAGATATGAATCGGGACATCGGATCAAGTGTTGATTCGATGAATCGGTACATGATATATTAGTCGGTTATATTCGATATAGCCGGATCGTCGGATCAAGTGTTGATTCGATGATTTAATGAATAATGATATATATGATATATTGTATTACATTATCTAATATTGGCTCGCTTTATTATTTCATTTTCTCACCGGATTAATACATTGATATATATGCGATATATGTTAATTGTATTATTTTCTTTTGTTGCAAATATATAATATATATGTGATATATATTATTGTGACATGATATGATTTATTATAAAACATGTTTAAGGATGATAAAAAGGGATTAGGGTTTGATTAGGGTTAGCTCTTTCAAGTTCTTTCTAGAAGGATTCTATTTTGTCTTGGTTAAGATATTATGGTTGATACTTATCCTTAACCTAACCAAACCCTAACTCTAGTTTATTCTCTACAAAGTTTTAACCTCTCATCCTTGACTATGGTTCAATAATCAATCATATATTCTTTACTTCTATTCATCACAAAAGGATTATTCTTTCATTCTTCATCTTCTTCTCTCTTGAGTTTTGAGAGAGAGCTTACTAGTTAATCCTTTTATGATGATTTATTGTGAGAAAGTGAGATAAAAAGATAGCATAAATACTACTCCATCATCCACAACTAATCTAGCCCATTAGATTAGGGTGTTCATCTCTTTAGAGTGAGAAAGGTTGGGTTATAGCAACTTCGATGTAGATCATCGGAGAATCGGAACTCTTCAAGCTAGCATGGATCGTTCGAGTCGTGGAGCCTCTCTTGAGTCCGGGAGATCGTGGATCGCGGCGAAGGGACTTCTACTCGGAGCTTGTGAAGTGAAGGAGCGGACTACAAAGGTTGTAATCCCCCACACTTAGCTTTAAAGATGTTATCTTGCATGCTAAACCCTAATAATCTAGCAAAGATCCCGTCTTTGGGTTGTTCGGCACATATAAAATTTTATTCGGGCATGTTTGATGCTTTATGAACCTTCACTAGTGTGCCTAGGAACCCTATACCCACTTCCTATTTCTTCATCCTTTACCACTTGCCATGTAGTATAGGGTGTTTTCTTCACAAGTTTCATGACTTGGTGACGTTGGAGCTTGATCTTGAGTTGCCTCGACGTAGATTATCTTCGGCATCGAAGTCGACGACCTAGCCCGATCATTTCTTCGACAAAACCATCGCTAGAGTCCGGGATCCGATGATCGCAGCGGAGGGACATCATCATGGAGCTAAGGAAGTGGAGGACCGGATCTACAATTCTTGTAGTTTCTTTCACTCAGCAGTAAAGTTGTTTACTAGCTTGTAGTTTCGCCTATTCTCTAGTTAACGATCTAGTTTAGGGTTTCTCGGCACCGAAAAAACGTTGAATTTGGCATGGTTGATGCCTTGTGAGACCTCATTAGTGTGCCTAGGAACCCTACAGTGGTATCAGAGCCTATCTAGAGCTTTAGGCGAAGTGTAGACGATATTAGAAATCCGATTGAACCCCGAAACCCTAACTCAAACCCTTCTCTGTACATTTTCTGAAAATGTGGTGTTTTCCAAATTAAACATATCCAAAAAAATACAGCAGGGTATTATAAGAATTACTGTGAAGCACGTGAGCCCAAGTCAACTAAACCGCCGCGGAACCGCGGCCTCACCCTAGCATGTGCGGCGGTTCCGCGGACATAAAGTCGATTCTTGGCACGTGCTTCCCACAGTAATGTCCTATATTGATTCCTGTATTTTCTGGGTAATTTTAACTTATACTCAAGAGTTGAGTTTTCTAGGGTGTTTTGGGTCTTCGATGATTCGATCGGAAATTTTGACTTTGTCTATGTGCTTTTCCGGATAATTTAGAATATGTTGAAAAGTTCGATCGGATATAAATACCCACTTTTTCCCCTGCCGGGAAATTTCCAATTGTTGGATTTTTCCGTAGTTTAATGACGTTCTAAGTAGTGCAAGTAACGCGATGAACCCTCTAGAAAACAACAAACTTTAACTCGATTATGTGACCGTCTTGAACTGCCCTTTGAACCTTCGGGTTTGGGGCAGTACGGCGTGCCACATGTGAGGCGTTGGCTTGACCCTTCTACGGCTGGACCGTTGGTACTGTGGAATGAAGTGAATGTTTTTAAACTTATTTCATGTGTTGAGCTGTTTCGGGAAAACTTGGGTGTTTGATTGTTCGATCGAAAAGTTTAACATTTTCTATTTATCTGGAATGTGATACAATATTTGGAATTCACAAGTAGTTATGAGTTAACTGATATGAATGTTATAAACATAGCACTTTAGTCTCAAATGATCGGTTGCCACGGAATTTTGATGCGATCAAAAGTCTGTCGCAATCACGTAGCGTACGCGGATACTCGCCGGATAAACTTAATAGACAGCTACACCCCTTAGCCCCGACCAAGTGACTGTAGGAGAACCCCGTCGCCGAAAGCATCCGTTCGGGTGCTCGCGGCAGCGGTGTTCCGCCTTGGTGCACTTCGTCGGCGGCATCGGGGGTGCAGCCGTCTACTGAAGTTTGCGATGAGCATTCGATAAGGATTCCGGGAATCTTGTTGAATTTCCCGACTTCATATTGAAAAGAGTTTTCGATTATGAGACTAAAATGCGGGGTTTATAATTGTTAGGCATGCGATGTCTAAGGAATTCATTTGATTAGGCATGCGATGTCTATGAAGGTTGCGGATTCCAACTGTTCTAGTTTTACACTTTCTTTTCTGTGATCGTAAGTGTAATATGTGATATCGCCGGTTTCGTTGCTATATGTCAACGACAATTGGGATACGCATGTTTACTTACGTTGATGACATGTGATGTTATGTGTTGCTGGATATGTTATATTGGATCGTCGTGTTTGAATAGCCGGGGTTTTTTTTATGTGAGATGAGTGTTTTTCATTTTCATTCATGTAAAAATTTGTATGTAATATTCTTTTATTGGGGCACTTCCAGGTTGCGGAAGATGTCACCTTTTGTATATTATTTACTTTTCCGCACTAGGATAGACCCAAGGAGGAGAGCACCAGTAACCGGGTTCTAGAGTCCAGTAGGAGACCAACTCGAGGAGTCGAGTTCGGGTCTCCTAACTCCAGAATTGGTAGGGTTGCTTGCCGCTCTCGTAGGGGTCTAGGGGTGTGGGATTGGCGATTCATCATGACCGTGGAACCCGTGTTTTATACTGGCTCGTATTAAAAACACGGACGTCCTAGTATATCCAATATTTCATATGATTTTTTCTGCTGCGTTATCTGTGATGTGATCATGTGATATGTTCTGTGATAAATACTGTATATAGTATATATGATATATTATATAGACGTTACTTATGTTTTGCACTCGCGCTAGCCCTGCCCCGCTCTGTCGTTAGTTACCTAACCTAACGGTGCACGAGGGGACATCGAGGCGAATGCGGATGGCATAAGTGTACGTCGTATTTATCTGTGATGTTTAGGTGACTTAAATGATGGGACTTCATTAATATGATTAATGAAAGTAAAAGAAACCTAAAGATGTTGTAGAATCTAATTTCAAAAATAAAACAGGTAGCTACAGTTCTTGCTTTGCACAGCGGTATATATGATATATCCTGCACCTTATTCGATGAGGAAAGGGCCGGCGATCCCTTCACCGGGAGTGACCCCTTTAGCAATAACTGGCAGATGCTACACACACGGTTTGTCTTTTGATAGCTTCTATAGTTTCTGCTTTGCACAGCGGTATATATGATATATCCTGCACCTTATTCGATGAGGAAAGGGCCGACGATCCCTTCACCGGGAGTGATCCCTTTAGCAAAACTAGAAAAGTCTCGAAAACACTCTATTTTAAAATCATTTGATTTTATAACTATATCAAGTTCATTACGCAATAGGTTTTCAGAAAAACCTGTCGTAGCCTTCCGTCATTTCAGATAAGTCCTGCTTAGTATTCGTGCTGCGTTTGTTGACCTTGTCAAGGCGCAGTGTGCGGTAGCTAACCAGTATTTATCTTCTTATGCATATGATGCAGATTGGGTTATGGTAGTCGTACGGCCTTGTTGACCTTGTCAAGGGTCGTGCGGATGGGTTTGATTCAATCAAGAAATGACGGGTTGAACTTGGCTTACGGTCTATGGTTTGTTGACCTTGTCAAGGTCATAGATCGTTTGGGGAAAAATTAATATCGGGAATTTCAAGTGTTGAAATTTGCAATGAGATTGCATACCTTCTATGAGATAGTTGGATCCCGATACCCGCTGCGAGTAAGAGTTACTCCTGGGAGAGTTTTACACATTACAATTAGCCGATCAAGTAGGTGTCTAGAAAGGTGTCAACGAGGTTACGCCTCTGGGAAAACGAGGTTTACATTAATTAGGTCCGTGCGAAAGCACGGGGTACCTCCCTCAAAGTACCGACACTGGCCTGGCTGAAAGATTGGCGAACTTGTAGTGTGTAATTAATCCCGGCTAGTCTTTCCTTTTAGGGTTTGAATGAAGATTTGATAAAAACAGTGGGAGCCATCCTGATTAGATAAAATAATAACCAATCTGATCTTGCAAGAGCATACGCTGAGTGTTTTCTTCTCTCTCTCTCCAGGTAGCGACCATATCACGCCTTAATCAAGATAATAATACGGATGTATTGACCGAACCCGCTTGTTATACTGAGCTGGGGAACCTTGGTCCCGCTTCAACTTATAATTGTTATAAGACAGAGCAGAAAATAGGGGAATACCAGAATTCCTATGCCGCCCAAACAAAGAAAGTGCATGCTGATGCGTCATCTTTGAGTGTGTTCATTACAAAGAACTGTTTCTCTGTATCCTCTACGTCCTGGGTATTAGATACCGGATCAGGATCCCAGATATGTAATCTGATACATAGGGCTACAGAAAGGTAGAGAACTGAGAACGGGTGATAAGTTTCATGAGACAGAAAACGGTGCAAGTGTTGCAGCCAAGTCTGTTGGTCACTGTCACCCTGTATTCCAAATACATTGATTCTGAACGAATGTTATTAGATACCGAACCTGATATACAAAATCATATCAGTCTCTTTATTAGTAAAGAAATGATAAAATTTTGTATTGTTGGATAATGTTTTGAACATTTCCTATATCAAAAGTTGATCGGTTCAGGCACGTTATCTAAAAGTATTGATGTTCTAAATCAAACTACAGTTCTTAATATACAGAACACACACAAGAGGAAGAGTTCAGAAATGAACGAATCCTTCTTGATGCATTGTAGACTGGGTCATATCAATGTGACCCGACTGGCTGAAGTTACATTTAGATGCATATTTAAATTAGTTTGAATTTACATCTTGTGAAACTTGTCGGTCATTTCACAAAGATACGATGACCATAGCTCTGTTTACTGGAAACAGAGAAAGAGTTAGTGAACTCTTGGGATGATACATGTTGATGTATGTAGGTCCCTTGTCTACACATGCCAAGACCGGTTCTTTGTACTTCATTACATTCTCTGATGATCTCTTTAGATTCAGACATATGTTCCTGTTGAAACACAAGTCCGAACCTTTTGAGATATTCACAAAATATAAGTTAGAAGTAGAGAACCAATAAGGATATAAGTATTATGTCCTTTGATGAGATCAAGGAGGAGAATACTTGTGCATAGAATTCCTGGACTATTCTAAAGGAGAATGAGATTCTCTCTCAACATCACTCCTCCGTATACACCATAGCACGATGGTATATCGGGGCGGAGCAATTGCACCCTATTCGATATGGTGCGCTCTATGATGAGTACTACTGAGTTACCTGTTTCCTTTTTGGGGGTTATGCACTTGAGAAGCTGTATACCTATTGAATAGGGTTCAAATCAAATCAGTTGCCTACCACTTCATATTTGATATGATAGGGGAAGAGCCCATCTCTTAAGTCAGTTAAGATTTGGGGTTGTCCGGGCTATGTCTAAAAGCATAATCCGGACAAGCTCAAGGCAAGGTCTGTAATGTAGAACTGGAAAGGCTCCAGCTATACAAACTACAGCAGATGATTTGATAGAACCAAAGAATTCAATAGTTACCAACGAACCTCAACCTCTCCGCCGATCTAGTAAGGTTCTTCACCCACCTGAGAGATACTTCGGTTTCTCTATGACAGTGGGAGCGAGGATTGCATCATGAGATGATGACCCAACTAGTTTCGAGCTGGCCATCAGGAGTGGGACTCTGTAAGAATGGCTGGATGCTTAGCGATCTGAGATGGAATCCTTATACACCAACAAAGTATGGACTTTAGTTGCTTTATCTGAAGGGTTAAATCCCCATCAGGAGCAAGTATATCTTGAGAAGGTTACTTGGTGTACTTGGAAAAGTTGAGACTTTCAAAGCTAGACTTGTTAAAGGTTTGCATCATTGACCAGGTATGGATTTTGTTGAACCTTTTCTAAGTAGCTATGCTTAAGTCCATCCTGATCCTACTTGCCACGGCTACATACCATAACTACGATATCTGGTGCTTGGGTGTCATGACAGCTTTTTCTAAATGATGTTTTAGAAAAGAGAGTCTGTAAGTACACAGTCAGAGGGTTTCGTAGAAAGTGGGAGCAGCGGAAACGTGTGCAAGATGTTTTATGTGATAAAGCAGGCATCGCGGAGTTGGAACATCTTTTTTGATGTATTAGTCAAAGAATTTGACATCATCAAAATGGTAGATGAACCTTGTATAAACAAAAAGGTAGTAGAGAGTATGGTGGTGATCCTCGTAGAGTACGTGGATGACATACTCTTGATAGGGAAGTAGTTTCCTATGCTACGCTCGATCAATCTCCGCTTATCACAATGATTCTCCACATAGGATCAAAGTGATACCTCCTAAATTCTGGGTTTTGGATCTATGAGATAGATCTAATTGGATGTTAGGATACTCACTAGTTGTAGTGAGATAATTGATCCTGGGGAGAATCACTGGAAAGGTTCCAGAGTGATAAAGACGACTGAAAGTCAGTCACAGGCATTGTCTTTACCCTCAGTAAAGGGACGGTATGTTGGAAGAGTTCCAAGCTAGATACCCTGGCTTACTAGACGATAAAGGCTGGATACATCGCTACTTAAGATTCTACCAAAGAGGCTGTCTGGGTGTATATTTGTTCATGAGATGAACTTAGTTCCTCCCATTGTGAGACAATGGAGTTGTGGCTTATGCCAAGGAACGTCCGTCCCATCAGTGATCCAGACATATTCTAAGGCAGTATCACCTGATCATGGAGATGGTTGATCTCCAGGGATCAAGGTTAGGAGAGTAGACTCAGAGGACAACACGGCGGATCCACTCACAAAGGCCTTTTCCCAGAGAGAGACTTTTATGGGATGGTTGAGTATGAGATACCGCAACCACTGCTATCAGATGGCCCTAGTGCAAGTGGGAGATTGTTAGTTATATGTATGCCCTAGAGGCCATTACTATACATAGGATGTATATTGTAGTGGATGCTTGGACATATATAGGAAGGACTTTCTTGCTCGACATGATAGTATGCTATCTGGTTGCTCTTTACCTTAACGTGTACACTGATTGTCTCTCTGCTACATGTTGGTAAAGCCCTTAGGATGTGTACTTGACTACCTGGACTATGATGCGGATCATACTAGTGGGGACATGGTAGTCCATAAGTACATCCTTCAAGGTCCCTAGTCGTGGGTATATCGAGACGGGGCATCGATATACCAGAGTAGACTAGCGTATACCTTCTCGACCCATACAGATGGGCGATGGATGATCCCATATCCATTGATGTTTGACATCAGAGATGATATACGGGTGCTCAGTGGAGACTGGGTACACTGGACGGACTCGTCGAGAACTCTCAGATGGTATTATACCTTACATCAGATGGCAGTTCTCTAGTGACACTGGTACAGAATAGTCTGTTGACCCGAGATCGTCATAGAGTCTTGTGTGATTCCCACTGTGCTTTGATTTCCACCTTACCACGTCCAAGAGGGCATGCAAAACGGTGGTTTTTGGGTACATTCCCGAATCACATGGAGGAAATGAGCGATAGGAGGGGATTCGTCTCTCCCGGTATAGAGAGTTGATGTTGCGCTGTGTTCGGTTGACTATAACCGGAAATCCCTGGCCAGGGTTGCTGAGATTTACTGGTAAGTGTTATCAGTAATATCTCGAATAGTTATAGACCTCATATCGACACGACTTATCGAGCTATTGGGGTCTGACGTTTACCACCCCTAGGCGAGGTATGCGACATATCAGACGATCAGACCGGACTGTACGGTAAGTGTTACTGGTTGGATTCTCAGGAGTGTGAGCGAGCTTGCTCGTCGATCTTCTGATCGCTCAATACCCGGGTGGCCGTTACATTTAGCAGACCGCTTGCGGCTTGTGGGTGTTTGATATGATCATCACCTACTGCCGGCGTATTGACAAGTCTTTAGAGTCCTACACAGAGATTTCCTGGCTCAAGCGAAACGAAATAGGAGCGCATATGAGATATGTGCGGAACCGAGAATAATGAGTGTATGTGTTACCGTATTCTATTCTCGCGATGAATGTATCGATTGGTTGTATGCGATATAACCTAGTTATCGAATCGAGGATTGATTCGATAAGTCGATACATTGGATATTAGTCGGTCATATGCGATATGACCGGATCGTTAAATCAAGTGTTGATTTAATGATTTAATGTATAATTATATATTAGATATATTACTTTACATTAACTAGTATTTGTTCACTTAAGATGGATTTTCTCACTTGAAATGCACAAGTTGTATATGTGATATATTTTTGTGCACTTGTTTGTATCATGTTTGATGATACATGCAAACTTGGGTTTGTGTTTACTTTAAACCATGTTTTAGTGAATGGTTAGGGTTTTATTATCTTCTCTTGATTATTTATTTTATTTATTTATTCTTTATAGCAAGAAAAGAAATGGTTGCTTCTTTTGGATTTACTTTGAAGCTTCATGAAGCTTTGAAAAGTTCAACCATTTTTGTTTCTTTTGCTTAACCTAACCATTCACCTAACCCTAGTTTATTCTCTACACTTAACCATGGTTGCATTATGATAACCATCACTTGTTTTTCTATTATTTGATAATTCTTTTTTTCATTCTTCTTCTTCATCTTCTTCATGAAGAGAAGAAACCATGGCTAGAAAATTCTAAGTGATGATTCCAAGTGAGAAATCCAAATCCAAAGTGAACTCACTTCCTATTTCTTCATCCTCTACCACTTGCCATGTAGTATAGGGTGTTTTCTTCACAAGTTTCATGACTTGGTGAAGTTGGAGCTTGATCTTGAGTTGCCTCGACGTAGATCATCTTCGGCATCGAAGTCGACGACCTAGCCCGATCATTTCTTCGACGAAACCATCGCTAGAGTCCGGGATCCGATGATCGCAGCGGAGGGACATCATCATGGAGCTAAGGAAGTGGAGGACTGGATCTACAAAGGTTGTATTTTCCGTTCACTCTTAGTTAAGTTGTTAACTTATATTGTTTCGCCTATACCTCTAGTCACGATCTTGCTTAGGGTTACTTGGCACATAGAATTTTTTTGAATTGGCCATGTTTGATCACTTGATGAACCTCATTAGTGTGCCTAGGAACCCTACAGTCTGTCGACCCGAGATCGTCGTTTGTCTCATGTGAGTTCCAACTGTGCTTTGATTACTACCTTACCACGGCTTAAAAAAGTCGTGCAAACAGGTTTTAGTTGGGTACAGTCCCGAGCCACATGGAGGCAGTGAGCGGAACGCCAGGGATTCGTCTTTCCCGGTATTGGGGGTTGATGTTGTGCGGTGCAGGGTGGCCATCACCAGAAATCCTTGGCCAAAGTAGACGAGAATCACTGATTTGGATCAGTAGTTTCTCAGTGGGTGATGGGCTTCATACCGACACAAAATATCGTGTTATTAGGGGTCTGACTTTATCCACCCCGTAAACTCGATATGCGATACTCTTATACGAACAGACCGGACTGTATGGAGATTGTCACTGACAGGCTCAGTAAGGGTTCGGATGAGTTTGCTCATCGGCCTTCCTTTCGCTCACTACCTGGGTAGCCGTTACGTACAGCTAGTGCCGCGGACGTGCTTGTAGTTATCCCCACTGCTAGCGTATTGATGAGTCTTTAGAGTTCCACACAGAGGGTTTCCCTGGTTCAGGAGAAATGATATAGTAACCGTATTGGATACGTGCAGGGTTCCGATCGAATGATTGTGCTAATTACCCAGACTTTCGATCGGACGGTTGATAATGCTAGCTGGCTCGGGTTTGAGCCGGATTATTTAATCGGGTATTGATTTAACAATTTACGTATATGTATATTCAGTATTATGTTCTTTGTGTTATTCTATCTCTTTGGGTATTCGTATTTCAGTACGAATACAGATATGTATATACAGTAGAGTGTAATCCGTATTTATACGGAAAACATTCTAGGAGGTGGACACCTCATTTTAGATTTATCCATTTATTATAAATGGAAAGCGAGGTGTAAAGGAAGAGAGAGGAGTATGGTGAGAGTCATGCTTCAATAGTGTTGCACAAATGAATTAACAATTCATTTGTGCAAACTATTCAAGCATGGTTGGATTTTTAAATTGAAAAAATGAGATATACAAAACCATGCTTCATGGTTTGCTCTCTTGGTTGAATGGTTCATTTTTTTGAGATGGGTTTTTTCTCACCATTAGCTTCATTCTCCTCACTTCTTTTCTTAAGCTCCTCCACTTTCATCTTCAACCTCCTCTCTACAATCTTATGTGTTAAGAATCAAGAGAGGAGGTGAGATAGATACACACATAGAACACTTCACTACATCCTAGACACTTTAGATTAGTAAAATAAAGTTTCTAGTTGCTCCGTTAGATTCTTAGTGTGGAGCTAGAGCCATGGACTACATCTCTCAGGTGGATCATCTTCAACGTAGGAAAATCGGCGATCAAGCTCGATCCAGGAGACCCCTAGGAGTTAAGGAAGATGGTAGAAGACCGAAGAACACGGATAATTCGGTATAATGCTTCTATCATAGTAGATAGTCTCTTTTAGATTGCTAGTTTTATATTTGGTTTCGATTCTAGGAAGTTGTTTCTAGCGCCAAGTTTTTTAAACACCAAAATTTTTCATTCCGCAATTGCCGCGGTCGACGGCCAGGACGCTAGGAAAACAATATAGCCGGTGATCGAATTTCGTCTGTCGAGATCACCTGCATAGTCAGAATCGCTGAAACCAACCAAATTTTTGTTGTTCCATCTAAACACCAACTCCACATCAGACATACCTCGTAGGTATCATAAAATCTATTTCACTGCTTACCAGTGGCCTTTACCAGGAGATGACATATAACAACCAACAACACTAATTGCGTATAAAATGTCGGGTCGGGTACATACCATGGAATATATAAAAATGCCCACCGCACTCGAATAAGGAACACGCGACATATACTTAATTTCTTCCTCAGTTTGCGGTGATCAACGAGCTGAAAGTTTAAAATGAGCTGCCAAATTTGAATTTATAGATTTAGCGTCTGACATGCCAGAACGCTCCAAAACTTTCCCAACGTATCGCTATTAAGACAAGTAAAGTTTACCTGCCTTGCGATCACACCTAATTTTCATACCGAGAATTTTCTTGGCCGCTCCCAAATCTTTGGTCTCGAACAAGCCTTTCAATTGTTCCTTAAGCTTCTGAATATCAACAATATACCTTACTGCTATCAACATATAATCAACATAAAGCAACAAGTATATGAAAGAACCATTAGCGAACTTCTTGCAATAAACACAATTGTCGCTCTTACTTCTCATAAACCCAATATCCCTCATGAAGGAATCAAATTTCTTGTACCAACGTCTAGGTGACTGCTTTAAACCATAAAGAGACTTCTCTAACAAACAAACGTCCTTGTTTTTTAAAACCCACTTGCAGCCAACTATTTTCTTTCCTCCTTCGGGCTTGACGAGCTTACATGTTTGGTTCTTGTGAAGAGACTTGAGCTCTTCATTCATAATGACTAGCCAACAAGCTGACTCATCGAATGAGATAGCTTTCTGATAACTCATAGGCTCACTACTATCAACTATCTCTATAATGGATAGTGCATACACTACTAGATCATCGTATTCATATCTTTATGTCTGTCTAATATCCGGTCGTTGTCGGTCTCGAGCGAGTAGATACTACTCATCTTAGGACTGATCTTCATCAGACGGTGGTGAAGGAGAGATCTCCTACGAACCCGAGATTTCACCGACCTCAAATTCAGCGCCCGGCTCGCCCTTTCTTGTATCGTCTTGAATTGGAGATTCCGCGTTCTTTAGCTTCAACATAGCAGATTCGTCAAAAATGACATCTGCGCTAATCATAAACTTTAGCGACTTAGGATCTGGACACCACAACCTATAACCTTTGACCCCGGTTGTATACCAAGAAAAATGCATTTCTTCGCTCGAGTATCTAACTTTCCTTCACAACAATACGCATATATAGGACAACCAAAAACTCCGAGTGTAGAATAATCGACGAGCTTCTTAGACCATACATGCTCTGGTGTTTTACTACTAAATGCTGTATGAGGTGATCAATTCACAACGCAGCATGCCATGTTCACCGCCTCTGCCTAAAATTCTTTGTCAATCCCTACATTAGAAAACATGCATCGAGTTTTCTCCAAAAGAGTCCGATCATGCGCTCTGCGACTCTATTTTGCAGTGGTGTGTGGACAACGGTATGATATTGAACGATACCTTCATTTTTTCAGAATTCATTGAAATCTCCATCACAAAATTCTAATTTGTTGTCCGTCCTTAGCCTCTTAATCTTCTTTCATGTTTGCTTCTCAATCAATGTCTTTTATTGCTTGAACTTATTAAATATATCGCTCTTTAGCTTCAAGAAGTAGATTGAAACCTTTCTCGAATAATCATCGATGAAAGTAAGCAGATATTTTGCACCGCTTCCTTTGGATGCAACTTGAGAGGGTACCTAAAGATCTGAATGGATATAGTTAAGAGTAACTTTTGTGTTGTGCACCGCCGTACCGAAACAAACTCGTTTCTGCTTCCTAAAAATTACAATAATCACAAAATTCCATCTATGATGCACTTTGACCACATACTAGACCCTACTTCGATAACATGGCCATACCTCTCTCACTCATATGTCCAAGCCTTATGTGCCATAATCTGGTTACATTTGAATCTAACATGGATTTAGATGATGAAATTTCTGCCGACCCGGTAGTTGTCGAACTCTGCAACAAATATAAGGACACCGTTTTTAAGCCCTTTATAACGATGAGAGCACCTTTACTGACTTTCAAAACCCCACCTTCAGCGGAGAACTTATAGCCATTAATATCGAGTGTACCGAACGAGATGAGATTTTTCTTCAAGTTAGGGACATGCCTAACTTCCACTAGTATTTTTACAACGCCATCAAATATCTTAATTTGAATCGTTTCCTTGCCAATAGCTCGACACACACTATTGTTGCCCATCAAAACCACTCCACCATCAACAGAATCATAGGCGAAGAACAAATTCCTATTAGGACACATATGGTAAGAACAACCCGAATTCATAATCCATTTGTCAAGCCCCGCTTCCCAAAATACGGGATACAGGAAGCGACTAGGCCAGCTATGCTCCTATGGTCAGGGAACAATCCCGCCTAGTCACACTTCGGCTTCTAGCATTACATGGTAATCAGTAAACACAGCACAAAAGTAAAGGAAACACATCACTAGTTTATTACATCAATTTTCATTGTTCACGGTTTACAATAGTTCGAAAGAAAAGGAAACTACTTACCAAGTGCGAATACAAAGTTGATTTATGGAAAGCGGTAAAAGTTCTGAAGGTACGACCGTCTAGATCTCTGCGAGCTCGAATGGTAGGTCTAACCCCTAAACTGGGTCCTCTCCAAGCTCTGAGCATGCATGCTCAGGTCGTAAAAGCGACGCAATAGCAATATTATGATAATAATAATGGGACAAGAAATAAAAGAAATAACGGTGGAGACAATAAATGTAGGTAATCGATATGTTTATAATCAATGCAATGTACGACCTGTGTTCCGACTAGTCTCAAAGTAAATTTTAAAATCGAGTTTGTGGAAAGGAGTGATCATGTTTAACGAAGATCTCGTATGTACCCGAGACTATGGCCCACTGTTGCCTGGGATATAACTCTGTCGGCCGGACCGCAAAGTCCAAACCTAATATATATATAAGAGTCGTTGTTCGAATAATCATCCTATAAATCGCTAATCTCGCTAAATACAAGTTCCTTTCCACTTTGATTTCCCATTTTCCCTTAGTATTCACTATCTATAAGTATGGGCTAGTTGTGTACAAGTGCACACCAATAACACTGCTTTATTCACTATTCACTGTGCTGTTCACTATCAAGAATCGTTCACTTTTTACTGGCGTACTCGACACAACTAAACTGATACCATTCATGTTCAACAATGTATTATATACTGAGAAATAAATAAGGACACTCACTATCGCTAAAGGCATCGCAGTCGGGTAAATATGTGAATTATGCCGCTAAACAAATCATATGCAATACAAGTCATTACATGTCTTAGGAACATAGAAAAATCACATTAAATCGTACAATCAGAAATAAGAAAAATGATACAAAAGGGGTAAAAAGTAAACTTAATTATAAATTCCAAGAAATTTGTTTCAAGTCAATCGGGTTTCGGGTTTGCGAGTTACAGTCATTTCTTTTTAAGTGTTCTCTGCTGGAAATTCAGTTCATGAACTGAACGACCGTTTCATAACATGGTTTTCACCCTATTGGGATCATAATTAGGCGAATATGAAGTTGGGTAATATTTAGACCTATTAATTAGGTTTCAAACACACCAGAAGAATTGACAATATCCGCTGTGTGCTGGAAGATATGTATTGTTTAAGATCAGGGTATATATTATGTCTCTGCTTGGGACTGCAATACGTATCGACGATTCAAAATATAACTAAAATAGTAAACGACAGTAAAAATGAACGAAACCACCACCAATAGTTATCTAGCATAATATTCTTCGCAACAGTATAGGTTTCTGTATAACATCATTTTCATACAGAGTTGTAAAATCATTTTAATTCAGGTGTCGACCAACAGTGCTTCTCTGGACTGCGGTCCATAATCATGTAAGTTCTCTGTTTTCGGTGTCTAAATCTCATATTTAAAAGTAAAATATATATAATATTAAATAATATGCAATAAAATTCACAATGAGCCCAAGCACTCGGCGATTGGATTTTTATGGAATTAATTATGAATTTAACGGTGTCAGGTGTTCGGTTGAGTTTCGGTATAGACGCTAAGGACGTACTTTATGGGTAAAACGATATCAATTTGCAGTCATATCTCTACGGGGTATTCATTAGCAGTACAAGGGTCTAAATACCATAAGTTCTGCCATTTTAGATTATGATTTCGCATAAGGTTCGCGTCGAGCACTTAGGACATCATTTCGAACCTATAGTGGATTTGGTTTATCTTACGGACATAAACGGGATTCAATCCCTGTGAACTTTATATATCAACCATGGGATATTAGACTCATTATTTGTTCAGTACAATCTATAATGCACGAATACGATTTGCCACATTTATCAGGCTCCATGAAATATACTTTAGTTTCGTTTGTTATTAATGGTTGTGTGTGTGTATATGTGTGTGTGTGTATTTATATAAATAGCATGTAAAGAAAGTGTTTAACTTGCCTGGCGACGAGCACGACATGATAGGGATGATGACGGACAGCAATGTTGGAGATAGTGCCCTCAGAGTCAATTATTAGATCACAGGCACGTCATTGCAATGATTGAGGGAGGACCTATACTGGTAGGACAGTCTTACTCAAGATGATAGTATGCTATCTAGTTTATCTTTATCATCGTGTACTGCTTTAGGTGACCTTACAGGTCGCTATTGCACGTTGATAGAGCCCCTAGGATTCTTGCTTGACTGCCAGCAGTATGAGGGCGATCATATACGTAGGAGCTGGGGTCTATAAGCACATCCTTAAATGGTCCCTAGTCATGGGAGTTTCGAGACAGGGCATCGATACTCCAGAGTAGACTAGTGTATACAGTCGAGACCCCGACGAGGAGCGGTGGCCGATCTCACAAGCCACTGGTGTCAGTTGGATCACCTAAGATGTATACAGGTGCTCATTGGGTTATGAGTACACCGGACAGGACTCGCCGGGAACACGCTAGTTGGTCTTATACCTGACGTCAGATAGCAGTTCCCTGGTGACATGTGTACAGGTTAGTTCATCGACCTGAGATCGTCATTTGTCTCGTGTGAGTTCCCACTGTACTTTGATTACTACCCTACCACGCTCAAAGGAGACATACAAACAGGTTTTAGTTGGGTATAGTCCCGAGCCACATGGAGGCAGTGAGCGGATCTGCAGGGGTTCGTCTCTCCCGGTATTGGGGGTGACGTCGCGCTGTGTCTAGGAGATCCATTACACGAAGTCCTTGGCCAAGGCAGGAGATTTACTGGTAGGTATTCCAGTAGTATCTCAGGGTGTTCTGGGCTACACTCCGACACGAGTTGTACCGCTTTTGGAGGTCCGACTTTTACTAACCCCCTAGGCCCGCCATGCGATACTCATAGACGAACGGACCGGACTGTACGGATATTTTCACTGACAGGCTCAGTAAGGTGTCAGGATGAGTTCGCTCATCGACGTCCCTTTTGGTCAATACCTGGTAGCCCGTTATATATAGGCTAATACCTCTGACGTGCTAGTGGTTAAATCCACAACCATAGTATTGACGAGTCTTTAGAGTCCCCCACATACCAGTTTCTCAAGTTTCGGGCGAAACGCTGTAGAGGCCGTATGGAGATATGGCAGGGTTCGATCAGATACGTGTGGTATTGTACGGATCATGATCGGACGGATAATACTAGCGGGCTTTGGTTTAAGCCGGATCCTAGTATTGTACAGTGTAGATTTTGTCTCTTTGCATTTGTATTCGGTCGGAATACAAATGCGGGTATGTATATACAGTAGCGGGGTTTTTCCTGTAATTTATTACAGGATCAGTTTTTTGAAGTTGCCAGTTTGCTTTCCGTTTTGGCCATTTTCCTTTGTATCTTTCCTTGGCTGAAAGTTGGTGGAGGAGGGCTTATTTGCAAGCATGCAAATTTAATTTGTGGAGGGTGTTATTTGCATGTTGTAGTGTCATGATGGTTCCACCATGCATTGACTTCTTGCATCATGATTGTTTCATGATGGTGCACTTTCACTTGACTTTCTTTTGTTCATGATGGCTTGACCTTTGGAGTCATGATGGTTGATGGAGTGTTGGATTTGTTTTGTGATCATTTCTTCTCATTATCACACTCTCTCTTGCATGATTGATCCACACACCCCTTGGACTTTTTCCTCTCCCTTCACCTTAGGAAGCCGGCCACATTGTGATGGGGGCTGTCCTAATTTTTTGAAGTGGGATTTTTGATCTCTTTTGGCTTGCAAAATCCCATAGCTCCATCTCCAAAAGTTTAGTTCATTTCCTCCACCAAATGTCAACTTCCTTTACCCCAAAGAGACATAGAGCACTACACTTAACCTACAGCATCCTTGGGCACGCTGGCTCGCCAACTTCGTGCCCGAGTTGCCTCGGTCCAGAGGTAGGAGCCCGTAAAAGAACCCGGCGATGTGGTGCCCTTCCGGCGAGGAGGTGAAGACCGGAGATTCCGCGGGGAGATCGGGACGACGACGAGAAGACCGAAGGACACGGATCGCTCGGTATATCTCTCTACCCCTTATCTAGTTAGCTAGGATTAGATTAATGGCCCGATCCGGGATTTTCGTGTGCGGTGGTGCCGGTTCTAGTTTATAGAAAAGTTTTATATTCCGCATTTTGGCCTCGTTCAGACGGCCGGGGCGCCGCCGTGCACTTACATTAGTATCAGAGCCACGCCATTAACCTAGTCTAGCTTGCTCTAACGTGTTTAGAAGTTCGATCGAACGAATTTCCAAAAACCACAATTTCTGTTGCATCAGTTTCTGTCGATTTTTGTTTAGCTTGAAAAAAATTTCAGTACATTGCAGAAACACGTGCAAGGAATTATAAGCATTCTGTGAAAATTTGGTCGCGTGATGTCACCTTTACACCGCGGAACCGTGGCCAAACCCACGTATTGGCCGCGGTTCCGCCGCCACATTGACTGTTCATTGCACCAAAATTTTACAGAGAGCTTCTGAGTTGAAAATGGGGGTTTTGGAATGTTCTGTTTGGGCCCAGATTTTCTTTGAGTGCTACAGTAGTGCTTGGGGCCCATTTCGGTAAATTTGATCGATCGAAAATTTTAAACATGTTAGTTCACAGTATTTACATTATATCTGCGACCGTGAATGTCATTTGATCGGTAAATCCTGTCTAACTGCTATATCCCTTTTAGACGGATTTGCGAACGTGACATTCACGTTGATGTTCTGTGTTGTGATGTGATGTTGCGGATTGGTCGTGGGGGATAGCCTGGATGCAATGGTAGTACAGTTTTGTTTTATATGTACATTTGATATTGCGGGGCGAGCGTCCGACATGTGGACTGCCGTCACTTCCTGTTTGTATATTATTCTTTTGGGGCACGACCGGGTTAAGGTCGATGTACCCGTTGTATGTATATTTTACTTTCTGTACTAGGATTACCCCGCGGAGGGGTGCACGGGTAGCCGGGTTCTAGAGGGCAACGGGCCCGCATCTCATGGCATTGAGACGGATGGGGCTTCACTCTAGAATTGGCGGGCTATTCGCCGCACTCGTAAGGGGTACAGGTTGATCCAAGGAGGGGTGCCCAAGTTACCGAATTCCGTGAAGTGCTGGGTGATCCATCCACGTTGCTGAAGGGGGCTGCCTCGCTTCAGGTTTTGGTGGGTAACTTGCCGCGCCCGTAGGGGTCTAGGATTTCATTGCACAGGCTATCCACACGACCAGGGGAACGTCGGGTTTCAGTAGCGGCTCTGTGAAACCCGGGGATCCCAGATATCTGTATTGTTCTGTAATGCTTATTACATTTTTGTGATGTTGCATTTTATCACGCCTTGAGCGAATATTATATATTGATATATATACTAGTAGATGTTGTATATGTTTTGCATCCGCGCTAGTCCAGTCCCCGCTCTGTAGTTAGTTAAGTAACCTAACGAGTGATGACGGGACCCAGTGGCGAATGCGGATGGCGTATACGTACATCATTATTTTCGTTCTTTATTGGTGTGATCAATTGATGGGACTGCATTGATTCAGATCAATGCAAGTGAAACAAACCTATTCTGATGTTGTTAGAACATTTTTCAAAAAGCTGTTATTGCAAGGGCGTTCTCTTTTGTTTTGCACAGTAGTATTCGGTTATGAATATCCAGCACCTCAGTCGACGAGGCAAGGGCCGAGATCCCTTCACCAGGAGTGACCCCTTGGACAGAAGTTTGCGTCAGGGCAATAACTTCACTATAGCTGATTGCCTTTTGCTTTGCATCATGGTATTCAGTTGGAATATCCTGCACCTCATTCTACGGGGAAAGAGCCGAGATCCCTTCACCGGGAGTGACCTCTTTAGCAAAGGTTTTCGCCACTATATTTTTATAAAAGCTATCCAGTTCCTTCAACGATATCAACATCATTACGTTAAAGGTTTTCTCCAGAAACCATTCGTAGCCCTCCATCATTTCAGTTAAATATTCGGTAGTATTCAAGCTATGTATTTTGACCTCACGCCAAGGCATAGTGATTGGTAGATACTGGATATTTATCTGTTGCATAGATAGATGCGTTGGTTTGGGACAGTCGTACTACTATTTTGGCCTACGTCAAGGGTATGTACGGGTGGGTTCAAATTAACCTGGATAATGATGGGTAGAACTTGACATATGACTTATGATATTTTGACCTCACGCCAAGGTCATAAGAGCATGGGGCAAAAATCACATCGGGAGTTTCAAAAGAAACTGAAACTTGCCAGATATACGCATACCTTCTGGAGTATGATAGCGTAAGCGGATTCCGTCACGTTATCATGCGGTGATAGTTGGATCTCGATTCCCACTGATGAGTTGGTTTACTCCTCGGGTGATCCCGTCTAATTCTTCTTTCAGGTTTGAAGAAGAATTTGACGTTACAGTGGGAGGTTTCCTGATTAGATAAAGTGATAACCATTCTGATCTAGGTTAGAGTGCACGCTGAGTGTTTCTTTTCTCTCTCTCTTTGGCAGCGACCATTACCCGACCCTTGACTATGACTCAGTGACCAAAATTAACCGAACCTTCTTAAACACCAGCTTTTGGATTGTCAGAGTTGCAAACCTCATTGCCACTCCGACTTTTACCCTTTTCTCCAGGACACCCCATATTACTACGAACATCCACTTCCAATATACAAAACCATCGTATGGTTATATACGAACTCGAAGGAATTTATTCGAGGATGGTTTCTGGTTCTGGAGAAAACGAATAGGGCTATTCAGTTGTCTTTTCCTTTTACCTTCTCTCAGGTTGCGAGTGCCCCTTAGATTAAGGGATAGTACACCTATTACGCAAATTGGATAGTCTTCTTCCAAACCATAGGCAGGTGCCGAACGTTAGGGAATGAAGAAAACCAATTAGCCTAACGATGGTGTGCAGAAGGTAATAAGTTAAGACAAATAAAGGGATTAGTAAGAGGGCAAAGTAAACTGCGACTGCTATTCACGACCAAAACCAAGTATTTCATTACCACTCCCAATTCACCTTTGTATTTCTCCAGGACACTCCGTATCACTACGAAGATCCATAGTTTATTGGATATTCCATCGTATGGTTTTATACGAACTCGAAAGGAACTTGTTCCAGTTCGGGGATGGATTCTGGTTCAGGAGAAATAGGAATAAGGTTTATTCAGTTGTCTTTTATCTTTACCTTCTCTCGCATTGCGAGTGCTCCTAGGATTAGAACAGTACACCCATCATGCTAATTGAATAGTCTTCTTCCAAACCATAGGCTGGTGCCGAACGGTAGGGAAGGAAGAAAACCATTTGGCCTAAAGGGGTGTACAGAAGGTAACGACTAAAGACATATAAAGGGATTTGGAGAGGTGGCAAAGAAATTTACGGTTACAGTTGTGAATCTGGATAATGGAAGAGGCATTACTAGGAATACTAGAATATCCCTACGAAACATTTCAATATTTCAGTTTCACTGTGTACTGTTAAAAGAAAACTGATTTCCTAATTAGCCCTTACTCCAGGGTATGTATTTACCAGGTGTGATTCTCACTTCTGTATGGTTTTACAGATGATGAGTGGGAGTAAGTTATTGGGAATTAGGTGATCATCCTCATTATATCGGAATTCGTTGTAATTGGTGATATTTGAGGAAATCACCTGGGTTGTTTGCCGGACGGTAAATATTTGGTTTTGAATATCCGCTGTTATGCACCAATTTCAAATTGATATATCTGTACGTCTATTTTCATAGAGTGAGATACACCTTTTTGAAATTATGTCGGTGACATTTACCTATATCAGTTGATGGTTAGGTAAGGAGCATTAAACAGCGGTGTAATTCTTCTTAACCATAAGTACAGTTTTCAACCTACGACACACAGGGAATGAGTTATTAGACTCAGAGGACTTATACAGAGGATTGTATATTGTCCAGTGTCCATTAGGACAGAGGGGATGGTCCTCGTACTATATTCGGTTCACTTATGACTTCTCTAGATTTTAGACAAATGTTTCGTAGAAACACATGGTCCAAGTTTTGAGAAGTTATGGGTATATGAATAAAGTAGTGAACCAGGTGTTGCAAGTATCGGGATTCTTCAAGATGATCGAAGATGTAGATACTTGTGTATGGTATTCAGGTGATAGTAATGATTAAGAGAACTTGCTTCTCTTTCAGGTTACTCATAATTGGAAGCATTCCTAAGTTGAGTAACGCTGATCGGCCTCCTTCCATTTAGTTGACATGCACTGGAGACAGCTGCATGATTTGAATCTGGTTCAATTAAATTAGTGCCTCTGTTTCTGTATTAGATATAGAACAGTTCATATCTTAACATTGTTAAGGTACGGGGAGTTTTCCGGATTATGCTTAAAACCAGACTCTGGATAACTCAAGGCACGTTTCTGTAATGGCTGTTTGTGGGTTGACCCAGGCTATGACGAGGGTTGACTTTCTACCATCTGGAAGATCAATAGTGATATTGTTCTTGACTCGCCACAGTTTTAAAAGAAATGGATTTTTTCAGAAAACAGTAGTGGGAGTATGGTAGAACTGGAAGTGATTCCAGAACCGCAAACGATTACTGAAAATTTGATAAGAACCTAAAGATTCAATCTGGATTGACATTCCATTGGCCACTCCGCAGATATGGTGGGTAACCTCAGGCACTCGAGAGGTACTTCGGTATGCTCAAAGACGGTGACAGGGAGGTTCTTGTTTACCCAGACTTGCCATTGCTGTTGTTCCAGACTGTGAGACCCGGTAGGAGGATGAGTATAGCGTCGTTCTAAACTATCTTTAGAAGTGTACGTCTATATGATTCTGCCAGAGGGTTGTCGTGATCAGTGGGAGCAGCGGAAGCATTGGTGGACATGTAGCTTATGTCTATCTATAGACTAAAGCAGATATAGCGGAGATAGATCATCTATTTCTGATGTGACAGTCATAGGTTTGACTTCATCAGAATAGGGGATGGATCTGTTAAGAAGGTAGTAGGGTGTGATGTCCTGGTATTTGGATGACATACACAGAGTAGGAAGTGAAATTCCTATACTACGGTCGGTTATACATTGGTTGTCACACAGTAGTTTCTCCACATAAGGCTTGGATATTATATCAGACATTCTGGTTACTAGATCTATGGTTTTAGATCTAGATTTGGGTAGTTTCCCAATCTGGGTAATTAGACAGCATTCTACAGGTGTTTTAGAATGGACGACTCCATGCACGGTAGTGTACCTGCAGGTGGTGGAGTCACACTCTCTGAAGGTGTCTTACAGACTAAAGGGGAGAGGGATGTGCATGGTTGGCAGATCACTTGCTTAGGTAATTGAGTCAATCATGAGATGTCAAGTACCACATCAGATGTTTTTTTTGCACGAGCTGCAGTAAGTTAATATTGATCCAATCCTGGAGAAACATTCGGAAGCAGTTTTAGAACATAAGTGAATGTTCTAGGGATATGATAACGACAGCCTTATTCAGGAGACAGTTATCATTCCAGGCTTCCAAGGTGACCTGGACGACAGGGTGGCCATCGGAGTTATAGTTTTCCCTCTGACGAGGGGCAGTGTTTTGGACAGGTGATCCAAGCGGACACTGAGGGAGGCATGACGCAGGATACTGATTAAGTTCAGTTGACGATACAGTCTAAGAAGTTTGGATTTGGAGTTCATTTATGAACTAGGTCCCATCAGATATCCAGACATAGTCTAAGACAGGTATTGCTCATTTCGGGAGATAGGTTTCTCCGCGAACTTGAGATATAGAGAGACATAGAAAGAAACATCAAAGCGGATCCACTCACTGAGGCTATTGCTCGAACGCAATAGTTTCGCAAATGGGTTTTGTGAGACTGACTAGTAGAGGAGTTGGGTGTTCGGTATCACACGGGCTGTGAGTATGCGACATCGCAATAATTAGCCTTGAGTGCAAGTGGGAGATTGTTGGAGATAGTGCCCTCAGAGTCAATTATTGAATCACAGACACGTGATTGCAATGATTGAGGGAGGACCTATACCGGTAGGACAGTCTTACTCAAGATGATAGTATACTATCTGGTTTATCTTTATCATCGTGTACTACTTTAGGTGACCTTACAGGTCGCTATTGCACGTTGATAGAGCCCCTAGGATTCTTGCTTGACTGCCAGCAGTATAAGGGCGATCATATACGTGGGAGCTGGGGTCTATAAGCACATCCTTAAACGGTCCCTAGTCGTGGGAGTTTCGAGACAGGGCATCGATACTCCAGAGTAGACTAGTGTATACAGTCGAGACCCCGACGAGGGGTGGTGGCCGATCTCACAAGCCACTGGTGTCAGTTGGTTGACCTAAGATGTATACAGGTGCTCATTGGGTTATGAGTACACCGGACAGGACTCGCTGGGAACATGCTAGTTGGTCTTATACCTGACATCAGATAGCAGTTCCCTGGTGACATGTGTACAGGTTAGTTCATCGACCTGAGCTCGTTATTTGTCTCGTGTGAGTTCCCACTGTACTTTGATTACTACCCTACCACGCTCAAAGGAGACGTGCAAACAGGTTTTAGTTGGGTACAGTCCCGAGCCACATGGAGGCAGTGAGCGGATCTGCAGGGGTTCGTCTCTCCCGGTATTGGGGGTGAGGTCGCGCTGTGTCTAGGAGAGCCATTACACGAAGTCCTTGGCCTAGGCAGGAGATTTACTGGTAGGTATTCCAGTAGTATCTCAGAGTGTTCTGGGCTACACTCCAACACGACTTGTACCGCTTTTGGGGGTCTGACTTTTACCAACCCCCTAGACCCGCCATGCGATGCTCATAGACGAACGGACCGGACTGTACGGATATTGTCACTGACAGGCTCAGTAGGGTGTCAGGATGAGTTCGCTCATCGACGTCCCTTTTGGTCAATACCTGGTAGCCCGTTACGTATAGGCTAATACCTCTGATGTGCTAGTGGTTAAATCCACAGCCATAGTATTGACGAGTCTTTAGAGTCCCCCACATACCAGTTTCTCAAGTTTCAGGCGAAACGCTGTAGAGGCCGTATGGAGATATGGCAGGGTTCGATCAGATACGTGCGGTATTGCACGGATCATGATCGGACGGATAATACTAGCGGGCTTTGGTTTAAGCCGGATCCTAGTATTATACAGTGTAGATTTTGTCTCTTTGCTTTTGTATTCGGTCGGAATACAAATGCGGGTATGTATATACAGTAGCGGGGGTTTTCCTGTAATTTATTACGGGATCAGTTTTTTGAAGTTGCCAGTTTGCTTTCCGTTTCGGCCATTTTTCTTTGTATCTTTCCTTGGCTGAAAGTTGGTGGAGGAGGGCTTATTTGCAAGCATACAAATTTGATTTGTGGAGGGTGTTATTTGCATGTTGTAGTGTCATGATGGTTCCACCATGCACTGAATTCTTGCATCATGATTGTTTCATGATGGTGCACTTTCACTTGACTTTCTTTTGTTCATGATGGCTTGACCTTTGGAGTCATGATGGTTGATGGAGTGTTGGATTTGTTTTGTGATCATTTCTTCTTATTATCACACTCTCTCTTGCATGATTGATCCACACCCCCTTGGACTTTTTCCTCTCCCTTCACCTTAGGAGGACGGCAACATTCTGATGGGGACTGTCCCAATTTTTTGAAGTGGGATTTTTGATCTCTTTTGGCTTGCAAAATCCCATAGCTCCATCTCCAAAAGTTTAGTTCATTTCCTCCACCAAATGGCAACTTCCTTTACCCCAAAGAGACATAGAGCACTACACTTAACCTACAGCATCCTTGGGCACGTTGGCTCGTCAACTTCATGCCCGAGTTGCCTCGGTCCAGAGGTGGGAGCCCGTAAAAGAACCCGGCGATGTGGTGCCCTTCCGGCGAGGAGGTGAAGACCGGAGATTCCGCGGGGAGATCAGGACGACGACGAGAAGACCGAAGGACACGGATCGCTCGGTATATCTCTCTACCCCTTCTCTAGTTAGCTAGGATTAGATTAATGGCCCGATCCGGGATTTTCGTGCGCGGTGGTGCCGGTTCTAGTTTATAGAAAAGTTTTATATTCCGCATTTTGGCCTCGTTCAGACGGTCGGGGCGCCGCCGTGCACTTACAAGCAATGGAATGGCTATTGCGACAGAAGCTCGATGAAATGTCGTAACTTGAGTGAGAAGGCTTGGGAGTTCGGCTGGGGCTAGGCGAGGGGAGCTCAGCTCAAAGCTGGCAGCAGCAGCGAAGAGTAGATGGTCTAGGGGGTTCGTCGGCGGCTCAGTGGTGATGGCGAGGGTATCGAGGGAGGAGGTGGGTGCAGTGGGCGAGTGAGGTGGCGACGGAGGTGAAGCTCCGGTGGCCGGTGGTGAGAAGGGTAGCACGGTTGAGCTTAGTTGGAAGAGGAAGCAACGGTAGAGGAGGTCGAGATGGCGGTAGAGATGGCTAAGTGGAGCTTTGGTTTTTAGAGATGGGAGCCGAAGGTGGAGGGCGGAGCTCAGTTGGGTTGCCGCGGTGGCTGGGTTGCGAGTGGTGGTGGTTTTGTGGTGGAGGAGACGGAGGTGGTTGACGTGGACGGTGGGCACCGGCGGGGTGATGAGCTGCAGCGATGGAGAGAGAATGAGAAGGTGAGGGAGTAAGGCTCGAGCTCGTCGACGGAGGAGGAAGCGGCGGTGGGTGCTTGGCGGTGATGGAGGAGTTGGTTGCGCGGGATTGCAGGTGGTCGATGCTTGGAGGAGTGAGGAGACAAGAGGTTGAGAGAGAGAGTTTGTGAGGGAGAGGGGGAGAGAGAGGGGGGAGAGAGTGTGTATGATGGAGAGGAGAGAGAAAGGGAGTGTTTTAAAGAGGGGGAGAGAGTAAACGGGAGAGAGAGAGATATTTTGAAAATTTTAAGTAGTAGTTACTAGGATTTATTTAGGGATTAAATGAAATTAATTGCAGTAGGATTTGGGCTAAATGGGATTAAAGTGGGGATTAAATGAAGGAATTCAAAAAAAAGAGGTGGCAGTTGGGAAGGGGATGAAAGTATATCTTAGCACCTATACTAGATTTATACAAGCATCAAGTATGCAATTTAAAAAAATCTAGAGTGCTAAGTGATACTAAATAAGAATCGAACTAGAGAATTAGGGTTTTTGTGTAAAGCAAACAAGTTCTACACTAAGTGAAGAGGGTTTACAATCTTTGTAGACCGGTCCTTCACTTCTAAAGCTCTAAGTAATAGTCCCAAAAACTCTTCCTTGACTCCACTTGAAGAAAGGAACGAACTTACTTGTTGTCTTCGATGCCGAAAATGATCCACCTTAAAGTCTCTCTAACTCAAGCCCACTCTTTACTAATTAAAGTATTAGTGAAGAAAACAACCTAAACTAATGGGCTAGATTAGTGTAGGTTGATGAAGTAGGAGATTTGCTCACTAGAATATTTTTTCTCTTTTCTTTTCTCAACTCAAGAAAACCCCTAGAGTGAGAGGAAGAAGGAGATGAACTTGGATGTGTTCTTGAGTGAATGAGCCATGTGACTGAAAGATAAGATGATATATGAATTGATAAAAATATCTAAGAAAATGACAAGAATAAGAGATGAGTCATGACTTCTCAATACTTCTCTAAGCATCCAAAGCCATGACTCATTCTCCACTTCTTTTTCTTTTCTTAAAATATAAATCATTTCATTTATCTTATACTCTTTTGTGATTCTCATGCATCCATGTTTCTTGTATCATCAACCATGATACAAATCCAAATACATATATAAATATATATCACACACACATATATAAATGTATATGAAGAGAAGAAAATCTTTAATGAGCTAATATTAGTTAATATATATATATATATATATATATCAAATATATAAATATATATCAAATTATTAAATCAACACTTGATTCAATAATCCGGTTATATCATATATAACTGACTAATATCATTTATATATGTATATCAAAATATTAAATCAACACTTGATTCAATTATCCGGTTATATCATATATAACCGGCCAATATTCAATATTAGATATTAAATCAACACTTGATTCAATAATCCGGTCATATCATATATAACCGGCCAATATCAAATATATATATACATAAATCAAATCATTGAATCAACACTTGATTCAATAACCCGGTTACATCACATATAACCTAACCGATATCAAATATCGCTAGATAGATTACAGTATCACATACTCGTATTTAATCAAGCTCCCACACATATCTCTATATGTGCCCTACTTCGTTTCGCTTAAGCTAGGAAACCTCTGTGTGGGACTTTAAAGACTCGTCAATATGCCAGCAGTAGGTAATAATCACATTAGATACCCATATACCGTCAGCGATGCTAGTGTTAGTTATATGTATGCCCTAGATGCCATTATTATACATGTGATGTATATTATAGTGGATGCTTGGACATATATAGGGAGGACTTTCTTGCTCGACATGATAGTATGCTATCTGGTTGCTCTTAACAAGCTATTGGGGTCTGACGTTATACCACCTCCATACTGTGATATGCGACATATCTGACGAAGAGACCGGACTGTATGGTAGTGTTATTGATTGGATTCGTAGGAGTATGAGCATGCTTCCTTGTTGATCTTCTGATCGCTCAATACCCGGGTGGCCTTTACGTTTAGCAGACCGCTTGCGGCTTGTGGGTGACTGATATGATCACCACCTACTGCCGGCGTATTGACGAGTCTTTAGAGTCCTACACAGAGGTTTCCTGGCTCAGGCGAAACAAAGTAGGAGCACATATGTAATATATACAGGACCGAGATTAATACGAGTATGTGATACCTTATTCTATTCTCGCGATATGTGATATCGGTTGGTTATATATGATATAGCCGAGTTATCGAATCAAGTGTTGATTCGATAAGTTGATACATTTGATATTAGTCGGTTGTATGTGATATAGCTGGATTATTAAATCAAGTGTTGATTTAATAATTTAATGTATAATTATATATGTGATATATTAATTTACATTAACTAATATTTACTCACTTAAACATTTCTTTTACTCACTTTGTGCTTTAGTATATATGTGATATATATTAATGTACATATTTTTTGTGTCATGCTTGATACCACATGCTTCATGGGTGTATGAGACTTACACCATGCTTGATATAATGAAGGGTTTTATTTATTTAAAATTAATCAAATTAGTTGGAATTTAGTCACATGATTGAAGCTTGTAGAAACTTATGGAACTATTGACCAAGTCCACTAATTTTTTTTTACTTGTAAATATTTATTAACCTAACCATTATTGTTAGCCATGGATTATTCTCTATATGAGTTAGTGTATGACTCTAACTCACCCATGGTTGCTATTCTCACCTCATGAGTTTCATTCTCATCTCCACTTTATCTTCTTCTTCCTCATGAGAAAGCTTTCTAGCTTTTCAAAAGGTGAAGAAATATTGTGAGAAAAATAAATTTAAAGTGAGCAAAATTCCTACTTCATCATCCTCTACTATATTAGCCATTTAGTTTAGGGTGTTTGCTTCACTAATTCCACATTAGTGAAGAGGTAGCTTGAGTTGGTGTCTCCTCGACGTAGATCATCTTCGGCCTCGAAGACTTCAAGCAAGCTTGTTCCGTTCATCCTGTGGAGCCTTTCTAGAGTCCGGGAGTTCACTACTTGGAGCGAAGGGACTACTACACGGAGCTATTGAAGTGAAGGACCGATCTACAAAGCTTGTATTCCTTATTCACTTTGTATGTAAAGTTGTTTGCATGCTTGATTCGTCTAAATTTCTAGTTAAGATTCTAAGTTAGGGTTGTTGAGCATGGCAATTTTTTTAAAATGGCATGGACAATATCTCCCGAAACCATGCTGTCATGCTGAATATCCCTACAGTGGTATCAGAGCCAAGATAGAGAATTAGACGATATTTGTAGAATTACGAAACCGAAATAACTCCGAAACACACAAAATAAAAATCTAGTTTCTGTCGAAATTTTTAAAGTGTCAAAAAAAATTTTAAGCAACTGCAGAATATAATATGAGATGTAACATGAACACAGTACACATTTGACCCCTCCCCACCAGATTTTGGCCGGCCACAAGGCTATAATTTCTGAGCTCACCGGTTTTGCTGGGGCTTTTTGGCTTCAAATTTTTCCTGTGTTCCAGTCTCTGGGTTTTGGTATTTCAGGTGTTGCTTGTTTTTGCTAAATTTGCATGTGATATTATCTTTGTGCAAAAGAAATTCGGAGTGTTTCGTAATCGTAATTCTAATATTGTTTTGGGTTATTTAGACGATATTAAAAAGTTTGAACGGATATCAATAACCCATTTTTTCCCTCGCTGGAAATTTTCTAAAAGTTGGATTTTTCCATGTTTAAAATCTTCAAAAAATCGTGCAGGTGTTTTATATGGACCCTCTAGAAGAACGAAACCCTAACTCTATTCTGTTACCGTCGGAACCGCCACCAAACCCTAGGGTTTGTGATAGTTCCGTGTCGCCATAGGTGAGGCAAGGGTTGACCCTTCTACGGTTGGTCCATAGATGATGTGGCATGTTCTGGGTACTTTTTAAACTCCGCTCAAGTGTTGAGTTTTTTGGGAAATTTTGAGTGTTTGTTTCTTTGATCGAAAAGTTTAACATCGTCTAGCTATCTGTGATTGTAATACAATACTTGGAATCCACAATATTTAGTTTTATGAAAACTAATTTGAATTTTATAAATCTAGCAATTCAGTCTCATTTGATTAGTTGCCACGAAATTTTGATGCGGATCAAAAGTCCGTCGCAATCACATAGCGTACGCGGATACTCGCCGGGTAACCTTACTAGATAGCCTTGCCTCAAAACCCCGACCAAGTGACTGTAGGAGAACCCCGTCGCCAAAAGCATCTGTTTGGGTGCTCGCGGCCGTGGTGTTCCGCCTTATTGCACTTCGTCGACGGCATCGGGGGTGCGGCCGTCTGCTAAAGTTTCCGATGAGCATTCGATCATGTTATCGGGAATCCTATTGAATTACCCGACTGGTTATTGGAAAGTGTTTTCAATATCGAGACTAAAATACGGGGTTTATAATTATTAGGCATGTGATGTCTAAGGAATTCATTTGGTTAGGCATGAAATCCAAAGTATGTGATACATTAGGTTTATGATGTCTAAGGTGGTAGCGGATTCCAAATGTTGTAGTTTTTTACTTTCTTTTCTGCGACCGTAAGTGTAATATGTAATGTATCGCCGGTTTCATTGCTATATGTCAACGACAATTGGGATACGTATATATACTTACGTTGATGACATGTGATCTTATGTGTTGCTGTGATATGTTATATTGGATCGTCGTGTTTGAATAGCCGGGGTTTTTTATGTGAGATGAGAGTTTTTCATTTTCATTCATGTAAAAGCTTGTATGTAATATTCTTTTATTGGGGCATTTCCGGGTTGAGGATGATGTCACCATTGATGTATATTATTTACTTTTCCGCATTAGGATAGACCCAAGGAGGAGAGCACAAGTAACCGGGTTCTAGGGTCCAGTGGGAAACCATCTCGAGGAGTCGAGACCGGGTCTCCTAACTCTAGAATTGGTAGGGTTGCTTGCCGCTCTCGTAGGGGTCTAGGGATGTGGGTTTGGCTATTCATCACGACCGTGGAATTCGTGTTTTATACTGGCTTAATTTAAAACATGGAATTCCTAGTATATCCAATATTTCATATGTGTTCTTCTGCTGCTGATATTCTGTGATGTGATCACTTGATATGTTGAGACGAATACTTATATTATATATATGATGATATATAGTAAATATTGCTGTTTTCGTTTCTTTTGTAATGCTTAGAAAGCATAAATGATGGGACTTCATTAATGAGATTAATGAAATAAAAGAAACCTAAACATGTTGCAGAATATTGTTTTAAAAACTGTTAGCTCTAGTTCTTGCTTTGAGTAGCGGTATTCCTTGTAGAATATTCAGAACCTTATTCGATAAGGAAAGGACCGAGATCCCTTCACCGGGAGTGACCTCTTTAGCGAAACTAACAGATGCTACAACCCACTCGGTTTTGTCTTTTGATTGCTTTTTTAGTTCTTTTTTTGCATAGTGGTATTTGTGAATTATCCTGCAGCTCATTCGATGAGGAAAGAGTCGAGATCCCTTCACCGGGAGTGACCTCTTTAGCAAAACTAGTAAAAGCCTCAAAAACACTCCTTTTCAAAATCACTTGATTCTACAACGATATTAGGTTTATTACGCAAAGGGTTTTCTTAAAAACCTGTCATAGCCCCCCGTCATTTCAGATATGTAGTATTTAGTATTCGTGCTGCGTTTTTTGGCCTGCATCAAGGCGTAGTGTGCGGTAGCTATTTAGTGTTTATCTGCTGCATACGATGCGATTGGATTAAGGTAGTCGTGCGACTTTGTTGGCCTGAGTCAAGGGTCGTGCAGGTGGCTTTAATTCAATCATGAAATGTACGGGTTGAACTTGACTAGCGTACTATGATTTGTTGGCCTGCGTCAAGGTCATAGGACGCTAGGAGTAAAATATTATCGGCAGTGAGATTGCATACTTTCTATGGGATAGTTGGATCCCGATACCCACTGCGAGTAAGTGTTACTCCTGGGAGAGTTTTACACACAATTAGCCGATCAAGTAGGTGTCTAGAAAGGTATTAACGGGGTTACGCCCCTGGGAAAACGAGATTTTTTTAATTAGATCCGTGCGAAAGCGCGGGGAACCTCCCTCAAAGTACCGACACTGACATGGCCGAAAGATTGGCGAACTTGTAGGGTGTAATTAACCCCGGCTAGTCTTACCTTTTAGGGTTTGAAGGAAGATTTGATAAAAACAGTAGGAGCCATCCTGATTAAATAAAATAATAACCAATCTGACCTTGCAAGAGCATACGCTAAGTGTTTTCTTCTCTCTCTCTCCTGGTAGCGACCATGTCACGTCTTAATCAAGATAATAATATGGATGTATTGACCGAACTTTCTTATTATACTGAGCTGGGGAACGTTGGTTCCGCTCTATCTTATAACTGTTATAAGTCCGAGCAGGAAATAAGAGAATATCCGAATTCCTATGCCACCCATTCGAGAAATGTGCATGTTGATGCAACTTCTTCGGGTGTGTTTGTTACCGAGAACTGTTTCTCAGTATCCTCTACGTCCTAGGTATGAGATACCAGATCAGGATCGCATATATGTAATCTGTTACATGGACTACAAAAAAGTAGAGAACTGAGATTGGGTGATATGTCTCTAAGTGTTAGAGAATAGTGCAATTGTTGTAGCCAAAGTCAGTTGGAAAATATCACCTTGTATTACCAAGAGGTAAATACATTGATTCTGAACAAATGGTATTACATACCGAACCTGATATACAACATTATATCAGATTCTTTATTAAGTTAAAAAAGGATATAATTCTGTATTGAAGGATAATGTTGTGAATATTTTCCTGAATCAAGAGTTGATTGGATCAGGCACGTTATGAAATGGCATATACGTTCTAAATCAAACCACAGTTCAAAGTATGTAGAACACACACAAGAGTAGTAGTTCAGAAATGAACGAACCCTTCTTGTGGCATTGTAGACTAGGTCATATTTATGCGATATGACCAGCTAAGTTACATAAGGATAAATATGAGAATCTGTTCAAATTTTCATCTTATGATACTTGCCAATCTTGTCACAAAGGTAAAATGACCAATACTCCGTTTACTGAAAACCGAGAAAGAGTTATTGAACTCTTGGAATGGATACATGATGTATACGGTCCTATGTCTACAAATGCCAGGGCTGGTTCTTTGTACTTCATTACATTCATCGAATATCTCTCAAGATTCGGACATGTGTTCCTGTTGAAACACAAGTCTGAAACTTCTGAGAAATTCAAGGAATTTAAGCTTGAAGTTAAGAACCAGACGGGTAAAAGTATTAAAGTCCTTCGATGTGAACGAGGAGGCAAATACTTGGGCATGGAGTTCCTGTATTTTCTAAACAGAGAATATGATTCTCTCTCAGTTTACTCTTTTGAGTACACCACACCACAACGGTGTATCGGGGTGGAGGTATCGCACCCTATAAGATATGGCGCGCTCTATGATGATTACTGCTGTGTTACCTATTTTCTTTTGGTGTTATGCACTTGAGTAGCTGCATACCTATTGAATGGGGTTCCAACCAAATCAGTGCCTACCACTCCATATGAGATATGGTATAGGAAGAGACCATCTCTTAAACGAGTTAAGATATGGGGTTGTCCGGCCTATGTTTAAAAGCAAAATCTGGGCAAGCTCGAGTCAAGGTCAGTTCTATATAAGTTTGTTGGATATCCCGAACATTTGCGAGGGTATATCTTCTACCTAACTGAGGAGCAAAAGGTGTTTTGTTTCTCAGCATGCCACCTTTTTAGAAAAGGAATTTCTTGTGAAGAAATTTGTGGTCATGAGGTAGAACAGGAAAGAGTTCCAGCTGGACAAACTAACAGCTGATGATTTGGTAAAACCAAAGGATTCAATAGTCTCCAACGAACCTCAGCCTCTCCGCGAATCTGGTAGGGTTCCTTATCCACCTGAGAGATACTACGGTTTCCCCGGCGACGCTGGGAGCGAGAATTGCATCATGGTAGATGATGATCCAACCAGGTTCAGACAGGCCATCACGAGTGGGGACTCTGTAAAATGGCTGGATGCTATGCTATCAAAGATGGAATTCATGTACACCAACAAAGTATGACTTTGGATGTTGCTCCTGAAGGGGTAAAACCCATTGGGAGCAAATGGATCTTGAGAAGATTCTTGGTGTAAATGGAAAAGTTGAGACTTTTAAAGCTAGACTTGTAGTAAAAGGATCTCGTCTGTAACCAAGTGTGGTTTATGATGAAACCTTTTCTCCAGTGGCTATGCGTAAGTCCATCAGGATTAAAGCATACATCGCGGAGTTGAAATATCTATTTTGATGTGGCAGTCAAAGAGTTTGACTTCATCAAAAAGGTAGATGAACCTTGTATATATAAGAAGGTTGTAGAGAGTAAGGTTGTCTTCCACGTATTATACGTAGATAACATACTCTTGATAGGAAAGGGTTTCCTATGCTACACTCGGTCAAGCTCCTCTTATCACGAGGATTCTCCATGGAAGATCTGGATGATACCTACTACATCTTGTGGATTATGATCTATGATGATAGATATAAGTGGATGTTGGGAGTGTCCCAAATCTAGGAACATTAACATCATATTAAAGGGGTTTAGTATGGAAGATTCTAAGTGTGGTGGTTCGCCCACTTACTCATGAATCACTCTCTCCAAAAAGATGTGTCCCGAGACTGATTTGGAGAGAGCTCACATGCAAGAGATACCCTATGCTTCGGCAGTAGGCTCTATCATGTATGCGATATTATGTACCAGACAAGATGTAGCTAACTCACTAGGTGTAGTGACCAGGAATCAATCGGATCTTGGGAGAATCACTGGACAGCTGCGTAGGACATTCTTAAGTACTTGAGAAGTGTTAGATATATGTATGTGATTGATGTGAAAAAGTGTTTGTTTGTAGTTTAACCGCAATCAATAACGGTGTCGCACGTAGCTAGACCGAGATGAGTACGGGTCGTCCTCAGAGAAACGTTGAATCTTTTACTTTTACTTTAGACGTGTTGAAAAAGAGAGGAGGAATAAAGAATTTTGTGAATGGTTTCTAGATCTACGTTAAGCAAGAATGCAAAATATATAGATCTAGATTATTTTAGAGATGTAGTTAATATAATAAGGGGGCTTGTAGGGTTCGTTAGGATTTAGTAGTTATGGATGATTAATTAAAAGTTACCCTTTTATCCATTAATAGATTTAGAACTAGAACTACGGTGATGCGTGTAGATTAGGGTTTCTGGAGGGAAAAGGAATCCCACTCTTAATCCTTATCTCGACACGGAACTCCGTTCATATCTAGCCTTTACCAAAACAATCATTAATCTAATCTCTAATCGCGGTCGGAACTAGCAAAGAATTGCTAGCGCGCCCGATTAGGATATTAATGATTCTTTTGATAAAGTTCCTAAACTTTATAGGACTTTAAAAGGGTTTAGTTATTTTCATAGTCCATTAGCCTACCCTAATCCTACGAACCCTAACAAGTGGAGAATTACTCGCGCATGTTGGGAGAAGAAGAGATGGAAAGAACAAGGGAAAACATAATGTAAGATGCAAAAACAATTAAATAAAATAACTACCTTTATTAATCGACTTGAACAAACTACACTTTAATCCGTAGAAAATGATTACAAACTAGTTGCTTCTCGATCTTTCCTAAGGAGGTAGTCGAACAGTCGATGATCAGCCTGGATGCGTGAGCGTCTGGAGCTTCGTGATCTCTTCGGCTTGATAGCTTTTCCAAGAGGCTCTCGGTGCCTTTTTATAGTGCAAAACCAGAATCTTTTGCTTCAAAAGTTGGTAAAATATAGCAGAGAATCATGCCCCAAAATCTTTCCTTCCATCTCTATAATATTGCGGCGGATCCGCGGCCCAAGGGGGTGTTTGGCCGCGGATCCGCGCTTGAAGGTGAGGATCTCTCGATCAAATTTCTTGGGCTTTCTTCTCGTGACATGTGGCAATCCTAGGCACCTTTAGAATTCAGAAATCTTCTCTCGGTTGCTTCCAGACTTGGTCTCCAAGTTTTGCTTCTTAATTTGGCAAGTTTTCTTCAACAAATTGATTTGTTTGATAAATTCTGCATAACAACTTGGAAAATTCTGCACCATAATCTCAAATAATATTTAGTAGACTTAGTTCTACTAGGATTTGGTCAATAGATTTATTTGCATACATTTTTCTACCAAATACTAATTAAAATATATTAACAAATGGAAAATGGTGTTTTAACACATAAACCCTCATATGTATAATATATTATATTAAAGTCCTTTTTTTAATATGAAAATGGTAGGAAAAATGTAATACAAATGTGCAGTTTTATCAACTGAACAGTATGCCGTAGAGGAAATTATATGTATAGTGGATGCTTGGATATGTATATATGTGTATAGATGACTTTCTTGCTCGACATGATAGTATGCTATCTGGTTTACTTTATCTTGACATATTCATTTGATCATGCATCTTATTCATTTGGTACATGTTGATAAAGCCCATAGGATATTTGCTTGACTACCGCGACTATGATGTAGATCATACTAGTGGGACACGTGTGGTTTATAAGCATATCCTTTAAATGTTCCTAGTCGTGGGTGTATCGAGACAGGGCATCGATATTCCAGAGTAGACTAGCGTATATCATTCTTGTCCCATATGATGGCCGATAGATGATCCCATATCCATCTGGTGTGCTGACACCAAAGATTGTATGCGGGTGCTCAGTGGAGACTGGGTACACTGAACGGACTCGCCGAGAACTCCTATGTGGTATTATATCTATTGTCGGATAGCAGTTCTCAGGTAACAATAGTACAGGTTAGTCTGTAGACCCAAGATCATCATAGAGTCATGTGTGTCCTCCCACTGTACTTTGATCTCCACCCTACCACGGCTCTACTGAGTCGTGCAAATAGGTGGACTTTGGGTACAGTCCCAAGGCACATGGAAGCAATGAGCGATAGGAGGGGTTTCGTCTCTCCCGGTATTGCGAGTTGATATTGTGCTGTGCTCGATTGGCTATAACAGGAAGTCCCTAGCCAGGGCTACTGAGATTTACTGATAAGTGTTATCAGTAGTTTCTCGATCTGTTATGAGCCATACACTGGCATAACTTATTGAGTTATTATGGTCAACGATTCCATACCTAGACTCGATATGCAACATATCTGACGAAGAGACCGGACTGTACGGTAAGTGTTGCCAGTTGGCTCGACGGGAGTTTTAACAGCTTTGCTGGTTTTATTCTGATCGCTCAATATACGGGTGGCCGTTACGTTTAGCTGACCGCTTGCGGCTTGTGGATGTTTGATATGATCATCACCCACTGCCGGCGTATTGACGAGTCTTAGAGTCCCACACAGGAGTTTCCTGGCTCAAGCGAAATGATGTGTTGTGCATATGAGATATGCGCGGGGACCTGATTGAATGCGAGTATATGATACCGTATGTTAATTGGGCGCTTTTCTATTGGTCGAGTCGTATGTGATATGACCGGTTTGTTAAATCAAGTGTTGATTTAACATTTGACTTTTAGTTTAAATTCTTTATTTAAACCCTTTTTCTTTAAAGAAGATGTATGCATGTATGTATGCACATGTTGATGTGCATGGACACATACATGCATAGTGTCATGGTTGATGATACACAATTGGTGGCAATATAAGACTTATAAGACTTACATGGATCAATATATATATATATATATATATATATATATATATATATATCCTATTTGGATTATAAAAGGCAAATGGAAATTAAATCTTTAATGGGTTTTTCTACACTCTTCTTGACTTTGACCTAGCTTAAACCCATGGTTTACTTTCATTTGGACTTTAACCCAAATGGAAAATATCTAGATATTATTGAACCATGGTTTGAAATGAGAGAAAGAATATATATATATATATATATATATATATATATATACTTTCTTTTCTCATTTATTCATTAAGCTTATCATTATCTTTTTAACAAAAGCTTTTGCCATCATCTTCTTCTTCCTCCAATGTCACGCCCCGCTTCTCGGTATATGGCGAAGAGGACGGGACTGGTCCGCTATGTATTTACTGTGAAGTAAATACGCTAAGCGTATCTAAGCAATATAAAAGTAAATACACAAGAGACAAGATATATAGACTGAACAGCAACTTTATTTATTAACATTCTTTTGTACAATGCATGAAAAGTAAATACAACTGAAATAAAAGTGATGCCTAAACAATGGCATAACAGGGATGTAAAGTACTGAAAGGAAATGTGTACAATGAAACTAAAGCTCTGGTTTTTCAGCAAACTGATCTAAGTCTTCAGTAGTAGGCTCGATCTCTGACATGTCCAAATTACCTAACGACATTCAAAGAAGAAAGAAGGAGAATGTCGTCAGCGAACTGGTCGCTCGGTAAGTCCCAAAGACAAGAGCAAAGTAGAATAGACAGAATAAGAAGGTATCTTTTAAAGTTGTATTATATTGTTGTAATATTGTATTAACGCTGTCGTTTGTAGTTTGGTACAGAAGAATGCCAGTGTATACGAGAGGAGTCTCTATATGCCAGAGAGTAGAGGCAAGTATAGTACAAGGAACCGTTTATGCCACGGTACAACAGCAACTGGATTCATGTTAGGTGTATTAAGTCTTACAGTGTCGTGCCACTTTTAACACCTTCCATACCAATCTACCCCTTAAACCCCGTAGTGTTTTGATTGTATTGTTTATCTTGTAAATTGTATTGATTGTATAATTGGTTGACTGACCGAAACCATGATATCAGTAAACGGATGCAACCGTAGAATCATGTAAATGGAATGTATATCAATGGTTCGGTTCGGTCAAGTTGTATAGATTGGTAATTGGATTAATGGATTCATGTTGAATTGTAATGTTGAAGATTTGTAGATTGTAGATTGTACGAGACTCACTATTAGTCAGACAATTAGAAAGTAAATTGAAGTCCTGATTGTTTTGATATTATCGGTAACCGCTGCACATGGACAGCAGGATTTGTGTCTTTTTTCAAAGACGATTACCGTATTGATAACACCATTATTAATTTGTCTACCTTAGATAGGTAAGCACCCACTTCTCCGGCTCCCTGAGGCTTAAGAGATTGGTCCCGTTTAAACCTATATTTACTAGGGTCCTTAGGGTAATTTGTAGAACTTGAGAGGGTTTTATGTAAAAATATTTTTATATACTTTTCAAAATACACCCTAAGCATTTATTATTCGTCTTTAGAGTTCTAATGAATGTGGATTTTTATATTGTGATATTTCTAGTGAAAATATCCTAATTTCATAAATAAAGGTATTTATTTATAATATTGATTTGTATGGAATTCATGCTATTTTAGTGTAAAATTGATTCTTGTGATATTGCAGAAAAAGTGGAATATTTATAATACTTCAAAAATATATATGTTTATGTTACATATACATAGATTTATATGAAATAATTTTTGTATATATCTATAATATTCTAGAAATCTCGTTTTCTTAAGATGTCGTATTTTAAATCTTTCGAGACCGAATACTCCTTGCGGAGGTCTGAATCTCTCACTACTAAGCCCGAGGATGTGCGATAATCCGCACCATCCTGAACGGGTTCCCCAAATGGGTTGTAGCGGCGCTTAGCAAAGATTTGTATAAATATTAATCATTAAAGAAAACGGTTTTATTAATTATGGTATTTAAATGAAAAAGTGTCGTTTTCCCGTATTCTATATTCTAGGGTCTCCTAAGTCAACTAGACTGCTCCTAACTGGTCCAAAGCGACAAGTTGTGAGATATCCCTCAAATCGCCGCTTCACCGCCAATTGTGGCCAGGTAAGTACAAGTGAAGAAAGGAGGGATCTGTTCACGAATCACCGTGAGACGGGCCTTTTAAAGTTACCTTTCTCACTTGTCTAGCCTAGACACCACAAAATCAGGTTTAGATAAACGACTGAATGCCCACAACCTTATCCTATTTTCATAATAAGTGGTATTTATTTGTAAAGATGTATCAATACTAAATCTTTTAGAAAAGGTTTTATTAAGTAAAGGGTATTTAAATGAAAATGTTTGTTTTCCCGTATTCTAAGTTCTCGAGGGTATCGTGTTATGTTGCATATGAGTGTGTGAGGAGGTAGGTCGTTACCTCGTGATCTACTTAAAGGTATAACAAGTTTAATGGAGTTAAATGTAGAATTGAAACCATGTGGTATTTAAGTGAAAAATACGATAAATTGAAATAGCCATCATTTTATGAAATAAAACTTGATCAATTTGGTTGATTAGTGTTTAATAGTCAACATGAGGGAGTTTAAGCATAATCGTATTAACGAGAAGTGGAGTTTTATGAAGAAACCGAATTGGAAATCGGATTTGTTCCGATTCCGTCGGGTTTTGTAAATCCATATTTTAGAATGGAAAAGAAAGTTAGAACTGGGACTTACGGGTTTTGGAAAATAATGAGAGTGAGATGGAAGGAGAGGGATCACCGGTGCGTCGCTTCGTCGCCGAGAGCTCCTAGAACGATCGCCGGAAGTTCATCGGGAATTTCGTCGTAGCTTCGCTTCGTGCTCGTTTTCAAAGTACAAAAGATCTCTTGAGGATTTTAGAGAGTTGGCTCAGAGTTTTGGGGTGAGAGGATAGAGGGTAGGGGTGTTATTTATAGGGTTGGGTTAGGGTTAGGGTAGATGAAGGGTTTTAATTAAAAATGTAAAAAAATATGTTAAAATGCATTAAAAATGGAGTAAAAAGGATTTTATGGCTTCTCTGGAACCGATTTAAATAAATGGAGTGTACAGGGGGGTAGGGGAGGCTAAGAGACACTTTTTCTCTGTTGATGACTCGGTCGACCGGGCCGGCGGCGCCGGCCCGAATCGGCCGAGTCAGGCCAAGTCGGGGTCTCGGGAGGTAGGGGGTCGCCGGGGGTAGCCACTGGTACTTTCAGTTTTTCAAGTGTAGTGGGAAAATCTGGAGTTATCTTGTGTGGACTGTTGGGCTTCTAAAGAATTTAAAACAAATAAATATTAAAAATAATGAGGGGCTTGGGATTTGAACCCTGGTGGCTTGGTCCAGCAATGCAAGGTATTACCAATGAGCTACAAGCTCCTTCTAGTAATTATGGAGTGAAATAGATACTTAAAGTGGTAACAGCAACATTAAATACTCCAAGTATACTTTAAACTTAAAGCAAATTTATGTACACTAAAAATGGAGTTGTTACAGTCTACCCTCCTTACAAAAATTTCGTCCTCGAAATTTACAACTTTTATTTGAGGTCTAGTTTACAAAAAGGTGAAGATATCTTGCACGCACTTCATCTTCCCTTTCCCAAGTGGACTCTCATGGAGTGTCTTTCCTCCACATCACTCGGACCAAGTTAACTTCCTTGTTTCGAAGTGTCTTCACTTTCCTGTCCAGGATCTTCACAGGCTGTTGCTCACAAGACAAGTCGGGTTGTATAGTGAGTTTGGAATGATCAAGAACATGGCTGGGGTCACTCACATACCTTCTGAGTTGGGATATGTGGAACATATTATGCACTCCTTCCAATGAAGGTGGAAGCGCTAAGCGGTATGCCACTTCACCGACTCATTCGAGTATGTCGAATGGTCCAATGTATTTCGGACTTAATTACCCTGTCTTCCAAATCGGATCACTCCACGGTTCGGAGATATCTTCAAGAATACGTGATCTCCTGGATGGAACTCCAAGTGTCGTCTCTTTGCATCAGCCCGGTGCTTCTGTCGATCTTGGGCTATGTGCATTCTTTCCCTGATAGTACGAACCACATCAACAGTCTCTACTATCATCTCTGGTCTAAGAATTTCCTTATCTCCGATATTGTCCCAACTTAATGGTGATCGACACTTCCTTCCATACAATGCTGCAAAAGGTGCCATTCCTATGCTTGCTTGGTAGCTGTTGTTGTACGAAAACTCCATAAGATGTAGGTGATCTTCCCACGATCTTTTGAAGTCTAACATACATGCTCTGAGCATATCCTCCAAGATCTGAATAGTTCGCTCAGACTGACCATCTGTTTGTGGATGGTAAGCCGTGCTGAAGTTCAGACTTGTTCCCAAGCTTGCTTGCAGACTCTGCCAAAATTGCGATCGGAACCTGGTGTCACGATCGGAGACAATGCAGACCGGTACTCCATGAAATCTTACAATTTCCTGTATGAGTTCATGGGTATCAGAGATAGTACATTATGAAGAGTTTAAATCTTTAAGTAGATTATTACCTCCATGTACTTCTTTGCTAGTGTCTCAGTAGATTGGCCAACTCGAAATGGGATGAGGTGAGCCGACTTTGTGAGTCGATCCACAATGACCCCATATGGCATCGTTACCCTTTGTGCTGCGAGGAAGAGCAGTCACAAAATCCATCGTGATGTATTGCCACTTCCATTCTGGGATTGGTAACGGTTGAAGTAGTCCAGCTGTCCTGTGATGTTCAGCCTTTACTTGCTGACACACCAAGCATTTTGCGACGCTTCTGGTTACTTCACGCTTCATTCCATGCCACCAATAATTCTGACGTATATCTTTGTACATTTTGGTACCTCCAGGGTGTACTGAGTAGGAAGAGCTGTGAGTTTCTTTCATTAACTCTTCACGAACAGGACCTTTTGGTACACACAATCTGCTGCCGTATCTCAAAGATCCGTCTTCATGGATGATGAGGTCTGTTCTGAGTCGATTCTCCACTTGTTCTCTGATCTTTTGCAACTCCGCATCACTTGCTTGAGCCGCTTTAATCTGATTGACAATGGTTGATTGAACTTGTAAATTCATCAAACTTGAAGCGTTACCTGGCATGACTATTTCAATCTCCATCTGATGCAAGTCTTGTTGAAGTTTCCATTGAGTGGTGAGATTCATTGCTAATGGTTGGCGACTAAGAGCATCAGGTACTACATTCACCTTCCCTGGGTGATATTGTAAGTTGATGTCAAAGTCTGCCATGAGTTCTAACCATCTTCTCTACCGCATATTCAACTCCTTCTGAGTAAACACATATTTCAGGCTCTTGTGATCTGTGTATATGTTCACTCGTTCACCAAGTAGATAGTGGCGCCAAATCTTGAGAGCAAATATGACGGCTGCCAACTCTAGATCATGCGTCGGATAATTGCCCTCATGAATCTTCAGTTGTCTTGAAGCATAAGCCACAACTTTACCGTGCTGATGTAGAACACATCCTAATCCCTTACAGGATGCATCGAATCCTCTAGATTGATCCGGTATGACAAGAATAGGCGCTGATGTCAATCTTGATTTGAGTTCTACGAAAGCTTGTTCGCATGCTTCTAACCACACAAAAACTTCATCTTTACGTGTGAGCTTGGTCAGGGGTGTTGCTATCTTTGAAAAGCCTTCAATGAACCTTCTGTAATATCCAGCTAAACCCAAGAAACTTCGAATGTCCTTCACTGACTTTGGTGTAGGCCATTTGCTAACTGCTGAAACTTTCGCTGGATCCACAGAGATTCCTTCTCCTGATACGATATGTCCAAGAAAACCAACTTGCTTTAGCCAAAAATCGCACTTGTTGTACTTGGCATAAAGCTGATGTTGTCGAAGAGTTTCCAGGACAATTCGTAGGTGTTCGGCATGTTCTTTCCGACTTTTAGAATACACCAGGATGCCGTGGATGAAGATGACAACAAACCTGTCTAAGTACTCCCGAAAAACTTGATTCATTAGGTTCATGAATATTGCTGGTGCGTTGGTCACTCCAAATGGCATCACTAGAAATTCGTAATATCCATAACGAGTTCTGAAAGCTGTTTTATGAATATCAGCTTCCTTGACCTTCACCTGATGATAACCTGAACGAAGATCCAATTTAGAGAACACACAAGATCCACTTAGCTGATCAAATAAATCGTCCATGCGTGGAAGTGGATATTTGTTCTTTATCGTGACTTCGTTCAAGGCTCTATAATCGATGCACATTCTGTATGAACCTTCCTTCCTCTTCACAAGTAGTACAGGTGCTCCCCAACTTAAAGTGCTGGGACGAATCCATCCTTTCTCCAATAATTCTTCCAACTATGTTCGGACTTCCTTCAAACCTTCCGGACTTAGTCTATAAGGTGCTTTGATCACCGGTTGTGCTCCTGGTACTAAATCAATACTGAATTCAAGAGCTCGATCGGGAGGCAAACCTGATATATCGTCATGAAATACATCGTCGATCTCTCGAACCACCTCTGGTCTTGATTCTTCCTCCGCTTGAGCTGCTGCAACTACTGCTTCCCTTGGCTTCGCTTTGTATGTACTTGGCTCCAGGGTACGGTCTCTACTTTTGAAATAAAAGACCGGATGGTCTGGAATCTCGAATACTACCCTCCTTTGACGACAGTCGATGGTAGCATAACAAGTTCCAAGCCAATCCATTCCAAGAACCACATCGAAGTTCGGTATGTCCAGCACTTTGAAGTCAGCATAAAACTCTCTGCTGCAGACGACGACTGGACACAAGCTGTATCTCATGGTTGCCATTAGAAAGCCATTTCCTGAACTGACATTCCAGCTGGATACAAGCGGTGAGACTGGAATTGCATGGGTTCGGACGAACCGTTGTGACATAAAGCAGTGATATGCTCCAGTATCAAACAGTGCTAGTGCAGGTAGTGAGGCTACTAAGATTGTACCTAAGGTATGTGGGATATGTTTTAGGTATAGGAAAAGTATGTAGGATAGTTATCAAGAATGAAAGAAATTTGAGAAAGAAATGGTTACCAGTGATAACTTGGCCAGTGGCTTCAGCTTCTTCCACTGTCATCGTGAAAGACAGGCGCCTTGGTACATTCCTCCTGGCCTGAGGAGCATTCCTCGGAACGTTCCTTTGAGCTTGATGGAACTGACGAGGAGGTGGTGCAGCTTGTGGTCCTCTGGGTGGTGCAGGTAGTGCAAGTCTTGGAGCAGGGGCTTGGATGGCTGGGCGCTGTGGGTAATTGTTTGCCGGCCTGGGTGCAGCAATTGGATTTTGTTTATGAGGACAAGACCCAATACCATGAGCAGCTGAGCCGCAGATCAAGAAAAGGTTGTTCGCACGCTGTAATCCTTCGCCAGATGCCCATTTCTCTTGCAGTAGTTATAAAAGGCTAGGCTGGGCTTGTTGATTGGTGCTCCTGGACGTCTTGGCACAAAAGGTGGTCTGGACGAGGCTCCTCCTGCCATCTGGTTGGCAGGGCGCTTAACTCCTGCAAACTGAGGTCTGCCCCTTGCTTTTATCACTGCCTCATAACTGCGGGCAGCTTCCAGAGCCTCCTCATGAGTTGGAAATTTCCCTGTAGCTAGAGCAGCCTGAATTTCCGTGTCCAAACCTTGTTGAAAGCGACGGGCTCTGATCTCGTCCGTCGGTATTAAGTGTGCCGCGAATCTGTTTAAAGGATTGTGTTAGCTGTGTATTATGTGATATTTTAAAATTTTGAAATATTGTGACATATCTTACCGACTTAGCATGGTGAATTCAGCGTCATACTCATCTACTGACTTGTCCCACATCGAACCTTGTTGTAGATGAATGAACTGCTGTTCTATGGCAAACCTGGCAGTCACAGGGAAGTACTTCGCGTCGAACTTATTGCGAAAATTCTTCCATTCAATAGGCTGTACAAGACGGCTTTCTTCCACCTTCCACCAGTTGCGAGTATTGTCCGTGAGCTGCAGTTTCGCCACACGGACCCAAACTATGTCTGGCACTTGTACTGCCGCCAGATCATCTTCTATGCTTTGTGCCCATTCCCTAGCTTCAAGTGGTTTTCCCTTTCCGGAGAACTGCTTGGGATGTAAAGCCCTGAATTGCTTTACCCCAGGTGCGTCAGTCTCGGGACGGTTCAGGAGTTGTTGCTGTCCTTCAAGGAGGCTGCGGATCGCCTCAAGTAGAACCGTTTGCTCGGTGGGTGGCGCAGGAACAGCAGGTGTGAGAGGTAGTGGTGGAGGTGTGTTGTTGACATTGGTGCTGGTGTTGTTCGGAGAATCCATAACCTTGAAGAAAAATTTGGGTTAGGACAGATTCAAAGTACATGAAATAATAAGATTCAAGGAACATGAATTTTAAAGAATGTTTTAGTTGCTAGTTTTTATGTTTTAAATTGCTTAGGGTTCCATACAGCTCTGACCTGCATGGGCCACCAACAAAACCTGTCACGCCCCGCTTCCCAGTATACGGCGAAGAAGACGGGACTGGTCCGCTACGTATTTATTGTGAAGTAAATACGCTAAGCGTATCTAAGCAATATAAAAGTAAATACACAAGAGACAAGATATATAGACTGAACAGAAACTTTATTTATTAACATTCTTTTGTACAATGCATGAAAAGTAAATACAACTGAAATAAAAGCAATGCCTAAACAATGGCATAACAGGAATGTAAAGTACTGAAAGGAAATGTGTACAATGAAACTAAAGCTCTGGTTCTTCAGCAAACTGATCCAAGTCTTCAGTAGTAGGCTCGATCTCTGACGTGTCCAAATTACCCGACGACATTCAAAGAAGAAAGAAAGAGAATGTCGTCAGCGAACAGGTCGCTTGGTAAGTCCCAAAGATAAGAGGAAAGTAGAACAGACAGAATAAGAAGGTATATTTTAAAGTTGTATTATATTGTTGTAATGGTGTATTAACGTTGTTTTTTGTAGCTTGGTACAGAAGAATGCCAGTGTATACGAGAGGAGTCTCTATATGCCAATTGGGGAACCGGGGACTCAACTAACATTAAGAACTTTTCATACGGGTGGAGTATTCACAGGCGGTACCGTTGAACATGTACGAGCTCCTTCTAATGGAAAAATAAAGTTCAATGTGTATTTGGTTCATCAACGAGTCTCGTGAGACTCACTTCACTGGTTCTGAATCGACGGTTTAGCTTAAACCTAAGAATAGAGGCAAGTATAGTACAAGGAACCGTTTATGCCACGGTACAACAGCAACTGGATTCATGTTAGGTGTATTAAGTCTTACAGTCTCGTGCCACTTTTAACACCTTCCGTACCAATCTACCCCTTAAACCCCGTAGTGTTTTGATTGTATTGTTTGTCTTGTAAATTGTATTGATTGTATAATTGGTTGACTGACCGAAACCATGATATCAGTAAACGGATGCAACCGTAGAATCATTTAAATGGAATGTATATCCATGGTTCGGTTCGGTCAAGTTGAATAAATTGGTAATTGGATTCATGGATTCATGTTGAATTGTAATATTGAAGATTTGTAGAATGTAGATTGTAGATTGTAGATCGTAGATTGTAGATTGTACGAGACTCACTATGAGTCAGACAATTAGAAAGTAAATTGAAGTCCTGATTGTTTTGATGTTATCGGTAACCGCTGCACATGGACGGCAGGATTTGTGTCTTTTTTCAAAGACGATTACCGTATTGATAACACCATTATTAATTTGTCTATCTTAGATAGGTAAGCACCCACTTCTCCGGCTCCCTGAGGCTCAAGGGATTGGTCCCGCTTAAACCTATGTTTACTAGGGTCCTTAGGGTAATTTATAGAACTTGAGGGGGTTTTATGTAAAAATACTTTTATATACTTTTCAAAATACACCCAAGCATTTATTATTCGTCTTTAGAGTTGTAATGAATGTGGATTTTTATATTGTGATATTTCTAGTGAAAATATCCTAATTTCAGAAATAAATGTATTTATTTGTAATATTGATTTGTATGGAATTCATGGTATTTTAGTGTAAAATCGATTCTTGTGACATTGTAGAAAAGGTGGAATATTTATAATACTTCAAAAATAGATATGTTTATGTTACATATACATATATTTATATGAAAATAATTTTTGTATATATCTATAATATTCTAGAAATCTCGTTTTCTTAAGATGTCGTATTTTAAATCTTTCGAGACCGAATGGTACTTGCGGAGGTCTGAATCTCGCACTACTAAGCCCGAGGATGTGCGATAATCTGCACCATCCCGAACGGGTTCCCCAAATGGGTTGTAGCGGCGCTTTGCAAAGATTTGTATAAATACTAATCATTAAGGAAAACGGTTTTATTAATTATGGTATTTAAATAAAAAAAGCGTCGCTTTCCCGTATTCTATGTTTTAGGGTCTCCTAAGTCAACTAGACTGCTCCTAACTGGTCCAAAGCGGCAAGTTGTGAGATATCCCTCAAATCACTTCTTCACCGCCAATTGTGGCCAGGTAAATACAAGTGAAGAAAGGAGGGATCCATTCACGAATCACCGTGAGACGGGCCTTTTAAAGTTACCTTTCTCACTTGTCTAGCCTAGACACCACAAAGTCAGGTTTAGATAAACGACTGAATGCCCACAACCTTATCCTATTTTCATAATAAGTGGTATTTATTTGTAAAGATGTATCAATACTAAATCTTTTAGAAATGGTTTTATTAAGTAAAGGGTATTTAAATGAAAATGTTTGTTTTCCCGTATTCTAAGTTCTCGAGGGTATTGTGTTATGTTGCATATGAGTGTGTGATGAGGTAGGTCGTTACCTCGTGATCTACTTAAAGGTATAGCAAGTTTAATGGAGTTAAATGTAGAATTGAAATACCTATCATTTTATGAAATGAAACTTGATCAATTCGGTTGATTGGTGTTTAATAGTCAACATGAGGGAGTTTAAGCATAATTATATTAACGAGAAGTGGATTTTTATGAAGAAACCGAATCGGAAATCGGATTTGTTCCGATTCCGTCGGGTTTTGTAAATCCGTATTTTTAGAATGGAAAAGAAAGTTAGAACTGGGACTAACGGGTTTTGGAAAATAATGAGAGTGAGATGGAAGGAAAGGGATCGCCGGTGTGTTGCTTCGTCGCCGAGAGCTCCTAGAACGATCGTCGGAAGTTCGCCGGGAATTTCGTCGTAGTTTCGCTTCGTGCTCGTTTTCAAAGTACACAAGATCGCTTGAGAATTTTAGAGAGTTGGCTCAGAGTTTTGGGGTGAGAAGGTAGAGGGTAGGGATGGTATTTATAGAGTTAGGCTAGGGTTAGGGTAGATGAAGGGTTTTAATTAAAAATGTAAAACATATGTTAACATGCATTAAAAAATGGAGTAAAAGGGACTTTATGGCTTCTCTGGAACCGATCTAAATAAATAGAGTGTACAGGGGGGTAGGGGAGGCCAAGAGACACTTTTTCTCTGTTGATGACTCGGCCGACCGGCCAAGTCCGGCCGGCGGCGCCGGCCCGAGTCGGCCGGTCCGCCGGCCGACTCAGCCAAGTCAGGCCGAGTCGGGGTCTCGGGAGGTGGGGGGTCGCCAGGGGTAGCCACTGGTACTTTCAGTTTTTCAAGTGTAGTGGGAAAATCTGGAGTTATCTCCTGTGGACTGTTGGGCTTCTAAAGAATTTAAAACAAATAAATATTAAAAATAATGTGGGGGTATGAGATTTAAACACTGGTGGCTTGGTTCAGCAATGCAAGGTATTACCAATGAGCTACAAGCTCCTTCTTGTAATTATGGAGTGAAATAGATACTTAAAGTGGTAACAACAACATTAAATACTCCAAGTATACTTTAAATTTAAAGCAAATTTATGTACACTAAAAATGGAGTTGTTACATTCAAGCTCTCTTGAGTTTTCATTTGAGTGAGTTAGTGAAAAAGAAAGGGTTTTGATTAAAGAATACAAACCACCTCATTATTCTACACACATATAGCCCATTTGTGTAGGGTGTTTGCTATACTTCTTTCACAAATCAAGTAAAGTAAGGAGCTTTGGGCAAAGGGACTTCGGACGGATCATCGTGGATGAGGAAGGACTCTAGCAAGCCGTTCCAAACTCTCAAAGGTCCAAGGAGTCGCTAAGGGAGGTCTACAAAGGTTGTAATCTCTACATTTAGTGATAGAATCAAATTTGTATGTGATACTTTAGATGTTATCCTAAACTTCTAGTTAAAGATTCATGTTTTGTTTGCCTAGCACCTTTAAAAAATTTTAAGTGGCATGTGTGATGCTTCTATACTCTACAGTAGGTGCTAGGGAAACCTAACAGTGTATAGCAACGAAACCGGCGATACACCACATACTACACTTATGATCGCAGAAAAGAAAGTGAAAAACAACAATTGTAATTATCACAATCACATATATCAAGACGATGTTTAACGTTTCGATCGAATCATCATACACCCACAAATTACCCCGAGAGCTCAACACTTGAGCAAAGTTACAAATACTCAAAAACGTGCCACAATGTCTTTGGACTAGCCGTAGAAGGGGTTAACCAACGCCTCACCTATGACACCACGAAACTACGGCAAACCCTAAGGTTCGATCGCGGTTCTGTGGGCATAGAATCGAGTTAAGGTTATTATGTTCTTCTAGAAGGTCCATAGGATACTTGCGCGACTATTGAATATGAAAGTAACTTAGGAAAATTACAACACTTGGAAATTTCAGCGGGTCAAGATGTGGGGTTTTGAAGTTCGTTCGAACCGCTAAACATTGTCAAGGTTACCAATACAGTGTTAGATTATATGACTACGAAACACTACGAATTAGCCCCTAATCAAAATAATCATCACATGAAAATTTAGGCTACGTAAACAATACATGAAACCCCAAATACAGAAGAACAGAGCACTGGAGAAATACGGGGTGCAAAGGGGGCGGGGGGGCCGACCAGGCCGGATCTGGTGGCTTGGTGCTCGGCCAAATTCCGTGCGCCAGTCCCCGTATTCCACCCATGTTCTTATAATATCCCATACTATGTTTTGCAGCTGTTTAAAAAATTTTAAAACTACTTTTTAGAAAATTTCCAGAGAGCAAATTAGGGTTTCATAATATCGTATTTTCGGAGTCGATTTCGTTTTCGTAATTATATTAACAATGTGTCTAAAATTCTAGCTTGGAAACTGTGGCGAATGCGGATAGTATAAGTATACGTTCTATTTTCGTTTCTTTTCTGTGATGGCTTAGGAACTTAAATGATGGGACTACATTAATAAGATTAATGTAAAGAAAAATAAACCTAAAGATGTTGTAGAATCGGATTTGAAACACAATCGGCCTTTTTGTGAAAAAATGCAAGTTTCAAAAGATGCGGAGCTTAAGCCACTCCTTTTCTAAACCGTTTTGATTCTACAACGAGATCAAGTTCAAAGCGTTAAAGGTTTTCATAAAAAACATCCGTAACCCTCCGTCATTTAAGGAAGCAGAGTACTTAGTATTCGTACTACGTATGTTAATTATAGTCAAGGCGTAGTATACGGTAGCTAAGTGATGTCTTCCTACAAAGCATATGATGCGATCAGTTAGGACATTCATGTGATTATGTTGATCATACTCAAGGGTCATATGGGCGGGTCTAGTTCATCTTGAAATGACGGGTAGAACTTGACTAGTGCTTATGATATGTTGACCATACACAAGGTCATAAGTAACTAGGGGTAAAAACCTTATCGGGAGTTTCAAGAGTTAAAATTTGCAATGAGATTGCATAGCATCTATATGATAGTTGGTTCCCAATCCTACTGTGAGTAAGAGTTACTCCCAGGAGAGTTTTTCACTTTACAATTAGCTAATCCAGTAGGTGTCTAGAAAGGTGTCAACGGGGTTTGACCTCTGGGAAAACGAGGTTTATTTTAATTAGGTCCGTGCGAAAGCACGGGGATCCTCCCTCAAAGTACCGACACTGGCCTGGCTGACCGGTTAGCGAAACTATAGAATGTAATTAATCCTAGCTTGTTTTCTTTTAAGGTTTTGAAAGAAAATTTGATGAAAGAAAATTTGATAAAAGCAATGGGAGACATCTATTAGATAAGATAATAACCAATCTAATTCTTTGCAAGAGCATTTCGCTAAGTGTATTCTTTTCTCTCTCCTAATGGCAGATACCGATGAAGGGACTTAAGCTTCTTTTAGAAAAAAACAAACTGACAGGACCGAATTATAAAGAATGGTTGAGGAACTTGAATATTTCACTCACATATGATAAAGTGTCATATGTCCTCCCTACCAAAGCCCCACCCGTCCCAGGACCTGAATCATCTGTTTCGGATAGGGAGATCCGAAAAATATGGGATATTGATTGTGACATGGCCAAGTGCCTCGCGCTTGCTTCTATAGACAGTATTCATCAGAAGCAACACGAGAAGATGGATGTTCAATCCATCATTTTTCATACAAAGGAGTTGTATGAAGAGCAATCTCGGACTTTGCGGTACGAGGCATATAGAAAGTTGTTTCAGATGCGTATGGCCCCTGGCACATCAGTAGGAGGACATGTTCTGCAGATGATTGGTCTTATAGAAGAACTTGAGGAACTTGTAGGGTTACTAGGCACTGTCACAAGGGTCTACAAGGCATCAACCATGGCCGATTTAAATTTTAGACGTGCCGAACAACCCTAACCAAGATCTTAGACTAGAGATTAGGCGAAACAAAGCAAGTAAACAACTTTACTTCTAAGAGTTTGGGATTACAACCTTTGTAGTCCGGTCCTTCACTTCTAAAGCTCCGTGTTGAGGTCCCTTCGCTGTGATCATCGAATATCCGGACTCTAGAGAGGCTCCACAAAAGAAAGAAGCAAGCTTGCTTCCGACCTTCGATAACAAAGATGATCTACCTTGAAGAAACTCAAACCCAAGCTCTTGCTTTGCTAATCAAGTATTAGCAAAGCAAACACCCTAATCTAAGTGGCTAGAATAGATGAGGATGATGAAGTAGGAGTTTAGCTCTTATTTGTTTTCTTAATATCACTCATTTTCATCACCAAGAAAAAAGCTAGAAAGCTTTTCACCAAGGAAGAAGAAGAAGAATAATCAAAACCTTTTGTGATGAATAATCAATAACTCAAGTGTGAGGTTAGAAATGCAACCATGGTATAAGTGAGAAGAAGTAACCCTTATAGAGATTTAACTATGGTTAAAGGGTTGGGTTGGGTTAAAGAAATATTTTGCAAAATATCACAAAATATCAAGGTCAAAGTCAAAGCTTCAAGAAGCTTCTTGAAAGCTTCATGAAAGCTTAACCTTAATCCAAACCCTAACCATATTTAAACTCCACAAAGCATGTTGCATTTATAACCATAACATGTTACAATATTATATATCACATATACAATATTTATTGTAACAAAATAAAATAATACAATTAACATAAATCGCATATATATCAATGTATTACCCGAGTGAGAAAAAGAATCTTTAAGTGAGCTTATATTAGTTAATATAATTTAATATATCAAATATATAATTATACATTAAATTATCAAATCAACACTTGATCCGATAATCCGGCTATTTCATAAATAACCGACTAATATAATCTGTATTAGTTCATCGAATCAACACTTGATCCGATGACCCGGCTATATCACATATACCCGGCCGATATCTCATATCGCGAGAATCTAATACGGTATCATATACATGTATTTTTCTCGGTCCTGCACATATCATATATGTGCTCCTACTCCGTTTTGCCTGAGCCAGGAAACCACTATGTAGGACTCTAAAGAATCGTCAATACGCCAGCAGTAGGTGATGATCATATCAAACACCCACAAGCTGCAAGCGGTCGGCTAAACGTAACAGCCACCCAGGTATTGACCGATCAGAAGATCAACAAGCAAGCCTGTACATTCTCCTGCGAATCCAATCAGTAACACTCCCGTACAGTCCGGTCTCTTCGTCTGATATGTCGCATATCTCGCCTACGGGTGGTAAACGTCAGACTCCAGTAGCTTGATAAATCGTGTCGATATGAGGTCTATAACAGTTCGAGAAACTACTGATAACACTTACCAGTAAATCTCAGCAACCCTGGCCAGGGATTTCCAGTTATAGCCAATCAAACACAGCGCAACATCAACTCTCTATACCGGGAGAGACGAAACCCCTCCTATCGCTCATTGCCTCCATGTGATTCGGGACTGTACCCAAAAGCCACCTTTTTGCACGCCCTCTTGGACGTGGTATGATGGAAATTAAAGCACAGTGGGAATCACACAAGACTCTATGACGATCTCGGGTCTACAGACTAACCTGTACCAGTGTCACCAGAGAACTGCCATCTGACATGAGGTATAATACCATCTGAGAGTTCTCGGCGAGTCCGTCCAGTGTACCCAGTCTCCACTGAGCACCCGTATACCTTCTCTGATGTCAAACACCAATGGATATGGGATCATCCATCGCCCATCATATGGGTCAAGAAGTGCATACGCTAGTCTACTCTGGAGTATCGATGCCCTGTCTCGGTATTTCCACGACTAAGAACATTTGAAGGATGTACTTGGCGACTACACTTTCCCCACTAGTATGATCCGCATCATAGTCTTGGTAGTCAAGTACTCATCCTAAGGGATTTATCAACATGTACCATAGAGACAATCAGAGTACATGTTAAGATAAAGAGCAACCAGATAGCATACTATCATGTCGAGCAAGAAAGTCCTTCCTATATATGTCCAAGCATCCACTACAATATACATCGTATGTACAGTAATGGCCTCTAGGGCATACATATAACTAACAGAACTGGGATGGACCATGGATAATGAGCAATATACAGATATTGTTCTGAAGTCTCTCCCCCCCCCCCCCCGCGCCTTTGCTTTGTTCATAGTGAATTTCAATATGAACGATTTGGAGAAATTATTGCCTGAACTTCTCAATACGTTGAGAAGTGCAAAGTGCACGCTTAAGACAGCGAAGACTCCCACTCTGCTTGCTGGGTCATCTTCCTCTTCCGTCCCAAAAGCCAAAGCCAAAGAAAAGAAGAAGAAGAAACCCATCAAACCGAAAGGTGGAGTTAAAAAGGCGAAGGGTAAAGACATATCTGGGGCCGCGGGAAGTGGAAAAGGAGAATGTTTTTACTGCCACAAGTCAGGACATTGGAAACGCAACTGTGCTGTGTATCTTGCTAATCTCAAGAAGAAGAAACATGCTGATACTTCCGCTTCAGGTGTGTTTGTAACTGAGAACTGTTTTTTAATTAACTCTGCATCTTGGGTATTAGATACCGGTTCTGGTTCTCACATCTGCAATTGTATGCAGAGATTGAGAAACAGTAGAGTTTTGAAGACTGGAGACCATACTCTGCGGGTTGGAAATGGTTCCAATGTACATGCTGTATCCGTAGGAGAGTATCATCTGGGGTTGCCTTCGGGTTGTATTATGGTTTTGAACCCTTGTTATTTTGTACCAAGTATGCTATGTAATATAATATCCGTTTCTTTGTTTGACAATGAAGGATATCATTTTGTGTTGCAGGATAATGTTATGAACATTAACTTGAATCAACAGTTGATTGGGTATGGTACATTAAATAACGGTATTTACGTCTTGAACCAACATACAGTTTTCAATATATAACATACTAATAAAAGAAAATTTTCAGATATAAATGAAGCTTTTCTTTGGCATTGTAGACTTGGTCATATTAATGAAATAAGACTAAACAAGCTACATAAAGATGGATATTTAAATCCTTTTGAATATAAATCTTATGCGACTTGCCAGTCCTGTATCAAAGGTAAAATGACCTAAACTCCGTTTACTGGACACAGAGAAAGAGCTGTGGAACTCTTAAGCCTCATACATAGTAATGTATGCGGATCAATGTCTACACATGCACGAGGTGGTTTTTCATATTTCATTACCTTTACTGATGATTTCTCAAGATTCGGGCACGTGTTTTTATTAAAGCATAAATCCGAAGCTTTCGAGAAATTCAAGGAGTATAAACTTGAAGTAGAAAAACAAACAGACTTGAGTATCAAGAAACTTCGATCAGATCGAGGTGGAGAGTATTTGAGTACAAAGTTTTCAGACTTCTTAAAAGAGAATGGGATACTCTCTCAGCTCACTTCTCCTTACACACCACAGCACAATAGTGTGTCAGAACGGAGGAATCATACCTTATTAGATATGGTACGGTCCATGATGTGTGATGCTGAGTTACCACTTTCCTTTTGGGGGCATGCATTGAAGACAGCAATGTATCTGTTAAACAGGGTTCCAACCAAGACCGTGTCTACCACTCCATATGAGATATGGAGTGGAAAGAGACCATCTCTTAAAAGAGTTAGGATATGGGGTTGTCCGGCTTTTGTCAAAAAGCAGAATCCGGATAAACTCGAGACACGATCAGTCATATGTAAATTTGTGGGATATCCAAAACATTTATATACATATCTATTCTACCATAAAGAGAAACAAAAAGTGTATGTTTCTCAACATGCCAAATTTTTGGAAAATGAAATCCTTACAAATAGTACTGATGGCAATATGGTAGAACTAGAAGAAATTCTTAAGACACAAATTACTCAGGACGAATTGGTTGAAACCGATGTTGCAGTAGAACTTCAAGAACCTCAGCCGCTCCGGAGATCTAGTAGAACTTCTCGCCCACCAGAGAGATACTATGGGTTTCTTATTGATGGTGATAGAGAAGATTGCATCATGGATGATGATGACCCTACTAGTTTTCAGCAAGCTATCACGGGTGGTGACTCAGTGAAGTGGCCGGAAGCCATGAGATCCAAAATGGAGTCCATGTATACCAACAAAGTATGGACTTTGGATGTTGCACCTCCTGGGATAAAACCCGTTGGGTGTAAATGGATTTTTAAGAGAAAGATTGGTGTAGATGGACAGGTAGAGACCTTTAAAGCAAGGCTTGTAGCGAAAGGTTTTCGTCAAAGACCAGGATTGGACTATGATGAAACTTTCTCTCCAGTAGCAATGCTTAAATCCATTCGGATCCTACTTGCTATTGCTGCTCACTATGATTATGAAATCTGGCAGATGGACGTTAAAACTGCATTTCTAAATGGTGATTTAGAAGAACGCGTTTATATGGATCAACCAGAGGGCTTCATTGACAGTGGGAGCAGCGGGAAAGCATGTAGGTTGCTTAAATCCATTTATGGATTAAAGCAAGCCTCACGGAGCTGGAACATCTGCTTTGATGATACAATCAAAGAGTTTGATTTTATCAAAATACAGATGAACCATGCATTTATAAGAAGATTGTAGGGAGTACTATCACATTCCTCGTATTGTACGTGGATGACATACTCTTGGTAGGAAATGATATTCCTATTCTACAATCGGTCAAATTATTCTTATCGCAAAGGTTCTCCATGAAGGACCTGGATGATGCCTCGTGCATTTTGGGCATAAGGATCTATAAAGATAGATCCACGAGGTTATTGGGATTGTCCCAATCAAAGTACATTGACACCATCCTAAAATGGTTTAGTATGGAAGATTCCAAACGTGGTGCCTTGTCCGCTTGTCAAGGAATCACTCTCTCTAAAGACTTCTGTCCGAAGACTGATGAAGAGAGAGCTCGCATGAGCATTATACCCTACGCTTCGGCCGTAGGATCTATAATGTATGCGATGTTATGTGCTCGCCCTAATGTAGCTTACGCACTAGCTGTAGTAAGTAGATATCAATCGAACCCAGGGGAGAAATATTGGATAGCAGTGAAGAACATTCTTAAGCATTTGCGAAGGACTAAAGAATTGTTCTTGGTGTATGGTAATGGGGATCTCCAAATGGAGGCCTTTACCGATTCCAGCTTCCAAAGTGATAAGGATGACAACAAATCTATCTCAGGGTTTGTATTTACCCTCAATGGAGGGGCGGTTAGTTGGAAGAGTTCTAAACTAGATACCGTTGCAGACTCCACGATGGAAGCTGAGTATATTGCTGCAAATGATGCTGCCAAGGAAGCCGTCTGGATGAGGAAGTTCATCGCGGAACTAGGAGTAGTTCCAACCATTGTTGATCCAATACTATTGTATTGTGATAATAATGGGGCTATGGGGTTAGCCAAAGAACCGAGGTCCCATCAGAAGTCCAGACACATCCTGAGGCGATATCATTTGATCCGGGAGATAGTAGATCGCCAAGAGATTGAGATTCGGAGAGTAGATACAAAGAATAACACCGCGGATCCACTCACCAAGGCCCTTCCACAACCGCAGCATGAGCGACTTTTTGAGATGTTGGGTATGAGATACGCCAATAATTGGCCTTAGTGCAAGTGGGAGATTGTTAGATATATGTATGCCCTAGAGGCCATTATATGTATAATGGATGCTTGGACATGTATATATATGTATAAATGACTTTCTTGCTCGACATGATAGTATGCTATCTGGTTTACTTTATCTTGACATGTTCATTTGATCATGCATCTTATTCATTTGGTACATGTTGATAAAGCCCATAGGATATTTGCTTGACAACTGCGACTATGATGTAGATCATACTAGTGGGACACGTGTAGTTTATAAGCATATCCTTTAAATGTTCCTAGTCGTGGGTGTATCGAGACAGGGCATCGATATTCCAGAGTAGACTAGCGTATACCATTCTTGTCCCATATGATGGGCGATGGATGATCCCATATCCATCTGGTATGCTGATACCAAAGATTGTATGCGGGTGCTCAGTGGAGACTGGGTACACTGAACGGACTCGCCAAAAACTCCTATATGGTATTATATCTATCGTCGGATAGCAATTCTCAGGTAACACTGGTACAGGTTAGTCTGTAGACCTAAGATCGTTATAGAGATTTGTATGTCCTCCCACTGTACTTTGATCTCCACCTTACCACGGCTCTACTGAGTCGTGCAAACAGGTGGACTTTGGGTACAGTCCCGAGGCACATGGAGGCAATGAGCGATAGGAAGGGTTTCGTCTCTCCCGCTATTGGGAGTTGATGTTGTGCTATGCTCGATTGGCTATAACAGGAAGTCCATGGCCAGGGCTACTGAGATTTACTGATAAGTGTTATCAGTAGTTTCTCGATCTGTTATGAGCCATACACCGGCATGACTTATTGAGTTATTGGGGTCGACGATTCCATCCCTAGACTCGATATGCAACATATCTGATGAAGAGACCGGACTGTACGCTAAGTGTTGCCAGTTGGCTCGACGAGAGTTTTGACAGCTTTGCTGGTTTTCTTCTGATCGCTCAATACCCGGGTAGCCGTTACGTTTAGCTGACCGCTTGCGGCTTGTGGGTGTTTGATATGATCATCACCCACTGCCGGCGTATTGACGAGTCTTAAAGTCCCACACAGGAGTTTCTTGGCTCAGGCGAAATGATGTGGTGTGCATATGAGATATGCACGGGGACCCGATTGAATGCGAGTATATGATACCGTATGTTAATTGGGCGCTTTTCTATTGGTCGGGTCGTATGTGATATGACCAGTTTGTTAAATCAAGTGTTGATTTAACATTTGACTTTTAGTTTAAATTCTTTATTTAAACCCTTTTTCCTTAAAGAAAAATGTATGCATGTATGTATGCACATGTTGATGTGCATGGACACATACAAGCATAGTGTCATAGTTGATGATACACAATTGGTGGCAATATAAGACTTACATGGTTCAATATATATATATATATATATATATATATATATATATATGGGTTATATATATATATTCTATTTGGATTATAAAAGGCAAATGGAAATTAAATCTTTAATGGGTTTTTCTACACTCTTCTTGACTTTGACCTAGCTTAAACCCATGGTTTACTTTTCATCTGGACTTTAACCCAAATGGAAAATATCTAGATATTATTGAACCATGGTTTGAAATGAGAGAAAGAAAATATATATATACTTACTTTTCTCATTTATTCATTAAGCTTATCATTATCTTTTTAACAAAAGCTTTTGCCATCATCTTCTTCTTCCTCCAAGCTCTTTTGAGTTTTCATTTGAGTGAGTTATTGAAAAAGAAAGGGTTTTGATTAAAGAATACAAACAACCTGTAACACCCTAGTTTATTTATACCAATTCTATTTTGACTATTTCTTTATTTATGGTATTTTCTTGATTTACTGCGTTTTGGGTGCGAATTGTGTATTTGACATCTGTATTTGCATTCTACCCTACCTGCTTGCTTGAAACCTGTCTTGATTCATATTTATGATTTATCCTGACCTGTTACATGGACTCGTGCACTTTCATTTTAATTTATACATCTTGCATACTGGCATTTTATCTGGCATTTGCATTTTACAATATAACATTTTAAGTCACATAAAATATTTTAAAAATACATAGCATGGCCTGTATGATCCCCCTAACCCCGTGGTAGCATCCCCGCATCTTGTTCTCGTCCCGTTCAGTGAAACAGACTTGTTTGGATGGCTACGCGCACGTACCTGCATCCATTCTTGGGGGTATGCATTTTCGTTACCCGGACATTCATTTTTTTTATTTTGGTCGACATGTATATTTTTCGTATTTTAAAACTGAATTTTAGACCCGACCTGGGCATATTTTGGACTATGTTTGTATTTACCAGAATATCAAATTTTATTTATATAATATTAATTTTATAAACTGATACAGATTAAAATTTAGTTAACTAATAAAAGATTTTTTTAATTTAAATCTAAACTAATTTCCTAACAAACTAACAACCCCTTTCTCTCTCTCTCTCCTCTGCATATATATATTTATTTATATTTTATTTATTTATTTATTTATTTTCTTATTTAATACACAGCCTCTTCTTCTTACTTCTTACTTCTTCTTCTTCTTTCTTCTTTCTTTTTCTTGATCTTGTTTCTTGATTCCGGTGATCACCGCTAGAGCCGTGCTCGTCGCTGACGATTCGAGTGATCCAGTGAACGTACATTGCCTGCGTGATCATCCTCTTACATTGTTTAGACCTGTACCGTGTGCCGTGCGTGCGTTGCGACGTTTTACCGACGTCGGACGTGCCGTGCGTATCCATTTTTTGATTCGATCGAGGCAAGTTTATCTTGCTACATGCTAGGTTACTCTATTTACATCTATTTGAATAAATATAACACTTGTATTTTAAATCATGCATCCTATGTTTAGTTTTATAGTTTTACGACATCCGTATGCATCCGTACAAGTTATTTCATATTTAGTGCATGCAAAACCATCTTGTTACATACTATATTACAATATACTGCACCAAATGGAATATTTACATCTCATATTGTTTAGTTGTACATCCTGCATTTATCAGTTTATCGTTTTACTGTCTTCGGACATCTGTATGCATCCATATCACTATTTACATATCTAGTCGCATGCTAATTCATCTTGCTACATGCTATGTATCTTATTTTTCATCCGTATGAAGTTGATTGCACTGTACATCTATATTAAAGTTTTACCGTTTTCGGATACCCGTTTGCATCCATATCATTTAAAATATATATCGTCGTAATATTTCTTATTATTATCTGTAATTAGTTTATAATCTGCATTTTATAATGTTATAAAAAATATAGTTCGAAAATATTATAGTTTACACATGAAACGTCGTTGCAAAGCGGATACGACAAATCTGAAATTTACTGTACACCTTACCTTATCAAATTCATTATAAATCATAGAAAAATTATTAGTATACATTCTTTAGTTCATTACGAAGCTAACTCAGAATAATATAACTCTATGAAATATTTACTTGCAAAATAAATTGTTTAAATAACATAAAATGCAAATGAAAGTATGTCTAAACTGCTGTCCAGGGAAATTCCAGCAGCAAACTTTCAATTTCGAATGTTCATACCTTTTTGTAGGAACAACCTGAGATACTTCAACTTATATAAATGAAAACATTATTGAATTATCTTTGTTTTGGTATAAGACACGCCCATTTTGAAGAAAGTTTGTTATTTTTAAACTATTTTACAAATCAGGGTGACGCTGAATTTCTGAACGGAACTTTCTTGTGGATGGTTAATCAATACCACTTTTATAGTTATTAATTGGTTTGAATATGTTATCCATGTTAATATTATTATATCAATATCTATTTAATAAATAATAGTGCTTTTGTTTTAATATTCAGCAAATTTTACCGATTTACAGTTTTATAGTATCCGTCTGTATCCGTACGGTTTATTACATATCTAGTTGCACGCCGAGACCATATTATTTCTTGTTACTGTTGTAGTAACACTCATGCTTAACAAAGTGCATCCCAATTAGTATTGGAACTGTAAATGTAACTCGTAATCGATATTTGTGCATCCATACCATTAATCTTATATTTATTCACATACCATGTCATATTATTTCATTTTATTGTTATATTAATACTACATGCTTGATATTGTGTACCCAACATAGTCATGATGTATCCCCTGATCGATATTTGTACATCCATACTTTTATTGTACATCCGTACTTTCACCTTGATTCAATACTTGCTACAGTTTGATTATGAGCACCCGTTTGACACTTGTGCACTACTTGACATGACTTGATACACCACTATTTGACATGACTGGATACATGTACACTACCTGACATGACCTGATATATCATTACTGGACATGTTACCTGATCCTGTTTCTAATGCCGACAATCCTGACATGTTGTCCCGATAGATATATCCTGTTGTCTGTATAGACAAACCTGTTCCTGCTTGATCCTGTGTTGGCATTAGTCTCAAATTTATCAATACCTGACTTGAACACATAACTTGGGGGTATGGGGAAATCAACGATGAAACCTGACTTGTAACTCGACAGTTCGATGCTTATACTGATCAGTTTTAGGGGCTAGGCCAGCCCTGGGATGATACTGCTGACATCATTCATCTGTACATGTTTCCTGTTTAGTGCCTAGCGGCATGTCTCGGTTTCAGCCCGAGAATCTGGACCGTGGTCCCGGGCATGCACGGGATACTATTGAGTTACATCGACGATTCATTAAATTGATTTCAAATACTTGAGAGTAATTAACCCAGTAGCTTAGTTCAGATTACTCATTGCACATCACATATGCTTTTACCCTTCACTGTTCTTTATTCGTGTTACTGTTCTACTTTTATTACTGTTCATACTCGTGCCTGCATGTCTTGCTACCCCCTGATTATATTATTATTGATATTATGACGCACCGACGTCTGGGTTTTGCATGGCCCAGATCCTCTACCTTTGTCGCAGGCTTATCAGGAGTACTTCCGCCGTTAGGCCGAGCAGTGATGATCCAGTTAGTATCCAGTTTAGTTATGTTTTACTTTCCAGATGTTTTGCTCTTTGGATTTATTACTTCCGCATATTATTTCTTGACTCATTTATTCTAGCTCATGGACATGTACTAGATAGTTTATTTTACTTTCATGTTCTTGATATCTTATAGACATCCGTAATGTGACTATGGAGGGATGTTTCCTATCCACAGGTAGCATGGTTGGCTCTGTCACATGCCTATCTTAGCGCACTCTGGAAAGCGGGGCGTGATAGGGTTTGTTTGGTATCAGAGAATAGGATTTAGGTTAATTGGGTTTGATTCTTTTTGTAGTTGGGTATTGGACCCAATACACGAATCAGAAAACCTGTAATTAGGAACATGTCCTGCCACATTGTTCTTATGATTCTTGAATCTTATTTTTCTCTTGACCCTCGTCTTAATGATATGCAAACAACTTTGCATCGCGAGTTGAAATTATTTTGGTTCCCTATTGTTTCTTCCGTCCTATTCTTTTGATTCTGATACTAGGATTTGGGCGACTTGAACGGAGTTATGTGATTGTAACTATGAACTGCAGCATGGTTACAATGCGGTACTCTATTTAAGTAACTTGGAGTCCTGGTCTTGTTTCATTTCCTTGTTTCATGGTCGTTATATTATCTTGCTTCTCTCGGTTTCATTACTTAGCAGTTCATGCTTTGCAGATTTCTTGGTGATCGATACCGGCAGTTATGATGTTGTCTTTGGAATGGACTTCCTCGGAACTTTCCACGCTCACATTGATGGTAGGGCAAAGAAAGTGATTTTCCAGATTCCCGGACATCTGGAGTTTGTTTTTTTCTAGAGGTAGCAGTTCTGTCGGGCCAGTCGAGTTTAGGACTAGGCCGACAAATAGTGTTCTTTCATCGATGGAAATTGATAAGGAGGAAGCGCCAGTTGTAGTTCGAGAGTTCATGGACGTGTTCGAGGAAATCTCGGATTTACCGCAAAACGAGATGTGGAGTTCGCGATCGATCTTGTTCCTGGTGCAGCGCCAATCTCAAAGGCGTACTATCCAATGGCACCAGTGGAGTTGGAAGAAGTCAAGAAGCAGGTTACCGAATTGTTAGAGAAGGGTTGGATTCGCAGCAGCAATTCACCCTGGGGAGCTCCAGTTCCTCTAGTAAAGAAGAAAGATGGCACAAGGAGGATGTGCATCGATTATCGAGAAGTAAACTGGATGACTATTAAGAACAAGTACCCGATCCCTCGCATTGACAAATTGTTCGAGCAGCTTAGTGGTGTGAGGGTATTCTCGAAGCTGGATTTGCGATCCGGATATCATCAAGTTCGACTTAAATCAGAGGATATTTGCAAGACTGCGTTCCGAACTCGATATGGACATTATGAGTATTTAGTGATGCCATTCGGAGTCACGAATGCACCGACGATATCTATGGACTTGATGAACCGAATCTTTTCACCGTTCTTGGACCAGTTTATAGTGGTGTTCATCGATGATATTCTGGTCTACTCGAGGAGCCTAGAAGAACACGCGGAACACTTGAAGATCGCACTGCAGACATTGAGGCAAGAAAGATGGTATACAAAGATGAGCAAGTGCGAGTTTTGGCTTGAAGAAGTGAAGTTTTTGGGGCATGTTGTATCCAGAGATGGAATCGCCGTTGACCCTGAGAAGATTGCAGCAGTTCGAGATTGGCCGATTCCGAAAAACGTAGCAGAGATCAGAAGCTTTCTTGGACTTGCCGGCTATTACAGAAGGTTCGTGGAGAATTTTTCTCGATTGGCTGAGCCTTTGACCAAGCTTACGCGAAAGGAAGTACCGTTCGTATGGACGGATAAATATGCGTCAGCTTTTGAGGCATTGAAGCAGAGGTTGATAACCGCTCCTATTTTGACCGTACCAGACAGTTCTGGAGGATTGGTGATTCACAACGACGCATCTAGGAAAGGATTGGGATGTGTTTTGATGCAGCATGGGAAGGTTATAGCTTACGCATCGAGACAGTTGAAGATCCATGAGAAGAATTACCCAACTCATGATTTGGAGCTAGCAGCAGTAATTTTCACTTTGAAGATTTGGAGACACTGGTTATTGGGCGAAAGGGTTGAAGTATTCACCGATCACAAAAGCCTAAAGTACGTGTTCACATAGAAAGAGCTTAACATGAGGCAGCGTAGATGGTTGGAGCTGATGGCTGATTACGATCTTGATGTTAAGTACCATCCGGGGAAAGTTAATGTAGTGCCGGATGTGATTAGTCGGTTGCCCGCAATTCGGATGTTGACTGCATAGAAGGAGCTTATCGAAGACTTTCGGAGATTCGAGTTGGAGATCGTGCTACCGCATTCTTCAGTACAGTTGATGCAGCTGCAAGTACGGTCGTCATTGATCGATAATATTAAAGCACCGCAGTCACAGGACCCAAGATTGCAGAAGTTTCGAGAACAGGTTGTAGCTGGACTTCGAACGAACTTGTTAATTCATGAAGATGGTTCGTTGCGATATGGGAGCCGTTTGTGTGTGCCAAAAGGAGATATTCGCGATGAAGTTATGAAGGAGGCACACGGTTCCGCGTATTCCGTACATCCAGGACGCACGAAGATGTACCGCGATCTACGACAGCATTTCTGGTGGGAAGGCATGAAAAGGGAGACTGCTCGCTTTATAGCGAAGTGCTTGGTGTGTCAGCAAGTTAAGGCTGAACATCAAAGGGTGGCTGGTTTATTGCAACCACTTCCGATTCCTCAATGGAAGTGGGAACATATAACCATGGATTTCGTGACAGCTTTACCGCGGAGTCCAAAGGGTAACAATGCAGTTTGGGTGATTGTTGATCGATTGACCAAGGTAGCTCATTTCATACCATTTCGAGTTGGTCAGTCAACGGAAGCGTTGACAGAACGGTACATGCAGGAGATTGTAAGATTGCATGAAGTACCTGTAAGCATCGTTTCCGATCGTGATACCCGATTCTTATCGCACTTCTGGAGAAGTTTACAGGAAAGTTTAGGAACGCGATTGAAGTTTAGCACCGCTTATCATCCTCAAACAGATGGCCAGTCGGAGAAAATGATCCAAACTCTTGAAGACATGTTGAGAGCTTGCATGTTAGACTTCAAGGGTTCGTGGGAGGATCATCTACACTTGGTGGAGTTTTCTTACAATAACAGCTTTCAGACGACTATTCAGATGGCTCCATTCGAAGCATTGTATGGTCACAAGTGTCGTTCGCCAGTTTTTGGGACGATGCTGGAGAACGAAGATTGTTGGGACCGGATTTGATCGTGCAAACTATAGAGAAGGTTAATACTATCTGAAATCACATGAAGGCAGCACAAGATCGGCAGAAGAGTTGGGCCGACACATCGAGAAAACCTCTAGAGTTTGCTGTTGGTGATATGGTATTCTTGAAGATATCACCAACTAGAGAAGTGATTCGTTTTGGGAGTCGAGGCAAGCTTAGTCCTCGATTCGTGGGGCCTTTCGAGATTATGGAGCGTGTTGGAGAAGTGGCTTATCGGTTGGCTTTACCACAATCTTTGGCTAATGTTCATGACGTGTTTCATGTATCTCAACTCCGTAAGTATGTTCGAGGTGAAACACACGTGCTGGATCATTCAGAGTTGACTGTAAGAGAGGATTTGACCTTTGAGAAACGACCGATGTCGATTGTTGATCGAAGAGAAAAGGTCCTTAAGAACAAGGTTATCCCTCTCGTACTTGTTTCTTGGGGAAATCGCTCGCACGGAGAATTGACTTGGGAACGAGAAGACGAGATTCGACAGAAGTTTCCACACCTATTCTTGTAGATTCATATTGTTTACCTTTTCTTGTCTTGGGAATTTCGAGGACGAAATTCTTTTTGTAGTTGGGTATAATGTAACACCCTAGCTCATTTATACCAATTCTATTTTGAGTATTTATTTATTTATGGTATTTTCTTTATTTACTGCGTTTTGGGTGCGAATGGTGTATTTGACATCTGTATTTGCATTCTACCCGACCCGCTTGCTTGAAACCTGTCTTGATTCATATTTATGATTTATCCTGACCTGTTACATGGACTCGTGCACTTTCATTTTAATTTATACATCTTGCATACTGGTATTTTATCTGGCATTTGCATTTTACAATATAACATTTTAAGTCACATAAAATATTTTAAAAATACATTGCATGGCCTGCATGATACCCCTAACCCCGTGGTAGCATCCGCGCATCTTGTTCTCGTCCCGTTCAGTGAAACGGACTTGTTTGGATGGCTACACGCACGTACCTGCATCCGTTCTTGGGGGTATGCATTTTCGTTACCCGGACTTTCATTTTTTTATTTTAGTCGACATGTATATTTTTCGTATTTTAAAACTGAATTTTAGACCCGACCTGGGCATGTTTTGGAATATGTTTGTATTTACCAAAATATCAAATTTTAGTTATATAATATTAATTTTATAAACCGATACAAATTAAAATTTAGTTAACTAATAAAAGATTTTTTAAATTTAAATCTAAACTAATTTCCTAACAAACTAACAACCCCTTTCTCTCTCTCCCCTCTGCATATATATATATATTTATATATATATATTTTTTCTTTCCTTATTTAATACACAGCCTCTTCTTCTTTCTTCTTTCTTTTTCTTGATCTTGTTTCTTGATTCCGGTGATCACCGCCGGAGCCGTGCTCGTCACTGACGATCCGAGTGATCCAGTGAACGTACCTTGCCTGTGTGATCACCCTCTTGCATTGTTTATACATGTCCCGTGTGCCGTGCGTGCGTTGCGACGTTTTACCAACGTCGGACGTGCCGTGCGTATCCGTCGCGTGATTCGATCGAGACAAGTTTATCTTGCTACATGCTAGGTTACTCTATTTACATCTATTTGAATAAATATTACACTTGTATTTTAAATCATGCATCCCATATTTAGTTTTACATTTTTACGACATCTGTATGCATCCGTACAAGTTATTTCACATCTAGTGCATGCAAAACTATCTTGTTACATACTATATTACAATATACTGCACCAAATGGAATATTTACATCTCATATTATTTAGTTGTACATCCTGCATTTACCGGTTTATCGTTTTACTGTCTTCGGACATCCGTATGCATCCATATCACTATTTACATATCTAGTCGCATGCTAATTCATCTTTCTACATACTATGTATCTTATTTTGTATCCATATGAATAAAAATATCAAATGTTGATTGCACTGTACATCCATATTAAAGTTTTACCGTTTTCGGATACCCGTTGCATCCATATCATTTAAAATATATATCGTCGTAATATTTCTTATTATTATCTTTAATTAGTTTATAATCTGCACTTTATAATGTTATAAAAAATATAGTTCGAAAATATTATAGTTTACACATGAAACGTCGTTGCAAAGCGGATACGACAAATCTGAAATTTACTGTACACCTTACCTTATAAAATTCATTATAAATCATAGAAAAATTATTAGTAATTATTAGTATACGTTCTTTAGTTTGTTACGAATCTAGCTCAGAATACTGTAACTCTATGAAATATTTACTTGCAAAATAAATTGTTTAAATTACGTAAAATGCAAATGAAAGTATCTCTAAACTGCTGTACAGGAAAATTCCAACAGCAAACTTTCAATTTCGAATGTTCATAGTTTTTTGTAGGAACAACCTGAGATACTTAAACTTATATAAATGAAAACCTTATTGAATTATCTTTGTTTTGGTATAAGACACGTCCCTTTTGAAGAACGTTTGTTATTTTTAAGCTATTTTACAAATCAGGGTGACGCTGAATTTCTGAACAGAACTTTCTTATGCATGGTTAATCAATACCACTTTTATAGTTATTAATCGGTTTAAATATGTTATCCATGTTAATATTATTATATCAATATCTATTTAATAAATAATAGTGCTTGTATTTTAATATTCAGCAAATTTTACCGATTTACAGTTTTATAGTATCCGTCTGTATCTGTACGGTTTATTACATATGTAGTTGCACGCCGAGACCATATTATTTCTTGTTACTGTTGTAGTAACACTCATGCTTAACAAAGTGCATCCTAATTAGTATTGGAACTGTAAATGTAACCCCTAATCGATATTTGTGCATCCATACTATTAATCTTATATTTATTCGCATACCATGTCATATTATTTCATTTTATTGTTATATTAATACTACATGCTTGATATTATGTACCCAACATAGTCATGATGTTACCCCTGATCGATATTTGTACATCCATGCTTTTATTGTACATCCGTACTTTCACCTTGATTCAATACTTGCTACAGTTTGATTATGAGCACACGTTTGACACTTGTGCACTATTTAACATGACCTGATACACCACTACTTGACATAACTTGATACATGTACAATACCTGACATGACCTGATATATCATTACTTGACATGTTACCTGATCCTGTTTCTAATGCCGACAATCCTGACATGTTGTCCCGATGGACATATCATGTTGTCTGTATAGACAAACCTGTTCCTGCTTGATCCTGTGTTGGCATTAGTCTCAGATTTATCAAAACCTGACTTGAACACATAACTTGGGGGTATGGGGAAATTAATGATGAAACCTGACTTGTAACTCGACAGTTCGATGCTTATACTGATCAGTTTTATGGGCTAGGCCAGCCCTGGGATGATACTGCTGACATCATTCATCTGTATATGTTTCCTGTTTAGTGCCTAGCGGCATGTCTCGGTTTCAGCCCGAGAATCTGGACCGTGGTCCCGGGCATGCACGGGATACTATTGAGTTACATCGACGATTCATTAAATTGATTTCAAAGACTTGAGTGTAATTAACCCAGTAGCTTAGTTCAGATTACTCACTGCACATCACATATGCTTTTACCTTCACCGTTCCTTATTCGTGTTAATGTTCTACTTTTATTACTGTTCATACTCGTTCCTGCATGTCTTGCTACCCCTTAATTATATTATTATTGATATTATGACGCACTGGCGTCTGGGTTTTGTATGGCCCAGATCCTCTACCTTTGTCGCAGGCTGATCAGGAGTACTTCCGCCATTAGGCCGAGCAGTGATGATCCAGTTTAGTTATGTTTTACTTTCCAGATGTTTTGATCTTTGGATTTATTGCTTCCGCATATTATTTCTTGACTCGTTTATTCTAGCTCATGGACATGTACTAGATAGTTTATTTTACTTTCCTGTTCTTGATATCTTATAGACAGCCATAATGTGACTGTGGAGGGATGTTTCCTATCCACAGGTAGTATGGTTGGCTCTGTCACGTGCCTATCTTAGCGTACTCTGGGAAGCGGGGCGTGACACCACCTCATCATTCTACACACATCTAGCCCATTTGTGTAGGGTGTTTTCTATACTTCTTTCACAAATCAAGTAAAGTAAGGAGCTTTGGGTAAAGGGACTTCGGGTAGATCATCGTGGACGAGGAAGGACTCTAGCATGTCGTTCCAAACTCTCAAAGGTCCAAAGAGTCGCTAAGGGAGGTCTACAAAGGTTGTAGTCTCTACACTTAGTGATGGAATCAAATTTGTATGTGATACTTTAGATGTTACCCTAAACTTCTAGATAAAAGTTTATGTTTTGTTTGCTTAGCACCTTTAAAATTTTTAAAGTGGCATGTGTGATACTTCCATACTCTACAGTAGGTGCTAGTGAAACCCAACAAGAAGCACTGAAGAAATGTTCTTGGGGTTTGGTAACGCTGAACTCCAGTGGGAGTCCTTTATCAATTTGAGCTTCCAGAGTGATAAGGTCGACTGAAAGTCAGTCACAGGCTTTGTTTTTACCTTCAGTAGAGGGACGGTGTGTTGGAAGAGTTCCAACTTAGATACCGTGGCAAATTATATGATAAAGGATGAATACATCTCTACCGACGATGCTACCAAAGTAGATGTCTGGATAATTCTTGTTCATGAGATGAACATGGTTCCTACCATTGAGCGTCCAATAGCTGTTATTGAGATAACAATGGAGTTGTGGATTTGGCCTAGGAACGAAGGTCCCATCAGCGATCCAGACATATTCTGAGGATAGTATCACCTGATCAGGGAGATAGTTGATCTCCAGGAGATCAAGGTAAGGAGAGTTGACGCGAAGGATAACACGGCGGATCCACTCACAGAGGCCTTTCCCTAGAGAGATTTTTAAGGGGCGTTGGGTATGAGATACTACAACAAATGACCTTAGTGCAAGTAGAAGATTATTAGTTATATGTATGCCCTAGAGGCCATTATTATACATGTGATGTATATTATAGTGGATGCTTGAACATATATAGGGAGGACTTTCTTGCTCGACATAATAGTATGTTATCTGGTTGCTCTTTATCTTAATATGTACACTTATTGTCTCTCTATTAAATGTTGATAAAGCCCTCAGAATGAGTACTTGATTACCAGGATTATGATGCAAATCATACTAGTGGGGCAGAGGTAGTCGGTAAGTACATTCTTCAAATGTTCCTAGTCGTGAAAGTATCGAGACGGGGCATCGATATTCCAAAGTAGATTAGCGTATACGCTTTTCGACCCATGTGATGGGCGATGGATGATCCCATATCCATTGGTGTTTGACATCAGAGATGGTATACAGGTGCTCAGTGGATACTGGGTACACTGAACGTACTCGCCGAGGACTCCTAGATGGTATTATAGCTATCGTCAGATATCAGTTCTCTGGTGACACTGGTACAGGTTAGTCCGTCGACCCGAGATCGTCATAGAGTTTTGGGGGTATTTGTTCATATCATAATTTGTCATTATTATATTCCCCATTCTTATTCATTTTGCAAATAAATAGGTGCTTTTGATCCATGTCTGCTAAATAGTTGCAGGTTACAGGTTCTCGGAACAATACAGTGAAAATGGTGAAAAGACGCTACACAAGTGAGACTACGACCAACAAATAGAAGAATCTTTATCATGCCTACAGTTTGAGGGACAAACGAAGATCAATAAACAATTTCACAAAGTACAAAAGCAGTGCAAGATTCAAGACTTCAACACGAAGCGAACGGTAAAAGTTCACAACATTCTGCACTGTGGAAATCTGGAAGACACTAGAAGACATTCTGAGAAACCAAGTGAAGAAACCAGAAGCCAAATGCAACAGGAAGTACACCTGAGAAAATGAGCCAGAAAGCACTCAAGATGGTCGCGGATCCGCGGCCAAACAAGGCTTCCTGCCGCGGATCCGCGGCCGTGCTAAGCACGTGTCGGTGCAAACTGTCGGTGGGTGGCGGTGCGTTGACCAGGCTTCTCAGGGTAGTTTTGTAAATGTAGATAGGGATCAGATGTAAACCCTAGGGTTTCTATAATCTATAAATAGGAACCCTACAGCTCTTTTTGGAGCATGACTCTTTTTAATTCCTAGTTTTAGAATTTTAATTCCCTGTAAATGTTCGAAGAGTGCATCAAATAAAAAGTAAGTTTTTCTTTATCTTGCCTTAGTTTAAATTCTTTTCTGCCCTAGTTATTTAGTTATAAATTTTATTTATCTGCCGTAGTTTAGTTAATTAGGTTATTAAAAATAAACAAAAAAATGAACTCGTTTATTAATTCCCTAATGAGTGAGTAGTTCCTCACTTGTTAAGGTTAGGTTTGGGGAAGGTTTGAGAGATGAAAATCTCTTACCCCTTTCTTTCCCGTTATACATTTTAAAATAGGACTCTATGCATACATACACGCACCGTTCACTACGGCACCCTATGCCACAAGGTAGCGGTGATACCATAGTTAAAGACCGGTTGTGTATATTTTCCATGGAGGTTAGGGTAAGAGTTAAGAAAGGACGGACAAGGACCTAGAGGAAGAAACCTAGTTTCTTCCCGATTGTGCTAATCCCCTTTGTTAAATATTACCTTAACATCTAAATAGTTCTTAATTAGGGCATAGAAAGTGGTGAGGAATATTAACTTTCCAAACCAACCTAATCCTAACCCTAGCAAGGTTTTAATCCTAATCAAACTCATTTCAGTTTTTATTGAAAATCAAACCTACTACAATTAGAATTAACTCGTTAGAACAACTAGAAAATACACAAAATCCCTGTGGACCGACCCGTATTCAACCGGCTAGCTACCAAGCGACACCGTTATTGATTGCGGTTAATTCTTTGATCACAAATAGCATAAGCACCTAAAATCACTATCAATCAAATGGATCGTGAAGAAACTAGGTTTCTTCCTCTAGGTCCTTGTTCGTCCTTTCTTAACTCTTACCCTAACCTCCATGGAAAACATACACAACCGGTCTTTAACTATGGTATCACCGCTACCTCGTGGGATAGGGTGCCGTAGTGAGCGGTGTGTGTATGTATGCATAGAGTCCTACTTTAAAATGTATAACGGGTAAGAAAGGGGTGAGAGATTTTCATCTCTCAAACCTTCCTCAAAACTAACCCTAACAAGTGAGGAACTACTCACTCATTAGGGAATTGATAAACGAGTTCATTTTTTTGTTTATTTTTAATAACCAAATTAACTAAACTACGACAGATAAATAAAATTTATAACTAAATAACTAGGGAAGAAAAGAATTTAAACTAAGGCAAGATAAACAAAAACTTACTTTTTATTTGATGCACACTTCGAACATTTACAGGGAATTAAAATTCTAAAACTAGGAATTAAAAAGAGTCATGCTCCAAAAAGAGCTGTAGGGTTCCTATTTATAGATTATAGAAACCCTAGGGTTTACATCTGATCCCTATCTACATTTACAAAACAACCCTGAGAAGCCTGGTCAACGCACCGCCACCCACCGACAGTTTGCACCGACACGTGCTTAGCACGGCCGCGGATCCTCGGCAGGAAGCCTTGTTTGGCCGCGGATCCGCATCCATCTTGAGTGCTTTCTGGCTCATTTTCTCAGGTGTACTTCCTGTTGCATTTGGCTTCTGGTTTCTTCACTTGGTTTCTCAGAATGTCTTCTGGTGTCTTCCAGATTTCCACAGTGCAGAATGTTGTAGATTTTTACCGTTCGCTTCGTGTTGAAGTCTTGAATCTTGCACTGCCTTTGTACTTTGTGAAATTGTTTATTGATCTTCGTTTGTCTCTCAAACTGTAGGCATGATAAAGATTCTTCTATTTGTTGGTCGTAGTCTCACTTTTGTAGTGTCTTTTCACCATTTTCACTGTATTGTTCCGAGAACCTGTAACCTGCAACTATTTAGCAGACATGGATCAAAAGTACCTATTTATTTGCAAAATGAATAAGAATGGGGAATATAATAATGCAAAATTATGATATGAACAAATACCCCCAAACATATATTTTGCTCGTCCCGAGCAAAACTAGTTTTATTCTTGAAAAAGCCTAACCTCACTTTCGCAGGGAAACGCGATTACACTGAGCTCGTGCAACAAACCGTTAAACCTCTAGGTGTCCCTAGTAGGAGGAGTGTTGTCTCCTGAGGGTTTTCAGCGGATACTACCCACAAAATCCTATCAATTTGGCCTATTGACTTTTATTCTTCAATTCAGTGTTCTAACAAGAAATTCTATTATTTTCAACTCAGAAATTATCAACCCATATTTTTCACGCTTCCTTATCATTTAACTTAAGATTATATATGTTCTGTAAATTTATTTAGCTTTCAGCATCTTTTGAATTTTCCTTCTAAGGTTCCATCTCAACTTAGGAATTTTTATCATCTCTACTAAAGATATAAGTCCTATTTTTCATTCCTATCTCTTATCCAAATCCCAATCATATACCCCTACGTGTGTGTATGTATCACCCCTACACTTGGAAATTCAATTCAAGCTATCATATTCTTGTCCATCGTCCAAAGTACTTTTAGTTGGTGAATTTTAGATGAAATTGCTCACACATCCTTCATGCGACCGTTAATATTTCTTGAGGTACTAACGACCGATTACAAAATGTGTTCGTGCATTTAGGCGTAGTTCCTCGTCTTGTAATACCTAAGGCTTTAGCAGTGACTCCCAAACCAGTTGGTTTAAGGCACTAGGTGATAAAGCACTCTCGCTATATATATTTTTTTATTTTACGCAGCCTTAAGTAATTACAAGACCGGTGTTCATTTTTTTATATCTCTTTATTCACACTTATAATTTTATTTTCCTTCATACTAAGGATTTTAGACAAGAGTATTTCAAGGTATCCTCTACTATTCCAAGTTTCAAGGTTCGTGTTTGTGCAAGTTGTAGGGTATATATTTTCAGAATTTAGACTTAAGCTTAGGAATTATTTTTCAGACTTACACTTTAATAAAAATTCAATACTCTTCCCTTATTTTGACTTAGCCCAAGAACTGAACTCAAAATTTGCCTATTTCTAAATAAACTACAAGGACATATATTTTCTACCGTTAAATTTTAAGAAAGGTTATTTTTAGGGTTTCTAATTTACTAAGTTTAGGATCTAGTTTTTTCCCTACTATTCAACCGTCATGTTGAACTTAAGTCAAATATGGCCAAAATTGAACTTTTCAATTTTTATAATTATTAAAAAAAATTCAATTTTTATGGGTTTTAAAATAAGTATGCAAATGCAAAAATATACACATGAATGCGAAGGAAGAAAGCTTACCGAACATGATTCCCACTGTGTTTTGATTTCCACCTTACCACATTCAAGAGATCGTGCAAAACGGTGGTTTTTGGGTACATTCTCGAGTCACATGGAGACAATGAGCGATAGGAGGGGATTTCGTCTCTCCCGGTATTGGGGGTTGATGTTGCGCTATGCTTGATTGGCCATAACAAGAAATCCCTGGCCAGGGTTGCTGAGATCTACTGATAAGTGTTATCAGTAATTTCTCGAACCGTTATGAGCCTCACATCGGCATGACTTATCAGGCTATTGGGGTCTGACGTTATACCACCCCCAGGCTGTGATATGCGACATATCTGACGAAGAGACCGGACTGTACGGTAGTGTTACTGATTGGATTCGCAGGAGTATGAGCAGGCTGCTTGTTGATCTTCTGATCGCTCAATATCTGGGTGGCTGTTACGTTTAGCAGACCGCTTGCTGCTTGTGGGTGACTAATTTGATCACTATCTACTGCCGGCGTATTGATGAGTCTTTAAAGTCCTACACAGAGGTTTCCTGGCTCAGGCAAAACGAAGTAGGAGCACAAATGTGATATGTGTGGGACCGAGATTAATACGAGTATGTGATACCGTATTCTATTCTCGCGATATGTGATATCGATCGGTTATATATGATATAGCCGGGTTATCGAATCAAGTGTTGATTTGATAAGTTGATATATTTGATATTAGTCGGTTTTATATGATATAGCCGGATTATTAAATCAAGTGTTGATTTAATAATTTAATGTATAATTATATATGTGATATATTAATTTACATTAACTAATATTTGCTCACTTAAACATTTCTCTTACTCACTCAGTGTTTTAGTATATATGTGATATATATTAATGTATATATTTTTTGTGTCATGCTTGATGCCGCATGCTTCATGGGTGTATGAGACTCACACCATGCTTGATATAATGAAGGGTTTTATTTATTTAAAGTTAATCAAATTAGTTGGAATTTTGTCACATGGTTGAAACTTGTAGAAGCTTGTGTAACCATTGACCAAGTCCACTAATTTAATTTTACTTGTAGATATTTATTAACCTAACCATTATTGTTAGCAATGGTTTATTCTCTACATGAGTTAGTGTATGACACTAACTCACTCATAGTTGTTATTCTCACCTCATGAGTTTCATTCCCATCTCTACTTCATTTTCTTCTTCCTCATAAGAAAGCTTTCTAGCTTTTCAAAAGGTGAAGAAATATTGTGAGAAAAATAAATTTAAAGTGAGCAAAATTCCTACTTCATCATCCTCTACTATACTAGCCATTTAGTTTAGGGTGTTTGCTTCACTAATTCCACATTAGTGAAGAGGTAGCTTGAGTTGGTTTCTCGTCGACGTAGATCATTTTCGGTATCAAAGACTTCAAGCACGTTTGTTCCGTTCATCTTGTGGAGCCTTTCTAGAGTCCGGGAGTTCACTACTTGAAGTGAAAGGACTACTACGGAGCTATTGAAGTGAAGGACCGGTCTACAAAGGTTGTATTCCTTGTTCACTTTGTATGTAAAGTTGTTTGCATGCTTGATTCGTCTAAATTTCTAGTTAAGATTCTAAGTTAGGGTTGTTTAGCATGGCAATTTTTTAAAAATGGCATGGACGATGCCTCCTGAAACCTTGCCGTCGTGCTGAATATCCCTACAGCTAGATGGACGTAACAGATACCCAGGTATTGAACGAATAGAAGGTCAACAAGCAAACTTGTCCAAACTCCCGTAAATCCTATAAGTAACACTTACCGTATAGTCCGGTCTCTTCATCTGATATATCGCATATCGAGTCTGATTGTGGAATCGTCAGACCCCAATAACTTGATAAGTCATGCCGATGTGTGGCCTATAACCTTTCAGGAAACTACTAATAACACTTACCAGTAAATCTCATCAGCCCTGGCCAAGGACTTGCTGTTATAGCCAATCGAGCATAGCACAACATCAACCCCCAATACCGGGAGAGACGAAACCCCTTCTATCGCTCACTGCCTCCATGTGACTCGAGACTGTACCCAAAATCCACCTGTTTGCACAACTCCTTTGAGCCGTGGTAGGGAGGAAATCAAAGCAAAGTGGGAACCACACAAGACACTATGACGATATCGGGTCTACAAACTAACATGTACAAGTGTCACCAGAGAACTGCTATCTGATGATATGTATGGTACCGTCTAGGAGTTCTCGGCAAGTCCTGTTCGGTGTACCCATTCTCTAATGAGCACATGTGTACAATCTTTGATGTCAAACACCAATGGTTATAGGATCAACCATCGCCCTATATAGGGTCAAGAAACATACACACCGGTCTACTATGGAATATCGATGCCCTATCTCGATATTCTCTCGACTAGGAACTGTTATAGGATGTGCTTACGGACTACCCAAGCCCCACTGGTATGATCTGCATCATAGTCCTGGTAGTCAAGCCTACATCTTAAGGGCTTTATCAACATGTATCAGAGAGACAGTATACTAAAATAAGTGTACATATTAAGATAAAGGGCAACCAGATAACATACTATCATATCGAGTAAGAAAGTCCTCTATATATATGTCCAATCATCCACTATATCATACAATAATGGCCTCTAGGGCATACATATTCCTAACAATCTCCCACTTGCACTAAGACCAGTTGTTGTAGTATCGCATACCCAACATCCTAAAAAGTCTCTCAAACTGCGTCTGGGGGAGGGCCTTTGTGAGTGGATCCCCCGTGTTATCCTTCGTATCTACTCTCCAGACCTCGATTTCTCGGCGATCAACTATCTTCCGGATCAGGTGATACCGCCTCAGAATATGTCTGGATCACTGATGGGACCGGAGTTCCTTGGCCAAAGCCACAGCTCCATTGTTATCACAATACAAAGGTATTGGATCCTCAATGGATGGTACCACACCAAGTTCAGCAATGGACTTCTTCATCCAGACGGCCTCTTTGGCAGTATCGTTGGCAGCGATATATTCAGCCTCCATCGTTGAGTCTTCTACGGTATCTTTCTAGGAACTCTTCCAACATACTGCCCCTCCATTGAGGGTGAAGACAAAACCCGAGACAGACTTGTTGTCGTCCATATCACTCTGGAATCTCGAATCGGTAAAGGACTCTACTTAGAGTTTTCCGTTACCATACACCAAGAACATCTTTTTAGTCCTTCTCAAGTACTTAAGAATGTTCTTCAAAGCTATCCAGTGTTTCTCCCCTGGGTCTGATTGATACCTACTTACCATACTAAGTGCGTAACCTACATCCGGTTTGGTGCATAACATCGCGTACATGATAGACCCGACTGCATAAGCATAAGGTATCACATGCATCCGAGCCCTCTGTAAATCAGTCTTGGGAGACATCTCATTAGAGAGAGTGATTCCTGAGCAAGCGGGTAAATTACCACGCTTAGAATCTTCCATACTAAACCTCTTTAGTATAGTGTCTATGTATCTGGATTGGGACAATCCCAACATCCTTTTAGATCTATCTCTATAAATCTTTATCCCCAGGATGTAGGAGGCATCACCTGGATCTTTCATGGAGAACTTTTGTGATAGAAAGAGTTTGACCGAGTGCGGCATAGGAAAATCATTTCCTATCAAGAGTATGTCATCCACGTATAATACGAGGAAGACAACTTTACTCTCTACAACCTTTTTATATATACATGGTTCATATATGTTTTTGATGAAGCCAAACTCTTTGACTGCTACATCAAAACAGATGTTCCAGCTCCGCGATGTCTGCTTTAATCCATAGATTGATTTAAGCAGCTTGCACACCTTTCCGCTGCTCGCACTGTCTACGAAGCCCTCTGGCTGTATCATATAAATGCTCTCTTCTAAATCACCATTTAGAAAAGCTGTATTAACGTCCATCTGCTAGATTTCATAGTCATGGTATGTAGCAATGGCAAGTAGGATCCCGATGGCTCAAGTATAGCCACTGGAGAAAAGGTTTCATCATAATCGACATCTGGTCGTTGACGAAAACCTTTTGCTACAAGTCTAGCTTTGAAGGTCTCAACCTTTCCATCTACACCAATTTTCTTCTTAAAAATCCACCTGCTCCCAATGGGTTTTACCCCTTCAGGAGCAACTTCCAAAGTCCATACTTTGTTGGTGTACATGGATTCCATCTCAGATCGCATAGCATCCGGCCATTTCACAGAGTCCCTACTTACGATGGCATGCTCGAAACTAGTTGGGTTATCATCTTCCATGATGCAATCCTCGCTCCTACCGTCAATAAGAAAACTGTTGTATCTCTCAGGTGGGTGAGAAATCATACTAGATCTGTGGAGTGGCTGAGATTCATCGGAGACTATTGAATTCTCCGATTCTACCACATCTTCTATTGCAGTTTGTGTTTCTGGAACTTCTTCCAGCTCTATCTCATTACCACTAATTTCTTTCATAAGAGATTCCTTTTCTAAAAAAATGGCATGTTGAGCAACAAACACCTTTTGTTCCTCGGTGTGGTAGAATATATACTTTTGCGAATGTTTGGGATATCCAACAAACTTACATAGAACAGATCTTTCCTCGAGCTTGTCCGGATTTTGTTTTTTAACATATGCCGGACAACCCCATATCCTAATGAAATTAAGACATGGTCTCTTCCCTCCCATATCTCATATGGAGTGGTAGGCTCGGATTTGGTAGGAACCCTATTCAATATGTATGCTGTTGTCTCAAGTGTATAACTCCAAAAGGAAATAGGTAACTCAGCAATACTCATCATAGAGTGCACCATATCTAATAGAGTGCGATTCCTCCGCTCCGATACTCCATTGTGTTGTAGTGTATACGGAGGAGTAAGCTGAGAGAGAATCCCATTCTCTTTTAGGTAATCTCGGAATTTCATGCTTAAGTATTCACCTCCTCGATCAGATCGAAGGATTTTAATAATTTTACCCGTCTGGTTCTCTATTTTGCTCTTATATTTCTTGAATTTCTCAAAATTTTCAGATTTGTGGTTCAACAGGAACACATTTCCGAATCTTGAGAGATCATCGGTGAATGTAATTAAATACGAGGAACCATTCCTGGCATGTGTAGACATTGGACCTCATACATCACTATGTATCAGTCTCAAGAGTTCAGTAGCTCTTTCTCTGTGTCCAATAAATGGAGTTTTGGTCATCTTTCCCTTGAGACATGACTGGCAAGTTTCATAAGATGTAAATTCGAATGAATTCAAATATCTATCTTTATGCAATTTAGCTAGTCTGGTCGCATTGATATGACCAAGTCTAAAATACCACAAGAAGGTTTTGTTCATTTCTGAACATTTCCTTTTGTGTGTGTTCTGTATATGTAGAACTGTGTTTTGATTTAGAATGTATATATCATTACACAATGTACCAAACCCAATCAACACTAGATTTAGGAAAATGTTCGTAACATTTTTCTCTAATGTAAAGTTATATCCTTCTTTATCTAATAAAGAAATGGATATTATATTGCATATCATCGACGATACGTAATAACAGTCGTTCAAAATCAATATATTACCATTTGGCAATACAAGGTGATATTCGCCGACCGCTTCGGCAGCACCAATTGCTCTGTTCCCTACTCTGAGAGACATATCACCCTTTCCCGGTTCTCTACTTCTCTTTAACTCTTATAACATATTACAAATGTGGGATCCTGATCCGGTATCTAATACCCAGGACGTAGAGCAGACTGAGAAATAGTTCTCAATAACCAACACATCCAAAGAAAATGTATCAAAATGCTCTTTCTTCGTTCGGGTTGCGTGGAAATCCTTGTATTCCCCTATCCCTTGCCCAGTCTTATGACAATTGTCATAAGATAGAGCGGAACCAACGTTCCCCAACCCAGTATAATAAGCGGGTTTGGTCAATACATCCATATTATTATCTTAATTAAGGCGTGACATGGCCGCTACCTGAAGAGAGAGAGAGAGAGAAAAAAAACACTTTAGCGTACGCTCTTGCAAGATTAGACTGGTTATTATTTTATCTACAGGATGGCTCACACTGTTTTTATCAAATCTTCCTTCAAACCCAAAAAAGTAAGATTAGCCGGGATTAATTACACCATACATGTTCACCAATCGGTCAGCCAGGCAGGTGTTGGTACTCCGAGAAAGACTCTCTATGCTTTCGCATGGAACTAATTAAATAACCTCATTTCTGTAAGGGCATAACCCCGTTAACACCTTTCTTAGACACCTACTGGATTAGCTAATTGTAAAGTAGAAAACACTCCCTGGAGTAACAATTACTCGCAGTGGGTTTTGGAATCCAACTATCATACAGAAGGTATGCAATCTCATTGCAAATTTCAACACTTGAAATTCTCAATATCTGTTTTTACCCCTAGCAACCTATGACCTTGACGGAGGTCAATAAACCATCGGCCGCTAGTCAAGTTCAACCCGTCATTTCTTGATCGATTCGAACCCACCCATACAAACCCTTGACGGAGGCCAACAAGGCTGTGTGACTACCTCTACCGATCGCATCAACATACTGCAAATAAATATTACCTAGCTACCGTACACTGTGCTTTGACGGAGGTCAACAAACACAGCATAACTACTATATACTACGTATCTGAAATGACGGAGGGCTATGACTGGTTTTGAAGAAAACCTTTAACATAATGAACTTGATATCGTTGTAGGATCTAGTGATTTGAAAAGGAGTGGTTTAAGTTACGCTTTAAAATCGAGTTGTTTTCAAAACAAACAGAGTGGGTTGTAGGATATGCTAGTTTTGCTAAAGAGGTCATTCCTGGTGAAGGGATCTTGACTCTTTCCTCATCGAATGAGGTGTTGGATATTCATAATGGAATACTGCTATGCAAAGTAAGAACTAGAGCTACTTTTTTGAAAAATTTGATTCTACAATATCTTTTAGGTTTCTTTTCTTTTCATTAATCTCATTAATGACGTCCCATCATTTATGTTTCCTAAACATCACAGAAGAAACGAAAATAAAACACACATATATGCCATCCGCATTCGCCACACGGACCTTGGTCTTCACCGTAAGGTTACTTAACTTACGGCAGGGCGGGGTCAGGACTAGCGCGGATGCAAAACATATATAGTGTCTACTAGTATATCATATATATAAGTAGCATTCGTCTCACGTAGTTATATGATCACATCATATCGCAGAAACAGCAGAAGCAAACATATAAAATATAGGATATACTATGAGGTCCGTGTTTTAGATTAAGCCAGTAATGAAAAACACGGATTCCACGGTCATGATGAATAGCTAAGGCCACATTCCTAGACCCTTATGAGAGCGGCAAGAAACCATGCCAATTCTAGAATTAGGCGACCGGTCTCGACTCCTCGAGATGGCCTCCCACTGGAATCTAGAACCCGGTTACTTGTGCTCCCCGCCTTGGGTCTATCCTAATGCGGAAAAGTAAATAATATACAGCAAATGGAGACAACAACCTCAACCTAGAAGTGTACCAATAAAAGAATATTATATACAAATATTTACATTAATGAAAATTGAAAAACTCTCATTTCACGCAAAACCCCCGGCTATTCAATCACGACGATCCAATATAACATATCAACAACAACACAATTATATCACATGTCATCAACGTAAGTAAATATTCGTATCCCTAATGTCGTTGACGTATAACAACGAGATCGAGAATACTGCTACATATTACACTTACGGTCACAGAAAAGAAATGAAAACTACAATAATTAGAATCCACATTATCTTTAGACATCATAAATCCAGATTATCACATATTCCGGATTTCATGCCTAACCCTATAAACCTTATATTTAAGCCTCGAATTGAAAACACTTTTCAAAAATAAAGTCGAGTAATTCAACAAGATTCCCGATAAAATGATCAAATGCTTATCGGGAACTTTAGTAGATGGTCGCACCCCCGAGGCCATGAACGAAGTGCACTTGGGCGGAACACCGTGCCCGCGAGCACCCGAGTGGATGCTTTTGGCCATGGGGTTCTCCTATAATCACTTGGTCGGGGCTTGGGGTGTGGCTGTCTAGTAGTGTCTCTCGGCGACTTCCATGACCTACTTCCTAGTGTACGGGTAAGGAGACATAACTAGGCCCGCTACGTATTTATTCAGAAGTAAACACGCTAAGCGTAACTAAGCAATATAATAAAGTACACAAGAAGACATGAAATATAAATGAACAACAACTTTTATTTATTGACCATTTCTTTACAATACAATTGAAAAGTAAATACAATGATGAAAGCAATGCCTAAACAATGATATGAACATGAAAGTAAAGTATATACAAGAGTCTAAAGCGCGGGGTCCTCGCTGAACTTATCCAAGTCCTTTGAACTGGGCTCTATCTCCAGTGATTCGGATCCATCTGACAACATTCCAAAGAAAGAAGAGAAAAGGAATATCGTCGGCGAGCAATCGCTCGGTAAGTCCCAAAGAAAGGTAGCATTAGAATAGACAGAAAGAATATAACTGTATACTATTTGATTGTTATGTTAACGCAGTTATTTGTAGCTTGATACAGAATATGCCAGTGTATACGAGAGGAGTCCAACTATTCCGTGGACTAAGGTATATAGAGCACAAGGAACCGTTAAACCACGAAATAACAGCAATGGATATTCAGGTTGGGTGTATTAAAATGACCGTCTCGTGTCACTTCTAACACATTTTGTACCAGTCTACCTCTTTAAAACCCCGTAATGTATTTTTTATTGATTTTTATTGTTTTGTTTAACAGATGTACGATTTGCCGAAACCATGATATCATGATAAAGGAATGGATATAAATGGATAGTCATGTAATCAGAGTATATCCATGGTTCGGTTCGGTCGAGTCATGTTGATATAGATTGAATTCTGGTATAAATGGATTCATGTTGAATAGGAGATATACTTGTATCGTATTCAAGGATAGATTGATTGATTGATTTTAGATTATACTGAGACTTTTTCTGAGTCAGACACTTTAAAACGAATTGAAGTCCTGAATTAGTTTTGATATTATCGGTAACTGCTGCACATGGACGGTAGGATTTGTGTCTTTTTCCAAGACAATTACCGTATTGATAACACCATTTTCTTAGGTTGTTTACCTTATATAGGCAAGCACCCATATTCTCCAGCTCCCTGAGGCTCAAGAGAACTGGTCCTGCTTAAACCTATATTTACTAGGGTCCTTATTGTAAATTAATATAACTTGAGGGGGTTTTATGAAAAATAGTTTTGATATATTTTCAAAATAAATCTCAAGTATTTATTTATCGTATTTAGGGTTTTCATAGTTGTAATTTTTATAAAATGAAATATCCTAGTGGATATAAACCCAACTTTGAATAGTATATGGTATTTTCTTGTAATTTGACTTGTATTGAATGTGATGGTATTTTCATGATCTTTTGTGATTATTTTCTTTTGATTAGAAAACATGGAATATATATTATATTTAAAAAATATATTTTGATAATATTTATATATATCTAATTATAAAAATAGAATTTATTTATTAAATAGAAATCACATTTTCTTAAAAATTGTAATAAGAATTCCATCGAGATCGAATGCTCCGTGAGGAGGTCTGCATCTCGCTCTACTAGTCCTAAGGATGTGCGATAACTCGCACCATCCCGATCGGGTTCCCCAAAATGGGTTGTAGAGGCTTATTTGCAAAGAATTAATTAAAACAATTTTAAAAATACGGGTTTTGATAGTTTAAGGTATTTTAATATAAATTGTGTTTTGTCCCATAAAAATTATTACAAAAGCCATCGTGCTATGTCAAGATGAGTGTTGTAATGAGATGGTCATTACCTCGTGAGTTTTCTAAAGCTAATATGAGCCAAACTATAAAGTAATGTCGTATGTAAATTAGATGGTATTTTACCGTAAAAGTTAAAAAATGTTGTTTAACATTATATTTTAAATTGAAACTTGTTCCAAATGTTATTTAATGGTTAGTAAACAATATGTAAAAAGATGGTAAATTTGTTATTAAGAAAAATTTCGTTTTTGATGAAATTAGAATCGGAAGTCGGATTAACTCCGCTTCCGACGAGTTTTAATAGATTATTGTTTTAGGCTAGAAAAAGATGAGAAGTGAAGGGACTTACTGATTGAAAGAAGAGGGAAGAGGTAGAGAGAACTTTCGAAGGTGTCGTGGAGTCGTTTCGTCGCCGGATTGTCCCGAAACGTCGCCGGAACTTTGACTTGAGCTAACTCCACTTGTACAACTTTTGGAATTAGAAAATTTACAGAGTTTTGGCAAAGGAATTCTGAATGAGGAGGCTAGGGTGTGATGTTTATATTTATAAGAGAAATTAGGGTTTTGAGAATTGAAGAATGAATTAAAAATATGCATTAAAATGGATTAAAGATGGGATTTATCATTCTCTGGATAAATGCAGAGAAATCAAACAACATGGGGATAGTGGGGTAGGCCAAAGGGTGTTGGGGAAAAAAGTTGGAGGCATTCCCTACAGATTTACCCGGCTGTGCCGGTCCCCTAGGTCGATCTCGCCGGTCCATTAAGGGTGGTTTGGGTCTAGATTTGTGCCACGTGTCATGGTCGTATCATATACCTCAGTGCACATGTTTGATTTAAGTGACATTTCATTTTTACATGCAGTGCACGTGTAAACTTTTGAGTTTCTAATAGTTTAAAAGAAAAATCAATTAAAAATAATATGTGGCTGGGGATTCAAACACAGGGATTATGTCACAGCAATGCAAGACTTTACGAATGAGCTATAAATGCTTTCTTGCTGTTCAAAAGTAAATTAAATACTTATAGCATACACAGGATTGCAAATACTCCATTTGTACATTAACTTTTAAACAAATTTTCTTTACACTGAAATAGAGTTGTTACAACGACTATTTGCGTACGATACGAGATTACGACGGAGTTTTGATCCGAATCGAAACTCCGTGGCAATCCATCACATGAGACTAAAACGTAAGATTTATAAATCGTTAACTAGTTTTCACAAAACTAATCAATGTGGATTCCAAAAATTGTATCACATATCCAAAGTTATCTAGACGATGTTAAACATTTCGATCGATATTTCAAAATGTACCAATTCACAGAGACCTCAACAACTTGAGCCTCATAAAAAATACCCAAAAAGTCCAAAATGTCACAATGAAGCAGCAAAAGAAATACGAGTCAATAACTTCTAAAGTTGGCGGCGGAACTGCGGACAAACCATGGTTTAGACGGTGGTTCCGCGGCCACATAGAGGAGTTAGGCCCTCGTACTTCTTGTGCTCCATAGAATTAGCTGCATGATTTTCTGAGAATTTTTAATCTGGAAAATTTCAACTTTTGAAAAATTGGACAGAAACTAGTAGAATCCGTGTTTAAAAACATTGATCGAACACTTTAACGTTGTCTAGTGAAATCCTAAGGCTCTAGTTTGGCTAGTTTAGCACCTCTACTAGGTTTACAAGCATCATGTATGCAATTTTAAAAAATCTATAGTGCTAAGTGATACTAAACAAGTAGAGAATTACACTACTACAAACAAGGGTTGCCCCTACGGATAAACCGTAGGGGCGAAAAAATAACCTGTAGGTGCAAACGCCGTAGGTGCAAGTTGAAGCCCTGAACTTGCCCCTACGGGCAAAAACTTGCCCCTACGGAGTTCTGTGTAGGTCCAGTGTCGCCTACGGAGTTGGCCGTAGGGGAAAAAAAGTTATTTTATTTACGGTTTTTTTAAATATATTAACTGTACCTACGGAGGTATCCGCAGGGCCAATTACTATCCCCTACGGATATATGCGTAGGTATTTATCCGTAAGGGCAAAATATCAGAAATCATGATATTTTGCCCCTACGGATAACTCCGTAGGGGCGTTTGTTTGCCCATACGGATATATCCGTAGGGGCAAGCCCAACCCCCTGATACTGAGATCAGGGGGGAAATATCAGTTAATGCTGATATCTTGCCCCTACGGTTTAAACCGTAGGGGCAACATGTGTACCTACGGATTAATCCGTAGGTACACATTATCTGTTTTTTTGTTAAAAAAGGGCTGCCTGATTTTTTCCCGCCCTGTGCACAATAATATATATATCAATAAAATATAAAATTAATCATCACACAACATATATCGCAGTATTCATAATCACATCTCACGCATATAATATACAAAAGAAACCCAAAAACTGAATATGATATAAATATAAACCAATATCAATATCAATATCGTTTCAAAATGTAGTACAATATGTATGATATAAATAAATACATGTTTCAAAAAATAAGAATCAAAAATCTACCCTAGCTCAGTCCAGCCAGCTCCACCTCTGATAAACGATAGAATCAAGCGCGCCTGCTCCTCGGTCAATAAACCATGCAATTCGGCGCGTGCGGGAGTCTGAGCGGCCTGTGGAGCTGGCGATGTGGTCTGCGCAGCCGCCGTCGAGGTAGTAGATTGCGGAGCCGCGGCTGCGGGAGTCTGAGAGGCCGGTGGAGCTATAGGAGCTGTCTGAGGAACCGCAGCCGATGTAGTGGCTTGCGGAGCCGCAGCCGATGTAGTGGCTTGCGGAGCCGCAGCCGAAGGAGATGCATGTGGAGGCTCGGCCGATGTACCCTGTCGCGTCTGGACCTAACGTGTGTAAGAAGCGTGTAAGAACTGTGTATTATTCGAATTCGTATCATTATCAAGTTATTTCGAAACCCCATTTGGATATCTAGTTTGGAAAACCGTTGTTTATTTTAATTACATATGTATGTATGATTAATCAAACCTAAGTCTAAAACCAAATAAGCTCAAGCTACGTACAAATTATGGATATGTTGATATCTATAATATGACATGATATTTTACTATAAAGTAGTATACATACCAGCATCTCCTTCAACTCCTGAACGGTGGCCCTCAAGCTCTCCAGTTCCTGCTGGACACGTCGCTCACTGGAGACGGAGGAAGTAACCGCCGGGGTGGAGTCCAACCTCATATGGGCCCTGCTAGGGCCCAGTCCCCGGCCTCTCTCTCAACCTCCGTGGTGCCCTCCGTGTGCGGCGTCCAGAACTGGGGTCAGCAGCCTCGGATCGCTCTGTCTGGTAAAATCGATCCCCGAGGCCTCGGCCTGCTCAACCACCCGCTCCTACACCCACATTAAGCAGTAAAGTATAAGTATAAAATTTAAACTTGAACCTTCCAAAACTAAAATTTCAAATATGGGTAGAATAAATATTAACACTTACGCAATACTCCTGGGTAGCGACGTCGGGATATCGAAGCTCGCCCGTAGCGGGATCTGTCGAGGTGCCATGGACGGCAAGATATGCGGACAGCACGCTCGGTGTACCACCTTGCGCCACGGTCTGAGCTGTCTGCAATATTAGAAAATAACTCTTAATATTAGAAATATTAGAAAATAACTCTTAATATTGCAGAATATCACAAAGGTCGGTCTATTGTAATTTACCGATAACTCCATGGCTCGAGTAATATTCCTCGAGCCACCTGTGTAAGTGGGGCGACCCCTCTTCGCCGACTTCCTGTTCTCTGTATTCTGAGCGGCCTGTTTCTGCACAACGCATTAACATTTAGTTTTCTAATTAAGGAACACAAAAATATAAATTATATCCTAAACAATGAATTACATTTAAAATTCATACCTGTTTGCGTTGGGAGTCGAAATATTCGCACAATAGAGGCCATGTCTCTACGTCGACTCTCGCAAACGCCGGAGTAGATAGGAGGGCCGCTCTCTCTGCCTCGGGGGTCGCCATCCACAGGGAGTAGCATTCGGCCTTCAGCTCATTCCTGTTGTATCGGACCTTGTTCTGCATGTTCTTCATCAGGCCATTGTACAGAGCATGAAGGTCGAGCACCCTCCCAGGGTGATCAGGGTCGGGTACAGGCTGAAAATCGTAATCCGACTGAAAATACAAAAAAAACATTGTTATTAGATTGCAAGTGTTAATAATAAATATATTGGATAAATCAAATGAAAATATATATTAATACGTACCCGAGCCTGATCAAAGAAGAGGGTGAATGAGCGCCGGTGCTGCTCGCCCCACTCAACGTGAAGTGGATAGTTCTTCACGAGCCGGCTCTCGTCCCCCATATACCGGCCGAACCTATCGGCATGAGGACCGGTATAGCGATAGTCAAGGGTAAAAAAGAGGGGGAATGCTGCCTCCCCCTAGCTCTGTCAGGCCTCAGCCTATGGGACTGATTCGGGCCTTGAGTCCCCCTCTGGGGATAGGGAGGTCCTGCGTCTGCACGAAATATCAAGACAATCAATATTAAGACAAAGTTGTATTAAGAAATCAAGCTTAAACAAAAATTGAAGTGTGATATATACCTCCGGTGACTATCGCACGAGCCTGGGCCCGGGCAGCAGCACGAGCGGGACGATAGTTCCTCCGGTGAGGAACAACCGGGGTCCCGGATGCGGACGCATCCCCTCCAACTAGAAAATAAACATTGACGCTAAATTTCCATGAAGTTCATATTTATTCTATAGAGCATATGTAAAATGAATAAATATTTTATATTTATTCATACTAACCTGCAGACGATGCGGAGGGTATGGAAGCGGCAGGAGTGGCCCCTGCGGAAGATGTGGACGCACCACCTATAATTAGACAATTAAAAATAGATTATATAAGTAATTGCAAAAAGAATGTGTAGATCAATAATATAACGTTCTAAATCAATATGCATGCACTATAAGATATATAAACATACCCGCAGGTGCGGTGGTGTCACCACCTACAGCTAGACAATAATAAAAATTGCTAAGTAAGAGCAAAAAGAATGTGTGTATATTTATGATATAGCTTTCTAAATCAATATACATGCACTATATGATATATAAACATACCTGGAGGAGCGGGAGTGGCCTCTGTCCCAGATGTGGACGCATCACCAACAACTAGACAATCAAACATTGACAATATAAGTAATTTTGATATAAACAGGCATGAATATCTGTAATATTATATTCAAAATGGATATGCGTGCAGTATACCTGGAGGTGTGGCAAAATCCACACGGAAGGAGGCATCCGAAGGGGTCTCCGATCTGGGTGCAAGACCGGCCCTCTGAAGCTCCCTACGCAACTCTCCGGGCGGCAGAACCGCTCTGCCTCTGCCTCTGCCGCGGCTGGAGCTCCTGCCACCCCTCGCTGCTCCCGACATCGTCATCAAATCTAGATAAACGGTTCGTGGACGCATTAGACAATCATTAAAAGTATTGACTATATATGTATAGAGCGTAAAATGAACCTTTTTCGTTTCGTTGGCGCATTATACATATCTACTTGGATTTCATCGTCGATGTCATTTCTAACCCACGTAACTTCATGATCGGTCGAAGACAACCCGTCCTTCGAAACAGACAGTCAGAACACTTTAAGCCTTCTCTCTTCTTTCTCCTCATCGCTGTCCTCGAATTCTGGGACATCGTAGACATCTCTGGGTTTCCATCGGCATAAAACACTCCATCCCGGATGCTTCAAACACTGTGAGTAGTATACTTGGAACGCTTGGTTCGGAAAGATAAACGGATCTTCCTGACCGTAAAATCGAAGTTTGTTCACACTGGTCAATCCATATTCATCTTTCCAAGTCCCAAGATTGCTTCTCCACCTGTCCGTATCGGTTCGCGTATCGTACCAAGTACACTAGAATATATAAAAGGGTTCTGATCGTCCGGGATAGTGGATATCGAGTATACAATTTAAGTACCCATAATAAATCACACCATCCGATCCTACCGTCGCAATCCCACTATTCTGAGTGGTTCTAGATGTTTCTATGTCCTTAACTTCGAATTTGTATCTAAGGACACCAAATCCTTTGTAATATGCAACCTCCATACTAGGAAATTGAGCTAAACATCTTGAATCACTCTCAAATGATGCAGACAAGTTTGGATCGTGGATCTAACAAAATAAATTTTACGACAAATACATAACGATACAAGTTTAGATTAAAACTGATAGCAATAAAATGTTATTCGAATAACTTACATGATCTATGAACCAATCACAAAAATTATATGAGGTTAACCGATATTTAACAACCTTCGTATAGTTCTATGTCACGACGAAAATCGCGCGTATGTTAACCGATAGACGGGGACTAAGTGGCGCTTTTAGTTTCATATATGAGTATCGATGAGAATATGAAGGTTTCATATTATCATCGAGTATCATATATTGGTTTTAACTTGAACATCTTGAATCACTCTCTAATGATGCGTTTGTTGTGCATTCGTGTTGTATGTACATGTAACATGATTTTAAACTTATGAAATAATACTTGCTTAGTTACTTGCAAATTGCAACTTGAGAATAAGATATATGAAGAATTGAGTATTAAAGAACTAAGATGCATTAGACTTGGGATTGAGATGCATACCTTTAACATAGAAAAAAATCAATAAACAAGATGAATATAATATAAATTCATAATTAATGCTACATGACACGGGTCTCAGATCAAAATTAGTGTTGAAAGTTTGATTTCCAAAAGTATCTGGCATAAAAGCTAATATGTGTGTGTGTTATACATGCATGAATGAGGGAACATATAATGAACCATTTAGGCAAATTTTGTGATACACAATTCAAACATGACGGAGAAATATATAACTAGAGCCATTTACGGCTAAAAACAAATTATGCATGCCCCTAAACTAACAGATAGAAAAAGAAATTTGTGAATTTAGGCGGTCAACGGAAGTTTCACATGATGACATTGTCACACTAATGCCGCTCGGTTTCTCAAGTAGAGAGCTTTGGTCGATAAATTATCCAATCAATTATGGATAGAAATATAAAGTGGAAAATCTATCCAAAATCTAGAAAGAAAGGCACAACTGCATAATCTAACTTAGCTGATCGTTGGTAGCAAAAGGAAGATGCAATTTCATACTGCTTGGATGTGCCCATCAATGAAATAAGAAACAAACAAACCCAACAAACAAATAAGCTCATATCTACAATATATGCAAGCAAGCGAACAAAAGTGGGAATCAACATGCATAACATGGATAAGTACTCATTGCAAGCGCAGCGCAATAATCAGGGTTTATTGCACAAACCCCCTTTATAGTTTACCATGCAAGACAACAGTTATGCGCCCCCCCAGCCGAACCCCAACCCTAACCCTAACCCCAATCCCAACCCAACTGCAACCGCAGCACCAGCCCCAGCCCCAGCCCCAACCCTAACCCTAACCCGAACCCGAACCCAACCCAACCCAAACCGCAACCCCAACAGTTATGCACCCCCCAGCCGAACCCCAACCCTAACCCTAACCCCAACCCCAACCCAATCGCATCCCCATCCCCAGCACCAGCACCAGCCCTAACCCCAACCCCAACCCCAACCGCAACCTTAGCCGAACCCAACCCCAACCGCAACCGCAACCGCAACCCCAACCCCTAAAATAATCAAAAATCTCTTTAATTGAAGATTTAATTACTTACCTGTTCGATGGATCGGCGAAGAGGAAGAACGGCGTCGAGATCGGGAACGACAGAGAGAGAACGGCGACGAGATCGGTGAGATCGGCGAGGTCGGCGACGAGATCGGCGATGTCGGTGACGCGGCGACGAGAAAAGGCGATTTGCGAGGTTTCGCGCGCTCGATCAAGGAGGAGGATAATCAGCGCGTAGGGAAGTTATGTTTCTTTTCTATTAAATCCATATTTATATGCCTCTACGGATTTGTCCGTAGGTCCTTGATTTGCGGCACCGTAGGGGCAAATAACAAATTAAGATTTAATATTTTTATGTTGGTGCGTCTTGGACCGTAGGGACAGCCTTATGGCCCTACGGATTAGTCCGTAGGGCCAAAATAAATATGCCCCCACAGATTTCAATATCCGTAGGGGCAACCCCCTATTCTAGTAGTGTTAGGGTTTTTGAGTAAAGCAAATAAGTTCTACACTAAGTGAAGAGGGTTTACAATTTTTGTAGACCGGTCCTTCACTTCTAAAGTTTCAAGTAGTAGTCCCTAGAACTCTTCCTTGACTCCACTTAAAGAAAGGAACGAACTTGCTTATTGTCTTCGATGCCGAAAATGATCCACCTTGAAGACTCTCTAACTCAAGCTCACTCTTTACTAATTAAAGTATTAGTGAAGCAAACAACCTAAATTAATGGGCTAGATTAGTGGAGGTTGATGAAGTAAGAGATTTTCTCACTAGAATATTTTTTCTCTTTTCTTTTCTCAACTCAAGAAAAACCTTAGAGTGAGAGGAAGAAGGAGATGAATTTTGATGTGTTCTTGAGTGAACGAGCCATGTGACTGAGAGATAAGATGATATATGAATTGATAAAAATATCTAAGAAAATGACAAGAATAAGAGATGAGTCATGGCTTCTCAATACTTCTCTAAGCATCCAAAGCCATGACTCATTCTCCACTTCTTTTTCTTTTCTTAAAATATAAATCATTTCATTTATCTTATACTCTTGTGTGATTCCCATGCATCCATGTTTCTTGTATCATCAACCATGATACAAATCCAAATACACACACACACACACACACACACGAAGAGAAGAAAATCTTTAGTGAGCTAATATTAGTTTATATATATATATATATATATATATATATATATATATATATAGATCAAATATTTAAATATATATCAAATTATTAAATCAATACTTGATTCAATAATCCTGTTATATCATATATAACCGACTAATATCATTTATATATGTATATCAAAACCTTAAATCAACACTTGATTCAATTATCCGGTTATATCACATGTAACCGACTAATATTCAATATTAGATATTAAATCAACACTTGATTCAATAATCCTGTCATATCATATTTAACCGGCCAATATCAAATATATATATATATATATCAAATCATTGAATCAATACTTGATTCAATAATCCGGTTATATCGCATATAACCTAACCGATATCAAATATCGCTAGATCAGAATACGGTATCACATACTCGTATTTAATCAAGCTCCCGCACATATCTCCATATGTGCCCTACTTCATTTCTCTTGAGCTAGGAAACCTCTGTGTGGGACTCTAAAGACTCGTCAATACGCCAGCAGTAGGTAATGATCATATCGGATACCCACAAGCCGTCAGCGGTACTAGCTGGACATAATGGCTACCCAGGTATTGAACGAATAGAAGATCAATAAGCAAACTTGTCCAAACTCCCGTAAAGCCTATAAGCAACACTTACTGTACAGTCCGGTTTCTTCATCTGATATATCGCATTTCGAGTCTAGGGGTGGAATCGACAGACCCCAATAACTTGATAAGTCATGCCGATGTGTGGCCTATAACCTTTCGAAAAACTACTGATAACACTTACCAGTAAATCTCATCAGCCCTGGCCAGGGACTTGCTGTTATAGCTAATCAAGCATAGCGCAACATCAACTCCCAATACCGGGAGAGACGAAACCCCTCCTATCGCTCACTTCCTCCATGAGACTCGGGACTGTACTCAAAATCCACCTGTTTGCACGACTCGTTTGAGCTGTGGTAGGGAGGAAATCAAAGCACAGTGGGAACCACACAAGACACAATGACGATCTTGGGTCTACAGACTAACATGTACAAATGTCACCAGAGAACTGCAATCTGACGATAGGTATGGTACTATCTAGGGGTTCTCGGCGAGTCCTGTTCGGTGTACACATTCTCTAATGACCACATGTGTACAATCTTTGATGTCAAACACTAATGGTTATTGGATCAACCATCGCCCCATACAGGGTCAAGAAACGTACACACTAGTCTACTCTGGAATATCGATGCCCGATATTCTCTCGACTAGGAACTGTTAAAGGATGTGCTTGCGGACTACCCAAGCCCCACTAGTATGATCTGCATCATAGTCCTAGGAGTCAAGCCTATATCCTATAGGCTTTATCAACATGTATCAGAGAGACAGTATACTAAAATAAGTGTACATGTTAAGATAAAGGGCAACCAGATAACATACTATCATGTCAAGTAAGAAAGTCATTTATATATATGTCCAAGCATCCACTATATCATATAATAATGGTCTCTAAGGCATACATATTCCTAACAGGGGATTGGGTTTGGGATAGTGGGCTTGGTCCTTGGGTTAACTTGTAGTGAAACCATTTAGGTAGAATATAGGTTAAGGCGTTAAGAAAAATAATTAGAATATGTAGGTATAGGAAAAATAAAATATAAATAGAATAAAAAATGGGTAAACTATTTAGAATAATATTTTATTTTAAATACTAGCATTGGCGTACAAAAGGGGACTGGGTATTACATCATACCACCCTTACAAAAATTTCATACTCGAAATTAAAGAATGAAAACAAGCAAAAGTACAGGCAATTATACGAAAAGATGTAGGAATTATGAACGAATATTCTCCTCACGTTCCCATGTAGATTTCCCAGGTGAACGACCACCCCAAGATACTTGGACTAACGGAATGACCTTATTCTTCAGCACCTTCTCTTTACGGTCGAGTATAGTAGTAGGCTGCTCTAAATAAGATAACACGAATACAATGAGAAAAAGCCAATCCTAAATCATATACTAGGATCCGGCTTAAACCAAAGCCCGCTAGTATAAGCTGTCCGGACAGCAAACGTGCACAAGTGCGCGGATGTGAACGAACCCTGTCGCAAAACCATGCGACCTCTACTCATTTTGCCTAAAGGCGAATAGCTCTCTGTGTGGGACTCTAAAGACTCGACACTACGCTGGCAGTGGGTTTAACTACAGACCGCAAGCGGCACTAGCTGTACGTAACGGTCCCCAGATAGATGTCGATAAGAAGACTGACGAGGTGAACCCCATCTGAACTCCTACTGAGCCTGTATGTGACAATCTCCATACAGTCCGGTCTGTTCGTCTGATACATCACATGGCGGGCCTAGGGGGGCGGTGAACGTCAGTCCCCTAATAGCGGTACAAGTCGTGTCGGAGTATAGCCCAGAACACCCTGAGATAACACTGGAAACCTACCAGTATATCTCGCTTGCCCTGGCCAGGGACTACTCGTGTAATGGCTCTCCTGGACACAGCGCGATGTCAACCCCCAATACCGGGAGAGACGAATCCTGTCTAACCGTCACTGCCTCCAAGTGCTTCGGGACTGCACCCAAAAACTACCTGTTTGCACGACTCCTTTGAGCCGTGGTAGGGTAGCAATCAAAGTGCAGTGGGAACACACTCGAGGCGAAGTGACAGTGTCAAGTCAGCGGACTAAGCTGTACTCATGTCACCTGGGAACTGATAACCGACGATAGGTATAATACCAACCAACAGTTCCCGACGAGTCATGTCCAGTGTACTCGTAACCTAACGAGCACCCGCATACTATCTCAAGTACGACGTACTGACGGCTGTGGGACAGACTGTCTCCCACGCTGGGATGAGAAGCGCATACGCTAGTCTACTCCGGAGTATCGATGCCCTGTCTCGATAGTCCAACGACTAGGGACCTGTATAAGGATGTGCTTATAGATCACCCAGCTCCCACGAGTGTGAGCGCCATCACAACGCTGGTAATCAAGCAAAGATCCTAAGGGCTCTACTAATATGTATAACAGCGATATGCTAAAAGAAACACATGCACATATTAAAGAAGAGACAAACCAAGTAGCATACTACCATTTCGAGCAAGATTGTATATACAACTGTGAATATCCCAAGCTTCCATTAAGTAATATACAGACTAGTATGATACAGTAATGGCCTCTAGGGCATATACACTAACAATCTCCCACTTGCACTAAGGCCATGTACTGGCGTATCGAAGACCTATCATCTCGATCAGCCGCTCGAACTGAGTCTGGGGCAAGGCCTTGGTGAATGGATCTGCTGTGTTATCTTCTGAAGCAACCCTCCGAACCTCGATCTCCTGGCGATCCATGATCTCCCTGATCAGGTGATACCGCCTCAAGATGTGTCTGGATTTCTGATGGGACTTGGGTTCCTTCGCTAAAGCTATAGCCCCGTTGTTGTCGCAATACAGAGGTATTGGGTCAACAATGGACGGAACCACCTGAAGTTCTCTCAAGAACTTCCTCATCCAGACAGCTTCTTTTGCGGCATCAGATGCAGCGATGTATTCCGCTTCCATAGTCGAGTCAGCAACGGTTTCCTGTTTGGAGCTCTTCCAACACACCGCCCCTCCATTGAGGGTAAAGACAAAACCCGACATGGACTTGGAATCATCCTTGTCACTCTGGAAGCTGGAGTCAGCAAAGGCCTCAATCTGGAGGTCTTTTCCGCCATACACCAAGAACATCTCCTTAGTCCTTCTCAGGTACTTGAGAATGTTCTTTACTGCTATCCAATATTTCTCCCCAGAAACGTAGCGCCGCAACTATGACACATGAAATGTGTTGTGTACGCCAGCTAACAATGGGGGTAAGGCAAGCCGGTAAGCCACTTCCCCTACCCGCTCCAATACCTCGAATGGTTCGATGAATCAGGGACTGAGTTTCTCATGACTCCCAAACCTGATAGCACCGCAGGTAGGTGAAATCTTCAGAAATACTTGATCACCGACTTCGAACTCTAGCGATCTCCTGCTAGCATCTGCCCAACTCTTCTATCGGTCTTGAGTCGTCTTGATGCGCTATCTGATCATCTAGACCTTGTCTACCGTCTGAAATATATGATCGAGGCCCAGTAATCTTCGCTCACCAATGTCATCCCAACAAACAAGGGATCGACATTTTCGTCCGTAAAGTGCTTCGAACGGAGCCAACTGGATGCTTGCTTGGAAACTGTAGTTATAAGAAAACTCCCCTAGATGAAAGTGATCCTCCTAAGAACCCTGAAAGTCTAACATGCACGCCCTCAACATGTCCTCGAGTGTCTGAATAGTACGCTTGGACAGTCCTTCCGTCTGTGGATGGTAAGTCGTGCTGAACTTGAGACGTGTATCCAGACACTCCTGTAAGCTCTTCCAAAAGTGTGAAATGAATCTGGTGTCTCGATCTGATACTATACTGACCAGAACTCCGTGTAGTTGCACTACTTCCTGAATGTACGTCTCCGCAAGCGACTTTGTCGACTGTCCCACTCGGAAGGGTATAAAGTGTGCTACTTTCGTAAGACGGTCGACGATAACCCAGACGGCATTGTTGCCTCTTGGACTCCGTGGTAAGGCAGTCACGAAATCCATAATGATGTGCTCCTATTTTCATTCGGGTATCGGAAGCGGTTGTAACAAACCCGCTGTCATCTGGTGTTCTGCCTTTACTTTTTGGCATATTAAGCATTTGGACACAACCCGTGCAATCTCCCGCTTCATCCCGTTCCACCAATAGTGCTGCCTCAGATCTCAGTACATCTTCGTGGATTCCGGATGCATTGAATAAGCTGATCTATGAGCCTCAGCTAGTACTTCTCCTCGAACATCCCCCGTAGGAACTTAGAGTCTGCTACCAAATCTCAAAGAACCGTCTCGATGTATGAGCAAGTCTGTCCTTAGTCCGACTTCCACCTGCTCTCTGAACTTCTGCAATCGAGATCACCAGCCTGTGCAGCCTTAATGCGATCTACAAGTGAAGATGGCACCTGTAACCGCCAAAACTACCGGGTTGTACTCGGTGTAACAACCTCTAGTTCGAGCTTCTGAAAGTTCTCAATGATGCTCCGCTGACTGGTCAGCATCATGACCACTGGTTTGCGACTGAGAGCGTCGGGTACGATATTTACTTTCCCGGGATGGTGCTGTAAGTCCAAGTCGTAGTCCGCCATGAGTTCTAGCCATCGGTGGTGTCTCATATTTAATTCCTTCTGAGTGAACGCGTACTTCAGACTCTTGTGATCCGTGTACACTTCTACCTTTTCGCCCAACAAGTAATGTCTCCAGATCTTCAAAGCAAAAACCACTACGGCTAACTCCAAGTCATGCGTTGGGTAGTTTCTCTCATGATTCTTCAGCTGTCGTGAGGCATAAGCAACTACCCGACCAAGTTGCATTAGAACGCAGCCTAAGCCTTTCCCTGAAGCATTGCAGTGTATCACCGAACCACCTGAATTATCCGGCACTGTAAGAATAGGGGCCGTGGTCAACTTTTGTTTCAGCACCTCTAACCACACGTAAGGCACTTCCTTCTAAGTCAGCTTTATCAAGGGTTCAACAACTCACGCAAAGTCCTGAATGAAGCGCCGATAATATTCTGCCAATCCCAAGAAGCTTCTGATCTCCGCCACTGACTTCGGTGTCGGCCAATCCCTAAAAGATTCTATCTTCGCTGGGTCTACTGAGATGCCTTTGCCCAAAACAATATGTCCCAAGAATAGCACTTTGTCGAGCCAGAACTCACACTTGCTCAATTTTACGTATAGCTTCTCTTTCCACAGAATTTGTAGTACGGTTCGCAAATGTTTGGCGTGCTCCTCTCGAGTCTTAGATTAGACAAGTATGTCGTCGATGAATACAATGACGAACGTGTCCAAGTATTTTGCAAATACCATGTTCTTCAGATCCATGAATATTGCTGGAGCATTAGTAACACTGAACGGCATCACAAGGAACTCATAATGCCCATATTGAGTTCAGAAAGCTGTCTTGCATATATCTTCAGCCGTTACCCTGATCTGGTGATAACCCAAATGAAGATCCAGCTTCGGAAATACCTTGGCACAACCCAATTGATCAAATAAGTGGTCGATACGCTTTGTTCTTTATCGTTACTCTGTTCGGCTCACGGTATTCTATGCACATCCGTAGCGATCCATCCTTCTTCTTTACCAACAAGACCGATGCACCCCACGGTGAAGCGTTTGGGCGAATAAATCCCTTCTCCAGAAGATCTCCAATTTGCTTCTTCAATTCTGCTAATTCAACTGGTGCCATTCTGTACGGTGCTTTAGAACTGGTGATGTACCTGGAATCAGGTCGATTGAGAATCCTAAGACACGAGGAGGTGGTAGACCTGGTAAATCTTCAGGGAACACATCAAGAAAATCCCAAACGATTTCTGGTGCTGGGTTTTCATCAATCTTCATAGCCGTCGATACTTTTGGTTTGGCACTATACTTGGCTGGCTCCAAAGATTCGCTTCCGCCTTCGAAAACAAACTCAGGATGATTGGGAATAAGGAAAGTCACATTCTTAGCACGGCAATCGATGATCGCATGGAATGTACTCATCCAATCCATCCCAAGAATCGCATCATAGCTGCCTGTCCTGATTAAAAATAAATTCGCATAGAATTCCCTGCCACACACTACAACTGGACAAGATCTAAATTCTCGACTAGACAATATAAGACCATTACCCGTATGTATTTACCATCCCTTGGTCAATGGTTCGTATGGTATGGAGTGAGTGTCGATGAAATGTGCAGATATGAAACAACGTGATGCTCCAGAATCAAATATTACTCTAGCTAGCATAGAATGAACGAGTAGAGTACCTGTAACAACTTCACCTGAGGCCTCTGCCTACTCGGAAGTCAAGGTGAAAGCCCACCCCTGATCACGACCTGTGTTGGTCTTCCCTTGCTCTATGACCTCTGCCGTTGTAGTCCAGATCCTCCCTGTAACTCTATTCGCTGTGTGCAACCACTAACCCTGTGCTGGCAAGATCCGCAAATCAAACACTATCTCTTGGCACGACGACAGTCCTTCTGGGTGTGCCCGTCTCTGTGACAGTAGCCGTAGACTAAAACCTTCTACTGTGGTTGCCACTGGGGCACAAAGGGACACTTCATCTGTGTCGCCCCTGGCCTGTGATCTGGTATGACCCCTCGAGGCGATGTATGAGCACGTGTTGGGACAACTGTAGGCCTCCTTTCACTCGAGCTGGGACCCCTGAATTTATTGATTAGCTTCTCCTGAATTCGTGCAGCGTTGAGCACCTACGCGAATGTCTGCAACTTGAGTGACACAATCAACTGCTGCAGCTAAAAGTGAAGTCCCTGCAAGAAACGTATGGCCGTGGTGGCCTCTGAAGCAACAATATATGAAGCGAATCGGCTCAGACGATTGAACTCTGCCGCATATACATCAATGGGGCGGCCGTTTTGCTTCAGCAAGATAAATCTTTCTTCCGTTTCTACCTTGGCGGTGAAGGGGAAATAGTGGTCTAGGAAGCATTCTTTGAACTTGTTCCACACAATCGGCCCATCGAGTCTGCTCTCTTCGACAGACCGCCAAGTACGAGCTTCGTCCTCCAACTGGATCTTTATCATGTTCACTTTCTTTTCATCGGGGACCCGCGCGGTCGTCAGTAGGTTCTCCACATTGACCAGCCATTGCTCGACCTCGAGTAGTTTAGCTAACCCTGTAAACACAGTTGGGTGTTGCTCCAGAAATCTGACACAGTTCCAGTCCTGGCAGGTGTAGCTGGTGTAGCGGCGCCCTCGGGGGCGGCAATGAGAGCGGAGGGTCCTTCTAATGTGGTAATTTCCCTGAGACCCTTGGTAAGTACATCTATCTTTCTCTCTTAGGCTTTTGTGAGAGTCGTCAGTGCGTTCAGGATCCTCTCTGTGCGATCCTGAGAACCAGAGTCCAAGGAGAGGTCGTTCGAGAAAGTCATGTCGCTAGAAAATAGATGAACGGATATGATTAAATACAAGAATGAAAGTGAAAGATAATGAAGTGAAAATAATATAATAAAGCATAGTTAATATTATCCCTTAATATTAAAGCCTGGTGCTCTGATACCAACAAAATCTTGTCATGCCCCGCTTCCTAAAATACGGGATACGGGAAGCGACTAGGCCAGCCATGCTCCTACGGTCAGGAAACAATCCCGTCGTAGTCACACTTCGGCTTCTACCATTATATGGTAATCAGTAAACACAGCACAGAAGTAAAGAAAACACATCACTAGTTTATTACATCAACTTTCATTGTTCACAGTTTACAATAGTTCGAAAGAAAAGGAAACTACTAACCAAATGCGAATACAAAGTTGATTTATGGAAAGCGGTAAAAGTACTGAAGGTACGACCGTCTAGATCTCTGCGAGCTCGAATGGTAGGTCTGACTCCTAAATTGGGTCCTCTCCAAGCTCTGAGCATGCATACTCAGGTCGTCGGAGTGACGCAATAGCAATATTATGATAATAATAATGAGACAAGAAATAAAAGAACTAACGGTAGAAACAATAAATACAGGTAATCGATATGTCTATAATCAATGCAATGTACAACCTATGTTCCTACTGGTCTCTGAGTCAATTTTGAAATCGAGTTCGCGGAAATAAGTGATCTTATTTAACGAGGGTCTCATATGTATCCGAGACTATGGCCCACTGTTGCCCGGGGCATAACCCTGTCAGCCGGACCGCTAAGTCAAAACCTAATATATATAAGAGTCGTTGTTCGAATGATCATCCTATAAATCGCTAATCTCGCTAAATACAAGTTCCTTTCCACTTCTATTTCCGCTTTTCCTCCATATTTCATTATCTATAAGTATGAGCTAGTCGTGTATAAGCACGCACCAATAACACTGCTTTCTTCACTATTCACTGTGTTGTTCAATATCACGAATCGTTCACTTTTTACTGGTGTACTCAACACAACTAAGCCGATACTATTCACGTTCGACAATGCATTATATACTGAGAAATAATTAAGGACACTCACTATCACTAAAGGTATCGCAGTCGGGTAAATATGTGAATTATGCCGCTAAACAAATCATATGCAATACAAGTCATTACACGTCCTAGGAACTTAGAAAAAATCACATTAAATCGTACGATCAGAATTAAGAAAAATTATACAAAAGGGATAAAAATTAAACTTAATTATAAATTCAAAAAAATTGGTTTCAAGTCAATCGGGTTTCGGGTTTGCGATTTACATTCATTTCTTTTTAAGTGTTCTCTGCTGGAAATTCAGTTCCTGAACTGAAAGACCGTTTCGTAACCAGGTTTTCACCCTGTTGGGAGCATAATTAGGCGATGCTACAGTTGGGTAATATTTATTTCTATTAATTAGGTTTCCAATGTATCAAACGGATCGACAATATTCGCTGTGTGGTGGAAGATATGCATTGTTTAAGATCCGGGTATACATTATGTCCCTGCTTGGGACTGCAATAAGTATCGATGATTCAAAATATAACTAAAATAGAAAACGGCAGTAAAAATGAAAGAAACCACCACCAATAGTTATCTAACAGAATATTCTTTGCAACGGTATAGGGTTCCGCATACCATCATTTTCATACAGAGTTGTAAAAGCATTTTAATTCAGGTGTCGACCAACAGTGTTGCTCTAGACTGCAGTCCAGAATCAGGTAAGTTCTTTGTTTCCGGTGTTCATATGTCCCATTTAATAGAAAACTATATATCACATTAAATACTATGCAGTATACTTCGTAGAGAGCCCAAGCACGCTGCGATTGGAATTTTTTGGAATTAATTATGAATTTAACGGTGTCAAGTGTTTGGTAAAATGCAAGTTTCGGTATAGACGCTAAGGACGTACTTTATCGGTAAAACGATGTCAATTTGCAGTCAAATCTCTACGGGGTATTCATTAGCAGTAATAGGGTCTAAATACCATGAGTTCCGCCATTTTATATTATGATTTCGCATAAGGTTCGCATCGAGCACTTAGGAAATCATTTCGAAACTATAGTGGATTTGGTTTATCTTGTGGACATGTAAGGTGTTTTTCATCACCCCATTAAGATGGGAATATGCGCGCGCTTGTCAGGCGTACTATAAATTCTCCCTGCCCAGGGTAGGTGGGGGTTTATTGATTGTGGGGATCCGAATCTCCGTCAGCCGCGGACTAAGCTGCCGTTAATTACCCCTCGCCTTTGGAGCGAGGGAACCTCCGATTGACGGGTCAACTAGTCATGCGAACTCAATGTGCAGTGTGCGTATGTTTTGAAAGGATTTTGGATATATCGGAGGCCTCGCAGAGTTTTACGGGGGTCACGTGCGCCCGCCGAAGGCCATGCAAGCGACCGCCGGGCGCCCGTGGGTCACGTGCGCTGCACGCGACCGTTGGGCGCTGAGCGCCCGAGGGTCGCGTGAGGTGCACGTGGGCACTTTATCTCCCGTGGGTCACGTGCCATGCATGCGACCGCTGGGCGCCCGTGGGTCACGTGTGCGGCACGCGACTGCTGGACGCCCGCGGGTCACATGCGGGGCATGCGACCGCTGGGAACACCGACGGAAAAGAGGCTTAGCCCCCGGGTTAGGAGTTAAACTCCCAAAGGGGGGCTTTGGAGTTGAACTCCTAACAGGGATTATGTATAGAACTGGAGTTAAACTCCTAAAAAGGGGTTTGATTTATGGAGTTAAACTCCAACAGATCTTGAATGGAGTTAAACTCCTAGAGATCTCTGGATCTTCTTTTGAGCCTTAGATACTCCCGGAATGGGATTTTTGGAGATGGGTCTCCTTCTTCTTCCTCTCTGTAGGCTGGATCTTAGGGGGGAAATGGGAGGTGAGACTTAAAATCCCCCCTTTTTGGGATTTGATGGGAAATCCGAGCTCTCCTTTGTGGGTTTTATGGTGAAAAACTATTTCTTTTTGGAAAAGGAAGAGTTAAACTTTTGATTTAATTCCAAAAGGGAAGAAGGCTTTAGAACCTTGAGGAAGGAGGCACAGACCCTAACTTTTTGGGAGAATGAATTATTGTCCTTTATTTCATTATCATGTTGCCTCTTATAGGCTTACAAACTTATATATAGCCCCTTGGGCATTACAAAATGGCATTTTGCTCATCCCATACCTCATGTGCTCATTTATTTTGCACATGGGCCATGGACTTTACAAAACTTTGGTTTTATGCCCATTCATGCATAAAATATTACATCAAAATTATTTGTTACATGATTTTTATTTTGGCATGGGGGAGACTGGCCGCAGGGCTCGACTTGGGCATGGGCCTACTTGATCTGGGCTTGGGCCCACTTATTTGGGGTTGACTCTGACTTTAACTTGGTCAACCGGGGTGCAATTTTTTACCCCAACAAAGTGTTCCCCATCAATAAATGCACATCACGTATATGAGTTGTGTGCATGAAATTGATGGATCTTGAAGTTGGACTTCAGGGTGGAACATCATTCCGGGGGCGGAGCATCATTCCGGGGGCGGAGCATCATTCCGATTTTCGGAGCATGATTCCGGAGGTCGAAGCATAATTCCGGAGAGCAGAGTATAATTCTGATATCAGAGCATAATTCTGCGGATCAGAGCATCATTTCGAAGAGCGGAGCATGATTCTAAAGATCGGAGCATAATTCCGAAGAGCGGAGCATGATTCCGAAGATCAGAGCATGATTCCGAAGAGCGGAGCATAATTCCGGGGACCGGCAGACATTCTGACCGAAGCATAATTTCGATGCGGAGGTTGATTCCCAGACGAAGCATAATTCCGACAGGGAAGGAAGATACACCGAAGCGAAGCCTGATTTCGACAAGGGGTACACTCTGAGACGAAGCATGATTTCGACGCAGAGCTTGCTGGTTGACTTGATCCCACGACGGAGCATAATTCGAATGGGGAGGTCACTGGTTGATTCCGAGCCAAAGCATAATTCCGACAGGGAAGATAGATACACCGAGGCGATGCATGATTTTGACACGGGGTACACTCTGAGACAAAGCATGATTCCGACACAGAGCTGGTTGGTTGACTTGATTTCGCGACGGAGCATAATTCCGATGGGGAGGTCACTGGTTGACCTGATTCCGAGGCGGAGCATAATTTCGACATAGAAGTCATTGCTGCCCTTTTTGCGACTTGGACGGTCGGCGCTTGACGCGTCTCCGAGACGGAGTGTCTATGGTAGACGTTTCCCCGGCACTGAGTGATTTGGTTCCCGCTTTATGGAAAGCTGGCACTGCCCTTTTTACGACATGGACGGTCGACGCTTGACGCATCTCCGAGACAGAATGTCTGAGGTAGACATTTCCCTGGCATGGAGTGATTTGGTTCCCGCTTTGTGGGAAGCCGGCACTGCCCTTTTTACGACATGGACGGTCGACGCTTGACGTGTCTCCGAGATGGAGTGTCCGTGGTAGACGTTTCCCCGACACGGAGTGAATTGGTTCCCACTTTATGGAAAGCTGGCACTGCCCTTTTTACGACACGGACGGTCGACGGCACGAAGTGTCACTGGTTGATTCCGAGTCGAAGCAAAATTCTGACAGGGAAGGGAGATACACCGAGGCGAAGCATGATTTCGACACCGGGTACACTCTGAGACGAAGCATGATTCCGACACAGAGCTGGTTGGTTGACTTGATTTCGCGACGGAGCATAATTTCAATGGAGAGGTCACTGGTTGATCTGATTCCAAAGCGGAGCATAATTCCGATAGGGAGGTCGTTGCTGCCCTTTTTGCGATTTGGACGGTCGGCGCTGGATTTGACTTGCAAATTTAAGGTGATTTGGGTTGATATCAGTATCGCTATACTGGAATATGGTACCAGAAGCGAATCATCATTTGTTATGAGAGGATTAGGCGATTTTGGTTTTGGTTGGCATCTGCATTGCTGCATTGGAATAATGCCAGGAGCAACTCATCATTTGCCCTGGGAGGATTTTGGAATTGGTTTTTGGGTCAGCATCTGTATTGCTGCACTAGAATAATGCCAGGAGCAACTCATCATTTGCCCCGGGAGGATTTAGGAATTGGTTTTTGGGTCGGCATCTGCATTGCTGCACTGGAATAATGCCAGGAGCAACTCATCATTTACCCTTGCCCGTTGAGGAGCGATGGCTTAGGAGACAGGTTTAGGTCTCTATCACCAAAGGCTTTTCAATTTTATGAGCCGTAAGGGTCTCATAAAAGCATTTTCTCCCTACGAGTCGAAAGGATCATGTTGGTGTATTTTCTCCTTAGGAGTAGTGAGAACCCTCAAGTGTGTTTTTCCTTCGTGAGTCGTAAGGATCCCCGAAAGTGTTTTCTTACGAGTCGAGGGGATCTCGTAAGTTTTGTTCTCCCCATGTCTTATGAGGACACATGAGTGGGTCTTTCTAAATGGAGCATAATTCCGATGGCGGAGACCGGCCGCTGGACGAGTAATTGCAGTGGGGCATGGGTATGATAAGAATTATTTGAGCCCGCGGATTGTATACGGTAGTCAACTTGGGGACCAACCGAAGGGCTGGGATAATTTTGAGAAATTAGATTTTGGTTGGCGTCTGCATCACTGCACTGGAATATGGTACCAGAAGCGACTCATCATTCTCCGTTTTGTGATTTGGAATTTGGTTGGCGTCTGTATCGTTGCACTGGAATATGGTACCAGGAGCGACTCATCATTCGCCATTTGGCAATTTAGATTTTGGTTGGCGTCTGCATCGCTGCACTGGAATATGGTACCAGGAGCGACTCATCATTCGCCATTTAGGAATTTGGATTTTGGTTGGCGTTTGCATCGCTGCACTGGAATATGGTACCAGGAACAACTCATCATTCGCCGTTTGGATTTTTTTACCGCGATTGCTCTATCATTTCAGGTTTTCTTATCGCGAAGGTCGCGATTTGCCCTATCATTTCGGCTATTCATTCGCGGTTGCCCTATAATTTCGGCTGTTTATTTTCATTTTTATTTTACTTACTGATTTTTATTGCGAGTTGCCCCATCATTTTGGCTTTTATTTATTTATTTATTTATTTTTATTATTTACACATTTGTACATCCCCAGTTTAACGACTTAGAGGTCGATTGTTCCCAGTTTAATGACGTGGTGGTCGGCGGTTTCCAGTTTAACGACATGGTGGTCGGCTGTTCGAGCCTGGGCTCGATTCTGCAGGAACCATGGGCTCCTTTGGCTTAATTGCATAAGCGAGCTCTTTGTCATCTAGACCGAGCCGATGTTGGATAGTAACAGCTACGTCATTGTCATGGATACAAGGCGTAGGAGGACTTGTTCCTCTGAGCTCTATCATGTAGACCATACGGGTTGTGTACCCGTTTATTGCTTCTTCATTGGCAATGTTGCCTGTTTGTCTTTTAGCTTGTTGCCATGGTTGGCTCTTTTCAGAGAAAGGAAGATGTCTGAGAAAACAGGTTCCGAAAGGACCTCGGTCTCTGTTTGTATGAAATTGGTGGTCGCAGTTTGACTGTTTGTTAACACGTCTTTAGACAGTTCTATCTCTCCTGCCTTGTATTGTTTTTCGACCCAATCTTTGAAGACGAAGCAGTCCTCAATAGCATGACTTATCGCTCTATGATAGGGGCAATATTTGGGGTCGTCGGTCATATTCGCTTCTTGCGGTCTTTTTTATTCCGGCAATTGTAGACCGTTTCTTAGGGCATACTTGAATATTTTACAGACTTTGTCCCTTCTGAAGGAATATACCTTATCCAGTTTCTTTTTCAGTAGAGATTCTCCTCCCTCTCCGAACACTGGCTTCTAAGGCTAGTTGGCATTAGGCCCGCTCAACCCTCACTTATGTTATTTTGGTAAGGCTAGGACCTATTGTTATTTTGGGAATCAGAGGAGGACTCCTGCTTTGAGCGCTCCAACATCTGAACTTTCCTGGTCGGCTCTTGGAATGTTTTGAGACCCGCGGTGCATAGAAACGGGGCCATCCAATTGTTGAGATTTCCGACGAGGAGACTGGCAGATTGGTCCTGCTCTATCGGTGGTTCACATTTGACGGACAGATTGCTCCATCGGGTTATAAAATCCGTGCTGCTTTCGTTGTTCTTTGGCTTGGTCCTTACGAGATCGGGAATGGTGATCTTATCGCTAACACTCATGAACCTCTGCCGAAACAGAGACTCCATTTAGATGAAAGTTGTGACGGAGCCATCCGGTATGCTCGCATACCAGTCGCAAGCAACATCGGTCAAGCTATTAACGAACTGACGGAGGAAAAGCGCATCATTGCCCCCAGTATTCCTGTTTCCCCAATCAGAGCAAAACTCTGTTCAAATTCCAAGGTTTGAAATGAAGCGACGCTTCTGCTCCCCCTAATCAGAGCAAAGCTCTGTTAAAGTTCCAAGATATGGAATGAAGCAACGCTTCCTTTCCCCCAATCAGAGCAAAGCTCTGTTTCAAAATTCAAAATTTAACTTGAAGCAACGCTTCAGATCCAGCGCTCTACGTTGTGCGCCACGTGTCAAACACAGGTGCGCTAGCGCAGTTGCGCTGCGTGCTACGTGTCAAACACGGGCGCGCTAGCGCAGTTGCGCTGCGCTCTGCGCTGCGCGCCACGTGTCGAGCGTAGGTGTGCTAGCACAAGGTGCGCCAGCGCTGGAATTAAAAATTCCCCCACCGTCAGATCAAAAGATCTACTAATAATAAATTATTAATTAATCAGAACTAAAATTCTGTTATCTGTTATGGAAAGATTTTTCAATCTTATTAAAACAAGAAGATTATCTTCTGTAAAACAGAAGCCATAGGATCAAAGATCCAACGATGGGAAATATTCCCAAATCAAGCAGAGAAAGATCTCTTAAAACTGATTTAACAAATCATTTGGCCCTATATAAAGGACCCTAGATTTCAAGTCTAAAGAGATATAGAGATACAGAATATACAAAAAAAAGGGAGAGAAAAACCCTCTGCAAAAAAGAGCAAGCTCTTAGAAAAAAGAAGATTTTTCTTCATCATTCAAGGTAAAAAAAAAAAGAACCATGTTCTTGAATAACAGAGATGAATCCATTTTGTAAAAAGAAGAAATATCTTCTAAAAAGATCTTAGATCTATAAAAAGACTAAGGTCTTTAATTTAAAAGAAAAGATCAGAAGATCTAATCATAAAAAAATAATAAACAAAAGAAGTATTTTACTTCATTTATAGATCTTTGATCTATAAAGGCAGAGCCTTTTATAAAAACAAGAACTTTTGTTCTTGGATCTTGAGGAAGAAGCCTCCTTTGAAGAACATAAATTTGTTCTTTGATCTTAAAATTGATCAGATGCTCCCTGTGCTATTGAAAAGTGCCTTGCACTCATGAATTGCGCCCTTGCACTCATTGGACCGGCGCTCAGTGCCAAAACCTGCCACATGTCAACCAGAGACACAATCTGCGCTTTGCGCTTCTGAAACAGCGCACTGCGCTCATGAATCGGCGCTCAGCGCCAGAACGTGCGCCACGTGTCACTCACTGGCGCGCCAACAGACTAGCGCAGAGCACTCATAAATTAAAAACGCAATGCGCTAAAGAACCGGCGCTTAACGCTAAGCGTGACACGTGTCCTCTTCGTGTGCGCTACTCGACAGAAGCGCAATGCGCTCTTTAATTGGCGCAAAGCGCCTAACGCGCCACGTGGCGCACTGTCAGAACACAATTTGTTCTGATCAAGACAAAAATGTCAGAGCCCAATGCCTAGTATTATTGAAAGGGCTGAGCCCAAATAAAGACTTAATAGCCAGAGCAACTAAAAATGTTAGACTTTTTTTTAATTGGACTTAGCCCAATTCTGGCCATAAGTCCTCAACTTATATTGAACTGGGCACATCTGCTCATAAATACTCAACAGATCTTAGTCCGAAACTGGGCTACAGATCTTTCAAACAATTCACGCTGGTTCGAGGGTACATCTCGTTACTCATCTGATATCTGTCGTTGTAATCCTTCAACGTCGTCAAAGAGGTGATGGGTCCCGACAACCACACATTACGACGGACTGTGGGGTCCTTGAACTCATGGACTATGATGTCCTTAACCTCGACCGTGATGTCTTTAAACTAACATCGGACTATGAGGTCCTTAAACTCATGGACTATGATGTCCTTAACCTCGATCTCGATGTCTTTAAACTAATATCGGACTGTGAGGTCCTTACACTCACGGACTATGATGTCCTTAACCTCGACCGTGACGTCTTAAAACTAATATCGGAATGTGAGGTAACTATGATGTCCTTAACCTCGACCGTGACGTCTTAAAACTAACATCGGACTGTGAAGTCCTTAAATCCACGGACTATGATGTCCTTAACCTCGACCGTGATGTCTTTAAACTAACAATGGACCGTAATGTCCTTAAACTACAATCGACCGCAATGTCACTAAACTAAATAATAGAGCCCAATTGCTCTCTTGTCGGATCTAAATGGTCCCGTTAAGTTGATCTTAGTCTAAATTTAGACTAACGTATCCTTAACAAACGTTTAAGTTGATCTTAGTCTCAAATGAGGCTAACGTATCCTTAAACCCAACCCCTAAACCCAAATCTAAGAAAGATACGGATTTGGACTAGTCCACGCCCTACGGGCGACGACATAACTTAGTCTACGTATACAATCCACGGGCAACCACAAACAAAACAAACACCCACGACACGAAGTGACCATCTGGAGAAGGAGAAAGTTGTTATCGCGATGCGGTAGCGTAATTAACTGCAGGGGCTTGCGCCTGCAGGGAAGAGCGTCCCCACAATCAAAAACCCCTCAGATGAGGGGGAATCTGACGAAGTCTGCTACATCGACCGCATCCGTTTAAACCTTCGATACACTGTGCCATAAATCAACTTGGCATCTTCGGAGAGGTGGACGGACAGCACCAATTAGCATCTGTCCCGAATTTCAGGCGAGACGTACATCGTGTCTCCGCCGCGTCTTTCAGAGGTGAACAGATTCTGGCACGCCCGGTGGGACCCTTTTCCTCTTTCCACTCCACACCTCGTGTGTCGTGTTCGCGAACCAATCGCGGTTTGCTAATGGTTGCCCTTGGGTTTCAAGGTACTAAGATTTGGCGTTTTGCTTGGTGCAGAAAGCAAAGGATAAATGGCGTTCGTCTGCTCGAAGTGTTCCAAATGCAACTACAACCCACGTTCTGCCTCAACTGGAGGCATAGCTTATGGGCCCCAGGCGGCTTCCCTGTTCACGATGCCGGTGGAACAGGTCACCCAAGCCTCCACAGGATTGTTTTTCGGGACCATGCTCCCGCCAGCGAGCTTCACCGTTCCTATGCCCGCACCAGAAGCTCCCAAGAAGTCGGTCTTCGATCGGCTTGCTGCTACCACGACCCCTCTCAGCGGGTCGTCCAGCTCCAACTCCTCGATCTTCACCAGACTAAGCCTGAACTCCGATGGGCCTGCCAAGAAGCCCATGACACCTGAAGTGGCTATCCCAAAGAAGATAGCCATCTCTGCTCCTGAAGTCGTCAAGGCGGCTTCTCCTGCCAAAGAGCCGGTCTTTACAAGACTGACTGTTCCGGCTCCTGTTCCTGCTCGAAGGTCTGTCTTTGACAGATTGGATACCGCTACTCAAAAGACGTCAGTCTTCAAGAGGCTGGCACCAGCGGCGCCTCATCTGGACAGGGGACAAGACAAAGCCATCCCCATCGCCGAACCAACACCGTCCGCTCGACACGCTCGACGTCGCCACTGGCGCCGAGTAAGGAAGGCTGGGGGCAACTCCTCCTCTGGGCTAACTCCACCGGCTCTAACGGTGGAAATTAATGCTGCTATTCCAACCGGGAACAGCTTTGAGCTGCTGAACAAGGTGCGCAGGAATTCGCCTACCGCCGTACTAAAAAGATCTCCGCCGCCGGTGAAGACCGTCATAGAAATGAAGCCGGAACAGTCCCCTCAACAACTGTCTTCTAACATTTTCAAAATCTGGCGACAAGTCCGAGAGTCGGTGGTTGATCAAGACTATCCCCACCGGCAGAAGAAGCTGAAGGTCCGACAGGAAGAAAACTGTCCTGTTAAGCCACAAAAGACAACGGCTACTTGGGTACCCACTGCAGCGGCCCCCTCAACTTCGACCGCTCATAAGAGGAGAAGGCCGGAGAAAATCCCCGTGCCTTCGACAAATGTCAAAGGCACTGAGCCTAAATGCCCTAAGTCTGGGGGCATGGTGGTGCATACCGTCTATATGGCATCCGGAAAAGAGGATAGCCGTATCTCCACAGGTCATCGACTGCTTACACGATCCGTGACAAAAGCCCAAAAGCAGCAGCAGAAGCTTCAGGAGATGATGACTGCGATGGCCGCGCTCACAGGACCGAAAGCAAGCCCAGAGGCATCCTCGGAGCAACGCCATGAGCAGGAAACTGATGCCGAATTCCTTCGGAGAATGCTTGAAAAGAAGGACAAAGAGACCGCGGAACAAGCGGCCAATATAAAGCAAATGGCCCTTCTATTCCAGGATATGGTGGGCATGATGATCCAGCCGGACCCCCCAACCAAAGATCCTCCAGTAATAATTGAAGATGATAGAGGAGAAATATCAAACCCTCTGCCGGCTCTGTCAGCAGCCAAGGAAGAAACAATCTCCAAAGCCGCCCTGGATGATTATATCGCTCAGCAGATACGAGTTCACCAGACGAATGAAGCGGCTAGGCAAATTGTTAGAACTGGGCGACCGTATCCAGGCTGGTATGATCAGATAAAGTACCCGTCGGGCTACACGATCCCGAAATTCCATGTGTACAAGGGGACAGGCAATCCCCATCAACATGTCGCCCAGTTCAGGGCTCTTTGTGGCAACACCGGCGGTGATGATAAGCTCTTGCTTCGCCAATTCATCGGCAGTTTATCGGAGACGGCATTCGAGTGGTACTACGAACTTCTAAATGACTCCGTCAAAACTTTCGCGGAAATGGAGTTGTTGTTCACCCAACGATTTGCAAGTGCTAGTGAACGCACCCCAATAATGGCATTGATCAATGCCAGGGTGAAGCCGGGCGAGACGTGGGTTCAGTACGCAATCCGATGGTCGAACCTGTGGTCGAAGTGCGAACAGCGCATCGAAGAAGCACCAGCGGTGGGCATGTTCATGGGCACCCTAGACCCTCATGCAACTATTTCACAGTTCATGATGTTCTTCAAACCGACCACGTTCCAGGCTATAATCGACAAGATGGCCCAGATGGACCAGATGGGTCATAGACCATCTCCCCCGAAGCCGGAACCGCGGAACGAAAAGGGTAAAGGGAAGGCGATCTTCGTTGCGAACACCCAACAGCAGCCCAGTGCCCCAAAGCTAGCGGATCAACTGGAAGAGAGACGACGCTATTATAATGAGAAGATGAAGCGTCCGTACTCGTTCCCACGGGACAAAACGAAGAGACTATTCGAGCTGGCGATGCGCAACAGGCTTATCAATCTGCCGAATCCAAGGCGACCATTGCAACCCGGCGAAGCGAATAACCCCAATTATTGTCCTTACCACCAAACGGTGAGCCATTCAATCGAAGATTGCTTCGTCTTTAAGGGATGGATCGAGGATCAGTACCTACAAGGGAAGTTTGCGCTGTCTGAGAAGTGGAAAGTAAACCCACCACAACCGCAGACTCCTAAAAAGACGGATACACCGGGGGCAACGTGCTCTTTTGTTGATGAAGCTCCATGGGAAGTGGCCCTTTCGGCCAAAACCAAAAGGATACTGAATGATCTCCAGACATGCCCGGCAATCAGGTGGAAGAATCCGTTAGAACCCCATATCATCGAAGGGATGCTGAAGCCGCGCCCAGCTCCAAAGATTGGTGGTGATAGCCAAAGCTCGCACACCCAGCCGTCGAAATCTCCGAAGAAGAAAAAGAAATCCAAGAAGCCCATGAAGCCTGATGACAACCACACGGACCTGCAGAAATAGATCGACGCGCTGGAAGAGTACAACCAGAAGGGGCGGACTCTGATCACGCTCCAAGAATTCCTCGGCCATGTCCTTGAAGACGGAGATGATGGAGAAGACTCATCAGATGGATCTAAGGATTACGGAGCAAGTTGTCATGTGATATCTCACTCATTGATAGACGATGAAGAGGCTCCTTGCACCAAGAGACTGGGAGAAGGTCCTGAGCCGGAACTTCTATGGCCGTCAGACGAAATGATCGATGCCTTCCTGAGTGAAATTCATCTGAAAAGTAAAGCCGATCGGGAGCGTGAGATGGCCATATTTGAAAAGGCCATGCGTCGGCGACTGGACGAAAAAGTCAAGACAATTCCGCCGAATCAAGGGACATCCGTCGCGAATAAAAACAAGTTCAAGACGAGGAAAAGGTTTGCTAAAGCCATATCAATGGGAATGAAGCTACCACCCTCCAAAGGAAACACTGTCGGTGAAGCAGAGATGCAACCTAGCTACAGCTCATATCATCGAAAGATTTCGCACCCCACCGAAGAATGCGACGCTTTTAAAAGATGGTGGTAGGGACATATTGCTCACCGGCAACATTTTAAGCAGATGAAACGCAAAACTCGTCGGGAGTGAAGAAATACGACCGAAGAGCGTGGAAGAACTACCGGCAACTATCACATGGTTAACGCTGGGGGATCGCAAGTTCTCACGTTCGGGAGCGACTCCGATGAAGAGATGACTCTTGGCCCTCTATTCAAGGAATCCACCTCGGGAAAGGAGGGAGAATCGAAGACCTGTGAAAATATCCAGCTGCGCAATCGTACGCTGCCCGAAAAGAATCTCGGACCCGCAAACAGAAAAGATAAGGGAAAAGAGAAGGTCTCTGAAGATATCGCCCTAGATGACCAAGTCATGAAAGAGCTGACCGCTAAGGACCCGCCAAGGAAAAGTAAAGTGGACTACAACATTCTGGCACATTTGAGGAAGTTACCCTCGCAGCTCAGCATTCACGACGCTCTTTTACTATCAAAAGAAGCAAGGGACTCATTGATCAAGATGCTACAAGAGCCAGAGCAATTCCAAACTTTTCTCGCCGAAGAAAAGATGAAGGATGAGCTGGAAGAAGTACACACAGCCGATATTACCTTCGGCGATGAAGATCTCTTCCTCGGGACGTGCGAGCACAACCGCCCCCTATATATCTCCGGATATTGTCACGATATCAAGATAGGCAAAATCCTGGTCGACAATGGGTCTTCCGTCAATCTCCTCAACGTGCGAGTATTGAAGGAAATCTGCATAAGCATCCAGCACCTCGCTCATGATAAAATCACCATCTCTGGTTTTGACTCTCAGTCATCATGGGTTGGAGAAGAAGGAACCTCGTCGTCTATACGGACTCTCGGGTCTGTGATACTGACGTTACGCTTCGGACTACTCATGAATATTAAATTTCACGTCATTGACGCCAAGACCTGCTATAATGCTTTGCTCGGCCGGCCTTGGTTACACGAGTACAACATCATCCCTTCTACACAACATCAGTGTATGAAATACTTCAAGGATGGTCTCGAGTATACCGTAATAGGAGAGCTGAACCCATTCTCCGTGAACGAAGTCCGAAAATACGAAGATGCAAAATACTTCTTGCCAGATTTCGAGGACACGGAGAGATGTCATAAACCAAAGAACAAAGTTATCCCTACCATTCCGGTCTTTGGGAGTGATACCGAGAAGGAAGAAGAGATAGTTTACTTAGGTCCGCCACAGTGCAACAAACCAGGACCGTCCGCTCCTATAATGATCTTTAGCAGCGACTTGGAAGATGAGGTCCATGCTATATTCTCCGCTCGGCCTTCAATACAAACATTCGCTGATGAAGAGCAAAGTTGGAAAGTTGCCATGGTTCCGCCCAACCATCATAAAGAACTAGACGCGCTTGATACCTACAGTGCGGAAGAGCTGCAGACGTTCTATGTCCCTCCCATGCGAGAAGGTGAAAAGGCAATCCTATTCTACCGATCAGGGAAAACTAAAGTGGAGAAAGAAATCTGGCACGGCATGGATTCCACACTCGACAGGCTCCAGCCCATCCGTTTGCCCAGATATTACACAGACGGAATAAGGAGACTCTTGAGACGCCAAGGTGTACCCCTTAAACAAATTGCTCGACAAGCACGGTTCTATAACAGGATCTGGAACGTCCCTGGAACTCAGCGAAAGTTGCCCAACGGGAAAATGGAAACGATCGGGCTTGGATATGTTCAATCCAAGAAACGGGAGTTACTCCGCGACTGCCACGTCATACATGACTTTGATGAAGAGGGAGATGTTTTTTGGGAAAATGCTAACCCTGAATCAGAAAGAGCTCCCGACGTAAAAATGCCCAATCCGTCGTTTGAAGAACAAATGGACAAGCTTATAAGGGAAGTGAGTCAAAAGGTTCGAGACGACCACAATCGCAAAATGGCCATCTTCGAGAAAGCCAGGACGCAACGCCTTCTTCAACAGGCTGCGAAGTGTTGGGGTAAAAATTTACACCCCGGTTGACCAAGTCAAAATCAAGGTCAACCCCAAGCCAAGTGGGCCCAAGCCCAGATCCAGTAGGCCCATGCCCGGGTCGAACCCGAACATGAAGCGGCCGGCCTCCCCCCATACCAAGATAAAAAATTTGTAATAAATAATTTTGTTGTATTTCTTTTATTTTATTTTATGGATAAATGTAAGAAAAATAGGCATAAAGCCAAATTTTTGTAAAGCCCATGGCTTATGTGCAAAAACAAATGGCACATGAGCCATGGGATAGGAAAAATGCCATTTTGTAAAGCCCAAGGGGCTATGTGTAAAGTGTATGGCCTATAAAGGCAAAGATAATGAAATATCTCACAACTTTTTTTCTCTCTCCAAGAAAATTTTAGATCTGAGATCTTTTCTCCTTCCTCAAGGTTCCTAGACCTTCTTCTTTCTTTTGAATTAAATCAAGAGTTTTACTCTTCATTTTATAAAACTAAATAGTTTTTCACCACAAAACCCATAAAGGGGAACTCAGATCTTTCATTAGATCTCAAAAAGAAGAGATTTTTAAAATCTCATATCTCTTGATCTTCAAGATCCAGCAACCAGAGGAGAAAGCAGAAGAACCCCTTTCATCAATCCCAAAACATCTTAGGAGTTTAACTCCACTCTGATTTCCCTTTCGAGAATTTCTTGGGCTAAAAGCCGATTTTTCTCGCCGGCGCCCAAGCGCTCAAGCGCCAAGCGCCCACATGCCGACGCGTGGCGTGCTAGCACTCGAGCGTAAAGCGCCCACGTGCCGACACGTGGCGCGCTGGCGCTCGAGCGCCCTGCGCTCAAGCGCAAAGCGCCCACATGCCGACACGTGGCGCGCTTGCGCTCCAGCGCCCTGAGCTCAAGCGCAAAGCGCCCACATGCCGACACGTGGCGCGTTGCGCCTAAGCGCACAGCACCTAAGCGCACAGCGCTCAAGGCGCTAACCCCACGCGTCCTTTGGGCGCTTTTTCCCTTCTTTTATATATATATATATATATATATATATATATATATATATATATATATATATAGATACACACACACTCCACAACACTATGGAATCTGTAGTACACCTGACAAGCGCGCGCATATTCCCATCTCAATGGGGTGACGAAAAACACCCTACAGATTCTGGCACGCCCGGTGGGACCTTTCTCTCCTCCCATATCTTGGGTTAAATGTTCATGCGAACTCAATCAATATACATATCGATTGTCTATACTGAAATGATGTTTTTTTTTCTTTTCTGTGCAGCAATCAACTTTCGACGACAATGTCTCCCAAGATGAATTCAGCTTCCAACACGACCCCGATCCCGTGCGTGGTCAAGGACAATGCTCGCGTGGTTCTCCCCGCAAGCCTCAGTCGACAGTGGGAGGAACTGCCCCGCCAGTTTGGCTCCGTCATCATCTACCCTGCCAGAAGCGCTCATCTAGCAGAAATCCAAGGGAAACAGGCGGTCAAGCCGGTCTCAAGGGGCAAGAGGCCGAACATCGTGGTCGCCAAGGCACCACAACCGAAACTTAAGACAGTGTCTGAACGATTCTCTGGTGCTCCAGCGGGGGGCAAGAACTCCGGTACAAAGGGCAACATCAAATGTTTCGGACGAGCTCAGGCGATGACTCTAACAAATGCACAATCGAGCATATCTCCAAAATCCTCCATCATCCGGTCTACGGCGTCTTCCCAAAGAGCCGAAGTCTACCAGGTGCTTAGAACAGAAAAGTTAAGGCAGAAGCGACTCAGGTATCGAGCCAACAAGAGGGCCAGGGCTTCGGCCAAATGGAAACTTGTGAAGTTCCAAGTGCAGGGTCGCCCCGTGACGACGGCTGAGTCGGACGTGAGAATCAGCAATTCCTTCGAGCCTCTGAAGTGGGTTCAGAAAAATGCCATGACCGCCAGAATCAAGAAGACATCGGTCCGAACAATGCTACAAAGAGACGTGTCCCGGCCCCAACAGAAAAAGTATGACACTGTCTCTTCAAGAGTCTATCAGGCGCTCTGTGCCGCACGAAATCAGCGGGGCAAATCCATAAAAGAAGCGCTGGCACCATTCAAGAATCCGGCCAGGCCATCCGCCTTCAGTCGACTGCCCGTTACCAAAACAGGGGGGTCAAGACAGCGATCCGTGAAATCAGCCGCCGATAATAAAAAGATGGCTGGATATGTTATCCATACAGTCTATATGGCGGGCGGGCGCCCCAGCGACAACCTTCGCAGCAAAAGCAAGGATGGGGCCACCACATCCCAAGTCCAATCTGGCTTGAATATGGTTGCCGCTTCCCAAGAACAGCCGCCTCCGCCGGATGATGAAAACCCTCTCGAGGTGGAAGATAGGCAGAAAGACCTCTCGGTCCATGCAGAGTCAAGCTCGGACAGCGAGGAAGATCCGACTTTCCGCCCCAGGACCGCGGAGCAAGAGCTGCTTCAAGAGCTTCGAAAACAGCTCAGGAGCAAGGATAAAGAGATGTCCAAGCTCTATTCGAAGATTGACGACTTAACGAACGTTGTGATGCGCTTACTGCCCAAATTGCTCGAGCGCCTCCCAATCAAGCACAAGTCGCTACTAATCAGCCGGGTGATGACAATCCGAAGCAGCCAATGCCTGTTCCTTTGGGTCCAAGACTGGTTGAGCCGCACGAAAGCCAGCCACATTCCGCTTCTGGAGACGCCTTGGCCCCAGATAGCACTATCCCGCTAACACAAGATCGGATAATGGACTTGGTCACCAGCAAAGTTAAAACATTGGTGGCTGAAGCTGAAGCTCAGAAAGAAATTGGCAGTAGTGGGCGGCCATATTCCGCACAGTACGATCTGATTGAGTTCCCGAGCGGCTACGTCATTCCTAAGTTCGGAAGATTTGACGGAACGGGGAATGCAAATCAGCATGTCGCCCACTTCAAAGCATCGTGCGGAAATACAGGGGGCAATGACGCGCTCCTTCTTCGTCAGTTTGTCAACAGCCTAACCGGTGTTGCCTTCGACTGGTACGTGAGTATACCAGACGGGTCCGTCATTACCTTTGCCCAAATGGAGTCTCTGTTTCGGCAAAGGTTCATGAGTGTCAGTGATAAAATCTCCATTGCTGACCTTGTGAGGACCAAGCCGGGGAAGAATGAAAGCAACACCGACTTTATCGCCCGATGGCGTAATCTCACGGTTAAGTGCGAACCGCCGCTGGAGCAGGACCAGTCCGTCAGTCTTCTCATTGGGAACCTCAGCAATTGGATGGTCCCATTCTTGTGTACAGCAGGTCTCAAGACGTTTCAAGAGCTAACCAAGAAAGTCCAAATGCTGGAACGCTCGAAACAAGAGTCTACCCTGGACTCTCAGAGAGACAAAACATGGAAAAGCAAGCGGGACGACAACCGTAGAAGCGGGAGTTCTAGCAGTACCAATGTTTTCAATGCGTCCGATAATGAAGAAAAGCGAAGGGCGGGCGAATCCAAAACCAACCGGTCTTGAAAGCCATTGCTGGGAGGAGATGGGCCTTCTCTAGAGGAGAAGAAGAACAAGGTTTACTCTTTCAGAAGGGACAATGTCCGTAAGTTATTTAAAGATGCCTTGAACAACGGCCTACAATTGCCAGAGTCGAAAAGACCCCAAGAAGCAAAAATGACCGACAATCCCCTGTATACCACCGAGTAGTGAGCCATGCAATCGAGGATTGCTATATCTTCAAGGACTGGGTCGAGAAGCAGTACAAGGCTGGAGAGATCGAGCTGTCCAAAAGCGTGTTGGTGAACAATCAAGTTGCAACCGCCAACTTTATACAGACATAAGTTGAAGCCTCCTGAGAGCAGACAGCTGAACCCGCTGCCCTGACAAATGAAACTGACTCACCGCAGCCTCCGTGGAGTACGCACATATTTAATAAGACGAAGAAGATGATAAAGCTACTTCAGAAAGAGCCCAGAACGGAATGGGAAGGGCAGAAGAAGCCTACCATACCAGTTGCCGATTCGGCTCCATCAGGCTCAAAATCCAAAAAGCTCAAGAAGAAGAAAAGTGCATCTTGGCGCGAAAAGGAATTTGTAGGGAGATCGACCATTCAAAAATATATCGATTCCCTCGAAGAATATGAACAGAAAGAAAGAACTCTGATTCAATTGAAGGAGTTCTTCCCTGTACAAGCGGCTGAAATTCTGGAGGAGTTAGAAGAAGACCCCAATGAAGAGATCCCAGTAGTGACCTGCTACGCCATCCATCTTGGCAGCGACTCTGAGGAGGAGCTCTGTTTTCCCGAAGAGGACGAGGAGCTCGCCACAAAGGCCAATCAAATCCAGCTCAGAAGCGGCAGGGCTCTACCGCCAAATCAGGGCAACGCCCCAAAAGGGAAGGAAAAACAGGTGGCTAATGATGAAGATGGCAGAGAACCGGCTGATGAAAACTCAAGTCCTTCCCAAGTAGACTACAATGTTTTGGCTCACCTCCGAAAGCTTCCGTCTCTCCTTAGCATCTACGATGCCTTGGTTCTATCTCAATAGCTTAGAGATGTTCTCATTCATGCTCTACAAAACCCTGAGCGGTATCAGGCTCGCTTTGCGGAAATTAATATGAAAGAAGCTCAGTACACTTTGCAAGCCGCCACAGTCACGTTTAAGGTTGAAGACTTGCTACTGGGAACGGCTGAGCATAATCGGCCGCTTTACTTGACCGGGTACAGCGACGGGGATCGGATTAATTGCATATTGATTGATCCGGGGTCCTCAGTGAACATCATGAACTTGCGAACACTGAAGAGTTTTTCAATGGACGTCTGACAGACACCTTTCAAGGGAAAGGATTGTCATTCAAGGCTTGAATCAAAACTGCCAGCAAGTTCTGGGGTCTATAGCTTTGCCAATCAAATTCGGGGATCTGCAAACTGAAGCTAAGATATACGTGATCGACGCCGACACGTCTTATAAGATTCTCCTGGGACGGCCGTGGCTCCACGATTACGGTATCGTCCCGTCAACTCTCCATCAATGCATGAAGTATACTAAAAATGGCGAAGAAAGACGCATTGACGGAGACATACAGCCGTTCGGTGTGCATGAAGTCCGATATGAAGATTCTTGGTACTTTATGAACCACCAAAATGCTAAGCCACAACTAACTGAGGATAGAGCGGCCCCAAGACTCAAAGGCAAATCTGAGCCGGCTGTCACTTTCAAAAGCAAAAACGCCCAAGTGCGCCCGCATTTCGGTAGCGACACTAATGAGTCCGACGATGGAAGTCCGTCCTTCCATAAAACTCGCCCTCGTTTCGGTAGCGGTACGGACGAATCTGTTACTGAAGCCCCATCTAGAAGCGAAGTCCGCCTCATCTTGGCAGCGACACTGAAGAGTCGGAAGAAGTGGACCTGCCATGCAACAACGGTGCAGATTGGACCCCCATGCAACAAGCGAAACTACGAGAGACCTTCGAAATTGCAGAAGGGTCCCTAGCCGTCACAAGGGTACCAGAGCAGATGTGCAAAGAGCTCGATGCGTTGTCAGTCTCCACCGTGGACCAGCTGAAAACTTTCTACGTTCCCGGGAGGAAAAGTGGACAGAAGGGCATCCTGTTTTATGGGTCAAACCCCGTTGTGCACCCGGACGATTTGTCTGCCGCATGCCTTCCATACGAAAGAGGCATAAGGGTCGTCCTTAATCCCAGATACTATGCGCCCGAGATGTGGGAATACTTCAAAAAGTACGGATGCCGGTTATATCAAATAGAGTCTGAAGCAAAGTTTTATGAAGGGCTATGGCATCCACCTCAGGTCCGAGCACTTATCGATGGACGAATTCCAGATAGGCGGAGCATAGGTTTCATCCAGCCTGATTCTAAGGCATGCTACATTACCCATATTGGGGAAGCCAGCGAAGACTCAAATGATGAAGATGAGCTAACCGAGCCCGAAGAAGCTCCTCAAGAGCTCGAAGATGGCGGACAAGCAACCTTTGACGAGCTAACCGAGATTGACTTAGGAACGCCCGATGATCCAAGGCCGACCTACATCAGCTCACTTTTGTCGGAGGAAATGAAAGTGCAGATAATCGCCCTGCTGCACAAGTTCGTCGACTGCTTCGCGTGGACATACAAAGAAATGCCTGGCCTTTCCCCTGAAGTGGCCATGCATAAGCTGGCTATATCTCCTGATGCTAAGCCAGTCAAACAAGCTCCTCGAAGAATGAGAAGGGAACTGGAAGAAAAGGTCATCGAGGAGACCAAGAAACTCATCGATGCCGGCTTCATCAAGGAAGTGAAATATGCAGACTGGATCGCATGCATAGTCCCAGTGAAGAAGAAAAATGGACAAATCCGAGTTTGTGTCGATTTCAGGGACCTCAACAAGGCATGTCCTAAAGATGACTTCCCGCTACCGGTCATGGAAATGATGGTCGATGACACCTCAAATTAAGAGATGTTCACCTTTATGGATGGCTCGTCTAGATATAATCAGATCAAGATGTCGCCTGAGGATGAGAAACACACAGCATTTCGAACCCCGATCAGAATATATTGCTACAAGGTGATGCCGTTCGGACTGAAGAACGCGGGTGCTACATATCAAAGGGCAATGACTAATATCTTTGACGACCTAATCCATAAGGTCGTCGAATGTTATGTTGATGATCTGGTCGTCAAAACTAAAGACAAGGCCGATCATATCCAAGATCTTAGGACCGTTCTCACCAGACTGAGGGAGTACGATCTGAAAATGAATCCTCTGAAGTGCGCTTTTGGCGTGTCATCGGGAAAATTCCTGGGTTTTATAGTCCGGCATCGAGGGATCGAAGTTGACCCATCAAAGATAAAGGCCATCATGGAGATGCCCCCTCTGAAGAGTCTGACACAGCTAAGATCTTTTCAAGGCAAGCTTGCTTATATACGGAGGTTTATCTCAAATTTATCGGGAAGGTGTAGGCCCTTCTCAAAGCTCATGAAGAAAGGAGCACCTTTTATCTGGGATGCCGAATGTCAAGCAGCGTTCGAAAGCATCAAACAATAGTTGTTGCACCCTCCAGTGCTGGCCACTCCCATTCCAAATAAACCGCTGATTCTTTACACTGCCGAGCTAGATGAGTCGCTCAGTGCGCTCCTTGCCCAGAATAACGAGGAGGGAAAAGAAAATGCCCTCTACTACCTCAGTCGAACTCTAGTCGGGGCGGAACACAACTATTCCCCAATCGAAAAGCAATGCCTGGCTCTGATATTTGCTGTGAAGAAGCTGAGGCACTATCTGCTCGCTCATCGGGTTATGCTGATCTCCAAGGTCGACCCGCTCAAACACTTGATGACCAGAGCGAGCCTAGCCGGCAGAATGGCAAGATAGGCTGTTATGCTACTTGAGTTCGACATAGTTTATACTCCTCAGAAAGCAGTAAAAGGGCAAGCTCTTGCAGTCTTTCTCGCTGTTCATCCCATACCAGAAAGGTCACCACTCAATTGCGAGTTACCCGACGAACAAGTGCTACACCTAGAGAATGACGAGCCATGTTGGGAGCTCTACTTCGATGGGGCCTCATCGATAAGGACCTCCAGTAAATCAAGTGTCCCGGAGATAAAAGTAGGGATAGGATTGGTGTTCATCACGCCATCAATAGGAACCCTACGGTGTTCTTTTGCTCTCACCGAGCCTCGCACAAACAATGAGGCCGAGTATGAAGCTCTGATAGCTGGTTTGGAGCTCGCCATATAAATGGAAATCCTTCGGCTACGGGTTTACAGTGACTCCCAGCTTGTCGTCAACCAAATAAGCGGCGATTATAAGATATACAAACCCGAATTAGCTCGGTACAGAGGCCGAGTGGTGGAACTCATGAAACGGTTCACTCATATTGAACTAACGAGAGTCCCTAGAGCGTTGAACGGAAAGGCTGATGTACTCGCTCGCTTAGCCAACGAGCTGGCTGATCCTGACATGGACGAAATTCTGATCACAGTCAGGAGCCGACAAATTCTACCCCCAGTCTCTCTACGAGAAGAGGAAAGCGCGGAACAGAAGAGCAGTCCTGCCGAAGAAGCTTCGATCATCCAAGACGAGCCCGATTGGAGAGAACCCTTCATAGAGTACCTCCGATACGACAAGCTGCCCGAAGAAAAATCTGCGAAGATTCAGCTGAAGAAAAGATCTCTCTGATACGTGTTTGTAAATGACACGTTGTACCGCAGGTCATATGACCAACTCTGGCTCAGGTGTCTGTCATTGGCCGAAGCCCAAAAGGTCATGAAAGATGTTCACTCGGGCGTTTGCGGTGCTCACCAATCTGGCCCCAAGATGCGACTTCAAATCAAACGGCTTGGGTATTACTGGCCCACCATGATACGGGATTGCAGAGAGCATGCAAAGAATTGTCAGATCTGCCAAATCCATGGTGATTTCATTCACAAGCATCCCAATCCGTTGCATCCTACGGTGGCGTCGTGGCCCTTCGAAGTCTGGGGCACCGACATTGTTGGCCCAATTGATCCTCCGTCATCCAAAGGCCACCAGTTCATACTAGCCGCGACAGACTACTTCTCCAGATGGGCTGAAGCTATCCCGCTAAAAGAAGTCAAGACAAAAGATATTCTGACATTCTTCCAGCATAATATTCTATACCGCTTCGGTACACCAAGAAGAATCATTTCTGACAACGGGCCTTCTTTCAAGAGCTTCAATGTCTCGAGGTTTTCTACTCAGCACAATATAGACTGGAGATATTCCTCCATCTATAATCCAAGAGCCAACGGGCTAGCCGAAGCCTTCAATAAGACTCTATGCAAGCTCCTGAGGAAAATGCTTCAGCCAACAAGAGAGACTGGAATCTCAAACTTCACGAGGCGTTGTGGGCATATTGTACCACGCACCGTACTCCAACTCAGTCCACTCCATACTCATTGCTCTTCGGAGTGGAGGCAGTCCTCCCCCTCGAAGTCGAAGTTCCAAGCTTAGAATGGCCGTTCAGCACGAGTTGACGGAGGAGGAAAACATGCTCCTTCGACTTGAAGAGCTTGAAGCCTTCGAAGAAAAGAGGCTCGCGGCGCAACAAAATCTGGAGCTATACCGAGCCCAAATGTCACGGGCCTATGACAAGATAACCCGTCTCCGCGCTTTCAAGAAAGTTGAATTGGTGTTGGTCCTCAAAAGACTGATCATCCCCAATCGACATGCTAAGGAAAAATTCGAGCCAAACTGGGAAGGACCATACGTCATCGAGAAAGTGTTCGACGGAGGATCCTACCAACTAATAAGTGCCGAGGGAGAAAGGCTCATGCCACCCATCAATGGCTGATATCTCAAGAAATACTACACGTGAATGCTCCAAGTCGCAGGCGAATTGAGCACATCAGTCCTACGGTCTGGATCATACATCCTGCAAAACCGTATACAATCCACGGGTGTAAATGACCCCTATCTCTCCCAAATCCTGCCGGTGAGACTACTTTTAAAGTCCCACCAGCGGCAAAAAAAAAGGAGGAAAAAAAAAAGAAAAGCAAAAAAAAAGAAAAGGAAAAAAAAAGAAAATAAAAAATAAAAAATAAAAAAAGGTATGTCCACAAGCAAAACGGGCACGAATGAAAACCCGAAAGGGCTCCGTGAGTAAAAACAGCAGGACTACCGGCGAGTTTGTGAAAACCCGAAAGGGCGCAAACTCGTGAAAAGAGATGAATACACTCGCGATGTCCTTTCGACCTTGTGAGGAGAAAACCCCTGCGTGAGATCCTTACGACTCACAAAGGAGCAACACACTTAGGAATCCTCACGATTCCTAAGGAGAACATACACCTACGAGATCCTCTCGACTCGTAGGGAGAAAATGCTTTTATGAGACCCTCACGGCTCATAAAATTGAAAAGCCTTAGGTGATAGGGACCCAAACATGTCTCCTAAGCCATCGTTCCCCAACGGGCAACGGCAAATGATGAGTCGCTCCTGGCATGTCGCTTCAGTGTTAGCGGTGCTGATGCCGACCAAAAACCCAAATCCCAAGTCCTCCCAAGGCAAATGATGAGTTGCTCCTGGCATTATTCCAGTGCAGCAATGCTGATGCCAAACAAGATCAAATTCTAAGTCCCCAAGCGGCGAATGATGAGTCGCTCCTGGTACCATATTCCAGTGTAGCGATGCAGACACCAACCAAAATCCAATTTCTCAAAATTCTCCAGCCCTACGGCCAGTCCCCAAATTGACTGCCGTATACAATCCACGGGCTCAAATAATTCTCGTCATACACATGCCCACCACAATCACCAGTTACGCGGCTGGTCTCCGCCTTTGGAATTATGTTCCATTGAGAAGACCCACTCATGTGTCCTCACGATACATGAGGAGAACAAACCTTTGTGGGATCCTTATGACTCATAAAGGAAAAACACACTTAGGAGTCCTCACGACTCCTAAGGAGAAAATACACCTGCGGGATCCTCACGACTCGTAGGGAGAAAATGCTTTTATGGGACCCTCACGGCCATAAAATTGAAAATCCTTAGGTGATAGGGACCTAAACCTGTCTCCTAAGCCATCGCTCCCCCAACAGGAATCGGCAAATGATGAATTGCTCCTGGCACGTGTGCTTCAGTGTTAGCAACGCTGATGCCTACCCTAACCCCAAAATCCCAAACTCCAATCCAATAGACCCCTAAGTCTTTAAACTGGGAACATATGACCTCTAAGTCGTTAAACTGGGAACAGATGACCCTAAATCGTTAAACTGGGAACGGGGGAAATTCCCTCGCGGCAAATAATGATTCGCTCCTAGTACCATATCCTAGTGTAGCGATGCTGATGCCAAACCAAAACCAAAATCCCCAAATCCTGTCATGACAATTGATGATTCACTCCTGGTACCATATTCCAGCATAGCGATGCTGATGTCAACCCAAATCACATCAAGTCAAACAACCAATGACCTCCCTGGCAGAATCAAATTCCACCTCGGAAACAAGTCAACTTCATCCCTGACGCCGCAAGAAGCGGGGTAAGTCAAATCCAGAATCGACCGTCCAAGTCGTTAAAATGGCCAGCACCGACCGTCCACGTCGCTAAAATGGCAGCATCGACCGTCCAAGTCGCAAAAAGGGCAGCATCGACCGTCCACGACGCTAAAATGGCAGCACCGACCGTCCACGACGCTAAAATGGCAGCACCGACCGTCCACGTCGCAAAAAGGGCAGAACCAACCGTCCAAGTCGCAAAAAGGGCAGCACCGACCGTCCACGTCGCTAAAATGGCAGCACCGACCGTCCACGTCGCAAAAAGGGCAGAACCGACAGTCTAAGTTGCAAAAAGGGCAGAACCGACCGTCCACGTCGCAAAAGGGCAGAACCAACCGTCCACATCGCTAAAATGGAAGCATCGACCGTCCACGTCGCTAAAAGGGCAGCACCGACCGTCCAAGTCGCAAAAAGGGCAGCATCGACCGTCCACGTCGCTAAAATGCTAGCACCGACCGTCCAAGTCGCAAAAAGGGCAGCATCGACCGTCCACGTCGCAAAAAGGGCAGCACCGACCATCCAAGTCGCAAAAAGGGCAGCATCGACCGTCCACGTTGCTAAAAGGGTAGTATCGACCGTCCACGTCGCTAAAAGGGCAGCACCGACCGTCCAAGTCGCAAAAAGGGCAGCATCGGTCGTCCAAGTCGCTAAAACGACAGTATCGACCGTCCAAGTCGCAAAAAGGGCAGCATTGACCGTCCATGTCGTAAAAAGGGCAGCGCAGGATTCCTACAAAGCGGGAACCAGATCACTCCGGGCCAGGGAAACGTCTATCACGGACACTCCGTCTAGGAGACATGTCAAGCAACGACCGTCCATGTCGTAAAAAGGGCAGTGCCACCTTCCCAAAAAGCGGGGACCAAATCAGGTCACCTCCAAGTAAAAGAAGATCCATCAATTTCTTGCACATGACCCACATATGTGGTTGTGCATTTATTGATGGGGGCAATTTGTTGGGGTAAAAATTTACACCCCGGTTGACCAAGTCAAAATCAAGGTCAACCCCAAGCCAAGTGGGCCCAAGCCCAAATCCAGTAGGCTCATGCCCGGATCGAACCCGAACATTAAGCGGCCGGCCTCCCCCCATGCCAAGATAAAAATTTTGTTGTATTTATTTTATTTTATTTTATTGATAAATGTAAGAAAAATAGGCATAAAGCCAAATTTTTGTAAAGCCCATGGCTTATGTGCAAAAACAAATGGCACATGAGCCATGGGATAGGAAAAATGCCATTTTGTGAAGCCCAAGGAGCTATGTGTAAAGTGTATTGCCTATAAAGACAAAGATAATGAAATATCTCACAACTTTTTTTCTCTCTCCAAGAAAATTTTAAATCTGAGATCTTTTCTCCTTCCTCAAGGTTCCTAGACCTTCTTCTTTCTTTTGAATTAAATCAAGAGTTTTACTCTTCATTTTATAAAACTAAATAGTTTTTCACCACAAAACCCATAAAGGGGAACTCAGATCTTTCATTATATCTCAAAAAGAAGAAATTTTTAAAATCTCATATCTCTTGATCTTCAAGATCCAGCAACCAGAGGAGAAAGCAGAAGAACCCCTTTCATCAACCCCAAAATATCTTAGGAGTTTAACTCCACTCTGATTTCTCTTTCGAGAATTTCTTGGGCTAAAAGCCTCTTTTTCTCGCCGGCGCTCAAGCGCCAAATGCCCACGTGCCGACGCGTGGCACGCTAGAGCTCCAGCGCAAAGCGTCCACGTGCCGACACGTGGTGCGCTGGCGCTCCAGCGCCCTGCGCTCAAGCGCAAAGCGCCCACGTGCCGACACGTGGCGCGCTTGCGCTCGAGCACCCAGCGCAAGCGCAAAGCGCCCACGTGCCAACACATAGCGCGCTTGCGCTCCAGCGCCCTGCGCTTAAGCGCAAAGCGCCCACGTGCCGACACGTGGCGCGCTTGCGCTCAAGCGCCCAGCGCAAAGCGCAAAGCACCCACGTGCCAACACGTGGCGCGCTTGCGCTCCAGCTCCCTGCGCTCAAGCGCAAAGCGCCCACGTGCCGACACATGACGCGCTTGCGCCTAAACGCACAGCGCTCAAGGCGCTGACCCCACGCGTCCTTTGGGCGCTGACCCCATGCGTCCTTTGGGCGCTTTTTCCCTTTTTTTATATATATATACATGTTTATATATGTACAGATACATACACACTCCACAACACTGTTCCTCCCAAAAAAAAATTTGGGCCGGGGCGCTGCCCCGCACCCCGCAAGGGGGCTGCTAGCCCCCTTGACCCCCAGCCCGCTATCCGGGTAGCGGAACCCCCGTAAAAACTCTGCGTGGCTCCCGATATATTCAAATCCCTCCCTCCAAAACAAAACACTTGTACACTGCACATTGAGTTCGCATGACCTGTTTAACCCATTAATCGGAGGTTCCCTCACCCCAAAGGCGAGGGGTAATTAACGGCAGCTTAGTCCGCGGCTGCCGGAGATTCGGATCCCGACAATCAATAAACCCCGGCCTACCCTAGGCAGGGGAATCTGTAGTATGCCTGACAAACGCATGCGTATTCCCATCTCAATGGGGTGACGAAAAACACCCTACATGAAGCATGAAAATGCACCTCCCTGTCAACCCGTTGTACAAAAGGCACAACGCAGAGGCAGAAACAAACCAAAGAACGGGAAAGGCGTTCGAGAGGGACAAAGCGGGACCAAGAAGCCACGCGATCGGGAATTGAGTAATCCAGATTCGTCTCTTATAAAGAAGATGAGTCGAGCATACTCTTTTCCTCAAAACAAAACACGGAAGATATTTGATCTCGCCATAAGACATCAAATAATTACGCTCCCGGAGTCCAAGCACCCCGAGCAAGCAGGCGAAGTCTCTCATCCGGACTATTGCTCCTATCATAGGGCAATAGGACATCCTATTGAAAACTGCTTCACCTTCAAGAACTGGGTCGAAGATCAATATCGACAAGGCAGATTCGTTCAATCCAGCAGCTGGAGGGTAACCCCGCCGCAGAAGCATAAACCCAAATCCACGAGGGTAGAACCAAATCAACATCGGTCTTGGAAGCGAGCTCGTACCTGCCACGTGATAACGCTATCAGAAGAAGACCCCGACGGTATGGATAATCTCCCCTGGTGCTTCGAAAACAATGATGACGAGGTGATCTCAGAGTTTCCACCGGCGCCGAAAGAGCTGGAAGATGGAATACATACCACTGCAGATAACCTCAAGAAAATTGATTTGGGGATGGCAAGTGACCCGCGGCCGACGTTCGTCAGCGAATTGCTATCTGAAGAAAGGGTAGCTACACTAAAGGACGTGCTCATGCAGCATAAAGATTGCTTCTCATGAAATTATTCCGAGATGCCAGGACTAGACCCAGAGATTGCGGTTCACAAACTGGCCATATCCCCGGACGCAAGCCAATCAAACAAGCGCCGAGAAGAATGCGGCTCGAGCTTGAGATGAGCATCAACGCCGAGGTCAAGAAGCTAATCGACTCTGGTTTCATCCAAGAGGTTCAGTATCCTGATTGGATCGCCACCATTGTCCCAGTGATGAAGAAAAACGGGACAGTACGCATATGTGTGGATTTTCGGGATCTCAATAAAGCCTGTCCGAAAGATGACTTCCCAGTACCGGTCACCGAGCTAATTATTGACAATACGTCCACCCATGAGGTTTTCTCCTTCATGGACGGCTCGTCAGGATACAATCAGATAAAAATGCATCCCGAAGACTAGAAGCACACCGCTTTCCGGACCCCTTTGGATATATTCTGCTACAAGGTGATACCCTTTGGTCTAAAAACGCCGGTGCCACCTATCAGAGGGCTATGACGAAGATTTTCGATGACCTCATACATGAAGTCGTCGAATGCTATATCGACGACCTCGTGGTGAAAAGCAAATCATACGAGGAACATTTAGAGCATCTGAAGATCGTGTTTCAACGCCTTCGGCAATACAACTTGAAGATGAACCCTCTCAAATGCGCGTTCGGAGTTTCCCCAGGCAAGTTCCTAGGATTCATTGTCCGACACCGAGGCATCAAGGTAGATCCGTCAAAAATCAAGGCAATTATGGAGATGCCCCTACCGAGGACTCTCAAGCAATTGCGGTCTCTCCAAGGGAAGCTCGCGTATATCCGGCGATTCATTGCCAATCTCTCAGGAAAGTGCCGTCCTTACAGCCACCTGATGAAGAAGGGAACCCCGTTCGTCTGGGATCACAAATGCCAGGGCGCACTGGACGAAATCAAGCAGTACCTGCAGAATCCGCCAGTACTGGCCGCTCCGGTTAAGGGAAAGCCTCTCATTCTTTATACAACAGCCCTCGAAGATTCCTTAGGCGCATTATGGGCACAAGAGAACGATCAAGGGAAAGAGAGAGCCCTCTACTATTTGAGTCGAGTTCTACTGGGGGCAGAAAGCAATTACTCTCCCATTGAAAAACACTGCCTGGCATTGATCTTCGCAATAACGAAGCTCAGACACTATGCGTTGGCGCATGAAGTCTGTCTCATATCGAAGGTGGATCCCCTCAAGTATTTGATGTCAAAGGCCATATTGACGGGACGGCTCACTAAATGGGCCTTGCTCTTGATGGAGTTCTCAATAACTTATCAGCCTCTTAAGGCAGTGAAAGGCCAGGCCATCGCCGACTTCCTCGCTGAGCATCTGATACCTGCCGATTCTCCTTTGAATTGAGAACTGCCAGACGAACATGCGTTTGACACGATCGACGGGGGTGATACCCGGTGGGAGATTTACTTCGATGGAGCATCCTCCATGAAGAAGCATAAACAAAACACGCCCATAATCAAATCAGAGGTAGGCCTCATCTTCGTAACTCCACAAGGAAGGGTAATGCGCTTCGCTTTCTCTTTAACAGAGCCGAGGACAAACAATGAAGCCGAGTATGAAGCTTTGATAGCAGGTATCGAGATCGCTATCGACATGGGAATTAAAAACCTTCTCTTATACGGAGACTCCCAGCTGGTCGTCAGTCAAGTAAACGGCGACTATCAAACGTGCAAACCGGAACTGGTGAAGTACGGGGAGAGAGTACAGCAGCTGCTGACCCAAATGCATTCCTATACTTTGGAAAGCATACCGCATGCGGAAAATAGCAAAGCGGATGCATTAGCCAAGCTTGCTAAAGAATTGGCCGATGAGAACCTCGATGACGTAAGAATCGTGGTACAAAGCCGTCGGGTTCTTGCACCGGCAGAAATATCTCCGGAGCCGTCCAAGGAAAAGGGAGAGACCGAGCAAATGACTCTACAAATAAAAGACCAAGAGAAAGTTGAAGATTGGAGAGAAGTCTTCATAGACTACTTCAAATCCCGTCGAACGCCTGAAGATGCGTCCTCAAAACATCAGCTCATGAAGCGAGCCCTATCTTTCGCTTTCGTCAATGATACTCTGTACAAGAGGTCATTTGATTCTTTATGGTTAAGATGCCTGGGACCTGAAGAAGCAAAAAGGGTCGTCCAAGAAACTCACGACGGACTCTGCGGTTCTCACCAAGCCGGGCCGAAGATGAAGCTGAAGATCAAACGGATGGGTTATTATTGGCCCACGATGATCCAAGACTGCCTTGAGTATGCGAAGCAATGCCACTCGTGCCAGATCCATGGGGACTTTATCCACCAGCATCCGAATCCATTACATCCGACAGTGGCTAGCTGGTCGTTCGAAATGTGGGGGACTGACATAATCGGCCCCATCGAACCAGCATCGTCCAGAGGACATCGGTTCATTTTGGCGACAACTGATTACTTCTCCAAATGGGCAGAAGCAGTACCACTGAGGGAGGTAAAGACGGAGAATATCCTCCATTTCTTCAAGACACACGTCATTTATCGGTTTGGCACTCCGCGACGGATTATCTCCGCTAACGGACCAGCCTACAGAAGCCACAAGATCAGCCGCTTCGCGCAACAGCATAACATAGACTGGAGATACTCCTCAGTCTATAATCCTCGAGCTAATGGTCTGGCTGAGGCTTTTAACAAGACATTGACGAAGATTGTAAAGAAGACGGTGTCTCGAAATAAAAAGGACTGGCACGAGAGAGTGCACGAAGCTCTCTGGGCGTACCGAACGACGTTCAAAACAGCCACGAGCACAACGCCGTACGCATTGGTATTCGGTACAGAAGCAGTACTCCCCCTCAAGATAGAGCTATCCTCCCTACGAGTGGCAGTTCACTACGAGCTAACGGACGAAGAAAACGCTCACCTTCGGCTTGAGGAGCTCGATGCCCTTGATGAAACCCGGCTCATGGCGCAACAAAATCTGGAGACTTATAAAGCAAAGATGACGCGCTCATACGAGAGATTGACTAGGCCGAGAGCATTCCGCCAAGGCGAACTCATGCTAGTGGTTAAAAGACCTATGATCCCTAATCGCGCTAAGCGGGGAAAATTCGAGCCGAACTATGAAGGCCCATATATCATAGACAAGGTCTACCAGGGTGGAGCCTATCTACTCATGGACATGCATGGCGAATGGACCTTCAGACCAATAAATGATCGCTTCCTGAAGAAATACTACGCTTGACGAGTTATGGCCTAGGTCAACGATAGATGACGACAACTATGTCCGCTCACTATTTTCCTAAGCCTAAACTCTGTAGGTAGCAGCCGGCTTCCTTAACAACGGACCGAAACGTCCTTAAACTAACAACGGACCGAAATGTCCTTAAACTAACAACGGACCGAAACGTCCTTAAACTAACAACGGACCACTATGCCCTAAAACTAGCCGTTGACCGAGATGTCGATAAACTACGGTGGATTGCAGCATCCCAAAGCTGATACAAAAAAAAGAAAGAAAAAAAAGAAAGAAAAAAGAAAACGGTATGTCCATAAGCTAAAATGGGCACGGATGAAAACCCGAAAGGGCTCCGTGAGTAAAAACAGCAGGGCTACCGGCGAGTCTTGTGAAAACCCGAAAGGGCGCAACCTCGTTAGAATAAAAAAAAAAGAAAAAAAAACGGTATGTCCATAAGCAAAATGGGTAGGATGAAAACCCGAAGGGACTCCGTGAGTAAAAACAGCAGGGCTACCGGCGAGTCTTGTGAAAATCCGAAAGGGCGCAACCTCGTTAGAATAAAAAAAAGAAAAAAAAACGGTATGTCCACAAGCAAAAAGGGCACGAATGAAAACCCAAAAGGGCTCCGTGAGTAAAAACAGCAGGGCTGCCAGCGTGTTTTGTGAAAACCCGAAAGGGCGCAATCTTGTTAAAAGAAACTTGCAAAGTCCTCTCGACTTTGTAAGGAGAAACCACCTGCGTGGGATCCTTACGACTCACAAGGGAGCAACACACTTGGGGATCCTCACGATTCCTGAGGAGAAATTACACTTGCGAGATCCTCACGACTCGTAAGGAGAACCTTCTTATGGGACCCTCACGGCTCATAAGATTTGAAAGTCTTAAGCTACAGGGATCTGAACCTGTTCTTAAGCAGCCCCCACAACCTCCAATACTGCCCTACAAGCAGCTCAATGCTGACCCTTGTATACAATCCACGGGCGCGAATAAACATTTCCCTAACAAGGTCACACCATGGCTAGGGATATGTCTGCACGGTGAACTACCCTTGTAAGTCCTCTCGATTTATAAGGAGAAAACACTCTTGTAAGATCCTTACGACTTATAAGAGATCATACACTTAGGAATCCTCACAACTCCTAAGGAGAAAACACACCTACGAGATCCTCACGACTCGCAGGGAGAAATACCTTTATGAGACCCTTACGGCTCATGAAGTCAAAAGCCTTAGTCGACAGAATCCTAACCCTTTCTACTAAGCCACCTTTGTTCGACATCGACAGAGGCAAATGATGATTCGCTCCTGGCAATATCCCAGTAGTAGCTATGCTGATGCCGAAATCGGTGTCTAATTCCGAGCTTGCAGCGAAAAGCCAGCAAGCCACACATGCATACGAAATAGCCGAAATGATGGGGCAACTTGCAGACAAAATCAGCAAGTAAAAATATATACATGCAAAATAGCCGAAATGATTGGGCAACTCACAATAAAAAGCAGCGAGTAAAAATAAAAAATAGCCGAAATGATTGGGCACCGCGAAAAATAGCCGAAATGATTGGGCAATCGCGACCTTCGCGATATAAAAGCTGAAATGATAGAGCATCGCGGAAAGAAATAAAAAAAATGAATGAAATTTATGCCCTACAGGTGATATCATGTCAATCCCTGTATACAATCCAGGGGCGCAAACAAAGAGGGAATCACACCCTTCCTCCCCAAGCTTCATCAGAAAGAGAGGCCAAATCTCAATGGTTCATAGACAGACTAGAGATCATCTCAGCATTCGTCTTATTTCAACGGACACAACATCAAGCAAAGCGGAACAGTGGCAACTCCCAGTTCCATGACTCGGCGGTGTACAGATGACCGAGAGTCAAACTCCGACTCCGTGAAATGTGGATAAAGTCAACCCTTCTTGGTCATGTGGAACACGGATAATGTCAACTCTGACCCCGTGTGAAGCATCCAGAGCGGAGCCTGGTCCTCGCCGAACACGGCAGTGAACCCGTGGGAAGCATCCAGAGCAAAATTCCTGGCTACATGGAACGTGGATTATGTCACACCTGACCCCGTGGAAAACGTCCAGAGCGGATCCTGGTCCTCGCAGTGCACGACAATGACCCCGTGTGAAGCATCCAGAGCGGAGCCTGGTCCTCGCCGAACACGGTAGTAAACCCGTGGGAAGCATCCATAGCAAAATTCCAGGTCACGTGGAACGCGGATTATGTCTCTCCTGACCCCGTGGAAAACGTCCAGAGCGGATCCTGGTCCTTGCAGAGCACGGCAATGACCCCGTGTGAAGCATCCAAAGCGGAGCCTAGTCCTCGCCGAACACGGCAGTGAACCCGTGGGAAGCATCCAGAGCAAAATTCCTGGCTACGTGGAACGCGGATTATGTCACTCCTGACCCCGTGGAAAACGTCTAGAAAGGATCCTGGTCCTCGCAGAGCACGGCAGTGAACCCATGTGAAGCATCCGGAGCGGAGCCTGGTCCTCGCCGAACACGACAGTGAACCCGTGGGAAGCATCCAGAGAAAAAATTGGACTGTGAGGTTCTTAAACTCACGGACTATGATGTCCTTAACCTCGACCGTGATGCCTTAAAACTAACATTGGACTGTGGGGTCCTTAAACCCATGGACTATGATGTCCTTAACCTCGACCGTAATGACTTAAAACTAACATCGGACTGTGGGGTCCTTAAACTCATGGACTATGATGTCCTTAACCTCGACCGTGATGTCTTAAAACTAACATTGGACTGTGAGGTCCTTAAACTCATGGACTATGATGTCCTTAACCTCGACCGTGATGTCTTAAAACTAACAACGGACCGTGGAGTCTTTAAATCCATGGATTATGATGTCCTTAACCTCGACCGCGATGTCTTTAAACTACGGTATCCTGGAAAACGTCCAGAGCGAAGCCTGGTCCTCGCAGAACACGGCAGTGAACCCGTGGGAAGCATTCAGAGCAACCCCTAGCTCCGTGAAATGCGGATAAGGACAACTTCATCCATCACTTGCGGGTCCTCACGACTCGTAAGGGAGTAAATTCTCTTGTGAGATCCTTACGAATTTCAAGAGAAAACACACTTAGGAATCCTCACGATTCTTAAGGAGAAATTACACCTACGAGATCCTCTCGACCGGTGGGGAGAAAAGTCTTTATGAGACCCTCACGGCTCATAAAGTTGAAATGTCTTAGGTGACACATCCTAACCCTGTTTTCTAAGCCATCACTACCTTACAAAGAGCACAAGATTGACAGCTATATACTATCTACAGACCGCACTTGCTAAAATCACATGGCAAACAACACAGCAAGGAGAAGAAAGCGACAAGAACAACATTTGATTCGCATTTAATTAAGCGTTCAAGGCATACCCGTTCATGCATGCGCAAAAGATTTAGTATGTAAAACACAACAAGATGAAATGAGAAACTTGCCATTCATACTGCGAAAAAGTTCTTACAATTATGAAAGCAGTAAACAAAAACATTATCCAAACAATTACAATGGCAAAACCTCAGATCCGGGGCATGGATTGAGGAACTCAAAAGTGACTTTGTCCATAATCTTCCAGGCATTTCGAACCATCCTAGTATGCTTTATTTCATGATCACAAGCGTCGGGATCCCCACGGATGTCCTCCACCCTCCGATAGGCAGCAAGTATGGCCGACTGTTAAAAAGCCTGATGCAGGAGGTCGATAAGATTGTCTCGCCTTCTCTTCGAGATTAGGCTCATCAGATACACCGAATGCACCTTATCCTCGGCGGCATCTAATGCCCTAAGCGGCACGCCGGTAAAGAATAGAGGAAGAGCTTCCCAGATCGCTCCCACAATAAGCTTAAGGAGAGAGAAGCGTCGAGGAAGCAGTCGACCATTCTACGCGTCAAAGCGGCTCATAATTTCGGCACACTCAGCGTTTGTGAATTCTCGATTCTGAGAACGGCCGAGTGAGCGGATGTCTCCGTAGGAGATAATCTCGTCGAGATCATACATGTGAGCGTCCATTACTCCAGAAAAAGAAAATCAACAAAATTAGCGGACAGACTGATTAAACGAATTCTTATTAAAAACAGGCACAGGGAGTTAAACTCCTTGAGAGCAATGCTCTACAGACAGGAATGACACCTGTCAAAATCAATTATGAGGGGAATTTGAAGAATTTCCCCGAGAACATTGAGAACCTTGCTCTGAGAAGATGATATAATTCATTAAAAATAAAATTCCATTTTTAATCTTCAAGGTCCATGAAAAACTCTTAAGAGTTCTTCTATATGATTTGAAAGGAGCAAAACTCCATTAATGAATTAAGAAATCATGAGTAAAATCCTTTTGGAAAGCGAAGCTCTATTAATGGAACCCCTAAAAGGGTTCTCTTTAGATCAAAGATCCATGGAGCAAAGCTCTGCTAGTGAAACCCTAAATAGGTTCTCTGTAGATCAAAGATCTATTAAGAGGAAGACTCTGTTAACGGGTAAAACCCTAACTCATTAAAATTTATTAAAATTTTTACCTAAGTTTGAAAAAAAATATTTACTCTTGTGAAGTTCTTAAACAAAAGAGCTGCGCTCTGAATAAAAATTCTCAGGAAAGAAGATGATAATCATCTGAGGACCAAAGGTCCTATTTATAGGTGCTAAGACGCCTCTTCAACTTCTGAGTTGATCCAAAGGCTCAGATGTTGCCACCGCTGCGCTCACGTGTGGACCACGTAAGCGCAATGGTGGGGGCCATTTGTTTCCGCAATCAGAGCAAAGCTCTGTTCAAATTCCAAGGTTTGAAATGAAGCGACGCTTCTGCTCCCCCTAATCAGAGCAAAGCTCTGTTCAAGTTCCAAGATATGAAATGAAGCAACGCTTCCTTTCCCCCCAATCAGAGCAAAGCTCTGTTTCAAAATTCCAAATTTAAATTGAAGCAACGCTTCAGATCTAGCGCTCTGCGCTGTGCACCACGTGTCAAACACGGGCGTGCTAGCGCAGTTGCGCTGCGCTCTGCGCTGCGTGCCACGTGTCAAACACGGGCGCGCTAACGCAGTTGCGCTGCGCTCTACGCTGCGCGCCACATGTCGAGCGTAGGTGTACTAGCACAAGGTGCGCCAGCGCTGGAATTAAAAATTCCCCCACCGTCAGATCAAAAGATCTACTAATAATAAATTATTAATTAATCAGAACTAAAATTCTGTTATGGAAAGATTTTTCAATCTTATTAAAATAAGAAGATTATCTTCTGTAAAACAGAAGCCTTAGGATCAAAGATCCAACGGTGGGAAATATTCCCAAATCAAGCAGAGAAAAATCTCTTAAAACTGATTTAACAAATCATTTGGCCCTATATAAAGGACCCTAGACTTCAAGTCTAATGAGATATAGAGATACAGAATATACAAAAAAAGGGAGAGAAAAACCCTCTGCAAAAAAGAGCAAGCTCTTAGAAAAAAGAAGTTTTTTCTTCATCATTCAAGGTAAAAAAAAAAGAACCATGTTCTTGAATAACAGAGATGAATCCATCTCGTAAATAGAAGAAACATCTTCTAAAAAGATCTTAGATCTATAAAAAGACGAAGGTCTTTAATTTAAAAGAAAAGATCAGAAGATCTAATCATAAAAAAATAATAAACAAAAGAAGTATTTTACTTCATTTATAGATCTTTGATCTATAAAGGCAGAGCCTTTTATAAAAACAAGAACTTTTGTTCTTGGATCTTGAGGAAGAAGCCTCCTTTGAAGAACGTAAATTTGTTCTTTGATCTTAAAATTGATCAAATGCGCCATGTGCTATTGAAAAGTGCCTTGCACTCATGAATTGCGCCCTTGCGCTCATTGGACCGGCGCTCAGCGCCAAAACCTACCACGTGTCAACCAGAGACACAATCTGCGCTTTGCGCTTCTGAAACAGCGCACTGCGCTCATGAATCGGCGCTAAGCGCCAGAACGTGCGTTGATTGTTAGCATATGTGCGTTTTCAAGTTTTAGTTTAATACCGCAATCAAGACGGTTTCGCTTGTAGCTAGCCGGTTGAGTACGGGTCGTCCGCAGGGAGATGGGAGTCTTTTTCTATGTGTTTTAACGAGTTAAGTCCGAGAGTTCAGATTTGTTTGTGATTATCTAAGTGTTAAGTTGATGTTTTAAAGAGAGCTTGTTAGGGTTAGGATTAGGTTAGTTTGAGTTAGGAGTCTCCACATCTTTCGTTGCCCCTCTTAATATCGGTGTTACGGTAATCGGCAACAACGGGGATTAGCACGACTAGGAAGGAACTTGCGAGTATAAGCTAGGATTTCCAACGCATAAGTCCTTCCTTTTGGTGCTTGTCCGTCCGTTCTTGGCTCTTAGCCATAACCTCCGGTTAATTCAACCACAACCGGTCTCACTACGGAATCACCGCTATCATGTAGGATAGGGTGCCGTAAGGAGCGGATTGTGGTTCAATTAACGGGAGTCGATTTAAGCTGTTGGGCAAGGAAAGAGTGAGAGAGATTTCCTTCTCTCAAACTTTCCTTATCCTACCCTAACAAGTATGAACTACTCACACATCATGATACGGAAAAATAAAACAAAACAAAAGAGGAAGATAGAAAGAAGGAGATTAGAAGAATACGACTAGCTATTTGCGACCTCACCTTGGCGAGGATCGAGCGTAAGCATCATTGTCGTATTAAGGATAAAGAAAAAGAGAGAAGAAAGAAACAACAAGAAAATAACAACTACTTAACGAATTAAAATTACAACAATTATAAAAAAAGGCAAGACAAGCATGATAATAAAATGATCTTCTTTATTCATCACTCTTCACTCACAAGCTCACTACAAGTTTAATGGAGAAGAGATGAGAAGAGGAAGAAGAAAAACACTAAACCTAGGCAAAATGAAAATACAAGAATGGACCCTTTCCTTCTCAAAGTTCTGGGCTATTTATAGGCTGGAGAATGGAAACCTAGGGCAACCACCAGAACAAAAACGAAAAGACAAAAATACCCCCAAAATCTCTGCACAAGCGGCGCCTAGATGGCCGCGGATCCGCGGCCTAGACCCCCCTTTGGCCGCGGATCCGCGGCCCTTTGGAGGAGTTGGGGTTTCTTCTTTTTTTGGGCTTTCCTGGTTTGATGTCCCCTTTATTCTGGTATAAGTATTTTCTGAATTTGGCTCCACGATTTTTCCAGAATTTCTGTTGAGTGAAAGGTGGACTTTTTGTCAAGATTTGGCATGATTGCCTCGAGCTCCGTGTAGATTTCTTGGATCTTGTGCTGCCCTTGAGCCTTGTGCATGAAAGTGACAATCGATTTGCCATTTTGTCTTCCTAAACTGGTATCTGGCAACATACGGATGAAGAGCGGAGACCGTGTTTTATCTGTGGTTGGCAGGAACCCGGATTCTGTCGTGTTTTCTATGAATTTCACCGTTTTAGAACCGAGAACCTGTATCCTGCAATTGACTAGCAAACACGGCTCAAGAGTATCTACCGATATGCAATGTGATAAAAATTGGGCGGTATGAAAATGCAAAAATCTGATATGAACAAATACCCCCAAACTTATCATTTGCTCGTCCCGAGCAAAGCCAATTTATTCACAAAAAATTTCCTAACCTCACTTTCGCAGGGAACGCGATTGCACTGAGCATGTGCAACAAGCCGTTAAACCTCTAGGTGTCCCTAGTAGAAGGAGTGTTGTCTCTTAAGGGTTTTCAGCGGATACTACCCACAAAATCCGGTCAAGTAAGTTTTGTAAAATAACTAAGATTCAAACCCTAAAGTTTTGTTTCAGAAAATAACAATTCTATAATCCTAAGTGTAGACCATCGAACCTTTATTTTTCACACCTCGCTTCTTATTTAACTACAGATTTTATATGTCTTTACGTGCAGTGCAAATAGTGTCGTTAAGTTCCAGAAGGATCGATTAAAGTCATCATGTCGCACAATAAAGCCCAGATAACAATTTTAAAAGGATCACATAAGTTTTATAGAGAGTTAAGCATTTTTCAAGTTTCGTTTTCCAGTAAGGTTTCAACTTCAGAATTTTTATCTTCCTTAACAGGAAACTAAGTCGTATTTTTCACTCCACCTTTTTCTTGTTTTCATTTCATACACACCTCTGTGAACGTGCAATAGTCTTTATCATAGAATAAAACCTTCATATCTCCGCTAAAATTTTTATAAAAGCCTGTCTTTTATCAAGATTATTCTCACACAAAGAACCGTTAGGAATTTTAACTCGGAGAGAACACTTGCTTGACTTTGTTTTAACCTGGACTTTCTAGGCTTCTTAGCGAGCTTTGGGCCAATGCACCCAAACCAGTTGGTTTTAAGGCATTAGGTGTAGAAACACCCCAGCGGACTTAATTACTCAAGTTACCTAGGTCCAAAAACAAAAGACAGTTTGGCGTGAAAATCAGATGATTTAATACGAACGGAGATATAACCGGCAGTTCAATTATTTTTTTGGATAAAAGACGTGTTTAGTGGGTTTGGTGTGTAATCATTCCACTCAAGTTTCAGATGGGTTATTTTTCCGACTTAGCTCCAATTACGGCATCAATAACATTCCTTCATATTCGCTTTACTTCATAAACTATTCTTGATATTACTTATTTCAGAACAAACCTATTTGATCCTCAGAAAATCATTTATCTGTTTAAAAGTTTAAACATGAAAGACTTGTCATCTAATTCCCAAAATTCACGACACGTGTAGTGTGATGTAAAGACGTATATCAGCTATAGTTAACTTCAAAGGAGAGTTATCTTTCAGGTTTTCAAAATCTAAACATAAGATTTAGTTATTCCTATTTTTTCAAACAAAACCCGTCGAATGTTGAATCAGAGTTCTTCCACAAGCTAACTTGACAAAAAAGTTTTTATATTTTTAGAAAATTTTTAGATTTTTATGGATTTTATGGATTTAATATGCAGATGCAAAATATACATATGAATGCGAAGGTAAGAAATACGTACCGAGCGTACCCCCGAACTTAAACTGGACAGTGTCCTCACTGTCATTGCATGAAGAGATCATTTGAAGGGTCAAAATTGTTAGCGATACACAAATTTTTATTTGTTTTTGTTTTTAAAGAAAAGAAAAAGAATATACACAAATATCTACAAAATGGTTTAGACATACCCCCAAACTTATTTGAAACAGTGTCCACTGTTCTTGGCTGGATAACCGAAGTTTGGAGGTAGGCAGAGGAAGATCATTCAGGGTAAACCGGCTCCTGTAAGAACAGGAGCTCCTCTGTTGGTTCGGCGCTACGGTACGGTTTGCATCGGTGTCCGTTTACTTTGAAAAGTGAACCGTCCTTTGGATTTTCCAAATACACAGCGCCCTGCGGATACACATTCCGCACAAAATACGGCCCTCTCCAGCGAGATCTGAGCTTTCCAGGATGGAAGTGAAGTCGGGTGTCGTAAAGCAGTACCTGCTGACCAGGTACGAAGGTTTTGCGCAAAAGGTGTTTATCGTGAAACACCTTCGTTCGATTCTTAACGACAACCGCGTTATCGTAAGCCTCATCCCTAAGCTCGCTTAGTTCGTTCAACTGCAGCTTCCGATGGCTGCCCGCATCCTCGAGAGACAGATTCAGCTCCTTTATCGCCCAAAATGCGCGATGCTCTATTTCGACAGGTAGGTGGCAGGCTTTTCCGTACACAAGCCGATAGGGGGACATGCCAAGGTCGGTCTTATAATCGGTTCGAAAGGCCCAAAGGGCATCAGTGAGTTTCAGCGACCAATCCTTACGGTTCTTGGAAACCGTCTTCTCCAGTATCTGCTTGATTTGCCGATTTGAAACTTCGGCCTGCCCACAGGTTTGGGGGTGGTAGGGCGTAGAAAGCTTATGATTAATGGAATATTTCCGCATCAAGGCCTCGAAAGTCTTGTTGCAGAAATGACTTCCATTGTCGCTAATGATCGCTCGGGGGTGCCCAAAACGAGAGAAAATGTTTTCTTTAAGGAACCTAACGACAACCTTGTTGTCGTTAGTTCGGCTGGACACAGCCTCGACCCATTTAGAGACGTAATCAACAGCTAGAAGGATGTACAAGTTCCCAAAAGAGCTGGGAAACGGCCCCATGAAATCTATCCCCCAAACATCGAAAATCTCCACAACCAAGATCGGTTGGAGCGGCATCTCGTTCCTCCGGGATATCCGGCCCATGTGTTGGCACCGGGAGCAAGTCTTGCAATAGTCGTGAGCGTCTTTGAAAAGTTGTGGCCAGTAGAAACCACATTGCAAGATCTTCTCAGCTGTCTTTCTGGGCCCAAAATGCCCGCCACATGCTTGATCGTGGCAAAATGACAGCACACTCTTGAATTCCTCATCAGGGACACACCGACGAATAATCTGGTCGAGACAGTACTTGAACAAGTAGGGTTCGTCCCAGTAAAAGTGTTTTACTTGGGATAAGAAGCGAAGTCTGTCCTGACTTGACCATTCAGTCGGTAGTAATCCTGTGGCCAAATAGTTCACAATATCTGCGAACCAGGGTTCGCACGATACTGTCAAGAGCTGTTCATCCGGGAAAACGTCGTTGATCGGAATTGGAAGCGAAGGCGAAGAAGGAAGTCGTGAGAGATGGTCGGCAACTACGTTTTCACATCCTCGTTTGTCCTTAATGACAAGGTCAAACTCTTGAAGCAAGAGGATCCAACGTATTAACCGAGATTTTGCATCTTTCTTCGCAAAAAGATGGCGCAGAGCAGAATGGTCAGTGTAGACAATGACTGGAGAGCCGATGAGGTAGGGCCTGAACTTTTCTAAAGCAAATACAACAGCCAAGAATTCCTTCTCAGTTGTTGTATAATTGAGTTGGGCGTCGTTCAGGGTTCGGCTCGCGTAATAGATTACGTGCGGCATCTTGTTGATGTGTTGTCCAAGGACAGCACCGATGGCAAAGTCGGATGCATCGCACATAATCTCGAATGGGTGCGTCCAGTCAGGTGAAGAAAGAACGGGAGCAGAAGTGAGTGAGCGTTTCAGTGACTCGAATGCAGTCACACAGCTTGAGTTGAAGTTGAATGGCGTGTCCTTGGCCAGCAAAAGAGTCAAGGGCCTAGCAATCTTGCTAAAGTCCTTGATAAACCGTCTATAGAAACCGGCATGGCCAAGGAAGGCTCGGATATCTCTGACGCATCGGGGAGGAGGCAGATTGGAAATGACCTCAATCTTTGCTTTGTCAACCTCTATGCCATTTTGCGAGATGATATGTCCTAAGACAATACCTTCGCGCACCATGAAGTGGCATTTCTCCCAGTTCAAAATGAGATTCTTGTCCTTACATCGGGTAAGGACAGCGTCAAGATGCAGCAAACACTCGTTGAAGGAATCGCCGAAGATGGAGAAGTCATCCATGAAAATCTCCAGAAATTTTTCCACCATGTCTGAGAAAATTCCCATCATACACCGCTGGAAGGTAGCGGGCGCATTGCATAACCCAAAGGGCATGCGACGATATGCAAACGTGCCGAAAGGATAAGTGAATGTGGTCTTGTCCTGGTCTTTTTCGGCGATGGGAATTTGATTATAGCCGGAGTAGCCATCAAGAAAGCAGTAGTACTCGTGTCCGGCCAATCGTTCAAGCATCTGGTCAATGAAAGGTAGCGGAAAGTGGTCTTTCCGCGTTGCGGCGTTGAGTTTTCTGTAATCGATGCATACTCGCCACCCAGTTTGGGTGAGAGTAGGGATTAACTCGTTCGCCTCATTAGTGATGACCGTGATGCCCGACTTCTTGGGGACAACATGAATGGGGCTAACCCACTGGCTATCAGAGATAGGGTAAATGATACCACTATCTAGACATTTTACGATCTCCTTCTTCACAGCCTCTTTCATGACTGGATTGAGACGTCTTTGTGGATCCCGGGCTGGTTTGGCATCATCCATCAGATGAATGTGATGCTCAACGATCAGGGGACTAATCCCCTTGATGTCCGCCATGGACCAGCCAAAAGCTTGCCTGTTGCTGTGCAAGACCGCGAGAAGGGCTTTCTCTTGCTCGGGAGCTAGAGAAGCCGAGATGATGACAGGGAGGGTCTCGTTCTCACCTAAGTAAGCATACTTAAGGTGAGACGGCAACGGCTTGAGTTCGAGCGTCGGAGGTGAAATGATGGAAGGCAAGACTGGTGCAAAGGTCTCGAACTCAAAGGACTCCAGCAAAGGTTCAAAACGAGTGTAGGCAACCGAGTTGGATGGTTCAGGTAACTCATCCGGAAAGTCGAAGGATTCAAACTCGGGTTGTGCGCAGCTAAGATCGTTCGAGAACGTGAAACACTCGTAGTCGTTGTCGGGCGCAGAAACAGCAGCAGATTCGAAGAGAAACGCACTAGTGGCGTCAAGATTATCGTGATCAAACAGAAACTCCCCGAATTCACACTCTTCTGGAGTGATCTCCTGGATCGAGCAGACGTCCAGTATATGAGCATTAGGTTCGGCGGGCTGATTCCCCAACCTAAAAATGTTGAGTTCAATCGTCATGTTTCCAAAAGAGAGGTTCATTGAACCATTGCGACAATTGATCACAGCATTTGAGGTTGCAAGGAATGGGCGACCGTGTATCACCGGAATTTGGTTCCGGGGGTTAGCTATAGGCTGTGTGTCTAATACAATGAAGTCAACGGGGAATATGAAGTCCCCGACTTTGATTAACACATCCTCTAGCTCACCCCTAGGATGGGTGATCGATCGGTCGGCCATTTGGAGAGTACAGTGCGTGGGTTTCTGCTCTCCTACGCCTAATTGCTCGTATACTGAGTACGGAAGCAGGTTAACACTGGCACCAAGATCTAATAGTGCACGGTTGATGTTCTTATCCCCAATGGTAATAGAAATCGTAGGACAGCCAGGGTCCTTTCGTTTTTGTGGTAAAGATTGGGTAAGGGCATCACGCACAGCACTAGACAAGAAAACTTTCTTGGGTACCTGAGACTTCCTCTTTTTCGTGCACAAGTCCTTTAAGATTTTCGCGTAGGACGGGACTTGTTGGACAGCATCTAAAAGAGGAATGTTAATGTTAACCTGCTTAAATAACTCCAGAATCTTCTCCATTTGAGGATTTTGTTTGTTAGACCTCAACCGGTTTGGAAATGGAACATTTTGAAAATTGGTTGAGTCTAATGCTGGAGGAGGAGATTGTGGGGTTGGAACGGATCCCAGAATAGGTGTCTTCGTGGAGTGAGAAGTGGGTCTGTTCAGAGCAGAAGAAGACGGAGGGGAGCCTTGTGAAGAACGGAGAATAGGCTCAGAAGACGAAGAAGAAGAAGAAGAAGAAGAAGAAGAAGAAGAAGAAGCGGCCGGGGTGTCATGTTGATCTGTTTGCCAATGTTGTTTTGCAGCATCCTCCCTGATCTCAGTGTGGTCACAGCACTCACATTATGGTTTTGTTGTTCAAGAGCAACATGTGCATTATGTGGGTGACCGGGATTTGGAAGTGGCTGGGACGGGAGCTTCCCCTTTTCTCGCTCGCTTAAGGCCGCGTTTAGCTGTGCAATCTGGGCCTCGATGGTCTTGATGCTTTGCCCGTGTGCGGCAGTGTGTTGCACTAAAGATTGAATGGAAGACTGGATGTTGGCGGTGGATTGAGTCGATTGTTTAACAAACGCCTCCAAACTTCGTTCGAGCGAGGAAACCTTATCGATGTTTGACGGAACAAAGTTGTTTGGTGGAAAAGAATTGTTGGGTGCAAAGTTGTTCGTCTGATTTTGGAAAGGTTGGGGTTGGAAGGGCTGCTGATATTGATGTTGAGTTTGTTGTTGCGCTTGTTGTTGCGGCGGAGGGGCCCTTTGGAAATTGTTGCCTTGGAATTGATTCTGATTCTGATTCCAGGCGAAATTGGGATGGTTCCTCCAACCGGGATTGTAGGTGGAAGAGTATGGATCATTCCTCGGTCTTTGCTAGAATGCAGCATTAACCTGATCCTGTCCTTGCGAGGGTGGATTGTAAGGACACTCTTCGGTCAAGTGAGAAGGATCGGAACAACAAGCGCAGATGGTACGAAGGGGGAGAACAGGGGTGGGGGCAGGAGCAGAGAATTTGCTTTCTATCGCTTCAAGCTTTCTTGTTATTGCAGCCATTTCAGCTTTCATCGCAATAGAGACATCAAGTTGGTGGATTCCTACCCTAGACTGACCGGTAGAAGTGGAGGTAGAAGAAGAAGAAGTCGGTCTGGTGCTCTCCCACTGTAGCGTTTGCTCCGCAAGGTCGTCAAAGAACTGCCACGCTTCCTCGTCAGATTTCGATAGGAAGTGGCCCTGACAGATGGTTTCCAACAACTGCTTCGTTGCTGGGTTCAGTCCCTCGTATAAGGTTTGGCAGAGTTGCCATTTCTCTATACCGTGGTGAGGACACTGAACAAGAAGGTCTTTGTACCGGTTAAAGCACTTCCAGAAGGGTTCAGAAGGAAGCTGGGAGAATTGGTTGATTTCATTTCGAATCCTTGCGGTCTTATGATTCGGATAGAATTTTTTTAGAAACGCTTTAACAAACTCGTCCCAGCTGGTGATTGAGTGGGAAGCGGTGCTATACAGCCATTTTTCAGCGAGATCGCATAAAGTGAACGGAATGACCCGTAGACGTATAGCATCGTCCGACAGCTGGGTGGTTTTCATCACGGCACAGACGTTTTGAAATTTATTGATGAAGATATAGGCATCTTCAGATTCAAGCCCATGAAAACGTGGAAGCATGTTGATGAAATGGGGCTTAATTTCAAAGTTGTCCCCATTGGCCGGAGGAAGAGAAAGGCAGGTGGGAAGTGCAGAACGGGTGGGATAGAAACGATCCTAGAGCGCGATTCGCTGCGGCGCTACAACAGGCGGAGGTGGTGGGAGATTGGTCTCCGTAGGAGGTGGAGCCAATCCAGCGGTGGTCAAAGAGATGTTCGGATTAAATCCCGACATCGCGGAAGAAGAGGTTGGTGAAGGTGAAGGTGAAGGTGAAGATGTACGAACAGAATTCCGGTCAACGTCGGAGTTGGCCGGCAAAGGAAGAGGTGAAAGAGGAGTGGACGGAGTATCGACTTCGGAGTCGATCGCGTAGTCGGTAGCGACTAACGTAACGCGGACTAGACGGGCGCTAGTGTCCCGAGTCCAAGCGGACATACACTAAACGAGTTTAGTATAGTCAAAGCGGAGAAGGTGAGAGTAAGAAAACGTCAATGGAGAAAGGCGATGGGTGGTAGGTGAAAATGGATTTGGCGACAAAAGGGCAAGTTTTTGTAAAAGTTTTTGATTTTTTTTTCTTTTTTTTTAGAAAGAGATTTACAGAAATATGTACGGAAATACGGCTTAAGCAATCACAAACAAGATATGCACAATCACACCTAGATCTAGGGTAACCTAGGTCTACTAGACCTGCTCCTGAACTTGATTGTCGAAGTTAAGCAGTGCCGAGAAATGGGCTTAAAAATACACTGATCACGAGGCCAGGTAAGTGCAGAGATAAGGGGAGGTTGTCCAACGCTTTCGCGAAGTTCCTTAATTAAATAACCCTTTCTCTTTCGGCGGTTGCGCCTTTAACACTTTCCTAGACACCCCGTAAACAATATACCGTTAAGCGAGGTTCTAAACACGGTTTATCTTCTCCTAATGAGCGCGAAGTCCTTAGGGCTGAAGTCTAGTATTTTTTAATTTACAATGGACAATGCATATGCTTTAGTGATTTTTGGGGTCCTGGGAAGGGTGATGAAATCCCCACCCAATCTGGATTGGTTTCAAGCCCCTTAAGTCCGTATTAAAGAAATGCAAAACAGTAACAAATCAACTGCAAACAATTTTTATTTGCGGCGCAAAGAATCCTGCACAAGAACAGTTTATTGGAAGGGGGAGAAGAATTTGCGCAAAGAAGGCTGCAGAAAACACAATTTATTGGAGTCCAGAGGAGTGGAGAGAAGAGAGAGACTCACCAGAAAGATTTTGGAAGCCAGAGGCCACCAAGTGGCCACGGATCCGCGGCCTAAGCCCTCTATTGCCGCGGATCCGCGGCAGTAAGGGTGAGATGGGCCATCAATTTTGGTTCAGGTGCTGTTCTGGGTCTCCTCTTCTTGTCTGGATGTACTGAATTTTTACTTGCTCACTGTACCTGCTCCAGATCTTGACAGTAGACCGTATGCTTCGTTTTGTCCGTCGCGGTGTAGCCGCGAAATGTGGGTCTATCTTCCCACGTCTTTGGCACTGTACTTGAACTCCGTATTTTCAACGTCTTGGCCACTGAACTCGAACCTTGTATTTTCCTGCACACTTGCACAAAAGCTAATCAAAAATAACAAGATGATTTTTTTACAAAATGTATTTTTTTTGTTGTTTTTCGGTTGTTTTTATATTCACAAATTAACCCGAAATTACACAAGGAAATAAACTACCGTCTCCCCGGCAACGGCGCCATTTGATTGTTAGCGTATGTGCGTTTTCAAGTTTTAGTTTAATACCGCAATCAAGACGGTTTCGCTTGTAGCTAGCCGGTTGAGTACGGGTCGTCCGCAGGGAGATGGGAGTCTTTTTCTATGTGTTTTAACGAGTTAAGTCCGAGAGTTCAGATTTGTTTGTGATTATCTAAGTGTTAAGTTGATGTTTTAAAGAGAGCTTGTTAGGGTTAGGATTAGGTTAGTTTGAGTTAGGAGTCTCCACATCTTTCGTTGCCCCTCTTAATATCGGTGTTACGGTAATCGGCAACAATGGGGATTAGCACGACTAGGAAGGAACTTGCGAGTATAAGCTAGGCTTTCCAACGCATAAGTCCTTCCTTTTGGTGCTTGTCCGTCCGTTCTTGGCTCTTAGCCATAACCTCCGGTTAATTCAACCACAACCGGTCTCACTACGGAATCACCGCTATCATGTAGGATAGGATGCCGTAAGGAGCGGATTGTGGTTCAATTAACGGGAGTCGATTTAAGCTGTTGGGCAAGGAAAGAGTGAGAGAGATTTCCTTCTCTCAAACTTCCCTTATCCTACCCTTACAAGTATGAACTACTCACACATCATGATACGGAAAAATAAAACAAAACAAAAGAGGAAGATAGAAAGAAGGAGATTAGAAGAATACGACTAGCTATTTGCGACCTCACCTTGGCGAGGATCGAGCGTAAGCATCATTGTCGTATTAAGGATAAAGAAAAAGAGAGAAGAAAGAAACAACAAGAAAATAACAACAACTACTTAACGAATTAAAATTACAACAATTATAAAAAAGGCAAGACAAGCATGATAATAAAATGATCTTCTTTATTCATCACTCTTCACTCACAAGCTCACTACAAGTTTAATGGAGAAGAGATGAGAAGAGGAAGAAGAAAAACACTAAACCTAGGCAAAATGAAAATACAAGAATGGACCATTTCCTTCTCAAAGTTCTGGGCTATTTATAGGCTGGAGAATGGAAACCTAGGGCAACCACCAGAACAAAAACGAAAAGACAAAAATACCCCCAAAATCTCTGCACAAGCGGCGCCAAGATGGCCGCGGATTCCCGGCCTAGACCCCCCTTTGGCCGCGGATCCGTGGCCCTTTGGAGGAGTTGGGGCTTCTTCTTTTTTTGGGCTTTCCTGGTTTGATGTCCCCTTTATTCTGGTATAAGTATTTTCTGAATTTGGCTCCACGATTTTTCCAGAATTTCTGTTGAGTGAAAGGTGGACTTTTTGTCAAGATTTGGCATGATTGCCTCGAGCTCCGCGTAGATTTCTTGGATCTTGTGCTGCCCTTGAGCCTTGTGCATGAAAGTGACAATCGATTTGCCATTTTGTCTTCCTAAACTGGTATCTGGCAACATACGGATGAAGAGCGGAGACCGTGTTTTATCTGTGGTTGGCAGGAACCCGGATTCTGTCGTGTTTTCCATGAATTTCACCGTTTTAGAACCGAGAACCTGTATCCTGCAATTGACTAGCAAACACGGCTCAAGAGTATCTACCGATATGCAATGTGATAAAAATTGGGCGGTATGAAAATGCAAAAATCTGATATGAACATGCGCCACGTGTCACTCACTGGCACGCCAACAGACTAGCGCAGAGCGCACATAAATTAAAAGCGTAATGCACTAATGAACCAGCGCTTAGCGCTAAGCGCGACACGTGTCCTCTTCGTGTGCGCTACTCGACAGAAGTGCAATGCGCTCTTTAATTGGTGCAAAGCGCCTGACGCGCCACGTGGTGCACTGTCAGAACATAATTTGTTCTAATCAAGACAAAAATGTCAGAGCCCAATGCCTAGCATTATTGAAAGGGCTGAGCCCAAATAAAGGCTTAATAGCCAGAGCAACTAAAAATGTTAAACTTTTTTTAATTGGACTTAGCCCAATTCTGGCCATAAGTCATCAACTTATATTGAACTGAGCACATCTGCTCATAAATACTCAACAGATCTTAGTCCGAAACTGGGCTACAGATCTTTCAAACAATTCACACTGGTTCGAGGGTACATCTCGTTACTCCTCTGATATCTGTCGTTGTAATCCTTCAACGTTGTCAGAGAGGTGACGGGTCCCGACAACCACACATTACTACAGACTGTGGGGTCCTTAAACTCATGGACTATGATGTCCTTAACCTCGACCGTGATGTCTTTAAACTAACATCGGACTGTGAGGTCCTTAAACTCACGGACTATGATGTCCTTAACCTCGACCGTGATGTCTTTAAACTAATATCTGACTGTGAGGTTCTTACACTCACGGACTATGATGTCCTTAACCTCGAACGTGACGTCTTAAAACTAACATCGGACTGTGAGGTCCTTAAACTCACAGACTATGATGTCCTTAACCTCGACCATGACGTCTTAAAACTAACATCGGACTGTGGAGTCCTTAAATCCACGGACTATGATGTCCTTAACCTCGACCGCGATGTCTTTAAACTAACAATGGACCGTAATGTCCTTAAACTAACAATCGACCGCAATGTCACTAAACTAAACAATAGAGCCCAATTGCTCTCTTGTCGGATCTAAATGGTCCCATTAAGTTGATCTTAGTCTAAATTTAGACTAACGTATCCTTAACAAACGTTTAAGTTGATCTTAGTCTCAGATGAGGCTAACGTATCCTTAAGCCCAACCCCCAAACCCAAATCTAAGAAAGGTACGGATTTGGACTAGTCCACGCCCTACGGTCGACGACATAACTTAGACTCCGTATATAATCCACGGGCAACCATAAACAAAACAAACACCCACGACACGAAGTGACCATCTGGAGAAAGAGAAAGTTGTTATCGCGATGCGGTAGCGTAATTAACTGCAGGGGCTTGCGTCTGCAGGGAAGAGCGTCCCCACAATCAAAAACCCCTCAGATGAGGGGGAATCTGACGAAGTCTGCTATATCGGCCGCATCCGTTTAAACCTTCGATACACGGTGCCATAAATCAACTTGGCATTTTCGGAGAGGTGGACGGACAGCACCAATTAGCATCAACCCCGAATTTCAGGTGAGACGTACATCGCGTCTCCGCCGTGTCTTTCGGAGGGGAACAATTCCCGCATGAGGCTTTAAAGTTGGCGATGTGCTGATTCGCATTTCTCGTCCCATCGAATCTTCCGAATTTAGGGATGACATAGCCGCTAGGAAACTCTACCATATCATACTGAGCGGGATATGATCTCTTACTACTGCTGATATCTTTTTGCGCTTCGGATTCAACTACTAAGGTTTTGACTTTGTTGGCAACCAAATCCATGATTTGATCTTGAGTTAGCGGGCTCTGTCATCGGTAGCCAAGACATTTGCCGAGATAGAATGCGACTGGCTTTCGTGCAGTCCACCTACCTTTGGATTTGGGGGAATAGGCATCAGCTTCCTCGGGACACTGTTTCCCGGTTCATGAGTAGAGCCCTAGGCTTGATTGGGCGGCTGAGAGGCAAGTTGGGTCATAAGCTGTAAGACGACGTTTGTCAAGTTGTCAATTTTTGAGTAGAGCCTAGCATCTCCCTGTCTTTGTTTCTGAGCTGCTTTTGGAGCTCCTGAAGAAGTTGCTGCTCTGCGGTCTTAGGATGGAAAGTTGGCTCATCTTCACTTTCCGAGCCCGACTCCTCATGAACTGAGGGCTCTCTCTGCTTATCAGCCTCACTGGGAGGATTTTCATTACTTTCCGCAGGATGCTGGTCTTGGGAAGAGACAGCCACATTCACACCAGATCGGATTTGAGATGAAGTGGCCCGATCCTTGCTCTTACTGCGTGTGCCCACCATGTAGACAGTGTAGACCACATATCCAGCCGTCCTTTTATCTTTGGCGGGATAACCCTGTTCTTGGAACCTAATGAAGTTCAGCCTAGCATGAGCCCTAGCCCTTTTGTTGGCTCTGTATCTGAGCCTTTTCTATCTTAGCTTCTCAATTTTAAGGGCTTGGCGGGCATTTGTCATCTGGGAAGCCATCGTGAGTCGATTAACAGGGAGCTTAGAGAAGATACCCGATTAAGCAGTTGTCAGGGGCGCCGCTGGCGCTTGCCCGAGATGCCTTGTTGCTATGTTGGTGTTGATGGCCTTGCCCCCAGCTGGAGCAAAAGAAAGTCGTTCAAACACCGACTTGCGTTTGGGTAGTGGTGTTAGTTGTATGTATGCCTTAGAGGCCATTATTGTACATGAGATGTATATTATAGAGGATGCTGGGACATATATAGGGAGGACTTTCTTGCTCGACATGATAGTACGCTATCTGGTTGCTCTTTATCTTAACATGTACACTTATTGTCTCTCTGTTACATGTTGATAAAGCCCTTAGGATATGTACTTGACTACCAGGATTATGATGCAGATCATACTAGTGGGGCCTAGGCAGTCCATGAGTTCATCCTTCAATTGTTCCTAGTCGTAGGAGTATTGAGACGGGGCATCGATATTCCATAGTAGACTAGCGTATACGCTTCTCGACCCATATGATGGGCGATGGATAATCCCATATCCATTGGTGTTTGACATCAGAGATCGTATACGAGTGCTCAGTAGAGACTGGGTACACTAAACGGACTCGCCGAGAACTCCTAGATGGTATTATACCTCACGTCAGATAGCAGTTCTCAGGTGACACTTGTACAGGTTAGTTTGTCGACCCAAGATCGTCATAGAGTCTTGTGTGTCTCCCACTGTGCTTTGATTTCCACCCTACCACGGCTCTACTGAGTCGTGCAAACAAGTGGTTTTTGGGTACAGTCCCGAGTCACATGACGGCAATGAGCGATAGGAAGGGATTCGTCTCTCCCGGTATTTGGGGTTGATGTTGCGCTATGTTCGATTGGCCATAACTGGAAATCCCTGGCCAGGGTAAATGAGATTTACTGGTAAGTATTATCAGTAGTTTCTCGACCTGTTATGGACCTTGCATCGGCATGACTTATCAAGCTATTGGGGTCTAACGTTTACCACACATAGGCGAGATATGCGACATATCAGACGAAGAGACCGGACTGTACGGTAGTGTTACTGATTGGATTTGCAGGAGCATGAGCAGGCTTGCTTGTTGATTTTCTGATCGCTCAATACCCGGGTGGCCGTTACGTTTAGCTGACCGCTTGCGATTTGTGGGTGTTTGATATGATCATCACCTACTGTCGGCGTATTGACGAGTCTTTAGAGTGCTACACAGTGGTTTCCTGGTTCATGCGAAATGAAGTAGGAGCACATATGTGATATGTGCGGGACCGAGATTAACACGCATATGTGATACCGTATTCTATTCTCGCGATTTGTGTCATCGGTCGGTTATATGTGATATAGCCGGGTTATCGAATCAAGTGTTGATTCGATAAGTTGATACATATAATATTAGTCGGTTATATGTGATATAGCCGGATTATTAAATCAAGTGTTGATTTAATAATCTAATGTATAATTATATATTTGATATATTAATTTAAATTAACTAGTATTAGCTCACTTAAGCATATCTTTTTCTCACTTATCTGTGCTTTAGTATATATGTGATATATATTAGTGTACATTATTTTGTGTCATGTTAGATGATACATGCAACAAGGGTGTATGAGACTCACACCATGCTTATCATAATGGTGGGTTATTATTTATTTTAAGTAATTCAAAATTCGTTGGAAATTGTCATGCTTAGAAGCTTGGAGAAGCTTAAAGCATTTTTGAGTTAGTCCACCAATTTTGTCTCACTTAAGATAGTTATTAACACAACCATTATCTCAAAACCATGGTTTAGTCTCTACAAGGGTTAATATGAGATATTATCTCACTATGGTTGCTATTCTCACATCATTGATTCATTCACTCCATTCTCCACTTCATCTTCTTCTTCGTCTCCAAAGAGCTCTCTAGGTTTTGAGGAGATGAAGAAAACATGTGAGAAAACTAAATCTAAAGTGAGCCCAATTCCTACTTTATCAACCTCTACTAGATTAGCCGTTTAGTTTGGGTTGTTTCTTCACAAAGCTCACCACTTAGTGAAGAGGTAGCATGAGCTTGAGTCTCCTCGACGTAGATCATCTTCGGCCTCGAAGACGTTGAGCAAGCTTGTTCATTTCTTCAAGTGAACCCATAATAGAGTTCGGAAGATCACTACATAGAGCGAAGGGACTACTACACGGAGCTTTAGAAGTGAAGGATCGGTCTACAAAGGTTGTATTCCTTATTTACTTAGTTGTAATGTTTGATTACATGTTAGTATTGTCTAGTTACTCTAGTTAGATCCTAGTTAAGGATTCGTTAGCACTCTAGAATTTTTGAAATTGGCATGCTTGATGCTGTGAAAACTCAGTAAGGTGCTAATGAATCCCAACAGTGGTATCAGAGCTGGGCTAGAGTATTAGACGATATTTGTTAGATTACGAAACCGAAACTACTCCGAAACATGCAACATCAAACCCTAGTTTCTGTCGATTTTTAAATGACCTCTAAAAATTATTTAAACAACTGCAGAATATTGTACGTGATATAACATGAACACAGTAGAAAATTGAACCCCTTTCCTCAGATTTTGGCCGGCCATAGAGCAAGAAAAACCAGTGTGCTCGGTTTTGCTAGGGTGTTCAGGGTTCAAGTTTTTAGTGTGTTCCGGTCTCTGGGTTTTGGTTTTTCAGGTGTTGCTTGTTTTTTCAAAGATTGCATGTGATGTGGTCTTACTGTATAGGCAATTCGGAGTGTTTTGTATTCGTGGTTTAACATAGTTTCGGGTTTTCACATGTTATCTAGGCGAAGTTAAAAAGTTCGAACGAATGTCAAAAACGCATTTTTCCAAATTTAAGGTATTCGAAAAATCATGCAAGTAATTCTGTGGACCCTCTAGAAGAATGAAACCCTAACTCGACATAATGACCATAGAACTGCCTTTGAATCTTAGGGTTTGTGGCAGTTCCGCGGTGCCATTAATGAGGCTTGGGTCTGCCCTTCTACGGTTGGTCCATAGGTGTTGTGGCATGTTCTGGGTATTTTTGAACTGTGCTCAAGTGTTGAGCTCTTGGGGAATTGTGGGACTTTGATTAATCGATCGAAATGTTTAACTTCGTTCGGATATTTGTGATGGGATACAATACTTGGAATCCACAAAATTTGAATTTTATAAATCTAGCAATTTAGTCTCATTTGATCGGTTGCCACGGGGTTTTGATGTGATCAAAAATCGGTTGCAATCACGTAGCGTACATAGATACTCGCCGGGTAACCTTACTAGATTGCCACGCCCCATAGCCCCGACCAAGTGACTGTAGGAGAACCCCATTGCCAAAAGCATCCGTCCAGGTGCTCGCGGCCGCGGTGTTCCTCCTAAGTGCACTTCGTCGACGGTATCAGGGGTACGGCCGTCTACTAAAGTTTCCGACGAGCATTCGATCAGGATGTCGGGAATCTTATTAAATTACCCGACTTGATATTGAAAAGTGTTTTCGATATCGAGACTAAAATGCGAGGTTTATAATTGTTAGGCATGCGATATCTAAGGAATTCATATTGTTAGGCATAAAATCCGGAATATGAGATATTTCGGGTTTATGATGTCTAAGGTGGTTGTGGATTCCAACTGTTGTAGTTTTTATTTTTTTTTCTGCGACCTTAAGTGTAATATGTGGTGTATCGCCGGTTTAGCTGCTATACGTCAACGACAATTAGGATACGCATACTTTCTTACGTTGATGACATGTGATGTTATGTATTGCTATGATATATTATATTGGATCGTCGTGTTTGAATAGCCGGGTTTTTTTATGTGAGATGAGAGTTTTTCATTTTCATTCATGTAAAAACTTGTATGTAATATTCTTTTATTGGGGCACTTCCGGGTTGAGGAAGATGTCACCATTGATGTATATTATTTACTTTTCCGCATTAGGATAGACCCAAGGAAGGGAGCACAAGTAATCGGGTTCTAGAGTCCAGTGGGAGGCCATCTCGAGGAGTCGAGTCTGGGTCTCCTAACTCTAGAATTGGTAGGGTTGCTTGCCACTCTCGTAGGGGTTTTGGGATGTGGGATTGGCTATTCATCACGACCGTGGAATCCGTGTTTTATATAGGCTTAAATTAAAACCCGGAAATCCTAGTATATCCAATATTTCATATGTTGTCTTCTGCTGCTGATATTCTATGATGTGATCACTTTATATTCTGAGATAAATACTATATATAATATATATGATATATTATAGACGTTGCCTGTGTTTTTCACCCGCGCTAGCCCTACCCCGCCCTGCCGTTAGTTACCTAACCTAACGGTGCATAACAGGACTTCGTGGCGAAGGCGGATGTCATAAGCTTACGTTGTATTTATCTGTGATGCTTAGGTATTTTAAATGATGGGACATTCATTAATGAGATTAATGAAAGAAAATAAACCTAAAGATGTTGTAGAGTCGAATTTGAAACCCACTCGGCTTTTTACGAAAAAGCAAAGTTTCAAAAAGCGGAGCTTAAACCACTCCTTTTAAAACTATTTGATTCTGCAACGAGATCAAGTTCAAAGCGTTAAAGGTTTTCACAAAAACCATCCGCAACCCTTCATCATTTTAGGAAGTATAATACTTAGTATTCGTGCTGTGTTTGTTGACTATAGTTAAGGCACAGTGTACGGTAGCTAAGTGATGTCTTCCTACACAGCATATGATGCGATTAATTAGGACATTCATGTGACTTTGTTGACCATAGTTAAGGGTCATGTGAATGGGTCTAATTAATCAAGAAATGACGAGTTGAACTTTACTAGTGCTTATGATTTGTTGACCATAGCCAAGGTCATAAGTGCTAGGGGTAAAAACCATTATCGGGAGTTTCAAGTGTTGAAATTTACAATGAGATTGCATACCTTCTATGAGATAGTTGGATCCTAATACACACTGCGAGTAATTGTTACTCCTGTGAGAGTTTTGCACTTTACAATTAGCTGATCAAGTAGGTGTCTAGAAAGGTGTCAACGGGGTTACGCCCCTGAGAAAATGAAGTTTATTTTAATTTGGTCCTTGCGAAAGCACGGGAAACCTCCCTCAAAGTACCCGGCACTGGCCTGGCTGAAAGATTGGCGAACTTGTAGGGTATAATTAATCCCGGTTAGTCTTTTCTTTTAAGCTTTGAAGGAAGATTTGATAAAAAAAGTGGGAGCCATCCTGATTAGATAAAATATATAACCAATCTAATCTTGCAAGAGCGCACGCAGAGTGTTTTCTTCTCTCTCTCTCTCTAGGTAGCGACCATGTCACGCCTTAATCAAGATAATAATATGGATGAATTGACCAAACCCGCTTGTTATACTAAGCTGGGGAACGTTGGTCCCGCTCAAACTTATAATTGTTATAAGACCGAGCAGGTAATAGGGGAATACCAGGACTCCCATGCCGCCCAAACGAAGAAAGTGCATGATTGATGCATCTTCTTCGGGTGTGTTCGTTACAGAAAACTGTTTCTCAGTATCCTCTACGTCCTGGGCATTTGATACCGGATCAAGATCCCGCATTTGTAATCTGTTACATGGGCTACAGAAAGATGGAGAACTGGAAATGGGTGATATGTCTCTAAGTATAGAGAACGGTGCAATTGTTGCAACCAAGGTGTTGGCAGTTATCACCTTGTATTAGCAAATGGTAATACATTGATTCTGAACGAATGTTATTAGATATTGAACCTGATATGCAACATTATATCAGTCTCTTTATTTACTAAAGAAGGATATAATTTTGTATTGTTGGATAATGTTTTAAACATTTCCTATATCAAGAGTTGATCATTTCAGGCACGTTATCTAATAGCATATACTAACTAAATCAAACCACGGTTCTTAACGTATAGAACACACATAAGAGGAAGAGTTCAGAAATGAATGAATCCTTCTTATGGCATTGTAGACTAGGTCATATCAATGCGACCCGACTAGCTAAGTTACATTAAGATGCATATTTAAATCAGTTTGAATTTACATCTTGTGAAACTTGCCAGTCATGTCACAAAGATAAGATGACCATAACTCCGTTTACTTGAAACAGAGAAAGAGTTAGTGAACTCTTGGGACTGATACATGATTTATGTGGTCCCCTGTCTACACATGCCAGGACTGGTTCTTTATACTTCATTATATTCACTGATGATCTATCAGGATTCGGACTTGTGTTCCTGTTGAAACACAAGCCTGAAGCTTTTGAGAAAATTCAATGAATATAAATCCGAAGTAGAGAACCAAAACGGGTATAAGTATTATGTCTTTTGATGGGATCATGGAGGAGAATACTTGTGCATGGAATTCTTGGACTATTCTAAAGGAGAATGAGATTCTCTCTCAGCATTACTACTCCGTATACACCACAGCACAATGGTGTATCGGGACGGACCAATCGCACCCTATTAGATATGGTGCACTCTATGATGAATACTACTGAGTTGCCTGTTTCCTTTTGGGGTTATGCGCTTGTAGAAGCAGCATACCTATTGAATTGGGTTCCAATCAAATCGGTGCCTACCACTCCATATGAGATATGGTATGGGAAGAGCCCATCTCTTAAGCAAGTTAAGATTTGGGTTGTCCGGCCTAGGTCTAAAAGAAAAATACAGACAATCTCGAGGCAAGGTCAGTTCTGTGAAGGTTTGTTGGATATCTCAAGCATTCGCAAGGGAATATCTTCTACCACACCGAGAAACAAAAGGTGTTTTATTTCTCGGCATGCCACCTTTTTAGGAAAAGGAATTATTTTAAGGAAAAGGAATTATTTTAGTGAACTCTTGGGACTGATACATGATTTATATGGTCCCCTGTCTACACATGCCAGGACTGGTTCTTTATACTTCATTATATTCACTGATGATCTATCAGGATTCGGACATGTGTTCCTGTTAAAACACAAGCCTGAAGCTTTTGAGAAAATTCAATGAATATAAATCCGAAGTAGAGAACCAAAACGGGTATAAGTATTATGTCTTTTGATGGGATCATGGAGGAGAATACTTGTGCATGGAATTCTTGGACTATTCTAAAGGAGAATGAGATTCTCTCTCAGCATTACTCCTCCGTATACACCACAGCACAACGGTGTATCGGGACGGACCAATCGCACCCTATTAGATATGGTGCACTCTATGATGAATACTACTGAGTTGCCTGTTTCCTTTTGGGGTTATGCGCTTGTAGAAGCAGCATACCTATTGAATTGGGTTCCAATCAAATCGGTGCCTACCACTCCATATGAGATATGGTATGGGAAGAGCCCATCTCTTAAGCAAGTTAAGATTTGGGTTGTTCGGCCTAGGTCTAAAAGCAAAATACAGACAATCTCGAGGCAAGGTCAGTTCTGTGAAGGTTTGTTGGATATCTCAAGCATTCGCAAGGGAATATCTTCTACCACACCGAGAAACAAAAGGTGTTTTATTTCTCGGCATGACACCTTTTTAGGAAAAGGAATTATTTTAAGGAAGAAATTTGTGGTCATGAGGTAGAACTGGAATTAGTTCCAGCTATACAAACTACAGCTAATGATTTGGAAGAACCAGAGGATTCAATAGTTCCCAACGAACCTCAGCCTCTCCGCCGATCTGGTAGGGTTCCTCATCCGCTGAGAGATACTTAGGTTTCTCGATGACAGTAGGAGCGAGGATTGCATCATGAGAGATGATGACCCAACTAATATCGAGCAGGCCATCAAGAGTGGGGACTCTGTTAGAATGGTTGGATGCTAAGCTGTATGAGATGGAATCCATGTACACCAACGAAGTATGGACTTTGGTTGCTATATCTGAAGGGTTAAAACCCCATCAGAAGCAAGTATATCTTGAGAAGATTAGTTGGTGTAGATGGAAAAGTTGAGACTTTCAAAGCTAGACTTGTTGCAAAAGGTTTTCGTCATTAACCAGGCGTGAATAATGGTGAATCCTTTTCTCCAGTGCCTATGCTTAAGTCCATCCGGATCCTACTTGCCATTGCTACATACCATGACTACGATATCTGGTGGTTGGGTGTCATGACTGCTTTTCTAAATACTGATTTAGAAGAGAGCGTATATAAGTACACGGCCAGAGGAATTCGTAGACAGTGGGAGCAGCAGAAACTTGTGCAAGTTGCTTTACAGGATAAAGCAGGCATCGCGGAGTTGGAACATCTGTTTTGATGTAGTAGTCAAAGCGTTTGACTTCATCAAAATGGTAGATGAACCTTGTATATACAAAGGTAGTAGAGAGAAGGTGGTCTTCCTCGTATTGTACGTGGACAACATACTCTTTATAGGAAAGGAGTTTCCTATGCTACACTCAGTCAATCTCCTCTTATCACATTGATTCTCCATGTAGGATCTAGGTGATACCTCCTAAATCCTGGTTTTTAGATCTATGAGATAGATCTAAGTGGATGTTAGGATTCTCACTATATGTAGTGAGATGGTATCAGATAATCCTGGGAAGAATCACTGGACAGCTTTGAAGAACCTTCTTGAGTACTTAAGAAGCACAAAAGAAATGTTCTTGGAGTTTGGTAACGATGAAATCCAGTGGGATTCCTTTACCGACTCGAGCTTCCAGAGTGATAAGGTTGTCTGTTAGGCAGTCACATGCTTTGTCTTTACCCCAGAAGTAGGTCGGTATGTTGGAAGAGTTCCAAGCTAGATACCGGGGAAAACTAAACGATAAAGGCTGGATACATCGCTACCAACGTTGCTACCAAAGAGGCAGTCTGGGTGTATATATGTTCATGAGATGAACTAGGTTCCTACCATTGTGAAACAATGGAGATGTGGCTTTGGCCTAGGAACCCTCTTCCCATCAGTGATCCAGACAAATTCTAAGGCAGTATCACCTGATCATGGAGATGGTTGATCTCCAGGGGATCGAGGTCAGGAGAGTTGACGCGTAGGATAACACGGCGGATCCACTCACAAAGGCCTTTCCTGCGAGAGACTTTTATAGGACATTCGGTATGACATACTACAACAACTGGCCTTAGTGCAAGTGGGAGATTGCTAGTTGTATGTATGCCCTAGAGGCCATTATTGTACATGAGATGTATATTATAGTGGATGCTGGGACATATATAGGGAGGACTTTCTTGCTCGACATGATAGTACGCTATCTGGTTACTCTTTATCTTAATATGTACACTTACTGTCTTTCTGTTACATGTTGATAAAGCCCTTAGGATATGTACTTGACTACCAAGATTATGATGCAGATCATACTAGTGGGGCCTGGTCAGTCCATGAGTTCATCCTTCAATTGTTCCTAGTCGTGGGAGTATCGAGACGGGGCATCGATATTCCAGAGTAGACTAGTGTATACGCTTCTCGACCCATATGATGGGCGATGGATGTGATCCCATATCCATTGGTTTTTAAATCAGAGATTGTATACGGGTGCTCAGTGGGGACTGGGTACACTGAACGGACTCGCCGAGAACTCCTAGATGGTATTATACCCCACGTCAGATAGCGGTTCTCAGGTGACACTTGTACAGGTTAGTCTGTCGATCCGAGATCGTCATAGAGTCTTGTGTGTCTCCCACTGTGCTTTGATTTCCACCCTACCACGGCTCTACTAAGTCGTGCAAACAGGTGGTTTTTGGGTACAGTCCTGAGTCACATGGAGACAATAAGCGATAGGATGGGATTCGTCTCTCCCGCTATTGGGGGTTGATGTTGCGCTATATTCGATTGGCCATAACTGGAAATCCCTGGCCAGGGTAGATGAGATTTACTGGTAAATGTTATCAGTAGTTTCTCAACCCGTTATAGATCTTGCATCGGCATGACTTATCAAGCTATTGGGGTCTGACATTTTCCACCCCTTGGCGAGATATGCGACATATCAGACGAAGAGACCGGACTGTACGGTAGTGTTACTCATTGGATTCGCAGGAGTATGAGTAGATTTGCTTGTTGATCTTCTGATCGCTCAATACCCGGGTGGCCGTTACGTTTAGCTGACCGCTTGCGGCTTGTGGGTGTTTGATATGATCATCACCTACTGCCGGCGTATTGAGTAGTCTTTAGAGGCCTACACAGAGGTTTCCTGGTTCATGCGAAACGAAGTAGGAGCACATATGTGATATGTGTGGGACCGAGATTAACACGCGTATGTGATACCGTATATGTGATATAGCCGGATTATTAAATTAAGTGTTGTTTCGATAAGTTGATACATATAATATTAGTCGGTTATATGTGATATAGCCGGATTATTAAATCAAGTGTTGATTTAATAATCTAATGTATAATTATATATTTGATATATTAATTTACATTAACTAGTATTAGCTCATTTAAGCATATCTTTTTCTCACTTATGTGTGCGTTAGTATATATGTGATATATTCTCACGATTTGTGTGATCGGTCGGTTATATGTGATATAGCCGGGTTATCGAATCAAGTGTTGATTCAATAAGTTGATATATATAATATTAGTCGGTTATATGTGATATAGCCGGATTATTAAATCAAGTGTTGATTTAATAATCTAATGTAATTATATATTTGATATATTAATTTAAATTAACTAGTATTAGCTCACTTAAGCATATCTTTTTCTCACTTATCTGTGCTTTAGTATATATGTGATATATATTAGTGTACATTATTTTGTGTCATGTTAGATGATACATGCAAAAAGGGTGTATGAGACTCACACCATGCTTATCATAATGGTGGGTTATTATTTATTTTAAGTAATTCAAAACTCGTTGGAAATTGTCATGCTTAGAAGCTTGGAGAAGCTTAAAGCATTTTTGAGTTAGTCCACTAATTTTGTCTCACTTAAGATATTTATTAACACAACCATTATCTTAAACCATGGTTTAGTCTCTACAGGGGTTAATATGAGATATTATCTCGCTATGGTTGCTATTCTCACATCATTGATTCATTCACTCCATTCTCCACTCTATCTTCTTCTTCATCTCCAAAGAGCTCTCCAGGTTTTGAGGAGATAAAGAAAACATGTGAGAAAAATAAATCTAAAATGAGCCTAATTCTTACTTCATCAACCTCTACTAGATTAGCCGTTTAGTTTGGGTTGTTTCTTCACAAAGCTCACCACTTAGTGAAGAGGTAGTATGGGCTTGAGTCTCCTCGACGTAGATCATTTTCGGCCATGAAGACTTTGAGCGAGCTTGTTCATTTCTTCAAGTGAACCTATACTAAAATTTGGGAGATCACTACATGGAGCGAAGGGACTATTACACGGAGCTTTTGAAGTGAAGGACCGGTCTACAAAGATTGTATTCCTCATTCATTTAGTTGTAATGTTTGATTACATGTTAGTATTTTCTAGTTAGTCTATTTAGATCCTAATTAAGGGTTCGTTAGCACTCTAGAATTTTTGAAATTGGCATGCTTGATGCTGTGAAAACTCAGTAGGGTGCTAAGGAATCCCAACAAGTGGTTCCTTCGAGATCACCACATTTGGCCTCCTGCCTTTTGAGGTCGGTTTATCCATCACCGGAGCTTGAGGAGAAGAGATGGCGTTAGCTGGCATGAACAGAATAAAGCCGAATGGTAGTGGTGGCTCTTCCCACTGTCGCCCGAGACTGGCCGGGAGGACCGTCCTAACATCCATCTTCATCGTGTACGAGATGGGAGTTGTCCTGAGAGCTGAGATTGTCCTCGAAGACATTTTGTTGCGTCCGAAGATTGCAGTCGAAAGTCGTTAACCTAAAAATAGAAGCATGATTTCAGTACAGGCAATCGATATGTATATTGATTGAGTTCGCATGAACGTTTAACCCGAAATATGGGAGGAGAAATTGGGTCCCACCGGGCATGCCAGAATATGTAGGGTGTTTTTCGTCACCCCATTGAGATAGGAATACGCACGCGCTTGTCAGGCGTACTACAGATTCCCCCTGCCCAGGGTAGGTGGGGGTTTATTGATTGCGGGGATCCAAATCTCCGGCAGCCGCGGACTAAACTGCCGTTAATTATCCCTCGCCTTTGGAGCGAGAGAACCTCCGATTGACGGGTCAACTAGTCATGCGAACTCAATGTGCAATGTGCGTATATTTTGAAAGGGTTTTTGATATATCGGGGGCCCCATAGAGTTTTATAGGGGTCTCGCTACCCGGATATCGGGTTGAGGGTCAAGGGGGCTAGCAGCCCCTTACGGGTCACGTGCGCAGCACCGACAGATGGCGCCAGCGGTTCATGTGCGCAGCACGCGACCGCTGGGCCCCAGCGGGTCACATGGGCAGCACGCAACAGCTGGGCGCCAGCAGGTCACGTGCGCTGCACGTGACCTCTGGGCGCTAAGCGCCCGCGGGTCGCGTGAAGCACACGTGGGTGCTTAGCGCCCACGGGCCACGTGCCTTGCATGCTACCGCTGGGGGCTGAGCGTCCGAGGGTCGCATAAGGCCCACGTGGGCGCTTTAGCGCCCGCGGGTCACGTGCCATGCACGCGACCGCCGGGCGCCCGCGGGTCATGTGCCATGCACGCGACCGCTGGGCGCTGGGCGCCCGTAGATCACGTGCCATGCATGCGACCGCTGGGCGCCAGTGGTTCACGTGCGTAGCCCGCGACCGCTGGGTGCCCGCGGGCCACATGCGCGGCACGCGTCCGCTGGGAACAACGGCGGAAAAAGGGCCTAGCCCCTGGGTTAGGAGTTGAACTCCCAAACGGGAGCTTTATAGTTGAACTCCTAATATGGATTATGTATAGAATTGGAGTTAAACTCTTAAAAGGGGTTTTGATTTATGGAGTTAAACTCCAACGGATCTTGAATGGAGTTAAACTCCTAGAGATCTCTGGATCTTCTTTTGAGCCTTAGATACTCCCGGAATGGGATTTTTGAAGATGGGTCTCCTTCTTCTTCCTCTCCGTAGGCTGGATCTTAGGGGGGGAAAGGGGAGGTGAGACTTAAAATCTCCCCTTTTGGGGATTTGATGGGAGATCCGAGCTCTCCTTTGTGGGTTTTATGGTGAAAAACTATTTCTTTTTGGAAAAGGAAGAGTTAAACTCTTAATTTAATTCTAAAGGAAAAGAAGATTTTAAAACCTTGAGGAAGGAGGCACAGACCCTAATTTTTGGGGAGAATGAATTATTGTTTTTTATTTCATTATCATATTGCCTTTTATAGGCTTACAAACTTACATATATCCCCTTGGGATTTACAAAATGGCATTTTGCCCATCTCATACCTCATGTGCTCATTTATTTTGCACATGGGCTATGGACTTTACAAAAATTTGGATTTATGCCCATTCATGCATAAAAAATTACATCAAAATTATTTATTACATGAATTTTATTTGGGCATGGGAGAGGCTGGTTGCGGGGCTCGACTTGGGCATGGGCCCACTTAATCTGGGCTTGGGCTTGCTTACTTAGGATTGACTTTGACTTTGACTAGGTCAACCGGGGTGCAATTTTTTACCCCAATAGGACATAAACGGGATTCAATCCCTGTGAACTTTATATATCAACCACGGGATATTAGACTCATTATTTTTTCAATTCAACCTGCAATGAGCGAATATGATTCACTACATTTATCAGGCTCCATGAAATAAACTTTAGTTTCGTTTGTTATTAATGGTTGTATGTCTATATATATATATATATATATATATATATATATATAGAGAGAGAGAGAGAGAGAGAGAGCATGTAAAGCAAGTATTTAACTTGCCTGGAGTCGAGCACGACATGATAGGGACGACGACAACAACAACAAAACGGCAATTACGACAGGTGCTCGATGAAATGTCATAGCTTAAGTGTGAAGGCTTAGGAGTTTGGCTGGGGCTAGGCGAGGGGAGCTCGGCTCGAGGCCAGTGGCGGCAGCGATGTGTAGATGGTCCAGGAGTATCGGGGGCGGCTCAGTGGCGATGGCGAGGGTATCGAGGGAGGAGGTAGGTGCAGTGGACAAGTGAGGTTGCGACGGAGGTGAAGCCCCCGTGGCCGGCAATGAGAGGGGTGGCACGGTTGAGCTCAGGTGGAGGAGGAAGCGGCGGTAGAGGAGGTCGAGGTGGTGTTCATACCATAATATTGCATTATTATATTCCCTATTCTTATGCATTTTACAAATAAACAGGTGCTTTTGACCCATGTCTGCTACTTAGTTACAGGTTACAGGTTCTCGGAGCTAAAACAGTGAAATTGATGAAAAAGATGATACAAAGTGAGACTACGACCAATAAATGGTGGAATCTTGATCAAGCCTACACGAAGATCAGTTCACAAAGTACAAGACAGCGCAAGGTTCAAGACTTCGTCACGAAGCAACGGTAAAAGTCCACTACAATTTTTCACTGGGAAATCTGGAAGAGAACCAGAAGCTATTCTAAAGAAACAACAAAAGAAACAGGAAGAGAAATACAGCCAGAAGCAGCACAAGAAAGCGCAGCATTCAAGACCATTATTTTGCCGCGGAACCGCAGCCAAACTAGGGCTGCAGCCGCGGTTCCGCGGCCGTGCGACACCCGTAGTAGAGGAAAATTTTACCAAAACTCATTGCGGCGCTGACTAGTCTTCTTAGGGGTATTTTTGTAAATGCAGACATGCGGCGATTGTAAATCTAGGGTTTTCTATGTCCTATAAATAGAGACCCAAATTCTTGTATTAGGTCATGCCTCCTTTCATTAATAAAATTCAGAATTCTTTTTGGAGAGCATCAATTTGTAAGTAGTTCTTTTTATCTGCCCTAGGTAATTTCTATTCTTGCCCTAGTTTAGATTTAATTCCTTACCCTAGGTTAAATTTATTATCTGCCCTAGTATAGATCTTTAATTCCTTGCCCTAGATAAATAGTTTAGATCTGTTCTTCAATTCCCTAATGAGCGAGTAGTCTCCTCGCTTGTTAGGGTTAGCTTTGGGGAAGATTTGAGAGATGAAGATCTCTCACCCCTTTCTTACCCGTCATATATTTTAATAAGACTCCATGCATAAATACACATACCGCTCCCTACGGCACCCTATCCTACGAGGTAGCGGTGATACCGTAGTATAAAGGCCCGGTTGAGCGTATTTTCCATGGAGGTTAGGGTAAGGATTGATAAAGGAAGGACAAGAACCTAGAGGAAGAAAGATCTTCCCGAATGGTTCTAATCTCCTTTATTAATAATTACCATAACTCCTAATAGATCTTAATATGGGTATAGAAAGCGGTGAGATTTATTGACTTTCCAAACTTAACCTAAACCTAACCCTAGCAAGATTTAGATCTAGATTAATTTAGTTTTTAGATTTAATCAATCTGTTCACACTGTTCGGAATTAACTCGTAAGAGCAATTAGGAAATTCACAAAATCCCTGTGGACCGACCCGTACTCACCGGCTAGCTACCAAGCGACGTCGTTCTTGATTGCGGTTTAGAAATATTTTTGACACACGAATCAAATGGCGCCGTTGCCGGGGATGGCGTGTTATTTCCTTTTTGCAATTTCGGGTTAATCTAAAAATTGAGAAAAAAAATCATAAAAAACTGAAAAATTAAAAAATATAAAAAATTTATCATTTTGTTATTTTGTGAAGGGTATTTTTGTTTGAATTTTGCAGAATCTACAATCGAGTTCGGATCTGGAAATCTCCAGAGATCAAAACAGTAAACGAAAGATCTGAACAGCAGAGGATTTGAACAGAGCAACTGAAAAGATTTGGAGAACTGAACCGCCTAGACAACCGCCCTTCCGCCGTGCGAACCACCCTTCGACCACTAAACCGCGGCGGCCTGGTCGAGTCATCGCGTGGAAAAAATTCTCGGGAACCGCGCCGCCTTTTCAACCGCGGAACCACCTCCGAACGTCGCTTCTGGCCGCGGAAGCACCGCGCGTGGGTGATGTTAGCCTCTGGAAAAAGCGATGTAATCTTTCTGATCTCCTCTTCTGCAAATCTCGATATATCTTCTGTAAAAATTTCCTGCAGGATTCTTTGCGCTTAAAAAAATCACTCCCCCTTCTCAATAACTTGATCTTGTGCAGGATTCTTTGCGCCGCGCTTAAAAAATAAAAATTTGATTGCAAGTGGTTGTTACTGTTTTGCATATTTTTAATCGGACTTTAAGGGGCTTGAGACCAATCCAGATTGGGTGGGGATTTCATCACCCTTCCCAGGACCCCAGAAATCACATAAGGCATTTGCATTGACCAGTCTCTAATTAAAAAAATACTAGATTCAGCCCTAAGGACGTCGCGCTCAATAGGACAGAGGACTAGTTGTAGGCATCGGCTGTTGACCCTAACCTGACTTTGCGGTGTCTAGGCAAGTGTGTCTAAGACGAGTGGTTACTTAATTAGGGTCACTACTTGTAGTGGAGAGCCTCCCACTCACCTGGCACTTACCTGGCCGCAATTGGCGGTGAAGAGACGGTTTGAGGTCCTATTTCTAGCCCTTTGGAACAGTTAGGAGCTGTCTAGCTGACCTAGGTGACCCTAGATCTAGGCCTAATTGTGCATTTGTGGTTGATTGAAAATGTGTTTAAGCCCTTTATCGAAAATCTTTTTTGCAAAAAGTTCTAAATAAATAAAAAAAAAGGGAAAAAAATTTTTTAAAAAAAAGAGACTTGCAAATTTTGTCGCTAAGAACTCCTTGCACCACCCACCTTCTTTCTCTTCTCCTTTTTACATCATGGGTACCCCACCTCATAAATCTCTTGCCAAACTTTGGTATCCTGAACCTAACTTTGCCCCGTACGTCAATTGTTTCGGTCGATTTAAGGACGATCCCTCCATGCACAAAATTTCTTTGAAAGATCAAATAGAAGCGTCTAGGAGAAACAGTTCGACGTTGCAATCCACTTTGTGCCAACCATGTCAACCTTCACCACCTTCGTACGTTGATACCACTTTCTCAAGTCCTGTTGTAACTCCTAAACCTATGTCTATTGCTGAGCATATTGCACAATCTCGTAGCCAATCTTTCACTCCTCTCCACACATCCAGTTTTAGGGATCAACAAGTCCATTCACCTTTTTATACAAATATTGATCCTACTCCTGTCCAACCATCCAATTCCTACCAGTCCTACCCGACTTTCCCACCTTCACTAGACATTGCTTCTACACAGCCATTTGGGAGTTTCACGTATCCAAACAATTTCGAATCTTTTACTGAAACCCCTTCACAACCCATGTCTAGTTTGGAACAGTCGTTAGAAGCTTATATTTTAGCAACAAACAAAATGACGAGGAATGTGGATGCGTCCATGGCCGCCCTTATGCAACCTAGTGAACCGGTAGCTAGTTTCCAACTAGCTCCAAAAATTCCAATATATGAGGAGGCGGTTAGACAGAGTGAGCATTTGAGAGGAGAGAGTGAGTTCTACACCTTTCCAAATCAAACCTACCCATACCCAATTGAAGCCCACAACTCCGATTTCCCATCGATTGTCCCAAATGATTCACAAGTTGAAAATAAAACATTTAACGAGTTGTGTGACTTTGCAGTGCTTGATTTGCCAGATTGTGAAGAATCCCTTTCGAGTGAAACCACACCTAATCCTTTTGAACTTGTTAGTGTATATGCCCTAGAGGCCATTACTGTATCATACTAGTATGTATATTACTTGATGGAAGCTTGGGATATTCACAGTTGTACAGACAATCTTTCTCAATATAGTAGTATGCTACTTGGTTTGTCTCTGCTTTAATGTGTACATGTGTGTTTATTTATTATATCACCTATACGCATTAGTAGAGCCCTTAGGATCTTTGCTTGATTACCGGCGTTGTGATGGCGATCACACTCGTGGGGGCTGGGTAATCTACAAGCACATCCTTATACACGTCCCTAGTCGTGGGAGTATCGAGATAGGGCATCGATACTCCAGAGTAGACTAGCGTATGCGCTTCTCATCCCAGCACGGGAGACAGTCTGTCCCACAGCCGTCAGTACGTCGTACTTGAGATAGTATGCGGGTGCTCGTTAGGTTACGAGTACACTGGACAGGACTCGTCGGGAACTGATGGTTGGTATTATACCTATCGTCAGTTATCAGTTCCCAGGTGACATGAGTACAGCTTAGTCCGCTGACTTGACACTGTCACTTCGCCTCGAGTGTGTTCCCACTGTTCTTTGATTACTACCCTACCACGGCTCTACTGAGTCGTGCAAACAGGTAGTAGTTGGGAGCAGTCCCGAAGCACTTGGAGGCAGTGACGGTTAGACAGGATTCGTCTCTCCCGGTATTGGGGGTTGACATCGCGCTGTGTCTAGGAGAGCCATTACACAAGTAGTCCCTGGCCAGGGCAAGCGAGATATACTGGTAGGTTTCCAGTGTTATCTCAGGGTGTTCTGGGCTTCACTCCAACACGACTTGTACCGCTATTAGGGGACTGACGTTTACCGCCCCCCTAGGCCCGCCATGCGATGTATCAGACGAACAGACCGGACTGTACGGAGATTGTCACATACAGACTCAGTAGGAGTTCGGATGGGTTTACCTCATCGGCCTTCTTATCGACATCTACCTGGGGACCGTTACGTACAGCTAGTGCCGCTTGCGGTCTGTGGTTAAACCCACTGCCAGCGTAGTGTCGAGTCTTTAGAGTCCCACACAGAGAGTTTCCCTGCACTGAGCGAAACGTGTAGAGGCCGTATGGTTTACGGCAGGGCTGCGATCACTTACGTACACTTGTGTGCGTATGGTGTTCGGGCAGGCAGTACTAGTAGGCTTTGGTTTAAGCCGGATCCTAGTATTGCACGGATGGATTTGTTTTGTCTTCTGTGCATCCGCATTCTACGGAATACGGATGCAGGTGTGTATGCACAGTTTTTCGGAGCGATGAAGGAGGAGGTGCCTCATTAGGGTTTTGGCAGTTGGTTCGGCCAAAACCGTTATGTGGCAGGCTCATTAGGGTTTTGACAGTTGATTCGGTCAAAACCATTTTGAGGCGGACTCATTAGGGTTTTGACAGTTCGTTTGGTCAAAACCATTATGAGCCGCGAACTTCATTTTACTAATCCTATTAGTGATAATCTTATGATGGCTAATTGCATTGACCATTTGACCCCGTTGACCTCTCTTGACTTTGTTGACCGGTTGACCAGGTTGACCATTGACTTTCAAGAGGGTTCCACACTTTTCTTTTCTTTTCCTTTTTCTTTTGGATTATGATAATGGTCATTTCAAAGTAGCCATCAACTTTATCTTGATGGGATTAGTAATGATATTGTTTTGCATTATTTGCAACCATGGTTCTTTTCTTTTGTATCATAATATTATTCTCATTCTCTCTCTTAAAATGAGAAGCTCCATGGTTGCTAGAAAGCTCCTTCTTCTTCCTCCTCTTGATTTCTCCTTTGATCTCATGTGTTGAGAGAAAAAGGATTTCACTTAACAAACACATCCATACATCTCCTCTACACATTCTAGGGCTTCTAGATTAGCAATCTCCTTACCCTAGTTACCTCGGCTTGAGGTGGAGCTCGGTGTACATCTCTCGGGTGGATCGTCTTCGACTCAAGGAGGCCGCGGAGGTGACCAAAGTCCGGATCAACCATTGAGCAAGCAAAGAGAAGAACGACAAGAACAGAAGAACAACAAGAAGAGAAGAACAACAAGAAGTGAAGAACAACAAGAAGAGAAGGAGTTCAAGTTGAGGTATAACCCCTAACCGAGTAGATAACATCTCATGTTAGGATGCTAGTGTATTGTTTAGCAAAGATCCGGCTTTTACGGTCCATGTTGCTAAGTCTAGAAAAAATTTTGTTTTACCGTTTCCGCTACCCCGAAAGTACCGGGAGAGGTAACATGGACCTAACAGTGGTATCAGAGCCTAACTAAACATAAACTAGCTTGGTAGTGAAGTGTATCGAAGTTCGAAACGGAAAAATCGAAAAAACCGAGTTATAAAAACCTGAGTTTCTGTTAAATTTTTTTCTGGTCAAAACAAAATTTGTTATACTCCAAAAATCATCTCAGGGTTTTTAGAAGAAAGCCACCAAAAACGAGCCAGCAACTCGACCAAAGCGCCGCGTTTCCGCGGCAGTAGCAAGCTATTGCCGCGGAACCGCGGCCATCTTGGTAAGTTGCTGGGTCGATTTTGGTGCAGTGTGTTTCTGACTTGGATTTAGGATTTTTAAGATGGTTTATATGTGCCCAGATTTTCCAGAATAGAAATTTGTTTTTGGGGGCCTATAAATCCGTATTTTTTCCGAACTTCAATATACTTTGACTATAAAGGTTATATCTGTGATGTTCTTATGTATTGAACGTCGGCTAATCGCTATATGTCGATTAGTCGGGGTTATACATATCTGTGATCTGTGATTGTTGTTGATGGTTTGTGTATATGAACTCGTTGGATTGTCGCGGATGAATAGCCGGGGTGGATGTGAGATGAGAGTTTCTTTTTCTTTCATTCATGTAATAAATTTGTAAATTGATGTAATATTATTTGTATGGCCGCACAACCGGGTCGGGGTTGTAGCCGTCATTGTATAATTCTTTTTACTGTTTTTGCTCCTAGGATAGACCCATGGAGGGGGTGCACAAACTACCGGGTATCTCGAAGTGCCGAGTGGCCTACTCACGGCGATGAGGGAGGTTGCTTCGCTTCGGGTACTTGGCGGGTAGTTTGCCACACCCGTAGGGGTCTTGGGTGGGGTTTTGGCTATTCATCGCGACCGTGTAAGCCGCTTTTCGTTGCAGGCTCGAACGAATCGCGGGTTCCTAGTATATCCAAAGTGTTCATCTGTGATCTGGATTGGCTGTCATTGCAGTATATCTATATATAATAACTATTTAGGCGTTGCTTATATTTTACAGCCGCGCTAACCCAGCCCCCGCTCTGTCGTTAGTTAAGTAACCTAACGGGTGATGACGGGGCCCAGTGGCGAATGCGAATGGCATAAGCGTACGTCATATTTTGGTTGTTTTCTGCAATGGTAGGATTTAAATGATGGGACGCATTAAAAGAACTAATGCAAGAAAATAAACCTAAAAGACGTTGTTGGAACAATTTTTCAAAAAAAGCTGTTATTGCAAGGACGTTCATTTTTGTTTTGCATCGCGGTATTCGGTTATGAATGCCCAGCACCTCAGTCGACGAGGCAAGGGCCGAGATCCCTTCATCGGGAGTGACCCCTTGGACAAAAGTTTGCGTCAGCGTAATAACTTCACTATAGTCGATTATTCTTGCTTTGCATCGAGGTATTCATTTTGGAATATCCTGCACCTCATTCGACGAGGAAAGAGCCGAGATCCCTTCACAGGGAGTGACCTCTTTAGCAAAAGTTTTCGCCACTATATTTTCAAAAAAGGTGTATCACGTTCCTTCAACGACATCAAGTTCATTACGTTAACGGGTTTTTTCGCCAAAAACCCAGCCGTAGCCCTCCGTCGTTTCTTATAAGTTATACTTAGTATTCGTGCTGCGTTTGTTGACTGTGTCAAGGCGCAGTGAACGGTAGCTAAGTGTTGCTTATTTGCTGGATACAATGTGATTGGTTAGGACATTTGTGTAACCTTGTTGACTGTGTCAAGGGTTATGCAGGTGGGTTTAATGCAATCAAGACAACGACGGGATGAACTTGACTAGGACTCTTTGATTTGTTGACTGTGTCAAGATCACTTGGGTCCTAGGGGCAAAAACCACATCGGGAGTTTCAAAAGAACTGAAACTTGCAGATTTAGCATACCTTCTGGAGTGTGGTGACTAGAGTGGATTCCATCTAGGTTATCACACAATGACAGTTGGATCCCGATCCCACTGATGAGTTGGTTTACTCTCGGGAGATTATTTCACTTAACGATCAATGCTATAAACCTAGTAGGTGTCTAGAAAGGTGTTAGCGGGGCTACGCCCCCAGGGAAAAGAGGTTCTTTAATTAAGGAACTTCGCGAAAGCGTTGGAAAACCTCCCTCGAAGTACCGACACTAGCCTGGCTGAAAGGTTAAGCAAGTATTGTGACGTGAATTAAAACCCGGCTAGTTCTTCTTTTAAAAAGGTTTTAAGAAGAATTTGAGGAAACAGTGGGAGACATCCTGGTTAGATAAATTAATAAACCAATCTAATCTTGCAAGAGCATACGCTGAGTGTTTCTTTTCTCTCTCTCCAGGCAGCAACCTTTTCACGCCCTAATCAAGATAATAAAATGTATCGCTTGACCGATCCGAATTCTTATTCGGGACTGGGGAAAGTTGGTTCAGCTCTAACTTGTGACAACAGTCATGAGTATGAGAATGGGAAAGGGGATTGTATGGATTTCCCCAGTTGAAGAAGAAGCATGGTTTTGCATCTACTTCAGGTGTTCTTGTAATTGAGAACTGTTTTACGGTCAGCCCTACCTCCTGGGTACTTGATACCGGATCAGGATCTCATATCTGTAATTTATTGCAGGGACTGAGAAAAAGTAGGAAAGTTGCACCGGGTGATATGTCGCTCAGAGTAGCGAACGGAGCACAAGTTAATGCGGCAGCCGTCGGTGAATATCACCTAGTATTGCCAAATGGCAAGACTATGATTTTGAACGATTGCTACTATGTACCCTCCATGGTTTGCAACATCATATCAGTTTCTTTACTCAATAAAGATGGATATAACTTTGTTCTTGAAAAGAATATCATGAACATTTACCTTCATAAGGTATTGGTTGCAGAGGGTACACTGTGTAATGGTATCTACGTTCTAAATCAGAATACAGTTCTCAATATACAAAACACACGCAAGAGGAAGAATTCAGATACGAATGAATCCTACTTGTGGCATTGTAGACTTGGTCATATCGGAGAGAAAAGACTGAGTAAGTTGCATAAAGATGGACTCTTGGATGCGTTCGAGTTTTCATCTTATGAAACTTGTCAGTCTTGTCTCAAAGGGAAGATGACCAAATCTCCGTTCACCGGACATGGAGAAAGAGCAGTAGAGCTCTTGGGACTCGTACATAGTGATGTATGTGGTCCGATGTCTATACATGCAAGGGGTGGGTTCTCGTACTTCATCACATTCACTGACGATCTCTCTAGGTTCGGATATGTGTATCTGATGAAGCACAAATCTGAAGATTTTGAGAAATTCAAGGAATTTAGAAACGAAGTAGAGAACCAGACAGGCAAAAGTATCAAGATCCTCCGGTCTGACAGGGGAGGGGAGTACTTAAGCACGGAATTCCTAGATTACTTAAAAGAGAATGGTATTCTCTCTCAGCTTACTCCTCCTTATACACCACAGCACAACGGTGTATCGGAGCGGAGGAATCGTACCCTATTGGATATGGTTCGCTCCATGATGAGTAGTGCTGAGTTACCTCTTTCATTCTGGGGATATGCACTTCAAACTGCAGCACATCTATTGAATCAAGTTCCATCCAAATCCGTGCCTAAGACTCCGTATGAAATATGGAGTGGTAAGAGTTTGTATCTTAAACGTGTTAAGATTTGGGGTTGCCCAGCTTATGTCAAAAAGCAGAACCCAGACAAACTTGAGGCACGGGCAGTTTTGTGTAAGTTTGTGGGATACCCAAAAGATTCAAGTGGGTATCTGTTCTACCATGCAGAGGAACAGAAGATAATTGTTTCAAGAAATGCCACATTTTTAGAAAAAGAATTTCTTGTTAAAAACATTAGTGGCAGCACAGTAGAACTGGATGAAATTCCAGAAACACAAACTTTAACAAAAGATTTGGTGGAACCGCTAGATTCAATAACCCCAAACGAACCTCAGCCACTCCGCAGATCTGGTAGGATTTCTCATCCGCCCGAGAGATACTACGGTTTTCTCATTGACGGGGATCGAGAGGATTGCATCTTGGAAGAAGATGACCCTACCAGTTTCAGGCAGGCCATTATCAGTAGGGACTCTGATAAGTGGCAGGAAGCAATGCAATCGGAAATGGAGTCCATGTACGCCAATAAAGTGTGGACCTTGGATATTGCTCCACCTGGGGTAAAACCCGTTGGATGCAAATGGATCTACAAAAGGAAACTTGGTGTAGATGGGCAGGTGGAAACCTATAAAGCTAGACTCGTTGCAAAAGGTTTTCGTCAAAGACCTGGTTTGGACTATGACGAAACTTTTTCTCCGGTGGCTATGCTCAAATCCATTCGGATCTTACTTGCCATTGCTGCCTTCCATGACTATGAAATCTGGCAGATGGATGTTAAAACGGCTTTCCTAAACGGTTGTTTGGAAGAGTGCGTTTACATGGATCAGCCAGAAGGTTTCATAGACAGTGGGAGCAGCGGGAAGGTGTGCAAGTTGCTTAAATCCATTTATGGATTAAAGCAGGCATCGCGGAGCTGGAACATCTGTTTTGATGAGGCAATCAAGGAATTTGATTTCATCAAGAACGAAGATGAACCCTGTGTCTATAAGAAGATTGTAGGACGAACTGTCGTATTCCTAGTCTTGTACGTGGACGACATTCTTTTGATAGGAAATGATATTCCTATGCTACAATCGGTCAAGCTATTTTTGTCACAAAGGTTCTCCATGAAGGACCTGGGTGATGCCTCGTACATTCTGGGGATCAAGATCTATAGAGATAGATCCAAGAGACTACTGGGACTTTCGCAGTCCAGGTACATAGAGACCGTACTAAAGAGATTTAGTATGGAGGATTCCAAGCGCGGTAACATACCCGCATTGCACGGAATTACCCTCTCCAAGAAGATGTCTCCTAAGACTGACGAGGAGAGGGTTCGCATGAGCACTATACCCTACGCTTCGGCGGTAGGATCTATAATGTATGCGATGCTATGTACAAGACCAGATGTAGCTTACGTGTTGAGCGCGGTAAGCCGGTATCAGTCAGACCCAGGGGAGGACCACTGGACAGCAGTGAAGAACATTCTCAAGTACCTGAGAAGGACTAAGGAGATGTTCCTGGTTTACGGTAATGGAGACCTCAGGGTCGAGTCCTTTACCGATTCAAGCTTCCAGAGTGACAAAGATGACAGCAAGTCTGTCTCGGGTTTTGTGTTTACCCTCAACGGAGGGGCGGTATGTTGGAGAAGTTCCAAGCAGGATACCGTCGCAGACTCGACGATGGAGGCTGAATACATTGCTGCAAGCGATGCCGCAAAAGAGGCGGTCTGGATGAAGAAGTTCATTAGTGAACTTCAGGTGGTTCCGTCCATTGTTGACCCAATACCTTTGTATTGCGATAACAATGGGGCTATAGCTTTAGCGAAGGAACCAAGGTCCCATCAGAAATCCAGGCACATCTTAAGGCGGTATCACCTGATCAGGGAGATCATTGATCGACAGGAGATCGAGGTGCGGAGAGTGGACACAAAGGACAACACTGCGGACCCATTCACGAAGGCTTTACCCCAGACTCAGTTCGAGCGGCTGATCGAGATGATAGGTCTTCGATACGCCAGTACATGGCCTTAGTGCAAGTGGGAGATTGTTAGTGTATATGCCCTAGAGACCATTACTGTATCATACTAGTATGTATATTACTTGATGGAAGCTTGGAATATTCACAGTTGTACAGACAATCTTGCTCAATATAGTAGTATGCTACTTGGTTTGTCTCTGCTTTAATGTGTACATGTGTGTTTATTTATTATATCACCTATACGCATTAGTAGAGCCCTTAGGATCTTTGCTTGATTACCGGCGTTGTGATGGCGATCACACTCGTGGGGGCTGGGTAATCTACAAGCACATCCTTATACACGTCCCTAGTCGTGGGAGTATCGAGATAGGGCATCGATACTCCAGAGTAGACTAGCGTATACGCTTCTCATCCCAGCACGGGAGACGGTCTGTCCCACAGCCGTCAGTACGTCGTACTTGAGATAGTATGCGGGTGCTCGTTAGGTTACGAGTACACTGGACAGGACTCGTCGGGAACTGATGGTTGGTATTATACCTATCGTCAGTTATCAGTTCCCAGGTGACATGAGTACAGCTTAGTCCGCTGACTTGACACTGTCACTTCGCCTCGAGTGTGTTCCCACTGTTCTTTGATTACTACCCTACCACGGCTCTACTGAGTCGTGCAAACAGGTAGTAGTTGGGAGCAGTCCCGAAGCACTTGGAGGCAGTGACGGTTAGACAGGATTCGTCTCTCCCGGTATTGGGGGTTGACATCGCGCTGTGTCTAGGAGAGCCATTACACAAGTAGTCCCTGGCCAGGGAAAGCGAGATATACTGGTAGGTTTCCAGTGTTATCTCAGGGTGTTCTGGGCTTCACTCCGACACGATTTGTACCGCTATTAGGGGACTGACGTTTACCGCCCCCCTAGGCCCGCCATACGATGTATCAGACGAACAGACCGGACTGTACGGAGATTGTCACATACAGACTCAGTAGGAGTTCGGATGGGTTTACCTCATCGGCCTTCTTATCGACATCTACCTGGGGACCGTTACGTACAGCTAGTGCCGCTTGCGGTCTGTGGTTAAACCCACTGCCAGCGTAGTGTCAAATCTTTAGAATCCCACACAGAGAGTTTCCCTGCACTGAGCGAAACGTGTAGAGGCCGTATGGTTTACGGCAGGGCTGCGATCACTTACGTACACTTGTGTGCGTATGGTGTTCGGGCAGGCAGTACTAGTAGGCTTTGGTTTAAGCCGGATCCTAGTATTGCACGGATGGATTTGTTTTGTCTTCTGTGCATCCGCATTCTACGGAATACGGATGCAGGTGTGTATGCACAGTTTTTCGGAGCGATGAAGGAGGAGGTGCCTCATTAGGGTTTTGGCAGTTGGTTCGGCCAAAACCGTTATGTGGCAGGCTCATTAGGGTTTTGACAGTTGATTCGGTCAAAACCATTTTGAGGCGGACTCATTAGGGTTTTGACAGTTCGTTTGTTCAAAACCATTATGAGCCGCGAACTTCATTTTACTAATCCTATTAGTGATAATCTTATGATGGCTAATTGCATTGACCATTTGACCCCGTTGACCTCTCTTGACTTTGTTGACCAGTTGACCAGGTTGACCATTGACTTTCAAGAGGGTTCCACACTTTTCTTTTCTTTTCCTTTTTCTTTTGGATTATGATAATGGTCATTTCAAAGTAGCCATCAACTTTATCTTGATGGGATTAGTAATGATGTTGTTTTGCATTATTTGCAACCATGGTTCTTTTCTTTTGTATCATAATATTATTCTCATTCTCTCTCTTAAAATGAGAAGCTCCATGGTTGCTAGAAAGCTCCTTCTTCTTCCTCCTCTTGATTTCTCCTTTGATCTCATGTGTTGAGAGAAAAAGGATTTCACTTGACAAACACATCCATACATCTCCTCTACACATTCTAGGGCTTCTAGATTAGCAATCTCCTTGCCCTAGTTACCTCGGCTTGAGGTGGAGCTCGGTGTACATCTCTCGGGTGGATCGTCTTCGACTCAAGGAGGCCGCGGAGGTGACCAAAATCCGGATCAACCATTGAGCAAGCAAAGAGAAGAACGACAAGAAGAGAAGAACAACAAGAAATGAAGAACAACAAGAAGAGAAGGAGTTCAAGTTGAGGTATAACCCCTAACCGAGTAGATAACATCTCATGTTAGGATGCTAGTGTATTGTTTAGCAAAGATCCGGCTTTTACGGTCCATGTTGCCAAGTCTAGAAAAAATTTTGTTTTACCGTTTCCGCTACCCCGAAAGTACCGGGAGAGGTAACGTGGACCTAACAGAACTTTACACCTCCACTCTAGAAACTAAATTGATAAATATCCATACTTTTGATGAGGTGTCAGAAAAAATTGATTTTCACTTGATTGAAGATTTAGGCGTCGGGAATATTTTGGATGATGAACTCGTAGATTTGATTGAAATTTTATGTCCAATTCATCATCCCGAGTCATTAAATATTTCTCCGGAACTTCATATGCGTCTTGATTTTGATGATAATGGCATAGATAAACTAAATTTTGAGGAGAATATTGAGGAAATTATTGAGGATGAACCAGTTTTGTTTGATGAGTCGGATTTCCCAATTCATCATGTCCCGTCCACTGATTGCGTACACCCTCCTGAATCTTTAACTGCTACCCTTCCTCACTCACTTCCCTCCGTCCTCGTTCCGACCTTGCAAGAGACCGTTATGCTTTCATCTCCAATACAAAGTTCGACATACCCATGTTTGCTCACGAATTTTAAGGGATTTAATCTCATTTTTCCGCGGGTTGATAAATTAGCACAATCGCTTTTTACACATCGGTCATTACAAATTGTGCTAATTTATACACTCTATCCCCACCCTCAAGTTCGTATTCCTACTTTCTTTGGTTCTTCTAATCTTTCTTTAATGATACCGAGTGTTGATGAATCACAATCCGATATTTTGAGTTCAATAATTTTCAATTGGACCTTCAATGAAAGTTTCGAAGATATTTTCGCCGACGAACTCGCATTCTTAAACGATACGAATTTTGTGATTAATCAACCTCCACTCGAAGAAGTAGAACCACTACCATTTCTTTTTCCCTTCCGTCATTCTTCTCCTCCACCGAGACCATATACTGCTTCTATCTCCACACGGTCTCGTGTGCTTCTCATCTCATTTCTCTACACTCCAATCTTTCACCAACCCTACCATTATAACGATAAAATTTTTGAATGGTTGGTGCTAACTTTTGGTCTGTGTAAGGCCTTGTATAGTTTGATTTTTCTCCTCCCTAACTCTGAACTTTAATGCTGTTTTACTTAAGTTTGGAGGGGACCTTGTTGTATATATATTTTGTTTTTCTTTTAACAATAAAAAATAAAAAAAAATTAAAATAAATAAACAGGGGCGTGCCGACATTTTGACCCTCTTGGTATAGCATGACAGTGAGGACACTATCAAGTTTAAGTTTGGGGGTATGCTCGGTAAGCCTTCTTCCTTCATATTCATATGTACATTTTTTGCATTTGAATACTTATTTTAAAGCCCATAAAAATGGAAAAATTTTAAAAATTTTAAAAATTAATGTATTCAATTTTGGCCATAATTGACTTGAGTTTGACAAATAGGTTAACTAGTTAGGAACAACTAGATCTAGACTTAGTAAATTAAAAACCCTAAAAATAACCTTTCTTAAAATTTAACGATAGAAAGTATATGTCTTTGTAGTTTATTTAGAAATAGGCAAATTTTGAGTTCACTTCTTGGGCTAAGTTAAAACAAGGGAAGACTATTGATATTTTTATTAAAGTATAAGTTTGAAAAACAATTCCTAGCTTAAGTATAAATTCTGAAAATATATACCCTACAAATTGCACAAACACGCACCTTGAAACTTGGAATAGTAGAAGAGACCTAGAAATGCTCTTGTCTAAAGTCCTTAGTACGATGAAAAATAAAAAAAAATATAAGTGTGTATAAAGAAAAAAAATGAACACTGGTTTTTGTAATTACTTAAGGCTAATAGAAAAATATTTAGCGAGGGTGCTTCATCACCTAGTGCCTTAGACCAACTGGTTTGGGAGTCACTGCTAAAGCCTTAGGTGTTACAAGACTAGGAATTACGCTTTAAAGTGCAAACACATTTTGTAATCGGTCGTTGGTACCTCAAGAAGTATTAACGGTCGCATGAAGGATGTGTAAGCAAAAATTCATCTAAAATTCACCAATTAAAGAAGTGCTTTGGACAACGGACAAGAGTATGATTGCTTGATTTGAATTTCCAAGTGTAGGGGTGATTCATACACACACGTAGGGGTATGTGATTGGGGTTTAGATAAGAAATAAGAATGAAGAATAGGACTTGTATCTTTAGTAGAGATGATAAAAATTCCTAAGTTGAGATAAAACCCTAGAAGGAAAACTTAAGAGATGCCGGAAGCTAAGTAAGTCTACAGAACATATATAATCTTAAGTTAAATGATAAGAAAGCGTGAAGAATACAGGTGGATAATTTCTGAGTCGAAGATAATAGAATTCCTTGTTAGAAAACCTAATTGAAAAATAAGAGTCAATGGGCCTAATTGATAGGATTTTATGGGTAGTATCCGCTGAAAACCCTCAGGGGACAACACTCCTCCTACTAGGGACACCTAGAGGTTTAACGGCTTGTTACACGAGCTCAGTGCAATCGCATTTCCCTGCGAAAGTGAGGTTAGGTTTTTGTTGAGAATAAAACAAGGTTTGCTCGAGGATGAGCAAAAGATAAGTTTGGGGGTATTTGTTCATACCATAATATTGCATTATTATATTCCCCATTCTTATGCATTTTACAAATAAACAGGTGCTTTTGACCCATGTCTGCTACTTAGTTACAGGTTACAGGTTCTCGGAGCTAAAACAGTGAAATTGATGAAAAAGATGATACAAAGTGAGACTACGACAATAAATGGTGGAATCTTGATCAAGCCTACACGAAGATCAGTTCACAAAGTACAAGGCAGCGCAAGGTTCAAGACTTCGTCACGAAGCAACAGTAAAAGTCCACTACAATTATTCACTGGGAAATCTGGAAGAGAACCAGAAGCTATTCTAAAGAAACAACAAAAGAAACAGGAAGAGAAATACAGCCAGAAGCAGCACAAGAAAGCGCAGCATTCAAGACCATTATTTGGCCGCGGAACCACGGCCAAACCAGGGCTGCGGCCACGGTTCCGCGGCCGTGCGACACCCGTAGTAGAGGAAAATTTTACCAAAACTCATTGCGGCGCTGACTAGTCTTCCTAGGGGTATTTTTGTAAATGCAGACATGCGGCGATTGTAAACCTAGGGTTTTCTATGTCCTATAAATAGAGACCCAAATTCTTGTATTAGGTCATGCCTCCTTTCATTAATAAAATTCAGAATTCTTTTTGGAGAGAATCAATTTGTAAGTAGTTCTTTTTATCTGCCCTAGGTAATTTCTATTCTTGCCCTAGTTTAGATTTAATTCCTTACCATAGGTTAAATTTATTATCTGCCCTAGTATAGATCTTTAATTCCTTGCCCTAGATAAATAGTTTAGATCTGTTCTTCAATTCCCTAATGAGCGAGTAGTCTCCTCGCTTGTTAAGGTTAGCTTTGGGGAAGGTTTGAGAGATGAAGATCTATCACCCCTTTCTTACCCGTCATATATTTTAATAGGACTCCATGCATACATGCACATACCGCTCCCTACGGCACCCTATCCCACGAGGTAGCGGTGATACCGTAGTATAAAGGCCCGGTTGAGCGTGTTTTCCATGGAGGTTAGGGTAAGGATTGATAAAGGAAGGACAAGAACCTAGAGGAAAAAAGATCTTCCCGAATGGTTCTAATCTCCTTTATTAATAATTACCATAACTCCTAATAGATCTTAATATGGGTATAGAAAGCGATGAGATTTATTGACTTTCCAAACTTAACCTGAACCTAACCCTAGCAAGATTTAGATCTAGATTAATTTAGTTTTTAGATTTAATCAATCTGTTCACACCGTTCGGAATTAACTCGTAAGAGCAATTAGGAAATTCACAAAATCGCTGTGGACCGACCCGTACTCACCGGCTAGCTACCAAGCGACGCCGTTCTTGATTGCGGTTTAGAAATATTTTTGACACACGAATCAGGTGGCAGTAGAGATGGCTAAGTGGATCTCGGGTTTTTAGAGATGGGAGCCATAGGTGGAGGGCGGAGCTCGGTTGGGTTGCCACGGTGGCAGGGTTGTGAGTGGTGGTGGTTCTGTGGTGGAGGAGACGGAGGTGGTCGACATGGACGTTGGGCGCCAGCGAGGTGATGACCAGGAGCAGTGGAGAGAGATAATGAGAAGGCGAGGAAGTGGGGCTCGACCTCATCGACGGAGGAGGAAGCGGCGGTGGGTGCTTAGCAATGATGGAGGAGTGGGTCGTGCGGGGATGCAGGCGGTCAATGCTTGGAGGAGCGAGGAGACGAGAGGTTGAGAAAGAGTTTGTGTGGGAGAGGGGGAGAGTGTGTGTGTGTGTGTCTGTGTGTGTGTGTCTGTGATCGAGAGGAGAGAGGGGGGAGTGTTTTAAAGAGGGGGAGAGAGAGTAAACAGGGAGAGAGAAATTTTGAAAAATTTAGGTAATAGTTAATAGGATTTATTTAGGGATATATGAAATTAATTGGGGTAGGATTTGGGTTAAATGGGATTAAAGTGGGGATTAAATGAAGGAATTCAAAAAAAGAGGGGGCGGTTAGGGAGGGGATTGGGTTTGGGATAGTGGTCTTGGGTCTTAGGTTAGGTTGCAGTGAAACCATTTAGGTAGAATATAGGTTAGGGTGTTGGGAAAAATAATTAGAATATGTAGGTATAAGAAAAATAAAATAAATAGAATAATAAAAAAATGGGTAAACTATTTAGAACAACATTTTATTTTAAATACTAGTATTGGTGTACAAAAGGGGACTGGGTATTACACCATTCATCCTTGGATTGATGTGTGTTGTGAAGAACCACAAGTAGAACTCCTTTTCCTTCAGCAATACTAGTTTCAGCTGAAAACTCCTTCTTCTGATTATCTTCCTGCTTATGTTTGTTCTGCAATTCGTAACAATCGATTTTGAAGTGCTCCTTCTTCTTACAATAGTTGCAGGTCAAGTTCTTATGCTTAGACTTCGACCTTGACTTCTTCTTGCTACTTTCTGCATCTCTCTTCTCCGTTCGTGTTCGGACAAATAAGCTTGAAGATTGACCAATGCCTTTGCTAGAAATTAACTCCCTGTCGATCTTCTCCTTATTCATCAAATTTTCTTTGATATCCCTAATTGAGATCGCATCTCTTCCATAGACCATGGTGTCACGAAAGTGCTTATAAGATGATGGCAAAGAACATAACAATAAAGTGCATGATCTTCATCGTCAATTTTAATATCGATCTTACCCGGATCTGTAATAATCGAATTAAACCCACCGATATGAGATTTGATAAGAGAGCCTTCTGACAAAAAAAGTGTGTAAAGACGATACTTTAAAAGGAGTCGATTTATGAGAAATTTCTTCAAATATAACTCATCTAATTTCAACCACAAACTACCCAACATCTTCTCCACTAGAAATTCTTGCAAAACTTCGTTTTCAAACACAATTGGCCGTGAGAGCCTTTTTGTCCAACTCCTCCCATGCTTCCTCCGTCATAGTGGAAAGCCTTGAATCCTTCCAAGAATCGTCTTCTTTAAACCATTCTATGTCAATACGGCAATCATACAAACTTTCCATAGACAAAAGCTCACATTCCTATCAAACTTCTCGATATTAAACTTCATAATCGTTGGAGACTTGATGTAAGATCAAAAGAACCAGTTGAAATTCACTTAGGAATTTTCACAAACACTTTGAGTGCTTACAAACTAAAAACTTCAAAATCACTCTTGATGAGGTCTTTGATCCTTGGCGTCATTGGGTAAGAGATTACCAGCCAAGAGTGGACCGAGCAGGGTAGCTGCTCGGTGACCTCTTAATGAGGGCTTTGATCCTTGGCATCAATGGGTAGCGGACTACCAGCCATGGATGGACCGAGCAGGGTAACTGCCCAGTGGCCTCTTGGTGAGGGATTTGATCCTTGGCGTCGCTGGGTAGTGAAATACCAGCCATGGATGGACCGAGCAGGGTAGCTGCTCGATAGCCTCTTGGTGAGGGCTTTGATCCTTGGCATCATGGGGTAAGAGATTACCATCCAAGGATGGAGCTGCTCGGTGGCCTCTTGATGAGGGCTTTGATCCTTGGCATCGTGGGGTAAGAGATTACCAGCCAAGGATGGACCGAGCAGGGTAGCTGCTCAGTGGCCTCTTGATGAGGGCTTTGATCCTTGGCGTCATTGGGTAAGAGATTACCGGCCAAGGGTGGACCGAGCATGGTAGCTGCTCGGTGACCTCTTGATGAAGGCTTTGATCCTTGGAGTCCGTGGGTAGCGGACTACCAGCTATGGATGGACCGAGCAGGGTAACTATCCGGTGGCCTCTTGATGAGAGCTTTGATCCTTGGCGTCGGTGGGTGCCCAGGCGAACACGTCAGAGTTGTTTCTGAGAAAGTGAACCAGGCCGTCTCGCTGAGTCCCCGTCAATAGCGACTCAACCTGAACGGTTTTTTCATCATCCCCTTCTACGAGGGGGACCTCTGTCAGTGGCTCCACCGGGGTCCCTCGGACCTCTTTTTGCTCGTCTCGAGTGTCCAGAAAACCCTTGATATCGCCCTCACCCCCAACGTCATTGTTTGGCCGCTCAGACGTAGATGTTGTGGTGAAGCAAACATTTGCAGTTCGTTGGTCCCGTAGGCCCGACCTATACCGCCTTGGTCGAGCGGGAATTTCATCGCTAGATGGTAGGTTGATATCTGGGCCCGAAAGGAGTCCAGCGTCGGGCGACCGAGGAGGACGTTGTAGGTCGATGGGATTCTATCGACGATAAACTCCACAGGCACGGTGCATGTACGGCCTGACTCCCCGATGTTAAATTGGAGGGTGATTTCCCCTTCCGCCGGGATGGAGTGGTTAGTGAACCCTGACAGGACATGGGCGGTCGGCCTTAGGTCCGATGGGGTAAGTCTCATACGCAAAAAGCAGTCATAAAAGAGAATGTCCGCCGAGCTTCCTGAGTCGACCAGTATCCTTTGCACCTCGTAGCGGTGGACCCGAGCAATGATCACCAGCGGGTCGTTATGAGGCAGGGATATACCGTGGAGGTCCTCGTCGGTAAAGATGATCGGCTTGACTGCTTTAGCCTTCTTCCTCGGGTGGCCGTCAGTCCCCCCGATCGGTGAGGGACACTGAGTCTCGTCGGTTCCCGTCGTACCCTCTACTGACACGACCATGATTTGGCCGATTGTCAACTCCCCGGGAGGGGGATGGTGATCTTGCTCACGGTCGGCTTGCCGCTTGTCTCGCAAGTACATTGCTAGGTGCCCCGAGCGGATTAACTCCTCGATGAATTCTCGGAGCTGCTTGCAGTTCTCAGTGGAGTGGCCCTGCGACCTGTGGAAAGCGCAAGTAGAGGCCTCGGGGGCGCTTTGCCGCCCTATTCGAGACTGGGGGGAGTTTGAAGAACCTCTCGCTCTTAGCCTCCTCCAACAGTACCGTCTGGGAGACGTTGAGCGGGGTTGTACTCTTGAAACTTCGGGAAGTAGGGCTTCGGCCACTCAATCTTCTTTTTCTCCCCCCTGGCCCTTTTCTTCTGATCGGCTTGCTCTGTCCGAGGGAAATTGGCGTTCACCTCGGACTCAAGCTGGATCTCACGTTCGGTCCAGGCCTTTACCTTGGCCATGGTTTTAGGTTGTGCTAATGCAAAAGAGCGTAGCCACTCCTTGTTCCTAAGACCCGACCTAAGGGCCGTGATGACTGTCTCTTCCTGGTGTTCTGGGACCTCAAAAGGGCGTTTGTAGAAGCGGGTGACGTATCCTTTGAAGGATTCTTTGCCCCGCTCTTTATGGTGAAGAGATGGTCAACGGTCCGCTTCTGCCATCTATTCCCGACAAAGTGGCCGAGGAATTGGATGGCCAGCTCATCAAAGGTAGAGATTGAGCATGGCGCGAGTCCTCGGAACCAGTCTCGTCCGGAGTGGATGAGAGTGGCGGGCGAAGAGCGGCATTGTGCGGTGTCAGAACAGTCCTGGAAACTCATCCCATCTGTGAACGCGTCTAAATGGTCCTTCGAGGCGGACTTCCCGTCGAAGAGTTGAGACCTTCGGGGACTTGTTCTGGGAGGAGACGTGGATGATGAGTAGCTCTTTGGTGAAGGGCTTCATATGCGAGTCGGCGGCATATTTAGCCCCGTCGCTTAAAAGACGATTTTCCCGATGCATGCCTTCGATCTTCTTTTCGAGGGCATCAAGTCGGCCGTGGTATCCCGACGAATCGGCATACTCTGATTTTTGGCCCTTGCTGCCGGAGACCTGAGCCTGGCCATGGCCCCGGTTTCGTTCGATGAGGTTCCTTAAGTCCCCTGGCGAGGTCGTCTTCGGGCTACCGTGGTGAGTCCCGTCTGTACGACCCCGTTGAGGTAGAGGGTGCCGGTCATGCCTGGGTGCAGGCGAGCTGACCGACACCTCCTCGGGAGGGACAGGGGTGCGATGGGTTTCAGGGTGAGGTGCTCTGGCATGAGACCTCGGTGTTGAGCTGTGCGGCGCCCAGCGGGTCGTTGAATATGTTGGCCCGGGGAATCTGTGGCCGCCGGAGACAGCGAGGCGGTGCTCGGTCGTGTCAACACAGGTAGAGACTTCTCTCCCTCTATAGGGGTCCCGGTCCCGAGGTGGGGGAGCAGCGACCTAGGGAGCTTGCCCGTCCGTTTGGACACGGACGAGTGCATCCACGACAGACGCTAGCCGATCTATCCGAGTGGATAGGGCGTGAATGGCATTTAGGGGAGGAGATTCATCCGCGCCTCCATTGTGGGGAAGGCGGCGGCTAGCGCTTGGATCGTTGTGGTGATCTCTCGCCATGAAGTTGAGATCGGAAGGTGAACTTTCATTGAGTGGAACTAAGTTCCCACAGACGGCGTCAACTGATGGATCTTTGTATCTCCTTCAGATGTTACCTTCCGTTGATCTGCTGCGAGCGCTGATGGAAGGCTGAGATTGAGTTGGAGGGTTGCCTCCTGAAGCGTTCAGATGTCAATGGGTTTTATGTGGTTGAGGCCAAGCTACCTGCAAGGAAGTCCCGGGGTGGTTGTGCCACCGAGGACCCTCCGACGATCAAGTTAGACAAAGTATTTTGGCAGAGTAACGGCCTATTGGGGTAAAATTGGCTTACCTGAGTCGTCTGAGAGAGGGGTTTATATAGTGGCAGCCATGGGCAGGCGGGCGCGAGATTCACGCCGACCGTTACGCCCCTGGCGTTACGCCCGCGTGATAGGCGGGATTCCCATTAATGACGAGATATGCTCGTTAATAGGGGATCGTGATGGCGTGGAACGCGGGATCATGGGCGGTGGATATCTCGCGTCTGGCGAGATTCGCGAAGCTGTGGCGGAGGCGCTTGTGATCGGTGCCATGGGTCGGTCGGTGAGACCGAGGAAGCTAAGCTCGGCAGGTAGCTCGAGAACGAGCGGGAGGCCGAGGCATCTTGGATATGCAATAGCTCGGAGCCGAGCCACAGAGAGCTGTGAGAACTCAGCGTGCGGGAGGGCTCTGAGGCGAGCCGATGGTCGTTCGTAAGGTGATCGTAGGGGTGGTCTAGAAGGCCACCGGACATCGGGAACATCCTCGGGTCGAAGGCCCGGGGTATGCTTCCAACGTGCTGATCTTGATCCTTTCTCATAATCCCTGGGACACATCATCTGCCACGTGTCATGATGCGGGAGACATCGGTATCTAGCCTCATCAGGACACAAGTGTCGTCACCCACGGTAAACTTAGATCGTCACATCGAATACCTAACGGTTCAAGCAAATAAACCCCTAAACACCAAATCTCACAAAGAACTAAAACGTAGCCCTGATACCAATTTGTTGCGGTAAATACGATCTTGAAGCAAGAAACAAACGATAAAGATAAGCAAAATAAACAAAAGCAATAGAAATAGAGCACAAACCAAAAGATACAAGATTTACATGGAAAGCCCTTACGGGGAAAACCACGGGCGAAGGAGAAACACTTTACCAATCGAACAAATATGAAGGATTACAGTGGTGGATGAACTCTCACAAGATCCATCTCAAAATCCTATCCTCCTCTCTTTCTCTCTATCTAATTAACGTTCGACCCAATTAGGTTACAAAATACAATTTATTGTATGAGGCAAAATAGAGTAGAAATAGGTTTTTCAAAACAAACCAGAATTCGGTCCAACAGATTTAAAGCCAACTCAAAATTAGATTGAGCCGTCTCATACAAATAGAGAGAAATCTGTAATTTGAGATATGGTGTAAGCCGTCTCAAACTTATCTTAAGCCCTCTCATCATAGGGTCGAGCCAGCTCAAGATTATCATGAGCCGACTCAACTTCCAGGGATCAGAGAATACGAGATAAACTCAACAGAAGTGAGAGAAGAGGGGTGTTTTGGGGATTGTGGGGTTGTTTGAGGTGGCGGGAGAAGTAGAATAGAGGGATGGAGAGAGGGAATGGGGAGGCGTAGAATGGGAAGAGGAGGAGATAGAAGAGAATTTTAGAATGGTATTTCTATCTCTCTTTTATTTACAGCAGTTAATATGAAATGAACGGAAAATTAATGGAAATTCACCATGGTGTCCTTTTTAGATAAAGTTATAAAGGTTGATATTTTAGAAATAGTAAATGGTTGATGTAGTTTTTGAAAATATGAAAGAATTGGTGGCCAAAATATTTTTAAAAAAATAAATCTCTTTCCTTTGTGCTGGTTGCAAATCTGAACTCGATCCATACAGGAAGAAAAACCATAGTAAAATTATGTTTCATCGACAAAAGATTAGTAATTAAGATTCTATGAAAGAGGTCCAAAACCAGGGATTTTATCGATATTTTCATTGAAAAAAAGGTCACATGAATAAACTTCTGTGTTGCAGCAAATCAAGCAATCTTATAATTTGTCACTTAAAAATAATATACTCCATCTGTTTCACAATAACCTTGTTTTTTTACGGTTACAAGTTTATTAAGAAGGGTACCTATATCTTGTCTAAAATCTAAAATGTTGTAGATTTCTCAATTTAACCCTATTACAATCTTCATTAATTCTCCAGAATCTTGAATAAGCATTAATATTTAGGTATAGTTATGGTACTTCATATTCATATTCAACGTTGTTTGATTTTTTTAGAAAAAAGGAGTAAAACATCTTGATGATGCTCAATATTGGCAATCTCCAGGATCAAGACACGTGGCAGATGACGTGTCCCAAGACTCAGAAGAAAGGGCCCACGGGGGCCGACCAGACCATCCTACACCCGACCTGCAAGCACAAGCTGGCCCTCCTCGGGGCTCCCTGCAAATTAGCCTCCTTGGCCCCTCAGCTCGCCTCGAGCTGCCACAGGACCAAAACTCCTCGGCCTCCTCGCTCGTCCCCGAGCTCCCGCCGAGGCCGTCTTCCTCGGCCCTCCGACCAACTCCACCACTCACAGGCGTAACCGTCACTCCGCGAATCTCGCCATGCGCAGATTCTACGCCAGCAACATCCCACGTTCCACGCCATCGCGATCCCCATTAATAGGCGATCCGCTCTCTACGCGGGCGTGACGTCGGGAGCGTAACTGCCGGTGAGATTCTCGCGCCTGCAGCTGCGTGCCACCACCGTTATATAAACCTCCATCACAGAGGGGTCAAGTAAGCCATTCTTTACTCTTCTATGCCGTTACTCTGCTTGGATCTCGTCACTAACTTGATCGTCGGAGGGTCCTTGGTGGTACCAAACCACCCCGGGACTTCTTTGCAGGTACTCGGCACCAAACTCCTCATACCACCTCTTCCACCAAAACCCATTGAGACCCACACGCAACAGAAGGTAACCGTCTAAGTCCACCGGGAGATCAACGGAAAACAACATCTGACGGAGACCCGAAAAGGACCTCCATCAGTTGGCGCCGTCTGTGGGAAAATAACTCCACAAAACACAAAGTTGGCCTTCGTATCTCCGCCCTCATGACAAGCAGCCATCCTGAAGATCCTGGTACCAGCCGCCGCCTTCCACTCACCGAAGGCGGGGATGAGCCTCCTCCAACGACCCTCATCAACGCCCTCGCCGACCGGATAGATCGGCTACAATCCCTCGTGGAGGCGCTCGTCCGCGTCCAAACGGCCAGGCCTGGGCCCCAGATCGTCGCTCCACCGCCTCCAGAAGGCTCTGCCCCCGTCTGGACGGCTGACCACCAGCAGGCTGTGTCCCCTGGCCACCGATCTCTCGAGCCGGTACTCCCTGAGGCCCGCTGTGCGCCCGAGGGCTCCACGCCAAGGTCCGCCACCAGAACGCCTCGCCTCGAGCCTCCTCGCGACCCTTATCCCCCTGAGGAGAGGTCAGTTACCTCGCCTATCCACAGGCGTGGTCGACACCACCACCCTCGGTGGAGTCGCACAGAAGGGGTCCGTCTCGGCGACTCGAGAGCCACCTCGCCCCGGGACCTGAGGCACCTCATCGAGAGGAACCGGGGCCACTCCCAGACGCAGGTCACCCGCAGCGGAGGCCAGGGATCCCAAGGTGCCTATTCCTCGGGATACCACGGTCGGCTCGACGCCCTTGAGAAGAAAATCGAGGGCATGCGCCGGGAGGCTCACCTTTCGAGCGACGGAGCTAAGTACGCCTCCGACTCGCTCACAAAGCCGTTCACCGAGGAATTGCTCGCCGTCCATGCCTCCCCCCGCATTCAATGCACTTGCTACACGCGTCGTCGCCTCAACCGTTCCCATTCCCCACATTTACAGTTGGGCGGTCGGGCTACACCTCGTCAAGATTCAATCCAGCAGCTACCCTGCTCGGTGACCCCTGGCGGGTAGCTTCCCTACCGCAACGCCAGGGATCAGAAAGCCCTCCCAGAGGCAGTCGAGCCCGAGGACCCCTCGCTCGGCTATCCCCAGCGGGCAGCTTCCCTGCCACAACGCCGGAGATCAAAAAGCCCTCCCAAAGGCAGTCGAGCCCGAGGATCCCTCGCTCGGCTATCCCCAGCGAGCAGCCTCCCTGCCACAACGCCGGGGATCAAAAAGTCCTCCATGAGGCAGTCGATCCCGAGGATCCCTCGCTCGGCTATCCTTCAGGACAAAAGCCCACGCCAAGAGACACCGGACAGCAACCCTGACCGGCCAAGGATCCTTGGTAGGCTTCTACAGCCCCTCCCGCGTTAAGGACCAAAGTCCTCCCAGAGGCAGCCGAGTCCTTGCTTGGCTATCCCCGGCTGGTAGCTTCCTACCACAACCGACAGGGATCAAAGTCCTCGCTAAGAGGCACTGGGCAGTAACCCTGCTCGGTCCCCATCCTGAAGGATCAAAGCCCTCGCAAGAGGCAACCGAGTAGCTACCCTGCTCGGTCATCTCCGGCTGGTAGCTCCCTACCCATGACGCCAAGGATCGAAGCCCTCGCGAGAGGCATCCGAGCAGCTACCCCGCTCAGTCGTTTCAGGCTGGTAGTTGCCTACCCGTGACGCCAGAGATCAAAGCCCTCGCCAAGAGGCAACTGCGCAGCTCCACTGCCCGATCATCCTTAGCGGGCTTCTTACAGCCCCTCCAGCGCTAAGGATCGAAGCCCTCGCAAGAGGAAACCGAGCAGCTACCCTGCTTGGTCAACTCCGGCTGGTAGTCGCCTACCCCCGATGCCAGAGGACGAAGCCCTCGCCATGAGGCGGCCGCGCAGCTGCCCTGCTCGGCCATCCTTAGTGGGCTTCTTACAGCACCCCCCAACACAAAGGATCGAAGCCCTCGCAAGAGGCGACCGAACAGCTACCCTGCTCGGCCATCCCTGGCGGGTAGCTCCCCTACCGCAACGCTAAGGATCAGAAAGCCCTTGCAAAAGGCAACTGAGCAGCTACCCTGCCCATACACCCCCGGATGGTGCTCAACGCTCGAAATCAAAGATGCCATGTAGCCCGCGGAGGATCCGAGACCCCAATGAGGGACGTCAGGTCTATCCGAGTCTAAACGATCTCCCCTCAACTCCGGGGCCCATGGGGATACCTCCTCGGCAGCGCTTGGCATGCTCGTCGGCCAGTGATTGAAGTCAACTCGACGGACGATCGCCAGAAAGATGGCCAACCTGACATGAAAGCACAACGGTACAAGCAAAGATATCTTACAGGCATTCTTCACACACAGAAGATGAAATGCAAACCGATGAAAACAAGGATTTTCTTTTATTGCCAAAAAACAAAGACTTTACAGAGGGTATTTTTCGGGGCTCCCCAGCCTTACAAAATTCAAAAAACAAAATAAAAGGAGGAAAACGGGGGCTCTACACCTCAGGGTCAGGTACGACCTCGAGGTCCTCGACCTCCACCACATGATACGTGGGGTCCTCGGAGACCTTCTCGCCAGGAACCTCTTCCCCCTGCTCGTCGGCGCCCATGAGGGGGAACTCGGCCCGGAGATCTGCGTCGGCGAACTCCGGCATCCGAGCCTTAACGGCATCGAGGGCGTCGTGCTAAATGCGGGTCGTGGCCGCAGCCAAGTCGTCATAGAAGTCCTTCGACTTCTTATAGCCTTCCACCGCCCTCGATTCAGCCAACTTAGCCGCCTCGGCCGCCGCCCCCAGCTCCTTCCGGAGGGCCTTCACCGTCCTCTTCAGGTTGCCGGCGAGCACCTGGGCGTCCTTGAGCTTGACCTCGGCAATCACCACAGCCTCGCGGTGCCGGGGCCACCTCCCGTTTCCCGGCTTCCACCTCGCCTTCCAAGGCGGCGACCCTCGCCGACATCACCTCCAGCTCCCGCCTGGAGCTCTCTTGCAGCGAGGCGAGCTGACCCGCAGCCTCCAGCGCCGGGGCTACCACCTCGGCTTCCATGCGCAGGGTGAGGGCCACGTGCTGGAGAACCTGGGAGACACAGAAAAGATCAGAAAGATGAAGGGGGCACTGAATATCACAATGAACCAAAAAACTTACCTGCACGGACTCCTGGGCGATGGACGCCAGCTGAGCCCCGAAGGTCCCTCCGGGAACTCTACCCCCGGCCGAGGTCTTTATTTCATGCAGGAGGCTATCCGCAACGGACAGCCCCGATGGCACCGCGAACCGGAGGCCCCCTTCCTCCACCATGGTCGGTGAGGACCGATCCCGGGAGGGCCTCCGGGAGCTCCTCTTTAGTGGATCCGAGGGAGAGCTGATCTCCTCTTCCGAGGCCGGGTCCTCCTGGATCAGGGCCCGCTTCCGGCCCGATACTCTGCTGGGACCCGGGGCGGGATCCGCCCCCGGGCGCTCGCGGGACACCGCCACCGGAGCGGTAGGAGCCGGGACGGGCTTCGCACGAGAAGAACTGGCGCCCCCGGCCTTCGTAGGCTGCCTCGGCTGGCGCATGGAGGCTCTGAGGGAGACGAAGTCTACGGATCCTGCACGAAACAAATACCCAACAAATCAGCGACACGAGTAAAACACAAACCCAAAAAGCAAGCCTGACTTACCGACGAACTCGACGGGGCTAAGCCCGGCCTAGCTCAAGACCCTCTCGGACAGCAACACGTCAGGTCGGGGGATGGGCTCCCATGACGCCACTCTCACCGCGGCGAGGTCATAGGACTGGTTCCCCGGTAGACATTTCTCCCTCGACCACTTGGTAGGCACGGGCCAGTCCTCGCCCTCGGGAGGGGAAACGAAGAAAAATTTCTTTTTCCAATCATGAATGGAGGAGGGCAATGCCACGACCCCGGTCCCGGCAGCTCCCCCCGGCCGCTTCCTGAAAATGAGATAAACGCATCTCGGGTCGCCCGCTCAACCACCAGGGTGACTCTTGAAGACGAGGGAGGAATCGAGAAGGGGAAGGATGAAGGGAACCGCCTGTAACTTCAGGCGGATTAAGAACCCAAGAAGGATCCTCCACGAGTTCGGCACTAACTGGCCGGGGGCCAAACTGAAGAAATTCAGCGCGGCGACGACCTCAGGAGAGAAGGGCAGGCGCATTCCGCCCCAAAAAGCTTCCAAATACAGGGCGATCTTCCTGCCCCGTACATGATCTGCCCTCTCTCCCTCCTTGGCCAGTCGAAGCGTGTAGCGCGAGGGGATGTGGAAGCGAGCCTGAACATTAGCGAGCTCGTCCTCATGCCTCACCTAGCACGAGGAGCCAGGGGCCACATCTGTCGCCTCCTCCCTGGAGGCGGCCCCCGCCTCACGATCCCGGGGAGAGGATCCAACCCCTGCTCCCCGAGGAGACTCAGAAACAGCTAAAGGGACCCTAGCACCTACTCTTACAACGTCTACTGATTCTACAGAGGAAGACATCTAACCTTGGAAAAGAGAATCTTCAAGGGCTGAAAGCGGGAGAAGGGAGACGAGCGCCGAGCAACCAAGACTTGAGAGAAGGAAATATGAAGGAGTAAGGGCCCTAGAGCGGACCCCACCCATGTTTATTACTGCATACGGCCTCATCTAACGGCGCCCGTCATCTCCCGCCGAAACGGCTTCGATCGCTCCACGTGTCAGTCCTGCACTGGACCGCATCCCATCAGACGCCGCAGGCCTGCATACGTCGCATCAGCCAATCGACGCTCGACACGTAGGCCGTCGCTTCAATTGCAGAGCGCACGAACCAGCGCACCTTCTTTAAATGCAGAGATATCACCTTGATTCGCTAGCGGAAAAGACAACCGACGGCTTGAGGACTCGTCCCGACAAAGCCCTAGAAAGGAGCTCACCTCGGGAGGCCCGGCAGTGCACTCCTGACCCGACCCGCTAGCTGGTCGGGACAAGAGTGGGGGCTAATGATGATGCTCAATATTGGCAATCTCCAGGATTAAGACACGTGGCAGATGACGTGTCCCAAGACTCAGAAAAAAGGGCCCACGGGGGCCGACCAGACCACCCTACGCCCGACCTACAAGCACAAGCTGGCCCTCCTCGGAGCTCCCTGCAAATTAGCCTCCTCGGCCCTTCAGCTCGCCTCGAGCTGCCACAGGACCAAGACTCCTCGGCCTCCTCGCTCGTCCCCGAGCTCCCGCCGAGGCCGTCTTCCTCGGCCCTCTGACCAACTCCACCACTCACAGGCATAACCGCCACTCCGCGAATCTCGCCATGTGCAGATTCTACGCCAGCAACATCCCACGTTCCACGCCATCATGATCCCCATTAATGGGCGATCCGCTCTCTACGCGGGCGTGACGTCGGGAGCGTAACTGCCGGCGAGATTCTCGCGCCTGCTGCTGCGTGCCACCACCATTATATAAACCCCCATCACAGAGGGGTCAAGTAAGCCATTCTTTACTCTTCTAAGCCGTTACTCTGCTCGGATCTCGTCACTAACTTGATCGTCGGAGGGTCCTTGGTGGTACCGAACCATCCTGGGACTTCTTTGCAGGTATTAGGCACCAAACTCCTCATACCACCTATTCCACCAATACCCATTAAGACCCACACGCAACAGAAGGTAACCGTGTAAGTCCACCAGGAGATCAACGGAAGACAACATCTGACGGAGACCCGAAAAGGACCTCCATCACATCTACATTGAATTTACGAAGGAACCAGTGGACACGCAGTTTTTTCTGGTTATAGGCTCCCAGCATTTCGATACTTATGCGCAGGCCATGGATGCAGCTATGCAAGTGGAGGAGCATTTGAGCGGGGCATTGATTATTCCGGAGCCAAAGAGGACTAGACCGATTGGGTCAATGACTAGGCAGTTTGGCAGAGGTAGAGGTAGGTACACTCCAGGCCGTAGTTTTGGGCGAGGTTGGAACCAAGGCCAGATGTTCAGTTCATACCCCGATGATCAGAGGCCCATGTTCCCGCCAAAATTTTTGGCCAAGAGCTATTTGTTCCCTTATAAAATGGGGGAAGAGTTCTCAAAATTTGGCCTCACGTGTAAAACACGTGAGCGCTCATATGCAAAGCATATGAGAGCTGAATAAAATAAACTTAAAAGGCCAAACAGGCCTCACGTGTAAAACACGTGAGCGCTCATATGCAAAGCATATAAGCGCTGAACATAAATCACCAATGGCCAAACATGCCTCACGTGTAAAACACGTGAGCGCTCATATGCAAAGAATATGAGCGCTGAACATAAACAGGCTAAAATCCACAGCAGGGGTCACGTGTTAAACACATGAGTTTTTTTTCCTCTCACATGCAAAGTATGTGAGCGCCCCAATTTAAAATGCTCCTATCAAATTCTAGAATCAAATTCTATTTTGGGAAATATTTTGCTGATCTTTCTCAAAATAAAAAGATTCTCTCTGTTAAACAGAGGACCCTTTGATCAAAGATCCAGCGGTGATCATTTGATAGAATAAAAATCTATCATAGGAAAATATTTTCCTAATCTTATAACAAGAATAAAATTCTATGTTAACAAGATATCCATATTAAGAAAATATATTTATGATCTTGTTAAACTAAAAAGATATGATAGAATAAAATTCTAATCTTGTTAAAACTAACAAGATATTCATAATCTTGTTAAACAAACAAGAAATCTTCTCTGTTAAACAGAGAGCCTTTGGATTAAAAATCCAACGGTGAATAAAATTCACCGATTGATCTAAAAGATCCTGAAATCAATCATGATCTCTCAATGAGAGATTCCCTTAACAAATTGATTCTTTTTCTTCTCATATAAATAGGAGCGAGAAGAAGAGCAAAAAGAGACAGAGGGAGAGGGGAAGAAAAATAGAATGAGAATTTAATTCTCTAAAGAAGAGGAACCCCTCCCAAAAGCTCCCACAAAAAGAGAATTTAATTCTCAAACCAAGAGTTTTACTCTTCTCAAAGAACTTAGTTCTTCCTCTGGTTAAGATCTGCAGAAGCAGATCTCCCCACAAGTTGAGAATTTAATTCTCATCGGGGAGATTCTGTCATGCAGATTTAAAACCTAGGGGAAGGGACTGAATCCAAAATAGTTTAACTCTTACAAAACATATGGGAATTTAATTCCTCTAAAACTAGGGTTTAACCCTTTAAAAAGAATTTAATCCCTGTAAAGAACAAAAGAGAACTTGATACCACAGAACCATAGAAATATAGCCTGATGATTCATTAGCGTTCAAACGCTACATAAAAATTCACATGTTCTCACGTGAGCACCTTTGAGGAACAAAAGAGAAAGATGAGATCTAGCCACGTGACCCCACGTGACCCCTTGAGAAGTGCTCAGCACTTATAAAAGGGAATAAACCCTATTTTTGGAGCGTCTCACGTGACCCCTGAAAAGTGCTCAACACTTATAAAAGAAAAAAAAGGAATAAACCCTATTTTTGGAGCGCCTCACGTGACCCCTGAGAAGTGCTCAGCACTTATAAAAGAGAAAAGGGAATAAACCCTATTTTTGGAGCGCCACACGTGATCCCAAGTGAGCGCCTCAAATTCTTAGTGTTTAACACTATTTCAAGCGCCTCACGTGGGAGCACGTGAGCGCTGATCATACGCTAGTGTTTAACACTACTTTAAGGCCTCACGTGGGAGCATGTGAGCGCCAATCATATATTAGTGTTTAACACTATGAGAGGCCAATATTAGCCAAACTTAGATCAAATCTCCCGAGGGCAATCAATCAAGCCCCCCATGCTCAGGGTCCCCCAAACCGATCTTAATCCCAGAGATAGCTAATGAACTCCTGGTATCTAAAATGATTTTCATTCCATCATGATCTCTCCCCTCGATCTGGAATTTGGTTCAAGGGTACATCTCTCCACACCTCCGATACATGTCGTTGTAATTCTTCAACGTCTTCAAAGAGGTGGAGGGTCCTAATAACCAATAACTCTTGGCGCACCACCAAACAAGCTTTTCAAAAAGGGGAGTAAATCTAAAATACATCTCAATTTGGGGGCGTCTCATGTGACCTCACGTGATCCCTTGATAGTGCTTAGCACTCAGAAAAAGAAAAGGAGAATAAAACAAAGGCAATTTTCATTCTTCAGAGTGCCTCACGTGATCTCACGTGACCCAATAGTGCTAAGCACTCAGAAAAGGAAAAGAGAATAAATCCAAGATAGTTCCTATTTTGGGGGCACCTCACATGTTCCCACGTGACCCCCAAACAGTAGTGTATAAAAGAGGAAGAAAATTCCAAAGACAGCGCTCGCATTTTGAAGGCACCTCACGTGTCTGCACGTGACTTTTTGATGAACCAAGTGCTTAGCACTTATAAATGAAAGAGGAATAAAATTTAGAGAACAGTTCTCACCTCAGACGCCTCACATGCTCACACATGAGCTAAGTGCTCAGCACTTTTATATATATATATATATATGAGGGAATAAACTCAAGGAACAATGCCCACTTCAGGCCCCTCACGTGTTCATACGTGAGCTCCTCCAAAGTCCAGTGTTTAACACTGATTCAGTGCTTAGCACTATGGGATGACTAAGGGAAATCAACCTTAGCTCAAATTAGCCAAGTCTTCCGAAGCCAAGACCCTTTTTGTCACCAATCAACTGAGCCCCCATATTCAGGTCTTCCCAAACTAATCCTAGTCCCAAAGATGACTAGTGTTCTCCTAACATATGACATCTAAACTGATGTTCATCCCATTTCCCAAATTGGGATATTGGTTCAAAGGTACATCTCTTCCTACCTCTGATACATGTCGTTGTAATCCTTCAGCGTCTTCAGAGAGATGGAGGGTCCCAATAACCGATAACTTTTGGTGCATCCTCAAACGGTTGAACCAAAACCACACAGACTATGACGTCTTTAAACTGGACTACGATGTCCCTAAACTTTACGGACTGTGAGGTCCTTAAACTCATGGACTATGATGTCCTTAAACTTTACAGACTATGATATCTCTAAACTACCATGGACTGTGAGGTCCTTAAACTCATAGACTATGATGTCTTTAAACTTTATGGACTATGATGTCCTTAAACTCCATGGACCGTAATGTCCCTAAACTAATCGACCGCAAAGTCCCTAAACTAAAACAATAGAGCCCAAATTCTCTTTTGTTGAATCTAAATGATCCTGTTAAGTAGATCTCAGTCTAAAATTAGACCAACGTATCCCCTTAACAAATGGTTAAGTTGATCTTAGTCTAAAATTAGACCAACGTATTCTTAACAAACGTTTAAGTTGATCTTAGTCTCAAATGAGATTAACGATCCTTAAACCCAACCCAAACCCAAATCTAAGAAAATACGGATTTGGACTAATCCATGCCCTACGGGCTACAACATAAATTAGTCTCCGTATACAATCCACGGGCAACCAAAAATAAAACAAACACACACGACACGAAATGACCATCTGGAGAAGGAGAAAGTTGTTACCACGATGCGGTAGCGTAATTAATTGCAGGGGCTTGCGCCTGCAGGGAAGAGTGTCCCCACAATAAAAAAAAACCCCACAAATGAGGGGGAATCTGACGAAGTCTGCTACGAAGGCCACATCCGTCTAAACCTTCGATACACGGTATCATAAATCAACTTGGCATCTGGGGAGAGGTGGATGGATAGCACCAAATAGCATCTGCCTTCGAAATTCAGGCCGGACGTCCCAACGTCCCTGTCGCGTATTTCGGCGAAGAACAGATTTTGGCATGCCCGATGGGACCTTTTCCTCTTTCCACTCCACACTTCGTGTGTCGTGTTTTTCCCGCGATCAGATAATCGCGGTGTGTATGTTTGTGGTTGCCCTTAGGGGAGGGGATACTGAAGTCGGTGTTTCGTCTCTATGAAGAATGGCGTTTGCTCCCACCTTAGCAACTCAAGCTCTGTCTTATCTGGTGGAGTCAAGTACGGGCCACTTGCAGGCTCAAATCTCTGCAATCCGGCTCTTCAAGAAATCAACGGGCTTCTCTTTGGGTCGATGTTCCCACCTCCCACCCTCGGTGCCTCAACGCCGATGGAGAAAGCCCAGAGGAAGTCTGTCTTCCACAGGCGGGCTCCCTAAGCAGCTGCTTTGCTGATGGAATCAGTCCTCAAACAACTGGCACATGCCAAGGACCAAGGTCAACGCAGGGGGCAGAATATTCAAGCTCTCAAAGGAAACAGGGGGCAAGCTCGGCAAAATCCTGAAGCTAATCAAATCCCGGCCGTAAGAAATGGTCGACATCGATATCAGCGTCATACAAAATGAGCTGGGGGCAGTTCTCTGTATGATCCTGTTTCAACCCCAGCGGTGAATGTTGTTGTTCCAACTGGGAACAGCTTCAAATTATTGTGAAGGGTTAGACAAAATTCTCCTACCGCAATATTGAAGAAGTCTCCGCAGCCCATGGAGATCCCACGAGAGCAGAAACTAGTTCGCTCCCTGAGACAACTTTCATCATCTATATATAAGGTGTGGAAGCAGGTGAAGGGGACTCACCCCAAGACGGATCCTGATACAGCGGTTCCTCCCAAAACCAAAACGGCTTTTCACAACAAGAGGCCTAATAAAGCTTATGTGCCCGGAGCAAACTCCAAAGGTCAAAACTCCAAACACCCCAAGCCTGGAAGCATGGTAGTTCACATAGTCAATGTGGTGAATTCCAAAGACAAAATTCGAGCTTCTACTAGTCACCGACCTCAAACCCGGTCCGTGACAAAAGTTCAACTGCAACATGAAAATCTGCAGGAGATGCTTGCTCGGGCGGCGGCAAACGCTAATCCATCGCCTAGGGAAAGTCACGAGGATGCACCCGAAGAAAGAATAGAGAAGGAGTCGGATATTGATTTCCTAAAGCACGCTCTGAAAATGAGGGATGAAGAAGCGGCAGAAATGTCCACTAAAATGAACCAGATTGCCCTTCTGATTCAGAATATGGCTGGAATGATGGTTCAATCGGAACCACAAGCGAATGAACTACCGGTAGTCGGTCTTAAAGATAAGGATGACATTTCAAATCCTCTGCAAAGCTCATCAATGGCTGAGGAGGAAATGATTTCTAAAAGCAAAGCTGAACGAATATATCACTCAGCAAATCGAAGCTCACTACGCCAGTGAAGCCGCAAATAGGTCAATCAAGATTGGTCGACCATATCCGACATTGTACAATCAAATACGGTACCCGCCAGAGTACACACTTCCAACGTGCCACATGTACAAAGGAACTGAAAATTCCCGTCGGCACATTGCGCGATTTGAACCCATGTGCGGCAATACTGATATACTTCTCCTCTGACAGTTCATCGGCTGTCTGGCGGGCATTGCCTTCGAATGGTATGCAGAACTCCCGAATGACTCCATGAATACCTTCGACGAAATGGAGATGCCCTCTTGTCAGAGATTCGCTTGTATGAATAAACGCACTACCATGATGGCACTGGTCAACGAAAGGGTTAGACTGAATGAGATGTGAGTTCAATGTGTTACCCGATGGCAAAATCTCTGGTCAAATACAAGCAACGTACCGATGAAGTTGCAGCCATGAGAATGCTCATAGCCATCCTTGACTCAAATTCAAAGGCGTCCTCGTATATGGCCCTCTTCAAGCCGACAGCCTTCCAAGAGCTCATGGATAAAATGACTCGATTGGATCAGCTGAGTCAAGACCCTTCATCATCTGATGAAGATGAATGAAAAGCAGAGGTAAGGTGGTATTTGTCACCGACGCTAAAAAAAAATAATAAAATGAGCTACTTTGAAACAACCTGTCACCAAAATAGCGACGGTGTGGATACTCGCTCTCCCCGAGGTATACACAGGGGGCATATTTCTCACTGGAGGAAGAATTTCTATGTAAGATGGTCCTTTCTTCTCAAAGAATAGAAAGGATATCAAGGGGCTTACAAACGAGTCCTGCAGTCAAGTGGAATATCCCACTTGAACCCGACAAAAAAAAAGGTATGTCCACAAGCAAAATGGGCACGGATGAAAACCTAAAAGGGCGTCGTGGGTAAAAACAGCAGGACTACCGGCGATGTTTGTGAAAACCCGAAAGGGTGCAAACTCGTAAAAAAAACGGTACGTCTGCAAGCAAAATGGGCATGGATGAAAACCCGAAAGGGCTCCGTGAGTAAAAACAGCAGGGCTACCGGCGAGTCTGTGAAAACCCGAAAGGACGCAGACTCGTAAAAAATTCATGCACACTGGCAAGGTCCTCTCAACCTTGTAAGGAGAAAATACCCGCGTGAGATCCTTACGACTCACAAGGGAGCAACACACTTAGGGATCCTCAAGATACCTAAGGAAAAACATTTTTATGAAACCCTTACGGCTCATGAAGTCAAAATCCTTAGTTAACAGGATCTTAACCCTGTTTGCTAAGCCACCTTTGCTCGAACCGACGAAGGCAAATGATGATTCGCTTCTAGCAATGTCCCAGTGGTAGTGATATTGATGCCTAAATTGGTATCATATTCCAAGTCCTTTCATGGCAAATGATGATTCACTTCTGGCAACATTCCAGTCGCAGCGATACTGATGCTAAGATTGGTATTAGATCTTGAGTTCCATACTCGAAAAAAAAGGTACGTCCATAAGCGAAATGGGAACGGATGAAAACCCGAAAGGGCTCCGTGAGTAAAAACAGCAGGGCTACCGGCGAGTTTGTGAAAACCCGAAAAGGCACAATCTCGTTAAAAGACACTTGCAAGGTCCTCTCGACCCTGTAAGGAGAAAATACCTGCGTGAGATCCATACGACTAACAAGGGAGCAACACACTTTGGGATCCCCACGATTCCTAAGGAGAAGTTACATTTACGAGATCCTCACGACTCGTAAGGAGAATTCCCCTTTGAGACCCTCACGGCTCATAGAATTCAAAAGTCTTAAGCTGCAGGGATCTAAACCTGTTCTTAAGCCGCCATACACTCCGATAATGCCCTACAAGCATTTCAATACTGACCTTTGTATACAATCCATGGGCACGAATACACATTTCCCTAATAAAGTCCCACCAGCGACTAGAGATATGCTCACACGGTAAACGACACTTGTAGGTCCTCTCGATTTACAAGGAGAAAACACTCTTGCAAGATCCTTACGACTTAAAAGAGAACATACACTTAGGAATACTCACGATTCTTAAGGAGAAAATGCACCTATGAGATCCTCACGACTCGTAGGGAGAAACACCTTTATGAGACCCTTACGGCTCATGAAGTCAAAAGCCTTAGTCGACAGGATTCTAACCCTGTTTGCTAAGCCATCTTTGTTTAAATCGACAAAAGCAAATGATAATTCGCTCCTGGCAATGTCCCAGTAGTAGCGATGCTGATGCCTAAATTGGTATCAAGTTCCAAGTCCTTTCACGACAAATGATGATTCGCTCCTGGCAGTATTCCAGTCGCGGCGATACTGATGCAAGATTGGTATCAGACCTTGAGTTCCATACTAAAAAAAATGCATATGAAATAACCAAAATGTTTGTGCAACTCGCAATAAAAATCAGCGAGTAAAATATATGCATACAAAAATAGCCAAAATAATTGGGCAACTCGCGATAAAAAACAGCGAGTAAAAAAAACAGCCGAAATGATTGGGCACCGCGAAAAATAGCCGAAATAATTGGGCAATCGCGACTTTCACGATACAAAAAGATGAAATGATAAAGTATCGCGGAAAGAAAACAAAAAATACATATGAAATAATGAAAGTTTTGCCCTGCAGGTAAGTCCATACTGACCCCTGTATACAATCCATGGGCATAAACAAAAAGGGAACCACATGTCCCAACAAACTCCATCAAAGGGAGAGTCAGGTCTCAGCGGCAATATCTGCATCCCAGAAGACCAGCAATAGCGTTCTTCCTCATGCCGGCAGAATACAGACGCAACATCAACAAATGGAGCCATGGCGGAGTCCCCTAGTTCCAAATCTCGACGGTTCATAGACAACCTGGAGACAACCTCAACATTCGTCGCAATATTGCAGACACAATATCAACAAACGAAGCAAAGGAAGATCCCTAGCTTCAGGGTCTCGACGTCAACATCGACAACCTAGAGATCAACATCGGCGTTTCTCCGTACTCCAATCGGATGCATACACAACGTTAACAAAGCGGAGCCACGGCAAAGTCCCCTAGTTCCAAATCTCGACAGTTCACGAACAACCTAGAGACTACCTCGGAGCCATGGCAGAGTCACTAGTTCCAAGTCTCGACGGCAACATCTACAGCCTAGAGATCAACAACAGCGTTCTTCTCCCAACAGGATGCAGACGCGACATCAACAAAAGAAGCCAAGGAAAATCCCTCGCTTCAGGGTCTTGACGGCAACTCAAATGAGACCTGAAAAGACTATCGGAGATCATCCCACACCAGCGCGGAGTGGTCATGACTCATCAGGGCTCCCAAACTGTTAGTATATATGCCCTAGGGGCCATTATTGTATCATACTAGTTTGTATATTACTTAATGGAAGCTTGGGATATTCACATATATATAACAGTCTTGCTAAACATGGTAGTATGCTACTTGGTTTTTCTATCTTAATATGTGAGTATACGTATTGATAGAGCTCTTAAGATCTTGCTTGACTACCAGCGTTGTGATGGCAGTCACACTAGTGGGGGCTGGGTAGTCTACAAGCACATCCTTTTTCAGGTCCCTAGTCGTAGGATTATCGAGACAGGGCATCGATACTCCGGAGTAGACCAGTGTGTACGCTTCTCATCCCAGTTGGGGAGATGGTCTGTCCCACAGCCGTCAGTACGTCATACTGGAGATAGTATACAGGTGCTCGTTGGGTTACGGGTACACCGGACAGGACTCGCAGGGAACTGTTGGTTGGTTTTATACCAATCGTCAGTTAACAGTTCCCAGGTGACATGAGTACAGCATAGTCCGCAGACTTGACACTGCTACTTCGCCTCGAGTGTGTCCCACTGTTCTTAGATTGCTATCCTACCACGGCTCAAAGGAGTCGTGCAAACAGGTAGCAGTTGGGTGCAGTCCTGAGCACTTGGAGGCAGTGGTGGTTAGACAGGATTCGTCTCTCCCGGTATTAGGAGTTGATATCGCGCTGTGTCAGAGAGCCATTACGCAAAGTCCCTGGCCAGGGCAAGCGAGATTTACTGGTAGGTTCCAGTAGTTTCTCAGGGTGTAATGGGCTTCACTCCGACACGACTTATACCTCTATTAGGGGACTGATGCTTGCCGCCCCTAGGCCCGATATGCGATAGTCTTAGACGAACAGACCGGACTGTACGGAGATTGTCACATCAGGCTCAGTAGGAGTTCGGATGGGTTTCCTCATCGGCCTTCTTATCGACATCTACCTGGGGACCGTTACGTACAGCTAGTGCCGCTTGCGGTCTGTGGTTAAACCCACTGCCAGCGTAGTAGTCGAGTCATTAGAGTCCCACACAGAGAGTTTCCCTACTGCAGGCGAAACGATATAGAGGTCGTATGGTTTTACGACAAGGGTTCGGACGCATACGTGTGTTTACGCACGTACGACATTCGGACAGTTTTTACTAGCCGGCTTTGGTTTAAGCCAGATTCTAGTATCGGGTTATTGGATTTATACAGTCTAAAGTTTTTCCGTGTTTTCAAAGATAGGAGGGGCGTTCTCGTAATTTCGCGAGAAACTTCTAGAAGGATGGTGACTTGGGGGTTTAGGTGGCATAAGCATTAAATGAGATTAGTGACCCATTTGTGTGATTCATCCATGTCATTAATGCATCATAAATGGTTAATGACTCATATAGATGAATCACTCATATGAATTAAATGAAGCATGGTTGTTAAATCATTTATTTATTTATTTGATAAAACTTAATGCTTCATATATATTCAAATGAGATCATTATCTCTTCTCATTCTCATGCTCACCTTCTCTCTCCTCAAGCTCTCTCTCTTCAAACCCTAATCCTCCCCTCTCATGTGTTGAGATCAAAGATTAGAATAGACTAATTAATCCATAACCCTTCTCTATATCATCTAGGTACTTTGATTAGCAACTAAAGAAACCTAGTTACCTCAAGTTTAGAGGTAAAGCTTGGAGTATAGCTCTCGGGTGGATCATCTACTATATAGAGAAGGCCGGAGAGGATGTGGAGAACGAAAAGACGAAGGACACGGTTCATTAGGTATAATCACTTCACATAGTAGTTAACAACTCCTATGTTTCTTGTTAGTTATAGTTTAGCAAAGATTCTTCGGTTAGTCAATGTTTACGCAAAGAACAAGATCGTTTTTCATATTTCCGCCTCCCCGCAAGTAGTGGGGTGTAGTACATCGACTTACAGTGGTATCAGAGCCTCGCTAAACAATAATTAACTCATTAGCAAAGTCGTATGAATTTCGAACGCAAATTGAACCGGAAAAAATATCGATATCACTAAGTTTCTGTCGATTTTAAAATGAGGTCTAAAAATTTTTCAGGCATCTGCAGTATAACCTACAGAGAAAGATAAGAACACTGAAAAAAATTGGTTCATGAATCGGCCAAAGAGCCGCGGAACCGCGGCCGATCCCACCGATCCGCCGCGGATCCGCGGCCGAGTTGGAACCGATTCAGCCCAAGTTTTTCCAGTGGCTCTTCTGTGATATTTTTGTATTTTCTGGAATGTTTATTTTCTGCTCAAGTCTCAGGTGCACAGAAAAGTTTTGGAGTAGAATCTGATATGTTTTCTCGATCGAAATTATACGATGTTTGCTAATTTGATTATATCTGTGATTGTATAATGTGTTCGTAAACCTCCCTTAACTGCTAGTATGTCGGTTGGCAGGGGGTTGCACATTTCTGTAATGGATTTTAACTGTTTGTGATTATGAACTGTATTGGATTGTTGTGATGATTAGCCGGGGTTTTGTGATGGGTTATTATTTTAATTCATTCAATGTAATTGTAATATGTTGTAATATTATATTGCGGGGCGCATCCAGGTTGCGGTTGTAGCCACCGTTGTATTATTTCATTTTACTGTTTTTGCTCCTAGGACAGACCCAAGGTGGGGTGCACAAACTACCGGGTACTTTGAAATGTTTAGTGGCCTACTCACGTTGTTGAGAGAGACCGCTTCACTTCGGGTACTTGGCGGGTAGTTTGCCGTACCCGTAGGGGTCTAGGGTAGGGTAATGGCTACTCATCACAACTGCGTAATCTGTCTTTCGTTGCAGGCTCAAAAGAAACGCGGATTGCTTGCATATCCAATAATATTCATCTGTGATCTGGAATGCCTATTATTGCGTCTGACGAATGTACAATATCTATATATGATAACTATTTAGACGTCACTTATGTTTTACACCCGCGCTAGCCCAGCCCCCGCTCTGCCGTTAGTTAAGTAACCTAACGGGTGATGACGGGACCCAGAGGCGAATGCGGATGGCATAAGAGGACGTTGTATTTTCGTTGTTTTCTGCAATGATAGGTTAATGATGGGACGCATTATTATTAATGCAAAAAAAATAAACCAAAGTTTAATTGTTGGAACAATTTAAAAGAAACCACTCGGTTATTTTTAAAACAGAAGATATTTTTTTAATTGCGGAGCTTTAACCACTCCTTTTAAAAGCTATCAGGTTCCTTCGATTATATCAAGTTCACTATGTTCACGGTTTCGCCAAAACCATTCGTAGCCCTCGGTCATTTCATTTGAGTATTCAGTAGTATTCAAGCTATGTATTTTGGCCAAAGTCAAGGCATAGTGTTTAGTAGCTGCTGGGTATTCATTTGTTGCATAGATAGATGAGTTAGTTTGGGACAGTCGTATTATCATTTGACCAAAGTCAGGGGTATGTATGGATGGGTTCAAATTGACAAGATAATGACGGGTAGAACTTGACATGTGACTTATGACATTTTGACCAAAGACAAGGTCATAAGAGCATGGGGCAAAAATTTATATCGGGGATTTCTAAAGAAACTGAAATTTGCAAAGAGATGCATGCCATTTGGAGTTTGATGAATGTTGGTAGGATTCCTTCAACATTATCATACGATGATATTTGGATCCCGATCCTACTGTGAGTATATGCTACTCATCAGGATATTCGTCACTTAACGATCAATGCTATAAACCAAGTAGGTGCCGAGAAAGGTGTCAGCGGGGCTACGCCTCCAGAGAAAAGAGGTTATTTAATTAAGGAACTTCGCGAAAGCGTTGGAAAACCTCACTCGAAGTATCGACACTGGCCTGGCTGAACGGTTAAGCAAGTATTGTACGGTGAGAATAGTCCTGGCTAATTCTTCTTTTATGGTTTAAGGAAGGATTTGAGAAACAGTGGGAGCCATCCAGTTTAGATAAACTAAAAACCACTCTAAACTTGCAAGAGTATCATGCTAAAGTGTTTCTTATCTCTCTCCTACTTGCAGCGACCCTGAAAATGACTGGACTTAAGTTACTTTTAGAGAAAAATATACCGACAGGGCCAAACTATAAAGATTGGCTGCGGAATGTCAAAATGGCTTTGACCTATGACAAATTAGGGTACGTCCTCACCGCTAAGGCACCTGCAGTCCCAGGTCCCAAATCCAGTAATGCGGATAAGGAAATCCGCAAAACCTGGGAGTATGATTGCGCGAAGGCCAAGTGCATCGTGCTTGCCTCGATGAACAATGAACGTTAGAGGAGGCACGAGGATATGGAACTAGATGCCATATTTCTCCATACAAAGGAACTTTATGGAGAGCAATCTCGTATAGCAAGATACGAGACCTCAAAGAACTTGTTTCGAGTGAGGTTGGCCGTCGAATCATCGGTAGGAGAACATGTCCTAAAGATGATTGGCTATATAGAAGAGCTCGCAGACCTTGGGACGACTTTGGATAATGAGCTCTATACAGACCTGATTCTCCAGTCCCTTCCTTCCACCTATGCCCAGTTTATTCTGAATTTCAACATTCAAAGAAAAGAAGTTAAACTTCCAGAACTCCTTAACATGTTGAGGAGTGCAGAGGGCACCTTGCAAAAGGCAAGGAAAACACCCGCTATGTTTGTTAGCGGTGCTTCTTCTTCCGGGTCCAAGGCTAGGGCCAAAGGAAGGAAGAAGAAGGCCGCCACCAAATCTAGAGGAGGTGTTAGTAAGGTGGGAGCGAAGGGAAAGAAAAAGATTGCGGTGCCAGTAGTGGCCCAGGATGAGTGCTTCCATTGTCATAGGAAAGGGCACTGGAAGAAAGATTGCAAGGCATGGAACGCCATGAACCAGGGACCGAAGCAAGCTGTGGCTTCGACTTCAGGTGTGTTTGTAATTGAGAATTGTCTGTCAATCAACTCTACTTCCTGGGTATTGGATACCGGATCAGGATCTCATATATGCAATTCATTGCAAGCACTGAGAAACCGTAGGGTGCTGAAGGATGGTGATATGACCCTAAAGGTTGCTAACGGAGCTAGCGTGGGAGCTGTGTCCGTCGGGGATTATCACCTGGGATTGACGAGTGGACATATTTTGGTTTTACATAACTGTTTTTATGTACCTAGTTTAACGTGTAATATCATATCAGTTTCCTTGTTATCAAATAAAGGTTATGATTTCACGTTTGTAAGCGATGTTGTTAACATCCACCTTAATCATAGTTTGATTGGGTCTGGTACACTGGATAACGGTATATATGTCTTAAACCAACTCCAGATTTTCAATGTCCGGAACACACTAAAAAGAAAGTCTCCAGATTTAAATAAGGGTTTCTTATGGCATTGTAGACTAGGTCACATCAATGAGACAAGATTAACTAAGTTACATAGAGAAGGATATTTGGACTCGTTCGAATATTAAACTTATGCCACTTGTGAATCATGTCTCAAAGGAAAGATGACAAAGACTCCATTCACTGGACATGGAGTAAGAGCGAGCGAGCTCTTAGGACTCATACACAGCGATATATATGGTTCAATGTCTACACATGCAAGAGGTGGTTTTTTTATTTCATTACTTTTACGGATGATTACTCAAGGTACGGATTCATTTATCTGATGAAACATAAATCCGAGGCTTTTGAAAAATTCCAGGAGTATAAGAATGAAGTAGAAAACCAAACCGGCAAAAGTATTAAGACACTAAGATCTGATCGAGGTGGTGAATACTTAAATGCCGAGTTCCTAGGTTACCTAAAAGAGAAAGGAATTCTCTCTCAGCTTACTCCTCCATACACTCCACAGCATAACGGTGTATCGGAGAGACGGAATCGAACCCTATTAGATATGGTTCGTTCCATGATGAGTAATGCTGAGTTACCACGATCTTTCTGGGGTTATGCGCTAGAATCAGCGGCATATCTTCTGAACAGGGCTCCTACCAAGACATTGCCTACCACACCATATCAGATGTGGAGTGGGAAGAAACCCTATCTTCAGCATCTGAAGATATGAGGATGTCCAGCTTTTGTTAAAAAGCAGCATGCGAACAAGCTCGAGGCACGATCAGTACAGTGTAAGTTTGTGGGATATCCAAAGAACTCCAAGGGATATTATTTCTATTACGCAGAGGAACAAAAGGTTTTTGTTTCTCGTAATGCCCATTTTCTAGAACAGCAGTTTTTAGAAAAGGAAAAAAGTGGGAGCGAAATAGAACTGGAAGAAATTCCAGATCCACAAACTACTACTGAAAGTTTGGTAGAACCAGTAGTTCAAGAAGAACAGGACATTCCCGCACCCCTCCGCAGGAGTAGTAGGCCGTCTCATCCGCCTGAGAGGTACTACGGTTTTCTCATAGATGGGGATAGAGAGGATTGCATCATTGATGATGATGAACCTACTAGCTTCCAGCAAGCCATCCAGAGCGGCGACTCGGTACGATGGCTAGATGCAATGCGGACCGAGATGGAGTCAATGTGTCAATGTACACCAACAAAGTATGGACTTTGGACTTTGCTCCAGATAGGGTAAAACCCATAGGATGCAAATGGATCTTCAAGAAAAAGATTGGTGTAGATGGACAGGTGGAAACCTATAAGGCTAGACTTGTTGCAAAGGGTTTTCGTCAAAGACCTGGTTTGGACTATGACGAAACTTTTTCTCCAGTGGCTATGCTCAAATCCATTCAGGTCCTTCTTGCTATTGCTGCCTTCCATGATTATGAAATCTGGCAGATGGACGTAAAGACGGCTTTTCTGAATGGAAATTTAGAAGAGTGTGTCTATATGGATCAGCCAGAGGGTTTCAATCAGAGTGGGAGCAGTGGGAAAGTATGCAAGTTGCTTAAGTCCATTTATGGACTGAAGCAGGCATCGCGGAGTTAGAACATCTATTTTGATGAAACAGTCAAAGAATATGACTTTATCAAAAATCCAGATGAACCATGTATATATAGTAAAGTTGTAGCACGAACTGTCGTATTCCTCGTATTGTACGTGGATAACATTCTATTGATAGGAAATGACATTCCTATGCTACAATCTATCAAAGGATTCTTGTCACACAGGTTCTCCATGAAAGACCTGGGTGATGCCTCTTACATTCTGGGGATCCGGATCTATCGTGATAGATCCAAGAGGATGTTGGGACTTTCGCAGTCCAGGTATATCAACACTATACTGAAAAGATTCAGTATGGAAGATTCTAAGCGCGGTAATCTACCGGCTTGTCACGGAATCACCCTCTCCAAAGTGATGTCTCCCAAGACTGATTTGGAAAGGGAACGCATGTCTATTATACCCTACGCTTCTGCGGTAGGCTCTATAATGTATGCGATGTTGTGCACCAGACCAGATGTAGCTTACGCACTGAGCGTGGTAAGCCGGTATCAGTCAGACCCAGGGAAGAATCACTGGATAGCAGTAAAGAACATTCTCAAGTACCTGAGAAAGACTAAGGAGATGTTCTTGGTTTACAGCGGAAAAGACCTCAAGTTAGAGGCCTTTGCTGATTCCGGCTTTCAGAGTGATAAGGACGATTCCAAGTCCATGTTGGGTTATGTCTTTACCCTCAATGGAGGGGCGGTGTGCTGGAAGAGTTCCAAGAAGGACACCGTTGCTGACTCGACGATGGAAGCGGAGTATATTGCTGCTTGCGATGCCGTAAAAGAAGCGGTCTGGATGAAGAAGTTCCTAACAGAACTTCAGGTGGTTCCTACCATAGTTGATCCAATACCTCTGTACTGTGACAACAACGGAGCTATAGCTTTAGCAAAGGAACCAAGGTCCCATCAGAAGTCCAGACACATCTTAAGGCGGTATCACCCGATCAGGGAGATCATTGATCGTCGGGAGATCGAGATTCAGATAGTTGTTACTAAAGAGAACATTGCTGATCCATTCACGAAGGCCCTACCTCAGATTCAGTTCGAGAGGCTACTCGAGATCATCGGTCTTCGATATGCCAGTACATGGCCCTAGTGCAAGTGGGAGATTGTTAGTGTATATACCCTAGGGGCCATTATTGTATCATACTAGTTTGTATATTACTTAATGGAAGCTTGGGATATTCACATATATATAACAGTCTTGCTAAATATGGTAGTATGCTACTTGGTTTTTCTATCTTAATATGTGAGTATACGTATTAATAAAGCTTTTAGGATCTTGCTTGACTACCAGCGTTGTGATGGCAGTCATACTAGTGGGGGCTGGGTAGTCTACAAGCACATCCTTTTTCAGGTCCCTAGTCGTAGGATTATCGAGACAGGGCATCGATACTCCGGAGTAGACCAGTGTGTACGTTTCTCATCCCAGTTGGGGAGATGGTCTGTCCCACAGCCGTCAGTACGTCGTACTGGAGATAGTATACAGGTGCTCGTTGGGTTACGGGTACACCGGACAGGACTCGCAGGGAACTGTTGGTTGGTTTTATACCAGTCGTCAGTTAACAGTTCCCAGGTGACATGAGTACAGCATAGTCCGCAGACTTGACACTGCTACTTCGCCTCGAGTGTGTCCCACTGTTCTTAGATTGCAACCCTACCACGGCTCAAAGGAGTCGTGCAAACAGGTAGCAGTTAGGTGCAGTCCTGAGCACTTGGAGGCAGTGGCGGTTAGTCAGGATTCGTCTCTCCCGGTATTGGGAGTTGATATCGCGCTGTGTCAGAGAGCCATTACGCAAAGTCCCTGGCCAGGGCAAGGGAGATTTACTGGTAGGTTCCAGTAGTTTCTCAGGGTGTAATGGGCTTCACTCCGACACGACTTATACCGCTATTAGAGGACTGACGCTTGCCGTCCCCTAGGCCCGATATGCGATAGTCTTAGACGAACAGACCGGACTGTATGGAGATTGTCACATCAGGCTCAGTAGGAGTTCGGATGGGTTTCCTCATCGGCCTTCTTATCGACTCTACCTGGGGACCGTTACGTACAGCTAGTGCCGCTTGCGGTTTATAGTTAAACCCACTGCCAGCGTGGTAGTCGAGTCATTAAAGTCCCACACAGAGAGTTTCCCTGCTCCAGGAGAATTTGTGTGGTCAGAAGCATGCGAACAAGCTTTCGTAGAACTCAAGTCAAGGTTGACATCAGCACCTATTCTCATCATACCGGATCAATCTGGAGGATTCGAAATGCATTGCGATGCATCCGGTAAGGGATTAGGCTGTGTTCTACATCAGCACGGTAAGGTTGTGGCTTATGCTTCAAGACAGCTGAAGATTCATGAGCGCAATTATCCGACGCATGATCTGAAGTTGGCAGCCGTCATCTTTGCTCTCAAGATTTGGCGTCATTACCTACTTGGTGAACGAGTGAACATCTACACAGATCATAAGAGCCTGAAGTACGTGTTTCTCAGAAGGAGTTGAATATACGGCAGATAAGATAGTTAGAACTCATGGCGGACTTTGACATCAACTTGCAATATCACCCAGGGAAGGTGAATGTAGTACCTGATGCTCTTAGTCGCCAACCATTAGCAATGAATCTCACCGCTCAGTGGAAGCTTCAACAAGACTTGCATCAGATGGAGACTGAAGTAATCATGCCAGGTAATGCTTCAAGTTTGATGAATTTACAAGTTCAATCAACCATTGTCAATCAGATCAAAGCAGCTCAAGCCAGCGATGCTAAGTTGCAAAAGATCAAAGAACAAGTGGAGAATGAACTCAGAACAGACTTCATCATCCATGAAGACGGATCTTTGAGATACGGCAACAGATTGTGTGTACCAAAAGGTCCTGTTCGGAAAGAGTTAATGAAAGAAGCCCACAACTCTCCCTACTCAGTACATCCCGGAGGTACCAAAATGTACAAAGATCTACGTCAGAATTATTGGTGGCATGGAATGAAGCGTGGAGTAGCCAGAAGCGTCGCAAAATGCTTGGTGTGTCAGCAAATAAAGGCTGAACATCACAGGACTGCTGGATTACTTCAACCGTTACCAATCCCAGAATGGAAGTGGCAACACATCACGATGGACTTTGTGACTGCTCTTCCTCGCAGCACAAAGGGTAACGATGCAATATGGGTCATTGTGGATCGACTCATAAAGTCGGCTCACTTCATCCCATTTCGAGTTGGCCAATCAACTGAGACACTAGCAAAGAAGTACATGGAGGTAATAATCTAATTTAGATTTAAAACTCTTCATAATGTACTATCTCTGATACCCATGAACTCATACAGGAAATTGTGAGACTCCATGGAGTACCGGTCTGCATTGTCTCCAATCGTGACACCAGGTTCCGATCGCAATTTTGGCAAAGTCTGCAAGCGAGCTTGGGAACAAGTCTGAACTTCAGCATGGCTTATCATCCACAAACAGATGGTCAGTCGGAACGAACTATTCAGATCTTGGAGGATATGCTTAGAGCGTGTATGCTAGACTTCAAGGGATCGTGGGAAGATCACCTACATCTTGTGGAGTTTTCGTACAACAACAGCTACCAAGCAAGCATAAGAATGGCACCTTTTGCAGCACTGTATGGAAGGAAGTGTCGTTCGCCATTAAGTTGGGACGACATCGGAGATAGGGAACTTCTTGGACCGGAGATGTTAGTAGCGACTGTTGATGTGGTCCGCACTATCAGGGAAAGGATGCGCATAGCCCAAGATCGACAGAAGCACTGGGCTGATGCAAAGAGGCGACACTTGGAGTTCCAGCTAGAAGATCACGTATTCCTAAAAATATCTCCGAACCGCGGAGTGATCCGATTTGGAAGACGGGATAAGCTATGTCCGAGATACATTGGACCGTTCGACATACTCGAACGAGTCGGTGAAGTGGCATACCGTTTAGCGCTTCCACCTTCATTGGAAAGAATGCATAATGTGTTCCATATATCCCAACTCAGAAAGTATGTGAGTGACCCCAGCCATGTTCTCGATCATTCCGAGCTCACTATACAGCCCGACTTGTCTTGTGAGCAACAGCCCGTGGAGATCCTGGACAGGAAAGTGAAGACACTTCGGAACAAGAAAGTTAACTTGGTTCGACTAATGTGGAGGAAAGACACTCCAGGAGAGTCCACTTGGGAAAGGGAGGATGAAATGCGTACTAGATATCCAAACCTCTTTGTAAACTAGTCCTCAAATAAAAGTTGTAAATTTCGAGGACGAAATTTTTGTAAGGAGGGTAGACTGTAACAACTCCATTTTTAATGTACAAAGAATTGATTTAAATTCAATGTATACTTGGAGTATTTATTGCAGCTGATATCTCTTTAAGTATTTATTTCACTCCATAATTACAAGAAAGAGCTTGTAGCTCATTGGTAATATCTTGTACTGCTGAACCAAGCCACCAGAGTTCAAATCCCCTGTCCCACATTATTTTTGTATTTATTTTGTTTTAAATTTTTGGAAAGTCAACAGTCAAACCGCAATAACTCACAAAACTTGAACTGAAGGCAAAAAGTTAGATGCACCAAAATTCTCCCCAGAAGATCCCCCACCCGACGAGCCTTTGACTCGGCCCGACTCGGCCGAGTCGTCAACACGGAATTTCTCCGTGTTGACCTGGTCTTCTCACCTAAATACTTTAATTTCCCAGATCGGTTATCAAATTCTCAATAAATCACTTTTACTCCAAAATTTAATGATTTTTTAATGTTTTTTTTATATATTTTTATATTTTTAATTAAAAATCCTAACCCTATATAAACCCCCATACCCTCTACCCTCTCACCCTACATTGCTAAGTCCACTCTCTCAAATTTCTAAGAGAACTTGGTACGTTAGAAAACGAGCGAAAGGCGAAGCGCTGCCGAATTCGACGGCGAAATCCCGGCGATCGTACTATGACTCTTCACGACGTTTCGACGCACCGACAAACCCACTACCTTCCTGTCACTCTCTAGCGTTGTCCAAACCCCTAAGTCCCTCTTTTCTACCTTTCTATTCTTTCATAAAATACGACTTTTTAAAACCCGACGGAAATCGGAACAAACCGATTTCCGATTCGGTTTTCTATCAAAACTCACTTATCACTAATTCCATAATGCTTAAACATATTCATGTTGACTACTAATCACTTAAAAATTAATTTGAACAAGTTTTCACACATGAAATGATAGCTTTTGCAAAATACCGTATTTTCGCACTTAAATACCACCATATTTAGTTTTATCTCATTTAACCCTTTAGCATTGCTATACCTTAAAATAGATCACGAGGTAATGACCTACCTCAACACACACGCAAATACAACCCTAATTGATATCATCAAAACATAGAATACGATAATAAAAGATTTTACATTAAAATACTATTTTCTTTATAAACCTTTTCTGAAAGTTCTAAGTTGTGTACAATTTTAAAACAAAATCTTTTAATAGAAAAATACGATATGTCAAGGACATCGATCGTTTATCTAAACCTGACTTTGTGGTGTCTAGACTAGGCAAGTGAGCTTAGGTAACTTTAAAAGGCCCGTCTCATGATTCGTGAGCGGATCCCTCCTTCCTCACTTGTACTTACCTGGCCACAATTGGCGGTGAAGAGGCGATTTGAGGCTTCTAATCATGTGTCGTTTAGACCATTTAGAAATAAGCTAGTTGGCTTAGGAAACCCTAGAATCTAAAATACGGAAATTTACACCCTTTTACAAATAAATACCTTATTTTATAAAACCGTTTTCTAAATGATTAGTATTTATAAAATCTTTGCAAAGCGCCACTACAACCCACTTTTGGGGAACTCGTTAGCGATAGTACGGTTTATCGTGCACCCTCGGGCTTAGTAGTGCGAGATGCAGACCTCCGCAAGGAGCATTCGGTCTCGAAAGGTTTAAAATACGACATTTAAGAAAAAATGAGATTTTGGAAATTAAAATATTTATTGAAAATTATTCTTGTATAAACATATGTATATTTATCATTTAAACACCTATTTTATTATAAAATAAAGTTTCCACCTTTTCCTAAAAATTACAAGATTAAAAGTTACATTAAAATACCATGAATTTCAAATAAATCAATATTGCAGATTAATACCTTTATTAGGATATATTCACTAGAAATATCACTAAATAAAATCACGCTCATTATAACTATAAAGACGAATAATAAATACTTGGTGTGTATCTTGAAAATTATACAAAAGTATTTTTACATAAAACCCCCTCAAGTTTTATAATTTACAATAAGGACCCTAACAATTATAGAACGTCAGATTACATTTCTTTTAGTCTGACTCGGGTTTGAGTCTGATTATTTCTGACTTGAATACGATTCAAGTCAATCTATATTCTTTAATATTCCAACTCAATATGAATACATGAATCCTAAAATCCAGTTAACAATCAACTTGACTGAATCAAACCATGGATATACATCCATTATTCCGTTATTCCATTTACCTGATTATGTAGTTACAACATGTTTACTGATATCATGGTTTTGGTCGGTCATCCAACTTACACAATACAACACAGCAATACTATCAAAACACTACGGGGTTTAAGGGGTAGATTGGTACGGAAGGTGTTAAAGGTGGCACGAGGTGGTCAGATTAAGACACATAACCTATATTTCGTTGCTGTTGTACCGTGGCTTAACGGTTCCTTGTACATTCCGTTTGCCCTGGTCTCTAGCATATAGAGACCCCTCTCGTATACACTGGTATCCTTCTGTACCAAGCTACAAACAACAGCGTTAACACAATATTCCATAATATTCTACAACATAATACTTTAGAAAATACTCTTATGCTGTCTTTCTAATTCTTCCTTATCTTTGGGACTTACCGAGCGACCTGTTCGCTGATGACATTCTATTTCTTTCTTCTTTGAATGTCGTCAGGTGCTTTGGACCCAGCAGAGATCGAGCCCACCGGTGAAGACTTGGAGCAGTTCCACGAAGACCCCGAGCTCTAGATATTGTACCTTGTTCTATTCAGTATTTTCGTTTCCTGTTATGCCACTGTTTAGGCATCGCTTTTCATTTCAGTTGTATTTACTTTTCATGCATTGTACAAAAGAATGTTATTAATAAAGTTGCTGTTATTTCTATATCTCTTGTCTCTTGTGATTTACTTTTATATTGCTTAGATACGCTTAGCGTATGTACTTCTGAGTACATACGTAGCGGACCTCATCGTGTCTTCTTCGCCGTACACTGGGAAGAGGGGCGTGACAGGTTTTGTTGGTGGCCCATGCAGGTCTGAGCTGTATGAATCCCTATCATGCAGTTCTGGTCTGCGTGAACAACCTAAGCAATATAACACAAGAACCAGCAACTAAAACATTCTTTACAATTCATGTTTCTTGAATCTTACAAATTTCTATTCCTTGAATCTTATCATTTTATGTATTTGAATCTGTCCTAACCCAAATTTTTCTTCAAGGTTATGGATTCCCCGAACAACACCAGCACCAACGTCAACAACACACCTCCAGCACTACCACTTGCACCAGCTGTTCCTGCACCACCCACCGAGCAAACAATGCTATTTGAAGCGATCCGCAGCCTTCTCGAGGGACAACAATAAATCTTGAACCGTCCTGAGACCGATGCACCATGGGTAAAGCAATTCAGGGCTTTGCACCCCAAGCAGTTCTCTGGTAAAGGAAGCCCTCTTGAAGCTGAAGAATGGGCACAAAGTATCGAAGACGATCTGGCAGCAGCTCAAGTGCCAGATATCGCTTGGGTCCGTGTGGCGAAGCTACAGCTCACGGATATTGCTCGCAACTGGTGGAAGGCGGAAGAAAGCCGTCTGGTACAGCCGATTGAATGGAAGACTTTTCGCGAGAAGTTCGACGCGAAATACTTCCCTGTGACTGCCAAGTTTGCTATGGAGCAGCAGTTTATTCATTTACAACAGGGTTCAATGTGGGACAAATCAGTAGATGAATACGACGCTGAATTTACCATGTTAAGCCGGTAAGATATGTCACAATAGTTCAATTTTTCAATATCACATACTACACAGCTAACACAATCTTTAAGCAGATTCGCGGCACACTTGATACCGACGGACGAGATCAGAGCCCGTCGCTTTCAACAAGGACTGGACACGGAGATTCAGGCTGCTCTGGCCATGGAAAAATTTCTGACTCATGAGGATGCTCTGGAAGCTGCCCGCAGTTATGAGGCAGTGATAAAAGCAAGGGGCAGACCTCAGTCTGCAGGAGTCAAATGCTCTGCCAACCAGATGGCAGGTGGAGCCTTGTCCAGGCCACCTTTCGTGCCAAGGCGACCCGGAGTACCAACCCATCGTCCCAGCCCAGCCTTTTGCACCTACTGCAAGAGAACTGGACATATGATGAAGGACTGCCGTCGAGCCAACCGCCTTTGCTTAGTCTGCGGCTCAGCTACTCACGATATTGGGTCTTGTCCCCAAAGACAGAACCCAGTTACTGCACCCAGGCCAGCAATTACTTATCCGCAGCGACCCGCTCTTCAGGCACCTGCTCCCAGACCTGCACTACCTGCACCACCCAGAGGACCACAAGCTGCACCACCTCCTCGTTAGTTCCATCAAGCTCAAAGGAACGTTCCGAGGAATGCTCCTCAGGCCAGGAGGAATGTACCAAGACGCCAGGCTTTCACGATGTCCGTGGAAAAAGCTGAGGCCACTGGCCAAGTCATCACTGGTAAACTTTTCTTTTCAAACTTTGCTTTTCTACTACTTAGTTACATATTTCCTATACCTAAAACAAATCCCATATACCTTAGGTACAATCTTAGTATCCTCAATCCCTGCACTTGCACTGTTTGATACTGGAGCATCATATTGCTTTATGTCGCAACGGTTTGTCCGAATCCATGCGATTCCAGTCTCACCGCTTGTATCCAGCTGGAATGTCAGTTCAGGAAATGGCATTCTAAAGGCAACTATGGGATACAGCATGTGTCCAGTCGTCGTCTGCAGTCGAGAGTTTTATGCTGACTTCAAAGTACTGGACATACCGAACTTCGATGTGGTTCTAGGAATGGATTGGCTTGGAACTTTTTATGCTACCATAGACTGTCGTCAAAGGAGAGTAGTATTCGAGATCCCAGACCATCCGGTCTTCTATTTCAAAAGCGGAGACCGTACACTGGAGCCAAGTACCTACAAAGCGAAGCCAAGAGAAGCAGTAGTTGCAGCAGCTCAGGCGGAGGAAGAATCAAGACCAGATGTAGTTCGAGAGTTCGACGATGTATTTCCTGACGATATATCAAGTTTGCCTTCCGATCGAGCTCTTGAATTCAGTATTGATTTAGTACCAGGAGCACAACCGGTGATCAAAGCACCCTATCGTTTAAGTCCGGAAGGTTTGAAGGAAGTCCGAACACAGTTGGACGAATTACTAGCGAAAAGGTGGATTCGCCCCAGCACTTCAAGTTGGGGATCACCTGTACTACTTGTGAAGAAGAAGGAAGGTTCATACAGAATGTGCATCGATTACAGAGCCTTGAACGAAGTCACTATAAAGAACAAGTATCCACTCCCGCACATCGATGATTTATTCGATCAGCTAAGTGGATCTTGTGTTTTCTCTAAATTAGATCTTCGTTCAAGTTATCATCAAGTGAAGGTTAAGGAAGCTGATATTCACAAAACAGCTTTCAGAACTCGCTATGGACATTACGAATTTCTGGTGATGCCATTCGGAGTGACCAACGCACCCGCAATATTCATGAACCTTATGAATCAAGTTTTCCGGGAGTACTTAGACAGGTTTGTTGTCATCTTCATTGAAGACATCCTGGTGTATTCTAAGAGTCGGAAAGAACATGCAGAACATCTACGAATTGTCCTAGAAACTCTTCGACAACATCAGCTTTATGCCAAGTACAGCAAGTGCGAGTTTTGGCTAAATCAAGTTGGTTTTCTTGGACATATCGTATCAGGAGAAGGAATCTCTGTAGATCCAGCGAAAGTTTCGGCAGTTAGCGAATGGCCTACACCAAAGTCAGTGAAGGATATTCGAAGTTTCTTGGGTTTAGCTGGATATTACAGAAGGTTTATTGAAGGCTTTTCGAAGATAACAACGCCCCTGACCAAGCTCACACGTAAAGATGAAGAATTTGTGTGGTCAGAAGCATGCGAACAAGGTTTCGTAGAACTCAAGTCAAGGTTGACATCAGCACCTATTCTCGTTATACCGGATCAATCTGGAGGATTCGAAGTGCATTGCGATGCATCCGGTAAGGGATTAGGCTGTGTTCTACATCAGCACGGTAAGGTTGTGGCTTATGCTTCAAGACAGCTGAAGATTCATGAGCGCAATTATCCGACGCATGATCTGGAGTTGGCAGCCGTCATCTTTGCTCTCAAGATTTGGCGTCATTACCTACTTGGTGAACGAGTAAACATCGACACAGATCATAAGAGCCTGAAGTACGTGTTTACTCAGAAGGAGTTGAATATGCGGCAGAGAAGATGGTTGAACTCATGGCGGACTTTGACATCAACTTGCAATATCACCCAGGGAAGGTGAATGTAGTACCTGATGCTCTTAGTCGCCAACCATTAGCAATGAATCTCACTGCTCAGTGGAAGCTTCAACAAGACTTGCATCAGATGGAGATTGAAGTAATCATGCCAGGTAATGCTTCAAGTTTGATGAATTTACAAGTTCAATCAACCATTGTCAATCAGATCAAAGCAGCTCAAGCCAGCGATGCAAAGTTGCAAAAGATCAAAGAACAAGTGGAGAATGGACTCAGAACAGACTTCATCATCCATGAAGACGGATCTTTGAGATACGGCAGCTGATTGTGTGTACCAAAAGGTCCTGTTCGGAAAGAGTTAATGAAAGAAGCCCACAACTCTCCCTACTCAGTACATCCCGGAGATACCAAAACGTACAAAGATCTACGTCAGAATTATTGGTGGCATTGAATGAAGCGTGAAGTAGCCAGAAGCGTCGAAAAATGCTTGGTGTGTCAGCAAGTAAAGGCTGAACATCACAGGACTGCTGGATTACTTCAACCGTTACCAATCCCAGAATGGAAGTGGCAACACATCACGATGGACTTTGTGACTGCTCTTCCTCGCAGCACAAAGGGTAACGATGCAATATGGGTCATTGTGGATCGACTCACAAAGTCGGCTCACTTCATCCCATTTCGAGTTGGCCAATCAACTGAGACACTAGCAAAGAAGTACATGGAGGTAATAATCTAATTTAGATTTAAAACTCTTCATAATGTACTATCTCTGATACCCATGAACTCATACAGGAAATTGTGAGACTCCATGGAGTACCGGTCTGCATTGTCTCCGATCGTGACACCAGGTTCCGATCGCAATTTTGGCAAAGTCTACAAGCGAGCTTGGGAACAAGTCTGAACTTCAGCACGGCTTATCATCCACAAACAGATGGTCAGTCGGAACGAACTATTCAGATCTTGGAGGATATGCTTAGAGCGTGTATGCTAGACTTCAAAGGATCATGGGAAGATCACCTACATCTTGTGGAGTTTTCGTACAACAACAGCTACCAAGCAAGCATAGGGATGGCACCTTTTGCAGCACTGTATGGAAGGAAGTGTCGTTCGCCATTAAGTTGGGACGACATCGGAGATAGGGAATTTCTTGGACCGGAGATGTTAGTAGCGACTGTTGATGTGGTCCGTACTATCAGGGAAAGGATGCGCATAGCCCAAGATCGACAGAAGCACTGGGCTGATGCAAAGAGGCGACACTTGGAGTTCCAGCCAAGAGATCACGTATTCCTAAAAGTATCTCCGAACCGCGAAGTGATCCGATTTGGAAGACGGGGTAAGCTAAGTCCGAGATACATTGGACCGTTCGACATACTCGAATGAGTCGGTGAAGTGGCATACCGTTTAGTGCTTCCACCTTCATTGGAAAGAGTGCATAATGTGTTCCATATATCCCAACTCAGAAAGTATGTGAGTGACCCCAGCCATGTTCTCGATCATTCCGAGCTCACTATACAGCCCGACTTGTCTTGTGAGCAACAGCCTGTGGAGATTCTGGACAGGAAAGTGAAGACACTTCGGAATAAGGAAGCTAACTTGGTTCGAGTAATGTGGAGGAAAGACACTCCAGGAGAGTCCAATCGGGAAAGGGAGGATGAAATGCGTACTAGATATCCACACCTCTTTGTAAACTAGTTCTCAAATAAAAGTTGTAAATTTCGAGGACGAAATTTTTGTAAGGAGGGTAGACTGTAATGTTAGTGTATATGCCCTAGAGGCCATTACTGTATCATACTAGCTTGTATATTACTTAATGGAAGCTTGGGATATTCACAGTTGTATATACAATCTTGCTCGAAATGGTAGTATGCTACTTGGTTTGTCTCTGCTTTAATATGTGCATGTGTTTCTTTTAGCATATTGCTGGTATACATATTAGTAGAGCCCTTAGGATCTTTGCTTGATTACCAGCGTTGTGATGGCGCTCGCACTCGTGGGAGCTGGGTAATCTATAAGCACATCCTTATACAGGTCCCTGGTCGTTGGACTATCGAGACAGGGCATCGATACTCCGGAGTAGACTAGCGTATGCGCTTCTCATCCCAGTGTGGGAGACGGTCTGTCCCACAGCCGTTAGTACGTCGTACTTGGGATAGTATGCGGGTGCTCGTTAGGTTACGAGTACACTGGACAGGACTCGTCGGGAACTGTTGGTTGGTAATATACCTATCGTCAGTTATCAGTTCCCAGGTGACATGAGTACAGCTTAGTCCGCTGACTTGACACTGTCACTTCGCCTCGAGTGTGTTCCCACTGCACTTTGATTACTACCCTACCACGGCTCAAAGGAGCTGTGCAAACAGGTAGTTTTTGGGTGCAGTCCCGAAGCACTTGGAGGCAGTGACGGTTAGACAGGATTCGTCTCTCCCGGTATTGGGGGTTGACATCGCGCTGTGTCTAGGAGAGCCATTACACGAGTAGTCCCTGGCCAGGGCAAGCGAGATATACTGGTAGGCTTCCAGTGTTATCTCAGGGTGTTCTGGGCTACACTCCGACACGACTTGTACCGCTATTAGGGGACTGACGTTCACCGCCCCCCTAGGCCCGCCATGCGATGTATCAGACGAACAGACCGGACTGTACGGAGACTGTCACATACAGGCTCAGTAGGAGTGCAGATGGGGTTCACCTCGTCAGTCTTCTTATCGACATCTACCTGGGGACCGTTACGTACAGCTAGTGCCGCTTGCGGTCTGTGGTTAAACCCACTGCCAGCGTAGTGTCGAGTCTTTAGAGTCCCACACAGAGAGCTATTCGCCTTTAGGCAAAACGAGTAGAGGTCGCATGGTTTTGCGACAGGGTTCGTTCGCATCCGCGCACTTGTGCACGTTTGCTGTCCGGACAGTTTATACTAGCGGGCTTTGGTTTAAGCCGGATCCTAGTATATGATTTGAGATTGGTTTTTCTCAGGGTATTCGTGTTCCTCGGATCACGAATGCGGGTGCGCATGCACAGTTGCTTGAGATTGGGGGAGAGGACCTTGTTTTGGGTTAATGGCATTTGTCATTTTATTAACCCTATTGTTTTTGTGTGGATTATTGTTAATTGATAATTAGCTTAATTATTGTGCATGGTTGTTGTTGACAATTTGACTTCATTGACTTGTTGACCATGTTGACAACTTGACCATAATCATTTCATTTGGAAGATGCTCTTTGATCTTTGCAAAAATGAAATGATAATGGTCAATTCATGATTTATCATGACAATTTTCAAGCTAATTATCTAATTAAAATTATCCTCACATATTAGTGAGAATGGCTCACTATTTTCTCATTCTCTCATTCTATTTCTCTCTCTTGCTCATCCTCTCCCTCAAGCTCTCTCCCTCTCATGTGTTGAGAAACAAAAAGCTTGAGAAAAACCCTCTCTTGATCTTCTCTTCTCACTTCTAGGGTTCAAGTCTTAGCATTTCTTGCACTCTAGTTACTCCTAGCTTGGAGTTGAAGCTAAAGGTGGTGGCTTTCAAGTGGATCCTTCTTTGACGGGAGAAGACAAGCAAGGTGAACTCTTTCTACCATACCTAGGAGCAAGGAGAGAAGGACTAAAGACCAAAGGTATAACCTTTCTTCACTTAGCTACTTTGTAGTTAGGGTTAGCTAGTTTATGTTTAGCAAAGATCCTCACAAGCATAGTCCATGTTGCCTAAGTCATTAAAAATCCGATTTTTATTATGTTTTCCGCCTCCCCGTAAGCACCGGGGTGGGCAACACGGACTTACAGTGGTATCAGAGCCTAACTAAACCTAAACTAGTTAAGTAGTTAAGTGTAACGAAGTTCGGAACCGGAAAAATCACAAAACCAAACTTTTACAAAATCCAAGTTTCTGTTAAAATTATTTCTGCTCAAAATGAAAAACTGTATACATGTAAAATCGTCTCAGGGTTTTGTGAATACACCCAAGAAAAACGATACCCCAATTCCCTCAAGTCGCCGCCCTTCCGCCGCATTAAGTAGGTTTATGCGGCGGAACCGCCGCGGATTGTCGTGATCGGCGCATCGTTTTTCGTGCAGAGTGTGTTGTTGTTGGTTTTGGGATTTTTTGGATATATTATATGTACCCAGATTTTACAGAAAAGAAATTTCCTTTTGGGGTCCTATAATTCCGTATTTTTCCGAACTTCACTGCACTTTAACTATATCGGTTATATCTGTAATGCTTGCATGTATTGAACGTCGGCTAATCGCTATAAGACGATTAGTCGGGGTTATACATGATCTGTGATTGTTATTGGTTTGTGGATATGAATGGATTGGATTGTCGCGGGTGAATGGCCGGGGTGGATGTGAGATGAGCGTTGTTTTTTCTTTCATTCATTTGTAACATGTAAATTGATGTAATAATATTCTTTGTATGGCCGCACAACCGGGTCGGGGTTGTAGCCGTCATTGTATAATTCTTTTTACTGTTTTTGCTCCTAGGATAGACCCATGGAGGGGGTGCACAAACTACCGGGTATCTCGAAGCGCCGAGTGGCCTACTCACGGTGGTGAGGGAGGTTGCTTCGCTTCGGGTGCTTGGCGGGTAGTTTGCCGCACCCGTAGGGGTCTTGGGTGGGGTTTTGGCTATTCACCGCGACCGTGTAATCCGCTTTGCGTTGCAGGCTCGAACGCATTGCGGATTCCTAGTATATCCAATGTATTCATCTGTGATCTGTAATGTCTATCATTGCTATATATTTATATATAATAACTATTTAGGCGTTGCTTATGTTTTACAGCCGCGCTAGCCCAGCCCCCGCTCTGTCGTTAGTTAAGTAACCTAACGGGTGATGACGGGGCCCCGTGGCGAATGCGAATGGCATAAGCGTACGTCATATTTTGGTTGTTTTCTGCAATGGTAGGATTAAATGATGGGACGCATTAAAAGAACTAATGCAAGAAATAAACCAAGTAAAAGTCGATTGGAACACTTTGAAAACCACTCGGTTCTTTTTCAAAAACTAAACTTTTAAACGCGGAGCTTGAACCACTCCTTTTAAAAGCTATCTCGTTCCATCGATTATATCAAGTTCACTACGTTCACGGTTTCGCCAAAACCATCCGTAGCCCTCCGTCGTTTCATATGAATAATCAACGGTATTCAAGCTGTGTTTGTTGGCCTTAGTCAAGGCACAGTGTTTGGTAGCTGGTGGGTATTCATATGTTGCATAGATAGAATGCGTTGGTTTGAGACAGTCGTATTGCCTTGTTGGCCATAGTCAAGGGTGGATACGGGTGGGTTCAAATTAACCTGGATAACGACGGGTAGAACTTGACATGTGACTTATGATTTGTTGGCCTTAGTCAAGGTCATAAGAGCATGGGGCAAAAATCCACATCGGGAGTTTCATAAGTACTGAAACTTGCTAGCGTTGCATACCATTTGGAGTGTGATGATTCTGGTAGGATTCCTTCGGTTTTATCACGCGATGATATTTGGATCCCGATCCTACTGTGAGTATATGCTACTCCTCGGGAAAACTCTCACTTAACGATCAATGCTATAAACCTAGTAGGTGCCTAGAAAGGTGTTAGCGGGGCTACGCCCACAGGGAAAAGAGGTTACTTAATTAAGGAACTTCGCGAAAGCGTTGGAAAACCTCCCTCGAAGTACCGACACTGGCCTGGCTGAACGGTTAAGCAAGTATTGTACGGTGAGAATGATCCCGGCTAATCCTTTTCTTTACGGTTTGAGAAGGGATTCGAGAAACAGTGGGAGCCATCCAGTTTAGACAAACTAAAAACCACTCTAAACTTGCAAGAGCATCATGCTAAAGTGTTTCTTTTCTCTCTCCTAATTGCAGCGACCATTCAACATGACCGGACTTAAGTTACTGTTAGATAAAAATATATTGACAGGGCCAAACTACAAAGATTGGCTCAGGAATGTCAAGATGGCTATCACTTATGACAAGCTGGGGTATATACTTACCACCAAAGCTCCCCCCGTCCCAGGTCCCACCTCCAGCGTCGCGGATGTAGAAATCCGTAAGACATGGGAGATAGATTGCGCGAGGGCCAAATGCCTCGTACTAGCCTCGATGGACAACGACCATCAGAGGAGGCACGAGAATATGGACCTAGAGTCCATATTTCTCCATACAAAAGAACTGTATGGAGAGCAGTCTCGTATCGCAAGATACGAAGTGTCGAAGAAGCTCTTTTCGGCAAGGTTGGCCGTCGGATCATCGGTAGCGGACCACGTGCTTAAGATGATCGGCTACATAGAGGAGCTCGCAGACCTTGGGACCACGTTGGAGAATGAACTCTATACCGATTTGATTCTCCAGTCCCTTCCTTCCACTTACGCCCAGTTCATTCTTAACTTCAACATGCAAGGAAAGGAGGTTGAACTTGCCGAGCTTCTGAACATGTTGAGGACTGCTGAGGGCACCCTACAGAAGGGTAGGGAGACATCCACTTTGTTTGTAGGAGGATCTTCCTCTTCTAGGTCCAGGGCGAAAGCCAAGGGCAAGAAGAAGAAAGCCCCCGCCAAACCAAGAGGCGGTGTCGGTAAAGTGGATACGAAGGGAAAGGGTAAAGCAACAAAGGTAGCGGGGAAGCTGGTGGGGAAGGAAGAATGCTTCTATTGTCACAAAAGTGGCCACTGGAAACAAGATTGCAAGGCTTGGAAAGCCAGAACACAGGATTTGAAGCGAGTTGCAGCTTCAGCTTCAGGTGTGTATGTTATTGAAAACTGTCTATCAATAAACTCTACATCCTGGGTATTGGATACCGGATCAGGATCTCATATCTGTAATTCTTTGCAGGCGTTGAGAAAGCGTAGAGTTTTGAAGGCAGGTGACATGACCCTCAGAGTTGCGAACGGTGCTAGCATGGATGCAGAGGCCGTGGGGGACTATCACCTGGGATTATCAGATGGACACTTTTTGGTTTTGCGTAGTTGTTATTATGTACCAAATGCAACCTGTAATATCATTTCTGTATCTTTATTATCTAAAGAAGGTTATGAATTTGCATTTGTAAGTAATGTAGTGAACATTCACCTTAATCAAGTTTTGATTGGGTCAGGTACATTAAACAACGGTATTTACGTTTTAAACCAACCACAGGTTTTCAATATCCAGAATACACATAAAAGAAAGTCTCCAGATATTAATCAGGCTTTCTTGTGGCATTGTAGACTAGGTCACATCAATGAGACACGGTTGACTAAGTTACATAAAGAAGGATACTTGGATCCGTTCGAGTATCAGTCTTATGCCACTTGTGAATCTTGTCTCATGGGAAAGATGACAAAGGCTCCGTTCACTGGACACGGAGAAAGAGCGAGCGAGCTCTTGGGACTCGTACACAGTGACGTGTGCGGTCCAATGTCTACACATGCGCGAAGCGGTTACTCTTACTTCATTACTTTTACGGATGATTTTTCAAGGTACGGTTATGTCTTCTTAATGAAACATAAGTCCGAGGCCTTTGAAAAGTTCCAGGAATATAAGAGTGAAGTGGAGAAACAAACCGGCAAAAGTATCAAGATCCTAAGATCGGATCGAGGAGGAGAATACTTAAGTGCCGAATTCCTGAATTACTTAAAAGAGAATGGAATTCTCTCTCAGCTTACTCCTCCATACACTCCGCAACACAACGGTGTATCGGAGAGACGGAACCGAACCCTATTGGATATGGTACGGTCCATGATGAGTAAGGCTGAGTTACCGCGATCTTTCTGGGGTTATGCACTGGAAACAGCTGCACATCTCTTGAACCAAGTTCCTACTAAAACAGTGCCTACCACACCATATCAGATGTGGAGTGGGAAGAGACCCTGTCTTAAATCCTTTAAGACATGGGGATGTCCAGCTTTTGTAAAAAAGCAGCATGCGGACAAGCTCGAGGCACGCTCAGTACAGTGCAAGTTTGTGGGATACCCAAAGAACTCCAAGGGGTATCTCTTCTATTACGCAGAGGAGCAAAAAGTCCTTGTTTCTCGTCATGCCCGCTTCTTGGAAACTGAGTTTTTAGAAAATCAGATAAGCGGGAGCGCAGTAGAACTGGAAGAAATTCCAGAACCACAAACCATTACTGAAAGCTTAGAGGAACCAGAAGGTTCGAAAGAACAGGACATTCCTATGCCACTCCGCAGGAGTAGTAGGCAGTCTCATCCGCCCGAGAGGTACTACGGTTTCCTCATTGACGGGGATAGAGAAGACTGCATCCTAGATTGTGATGAGCCTACTAGCTTCCAGCAAGCCATTCAGAGCGTCGACTCGGTAAAATGGCTGGATGCAATGCGGACCGAGATGGAGTCCATGTGCACCAACAAAGTATGGACGTTGGACATTGCACCAGACGGGGTAAAACCCGTAGGATGCAAGTGGATCTTCAAAAGGAAGATTGGTGTAGATGGACAGGTTGAGACCTATAAAGCTAGACTGGTAGCAAAGGGTTTTCGTCAGCGACCTGGTTTGGACTATGACGAAACCTTTTCTCCAGTAGCTATGCTGAAATCCATTCGGATCCTTCTTGCCATCGCTGCTTTCCACGATTATGAGATCTGGCAGATGGACGTAAAGACAGCTTTTCTAAATGGTCATTTAGAGGAGTGTGTCTATATGGACCAGCCAGAGGGTTTCATTCAGGGTGGGAGCAGCGGAAAGGTGTGCAAGTTGCTCAAGTCCATTTATGGACTCAAGCAGGCATCGCGGAGTTGGAACATCTGTTTTGATGAGACGGTCAAAGAATTTGGCTTTATCAAAAATCCAGATGAACCATGCATCTATTGTAGATTTGTAGCGAGAACTGTAGTATTCCTCGTTTTATACGTGGATGACATTCTCTTAATAGGAAATGACATTCCTATGCTACAATCTGTCAAGGGGTTCTTGTCACACAGGTTCTCCATGAAAGACCTGGGTGATGCCTCATACATTCTGGGTATCCGGATCTACCGTGACAGATCCAAGAGGATATTAGGACTCTCGCAGTCCAGGTACATCGACACCATACTGAAGAGATTCAGTATGGAAGATTCCAAGCGCGGTAATCTACCGGCTTGTCACGGGATCACCCTCTCCAAAGAGATGTCTCCCAAGACTGATTTGGAGAGGGATCGCATGTCTATTATACCCTACGCTTCTGCGGTAGGCTCTATAATGTATGCGATGTTGTGTACCAGACCGGATGTGGCTTATGCACTGAGTGTGGTAAGCAGGTATCAGTCAAACCCTGGGGAGAAACATTGGATAGCAGTAAAGAACATTCTCAAGTACCTGAGAAGGACTAAGGAGATGTTCTTGGTGTATGGCGGAAAAGACCTGCAGATTGAGGCCTTTGCTGACTCCAGCTTCCAGAGTGACAAGGATGATTCCAAGTCCATGTCGGGTTTTGTCTTTACCCTCAATGGAGGGGCGGTGTGTTGGAAGAGCTCCAAACAGGAAACCGTTGCTGACTCGACTATGGAAGCGGAATACATCGCTGCATCTGATGCCGCAAAAGAAGCTGTCTGGATGAGGAAGTTCTTGAAAGAACTTCAGGTGGTTCCGTCCATTGTTGACCCAATACCTCTGTATTGCGACAACAACGGGGCTATAGCTTTAGCGAAGGAACCCAGGTCCCATCAGAAATCCAGACACATCTTAAGGCGGTATCACCTGATCAGGGAGATCGTGGATCGCCAGGAGATCGAGGTCCGGAGAGTTGCATCAGAGGATAACACAGCAGATCCATTCACCAAGGCCTTGCCCCAGACTCAGTTCGAGCGGCTGATCGAGATGATAGGTCTTCGATACGCCAGTACATGGCCTTAGTGCAAGTGGGAGATTGTTAGTGTATATGCCCTAGAGGCCATTACTGTATCATACTAGCTTGTATATTACTTAATGGAAGCTTGGGATATTCACAGTTGTATATACAATCTTGCTCGAAATGGTAGTATGCTACTTGGTTTGTCTCTGCTTTAATATGTGCATGTGTTTCTTTTAGCATATTGCTGGTATACATATTAGTAGAGCCCTTAGGATCTTTGCTTGATTACCAGCGTTGTGATGGCGCTCGCACTCGTGGGAGCTGGGTAATCTATAAGCACATCCTTATACAGGTCCCTGGTCGTTGGACTATCGAGACAGGGCATCGATACTCCGGAGTAGACTAGCGTATGCGCTTCTCATCCCAGTGTGGGAGACGGTCTGTCCCACAGCCGTTAGTACGTCGTACTTGGGATAGTATGCGGGTGCTCGTTAGGTTACGAGTACACTGGACAGGACTCGTCGGGAACTGTTGGTTGGTAATATACCTATCGTCAGTTATCAGTTCCCAGGTGACATGAGTACAGCTTAGTCCGCTGACTTGACACTGTCACTTCGCCTCGAGTGTGTTCCCACTGCACTTTGATTACTACCCTACCACGGCTCAAAGGAGCTGTGCAAACAGGTAGTTTTTGGGTGCAGTCCCGAAGCACTTGGAGGCAGTGACGGTTAGACAGGATTCGTCTCTCCCGGTATTGGGGGTTGACATCGCGCTGTGTCTAGGAGAGCCATTACACGAGTAGTCCCTGGCCAGGGCAAGCGAGATATACTGGTAGGCTTCCAGTGTTATCTCAGGGTGTTCTGGGCTACACTCCGACACGACTTGTACCGCTATTAGGGGACTGACGTTCACCGCCCCCCTAGGCCCGCCATGCGATGTATCAGACGAACAGACCGGACTGTACGGAGACTGTCACATACAGGCTCAGTAGGAGTGCAGATGGGGTTCACCTCGTCAGTCTTCTTATCGACATCTACCTGGGGACCGTTACGTACAGCTAGTGCCGCTTGCGGTCTGTGGTTAAACCCACTGCCAGCGTAGTGTCGAGTCTTTAGAGTCCCACACAGAGAGCTATTCGCCTTTAGGCAAAACGAGTAGAGGTCGCATGGTTTTGCGACAGGGTTCGTTCGCATCCGCGCACTTGTGCACGTTTGCTGTCCGGACAGTTTATACTAGCGGGCTTTGGTTTAAGCCGGATCCTAGTATATGATTTGAGATTGGTTTTTCTCAGGGTATTCGTGTTCCTCGGATCACGAATGCGGGTGCGCATGCACAGTTGCTTGAGATTGGGGGAGAGGACCTTGTTTTGGGTTAATGGCATTTGTCATTTTATTAACCCTATTGTTTTTGTGTGGATTATTGTTAATTGATAATTAGCTTAATTATTGTGCATGGTTGTTGTTGACAATTTGACTTCATTGACTTGTTGACAACTTGACCATAATCATTTCATTTGGAAGATGCTCTTTGATCTTTGCAAAAATGAAATGATAATGGTCAATTCATGATTTATCATGACAATTTTCAAGCTAATTATCTAATTAAAATTATCCTCACATATTAGTGAGAATGGCTCACTATTTTCTCATTCTCTCATTCTATTTCTCTCTCTTGCTCATCCTCTCCCTCAAGCTCTCTCCCTCTCATGTGTTGAGAAACAAAAAGCTTGAGAAAAACCCTCTCTTGATCTTCTCTTCTCACTTCTAGGGTTCAAGTCTTAGCATTTCTTGCACTCTAGTTACTCCTAGCTTGGAGTTGAAGCTAAAGGTGGTGGCTTTCAAGTGGATCCTTCTTTGACGGGAGAAGACAAGCAAGGTGAACTCTTTCTACCATACCTAGGAGCAAGGAGAGAAGGACTAAAGACCAAAGGTATAACCTTTCTTCACTTAGCTACTTTGTAGTTAGGGTTAGCTAGTTTATGTTTAGCAAAGATCCTCACAAGCATAGTCCATGTTGCCTAAGTCATTAAAAATCCGATTTTTATTATGTTTTCCGCCTCCCCGTAAGCACCGGGGTGGGCAACACGGACTTACATGTAACAACTCCATTTTTAATGTACAAAGAATTGATTTAAATTCAATGTATACTTGGAGTATTTATTGCAGCTGATATCTCTTTATGTATTTATTTCACTCCATAATTACAAGAAAGAGCTTGTAGCTCATTGGTAATACCTTGCACTGCTGAACCAAGCCACCAGAGTTCAAATCCCCTGCCCCACATTTTTTTGTATTTATTTTGTTTTAAATTTTTTGAAAGTCAACAGTCAAACCGCAATAACTCACAAAACTTGAACTGAAGGCAAAAAGTTAGATGCACCAAAATTCCCCCCAGAAGATCCCCCACCCGACGAGCCATTGACTCGACCCGACTCGGCCGAGTCGGCCGGCGGACCGACCGAGTCGTCAACACGGAATTTCTCCGTGTTGACCTGGTCTTCTCACCTAAATACTTTAATTTCCCAGATCGGTTATCAAATTCTCAATAAATCACTTTTACTCCAAAATTTAATGATTTTTTTATGTTTTTTATATATTTTTATATTTTTAATTAAAAACCCTAACCCTAGCCTAACCCTATATAAACCCCCATACCCTCTACCCTCTCACCCTACATTCCTAAGTCCACTCTCTCAAATTTCTAAGAGAACTTGGTACGTTAGAAAACGAGCGAAAGGCGAAGCGCTGCCGAATTCGACGGCGAAATTCCGGCGATCGTACTAGGACTCTTCACGACGTTTCGACGCACCGAAAAACCCACTACCTTCCTATCACTCTCTAGCGTTGTCCAAACCCGTAAGTCCCTCTTTTCCACCTTTCTATTCTTTCATAAAATATGACTTTTTAAAACCCGACGGAAATCGGAACAAACCGATTTCCGAATCGGTTTTCTATCAAAACTCACTTATCAATAATTCCATAATACTTAAACATATTCATGTTGACTACTAATCACTTAAAAATTAATTTGAACAAGTTTTCACACATGAAATGATAGCTTTTGCAAAATACCGTATTTTCACACTTAAATACCACCATGTTTAGTTTATCTCATTTAACCCTTTAACATTGCTATACCTTAAAATAGATCACGAGGTAATGACCTACCTCCACACACACGCAAATACAACCCTAATTGATATCACCAAAACTTAGAATACGATAATAAAAGATTTTACATTAAAATACCATTTTCTTTATAAACCTTTTCTGAAAGTTCTAAGTTGTGTACAATTTTAAAACAAAATCTTTTAATAGGAAAATACGATATGTCATGGACATTGATCGTTTATCTAAACATGACTTTGTGGTGTCTAGGCTAGGCAAGTGAGCTTAGGTAACTTTAAAAGGCCAGTCTCACGATTCGTGAGCGGATCCCTCCTTCCTCACTTGTACTTACCTGGCCACAATTGGCGGTGAAAAGGCGATTTGAGGCTTCTAATGACGTGTCGTTTAGACCATTTAGAAATAAGCTAGTTGGCTTAGGAAACCCTAGAATCTAAAATACGGAAATTTACACCCTTTTACAAATAAATACCTTATTTTATAAAACCGTTTTCTAAATGATTAGTATTTATAAAATCTTTGCAAAGCGCCACTACAACCCACCTTTGAGGAACTCGTTAGGGATAGTACAGTTTATCGTGTACCCTCGGGCTTAGTAGTGCGAGATGCAGACCTCCGCAAGGAGCATTCGGTCTCGAAAGGTTTAAAATACGACATTTAAGAAAAAATGAGATTTTGGAAATTAAAATATTTATTGAAAATTATTCTTGTATAAACATATGTATATTTATCATTTAAACACCTATTTTATTATAAGATAAAGTTTCCACCTTTTCCTAAAAATTACAAGCTTAAAAGTTACATTAAAATACCATGAATTTCAAATAAATCAATATTGCAAATTAATACCTTTATTAGGATATATTCACTAGAAATATCACTAAATAAAATCACGCTCATTATAGCTATAAAGACGAATAATAAATACTTGGGGTGTATCTTGAAAACTATACAAAAGTATTTTTACATAAAAAACCCTCAAGTTTTATAATTTACAATAAGGACCCTAACAATTATAGAACTTCAAATTACATTTCTTTTAGTCTGACTCGGGTTTGAGTCTGATTATTTCTGACTTGAATACGATTCAAGTCAATCTATATTCTTTAATATTCCAACTCAATATGAATACATGAATCCCAGAATTCAGTTAACAATCTATACAATTTGACTGAATCAAACCATGGATATACATCCATTATTCCGTTATTCCATTTACCTGATTATGCAGTTACAACATGTTTACTGATATCATGGTTTTGGTCGGTCATCCAACTTACACAATACAACACAGCAATACTATCAAAACACTACGGGGTTTAAGGGGTAGATTGGTACGGAAGGTGTTAAAGGTGGCACGAGGTGGTCAGATTAAGACACCTAACCTATATTCCGTTGTTGTTGTACCGTGGCTTAACGGTTCCTTGTACATTCCGTTTGTCCTGGTCTCTAGCATATAGAGACCCCTCTCGTATACACTTGCATCCTTCTGTACCAAGCTACAAACAACAGCGTTAACACAATATTCCATAATATTCTACAACATAATACTTTAGAAAATACTCTTATGCTGTCTTTCTAATTCTTCCTTATCTTTGGGACTTACCGAGCGACCTGTTCGCTGATGACATTCTATTTCTTTCTTCTTTGAATGTCGTCAGGTGCTTTGGACCCAGAAGAGATCGAGCCCACCGGTGAAGACTTGGAGCAGTTCCACGAAGACCCCGAGCTCTAGATATTGTACCTTGTTCTATTCAGTATTTTCATTTCCTGTTATGCCACTGTTTAGGCATCGCTTTTCATTTCAGTTGTATTTACTTTTCATGCATTGTACAAAAGAATGTTATTAATAAAGTTGTTGTTATTTCTATATCTCTTGTCTCTTGTGATTTACTTTTATATTGCTTAGATACGCTTAGCGTATGTACTTCTGAGTACATACGTAGCGGACCTCGTCGCGTCTCCTTCGCCGTATACTGGGAAGCGGGGCGTGACAATCACGAGTGGGGACTCTGTGAAATGGCTGGATACAATGCGATCTGAGATGGAATCCATGTACACCAATAAAGTATGGACTTTGGAAGTTGCTCCTTAAGGGGTAAAACCCATTGGGAGCAAATGGATCTTTAAGAAGAAACTTGGTGTAGATGGAAAAGTTGAGACTTTCAAAACTAGACTTGTTGTAAAAGGTTTTCGTCAACGACCAGGTGTGGATTATTATGAAACCTTTTCTCCAGTGGCTATGCTTAAGTCCATCCGGATCCTACTTGCCATAGCTGCATACCATGACTACGAATTCTGGAAAATGGATGTTAAGACCGCCTTTCTAAATGGTGATTTAGAAGAGTGCGTGTACATGACTCAGCCAGAGGGCTTCGTGGACAGTGGGAGCAGCGGAAAGGTGTGTAAGCTGCTTAAATCCATCTACGGGTTAAAGCAGGCATCGCGGAGTTGGAACATCTGTTTTGATGTAGTGGTCAAAGAGTTTGACTTCATCAAAAACGTAGATGAACCTTTTATATACAAGAAGGTGGCAGAGAGTAAGGTTGTCTTCCTCTTATTGTACGTGGATGACATACTCTTGATAGGAAATGATGTTCCTATGCTGCACTCGGTCAAGCTCTTCTTATCACAAAGATTATCAATGAAAGATCTAGATGATGCCTTCTACATCTTGGGGATTAAGATCTATAGAGATAGATCTAAACGGATACTGGGATTGTCCCAATCCAGGTACATTAACACCATACTAAAGAGGTTTAGTATGGAAGAATCCAAGCATGGGAATTTACCCACGATCTCAGGACTCACTCTCTCCAAAGAGATGTCTTCCAAGACTGATTTGGAGAGAGCTCGCATGCAAAGGATACCTTATGTTTCGGCAGTAGGCTCTATCATGTACATGATGCTATGTACCAGACCCGATGTAGCATACTCACTAAGTGTAGTGAGTAGGTATCAAGCAGATCTAGGAGAGAGTCACTGGACAGCTGTGAAGAACATTCTCAAGTACTTGAGAAGGACTAAAGAGATGTTCTTGGTGTAGGGTAACGGAGAACTCCAAGTGGAGTTCTTTACCGATTCAAGCTTTCAGAGTGATAAGGACGACTTTAAGTCAGTCTCGGGATTTGTCTTTACCCTCAATGGAGGGGTGGTTTGTTAGAAGGGTTCCAAATAGGAAACCATGGCAGACTTGACGATAGAGGCTGAATACATCGTTGCCAACGATGCTGCCAAAAAGGCTGTCTGGATGAAGAAGTTCATAAACGAACTTGGTGTGGTTCCGTCCATCGTGCATCCAATACCTTTGTATTGCAGTAACAATGAAGCAGTGGCTTTGGCCAAGGAACCTAGGTCCCATCAGCGATCCAGGCATATTCTGAGGCGGTATCACCTGATCTGGGAGATAGTTGATCGCCGGGAGATCGAGATCAGGAGAGTTAACAAGAAGGACAACGCAGCGGATCCACTCACGAAGGCCATACCCTAGATACAATTTGAGAGACTCTTCGGGATGCTGGGTATGAGATACTACAACAACTGGCCTTAGTGCAAGTAGGAGATTGTTAATTATGTATATGCACTATAGGCCATTATTGTACATATGATGTATATTATAGTGGATGCTTGGATATATAGAGAGAAGATTTCTTGCTCGACATGATAGTATGCTATCTGGTTGCTCTTTGTCTTAACATATTGACTTGTATTGTGATACTGTCTTGCTCTCACATGTTGATAAAGCCCTTAGGATGTGTACTTGAATACTAGGACTATGATGAAGATCATACTAGTGGGGCCAGGGTAGTCCATAAGTACATTCTATAATTGTTCCTAGTCGAGGGTCTATCGAGACAGGGCATCGATATTCCAGAGTAGACTGGCGTATATGCTTTTTGACCCATATGATGGGCAATGGATGATCCCACATCCATTGGTGTTTGACATCAAAGATGGTATACGGGTGCTCAGTGGAGACTGGGTACACTGAACGGACTCACCGAGAACTCCTAGTTGGTATTATACCTATCGTCAGATAGCAGTTCCCTGGTGACACTGGTACAGGTTAGTCTGTAAACCCGAGATCGTCATAGAGTCTTGTATGATTCCTACCGTGCTTTGATTTCCGCCTTACCACGTTCAAGAAGACGTGCAAAACGGTGGCTTTTGGGTACAGTCCCGAATCACATGGAGGCAATGAGCGATAGGAGGGGTTTCGTCTCTCCGGGTATTGGGGTTGATGCTGCGCTGTGCTCGATTGGCTATAACAGGAAGTCACTGGCCAGAGCTGATATGGAGATCTACTGGTAAGTGTTATCAGTAGTTTCTCGACCCGTTATAAGCCTCACATCGACATGACTTATCGGTTACTGGGGTCTGATGTTTACCATCCTAGACTGGATATGTGACATATCAGATGAAGAGACCGGACTGTACGGTAGTGTTACTGATTGGATTCACAGGAGTGTGAGCAGGCTTGCTTGTTGATTTTTTGATCGCTCAATACCAGGGTGGCCGTTACATTTAGCTGACCGCTGACGGCTTGTGGGTGACTGATATGATCACCACCTACAGCCGGAGTATTAACGAGTCTTCAGAGTCCTACACAGACGTTTCCTGGCTCAGGCGAAACGGAGCAGGAGCACATATGTGATATGTGCGGGACCGAGATTAATATGTGTATGTGATACCTGTTCCCCTCCGAACGGCGGCCGGCGACGTGAAGACGTCTTGCCTGAGGTTCGGGGCAGATGCTATTTGGTTTTATCCGTCTACCTCTCCGAAGATGCCAAGTTGATTTATGACACCGTGTATCGGAGGTTTAGACGGATGCGGCCGATGTAGCAGACTTCGTCAGATTCCCCCTCAGGGTGAGGGGTTTTTGATTGTGGGGACGCTCTTCCCTGCAGGCGCAAGCCCCTGCAGTTAATTACGTTACCGCATCGCGGTAACAACTTTCTCCTTCTCCAGAATTTCACTTCGTGTCGTGTGTGTTTGTTTTGTTTGTGGTTGCCCGTGGATTGTATACGGAGACTTAGTGATGTCGTCGCCCGTAGGACGTGGATTAGTCCAAATCCGTGTTTGCTTAGATTTGAGTTTGGTGTTTTTAGTTTAAGGATGCATTGGTCGCGTTGCGACTAAGATCAACTTAAACGTTCATCAAGGATATGCTAGTCCTGTTTTGGACTAAGATCGACCTGACGTAGTGATTGATTTAATTATCCGGCCGTCGGGACTCGTCACCTCTCTGACGTCATTGAGGGATTACAACGACATACGTCTGAGGAGTTCCGAGATGTACCCTTGAACCAAAGTTGGTTTGGGATTTTATTGTTTATTTAGATGTCTAAGGACACGTTAACCGTATTTGGGGTTAAGATCAACTTAGGCGGGACCGTTTAGATCCGACAAAAGAGCGTTTGGGCCCTTATTATGTCAGTTTAGGGACGTAGCGGTCTGTATTCCAATTTAGGGACGTGGTGGTCCATTATTAGTTTAGGGACGTTTCGGTCCGATTTTAGTTTAGGGACGTTTCGGTCCGTCGCCAGTTTAGGGACGTAGTGGTCCGTCATTAGTTTAAGGACGTCTCGGTCCAATATTAGTTTAGGGACGTTTCGGTCCGATTTTAGTTTAGGAACGTTTCGGTCCGTCGCCAGTTTAGGGACGTAGTGGTCCGTCATTAGTTTAAGGACGTCTCGGTCCGATATTAGTTTAGGGACGTTTCGGTCCGATATTAGTTTAGGGACGTTTCGGTCCGATATTAGATGAGTGGTCGTTGGGACTCGTCACCTCTCTGACGTCATTGAGGAATTACAACGACAGATGTCAGAGGAGTTCGGAGATGTACCCTCGAACCGGTCATGACTTGGTTTATGAGGGGCATTTAATTTAAGGACTTACAGCCAGGATTGGGTTAAGTCCAATTTTTATTTTAGGCTTTGCCTGATTAGAAGAATCAATCTAAACAGGGCTTTGCCCCTTTCATTATTTTACAAGTCTGATTTGGGCCAGGCCCTTCTAATTAATGAGTTACAAGGACTCAGGAATTCTCCAAACAGGGCCTTGCCCTTTTTATTTATTTTTTTTTTTTCTGCAATTGGGCTAGGCCCTTTTAAATAATGAGTTTCAGAAACTCAAGAAGTTTTTACAAACAGGGCTTTGCCCTTTTATTGTTCTGTAATTTAGTTTGGGCCAGGCCCATTTGAATAACGAGTTTGCAGAAACTCAGGAATTTTTCCAAACAGGGCCTTGCCCTTTTATTATTTCAATTTAGTTTGGGCCGGGCCCAAAACAAGGGGTTGCAGAAACCCTAGAAATCTTCAGATTGAAGAACATAAGTGCATGGCACTTTGATTTGAATTTGGATCAAAGGAAAACAAGTTCTTGTTTTTTCCTGATCATACAGAACCGAGGGTTCATATTAAGTGCAAGGCACTATTTATTATTTTTTTATTTATATTTTTTTTTTAGAACCAGGGGTTCCTATCAAGTGCAAGGCACTATTTATTTTCTTATTTTCTGTTCTTCAGAAATTTTACCTTCTTTTTTTTTTGGTTCTTGATTAATCTTCAAGAGCTCTTTTTTTTTTTAGAAGCTTTTTCCCTCTCTCGATGATGATTGATTATCTGATGCCCTTTGAATGAGGCCTGGGGTCTTATTTATAGTGCCCACCAATTTGTTGGATTTGTTAACAAAATCTTTCATGAATAATTTTGGGAATTTTCCCACCATTGGATCTCTGATCCAAGGGTTCCTGTTTTACAGGGGAACAGAAAAGATTTGTCTAAATCTTCATTCAGTTGCTGCGCAACTCACCAGCGTGTGACACGTGTCATGCATCTGTGCGCTTGCGCAGTTGCGGTTGCGCAACTGCGCAGACACGTGTCGCACATCCGAGCGCTTGCGCAGTTGCAATTGCGCAACTGCGCAGACACGTGTCGCGCATCCGAGCGTTTGCACAGCTGGGACTGCGCAACTGCGCAGACACGTGTCACGCATCTGTGCGCTTGCGCAGACACGTGTCACGCATCCGTGCGCTTGCGCAGTTGCGACTGCGCAACTGCGCAGACACGTGTCACGCATCCGTGCGCTTGCGCAGACACGTGTCGCACATCGGTGCGTTTGCGCAACTGCGATTGCGCAACAGCGCAGACACGTGTCACGCATCCGTGCGCTTGCGCAGAAACGTGTCGCGCATCCGTGCGCTTGCGCAGTTATGATTGCGCAACTGCGCAGACACGTGTCGTGCATCCATGCGCTTGCGCAGACACGTGTCGCGCTGCCATGCATTTGCGCAGTTAAATCTTTAATTACGTTTTCTGAAGAGCCTTGCTCTGATGGGACGCACCGTCTCGGGCGTTACGCTGCCGAATTGGCTTCTGCCACGTGGAAAATTGCGCACTGCGCACGGAAACCGAAGCGTTGCTTCAAATTTTGAATTTTCAAAATTCAGTAGAGCCTTGCTCTGATTGGGGGAAACAGATGCCCCCCCACCGTTGTGCTTACGTGGCGCGACGTAAGCGCAACGGTGGCCAGGGTCAGTTGAAGGGGCGCAGGCGCCTATAAATAAGACCCTTGGTCTTTGTTAATCTCTTCATCATCTTCAAGATTTCTCATTTTCAGAGCCTTGCTCTTGCCTTCAAGAACTTCAGAGCCTTGCTCTTGCCTTCAAGAACTTCAGAGCCTTGCTCTTGCTTCCAAAGTTAGAACTTTTTTAGAACAACTTAGGTAAAGAAATTAAACCTAAATTAAATTAAATTAATTTTAATTAATAGAGCCTTGCTCTCATAGATCTTTTGATCTAAGGAAAACCCCTTTGGGGTTTTTTTTTTTTTTATATTCACAGAGCCTTGCTCTCAAAAATTTGCAGAGACTCTGTTCTTAGGTTTTAACCCATGAACAGAGCCCTGCTCACAGATCAACTAGAGAACCCCTTCTCTCTTCTTTTTTTTTTTTTTTTTTTTTAATTTCCATGGATCCTTAAGATCCCAAAATTTTGATCCTTAGGAGTTATAAATTTTTATTATAGCTACAGAGCTAGGCTCTTTGTTTTTTTTAAAAAAGTTTTATTCTTCTGAAACAGGAGTTTGACAAGTGTCACTCCGTGACAGAGCTTTGCTCTGAAAAGAGGAGATCTTCTCCTTGTCTCTAGGGGTCCCCCCCAATGAGGATATTCTCTTGGGGGTCTTTTTTATTGACTGATAGTCTCATCCAATGGTGGGATTGTCTCATCAAATGATGCGCCGTCATCTTGATTTTGTGGGTCCTCCTTTGGTCCCCTACCCGCTGCATCACAGTGTGGAACAAGATTTTTATTTATTATTATTTTTTATTATTATTATTATTATTATTTATTATTTTATTATTATTTATTTTTTTTTTTTTTAAGGTTTAAGCTTCAGGCCACTAATGATATGTATATATTTTATGCAGGAAAGATGTCTGACGACTTGTCTTTTCCCTTCGTTCGCTCAGAAGGAGGGTTCCCACATGCACCAGTGGACCGGGTAGTGTTTGCTTTGATTAAAGATCGTGATCCTGAGTGCAAACATCTCCACCTATGGGGAAGGTGGTATAGCCAAATCATCCAGGGTCGTCGCAGTTTTAGTTCCGCCTCGCCCTCCGAACCTATAGTTACGATCCCCTATGCGGATAAACCCTCGGTGGAGTATGCCGTGGAAGTTAAAAATTGGAATTCGGGCGACCTTCTCCAGCCTGCAATCGGCGCTATTCCGGTACAGCCGCCGCCGGCCATAGATATCTTAGGAAGGCGAATCTGTCAGGGTGAAGCACGCCCTTGGGGACAGGCTTACAATATTGGATTAAATCCGCGACCGCTTGCTGGATACCTGCCATGGGCCCGGTACATTTTAGCGGCGAAAAGAGCTCACCTGACGAAGATAGGTTTATATTCCGCCGTCTACGTCTCGCTTTTCGAGTATCCTACTCCTCCAACGTGGTGGACAAAGGCCTTCATCGAACAATGGAATATCCCCACGCATACTTTCCTGGCAGCGGATAGGGAAGTTTCAATTTCTCTAGAGGAATTCGTTGAGCTTTCTGGTTTACCGGCGAGGGGGGAGCACTACGAAGAGCTGCTTCCTCCTGATGAGTACGTCTTTGCCACCAAGCAAGTGGTACTCGACTTGACTCCGGAAAATGCCATCCAGCATCAGCATCCGGGCCTGGTGAGGGTGTTGGAGATTTACGAGGAGCTTCATTTGGAATTGGGCGACCGAGGAGTTAGTTTCGCGGACTTCATTGCTCGTTTTATTCGCCCGGAATTTTTATCAGAGCAAGGTGAGAAGTTCGCCCAACTTGCTGATCCTTTTGGTTTCGGCCTGGACCGCCGACCTTCATCTGAAATTGATCAGCGAAGTTTTTACCTTCCCGGCACTGCTAGCGTTCCTTTCTCAGAGATCGCCGTTCCTGGCATGGATGAGGAGACCTTCTTCATCGGGTTCTTAGGTCTGTGGCTGTGCAGCTTCGCGCTTCCCATGCACCCACGCCTCATGAGGTCTTCTGTCTTTTACCCGGCGCATCAAATGGTGGCCGATCTACAGTTATCAGTGGGGATCACCGGGTTGGCTCACCTCTATAATGGACTTAGCGTAGCGGCGGACGCTAATGAACCTGGGGTGCAGCCTGCTAACTTCCCGATGCATTACTTCACTTCTTGGATGGAGCTGCATGTTCGAGGAGTGTTTGGTGCCCACAAAACTCCTCCATTCTTTGAGAGATTCATATTTCCAAGAATCATACGATTGATCGGGGCTTCCATCGTGTTTGCACCTCCGCGGGAGTCTAGGGGACTGCTTCTGCGTTCGCATCTAGTCGGGGCGAAGACCTCTTTTGTGGATAAGGTCATCACCATGGGTTCCGAGACCACTAAGTCGGTGGTGCCGCTGCGTGATGACTTTAAGGGCGGTGTCTCCGTGTTGAAGGCTCGGGAAATCCTCCACCTTTATTCCATTCGGCCGGGTTACTTGGTATTTAGGCAGAATGAAACGGCCCTCTTCATGAGGTATAACCCGCATCGATTTGCCCGGCAATCGAGTTATAACCAAGGAGTCCCGTTGGAAGCCTTCTTGGGAACACCTGCAGTCGGTCCAGAGGGAGTACGGAATGCGATGCATCACTTCATCCGGCTCAATACAGGCTCCTACTTTTTCATCAGTGAGCCCAGCTGTACCCCCAAGATACTCAATTCGTATGTGGCTTGGTACACGCACGCGATGGGCCTAATTATCTTGATGGAGAAACGTCTACTGGTCGATCGTAGGGCTGCGCCTCCCGGCGGCAATCACAAGGCTCCATTGCAGCCTAGGGTCCAGGTTATCCCTCCGACGAAAGAGGCCGGAGCAGATCGACCACGCGTGTTGGCCCCTCCGCGTGGACTGCCACTGCCTACTACGGTGGATGCCCCAACGGCACCCCGTGCTCCGACAGAGACGGTTAAAGCGGCATCGCCGGAGTCGGGTGCAGGAGCGGACATCGGGACTCGCCGCCCGAAAGTGACTGCCAAAACTGGCAAGCGCAAAGCTGCTCCGGGTGGATCCAAGGCTGGTGAACAAAAGAAGAAGAAGTCCACCTTATCCCTCGATGCGATTCTTAACTTGGAGCCCGCGGCTCATCCTGCCGAGACTATATGTGAGTACGGCAGCAACGAGGGTTTCGTGGTGGATCCTGAGGACACCAACCTAGCCGCCGCCATTGCAGAATCAGAGCGATCAGCGAGGCTCGAAGCGATGCTGAGTAAACTCGCCGAGTCCGGTAATCATCAGACGCCTTATTTGTTATCTCATTGCACTCTATATTGTTACATTTAACTAACTTTTGCTCCCTTTTTTAACAGGTATCTCCACTGAAGACGCTATCGCTGCATCCTTGAAGACCTTCCAAGAGGAGGAGAAGAAACGTGCACTGGCAAGCGTCGGTATGTTCTATCCCTTTCTCTTTTATAAGGAAAGTTTGTTGTCTTTTTATGATAGCCGACCTGACCTTCTCTTGTTTCTTTACAGGGGTGGTATTAATCGGCGCCAGGACCCTTCCCAAGCCCGTCATCGAAGTCCCAGCTCCGTCGAAGCTGCCGCAAGAGCCTCGGCTTGATGCAACAACGAGGGATGCTCTGAAAAATCTGGAGGCATCCCTCTACACGGATGAGGAGGCTTCGCTCAAGGAAGCTCTGATGGCATCTGTCTCATCGGCTCAAGAGGAGCGGAAGCGGTCCAGACGCGAAGCTAAGGCGCGCAGAGCTGCTCTGGCCGCAGGAGCGGGCCCTAGCACTGTTCCTCACGCTAGTACTCCTTCTGAAGAGCCCCCTATGGCTCTGTCTACCGCTCATCGGCAAGTTGCACGCGCGGTTCGGAACGCTAATGATAAATCCGCTTCAGGTAGTACTCCTTTCAGAGCCTTGTTGTATGACTTGTAAAACTATTGGCTTATACATATCTCACCTTGCAGGGTCAAGTCCAACTGAGGGGGAGGCGGAGACGACCGTCGAGCCCAAGGGAGCGGAAGAAGCGGTATTCGCCGAACCCGAACCGACAATGGACAACTTTGTCGAGGCTATGGGGCCTGGAGCCGAGATTGAGGAACCTACCGCGGAGAAAGTCATTGATGCCGTACCCGAAGTGGCGGCAGATGAGATGATTGTCTCGACCGAGCCGAAGGCGGTAGAGGGCGAGGTACTTGAGGCTGGGGACCTCGTAGTGCCGATGGACGGGGCAGCTGTAATCGCTGATCCTGAGGGAGCAGCAGGTGAGGCGGCCATGATTCCTGAGGACGAGCTAGGCGCTCCTTCTCAGGAATCTGGCAATGTTCCTATCTTGGCCCTCCCTGTCTATGGTTCCCCGCCGCCTGCAGAGCTCGAGAGCATAGCAACGGTTCCCCTTGAGTCGGGTGATGAAGCTACAGGCGGTGGTCTTCCGTCAGTGGAGGAAGGGACCGCCTCAGTTTCTGCTGGCAGCTCGTCAGGTAATTTTTTTTTATCACCAGCATTTCCCCCTTTTTTTTGTATATATCTTGTGATCTCTTCTAACAAATTTGTTCTTGCAGGTGCGGCTAGTACCGATGCTCCACTGCTCGAGGGGGCACCGTCAACTACTGCTTTGGCAGTAGTCACCTCTCCGTCTTCCCTTGTGCCGTCACGGATGTTGGAAGGTATGGATTTACGACTCATGCATTAATCTTTCAAAAATGCGGCTTTTGTACTAACGTTACACCATTGTGCCTTTGCAGGAGTGCTTTTTGATCACTTGTATCAAGTGTTGCTCCCGCACTTTTCTTTCCCATCCGAACTCGCTTCTCCTTCTAGTGGCGCCGGTAATATCTTTATTGACTCCTTTTTTCTAGTAATGGGATGATTTCTGACTTTTCCTTTTCTTTATTGTAGTGCCACAAATCGAAGGAGGGGATGTAAGCCCTGTCGTGCTATCGGCCCTTCCGGCTCTGCCGTCCGTTGCTGCTGGTATAGTAGATCCCCTTTTTGGTAATCCTTTAACATCTTTTGAACCATCGCTTAACCCTGTTTTGTTTTGCAGCTATTGTTCCGGTTCCGGTCCCCTTCGCAGCTCGCGTCCTTTTACCGGCAGGTCCCTTTCTGAGACGTCCGTCTTCAAAGGGTGCGGTGATGAGTCTAGGCATGCTGAGCGGGTATATTGAAGAGCTCAGCATGGACGCTCTCCCTTCTGCTGTCGATTTCGCTGCGGATGTTAACCCGATGTTAGCGGCGCTCGTAACTTTTCATGACGAGGGCGTCGTTGAATCTTGGGTTAACCACTGCAGGGAGATCGAGGCCTGCTTGTATCGGCTGGAGTTGACGCGTCCTGCTCCCGAAGTTTTAGCTCTGAGCGCCCAACGCACAACTTGGCTCGAGCAAAGCACTTCGCACTCCCGCCACTTGGAGCAAGAAGCAGCTCGGAGACTAAGGGAATGCCAAAAGACCTCAAACGAAACGGCCCATCTGCGCGCTGAGGTTGAGGCAAATGCTGCCCAAGTGAAGACTATCTTTGAGGGTCTCTTGGAGCGCATCTCCCATGGGCTAAACTTAAAGAGGAAGCTTGACGTGGCTGAGCGCCATATCCCAAGTCGGGAGGCTGCTTATCAGGGCGTGAGGGAGCAGCTTGCAGTGGTCTTGCGGCAACGAGCCCAAGTGGAGGCAGAGCTGGCGGTGGTAGCCGATCAAGAGAAGGCATGGAAGGACATCTGCGAGCGATTGCTACACCTATGCAAGACGCTTCCTTCCCAATAACTGCCATTGTATCAATATACTTGTAATTTTCTTTTTTGAATAAGATGTATACATTCTTTATTCTTTTATACGATTCGCCATGTACTTGATTGAGTTAATAAATAACGATACACATTTTTTTGCAATGTCTTGTATTATTTCTTTGCTTTCTCCCTTCTCTTATTATCAGCATGCTGTCTTGATAAACATGTTTGACAGGTAACAGAGTAAGCATTTTGGTTTCTTCAAGATATAACGATGGCTTAGGCCGCAGGTTCAGATCTGCCGCCTAAGACTTTTCAATTCTATGAGCCGTGAGGGTCTCATAGAGATTTTTCTCCCTACGGATCGAGAGGATCTCATAGGTGGATTTTCTCCTTAGGAATCGTGAGGATTCCTAAGTGTGGTTTTCTCTTATAAGTCGTAAGGATCCTATAAGAGCATTTCTCCCTCTTACGAGTCGAGAGGACTCGTAAGCGGTTGTTTCCCTCTTTGTCGAGAATCGACTTCAGAGAGTGAGATCCGTGAATAGTATGCAAGAGACCATTTAGGATTGACTTGCAGGGTCCCATTGTTCAGGAAGCAAGTTTTTGAATCCTTACTGCCCGAGATGTGAGTCAGAAAAGCTCTCGTCACGGAGTGTTTGTATCCGTGAGTTGAGAAGATTTGCGAGGGATTATTTGTTTCCCAAGCGCCAAGGATTATTTGTGTCCTTGGGGTTTGAAACGAGCCGATGGTTCCCACGGAGGCGCTGGTGGCTCTGCGAGTCGACGCGGATCAGAAGGCTCTCGTCAAGGAGTGTTTGTATCCGTGAGTCGAGGAAATTGCTGGGATTATTTGTTTCCCAAGCGCCAAGGATTATTTGTGTCCTTGGGGTTTGAAACGAGTCTATGGTTCCCACGGAGGCGCTGGTGGCTCTGCGAGTCGACGCGGATCAGGAGGCTCTCGTCAAGGAGTGTTTGTATCCGTGAGTTGAGAAATTTTGCGAGGGATTATTTGTTTCCCAAGCGCCAAGGATTATTTGTGTCCTTGGGGTTTGAAACGAGTCGAGGGTTCCTACGGAGGCACTGGTGGCTCTGCGGGTCGACGCGGATCAGGAAGCTCTCGTCAAGGAGTGTTTGTATCCGTGAGTTGAGAAGTTTTGCGAGGGATTATTTGTTTCCCAAGCGCCAAGGATTATTTGTGTCCTTGGGGTTTGAAACGAGTCGAGGGTTCCTACGGAGGCACTGGTGGCTCTGCGGGTCGACGCGGATCAGGAAGCTCTCGTCAAGGAGTGTTTGTATCCGTGAGTTGAGAAGTTTTGCGAGGGATTATTTGTTTCCCAAGCGCCAAGGATTATTTGTGTCCTTGGGGTTTGAAACGAGTCGAGGGTTCCTACGGAGGCACTGGTGGCTCTGCGGGTCGACGCGGATCAGGAAGCTCTCGTCAAGGAGTGTTTGTATCCGTGAGTTGAGAAGTTTTGCGAGGGATTATTTGTTTCCCAAGCGCCAAGGATTATTTGTGTCCTTGGGGTTTGAAACGAGTCGAGGGTTCCTACGGCGGCACTGGTGGCTCTGCGGGTCGACGCGGATCAGGAAGCTCTCGTCAAGGAGTGTTTGTATCCGTGAGTCGAGGAATTTGCTGGCTTCTTCGGTTGAAATGAACCGTTGAGGTTTGGCTTCGTCGTTCGACGGAATCCGCTGGGGAAGTATGGTTTTTTCTTTGTTTGCACCCTTGGATTGTATACAGGGATCGATGTGATCTTAACTGTAGGGCCAGAGTTTTATCATCATTCTTTTTTTTTGTTTTATCTCCGCGATGCTCTATCATTTCAGCTTTTATATCGCGAAGGTCGCGATTGCCCAATCATTTCGGCTATTTTTCGCGGCGCCCAATCATTTCGGCTCTTTATTTTATTTTTACTCGTTTTTTTTTTTTATTGCGAGTTGCCCAATCATTTCGGCTATTTTCCATGCGTACATTTTTTATACTTGCTATTTTTTATTGCAAGTTGCCCTATCATTTCGGCTATTTTGTATACATGTGCGGTCTATTGGCTTTCTCCGTAGACCTAAGATTGGACACCGATTTCGGCATCAGCACCGCTGCAACTGAGATACTACTAGGAGCGAATCATCATTTGCCTCTGTCGTTGTCGAACAAAGGAGGCTTAGCGACCAGGGTTAAGATCTTGTAGGCTAAGGCTTTGGACTCCATGAGCCGTAAGGGTCTCGTGAAGGTATTTCTCCCTACAAGTCGTGAGGATCTTGTAGGTGTATTTTCTCCTTAGGAACCGTGAGGGTTCCTAAGTGTTTTGTTCTTCTGTAAGTCGTAAGGATCCTACAGGAGGGTTTTCTTCTCATAAATCGAGAGGACTTACAAGGGTTATGCAAATATATTCCCAGTCACGGATGGACCTTGGTTAGGGAAACGTTTATTCGCGCCCGTGAATTGTATACAAGGGTCAATATTGAACCACTTGTAGGGCAACATTGGAAGTTTGTGGGGGTTTGCTTAAGCACAGGTTTAGGTCTCTGTGACTTAAGACTTTCAAATCCTATGAGCCGTGAGGGTCCCAAAAGAGAGTTCTCCTTACGAGTCGTGAGGATCTCGCAAGCGTATTTTCTCCTTAGGAATCGTGGGGATTCCTAAGTGTGTTGTTCCCTTGTGAGTCGTAAGGATCTCACGCGGGTGGTTTCTCCTTACAGGGTCGAGAGGACTCTGTAAGGGTTCTTTAACGAAGTTGCGCCCTTTCGGGTTTTCACAAACATTCGCCGGCAGTCCTGCTGTTTTTTACTCACGGAGCCCTTTCGGGTTTTCATCCGTGCCCATTTTGCTTATGGACATACCGTTTTTTTTTTTGTTTTTTTTTTTTTAACGAGGTCGCGCCCTTTCGGGTTTTCACGAACACTCGCCGGTAGCCCTGCTGTTTTTACTCACGGAGCCCTTTCGGGTTTTCATCCGTGCCCTTTTTGCTTATGGACATACCGTTTTATTTTATTTTATTTTTTTATATATATATTTTTTTTTTACATCTCGTCAGCCTAGAGGTGCTGCGCTAGTAGTTTCAAGACGTCTCGGTCTGCTATTAGTTTAAGGACATTTCGGTCCGCCGTTGAGAGGGCTGGCTACTGTTTATAAAGCCTGAGCTTAGGAAGATAGCGAGCGGACATAGTCGTCGTCATCTATCATTGAACTAAACTAAGGCTCGTTAAGCGTGGTATTTCTTTAGGAAGCGACCGTTTATTGGCCTGAAAGGCCTTTCACCGTGCATGTCCATGAGTAGATAGGCTCCGCCCTGGTAGACCTTATCAATGATGTACGGTCCTTCATAATTTGGCTCAAATTTTCCCCGCTTGGCGCGATTGGGGACCATGGGCCTTTTGACGACTAGCACGAGTTCGCCTTGGTGGAATGTCCTCGGGCGGCTCAATCTTTCATATGAGCGCGTCATCTTTGCTTTATAAGCTTCCAAATTTTGCTGTGCTAGAAGCCGGATTTCATCAAGGGCGTCAAGCTCTTCAAACCGAAGGTGAGCATTTTCTTCGTCCGTCAACTCGTAATGGACTGCCACTCGTAGAGAGGGTAATTCTATCTCGAGGGGGAGTACTGCTTCCGTCCCAAATACCAACGCGTACGGCGTTGTGTTTGTGGCCGTTTTAAATGTAGTTCGATACGCCCAAAGCGCCTCTTGCAATCTTTCGTGCCAATCTCTCTTATTTCGTGACACCGTTTTCTTCATGATCTTCGTCAAGGTCTTGTTGAAGGCCTCAGCTAGACCGTTAGCTCGGGGGTTATAAACTGAGGAATATCTCCAGTCTATATTGTGCTGCTGTGCGAAGCGGCTAATCTTATGACTTCGGTAGGCTGGTCCATTGTCAGAGATGATCCTTCTTGGGGTTCCAAACCGGTATATGACATGCGTTTTGAAGAAATGGAGGATGTTCTCCGTTTTTACTTCCCTCAACGGTACCGCTTCTGCCCATTTGGAGAAGTAATCAGTCGTCGCCAAGATGAAACGATGTCCCTTTGACGATGCTGGTTCGATGGGACCGACTATGTCAGTTCCCCACATTTCAAATGGCCAACTAGCCACTGTTGGATGCAGTGGATTGGGATGCTGATGGATGAAGTCTCCATGAATTTGGCATGAATGACATTGCTTCGCGTATTCTAGGCAATCCTGCATCATCGTGGGCCAGTAGTAGCCCGTCCGCTTTATCTTTAACTTCATCTTAGGGCCTGCTTGGTGGGAACCGCAGAGTCCGTCGTGACCTTCTTGGACGACCCTTCTCGCTTCGTCAGGTCCTAAGCATCTCAACCACAGAGAATCGAATGACCTCTTGTACAGAGTATCATTGACGAAGGCGAAAGACAGAGCTCGTTTCATGAGCTGATGTCTTGCGGACGCATCTTCGGGCATTCGGTGGGACTTGAAGTAGTCTATAAAGACTTCCCTCCAATCCTCAACCTTCTCATGGTCTTTTATTTGTAAGGTCGACTGCTCAGTCGTTCCTTTTTCTTCGGACGATTCCGGAGATATTTTTGTTGGGGCGAGCACTCGACGGCTTTGTACTACGATTCTAACGTCGTCGAGGTTCTCGTCAGCCAGTTCTTTAGCAAGTTTGGCTAGTGCGTCTGCTTTGCTGTTTTCCGCGCGCGGTATGCTTTCCAACGTGTAGGAGGGAATTTGGATTAGCAGTTGTTGCACTTTTTCACCATATTTTACCAATTCCGGTTTGCATGTTTGGTAATCGCCGTTCACTTGACTGACGACCAGTTGGGAGTCCCCGTATATGAGGAGGCTCTCAATTCCCATATCGATGGCGATCTCGAGGCCTGCTATCAAAGCTTCATATTCAGCTTCATTATTCGTTCTCGGCTCCGTTAAGGAGAAGGCGAAGCGCATTATTCCTCCTTGGGGAGTCACAAAGATGAGTCCCACCCCCGATTTGATCGTTGGCATACTTTGTTTGTGCTTTTTCATAGAGGACGCTCCATCGAAGTAAAGCTCCCAACGGGTATCACCACTGTCGATTGCGTCAAATGCATGTCTGTCTGGCAAATCGCAGTTTAAAGGAGAGTCGGCAGGTATGGGATGCTCAGCAAGGAAGTCAGCGATGGCCTGGCCTTTTACTGCCTTGAGAGGTTGATATGTTATGGAAAATTCCATCAAGAGCAGGGCCCATTTAGCGAGTCGTCCTGTCAATATGGCTTTTGACATTAAATATTTGAGAGGGTCCACTTTTGAAATCAGACGGACCTCGTGCGCCAACGCATAGTGCCTAAGCTTTGTTATTGCGAAGATTAATGCCAAGCAGTGTTTTTCAATGGGAGAATAGTTGCTTTCTGCCCCCAGCAGCACTCGACTTAAGTAGTAGAGTGCTCTTTCTTTCCCTTGATCGTTCTCTTGTGCCCATAATGCGCCTAAGGAACCTTCGAGGGCGGTCGTATAAAGAATGAGAGGCTTCCCCTTAACCGGGGCAGCCAACACCGGCGGGTTCTGCAGGTACTGCTTGATCTCGTCTAGTGCGACTTGGCATTTTTGATCCCAAACGAATGGGGTTCCTTTCTTCATCAGGTGACTATAAGGGCGGCACTTTCCTGAAAGGTTGGCTATAAATCGCCGTATGTATGCGAGTTTCCCTTGGAGAGACCGCAACTGTTTGAGAGTCCTCGGCGGAGGCATTTCCATGATTGCTTTAATCTTTGACGGATCTATTTCAATACCTCGGTGTCGAACAACGAATCCCAGGAATTTGCCCGAGGAAACCCCGAACGCACATTTAAGAGGATTCATCTTCAGGTTGTACTGCCGAAGGCGTTGAAATACAGTCTTCAGATGCTCGAGATGTTCCCCGTATGATTTGCTTTTAACCACGAGATCGTCGATATAGCATTCAACGATTTCGTGTATAAGGTCGTCGAAGATCTTTGTCATGGCCCTCTGATAAGTAGCACCGGCGTTCTTCAAACCGAAGGGCATCACTTTATAACAAAATATCCCGAGAGGGGTCCTGAAAGCTGTGTGTTTCTGATCTTCAGGATGCATTTTTATTTGATTATACCCCGACGAGCCGTCCATGAAGGAGAAAACCTCATGAGTGGACGTATTGTCTATCATAAGTTCAGTAACTGGCACTAGGAAATCATCTTTTGGGCAGGCTTTATTAAGATCCCGAAAGTCTACGCATATACGCACTGTCCCATTTTTCTTCATCACTGGGACGATGTTAGCGATCCATTCAGGGTATTGAACTTCCTGGATGAAGCCAGAGTCTATAAGCTTTTTGACTTCGGCGTTGATGCTCATCTCAAGCTCGAGTCGCATTCTCCTCGGCGCTTGTTTGACGGGCTTGATGTCCGGAGATATCGCCAATTTATGTACAGCAATTTCTGGATCTAGTCCCGGCATTTCGGAATAGTTCCACGCGAAGCAATCTTTGTGTTGTAGAAGCACATCCTTCAACGCAGTCACCCTTTCTTCAGATAACAGCTCGCTGATGAATGTTGGTCGCGGGTCATTTTCCGTCCCCAACTCAATTTTCTTGAGATTATCTGCAGTGGTGTGGATTCCATCCTCCAGTTCTTTCGGAGCTGGGGGAAATTCTGAGATTACCTCATCGCTGCTGTTTTCAAAGCACCAAGGGAAGTCGTTCATGTCCTCGGATTCTTCTTTTAATATTGTTACCACGTGGCAAGTGCGAATTTTCTGCCAATCCCAATGCGGAGTTGGTTTTTCTTTTGCAGCCTCGGGTTCGTGCTTCTGTGGTGGTGCTACCCTCCAGTTGTCAGAAAGCGCGAATTTGCCTAACTGATATTGGTCCTCAACCCAATTCTTAAAGGTGAAACAATCTTCAAGCGGATGCCCTACTACTCGATGGTAAGAGCAATAATTTGGGTTGGAGACTTCGCCTGCTTGCTCAGGGTGTTTAGACTCTGGCAGAGTAAGCATTTGATGTTTTAGAGCAAGATCAAGTATTTTCCTTGTTTTGTTCCGAGGAAACGAGTATGCTCGACCCATTTTCTTCATAAGGGCTAGGTCAATAACGCTCGCCTCTCGTATGCGTAGCTTCTTAGCTCTGTCTTGTGGTTGTCGAGCACCTTTTCGGCCCCTCGACTTGTTTTTGCTTTCGCGTCGAACCCTTTTTGTAGCAGGCTGACGTGGGGTAACATCTTCGTTCTTTACTGCCTGTCGAAGGAGACGCTGTGTCTTGGCTTTCTCATAGATTGTCATTTCACGATCGTGATCATCTCGGGCTTTTTGACTCGCATCCTTTATAAATTTGCTCACCGGGTTTTTAGACGATGGACTGGGCGGCTTTGTGTCAGGAACTTTTGCTGATTCGGGATTAGCGTCCTCCCATTGAGCGTCCGCTTCTTCATCAAAGTCATACATGGCATAACAGCTGTTTATTAACTCCCGTTTCTTTGGCCGGATGTACCCGAGCCCTTTTGTTTCCGTTCTCCCGTTAGGCAGTTTGCATTGAGTTCCGGGAACGTTCCAGACCTTGTCATAGAATTTGGCTTTTCTGATGGTCTGTGTGAAGGACATCCCTTGGCGTTTCAGCAGTTTCTTCAAACCTTCGGTATAATATCTGGGAAGACGGATAGGCTGAAGCTTGTTGAGCGTGGGATCCGCGCCCTGCCAAATTTCTTTTTCCACCTTGTTTTCTTCAGAACGGTAGAATAGGATTGCCTTCTCGCCTTTTCTTCCGGGAGGGATATAGAATGTCTGCAATTCTTCTACGCTGTTGGTGTCGAGTGCATCCAGTTCTTTGTAATGTTCAAGCGGCACCATGGTTATCTGCAGACTTCGCTCTTCATCAGTGGAAATCTGTATTGAGGGCCGAGCGGGGAATACAGCATGAACTTCATCCTCTGAGTCACTACCGAAGATCAATGAAGGAACAGATGGTCCTGGCCTGGTGGACTGGGACGGACCTGAATAAATTATATCCTCCTCCTCCTCGGTGTCACTGCCGAAGACAGGGATGGTTGCGTTAGTTTTGTTCTCCGGTTTGTGACACCTTTCTGTGTCTTCGAAACTCGGTAGGAAGTATTTGGCATCTTCATACTTGCGAACTTCGTTCACGGAAAATGGATTCAACTCTCCTGCCACTGTGTACTCGAGGCCGTCCCTAGAATACTTCATGCACTGATGCTGTGTAGAAGGGATGATATTGTATTCGTGTAGCCATGGTCGGCCGAGCAGAGCATTGTAGCACGTCTTGGCGTCTATAACATGGAATTTGATGTCTGTGACGAGCACCCCGAAGCGTAGCGTCAATATCACAGATCCAAGAGTCTTTGAGGATTGAGAGTCGAAACCGGAGATGGTGATTTTGTCCCGGGCGAGGTGTTGGACACTCATGCAAATCTCCTTTAACACTCGCACATTGAGTAAATTGACAGACGATCCGTTATCGACCAAGATTTTTCCTATCTTTATGTCATGGCAGTATCCCGAGACATAAAGGGGGCGATTGTGTTCACACGTCCCGAGGAGAAGGTCTTCATCACCAAAAGCAACGTCGGCTGTGTGCACCTCTTCCAATTCATCCTTCATCTTTTGTTCGGCTAAGAAGGCTTGGAACTGGTCCGGATCCTGTAGGGCCTTAATCAAAGAATCCCTCGCCTCTTTTGATAGCAATAGGGCATCGAGAATGCTGAGTTGTGAGGGTAGCTTTCTCAGATGCGCCAAGACATTGTAATCTACTTTATTCCTTTTTGGGGGATTCTTGGCGGTTAACTCTTCCGCAACTTGGTCATCCAAAGCGATGTCTTCAGAGACCTTCTCTTTCCCTTTGTTTTTCTTATTCAAGGGTCTGAGGTTCTTTTCGGGTAATGTTCGATTGCGCAGCTGTATATTCTCGCAGGCCTTTGGTTCTTTTTCTTTTCCCGAAGTGGATTCTTCGAAGAGGGGACCAAGCTCTAGCTCTTCATCGGAGTCGCTCCCAAATGTAGGCACTTGTGACCCGGTAGTGTTAACCATGTGACAATTGCCGGCAGTTCTTTCAAGTTCTTTAGTCGTATTTCTTTGCTCTCGGCGAATTTTACGTTTTTCCCGTTTAAATCGTTGTCGATTAGCGACGTATCCTTGCCACCATCCATTGAAAGCTTTGCAATCTTGGGTGGAATGTGAGACCTTCTGATGGTATAAGCAATAAGAGGGGTGCATTTCTACCGCGCCAGTAACTTTTTCTTCAGAGGGTGGTAGCTTTATGCCCATCGATATGGCCTTAGCAAATTTCTTTTTTATCTTGGATTGGCTTTTGTCAGTGGTGGAGGCATTTTGCTCCAACGGGATCATTTCAGCTCCTTCCTCAAGTCGCTGACGCTTGGCCCTTTCGAATATAGCCGTCTCGCGTTCTCGATCAGCCTTGCTTTTCAACCGAGCTTCATTAAGAAACGCGCTAATCATTTCAACTGGTAACCCTGGGGTTTTTGATTCGGCATTTGCCCCTAGCGTTTTAGTGCCAGAAGTTCCTTCATCGTTCTTGGTCGAATGGGAGATCATATGACAGCTTGCCACATATTCGTCAGATTCATCCGATGAACTTTCTCCTTCATCTTCTTTTTGGAAGACGTGATCAAGGAAATCTTGGAGCGTGATGGGAGTTCGCGCCTTTTGGTTATATTCATCCAGCGCATCGATTTGCTTTTGTAAGTCCGTGCGCTTGTCGCCAGGCTTCACGGGCTTCTTAGATTTCTTCTTCTTCTTTCTCGAAGATTTTGACGGCTGGCTATGAACGCTTGAACTACTACCGTCGGTCTTCGGAGTCGGTCGTGGCTTCAACATTCCCTCAATAACCTGCGGTTCCAAGGGGTTCTTCCATCTGACCGCTGGACAGGTCTGAAGATCATTTAGCATTCTCCTCGTTTTGGCTGATAATACAACCTTCCAGGGAGTTTCTTCAATAACGGAGCATGTTGCCCCCGGTGTATTCGTCCCTTTAGCGATGTGGGGCTGCGGGGGATTCACCTTCCATTTGTCAGATAACGCAAATTTGCCCTGACGGTACTGGTTCTCAAGCCAATTCTTGAAAACGTAGCAATCCTCAATTGGATGGCCAAGCACTCGATGATAAGGGCAGTAATTGGGCTCGTTGACGTCACTCGGTTGTGACGGACGTTTTGGATCTGGCAAATTTATGAGCCTGTTGCGCAATGCTAGCTCAAATAGCCTCCTTGTTTTATCGCGGGGGAAGGAGTAAGCACGTCCCATCCTGTCCTCAAGGGGTACGTATGGGCGCGTATTGTTTGGACGAGCAACCGGCTTCGAGTCGTTCGGTTGTTGTTGGGCATTAGCGACGATGATCGCTTTTCCCTTTCCTTTATCGTTTCGGGAATCCGGCTTCGGGAGAGGGGGTTTATGGCCCATCTGGTCCATCTGCGCCAATTTGTCGATCAAAGCCTGGAAGGAGGTCGGCTTGAAGAACATCATAAATTGTGAAATAGTTGCTTGTGGATCAAGGGTTCCAACAAACATTCCCACCGCAGGGGCTTCTTCTATGCGCTGTTCACATTTAGACCATAGATTACGCCACCGTATAGCGTACTGAACCCACGTCTCGCCGGGTTTTACCCTGGCGTTAATCAGTGCCGTCATTGGGGTACGCTCGCTGGCACTTGCAAAACGTTGGGTGAAGAGCAGCTCCATCTCCGCAAAGGTTTTGATAGAGTCGTTGGGGAGCTCGGAATACCACTCGAAAGCCGTGTCTGATAAGCTTCCAACGAATTGGCGCAGCAAGAGTTTGTCGTCGCCTCCAGTGTTACCACAAAGCGCCCTGAACTGGGCAACATGTTGATGGGGATTGCCGGTCCCCTTGTAGACATGAAACTTAGGAATTGTGTAACCTGGCGGGTACTTAATTTGATCATACCAGCCCGGATATGGCCGCCCCGTTTTCACGATCTGACCGGCTGCTTCAACCGCCTGATGCGCCCGTATTTGTTGAGCAATATATTCATCCAAATCAGCTTTTGATATGGTATCCTCTTTAGCTGCGGATAGAGCCGGTGGAGGATTCGATGTCTCTCCCCTATCATCTTCAAGAATGATCGAGGGATCTCCAGCAGGTGGATCTGGTTGAATCATCATACCCACCACATCCTGGAATAGAAGGGCCATTTTCTTTATGTTGGCCGCCTGTTCCGCAGCCTCTTTGTCTCTCTTTTCCAGTATTCGGCGGAGGAACTCAGCGTCGGTCTCCTCCTCTTGGCGTTCATCTAAGGACGTCTCAGGATTCTCTTTTGGCCCCGTGAGTGCAGCCATTGTAGTCATCATCTCCTGGAGCTTTTGTTGCTGCTCCTGAGACCTGGTCACTGACCGGGTAAGCGGTCGGTGACCCGTAGAAGTACGACTTTCTTCTTTTCCTGAAGCCATATAGATCGTATGAACTGTTATGCCCCCTGACTTGGGGCGTTTAGGTTCATCATTGTTAACTCTTGTTGCTGTTGCGGGAGCTTTCTCTGGCCTCCTTCTTTTGTAGACCTTTGAGGTTGAAGGAGCCGTTGAAGCGAGCATTCTAGCATTTGTTGCCCCCTGCTGTTTAATGGGGCAGTTTTTGTTATTCTCCACCTTCGCCTTTTTCTGGTGACGCCAGTGGTCCGGATCGATCACAGAGTTTTGAACCCTGCGCCATACTTTATAAACTTTTGATGACAGCCGTTGAGGGGGCTGTTCCTGTTTCGTCTCCGGAGCTTTTTTCATGGGTGGAGGAGACCTTTTCAATGTAGCAACCGGGGAGTTCTTTATCACCTTCCTCAGCAATTCAAAGCTGTTCCCAGTTGGAACAGCAGCGTTGACCTCCGCCACTGGAGCAGGCGGGGTTAGCCCTGAAGGGGAGTTGCCTCCTGCTTTCCTTATTCGTTGCCAATGGCGACGTCGTGCACGACGGGCCGTTGGGACTGGCTCGGAAATCGATACAATTTCTTGTTGCCCCCTGTTTGAGTGTGGGGTAACTGCCGATGTCAGCCTATCAAAGACTGATGCTTTTTGACCAGCTGGAGGAGGAGTAGGAACCGTCAATCTTGTGAAGACTGACTTTCTGATAGGAGAAGTCGCTTCAACGACTTCCGAAGTTGTGGCCGTTGCCCTCTTTGGGACAGCCACTTTATGATCCTGACCTAGCCTGGTGAAAACAGAGGCTGTCAGCTTAGTAGCGGGCGACCCGTTGACAGGGGTCGTGGTAGCAGTGAGCCGGTCGAACACCGACTTCTTGTTCGCTTCTGGTGCGGATATCGGCATGGAGAAGCTTGCAGGTGGGATCATGGTCCCAAAAAACAAGCCGGTGGTGGCCTGAGTCACCTGGTCTACCGGCAGAGTCAGGAAGGAAGCCGCCTGGGGCCCATATGCTACACCTCGCGGTGAGGTGGAACGTCCGCTGCAATGGCATTTCGAGCAGTTGGTGGCCATTGAATCTTGAGTTCTCTGCCAGACAAAAGACCAAATCTTAGCAACTTGAAATTCGAGGACAACCATTTAACAAACCGCGATTGGTTCGCGAAGACGACACACGAAGTGTGGAGTGGAAAGAGGAAAAGGTCCCACCGGGCGTGCCAGAATCTGTTCCCCTCCGAACGGCGGCCGGCGACGTGAAGACGTCTTGCCTGAGGTTCGGGGCAGATGCTATTTGGTTTTATCCGTCTACCTCTCCGAAGATGCCAAGTTGATTTATGACACCGTGTATCGGAGGTTTAGACGGATGCGGCCGATGTAGCAGACTTCGTCAGATTCCCCCTCAGGGTGAGGGGTTTTTGATTGTGGGGACGCTCTTCCCTGCAGGCGCAAGCCCCTGCAGTTAATTACGTTACCGCATCGCGGTAACAACTTTCTCCTTCTCCAGAATTTCACTTCGTGTCGTGTGTGTTTGTTTTGTTTGTGGTTGCCCGTGGATTGTATACGGAGACTTAGTGATGTCGTCGCCCGTAGGACGTGGATTAGTCCAAATCCGTGTTTGCTTAGATTTGAGTTTGGTGTTTTTAGTTTAAGGATGCATTGGTCGCGTTGCGACTAAGATCAACTTAAACGTTCATCAAGGATATGCTAGTCCTGTTTTGGACTAAGATCGACCTGACGTAGTGATTGATTTAATTATCCGGCCGTCGGGACTCGTCACCTCTCTGACGTCATTGAGGGATTACAACGACATACGTCTGAGGAGTTCCGAGATGTACCCTTGAACCAAAGTTGGTTTGGGATTTTATTGTTTATTTAGATGTCTAAGGACACGTTAACCGTATTTGGGGTTAAGATCAACTTAGGCGGGACCGTTTAGATCCGACAAAAGAGCGTTTGGGCCCTTATTATGTCAGTTTAGGGACGTAGCGGTCCGTATTCCAATTTAGGGACGTGGTGGTCCATTATTAGTTTAGGGACGTTTCGGTCCGATTTTAGTTTAGGGACGTTTCGGTCCGTCGCCAGTTTAGGGACGTAGTGGTCCGTCATTAGTTTAAGGACGTCTCGGTCCAATATTAGTTTAGGGACGTTTCGGTCCGATTTTAGTTTAGGGACGTTTCGGTCCGTCGCCAGTTTAGGGACGTAGTGGTCCGTCATTAGTTTAAGGACGTCTTGGTCCGATATTAGTTTAGGGACGTTTCGGTCCGATATTAGTTTAGGGACGTTTCGGTCCGATATTAGATGAGTGGTCGTTGGGACTCGTCACCTCTCTGACGTCATTGAGGAATTACAACGACAGATGTCAGAGGAGTTCGGAGATGTACCCTCGAACCGGTCATGACTTGGTTTATGAGGGGCATTTAATTTAAGGACTTACAGCCAGGATTGGGTTAAGTCCAATTTTTATTTTAGGCTTTGCCTGATTAGAAGAATCAATCTAAACAGGGCTTTGCCCCTTTCATTATTTTACAAGTCTGATTTGGGCCAGGCCCTTCTAATTAATGAGTTACAAGGACTCAGGAATTCTCCAAACAGGGCCTTGCCCTTTTTATTTATTTTTTTTTTTTCTGCAATTGGGCTAGGCCCTTTTAAATAATGAGTTTCAGAAACTCAAGAAGTTTTTACAAACAGGGCTTTGCCCTTTTATTGTTCTGTAATTTAGTTTGGGCCAGGCCCATTTGAATAACGAGTTTGCAGAAACTCAGGAATTTTTCCAAACAGGGCCTTGCCCTTTTATTATTTCAATTTAGTTTGGGCCGGGCCCAAAACAAGGGGTTGCAGAAACCCTAGAAATCTTCAGATTGAAGAACACAAGTGCATGGCACTTTGATTTGAATTTGGATCAAAGGAAAACAAGTTCTTGTTTTTTCCTGATCATACAGAACCGAGGGTTCATATTAAGTGCAAGGCACTATTTATTATTTTTTTATTTATATTTTTTTTTTAGAACCAGGGGTTCCTATCAAGTGCAAGGCACTATTTATTTTCTTATTTTCTGTTCTTCAGAAATTTTACCTTCTTTTTTTTTGGTTCTTGATTAATCTTCAAGAGCTCTTTTTTTTTTTTAGAAGCTTTTTCCCTCTCTCGATGATGATTGATTATCTGATGCCCTTTGAATGAGGCCTGGGGTCTTATTTATAGTGCCCACCAATTTGTTGGATTTGTTAACAAAATCTTTCATGAATAATTTTGGGAATTTTCCCACCATTGGATCTCTGATCCAAGGGTTCCTGTTTTACAGGGGAACAGAAAAGATTTGTCTAAATCTTCATTCAGTTGCTGCGCAACTCACCAGCGTGTGACACGTGTCACGCATCTGTGCGCTTGCGCAGTTGCGGTTGCGCAACTGCGCAGACACGTGTCGCACATCCGAGCGCTTGCGCAGTTGCAATTGCGCAACTGCGCAGACACGTGTCGCGCATCCGAGCGTTTGCACAGCTGGGACTGCGCAACTGCGCAGACACGTGTCACGCATCTGTGCGCTTGCGCAAACACGTGTCACGCATCCGTGCGCTTGCGCAGTTGCGACTACGCAACTGCGCAGACACGTGTCACGCATCTGTGCGCTTGCGCAGACACGTGTCGCACATCGGTGCGTTTGCGCAACTGCGATTGCGCAACAGCGCAGACACGTGTCACGCATCCGTGCGCTTGCGCAGAAACGTGTCGCGCATCCGTGCGCTTGCGCAGTTATGATTGCGCAACTGCGCAGACACGTGTCGTGCATCCATGCGCTTGCGCAGACACGTGTCGCGCTGCCATGCATTTGCGCAGTTAAATCTTTAATTACGTTTTCTGAAGAGCCTTGCTCTGATGGGACGCACCGTCTCGGGCGTTACGCTGCCGAATTGGCTTCTGCCACGTGGCAAATTGCGCACTGCGCACGGAAACCGAAGCGTTGCTTCAAATTTTGAATTTTCAAAATTCAGTAGAGCCTTGCTCTGATTGGGGGAAACAATACCGTATTCTATTCTCGCGATATATGATATCGACCGGTTATATGTGATATAGACGGGTCATCAGATCAAGTGTTGATTCGATGAAATGATACATATTATATTGGTCGGTAATATGTGATATAGCCGGATTATTAAATCAAGTGTTGATTTAATAATTTAATGTATAATTATATATTTGATATATTAAATTACATTAACTAATATATGCTCACTTAAGTATTTGTTTTTCTCACTTTTGATACATTTAACATATATGTGATATATGTTTAATGTATTGTTTTCTTTTGTTCGTAAATTATATATGTGATATATAATATTGTGACATGCTAGGTTATACATGCAACTTGGGTGTATGAGAATCATACTATGCTATATGATAATGGTTAGGTTTTTATTTATATTAACTAATTCAAATAAACTTGGAATTAGTCATGGTTGAGCTTGGATGAAGCTTGTAGAACCATTGACTAAGTCCACTTGTTTTGTTTTACCTAAGATATTTATTAACCTAACCCTATTCAATTAGCAATGGTTTATTCTCTACATCAGTTAGCCATTACATATACTCACCATGGTTGTATTTCTAACCTCACTCTCATTATCTTTTGATTCATCATCTCCTTCAAGCTTCATTCTAGGTTTTGAGCAGATAAAGAAAAATAGTGAGAAATTAAATTCTAAAGTGAGCAAAATTCATACTTCATCATCCTCTTCTATACTAGCCATATAGTTTAGGGTGTTAGCTTCACTAATTCCATATTAGTGGAATGATAGCTTGAGTCCGTGTTTTCTCGACGTAGATCATCTTGGATTTTGAAGACTTCAAACTAGCATGCATCATTCACCTTGTGGAGCCTCTCAAGAGTCCGGGAGTTCTTTGATCGCTGCGAAGGGACCACTACTTGGAGCTAATGATGTGAAGGAACGGACTACAAAGGTTGTAATCCCTACTCACTTAGTTGTAAAGTTATTTACATCTAGTTTACATATGATTCTTTAGTTAACATCCTAGGTTAGGGTTCTTTTAGCATGGAAAATTTTTAATTTGGCATGGATGATGTCACCCGAAACCTTGTTGTCGTGCTTTGGAACCCTAAACGTATATCGAAGGTTTGGATGGATAAAGCCGTTGTAGCGGACTTTATCAGATTCCCCTTCGTTTGCGAGGGGTTTTTGATTATGGGGACGCTCTTCCTTGCAGGCACAAGCCCCTACAGTTAATTACGTTACCGCATCGCGATAACCACTTTCTCCTACTCCGGAGGTTCACTTCATGTCATGTGTATGTTTGTTTTATTTTGGTTGCCTATGGATTGTATACGGAGACTAATTTATGTCGTCGCCCGTAGGGCGTGGATTAGTCCAAATCCGTATATTTTTAGATTTGGGTTTGGATTGATTTAAGCATCATTAATCCGGTTTGAGATTAAGATCGACTTAAAACGTATGAGCGTTGGGGCTAAAGTATTTTAGTTTAAGGACATCGCGGACCATCATCGCCATATTTGAGGCATAATGTTAGTTTAAGGATGTTTCAGTCCATTATCGCCGTATTTGGGGGTGAATATTAGTTTAAGGACATTTCGGTCCATTATTCATCCTATGCGCACGTGTATTTGTTACGTGGCAGAGTGAACAATGGAGATATAAAATGTGCCCAATTTGGGGCATGATCCGACTTGAGGTGTGCACGTCAGTTTGGAAGTGCATTAACGAAAGAAGTTGTTGGTCGTCGGGACTCGCCACATCTATGAAGACGTTGAGGAATTACAATAAAATATATCAGAGGTGTGAAGAGATGTACCAGATAACCAAATCCTGTATTTGAGGGGGAAAACTGTGATGGACCTAAGAATCGTCAGTCGTATTTGAGACTACGATTAACTTAGGAGATATGAATGAAGATTGGTTTGGATATATGTTTGGATATCACAAATATAAGCTTAGCCAATTTGGGCTAGGATTGGGTTGTCATGTTTGAGGCGAATATTTAGTTTAAGCACATTTCGGTCCATTATTCATCTTGCGCGCACGTGTATTTGTTATGTGATGAAGTGAACAATGGAGATATGGAATGTGCCCAATTTGAGGCACGATCCGATTTGAGGTGTGCATGTTAATTTGGAAGTGCATCAATGTGGAATGTATCATTCCCAATCTTGATGAAATTTTACGTCAAGTTGGGATGCAGAGTTGTTTTTGGTTGTCGGGATCCACCACCTCTCTGAAGATATTGAATAATTACAACGACATATATCAGAGGTGTGGAGAGATGTATCCTTAAACCAAATTCCATATTTGAGGGGGAAAGGGGGGTTGTTGTAGACCTAAGAAATGTTAGTCATGTTGAGACTAAAATTATCTTAGAAGATATAAGATGAATATCATTTGGAATATCATCAATGGGAGACCACTAGTTATTTTTTAGACTAAGCTCAGTTTAGGAAAACATGAGCAATATGGGCTCGGTCGTTTTAGAATCAAAGAGGTTTAATCTCAGGAAACTTAGCCAATTTGGGCTGAGATTGGGTTTCCATAATTATCCAACAGTGCTAAGCACTGAGGCATACTGTATTCACGTGCGTTTCACGTGGGCACTGGATTAGTGTTAAACACTAAAGTTTTATAGCGCTCACGTGACACACGTGAGATACCCAAATATGGGCACTGCCCATTTGGTTTTATCTCCTCCCTTTTTTTACAGAAGTGCTAAGCACTTGGCTAACGTTCTCGTGCAAAACACATGACTGTCCCTTTTTTTTGATACTGGGGTGCTTTAACACTTACGTGGGAAACACGTGAGGCAGTTTTAGTTCTCTTTGTTCATTTGAAGCACTCACGTGGGAAACACGTGAGGCTTCAAAATAGTGCTAAGCACTAACGATTCTAGTTTTGAAGATCTTGGATCATCGTCACTGTATTTTATGGAAGAACTAAGTTCTTTATATATAGGGTTAAACCCTAATTTTTGGAGGAATTAAATTCCTATATATTCTCGTTCTTCTTCTTTCCGCTTTTTTTTATAACTTAATTCTTTTCCTCTGGGTTTTGAATCTGCAGAGCAAAATCTTCCCGATGAGAATTAAATTCTCAACTTGTGAGGAGATTTTCTTCTGCAAATCTCAACCGGGAAAAGAACCGAGTTCTTAAATGAAGGGTTAAACTCTTAGATAGGTAAAATAAAGACAATATGATCTCTGTTTTGTTTTACCTCTGGTTTCAATGAGGAAAGTCTTCTTCTTTGAGAATTAAATTCTCTTGTTCTCTCAAGATCTCACTGAACTCTTTTTTTTTTTGCAGAAGCTTATATGTAGTTCTCTTCTCTTTTTTTTGTTTTTCCTTTCTATTTATAGGATAAAAGATAAGATCAATTTGTTAGGAAAATTTTTGATTGAGAGATCATGATCTATCCAAAATGATCTCCCGAATCACTTAGTGAATTTTATTCACCATTGGATTTTTAATCCAAACACTCTCTGTTTAACAGAGAAGTTTTCTTGTTTACTTAACAGGATATCTTTTCCTTGTTGGAGATAGTGCCCTCAGAGTCAATTATTAGGTCACAGGTACGTGATTGTAATGATTGAGGGAGGACCTATCCCGGTAGGACAGTCTTACTCGAGATGATAGTATGCTATCTGGTTTACCTTTATCATCGTGTACTGCTTGAGATGACCTGACACGTCGCTATTACACGTTGATAGAGCCCCTAGGATTCTTGCTTGACCACCAGCAGTATGAGGGCGATCATATAAGTGGGAGCTGGGGGTCTATAAGTTTATCCTTAAAAGGTCCCTAGTCGTGGGAGTTTCGAGACTGGGCATCGATACTCCATTAGTAGACTAGTGTATACAGTCGAGACCCCGACGAGGGGCGGTGGCCGGTCTCACAAGCCACTGGTGTCAGTTGGATCACCTAAGATGTATACAGGTGCTCATTGGGTTATGAGTACACCGGACAGGACTCGCCGGGAACATGCTAGTTGGTCATATACCAGACGTCAGATGGCAGTTCCCTGGTGACATGTGTGCAGATTAGTTCATCGACCTGGGGATCGTCATTTGTCTCGTGTGAGTTCCCACTGTACTTTGATTACTACCCTACCACGGCTCAAAGGAGTCGTGCAAACAGGTTTTAGTTGGGTACAGTCCCGAGCCACATGGAGGCAGTGAGCGTATCTTCAGGGGTTCGTCTCTCCCGGTATTGGGGGTGAGGTCGTGCTGTGTCTAGGAGAGCCATTACACAAAGTCCTTGGCCAAGGCAAGGAGATTTACTGGTAGGTATTCCAGTAGTATCTCAGGGTGTTCTGGGCTACACTCCGACACGACTTGTACCGCTTTTGGGGGTCTGACTTTTACCAACCCCCTAGGCCCGCCATGCGATACTCATAGACGAACGGACCGGACTGCACGGATATTGTCACTGACAGGCTCAGTAGGGTGTCAGGCTGAGTTCGCTCACGGACGTCCCTTTTAGTCAATACCTGGTAGCCCGTTATGTATTGGCTAATACCTCTAACGTGCTAGTGGTTAAATCCACAACCAAGGTGTTGATGAGTCTTTAGAGTCCCCCGCATTCAGTTACTCAGCTTTCGGGCGAAAAGTTGTAGAGGCCGTATGGAGATATGGCAAGGTCCAATCAGATACGTGCGGTATTGCACGGATCAGGATCGGACAGTCTGTACTATAGGCCGTATGCATATATGGCAGGGTTTGATCAGATACGTGCGGTATTGCACGGATCAGGATCGAACGGATATTACTAGCCGGTTTTTGGTATAAGCCGGATCCTAGTATAGTACAGTGTAGATTTTGTCTCATTGCATTTGTATTTCGGTCGAAATACAGATGCGGGTGTGTATGCACAGTATCGGGGTTTTCCCGTAATTTATTACGGGACCAGTTTTCTGGAGTTGCCAGTTTGCTTTCCGTTTCGGCCAATTTCCTTTGTTCCGTTCATTGGCCGAAGATTGGTGGAGGAGGGTTTATTTGCATTGTTGCAAATAGGCATTTGTGGAGGGGGTTCTTTGCATATTTTTGTATCATGATGGTTTTCATGATGAGCACCATCATTGACTTCTCCTTCTCATGATGGATTGACTTTGGTTATGTTGATGGTTGTTTTGAGTGTTGGACTTTCCTAGCTATCATTTCTTCACATCATAACTTGACACTCCCTTGTATGATGGTTCCACCACTCCCCCTTGACCTTTCTCTTTCTCTCTCCAATCACACTTGTGAAGTGGGGGGGGGGCGGCCATTCCATAGAGAAATGGGATTCATTTCATTTTTGGGTGGAAAAATGTTACTCTCATTTTGGTATGCTACATTTTTCCCCACCTCTCTCCAAGCTCTCTTTTTCTTCCACCAAATGGCAAAGCTCCAAAACCCCAAATGAGACTTGAGGACTACATATTCTACAGCGAACCTTGGGCACGTCGAGTAGCCGGCTTCGTGCCCGAGTTGCCTCGGCATTGAGGTGGGAGCCCGTAAACAAAGTAGGCGATGTGGTGCATTTCCGGCGACGAGGAGGAGACGGGGCTTTTCCGCAGGAGATCGGGACCATGACGAGAAAACCGGAGGACTTGGATCGTCGGTATATCTCTAACCCTTCTTCTAGTTAGCTTAGACTTGTTAATGGTTACGATCCGGGTGTTTAGTGCGCGGTGGTGCCGGTTTGCTAAGTCCGCAAAATTTAAGTTTATCACCGCTTCCGCTTTTGGCCGTCGGATTGACGGTCGGGGCGCCGCCGTGCACTTACAGTGGTATCAGAGCCTCCCCATTAACTTAGTCTAGCTTTGTGTAATGTGTTTTTTGAGTTCCGATCGATCGAAATGTCCAAAAACCCGTATTTGCTCACGAGTTTTTACAGAGGCCTTCTGGGCTTAAAATATGGGTTTTGGAATATTAAAATTGGGCCCAAGTTTTCTGTGAGTGCTACAGTTTTGATTGGGGCCCACTTGTTAATTTTTGGTCAATCGGAAAATTTTAAACACATTTTTCACAGTATTTACATTATATCTGCGACCGTGAATGTCACTTGATCGGTAAATCCGGTCTAATTGCTATAGTCCGGTTAGACGGATTTGCGAACGTGACTTTCACGTTGATGTTTTGTTTTTGCTGTGATGTTGCGGATCGGTCGTGGGGGATAGCCTGGATGCAATGCTAGTACAGTTCTGTTGTATTATGTACATTTGATATTGCGGGGCGAGCGTCCGACATGTGGACTGCCGTCACTGCCTGATTGTATTATTATTTTGGGGCACGACCTGGTTGCGGTCGATGTACCCGGTGTATGTATATTTTACTTTCTGTACTAGGATTACTCCGCGGAGGGGTGCACGGGTAGCCGGGTTCTAGAGGGCAACAAGCCCGCATCTCATGGCATTGAGACGGAGGGGGCTTCACTCTAGGATTGGCGGGCTATTCGCCGCACTCGTAGGGGGTACAGGTTGACCCAGGAGGGGTGCCCAAGTTACCGGATTCCGTGAAGTGCTGGGTGGTCCATTCACGGCGCTGAAGGGGGCTGCCTCGCTTCAGGTTTTGGCGGGTAACTTGCCGCGCCCGTAGGGGTCTAGGATTTCATTGCACAGGCTATCCACACGACCAGGGGAACGTCGGGTTTCAGCAGTGGCTCTGTGAAACCCGGGGATCCCAGATATCTGTATTGTTTCTGTGATGCTGTACATTTCTGTGATGTTGCATTTTATTCACGCCTTGAGCGAAATACTATATATTGGTATATATATTAGTAGATGTTGTATATGTTTTGCATCCGCGCTAGTCCAGTCCCCGCTCTGTCGTTAGTTAGCTAACCTAACGGGTAATGACGGGACCCAGTGGCGAATGCGGATGGCATATACGTACATCAGTATATTTTCGTTCTTTTTGGTGTGATCAATTGATGGGACTGCATTGATTCGGATCAATGCAAGTTAAAACAAACCTAATCTGATGTTGTTGGAACACTTTTCAAAAAGCTGTTATTGCAAGGACGTTCACTTTTGTTTTGCATTGCGGTATTCATTTAGAATATCCTGCTCCTCAGTCGACGAGGCAAGGGCCGAGATCCCTTCACCGGGAGTGACCCCTTGGACAAAAAGTTTGCGTCAGGGCATTAACTTCACTATAGCCGATTACTTTTGCTTTGCACCGTGGTATTCAGTTGGAATATCCTGCACCCCATTCTACGGGGAAAGAGCCGAGATCCCTTCACCGGGAGTGACCTCTTTAGCAACGGTTTTCGTCACTATATTTTCAAAAAGCTATCCGTTCCTTCGACGATATCAAGTTCATTACGTTAAAGGTTTTCGCCAGAAACCATTCGTAGCCCTCCGTCATTTCAGTTAAATATTCGGTAGTATTCAAGCTATGTATTTTGACCTCACGCCAAGGCATAGTGATTGGTAGCTGCCGGGTATTTATCTGTTGCATAGATAGATGCATTGGTTTGGGACAGTCGTACTACTATTTTGGCCTACGTCAAGGGTATGTACGGGTGGGTTCAGATTAACCTGGATAATGACGGGCAGAACTTGACATGTGACTTATGATATTTTGACCTCACGCCAAGGTCATAAGAGCATGGGGCAGAAATTACATCGGGAGTTTCAAAAGAACTGAAACTTGCCAGATATACGCATACCTTCTGGAGTGTGACACCGTGAGCGGATTCCGTCACGTTGTCATGCGATGATAGTTGGATCCCGATTCCCACTGATGAGTTAGTTTACTCCTAGGGTGATCCCGACTAATTCTTCTTTCAGGTTTGGAGGAGAATTTGAGGTACAGTGGGAGGATTCCAGATTAGATAAATTGGTAACCATTCTGATCTAGGTTAGAGTGCACGCTGAGTGTTTCTTTTCTCTCTCTCTCTGGCAGCGACCATTGACCCGACCCTAAGACTTTGACTCAGTGACCAAGTTGACCGAACCTTCTTAACACTGGTTTTTGGATTGTCAGAGTTGCAAACCTCATTGCCACTCCTACTTTTACCCTTTTCTCCAGGACACCCCGTGTTACTACGAACGTCCACTTCCATTGGACAAAACCATCGTATGGTTAGATACGAACTCGAAGCGATTTATTCGAGGATGGTTTCCGGTTCTGGAGAAAACGGATAGGATTATTCAGTTGTCTTTTCCTTTTACCATCTCTCAGGTTATGAGTACTCCTTGGTTTAGGGGTAGTACACCTATTACGCAAATTGGATAGTCTTCTTCCAAACCTTAGGCTGGTGCTGACCGGTAGGGAATGAAGAAAACCAATTAGCCTAACGATGGTGTGCAGAAGGTATTAAGCTCAGACAAAGCAAGGGATTAGTAAGAGGGCAAAGTAAATTGCAACAGATATTCACGACCAAACCAAATATTTCGTTACCACTCCCACATCACCTTTGTATTTCTCCAGGACACTCCGTATCACTACGAAGATCCACAGTTTATTTGGATACTCCATCGTATGGTTATATACGAACTCGAATGGAACTGGTTCCAGTTCGGGGATGGATTCTGGTTCAGGAGAAATAGGAATAAGGTTTATTCGGTTGTCTTTTATCTTCACTCTCTCTCATTGCGAGTGTTCCTAGGATTGGGACAGTACACCCATTATGCTTATTGGATAGTCTTCTTCCAAACCATAGGCTGGTGCCGAACGGTAGGGAAGGAAGAAAACCATTTGGCCTAAAAGAGTGTGCAGAAGGTAAAGACTAAAGACATATGAAGGGATTTGGAGAGGTGGCAAAGAACTATACGGTTACAGTCGTGAATCTGGAAGAGGCATTACTAGGAATACCAGAATACCCCATCGGAACATTTCAATGTTTCAGTTTCACTGTGTAATGTTAAAGGAAAACTGTTTTCCCGATTAGATACTTACTCCAGGGTATGTATTTACCAGGTACGATTCTCACATCTGTATGGTTTTACAGATGATGAGTGGGAGTAAGTTATTGGGAATTAGGTGATTATCCTCATTATATCGGGATTCGTTGTAATCGGTGATATTTGAGGAAATCACCTGGGCTGTTTGCCGGGTGGCAAATATTTGGTTTTGAATATCCGCTGTTATGCACCAATTTCAAATTGATATATCTGTACGTCTATTTTCATAGAGTGAGATATACCTTTTTGAAATTATGTCTACGACATTTACCTATATCAGTGGATGGTTAGGTAAGGAGCATTGAACAGCGGTGTAATTCTTCTTAACCATAAGTACAGTTTTCAACCTACGACACACAGTGAATGAGTTATCAGACTCAAGGGACTTATACAGAGTATTGTATGTTGTCCAGGGTCCATCAGGACAGAGGGGTGGTCCTCATACTATATTCGGTTTACTTATGACTTCTCTAGTTTTTAGACAGGTGTTTCGTGGAAACACAGGGTCCGAATTTGGAGAAGTTATAGGTATTTGAATAGAGTAGAGAACCAGGTATAGCAAGTATCGGGATTCTTCAAAGAGATCGAAGATGTAGATACTTGTGTGTGGTATTCAGTTGATAGTAATGATAAAGAGATCTTGCTTCTCTTTCAGGTTACTCATAATTGGAAGTATTCCTAAGTTGAGTAACGCTGATCGGCCTCCTTCCATTTAGTTGACATGCGCTGGGGACAGCTGCATGATTTGAATCTGGTTCAATTAAATCAGTGCCTCTGTTTCTATATTGGATATAGAACAGTTCATATCTTAACGATGTTAAGGTACGGGGAGTTGTCCGGTTTATGATTAAAACCAGACACTGGACAACTCAAGGCACGTTTCTGTAATGGCTGTTTGTGGGTTGACCCAGGCTATGACGAGGGTTGACTTTCTACCATCTGGATGAACAATAGCGATATTGTTCTAGACTCGCCACAGTTTTATTAAAAATGGATTTTTTCAGAAAACAGTAGTGGGAGTATGGTAGAACTGGAAGTGATTCCAGAACCACAAACGATTACTGAAGATTTGATAAGGAACCTAAAGTTTCAATCTGGATTGACATTCCATTGGCCACTCCGCAGATAAGGTGGGTAACTTCAGGCACCCGAGAGGCACTACGGTAGCCTCAAGGACGGTGACAGGGAAGTTCTTGTTTACCCACAATTGCCATTGCTGTTGTTCCAGGTTACGAGACCCGGCGGGAGGATGAGTATAGCGTCGTTCTAAACCAGTTTTAGAAGTGTGCGTCTATATGACTCTGCCAGAGGGTTGTCGTAGTCAGTGGGAGCAGCGGAAGCATTGGTGGACAGGTTGCTTCTGTCTATTTATAGACTAGAGCAGAAGTAGCGGAGATAGATCATCTATTTCTGACGTGACAGTCATGGGTTTGACTTCATCAGAATAGAGGATGGATCTGTTGAGAAGGTAGTAGGGTGTGATATCCTGGTATTTGGATGATATACACAGAGTAGGAAAAGAAACTTCTACACTACGATCGGTTATACTTTGGTCGTCACACAGTTGTTTCTCCACAATGGAAATGGATTTTATATCAGACATACTGGTTACTAGATCTATGGTCTTAGATCTAGATTTGGGTGGTTTCCCAATCAGGGTACTTGACAGCATTCTAAGAGTATTTAGGATGGACGACTCCTGGCACGGTAGTGTACCTGCAGGTAATGGAGTCACCCTCTCCAAAGGTGTCTTACAGACTAAAGGGGAGAGGGACGGGCATGATTGGCAGATCACTTGCTCAGGCAATTGAGTCAATCGTGAGATGTCAAGTACCACACCAGATGTTGTTCTTGCACTAGATGCAATAAGTTGACATTAATCCAATCCTGGAGAAACAGTCGGAAGCAGTTTTAGAACATAAGTGGATGTTCTAGGGAGATGATAACGACAGCCTCATTCAGGAGACAGTTATCATTCCAGGCTTCCAAGGTGACATGGACGACAAGGAGGTTGTCAGAGTTATAGTTTTCCTTCTGATGAGGGGCAGTATTTTGGACAGGTGGTCCAAGGCAATACTGAGGGAGGCATGGCGCGCAGGATACTGATTAAGTTCAGTTGACGATACAGTCTAAGAAGTTTGGATTTGGAGTTCATTTATGAGCTAGGTCCCATCAGACATCCAGACATATTCTGAGACAGGTATTGCTCTTTTCGGGAGATGGCTTTCTCCGCGAACTTGAGATATAGAGAGACATAGAAAGGAACAAATAAGCGGGTCCACTCACTGAGGCTATTCCTCGAACGTAATAGTTCCGCAAACGAGCTTTGTGAGACTGACTAGTAGAGGAGTTGGATGTTCGGTATCACACGGGCTGTGAGTATGCGACATCGCAATAATTAGCCTTGAGTGCAAGTGGGAGATTGTTGGAGATAGTGCCCTCAGAGTCAATTATTAGGTCACAGGTACGTGATTGTAATGATTGAGGGAGGACCTATCCCGGTAGGACAGTCTTACTCGAGATGATAGTATGCTATCTGGTTTACCTTTATCATCGTGTACTGCTTGAGGTGACCTGACACGTCGCTATTACACGTTGATAGAGCCCCTAGGATTCTTGCTTGACCACCAGCAGTATGAGGGCGATCATATAAGTGGGAGCTGGGGGTCTATAAGCTTATCCTTAAAAGGTCCCTAGTCGTGGGAGTTTCGAGACTGGGCATCGATACTCCATTAGTAGACTAGTGTATACAGTCGAGACCCCGACGAGGGGCGGTGGCCGGTCTCACAAGCCACTGGTGTCAGTTGGATCACCTAAGATGTATACAGGTGCTCATTGGGTTATGAGTACACCGGACAGGACTCGCCGGGAACATGCTAGTTGGTCATATACCAGACGTCAGATGGCAGTTCCCTGGTGACATGTGTGCAGATTAGTTCATCGACCTGGGGATCGTCATTTGTCTCGTGTGAGTTCCCACTGTACTTTGATTACTACCCTACCACGGCTCAAAGGAGTCGTGCAAACAGGTTTTAGTTGGGTACAGTCCCGAGCCACATGGAGGCAGTGAGCGTATCTTCAGGGGTTCGTCTCTCCCGGTATTGGGGGTGAGGTCGTGCTGTGTCTAGGAGAGCCATTACACAAAGTCCTTGGCCAAGGCAAGGAGATTTACTGGTAGGTATTCCAGTAGTATCTCAGGGTGTTCTGGGCTACACTCCGACACGACTTGTACCGCTTTTGGGGGTCTGACTTTTACCAACCCCCTAGGCCCGCCATGCGATACTCATAGACGAACGGACCGGACTGCACGGATATTGTCACTGACAGGCTCAGTAGGGTGTCAGGCTGAGTTCGCTCACGGACGTCCCTTTTAGTCAATACCTGGTAGCCCGTTATGTATTGGCTAATACCTCTAACGTGCTAGTGGTTAAATCCACAACCAAGGTGTTGATGAGTCTTTAGAGTCCCCCGCATTCAGTTACTCAGCTTTCGGGCGAAAAGTTGTAGAGGCCGTATGGAGATATGGCAAGGTCCGATCAGATACGTGCGGTATTGCACGGATCAGGATCGGACAGTCTGTACTATAGGCCGTATGCATATATGGCAGGGTTTGATCAGATACATGCGGTATTGCACGGATCAGGATCGAACGGATATTACTAGCCGGTTTTTGGTATAAGCCGGATCCTAGTATAGTACAGTGTAGATTTTGTCTCATTGCATTTGTATTTCGGTCGAAATACAGATGCGGGTGTGTATGCACAGTATCGGGGTTTTCCCGTAATTTATTACGGGACCAGTTTTCTGGAGTTGCCAGTTTGCTTTCCGTTTCGGCCAATTTCCTTTGTTCCGTTCATTGGCCGAAGATTGGTGGAGGAGGGTTTATTTGCATTGTTGCAAATAGGCATTTGTGGAGGGGGTTCTTTGCATATTTTTGTATCATGATGGTTTTCATGATGAGCACCATCATTGACTTCTCCTTCTTATGATGGATTGACTTTGGTTATGTTGATGGTTGTTTTGAGTGTTGGACTTTCCTAGCTATCATTTCTTCACATCATAACTTGACACTCCCTTGTATGATGGTTCCACCACTCCCCCTTGACCTTTCTCTTTCTCTCTCCAATCACACTTGTGAAGTGGGGGGGGGGGGGGGGCGGCCATTCCATAGAGAAATGGGATTCATTTCATTTTTGGGTGGAAAAATGTTACTCTCATTTTGGTATGCTACATTTTTCCCCACCTCTCTCCAAGCTCTCTTTTTCTTCCACCAAATGGCAAAGCTCCAAAACCCCAAATGAGACTTGAGGACTACATATTCTACAGCGAACCTTGGGCACGTCGAGTAGCCGGCTTCGTGCCTGAGTTGCCTCGGCATTGAGGTGGGAGCCCGTAAACAAAGTAGGCGATGTGGTGCATTTCCGGCGACGAGGAGGAGACGGGGCTTTTCCGCAGGAGATCGGGACCATGACGAGAAGACCGGAGGACTTGGATCGTCGGTATATCTCTAACCCTTCTTCTAGTTAGCTTAGACTTGTTAATGGTTACGATCCGGGTGTTTAATGCGCGGTGGTGCCGGTTTGCTAAGTCCGCAAAATTTAAGTTTATCACCGCTTCCGCTTTTGGCCGTCGGATTGACGGCCGGGGCGCCGCCGTGCACTTACATTCCTAAGATAGAATTTTTATTCCATCAGATCATCGGTGAGTGATTTTATAATCACCGTTGGATCTTTGATCCAATTGTCCTCTATTTAACAGAAAAGATCTTTCTAGTTTGAGAAAGATCAAGAAAATATTTCCCACATAGAGTTTAATTTATCTTGCCAAAGAGTGCAGCAGAAGAACTCACATGTTTAACACGTGACCCCTAGCATGGGTTTCAATATGCTTTATTTTCAGCACTCATATGCATATAAATTCTCACGTGTTTAACACGTGAGGCCTGTTTGGCATGCCAATTATTTGATTGCGGCGCCTATATGTTCTACATATAGGCGTTCACGTGTTTAACACGTGTGGCTCTTTCAGCCCATTTGTTTTTAACAGCAGCGCCTACATACTTTTGCATATAGGTGCTCACGTGTTTAACATGTAAGACTCTTTCAGCCCATTTGTTTTTAACTGCAGCGCCTACATGCTTTTGTATATAGGTGCTCACGTGTTTAACACGTAAGGCTTTAATAGTGGGGAGTTTTCCCCCTTTTCCCTTTTTTTTATGAGGGAACACCACTGTGCAGGCACAGGCCAATCCTCGCCCTTGGGTGGCCCGACGAATATGAATTTCTCCTTCCATTCATGAATGGAAGAAGGGACGGCTACCACACCGACCCGACCATCCCGCCTTTACGTTTTTTGAAGGAAAAATACACCCAGCTCGGTTCATCCTTGCTGATGCCAGGGTGATTCTTATAACAGAGGAAGAAAACGAAGAGGGTCAAACTGAAGGGGATGTTTTCAAGTTTCAACCGGACCAGAAACCCGAGGAGGATTCTCCACGAGTTCGGCTCTAGCTGGTCCAGGACAAGATGGAAGCAACGAAGCACCCCACATATCTCAGTTGAGAAAGGCAGACGCATTCCGGCCCGGAATGCTTCCAAATACATAGCGATCTCCTTGCCGTGCACCTGGTCCGTCCGCTCACCCTCTCTCTCTCTAAGCGAAGCGAATAGTTGGAAGGAATATAGAATCGAGCCCGAATCTCGGTAAGTTCGTCCACATTCCTCATGACGGAGGGTGCATCGCTGGCATTCCCGATGCGCACCTTAGAGGCCCTTGTTGCCGCTCGTTGACGAACGACACGGGTAGCCCTGGCTTTAGGGGTGAACCCGACACAGATGACACAGCAGAAGAACCCTCTCAGCTATCTGAAGCCAGGGGAGGAAGACCCGCTGGACTCGGCTCCAACAACTGGATCCTCATCGTCCTACTCTACCCTAACTACTTCTACAGACTCCTCGGATGAAGGCATCTAACTTGATTCAAAGGAATGGGCTCGTCGAGGAAAAAGCACAGGTAATCCGATCTAAATGGAAGGAGCGCCGAGCAATCTTTGACAACGAAAGTAAATTATGGTAGAAGTGTTGGCCCTAGGGGGCCCTCCTATTTATACACTCCAAAGAAAGTATCCAACGGCCCAGATCGATTCCCGCCAAAACGAAACGTCGCACCTACCAGCCGTCAGAGCTCCACGTGGCGATCGGCCATTGGGGACGTCCCTTAGGTTGCAGGTGACAGCGACAGCCTGTCGCGTCCGCCAACCTACATCGGACACGTAGCCTACAGCCCAACGGACGAACGAGTGAAACAGCGCACCCTCTTTAATACGCAATCATTTCACTGATCCACTGATATTATCGGAGATACGCGCAAAAATCCAAGCTCTGGGGGAGGTGCCACGTGGGTTCAAAGATCGAAACAACGCAACTTCCCCACACCACGTCGCCCCAGAAAATCCGCACTAATGATTCTCGGTATCAGACTGGGCCAAGAAAAACCAAATAGGCCATTCTCGACCCGACCCATAAATAGGTCGGAACGAGGTGGGGGGGCTAATGATGATGCTCATAAGTGCGAATTCCTCAGATCACGATACGTGGCAAATAACGTGTCACCCGCGACAGCCCACTGGACTCCTGGAGGTACCGAGGTAAGATAAGTGTGGGCACTCCACTTCTTGCCTACGAGCAATCTGGCAGCCGAAGTTGCACCCTCCTCCTTTGCTCGCGTCCGAGCTATTGCAGAGCGAAGCTTCCTCGGCTTTCCGGCTCGCCTCCGAGCCACCCGCCGAGCTAAGCCTCCTCAGCTCTCCCAATCAAACGAGAATGCAGATCCCTAGCGCTTCCGCAACGGCTCCACGTATCTCACCCGAGATAACCGCCGCCCCATGTCCCGCGTCCCACACTGGCGCATCCATCCATTAATGAGCGCATCCCGTCATTAATGGAGAGATCTCGTCATTGACGCAGGCGTAACGTCAGGGGCGTAATTGACGGCAAAGATCTCGCACATGCTCCCTCCATGCGACCACTATAAAAAACCCTCTCTCAGACGACTCAGGTAACGCAATCTTGATTCCAATAAGCCACTACTCTGCCAATATTTCTCAGCTCTAACTTGATCGTCGAAGGGTCCTATGGTAGTCACCCTCCTCGGGACTTACTTGCAGGTAGCTCGGCTTCCACCTCAAACTCAACCCATTAAAATCCACATACTTCAGGAGACAACTTTCAACTCAAATCCCAGCCGTCAAAGACCGCCATCACAGGGTCAAGACGGAGGACAACATCTGAAGGAGATCCGAAGCTCCATCAGCTAACAAAAGATAACTTAACCGGAACGTGTTTCTTCAAAAAATAACTTTACACCAGAATGTGTTTCTTGGGAAAAAAAATTAGACTTAAAGGGAATGTGGAATTTGGAGTAATTACTAGAATTAAGAATGAAATGTAAAACTTTAAGTTTAGGGCATGTCCTTATATACATGTATATTGTATATGAAAATAATATAGGAAACAGGCTCTAGAAGGCTTTTTCGTTAGGTTACGTCAAAAAACTACACCCTTAACCATTTCATTTAATGATCCGCACCGTCCATCTTGGTCTTCATCGTCTGACATATATACAACTGATAATTTGGAGTCCCATATAAGTAAATTTAATAAATGTGCGACAAGATTAGGAAGTGATTAATTACTTATGAAAGAAAACGAAAGTAACATGAAAAGTGAGGGAAGCATGCTAATGAGCAGCGGTCCAAAGAAAACATCACTATACCCCAATTCAACAGAGGTTGGTGTTTGAAGCAAACCTTAAACACAGGTCAATGGCCAAAAGCCACATCATGACATCAATAAACTAAACAAATATTTATTTATTTATTTATTTAAAAAAAAATTGGTGGGGGAAGGGGTGGTGGTGGGAGCCTCTATTTCTTTACCTTGATGTGAGCAAAATTTGCCTTTTAAGTCACCTCTTTAACCTCCAAATATCCTTTTATATTCATAACATTATTATTATACAAAGTTGGTGCCAACGGTATGAGACATGCACGTACCCATCAATTAGTGGGTTGATTTGTCTTATGCAAGGTTTAGTTGAGTTAGTTTTGTATAATATGGACACATATATAGTATTCTTTCTTTTAGATCTAACTAATTTTGGACATCTCTGGCTATCAATTTATCATCACAAACATTTTAAAATTAAGCTATATATTGCATGCTTTTTGTTGGATTTATGTCCGTAGTTGGAACAAATAGATCAAAATGTTAAGTTGTTCTGGATCAATTGAGTGCAGCAACAGTTACATCTTGAAACTATTCTCACCGATAACATATCAAAGAAAAAAACGAACCAAGCTCATTTAAGTCATTTTCATATTGGAATACAATAATGTACTTATTACGTCTCAACGATTTTGATAAAGGTTTTATAGGTTTTAAATAGTAGATGAATTGCAAACGTATTCTTTTAAATCTTTCCAACTTAAATTTCGTTGGCTTAGGAATCTCTATCCACTATTTTATTTATTTGAGAAAAAGATGAATCTTAAGTCTCATGAGTATTAGTCAATGGAAGAGGTTAGACTTTAGATGTACCTCTAATCCATAGAATATTTATGCAAGTTTGCAACGAATTAACTGGAAGAACTTGCAAGAGAGTACAGATGTGAGGGGTTAGGTTAGGATGTATGGCTAATAGCTTAAATAAATGAATCAATAACTGTTTCTTATGCTGCTAATTAACCTTAAAATTCAACTTAAAATTTGGTCTTTAGATCCTTGTCTCTTTACATAAACAAAGACGTATTTACTATTCATTTCTTTTCTTTTTTGTTATGAATAAATAAAGATGTAACGGTTCGCTAGTATTGGATTGCTAATTTTTGTGGAGTAGGAATAAGAGCCTATTCGGCTAATTGAGTCTCCAAGAATCGACTCTAGGTTATCAGGATCCAAGAGAGCCTTCGTCTTCCTAAAACCGAACCACAAGCTTATAGATCACAAATATCCAATGTTTGTCTTCGGAATTGAGTATCAAAATGTTCAAAACAATGACCCGCTAAAGGCAATAAAATGTTAATAATAAAAGAGAAAGAATAGGGAGATGGTTACCATATCTCGTTTTTAATATAACTTTGAGACTTGACTTCAATCATCTCCTTTTTCCGAAAAAAGAGTTCCTGCAATTGGGGGAAAAAATAGCGGGGTGCTCTTCTACTATTATGGTCATAAATCCTACCTGCTTTGCATGTAAGATACATCAATACCAAAGGCCCCCACAAATCTCGACCGTTGGTTTTGATTTTGGATGAATCTAGATCGTTCCTTCTAATAGCATGGGTATTATTTTGCTGCTCATAGCAAGCACTCCCAATCCCCTTTTTCCCATCTGGGCTTAATGGAAGAAAAGAAGAAGAAACAAGATGATACAGTATTTTGTGCCCCAAGTCTATCATCAGGTGAGCAAATATAGTTTCTAGGCCCTGAAGTGGGCCTTCAATTACTTTGAATAAGGACCTGTATTAAGGGCTACATTACGAAGAGCAATGTTAAAAAAAATAACAAATTAAATGCAGATTCCATAAAGCAGCAAAGAACCACGCTAACGTCAAGCGTGGAGGAATGTGAATCTTAGGGTTGCATCCGGATCGGATACGGATCGGATATAAGAATTACCATATCCGTATCCGCATTTAAGTTTCGGATACGAATATACCCCGATAAGAAATATTCATATCTGTATCCAGAAAAAACGGATACGGATACAAAGCGGATATTAAAGAGACGGATACAGATACGAATCGGATATTTGTACAAATAACATATATATATATATATATTGAAGCGGAAATGTGTAGGTAATCCACATATTTCATTGAAGCTTATTTAATATGACTTTAAAAATATTTGATTGAGATAAATTTACATCAAAATGAATAATATATGAATAAATAAATATGTTAACAATATACTAAATATAATTAGCATATTTTAAAACACTTTTGTAAAAAATTTAATGGAACATTATGTCATAACATTCCTTTAAATGCATAGCATATAAAATAATTAAAAAAGATATGGTTTAAATGACATTTTAAGGGAAAAAATCAATACAAATAGATATATTTTCTTATATTTTTCTGCGAATATACGGATTCGTATCTGGATTCACATATCCGAATATCCGTATCCGGACAATCTTGCTAAAACCGTATCCATATCCGAATGAATATTTAAATATATATCCGTATTCGTATTTGTATCCGGCCGGATATCATAATATGTATCCGTATCAAGCCGGATATCAAAATACGTACCCAGTTGATATTTGGATGCATCCCTAAATGTGATGCATAGGCATCTAATTCCAAAAATCTGTCATTAAAATGCTTGGTATGTAATGAGCATCCTTGGTAATATATGTATGCGCAACGCTAAGCGTTCCACGAAAATGATCCGTCGGCCGTGGAGCAAAGGGTGACAATAGAGAGTAGCAGCGATCGATGATGGCGGCGGCGATTGCCTGGCATTAGGTGTTGGAGTAGGGGGCGACGGTCAGCAATGGTGGAATCTGACAGCGAAGGTGGGCAGCGACTGGTGATGTCGTTCATTGTCGTTGTCTAGAGAAAGAGAAAAGAAACACCCAGCATGCACTCATGCAAAATTAGCGTAATACCATGTCGCTGGGATACCGTATTTTAAAATATCACATATTTATTTAAATCATATTCGTCATTTTCGATGCTCTATATTTAGCACTTACCTTTAAACTAACTTTTTGACCTTTTTACTATGTAGTATTATAGTTATGGTCATTTTATTAATTACTAACAATTCTAACATTTCTATTTAGATTTTGTTGAGCGTATGAAATAATGTTTATATGATTGGTACTTTGAACATGTAATGTTGTAAAAGTTATACATAATGGTAAGTGTATATTTTGAATATTGAATATAAGATTCTTACATTGTTGCTCATATGATGTTTTGATACATAATCATAAATTAATTTGAGATAAATTTTAGTTAGACAAACAAATTATCTCTCTCCCTTTCTTCCTTCTCTATTTTTATTTTCTTTTATGGGCCAAGCCCCAAGCCCAGACCGGTCCTCTCTCTCCACTTCCCTGCTCCATCTTCTTGCTTTTCCTCTTCTTTCTTTTTCTTTCATTTCCTTCCCATTCCCTCACTTTTGATTTTGTATTAATGGAATTAATATGGGTGTTTAATGGTGTGATTAATTTGGATTTTACGCGATTAATTAAAATTAATTGCCATTAAATCAAATTAATGGGAATGTTTTTCAAAGTCCTTATCAAAACCCAATACAGATATCTTGATCCCTCATTCTCTATCTCTTTATATATATATATATATATATATATATAATGGAGGAAAGAAGGAGGGAATTTCCTCGTGTTGAGAAAACACATCCTCCATCATATTTTCCGACGATCGGAATGCACCATCTTCATAGTTATCATCTAAGATGTGGGTACACCAAATTTCATTTGATTCTACAACTTTTTCATCGTTGATTTAGCAATGTAAAAGATTCTATTGTCGGTAAACTGTTAATTTTGAACCCACTAAATCAACGGTGAAAAAGTTGTAGAATCACGTGAAATTTGGTGTACCCATATCTTAGATGATAACGATGAAGATGATGTATTCCGATCGTCGGAAAACACGATGGAGGGTGTGTTTTTTCGACGCCATAGAAGGAAATTCCCTCCTATGGCATCTTTCCTCTCTCTCTCTCTCTCTCTCTATATATATATATATATATATATATATATATATATATATCGCGCGCTCTCTCTCTCTCTCCAATCCTCCTTTCACCTCAACAGCAACCCAACCACCGATCTTTCCCACACTCCTCTGCGCAACACCCAACCGCCACCGTGACCACCATTTTGAGTCGTTGGTCGCCTCCTCCGTCTCTCCATGCACCCGAGTTCTTCGCTCCTCGCCGTCACTTTAGGGTGTTTTTCGTCACCCCATTGAGATGGGAATACGCGCGCGCTTGTCAGGCGTACTACAAATTCCCCCTGCCTAGGGTAAGCGGGAGTTTATTGATTGTGAGAATCCGAATCTCCTGTCACGCCCCGCTTCCCAGTGTACGGCGAAGGGGACGCGACGAGTTCCGCTACGTATGTACTCAAAAGTACATACGCTAAGCGTAGCTAAGCAATATAAAATAATCACAAGAGACAAATGATATTGAAATAACAGCAACTTTTATTAATAACATTCTTTGTACAATGCATGAAAAGAAAATACAACTGGAATGAAAAACAATGCCTAAACAGTGGCATAACAGAAAATGAAATAAACTAAAAAGAACAAGGTACAGTATCTAGAGCTCTGGGTCTTCCTGGAACTGCTCCAAATCTTCACCGGTGGGCTCGATCTCAGGTTGGTCCAACGCACCTGACGACATTCAAAGAAGAAAGAATAGAATGTCGTCAGCGAACAGATCGCTCGGTAAGTCCCAAAGAATAAGGAGAATGAGAATGACAGAGTAACAGTATATATTTTCTAAAGTGTTATATTGTCGGATATTATGAAACATTGTGTAACGCTGTTGTTTCTAGCTTGGTACAGAAGGATGCCAGTGTATACGAGGGGGATCTCTATATGCTAGAGATCAGGGCAAAAGGAAAGTACAAGGAATCGTTATGCCACGGTACAACAGCAATAGGATTCAGGTTAGGTGTCTTAATCTGACCACCTCGTGCCACCTTTAACACCTTCCGTACCAATCTACCCCTTAAACCCCGTAGTGTTTTAACAGTATTGTAGAATTGGAATATGTAAATTGAGTGACTGACCAAAACCATGATATCAGTAAACATGTTGTAACTGTATAATCAGGTAAATGGAATATCAGGATAATGGATGAATATCCATGGTTTGATTCAGTCAAAAGGAATATATTGTTAACTGGATTCAGGGTTTCATGTATTCAAATTGTGTTGGAGTATAAAAGAATATAGGTTGACTTGAATCATATTCGAGTCAGGAATAGTCAGACTCTAACCCGAGTCAGACTAAAAGAAAGATAATTTGAAGTCCAATATTAGTTAGGGGCCTTTTTGTAATTTGTAAAACTTGAGGGGGTTTTCTGTAAAAAGTACTTTTATATAGTTTTCAAAATACACCTCAAGTATTTAATAATCGTCTTTATTGTTATAATGAATGTGAATTTTATTCGTGTTATTCTAGTGAATATATCCTAATAAAAGTATTAATTGTTTATTTGAAATTCATGGTATTTTAATGTAACTTTTAATCTTTTAATTTTAGAAAAAAGTGGAAACTTTAGATTATGATAAAATAGGTGTTTAAATGTTAATTATATATATATTAACACATGAATAATTTTATATAAATATTTTATTTAGAGAAAGTCTCATTTTCCTTAAATATCGTATTTTAAACCTTTCGAGACCGAATGCTCCTTGCGGAGGTCTGAATCTCGCACTACTAGCCTGCGGGTGCACGATGAACCTACTATCCTTAACAGGTTCCCCAAAAGTGGGTTGTAGCGGCGCTTTGCTTAGGTTTAACAAATACTTTTCATTTGGGAAAACGGTTTTATAAATATAAGGTATTTATTTGCAAAAAGTATAGTTTTCCGTATTTTAGTTGTTAAGGTTTCCTAAGCCAACTAGCCTACTTCTAAGGTCTAAACGATGAGTCATTAGAAACCTCAAATCGCCCCTTCACCGTCAATTGCGACCAGGTAAGTGCCAGGTAAGTAGGAAGGAACCACAGTCGTTGGCCTAATTAAAAACCACTAGCCTTAGACACACTTGCCTAGGCACCACAAGACAGTTTAGATAAACGATCGATATCCATGACAAATCGTGCTTTCATTTTATTAAAAGATTTTATTTAGAAATGTTTACAACTTAAAGCTTTCAATAAAGATTATAAAGATTAGGGTATTTTAGTGAAAAGTCCTGTAATTTCGTACTCTGTGTTTTGATATTTATCAATTAGGGTTATATTGAGTGTGTGTAGAGGTAGGTCATTATCTCGTGACTTATTTTAAGTTTTGGTGAAGTTTAAAGGTAAAACATGACATGTTAAAGTTGAAGGTATTAACGCGCAAGAATACGGTATTCGAAAACATTATCATTTTATGTGTGAAATTTCATTCAAATTGAGTTCTACAAGTTTTGTGATCAAGATAAACATATTTAGGAGTGAGGTAATTGATTAAACTAGGAAAAATGAACTTCATGGTACTTTTATGAAAAGAATACGGTTTTGCAAAGAAACTATCATTTCATGTGAAAAAGTTTGATTAAATTGGTTTATGGGTGATTAATAGTCAACATGAATATGGGTAGATAATATGTATTAGGTGACAAGTGGAAATTTATAGAAAAACCGAATCGGAAATCGGTTTGTCCGATTTCCGTCGGGTTCCAAAAAGTCGTATTTTTACATTTATAGAAAAGAGAGAGAGAAGAGGTGGGACTTACGGTTTGGACAAGCTAAGGATGCTAAGGGATGTGGTGGTTGCCGATTCGTCGAAAGCGTCGCGAAGGTTCTGATCCGGTCACCGGAATCCGCCGTCGATTTCGACAGCGCTTCGCTTCTTGCTTTTCGTACCGAGTTCTCGAGAATTTGAGAGAGTAGACTTAGAGTTGTGAGGGGAAAAGGTAGAGGATAGGGGTCTTTATATAGGGCTAGGCTAGGGTTAGGGTTTGGATTAAAAAATATTTTTAAAAAATGTAAAAATCATTAAAAATTCATTAAATTTGGTCTTAAAAGAGATTTAATCGAAAATTGGTAACAGTACAAAAAATTTAGAGTATGCAGGTGAAAAGACCCAGTCAACACGAAAAATTTTCGTGTTGACGACTCGGCCGAGTCCGGCCGGCGGCGCCGGCCGATTCGGCCGAGTCGTGGCCGAGTCGGATGCCGTTGGGTCGGGCTCGGTCTGGGGTAGGTTTTGGTATACTTTAATTTTTTTAATTCGCAATAAATTGTGAGTTATGGCTGTTTGACCGATTGACTTCTAAGAAAAATTAAAACAAAAAGATATAAAAATTATGTGGGGCATGGGATTCGAACTCTGGTGGCTTGGTTCAGCAGTGCAAGGTGTTACCAATGAGCTACAAGCTCCTTCTTGTAATTATTGAAAGGAATTAGATACTTAAATTGTTTCCAGCAACATCAATACTCCAAGTATACACTATATTTAAAGCAAATTTTTGGTATACAAAAATTGGAGTTGTTACAATCTACCCTCCTTACAAAAATTTCGTCCTCGAAATTTACAACTTTTATTTAAGGACTAGATTACAAAAATGTGCGGATATCTTGCACGCATCTCATCTTCCCTTTCCCACGTGGATTCTCCTGGAGTGTCTTTCCTCCACATTACCCGGACCAAATTAACTTCTTTGTTCCGAAGTGTCTTCACTTTCCTGTCCAGGATCTCCACAGGTTGTTGCTCACAAGACAAATCAGGCTGTATCGTGAGCTCGGAATGATCAAGTACATGGCTGGGGTCACTCACATACCTTTTAAGTTAAGATATGTGAAACACGTTATGCACTCCTTCCAATGAGGGTGGGAGCGCTAAACGATATGCCACTTCACCGACTCGTTCGAGTATATCGAACGGTCCAATGTATCTTGGACTCAACTTTCCCCGTCTTCCAAATCTGATCACTTCGCGGTTCGGAGAGATTTTCAGGAATACATGATCTCCTGGCTGGAACTCCAAGTGTCGTCTCTTCGCATCAGCCCAGTGTTTCTGTCTATCTTAGGCTATGCGCATTCTTTCCCTGATAGTACGAACCACATCGACGGTCGCTACTATCATCTCTGGTCCAAGGAGTTCTCTATCTCCGATGTCGTCCCAACTTAATGGCGATCGACACTTCCTTCCATATAATGCCGCAAAAGGTGCCATTCCTATGCTTGCTTGGTAGCTGTTGTTGTACGCAAATTCCACAAGATGCAGGTGATCCTCCCACGATCCTTTGAAGTCGAGCATACATGCTCTGAGCATATCCTCCAAGATCTGAATAGTTCGTTCCGACTGACCATCTGTTTGTGGATGATAAGCCGTACTGAAGTTCAGACTTGTTCCCAAGCTAGCTTGCAGACTTTGCCAAAATTGCGATCGGAACCTGGTGTCACGATCGGAGACAATGCAGACCGGTACTCCATGAAGTCTCACAATTTCCTGTATGAGTTCATGGGTATCAGAGATAGTACAGTATGAAGAGTTTTTAAATCTAAATTAGATTATTACCTCCATGTACTTCTTCGCTAGTGTCTCCGTTGATTGGCCAACTCGAAATGGGATGAAGTGAGCCGACTTTGTGAGTCGATCTACAATGACCCAAATCGCATCGTTCCCCTTTGTGCTGCGAGGAAGAGCAGTTACAAAGTCCATCGTGATGTGCTGCCACTTCCATTCTGGAATTGGTAACGGTTGAAGTAGTCCAGCTGTCCTGTGATGTTCAGCCTTTACCTGCTGACACACCAAACATTTTGCGACACTCCTGGCTACTTCACGCTTCATTCCATGCCACCAATAATTCTGACGTAGATCTTTGTACATTTTGGTACCTCCAGGATGTACTGAATAGGGAGAGCTGTGAGCTTCTTTCATTAACTCTTCCCGAACAGGACCCTTTGGTACACACAATCTGCTGCCGTATCTCAAAGATCCGTCTTCATGAATGATGAAATCTGTTCTGAGTCCATTCTCCACTTGTTCTCTGATCTTTTGCAACTTAGCATTGCTGGCTTGAGTTGCTTTGATCTGATTGACAATATTTGATTGAACTTGCAGATTCATCAAATTTGAAACATCACCTGGCATGACTAGTTCGATCTTCATCTGATGTAGGTCTTGCTGAAGCTTCCACTGAGCGGTGAGATTCATTGCTAATGGTTGGCGACTAAGAGCATCAGGTACTACGTTTACCTTTCCTGGATGATATTGCAAGTTGATGTTGAAGTCAGCCATAAGTTCTAATCATCTTCTCTGCCGCATATTCAACTCCTTCTGAGTAAACACATACTTCAGACTCTTGTGATCTGTGTAGATGTTCACTCGTTCACCAAGTAAGTAGTGGCGCCAAATCTTGAGAGCAAAAATGACGGCTGCCAACTCCAGATCATGCGTCGGATAATTGCGCTCATGAGTCTTCAGTTGTCTTAAAGCATAAGCCACAATCTTACCGTGCTGATGTAGAATACATCCTAGTCCCTTACCGGATACATCACAATGTACTTCAAATCCTCCAGATTGATCCGGTATGACGAGAATAGGTGCAGATGTCAGTCTTGATTTGAGTTCTACGAAAGCTTGCTCGCATGTTTCTGACCACACAAATTCTTCATCTTTTCGTATGAGCTTGGTCAGGGGTGTTGCTATCTTCGAAAAGCCTTCAATGAATCTTCTGTAATATCCAGCTAAGCCCAAGAAACTCCGAATATCCCTCACTGATTTTGGTGTAGGCCATTCGTTGACTGCTGAAACTTTTGCTGGATCCACAGAAATCCCTTCTCCTGATACGATGTGTCCAAGAAAACCAACTTGTTTTAGCCAAAACTCGCACTTACTGTACTTGGCATAAAGCTGATGTTGACGAAGAGTTTCTAGGACAATTCGTAAGTGCTCCGCATGCTCTTTCCGGTTCTTTGAATATACCAGGATGTCGTCGATGAAGATGACAACGAACCTGTTTAAATACTCCCGGAAGACTTGGTTCATAAGATTCATGAAGATTGCTGGTGCATTGGTCACTCCAAATGGCATTACTAGAAATTCGTAATGTCCATAGCGAGTTCTGAAAGCTGTTTTGTGAATATCAACTTCCTTGACCTTCACTTGATGATAACCTGAACGAAGATCTAGTTTAGAGAAGACACAAGATCCACTTAGCTGATCGAATAAATCGTCGATGCGCGGGAGTGGATACTTGTTCTTTATAGTAACTTCGTTCAAGGCCCTATAGTCGATGCACATTCTGTATGAACCTTCCTTCTTCTTCACCAATAGTACAGGTGCTCCCCAACTTGAAGTGCTGGGATGAATCCATCCTTTCGCCAGTAATTCGTCCAACTGTGTTCGAACTTCCTTCAATCCTTCCGGGCTTAGTCTATACGGTGCTTTGATCATTGGTTGTGCTCCTGGTACTAAGTCAATACTGAATTCAAGAGCTCGATCGGGAGGCAAACCTGATATATCGTCAGGGAATACATCATCGAACTCTCGAACTACCTCCGGTCTTGATTCTTCTTCTGCCTGAGCTGTTGCAACTACTGCTTCCCTTGGCTTTGCTTTGTAAGCACTTGGCTCCAGTGTACGATCTCCACTCTTGAAATAGAAGACTGGATGATCGGGAATCTCAAATACTACCCTCCTTTGACGACAGTCGATGGTAGCATAAAAGGCTCCAAGCCAGTCCATTCCTAGAACCACATCGAAATTTGGTATATTCAGTACCTTGAAGTCAGCGTAAAACTCTCGACTGCAGACGACGACTGGACACATGCTGTATCCCATAGTTGCCTTTAGAACACCATTCCCAGAACTGACGTTCCAGCTGGATACAAGCGGTGAGACTGGAATCGCATGGATTCGGACAAACCGTTGCGACATAAAGCAGTGGGATGCTCCAGTATCAAACAGTGCAAGTGCAGGTAGTGAAGCTACTAGGATTGTACCTAAGGTATATGGGATAGGTTTTAGGTATAGGGAAAGTGTGTAGGTAAACAAGACTGAAGATAAGTTTGAGAAAGAAGATTTACCAGTAATGACTTGGCCAGTGGACTCAGCTTCTTCCACAGACATCATGAAAGCCTGGCGCTTCGGCACATTCCTCCTGGCCTGAGGAGCATTCCTCCTGACCTGAGAAGCATTCCTCTGAACGTTCCTTTGAGCTTGATGGAACTGTCGAGGAGGTGGTGCAGCTTGTGGTCCCCTAGGTGGTGCAGGCAGTGTAAGTCTGGTAGCAGGTGCCTGAAGAGCGGGTCGCTGCTGATAAGTATTTGCTGGCCTGGGTGCAGCAACTGAGTTCTGCCTTTGGAGACAAGATCCAATATCATGAGTGGCTGAACCGCAGACTAAGCAGAGGCGGTTGGCTCGACGGCAGTCCTTCATCATATGTCCAGTTCTCTTGCAGTAGGTGCAAAAAGCTGGGCTAGGACGATGAGTTGGTACCCCGGGTTGCCTCGGTACGAAAGGTGGTCTGGACATGGCTCCACCTACCATCTGGTTGGCAGGGCGCTTGACTCCTACGGACTGAGGTCTGCCCCTCTCTTTTATTACTGCCTCATAACTACGGGCAGCTTCTAGGGCTTCCTCATGAGTCAAAAACTTTCCTGTGGCTAGAGCAGCCTTGATCTCTGTGTCCAAACCTTGCTGAAAACGACGGGCTCTGATCTCGTCCGTCGGTATCAGGTGTGCCACGAATCTGTTTAATGATTGTGTTAGTTGTGTAATATGTGATATTTAAAAATTGAACTATTGTGACATATCTTACCGGCTCAACATAGTAAACTCAGTATCGTATTCATCTACCGATTTCTCCCACATTGATTCTTGCTGTAGATGAATAAACTGCTGCTCTATAGCGAACCTGGCAGTCACAGGGAAATATTTCGCGTCAAACTTCTCGCGAAATGTCTTCCATTCAATCGGCTGTGCTAGACGGGTTTCTTCTGCCTTCCACCAATTGCGAGCATTATCCGTGAGCTGTAGTTTCTCTACACGGACCCAAGCGTGGTCTGGCACTTGAGCTGCTGCCAGATCGTCTTCGATGCTTTGTGCCCATTCTTCCGCTTCAAGAGGGCTTCCTTTACCAGAGAACTGCTTTGGGTGCAAAGCCCTGAATTGCTTTACTCCCGGTGCATCTGTCTCAGGACGGCTCAACAGTTGTTGCTGTCCCTCGAGAAGACTGCGGGTCGCATCGAATAGCATTGTTTGCTCAGTGGGTGGTGCTGGAACAACTGGTGTGAGAGGTAGTGCTGGTGGAGTGTTGTTAACGTTGGTGCTGGTGTTGTTCGGGGAATCCATAACCCTGAAGAAAAATTTGGATTAGGACAAATTCAAATACATGAAATGATAAGATTCAAGGAATAGAAATTTGTAAGATTCAAGTGACATGAATTGTAAAGAATGTTTTAGTTGCTGGTTCTTGTGTTATATTGCTTAGGTTGTTCACGCAGACCAGAACTGCATGATAGGGATTCATACAGCTTTGACCTGCATGGGCCACCAACAAAACCTGTCATGCCCCGCTTCCCAGTGTACGGCGAAGTGGACGTGACGAGGTCCGCTACGTATATACTCAGAAGTACATACGCTAAGCTTAGCTAAGCAATATAAAATAATCACAAGAGACAAATGATATTGAAATAACAGCAACTTTTATTAATAACATTCTTTGTACAATGCATGAAAAGAAAATACAACTGGAATGAAAAACAATGCCTAAACAGTGGCATAACAGAAAATGAAATAAACTGAAAAGAACAAGGTACAGTATCTAGAGCTCTGGGTCTTCCTGGAACTGCTCCAAATCTTCACCGGTGGGCTCGATCTCAGCTTGGTCCAACGCACCTGACGACATTCAAAGAAGGAAGAATAGAATGTCGTCAGCGAACAGATCGCTCGGTAAGTCCCAAAGAATAAGGAGAATGAGAATGACAGAGTAACAGTATATATTTTCTAAAGTGTTATATTGTCGGATATTATGAAACATTGTGTAACGCTGTTGTTTCTAGCTTGGTACAGAAGGATGCCAGTGTATACGAGGGGGATCTCTATATGCTAGAGATCAGGGCAAAAGGAAAGTACAAGGAACCGTTATGCCACGGTACAACAGCAATAGGATTCAGGTTAGGTGTCTTAATCTGACCACCTCGTGCCACCTTTAACACCTTCCGTACCAATCTACCCCTTAAACCCCGTAGTGTTTTAACAGTATTGTAGTATTGGAATATGTAAATTGAGTGACTGACCAAAACCATGATATCAGTAAACATGTTGTAACTGTATAATCAGGTAAATGGAATATCAGGATAATGGATGAATATCCATGGTTTGATTCAGTCAAAAGGAATATATTGTTAACTGGATTCAGGGTTTCATGTATTCAAATTGTGTTGGAGTATAAAAGAATATAGGTTGACTTGAATCATATTCGAGTCAGGAATAGTCAGACTCTAACCCGAGTCAGACTAAAAGAAAGATAATTTGAAGTCCAATATTAGTTAGGGGCCTTTTTGTAATTTGTAAAACTTGAGGGGGTTTTCTGTAAAAAGTACTTTTATATAGTTTTCAAAATACACCTCAAGTATTTAATAATCGTCTTTATTGTTATAATGAATGTGAATTTTATTCGTGTTATTCTAGTGAATATATCCTAATAAAAGTATTAATTGTTTATTTGAAATTCATGGTATTTTAATGTAACTTTTAATCTTTTAATTTTAGAAAAAAGTGGAAACTTTAGATTATGATAAAATAGGTGTTTAAATGTTAATTATATATATATTAACACATGAATAATTTTATATAAATATTTTATTTAGAGAAAGTCTCATTTTCCTTAAATATCGTATTTTAAACCTTTCGAGACCGAATGCTCCTTGCGGAGGTCTGAATCTCGCACTACTAGCCTGCGGGTGCACGATGAACCGTACTATCCCTAACAGGTTCTCCAAAACTGGGTTGTAGCGGCGCTTTGCTTAGGTTTAACAAATACTTTTCATTTGGGAAAACGGTTTTATAAATATAAAGTATTTATATGCAAAAAGTATAGTTTTCCGTATTTTAGTTGTTAGGGTTTCCTAAGCCAACTAGCCTACTTCTAAGGTCTAAATGATGAGTCATTAGAAGCCTCAAATCGCCTCTTCACCGTCAATTGCGGCCAGGTAAGTGCCAGGTAAGTGGGAAGGAACCACAGTCGTGGGCCTAATTAAAAACCACTAGCCTTAGACACACTTGCTTAGGCACCACAAGACAGCTTAGATAAACGATCGATGTCCATGACCAATCGTGCTTTCATTTTATTAAAAGATTTTATTTAGAAATGTTTACAACTTAAAGCTTTCAATAAAGATTATAAAGATTAGGGTATTTTAGTGAAAAGTCCTGTAATTTCGTATTCTGTGTTTTGATATTTATCAATTAGGATTATATTGAGTGTGTGTAGAGGTAGGCCATTACCTCGTGACTTATTTTAAGTTTTGGTGAAGTTTAAAGGTAAAACATAACATGTTAAAGTTGAAGGTATTAACGCGCAAGAATACGGTATTCGAAAACGCTATCATTTTATGTGTGAAATTTCATTCAAATTGAGTTCTACAAGTTTTGTGATCAAGATAAACATATTTAGGAGTGGGGTAATTGATTAAACTAGGAAAAATGAACTTCATGGTATTTTTATGAAAAGAATACGGTTTTGCAAAGAAGCTATCATTTCATGTGAAAAAGTTTGATTAAATTGGTTTATGGGTGATTAATAGTCAACATGAATATGGGTAGATAATATGTATTAGGTGACAAGTGGAAATTTATAGAAAAACCGAATCGAAAATCGGTTTGTCCGATTTCCATCGGGTTCCAAAAGTCGTATTTTTACATTTATAGAAGAGAGAGAGAGAAGAGGTGGGACTTACGGTTTGGACAAGCTAAGGAAGCTAAGGGATGTGGTGGTTGCCGATTCGTCGAAAGCGTCGCGAAGGTTCTGATCCGGTCGCCGGAATCCGTCGTCGATTTCGGCAGCGCTTCGCTTCTTGCTCTTCGTACCGAGTTCTCGAGAATTTGAGAGAGTAGACTTAGAGTTGTGAGGGGAAAAGGTAGAGGATAGGGGTCTTTATATAGGGCTAGGCTAGGGTTAGGGTTTGGATTAGAAAATATTTTTAAAAAATGTAAAAATCATTAAAAATTCATTAAATTTGGTCTTAAAAGAGATTTAATTGAAAATTAGTAACAGTACAAAAAATTTAGAGTATGCAGGTGAAAATAACCAGTCAACACGAAAAATTTTCGTGTTGATGACTCGGCCGACCGGCCGAGTCCGGCCGGCGGTGCCGGCCGATTCGGCCGAGTCGTGGCTGAGTCGGGTGCCGTTGGGTCGGGCTCGGTCTGGGGTAGGTTTTGGTATACTTTAATTTTTTTAATTCGCAATAAATTGTGAGTTATGGCTGTTTGACCGATTGACTTCTAAGAAAAATTAAAACAAAAAGATATAAAAATTATGTGGGGTATGGGATTCGAACTCTGGTGGCTTGGTTCAGCAGTGCAAGGTGTTACCAATGAGCTACAAGCTCCTTCTTGTAATTATTGTAAGGAATTAGATATTTAAATTGTTTCCAGCAACATCAATACTCCTAGTATACACTATATTTAAAGCAAATTTTTGGTATACAAAAATTGGAGTTGTTACATCTCCGGTAGCCGCGGACTAAGCTGCCGTTAATTACCCCTCACATTTTGAGCGAGAGAACCTCCGATTGACGGGTTAAACTGGTCATGCGAACTCAATGTGCAGTGTTGTGTTTTGGAGGGGTTTTGGATATATCGGGTGTCCCGCAGAGTTTTTACGGGGGTCCTGCTACCCGGATAGCGGGCTGGGGGTCAAGAGGGCTAGCAGCCCTCTTACGGGGTGCGGGGCAGCGCCCCGTTAGAAATTTATTTCTAATAGGGACAGTGTCGTGGAGTATGGTGTGTGTGTGTGTGTAAGGGAAAAGGGCATCCAAAGGATGCGTGGGAGAAAGATCGGGCGCCGGCGCTTTGGGCGTTGGCGCCTCACGTGCTAGGCACGTGGGTGTTCGGGCGCTAGCGTTTTGGGCGCCAGGACGCTAGCGCCCAACGTGCCAAGCACGTGGGCGCTCAGGCGCTAGCGCTTTGAGCGCCCTGGCGCTAGCGCTTTAGGCGCTAGCGCCCAACGTGCCAGGCACGTGGGCGCTTTGGGTGCTAGCGCTTTGAGCGCAAGGACGCTAGCGCTAGCGCCTCACGTGCCAGACGCGTGGGCCCTCAGGAGGCAAAAGGGACTTGGTCCCTGCAATTGGAGTTGTACTCCCAGAAAGGAACACTTATTATTTTGTGTGTGTGTGTGTGTGTGTGTGTGTGTGAGGAGTTAAACTCCTAGGATATTTTGAAGCTGATGAAGGGGCTTCTCCCCTTGAGCCCTGTATCTTCCCCAAAGTGGGGTTTCTGGAGATGGGTCACCTTCTTCTTCCTATCGTTTGGCCGGATCTTGGAGAAAGGGGGTGAGATTTAAAAATCTCCTCTTTTTGAGATCTAATGGAAGATCCAAGCTCCCCTTTGTGGGTTTTGTGGTGAAAAACTATTTAGTTTTGGAAAAGGAAAAATAAAACTCTTGATTTAATTCAAAAGAAAGAAGAAGGTTTTAGAATCTTGAGAAAGGAGAAAGAGGCACAGTCCTTAATTTTTTAGAATGAAAAAGTGTCTGCTTTATTCATCATCATGTTGTCTTTTATAGGCTTACACATTTACACATAGCCCCTTGGGCTTTACAAAATGGAATTTTGCCCATCCCATGGCTCATGTGCCATTTCTTTTTGCATATAAGCCATGGGCTTTACAAAAATTTAGCTTTATGCCCATTCATGCATAAAAAATTACATAAAAATTATTTAATACATGATTTCATTTTGGCATGGGGAGGCTGGCCACGGGCTCGACTTGGGCATGTGCCCGCTTGACCTGGGCTTGGACCCACTTGGCTTGGCGTTGACCTTGATTTTGACTTGGTCAATCGGGGTACAAATTTTGACCCCAACAAAGTGCCCCCCATCAATAAATGCACACCACACATTTGAGTTGTGTGCATGAAATTGATGGATCTTGAAGCTGGACTTCGAGGTGGAACATCATTCCGGGGGCGGAGCATCCCTCGGGGAGCATGATTCCCGGGGATTGGAGCATCATTCCGATTTGCGGAGCATAATTTCAGGGATCGGAGCATCATTCCGAAGAGTCGGAGCATAGTTCCGAGATCGGAGCATCATTCCGAAGAGCAGAGCATGATTCCAGGGATCGGAGCATCATTCCGAAGAGCGGAGCATGATTCCAGGGATCGGAGCATCATTCCGAAGAGCGGAGCATGATTCCAGGGTTCGGAGCATCATTCTGAAGAGCAAGGCATGATTCCAGGGATCGGAGCATCATTCCGAAGAGCGGAGCATGATTCCAAGAATCGGAGCATCATTCCGAAGAGCGGAGCATGATTCCAGGGATCGGAGCATCATTCCGAAGAGCGGAGCATGATTCCAAGAATCAGAGCATCATTCCGAAGAGCGGAGCATGATTCCAGAGTTCGGAGCATCATTCCGAAGAGCGGAGCATGATTCCAGGGATCGGAGCATCATTTCGAAGAGCGGAGCATGATTCCAGGGATCAGAGCATTATTCATTCCGAAGAGCGGAGCATGATTCCAAGGATCGGAGCATCGTTACGAAGAGCTGAGCATGATTCCAGGGTTCGGAGCATCATTCCGAAGAGTGGAGCATGATTCCAGGAATCGGAGCATCATTCCGAAGAGCGGAGGATGATTCCAGGGACCGGAGCATCATTCCGAAGAGCGGAGCATGATTCCAGGGATCGGAGCATCATTACGAAGAGCGGAGCATGATTCCAGGGTTCGGAGCATCATTACGAAGAGCGGAGCATGATTCCAGGGTTCGGAGCATCATTCCAAAGAGCGGAGCATGATTCCAGGGTTCGGAGCATCATTCCAAAGAGCGGAGCATGATTCCAAAGGGATCGGAGCATCATTCCGAAGAGCGGAGTATGATTCTAGGGATCGGAGCATCATTTCGAAGAGCGGAGCATGATTCCAAAGGGTCGGAGCATAATTCCGACGAGCGGCAGACATTCCGACCGAAGCATAATTTCGATGCAGAGGTTGATTCCCAGGCAAAGCATAATTTCGACAGGGAAAGCAGATACTCCGAGGCGAAATATGATTTCGACATGGGGTACATTCTAAGACGAAGCTTGATTCCGGCACAGAGCCTGTTGGCTGACTTGATTCCGAGACGAAGCATAATTTCGACAGGGAGGGAAGATACGCCGAGACGAAGCTTGATTTCGACGCGGGGTACATTCTGAGACGAAGCATGATTCCGGTGCAGAGCATGTTAGTCGACTTGATTCCGAGGCGAAGGATAATTTCGACAGGGAAGGCAGATATGCCGAGACGAAGCATGATTTCAACACGGGGTACACTCTGAGACGAAGCATGATTCTGACGCAGAGCTTATTAGTCGACTTGATTATGAGGCGGAGCATAATTCCGACGGGGAGGTCGTTGGTTGACTTGATTCCAGGACGGAGCATAATTCCGAGGAGGAGGTCGCTGGTTGATTCCGAGCCGGAGTTTAATTCTGACGAGGAAGGCAGATACTCCGAGGCGAAGCATGATTTCGACACAGGGTAAATTCTGGGACGAAGCATGATTCCGCCGCAGAGGTTGTTGGTTTGATTTGATTTGGGTTGACATCAGCATCGCTACACTGGAATATGGTACCAGGAGCGAATCATCATTTGCCATGAGTGGATTTGTGGATTTCGGTTTTTGTTTGGCAACTGCATTGCTGCACTGGAATAATTCCAGGAGCAACTCATCATTTGCCCCGAGAGGATTTGGGAATTAGTGGCTTAGGAGGCAAGTTTAGATCCCTATCACCTAAGGCTTTTCAATTTTATGGGCCGTAAGGGTCCCATAAAAGTATTTTCTCCCTACGAGTCGAAAGGATCTCGTAGGTGTATTTTCTCCTTAGGAGTTGTGGGGACTCATAAGCGTGTTGCTCCTTTGTGAGTCGTAAGGATCTCACGCGGGAATTTTCTCCTCACAAAGTCGAGAGGACTTTGCGAGTGCATTTCATCTCTTTTTTACGAGTTTGCGCCCTTTCGGGTTTTCACAAACTCGCCGGTAGTCCTGCTGTTTTTACTCACGGAGCCCTTTCGGGTTTTCATCCGTACTCATTTTGCTTGTGGACATACCATTTTTTTTATTTTATTTTTATATTTTTGGTGGGACTTTGAATGTGGTCTCACTGGTAGGACTTGGGAGAGATTGAGATTGTTTTACGCCCGTGGATTGTATACGGTTTTGCAGGATGTATGATCCAGACCGTAGGGCCGTAAGAATTTCGGGACTTTGTTGGCGTTTGCATCGCTGCACTGGAATATGGTATCAGGAGCGACTCATCATTCGCTGTTGGGGTATGGGATTTGGAATTTGGTTGGCGTCTACATCGCTGCACTGGAATATGGTACCAGGAGCGACTCATCATTCGCCACTTAGGGATTGGGGAGCGATAGCTTAGAAGACAGGTTTAGATCCCTATCACCTAAGACTTTTCAATTTTATGGGCCGTAAGGGTCCCATAATAGCATTTTCTCCCTACGAGTCGTAAGGATTCCGTAGGTGCATTTTCTCTTTAGGAGTCGTGAGGACCCCCAAGTGTGTTTTTCCTTTGTGAGTCGTAAGGATCTCACGCGGGGATTTTCTCCTCACGTATCGTGAGGACACATGAGTGGGTCTTCCCAAATGGAGCATAATCCCAAGGGCGGAGACCGGCCGCTGGACGGGTGACTTCGGTGGGGCATGGGTATGATGAGAATTATTTGAGCCCGTGGATTGTATACGGCAGTCAATTTGGGGACTGGCCGTAGGGCTGGAAGAATTTTGGAAAATTGGATTTTGATTGGCGTCTGCATCACTGCACTGGAATATGGTACCAGGAGTGACTCATCATTCGCCGTTTTTTTTTTACCGCGATTGCTCTATTATTTCAGCTTTTCTTATCGCGAAGATCGCGATTGCCCTATCATTTCGGCTTTTATTCGCGGTTGCCCCATCATTTCGGCTTTATTTTCATTTTTATTTTACTCGCTGATTTTTATTGCGAGTTGCCCCATCATTTCAGCTTTCTTTTTCTTTTATTTAAACTTTTTTTTGTTTATTTACATATATTTTTTTTTACATTCCCAGTTTAACGACTTAGAGGTCGACTGTTCCCAGTTTAATAACATGGTGGTCGATTGTTTTCAGAGAAAGTCAGATGTCTGAGAGAATCAGTTTCATGACGAACTTCGGTCTCCGTTTGTATGAAATTGGCGGTCGCAGCTGGACTGTTTGTTAACACGCCTTTAGACAGTTCTATCTCTCCTGCCTTGTATTGCTTTTCGACCCGATCTTTGAAGACGAAGCAGTCCTCAATGGCATGACCTATCACTCTGTGATAAGGGCAGTATTTGGGGTCGTCGGTCATATTCGCTTCCTACGGTCTTTTTGACTCTGGAAGTTGTAGACCGTTCCTCAGGGTGTCTTTGAATATTTTACGGATTTTGTCCCTTCTGAAGGAATAGACCTTATCTGGCTTCTCTTTCAGTGGAGATTCTCCTCCCTCTCCGAATACTGGCTTCCGAGGCTGGTTGGCATTAGGCCTGCTCATCCCTTGCTTATTTCGGTTAGCCGAAATGTTAAAAGATTCAGAATCGTCGGAATTTCCGTCTTTGCGATTATCGTCCTTTCGGTTTCTCCAGGACCTATTGTTATTTTGGGAATCCGAGGAGGACTCCTGCTTTGAGCGCTCTAACATCTGGATTTTTCTGGTCAGCTCTTGGAATGTTTTGAGACCCGCGGTGCATAGAAACGGGGCCATCCAATTGTTGAGATTTCCGACGAGGAGACTGACAGATTGGCCCTGCTCTATCGGCGGTTCACATTTGATGGAGAGATTGCGCCATCGGGTTATAAAATCCATGCTGCTTTCATTGTTCTTTGGCTTGGTCCTTACGAGGTCGGCGATGGTGATCTTATCGCTGACGCTCATGAACCTCTGCCAAAACAGAGACTCCATTTGGACGAAAGTTGTGACGGAGCCATCCGGTATGCTCGCGTACCAGTCGAAAGCAATATCGGCCAAGCTATTAACGAACTGGCGGAGGAGAAGCGCATCATTGCCCCCAGTATTCCCGCATGAGGCTTTAAAGTGGGCGATGTGCTGATTCGCGTTTCACGTCCCATCGAATCTTCCGAATTTAGGGATGACATAGCCGCTAGGAAATTTTACCAGATCATACTGAGCAGGATAGGGTCTCCCGCTACTACTAACATCTTTTTGCGCTTCAGCTTCGGCTACCAATGTTCTGACTTTGTTGGCAATTAAATCCATGATTTGATCTTGAGTTAGCGGGCTACTGTCATCAGTAGCCAAGACATTTCCCTAAATAGGATGCGACTGACTTTCATGCGGTCCGCCCACCTTTGGATTTGAGGGAATATGCGTCGGCTGCTTTGGGACACCGTTTCCCGGTTCATGAGCAGAGCCCTGCGCTTGATTGGGCGGCTGAGAGGCAAGTCGGGCCGTGAGCTGCATCATAACATTCGTCAAGTCATCAATTTTTGAGTAGAGCTTGGCCATCTCCTTGTCTTTACTTCTGAGCTGTTTTTGGAGCTCTTGTAGAAGTTGCTGCTCTACGTTCTTGGGACGGAAGATTGGCTCATCTTCGCTTTCCGAGCCCGACTCCTCATGAACCGAGGGATCTCTCCGCTTATCAACTTCACTGGGATTTTCATTATCTTCCGGAGGATGCTGGTCTTGGGAAGTGACAGCTATATTCACACCAGATTGGATTTGAGATGTGGTGGCCCCATCCTTGCTTTTGCTGCGAAGGTTGTCGCTGGGACGCATGCCCACCATGTAGACGGTGTGGATAACACATTCAACTATCCTTTCATCACTGACAGCTGGTTTCGCGGAGCGGTCCGGGCTTTAGAAATTCATAAATTTTAACATAGCCGGAGCCCTAGCCCTTTTGTTGGCTCTGTATCTGAGCCACTTATGCTTCAGCTTCTCTGCCTTGAGCGCTTGGCAGGCTTCTGCTCTTCGGGAAGCCGCCATAGGCTGAGTGATGGGGAGGCTTGAAAAGACATCCGCCCGTGTGTCCGTCGAAGGTATCGCCTGGGCTTGCCCGCGACGTCTGGAAACTTCTTTTGTTCTGACAGCTTTGCCTCCAGCTAGGGCCATGGAGAGCCGTTTGAACACCGACTTGCGTTTAGGTTGGGGCGCCCTCGAGATCACCACATTTGGCCTTTTGCCTTTCGAGGCCGGTTTGTCGGTTACCGGGGCTTGAGGAGCGGAGATGGTGCTAGCCGGCATGAACAGAATAGAGCCGAATGGTAGCGGCGGCTCTTCCCACTGTCGCCCGAGCCTGGCCGGGAGAACCGTCCTGGCATCCATCTTCATCGTGTAGGAGATGGGAGTTGAGTTCATCTTTGGAGACATCGTTGAAAAGTGATTGCTTGAAAACCTGCATGAAAGAGCATTATTTTAGTATAAATATAGATATGTATATTGATTGAGTTCGCATGAACGTTTAACCCGAAATATGGGAGGAGTGATAGGTCCCACCGGACGTACCAGAATCTGTAGGGTGTTTTTCGTCACCCCATTGAGATGAGAATACGCACGCGCTTGTCAGGCGTACTACAGATTCCCCCTGCCTAGGGTAAGCGGGGGTTTATTGATTGTGGGGATCCGAATCTCCGGCAGCCGCGGACTAAGCTGCTGTTAATTACCCCTCGCATTTGGAGCGAGAGGACCTCCGAGTGACGGGTTAAACTGGCCATGCGAACTCAATGTGCAGTATTGTGTTTTGGAGGGGTTTTGGATATATCGGGGGCCCCGCAAAGTTTTTACGGGGGTCCCGCTACCTGGATAGCGGGCTGGGAGTTAAGGGGGCTAGCAGCCCCCTTACGGGGTGCGGGGCAGCGCCCCGTTAGAATTTTTTTTCTAATAGGGACAGTGTCGTGGAGTATGTGTGTATGTGTGTGTGTGTGTAAGGAAAAAGGGCATCCGAAGGATGCGTGGGAGAAAGCGCTCGGACGCTAGCGCTTTGAGCGCCAGGGCGCTAGCGCTTTGGGCGCTAACGCCTCACGTGCCAGGCACGTGGGCGCTCGGGCGATAGCGCTTTGAGCTCTCGGGCGCTAGCGCCTCACGTGCCAGGCACGTGGACGCTCGGACGCTAGCGCTTTGGGCGCCAGGACGCTAGCGCCTCACGTGCCAGGCACTTGGGCGCTCGGGCGCTTGGGCGCTAGCGCTTTGGACGTAAGGGCGCTAGCACCCCACGTGCCAGGCACGTGGGCGCTCGGGCGCTAACGCTAGCGCTTGAGCGTAAGGGCGCTAGTGCTAGCGCTTGAGCATAAGGGAGCGCTAACGCCTCACGTGCCAGACACGTGGGCACTCGGGAGGCAAAAGGGACTTGGTCTCTGCAATGGGAGTTGTACTTCCAGAAAGGAACACTTATTATTATTATTATTAATTTTTTTTGTGTATATATATATATATGAGGAGTTAAACTCCTAGGATATTTTGAAGCTGATGAAGGGGCTTCTCCCCTTGAGCCCTGGATCTTCCCCAAAGTGGGGTTTCTAGAGATGGGTCTCCTTCTTCTTCCTGTCATTTGGCCGGATCTTGAAGAAAGGGGGTGAGATTTAAAAATCTCCCCCTTTTGAGATCTAATGGAAGATCCAAGCTCCCCTTTGTGGGTTTTGTGGTGAAAAACTATTTAGTTTTGGAAAAGGAAGAGTAAAACTCTTGATTTAATTCAAAAGAAAGAAAAAGGTTTTAGAATCTTGAGGAAGGAGAAAGAGACACAGGCCCTAATTTTTTAGAATGAAAAAGTATCTGCTTTATTCATCATCATGTTGCCTTTTATAGGCTTACACATTTACACATAGCCCCTTGGGCTTTACAAAATGGCATTTTGCCCATCTCATGGCTCATGTGCCATTTCTTTTTGCACATAAGCCATGGGCTTTACAAAAATTTAGCTTTATGCCCATTCATGCATAAAAAATTACATAAAAATTATTTATTACATGATTTCATTTTGGCATGGGGAGGCTGGCCGCGGGCTCGACTTGGGCATGGGCCCGCTTGACCTGGGCTTGGGCCCACCTGGCTTGGGGTTGACCTTGATTTTGACTTGGTCAACCAAGGTGCAAATTTTGGCCCCAATAGTCACCATCTCATGCAACTGCACCCCACCGCTGGCCAAGACACCGACCATCCACCTCGCCGACCACCTTGCAACCGCCACCTCCGACGACCACTCGACAACACCATCAGCATCATCACTGACCATGGCGAGCCCCAGCTACCCCGGATCACCCGAGATCCTCATCCCCTTCCTCCTTCCTCTCAAACCCAATAACTCCATTGTTGTCGCCGCCTGCAGCCGCCGCCGGCCGCCTCCACGTCGCCAACACCACCAGAATCACCGCAGCGACCAACTCTTCCTCGAAGCAACCCACTTGCTCTTTATCTCCGCCACCCAACAACATACCGAGCTCCACCTCTCTACCCATCACCTTACTGCCACCATTTTGCCACCGCCGAACCCTGGACCACCACCTCCATCACTTCACACCCACGAGCCCCCTTGCTGCGCAACACCGGAGCTTCCCAAGTCACAGCCGAGCCCTCAATCATTTCATCGAACACCTGTATCCATCGCAATCGCCGCTGTTCCAGTCGCCGTCTTCGTCGTCCAAGCCGTCGCTACTGTCGATGTGTCCGTCACCGTTGTCAACGCAGTAGTCGTCGCAACGCCAGCGTACGTCCGTCGCAGCCGTATCGCGCTCGAGCCTCACTCGCTCCACGCCCTTCGTAGTTGTCTCGTGTTTCGAGACGAATACTCTTCACGTCGTGTTGCTCCTATATCATCGACCCAAGACAAGTGAAACCCCTTCACTTGCCCACTCATGCTAAATATAGCAGTGTATAGTTAAATCAAGTACCGTTAACTATAACTATATAATTAATCGTATCGAAAATTATCGTTAATCTTATCTATAACCGTAGTTTTTAGTGATGTTGATTTGAGCACAATTGGATATAACATACCGTGTTAATATAATACGGAATTTGCAAGAAATAAGTGATCAGTTGAATGAAAATGAAGTTTCGATCGTTACATGTATATGAAGCAAGCGTTCGATGCGGTTAAATTGAATTACAACCTTACATTAAATCCCTAAAACTTATGATTGATAGATTCATTTCTCGTTAAATGATGTCGTGTAAAAATTTGAGTTAAAATCGAGGTTACGATCATGAAATGACACCCCCCGAGAGGCGACGTTAAATCTAGAATTTACTATTCATGTCGCATTGTAAAATTCATAGTAAATTAAATATAACTCATAATGTAACGTTCCAGGGCTCGTATCTAAGACAATTAAATAACCTATAAATCTATGTAAGTTGTTACTGAATATTGTCATGATAAAATAATGATAATTGGAGAGAAATACGGCTCTGGACTGTAGTCCAGAGCAGTATTTTCTGTCGATGCCTGAATTGAAACATCCATGTATCCCTGTATAAATCTAATAATATGTGTAGACCCATATCTTTACGTAGATAATCGAGTTAGCTAACTGTTGGTATTAGTTTCATTAAAATTAATTGTTGTTTGATATTTTAAACTGTCGACGTGTTCTGCTGTTTTCTATGGTGACAATTTATACGTATTGACATTAAACAGAAGATTACTCTCTGTATACAATGGCTACTACTGATCCGTCTATTGCGTTGGAAACTTAACTGATAAATCTAGGTATTATTGAACTGTAGCAATCCTTAATTCTGAACATAATTTATAACAAACGGCATTAGAACTTGGACTTTCAGTTCTGAAACTGGAATTCCAGCAGTTTACACATATTTTAAAATGATCATATCTCTCTAATGAATGCCTATTAAGTTGAAACCAATTTTACAGTTTAGATAGATGAGTATACTTTATATGCTTTTTTATATCGTTTTACCTAATTCTGCATGTATGAATTATAGTGAATTTTGTAAGTTGAATGATACCAGCTGTCCTTATATAGTTGAACTTCGTTTAATGCATTCCTACCATGTCATGTAATTGTTTTGCACCCATTGATTGGTGAATATTTATTGCGACACCCTGGCGAATGTACTTCATTGTTGAGCGATAAGTATTGTTGATTGAATTGTGACAAGTACGTCAGTGAAAATGATTGAAAGCGAGAGTGATATAAGTGAAAGCGTGATTGAATAGTGAAACCGATACGTACTTATACACAACCAATTTGATACATGAACATATACTATAACCTAAGTAAAATAAGGAAAACGAGAGTGAAATCGAACTCGTATCTAGCGAGGTCTAGCGATTTAGAGGATGATCATTTGATATCAACGATATATATATATATATACTCATTAGGTCGTGTGCTTAGCGGTATGGCTGCAGGATTATGTCCCGGACAACAGAAGACCGTAGTCTCGGGCATGCACGAGACCCTTGTTAAACACGACAACTCTTTTCCACCGATCGATTTCAACTTACATAGAGACTCATAGGTTTAGAGACATATTGAAATGACTGTTGACGTGATTTACATGCTCTAGTGTTTACCCGTACCTGTTATTTCACACTCATGTCATTAATCGATACCTGCTATTTCATGTTTATTATTATTGCACATATTATATATTGCTATATTACGTCGTCTTGACGACCTGAGTATGCATGCTCAGAGAACGAAGTGGACCCAGCTCAGGGGCAAGGCTTGCCTTACGAGATCGCGGAGATTTAGATTGCGACATCAGCGTTATCGCCCTTTTGATTTCAATAAAGAACACTTGTATTTTTGGTTAGTAGTTTTCTTATTGTTTAAATCCTATATCTGTTGAACTCATTTGGTTAAATGTAATAAAATAGTGATTATGATTCTCTTTACTTTGTGCTGTGTTTACTAATTACCATGTAATGGTAGAACCCGAAATGTGACTATGACAGGATTATTTCTTGACCGTAGTAGTATGCCTGGTCTAGTTACCTTCGTATTCCATATTTTGGGAAGCGGGGTGTGACAATTAGATTAGTTAATTAGTTTATCTAATCAGGATGACCCTCATTGTTTCTAGCATGTTTGTGACAATTACAGATATGAGATCCTGATCCGGTATCCAATAACCAGAAAGTAGAGTTTACTCTCCGTATCTCGATCTCACGGCGATCAACTATCTTAAACGGTATTTTAGGCACGTATTTGGATAGAACATTTGTAATTGTCTTTACATTAATCATATTAATGTAGCCCCATCATTTTCTTGACACCGCCTTCAAGCTTGGTGGGGTTCTTCGTCTTCTCTTAGCCTTAAGTCTTGGATGTAGAAGAAGAAGATTGCCCAATAAGTAAAACGGGTGCCTTCAGGTTAGGGTCTAACCTGAGACCCCTACGAGCGCGGCGAGCCATCCGCCAATTCTTGAAATGATGCCGTGTAAGGACATTTGATGGGTAGTCGGCGTAGGGCAGAGGCTGGCGGTGGACAACCGAAGGGCAGCGCCGTTGGGAGACCCGTGGGGTGCGATTGACCGGGGGTTAGCCCATAGAGGCCGGCAGTGGGCTGCAGAAGGGGTGATGAGGGACGACCGGTAGAGAGCAAAGGCGGGGGCGACAGTGGGAGGCCAGCAGGTGGAGGCCGACAGGGACGATTGTGGGGTAGCGACTGGGGGAGAGGGGGATGAGGCCTACGGCCGGTCGGGGTGGTGACAAGGAGCAGCAACGGATCGATCTGTGGCTAGGTTGGATGGATGGGCAACGACAATTACGGTAGAAATAGTTAGGGGTAAACTCAGATAGACACCAATCTGAGTGGGAATAGGGTTCTCATGATATGAGAGATTATACTACCATGGTAATTCCATATTCCATGTGATATTTTTTACATCAAAACATGTTTGGCAATTCATGATAAGATTTCCGTCCATATTACCATCTAGTAAGCGCACCCTATGTATATTATTAAATGCCATCCTCACCCTTTATTTTCTACTACTCGCAATTGAGAAACACCAAAAAGCATCCTATTTTAACAAATAACCACCTTGTAAAGTGGTTCTCCGATACCAGTGCATACTTCATGGTTTTTCATTAATACAAATGTAATGGGATGGTTTCTGACAAAAGGGTCAAGCCATAAGAATGTTTTGGTAAATACCGAAGAAAAACACTTTAAAAGACCTGCCAATATAAATTTATAATACAAAGCAAGGGACATGTGGACCAACTGGACTTGGCTTTATCCGTACCAATTTCCTCTCCAATATGAGAGCTCGTAAGTTCGTTCCCTAAGGGGTTGATTTCACAAAAAAAGGAGGGAGGCATGTGACACTCTCAATTTCCATTAAAAAAAAATTACAAAAAGAGAAAAATTCCTTAATTCATATGCGATATATATCATTATAACTTTTTAAATTTACCATAAGAGTAAAGTAGTTTAAACAAATGACCATCTACTTATGACCACGTGCATCGCACATGCCAAGAACTTGTACAGTTATAAGGCTTATTTTCCTGTGGCTTGGCCTAATTTTTGAAAACCTACTGGAGATTTTTTCCTTACTTAATTAACCCCTATACTTTAATTCTGTTTTCTATTTGATCCTATGTTGTTAACTCTAATTAAAAGACATATCCATCCTTCTCCCTAAAATGAAATAATATCGATGTTTTTTTGTTCTTGAGAAACCAAAACCATCCCAACTCCCCAACTCGAGCAAGGGCATCGGCCCCCAATTCCTCGAAGCATTCGAAGTTGGTGGATTCAGAGCGCAAATTTTTTATGTTCATTAAATTCTCATCTAAATCCAAACCAGTATTTTATCAAACACTTATGCTACAAATATAAAGAAAGCTTGCCTCTCTACATTTTATTAATATATCAAATATTTGGTTCCAGCAACAAAAAGAATAAAAAATCATGACATCGATCCAAGCAGGATATAGGATTCATAATATTGATCTATTACAATCACAAGAACCTTACAGGGTCTATTTCACTTCAAAATCATTACAATTAAAGAAAATCAAAATTAGAACTAAGATTATCAAAATACTTGCACAACAAATGTTGTTGGAGTTCTGTCCAACCGAGTAAGTAGACTTACTCCAAGAATTCCTCGTCACTTGAGCCTAACCTATAAATTTAAAAATCCTTAAAAAAGAAGAATTGTGGATAGTTTGATTTTAATTTGAGAGAGGAGTTAAGAGGGCAATATTGGAAAAGAAAAAAGAAAAATAGGGTTACGGGCATTACACCTATTTCCATCGATTTTCCAAAAAACTCAAGAAAATAAAAGCAAGAGGGGTTAAGAGGTAATAGGATTAAAGTAAGGGACGTTTTGGGCAAGGAAAAAAAGTTGAATTAGGACAAACCATATGGATGTTTTCAAGAAATAAACCAAGATACATTTCAAATTTTGGAGCTTTGTATATGTTTTCAGCATGATCTACCGGGCCTCCAAATTATCTTCAATAGGATTTTTACATTGAAGGATTTTTTTTTTGGGACAAATCTCTCCAAAAACAGAAACACCGTAGCCAAGAATCAACTCCAGCAACAATCAATCTGTTTCTTGCAGTATTTATACCAGTTTGCTCAGCATAATGCTTATTAGGTTAACAATCATCATACATATGCAACACCAAAAGGAGCATAGCTCTGGGGCAACACTTTCATGTTCACAGTGGGAAGCCACCAGTTCGATTCTGTGAGCATCGCATCGAAGTGTAAGAAAAATTCATTACATATGCAACAATGGGAACCTGCAGGTACAAATGAAGAAATTGATGTTACAAAAGACGGAAGCTCTAACATCAGCGTAAACTTCTTACATCAAAGTGAGGGGTTATCGGTTCAAATCATACTAGGATTGCATAAAAAAAACAACAGATTCAAAATTATACTTAACGTCGCATACTTCACTCTGGATAAAGACTTTCAAGCTTAGCAGTACCAGTGAAAAAAGGAATTTCAAACTAGCTTGTGATTAAAGATTTCCAATGGTCAATATTCAAGGGGGAAGAGAATCAGCGGATTGCTAAACACATGGAATTAGATGCTAATATTAAAAGATATCACTGCTAAATGCTAATATTAAAAGATATCTATAAGACAGAAGGATCAAAAGAATTAATATAATAAACCAACTGGTAATGCTATGAATACCCATACTCTGACTAAACTCAATCTGCTAATGGTATTTGAATCCATCATAATAAGAGGAAAAAATGGAGAAAAAATATTGAGTTTGACTCCATACAACGCGCCTCGTTTCTACCTCTTACAGAACTTATCATCACTCAAATGATTTATTAGCACATAACACCCGAATGTGAGGAAATTTGACCAGATTGTCATATGCGAATAAACGAGTTGAGGGATGAAAAGCAGTCTCTATATGACTTAAAAGAGGGAATTATACTTGATTGATGATCGACTTTAAGAGTGTTATGTGCTAATAAATGAGTCGATGGGCGATAAGTTAAGGCAGTATAAAATTTGCAAGTGGATATATTGCCAGCCAATGTATCTGACCTTTAACAATCAACAATTGAAATCATAATCCAATGAATAAGCCTTCACCTATAGCCTTTAAATTGGTTGCTACCCATTGAGCAAAACACGGGAAAAAAATCTCAAAACAAGAACTGCTACAACTCTCCAAATCCATGGCCCTGTTTTCCGTCCTCTTACTCCTCTTCACCACAGCCTCTCAAGCTCAAACCCCTATCAAAATCTTCACTTACATCAACCAAGGCGAGTTCGGCCCTTACATAACAGAAAACGATGCAAGTTACCGAACTCTCCCAATCGCCACCTCACCCTTCCAATTTTGCTTCTATAACGTCACCCCTAATGCCTTCTACCTCGCTTTACGTATGGGAACCTCCCGTTCGGAATCCACCCGCCGCTGGGTCTGGCAGGCGAACCCGTTCCACCCCGTTCGTGAAAACGCCACGTTCGTGCTCCGCCCAGACGGCAATCTCGTGCTGTCAGACTCTGATGGAAAAGTTGTTTGGGCGACCGGCACTACTAACAAAGGGGTCATTGGCCTAGATATACTACCAACTGGTAATATAGTCTTATATGACGTGCAAAACAAATATGTCTGGCAAAGTTTGGACCACCCAACTGATACTCTCTTAGTCGGCCAATCGCTCCGAATCAATGGGCCGAACAAAATTGTCAGCAAGAACAGAGCTTATAGTCTTGTGTTGGAGTCTGGCGGATTGGCAATGTATATTAAAAATGTAACGACCGAGCCTGTCAAGTATGGGATGCTTAGCAGTTGGGGGAAGCAAAAGGAAAATTCTATTGAGTTCCGATGTGATCCAGAGTATGGAAACACATACGCATATGAGTTGACGTTTAATGAAATTCTTGCACGGCCAAAATACGATGCTAAGTTGTCGTTTCTCCGAATTGAAGAAGACGGGAATTTAGTGATCTACACGTATTATGATCCAGTGGACTGGCAGGCTTGGGAGAGGACATTTGCGTATTTCTCAGATGAGACCGGACGAGTTAGTTCCTGTGAATTGCCAAGCAAATGCGGAAATTTGGGGTTGTGCAAGGACGAGATGTGTGTCGCTTGCCCTACTAAACAAGGGCTTTTGGGTTGGAGTGAGAATTGTGCGACTCCGGTGCTTAACAAGTGCAAGAGCGGGAAGAGTGTGGCTTATTACAAGGTGAAAGGGGTGGAGAATTTCTTGACTAGTTATGGAGAAGGAGAAGGGATTATGAACATAGAGGAGTGCAAGAGGAGGTGTAGCATAGACTGTAAATGTGTGGGATTCTTCTATTGGGAGGCGGAATCTAAGTGTTGGTTAGCTCCTATGATTGGTACTTTGAACTCGGTTTCTAATTCGTCGCATGTTGCCCATATCAAGTATGTTGTGTAGGTTTATGTGATCTTTGGTATTATAGCAAAGGATGAATAATAAATATTTATGTTTAGCGTTTAGACAGATCTTAATAAATATTATTATCGTGTATTTATAAACCTGTTTTACAAAACTTTCCATAGAACTTCATAGATCAAAGCCGAGCATTCCAGTATGTGCTAGGGACAGGTTAGCGAATCCCTAATTTCCCATGGCCATGTGATGGCGATGCCATTTAAGCTTGAATCTTAAATGTGTAAAAAAAACGGGCAAAGTTATCTTATAGATCATATTACTCTCTAATAGTTGCTTAATACCACTTTCATCAACAAAAGCTGCAAAAAAGTATGTCAACATTTAAATCATCATCATCTAAATCATTTCCATCGAACTTAAGTTTCGCTGTGAAGCAAGGTTCAAAAAAAGTTTGAGAGAGTTATCATCGATTGTCTGCCAGATATCGATCCTCCTAAAGTGGCTTTGGCTGAGAAAACTACTTCGGACAATGGATAAGGATTTCCATAATCCTAAGTGACTAATTGCATCTCCAAATTCAATTTTCCTCTAAATTCTCTCAAGGGGATAAAGTTTATGAGGAAGACAATAGAAATATATTCTACAGAGAACTATTTTTGGACTCTATAACAAATAAAGTCAAGGATTTAAGCCAAATAAAATGCATTTTCAAAAGAATGCTGTAAAAATTGATATTCTATAGTTTTTTGTGTAACATTTTAGATAAGAATACAAATAAAACCAATCCATACAAGTCAGAGTAAAGGAAACTTTTGCATATACAAGGATGGTCCGCTAAACTTCTATCAGCTAGAACCAGTGTTAACAATATCGTACAGTATGCGATATGCATCTAACGTTATGATACGTGTCACAGGTGTTTATCGGAGCATTTATGTATCGTATGACACGATACGTATTGTCGATACACGAAATGGTATAATATGTTGATATAGCTGTTCTCCGCCGAAAGACGCGACCGGGACTTTGGGACGTCGGAGCCTGAATTCTGGAGGCAGATGCTATTTGGTGCTATCCGTCCACCTCTCCGAAGATACCAAGTTGATTTATGGCATCATGTATTGAAGGTTTAAACGGATGCGACCGATGTAGCAGACTTCGTCAGATTCCCCCTCGTTGATGGGATTTTTGATTGTGGGGACGCTTTTCCCTGCAGGCGCAAGCCCCTGCAGTTAATTACACTACCGCATCGTGGTAACAACTTTCTCCATCTCCAGATGGTCACTTCGTGTCGTGTGTGTTTGTTTCGTTTTTGGTTGCCCGTGGATTGCATACGGAGACTAATTTATGTTGTTGTCCGTAGGACGTGGATTAGTCCAAATCCGTATCTTCTTAGATTTGCGTTTGGGGGTTAAGTTTAAGAATACGTTAGTCTCATTTGAAACTAAGATCAACTTAAACGTTTGTTAAGGATATGTTAGTCTAATTTCAGACTAAGAATAGCTTAACAGGATCGTTTAGATCCAACAAAAGAGCATTTGAGCTCTATTGCTTTAGTTTAGGGACTTTGCGGTCAATTAGTTTAAGGACATTACGGTCCAAGGTTAAGGACATCATAGTCCATGGGTTTAAAGGGATCCCACAGTCCGAGATTAAGGACATCATAGTCCGTGAGTTTAAAGACATCACAGTCAAGGTTAAGGACATCATAGTCCATGGGTTTAAGGACCCCACAGTCCAGGTTAAGGACATCATAGTTCGTGAGTTTAAAGACCTCACAGTCGAGGTTAATGACATCATAGTCCGTGAGTTTAAAGACCTCACAGTCAAGGTTAAGGACATCATAGTCCGTGGGTTTAAAGACCTCACAGTTAAGGTTAAGGACATCATAGTCCGTGGGTTTAAAGACCTCACAGTCAAGGTTAAGGACATCATAGTCCATGGGTTTAAGGACCCCACAGTCCAGATTAAGGACATCATAGTCCGTGAGTTTAAAGACCTTACAGTCAAGGTTAAGGACATCATAGTCCGTGGGTTTAAGGACCCCACAGTCCAGATTAAGGACATCATAGTCCGTGAGTTTAAAGACCCCACAGTCCAGGTTAAGGACATCATAGTCCGTGAGTTTAAAGACCCCACAGTTAAGATTAAGGACATCATAGTCCGTGAGTTTAAAGACCTCACAGTCAAGATTAAGGACATCATAGTCCGTGAGTTTAAAGACCTCACAGTCAAGATTAAGGACGTCATAGTCCGTGGGTTTAAGTACCCCACAGTCCAGTTTAAAGACGTCATAGTCTATGGGTTTAAGGACCCCACGGTCCAGGTTAAGGACATCATAGTCCATGGGTTTAAGGACCCCACAGTATAGGTTAAGAACATCATAGTCCGTGAGTTTAAAGACCTCACAGTCAAGGTTAAGGACATCACTGGGTTTAAGGACCACACAGTCCAGTTTAAAGACGTTATAGTCTATGAAATATATGGTTGTCGGGACCCGTCACCTCTCTGAAGATATTGAAGGATTACAACGACAAATATCATAGGAGTTCAGAGATGTACCCTTGAACCAATTTTGGTTGAGAGATCTACAGCCCAATTGGGACTAAGATCTGTGATTTATGAGCATATGAACTCAATTAATCTGAATTAAGGACTTATGGTCAATTTAGGCTAAGTCCATTCAATCACAATGTTCAACATTTGTTTTTGAGTTGTTAGATATTTGTTTGAGCCCAATCCCTTAAAAATGCTAAGTATTGGTTTGGTCTCTGACAATGTTTTGTCTTTAGTTAAATGGTGTGCATTTATCATAGCTCCAGGCTTATTCAAAGAACATTTTATGTTCTGTCCAAGCGCACATAAAAGCATGTGGCGCACTTGGCACTAGCGCCAGTCGATGAGCGCAGTGCGCTATGGTTAAAGCGCTAATGCGCTTAGCGCTAGATGTGAAGCGCTAGTGCGCTTAGCACTTTGCGCTAAATGAAGAGCGCCGATGCGCTCAGCTCTTTGCGCTAAATGAAGAGCACCGATGCGCTCAGCGTTTTGCGCTAGATGTGGAGCGCTGATGCGCTATAGTTGAAGCGTTGAGGCGCTTGGCGTTGATGCCATATAATGAGCGCAAAGCGCTTTTAGTAATGCAGCGCACACGTGAGGAGCACGTGGCGCACTTAGCACTGAGCACTAGCCAATGAGCGCAGTACGCTGTGTTTGAAGTGCTATTGCACTGTAGCTCTTTGCGCTAGATGAAGAGCACTAAGGAACTTTTAAATTAGGAGTGCTAAAGCTCTTCTTAGATTAACTTTGCGCTCTGAAGATTATCTTTTGTTTGATAAGAGACTTTGTCTCAATATTCTAAGAACAAAGTTCTTAGTTTATAGGAGATATTTCAATCTCTTTTTGATGAAAGGTTTTGCCTTTATGGATCTGTGATCCTAAGAGAATGAATAATTCTCCCCCCTTTATAATGAGATGTTCATAATCTCTTTTGTGAAAGACAATTTGTCTTATAGATCTATAATCTGTGAAAGAAGTAAATACTTCTTTTAATTACGAGATGATTTCATCTCTCTGTTCTTTTACCTTGAAGAAAAGAAGTTCTTCTATCGAGAGCTTGGCTCTTTTTTCTGAGATTTTCTCAAAGTTTAGGGGGGGTTCCTCCGTATGAGACTTGAAGTCTTGGGGCCTTTATATAGGGTAAGCTGATTTGTTCAATCAGTTAAAGAGATTTATTCTTTAATTGATTTGGGAATTTCCCTACCGTCGGATCTTTGATCCAAGGGCTTCTGGTTTACAGAAAATAATTTTCTTGTTTTAACAAGATTGATAAATCTTTACCTCTTACAGAATTTGTTCTGTATTTTAGTGATTTTTAATCACCATTGGATCATTGATCCAACGGTGTTCCAAATTCAGGGAACAATCTTTTCTATTTGGAAAGATTCAACATAATTTCATTCTTGTTAATTGATGATTTAATCATATCCGTTGGATATTTGATCCAACGGTGAGGAACATTTAGTTCCAGTGCAAGCGCTTATGCGCTCTGCCCATGGTGCGCTACTTAGAGCGCAACGCTCTTAGCGCTAGCGCACACGTACTTTGCACGTGGTGCGCTACTTGGAGCGCAGTGCATCTAGCGCTAGCGCCTATGCGCTTTGCACGGGGTGCGCTAGTTGTAGCGCAGCGCTTTTATAAAAGCGCGGCTTTAATTCAAATTTTGAATTCTGAACAGAGCATTGCTCTAATTGGGGAAACAAATGCCCCCCCACCGTTGCGCTCACGGGGCCCATACGTGGGTGCAGCGGTGGCAGCATCTCCACTCTTGGATCAACCGAGGAAATGAAACGGCGCTTAGTGCCTATAAATAGGACCCTTGGCCTTTGAGATGACTTCTGTTCTTCTTCAATCCTTCTTGAAAATTTAATTTTCTCCTTTAGAGCGCAGCTCTTCCTCTTAAGAGTTTTTAAGGACAGAACTCTGTCAGATTAGGTAAAAGATTAAATCTTTTTGAAACATCTTTTAGGGTTTCACCCATTAACAGAGCCTTGCTCTTCATAGATCTTTAATCTAAAGAAAATCCTTTTTAAGGTTTTATTAACAGAGCTTTGCTCTCTTGGAATCACAAATCTAAAAGGATTTTGCTTATGATTTCTTAATCCATTAATGTAGCTTTGCTCCTTTCAGATCATATAGAAGAACTCTTAAGAGTTTGTTCATGGATCTTGAAGATCAAATTGAAATTTTATTTTTGATGGATTATTCCATCATCTTCTCAGAGCAAGGCTCTTAGGATTCTCTTGAGGAATTTTATTCCTTCATCATCAGACTTTGACAGATGTCTGTCTAATGAAGAGCGCTGCTCTCAATGGGAGTTTTACTCCTCTACCCGAGAGATTTCTCATTTAATGAGAATCAATTGAGGATTTCCTCATTTACTAATCTTTCAATGATTTTTCTTTTCAGGCATTATGGCTGTTCATTTATATAGTCTGAACGAGTTTATCTCTTATGAGGATATTCGCGTATAGGGCCATTGCCAGAACCAAGAGTTTACAGATGTCCAATGTGCGGAGATTATGGCTCGTCTTTATGCACACAATGGTCGACTGCTTCCTCGTCGCTCCGCTCTCTTGAAAATCGTGGTGGGAGCAATTTGGGAAGCACTTCCTGGGTTTTACGAAGCCATGCCGCTGGATGCGTTGGATGATGCTGAAGACAAGGTGCACTCGGTGTACCTATCGGGCCTGATCTCGAAGAAGCGTCGAGATAACCTCATTGCTATCCTTCATCAAACTTTCCAACAAACGACAATAATCGCTTCTTATCAAAAGGAGGAGGGCATTGGTGAGGATCTCGACACCCGCGATCGCTAGAGGATGCATACGAGAATGGTCAGAAAGGCCAGAAAGATTCTAGACAACCTTACTTTCGAATTCCTCAATCTATGCCCTAGCTTTGAGGTTTTACCATTGTAAACATCTCGATGCCTCTTTTGTTTATTGTCTTTATCGATGTAAGAATTTTCCGAAGCATGAATGACAAATCTTTCGCTTCCTTTCCTTTATTTTCTGCTTTGTTATTGGCATATTACTTTAGTAAGCGTAACCTGTAGATGATAGAGAGTATTCTATCTTGAACTCTTCGAGAAGTAGTGATGGCTTAGGAAGCATGTTCAGATTTGCTGCCTTAGGCTTTTCAACTTTATGAGCCGTGAGGGTCTTATAAAGGCTTTTCTCCCTACGAGTCGAGAGGATCTCGTAGGTGTATTTTCTCCTTAGGAATCGTGAGGATTCCCAAGTGTGGTTTCTCTTGAGAGTCGTAAGGATCTCACAAGAGAATTTTCCCTCTTATAAGTCGAGAGGACTCATAAGTGGTTGTTTCCCTCCTTGTCGAGATTCGACTTTGGAGAATGTGGTCCGTGAATAGTATGCAAGAGTCCATTTCGGACCGACTTGCAGGGCCCCAGTGCTTAGGAAACAGGTCCTTATCCACATTGTCTAAGGTTTTTCCTTACGAGTCGAGACGAATCGAGAAGTTCTCACAAGAATGTCCTAACGTTACAGTTAACCTTTGCTCTTTACGACAGAGGTCCGTTAGGGTCTGTGGTACTAAGGTTTTGCCCGTCGTACCGTCGCGTTGGCTGATGTATCCCTCGATAGGCAATCTTGCTATTCGAGTAGCCTTGCGACTGTCGTGTCTCTGATCCCTTTGGGGGCTGGACAAGACGTTTTCAAGCAATCTTCTTAGGTAGTTTGACCGTCAGAAGAGTAATCGTTAGGAATTTTGCCATGCTGCTTTTTACTTGAGGTTAGGCTCATTTTGGAGAGCCCCGATGAGTCATAACCACTCCGTGCTGGTGTGGGATGATCTCCGATAGTCTTTCAGGTTTTATATGAGTTGTCGTCAAGACCCTGAAGCTAGGAATTTGGCATTTGCTTCGTTTGCCGGCGTTGCGTTTGCTGTATCGAACCGAACGTCGAGGTTGTGACCACTCCGCGTTGATGTGGGATGATCTCCGATAGTCTTTAAGGTTTTATATGAGTTGCCGTCAAGACCCTGAAGCTAGGAATTTGGCCTTCGCTTCGTTTGCATTGGTGTGTCCAAATCCTGTTGGAGGAAGGACACTGTAGTGGCATCTCGTTTGCTGTATCGAGACGAACGTCGAGGTGGTGACCACTTCGCGCTGGTGTGGGATGATCTCTGGTAGTCTTTCAGGTTTTATATGAGTTGCCGTCAAGACCCTGAAGCATAGGAATATTGCCTTTGCTTCGTTTGCTGGCATTGCGTCTGCTGTATCGAGACGAATGTCGCGGTGGAGCTGGGATTTTGCCGTCACTCCGCTACCATGAGGTCTTTCGTTGACGTTACATCTGCATCCTGCTGGACTGTGAAGGAACGCCGTTGTTGACATTGCGTCTGCTGTAACGAGACGAATGCTGAGGTGGAGCTGGGATCTTGCCGTCACTCCACTTTGATTCGACCATGGGGTCTTTCGTTGACGTCGCATCTGTATCCTGCTGGACTGCGAAGGAACGCCGTTGTTGACATTGCGTCTACTGTAACGAGACGAATGCTGAGGTGGAGCTGGGATTTTGCCGTCACTCCGCTTTGTTTCGACCATGAGGTCTTTTGTTGACGTTGCATCTGTATCCTGCTGGACTGTGAAGGAACGCCGTTGTTGACATTGCGTCTGCTGTAATGAGACGAATGCTGAGGTGGAGCTGGAATCTTGTCGTCACTCCGCTTTGTTTCGACCATGGAGTCTTTCGTTGACGTCGCATCTGCATCCTGCTGGACTGCGAAGGAATGCCGTTGTTGACATTGCATCTGCTGTAACGAGACGAATGCTGAGGTGGAGCTGGGATTTTGCCGTCTCTCCGCTTTGTTTCGACCATGAGGTCTTTTGTTGACGTTGCATCTGCATCCTGCTGGACTGCGAAGGAACGCCGTTGTTGACATTGCGTCTGCTGTAACGAGACGAATGCTGAGGTGGAGCTGGGATCTTGCCGTCACTCCGCTTTGTTTCGACCATGAGGTCTTTTATTGACGTTGCATCTACATCCTGCTGGACTGCGAAGGAACGTCGTTGTTGATATCGCGTCTGCTGTATCGAGACGAACGTTGCGACGGAGCTGGGATTTTTCCGTCACTCCGCTTTGTTTCGACCATGAGGTCTTTCGTTGACGTTGCATCTGCATCCTGCTGGACTGCGAAGGAACGCAGTTGTTGACATTGCGTCTGCTGTAACGAGACGAATGCTGAAGTGGTCTCTAGGTAGTCTGTGAACCGTCGAGATTTGGAACTAGGGACTATGTCGTGGCTCCGTTTGGTGATGTTTCTTCCGTGCCTTGCTGGCATAAGGTGGAACGCTATTGTTGGTCTTCTGGGATGCAGATGTGACCGTCGAGACTTGGCTCTCTTTCTGATGGAGCTTGGTGGGATGATATGGTTCCCTCTTTGTTTGCGTCCCTGGATTGTATACAGGGATCGATGTGATCTCACCTGTAGGGCAAAAATTTCATTTTATATATTTTTCTTTCCACGATGCTTTATCATTTCAGCTTTTATATCACGAAAGTCGCGATTGCCCAATCATTTCGGCTATTTTTCGCGGTGCCCCATCATTTCGGCTATTTTGTATGCATATATTTTTACTTGCTGATTTTGTTGCAAGTTGCCCCATCATTTCAGCTATTTCATATGCATTTGTGGCTCGCTGGCTTTTTGCTGCGAGTTTTGGGATTTGACACCGATTTCGGCATCAGCATCACTACAACTGGGATATTGCTAGGAGCGAATCATTATTTACCTCTGTCGATGTCGAACAAAGGTGGCTTAGCGAACAGTGTTAAGATCCTGTCGACTAAGGCTTTTGACTTCGTGAGCCGTAAGGGTCTCATAAGGGTATTTCTCCCTACGAGTCGTGAGGATCTCGTAGGTGCGTTTTTTCCTTAGGAATCGTGAGGATTATTAAGTGTATGTTCTCTTATAAGTCGTAAGGATCTTACAAGAGTGTTTTCTCCTTATAAGTCAAGAGGACTTACAAGTGTCTTTTGCCATATGAGCATATCCCCAGTCTCTGGTGGGACTTTATTGGGGAAATATTTATTCGCGCCCGTGGATTGTATACAAGGGTCAGCACTGAACCGCTTGTAGGGCAAAATCGGAGATCGTGATGCCTTAAGAACAGGTTCAGATCCCTGTAGCTTAAGGCTTTTGAATCCCATGAGCCGTGAGGGTCTCAAAGGAGGGTTCTCCTTACGAGTCATGAGGATCTCGCAAGTGTAATTTCTCCTTAGGAATCGTGGGGATCCCTAAGTGTGTTGTTCCCTTGTAAGTCGTAAGGATCTCACGCAGGTGGTTTCTCCTTACAGGGTCGAGAGGACCTTGCAAGTGTCTTTTAACGAGCTTGCGCCCTTTCGGGTTTTCACAAAACTCGCCGGTAGCCCTGCTGTTTTTACTCACGGAGCCCTCTCGGGTTTTCATCCGTGCCCATTTGCTTATGGACATACCGTTTTCCTTTATATATATATATTTTATTATTTTTTTATGTCAGCCTCGGGATGCCGCGGGTTGGTAGTAGTTTAACGACGTTTCGGTCAACAGCTAGTTTTAGGACATAGTGGTCCATTGTTAGTTTAACGACATTTCGGTCCGTTGTTGCCATATTTGAGGCGAGTTTCTAGTTTACGGACTTTTCGGTCCATGGGGCTTTCTCTATGAACGAGCACGATACCCCCGGCATGTCTATCTTTTTCAGATCATGTGGTTGTAGCGGGTTCATCTTCTAGTTTTCGGATAGCACGAATTTGCCCTGCTGGTATTGGTTCTCAATCCAGCCATTGAAGACGAAGCAATCTTCGATAGGATGGCTTACTGCTTAGTGGTAAGGACAGTAATTAGGATTGTTGATATCGCCTGGCTGCAACGGACGTTTTGGATCCGGCAGATTGATGGGTCTGTTGCGTACTGCCAGCTCGAACAGTCTTCTCGTTTTATCCCGGGGAAACGAGTAAGGACGTCCCAGTCTCTCCTCGAGGGAGGGGCATGGACGCACGTTGTTTTGGCGAACAATCGGCTTTAAGTTGCTCGGCTGTTGTTGAGTATTGGCGACGAAGGTTGCTTTTCCTTTCCCCTTTTCATTCCGAGGATCCGTCTTTGAAGAGAAAGGCATGTGGCACATCTGGTCCATTTGAGGCAACTTGTCAATCAAGGCCTGGAAAGTAGTTGGCTTGAAGAACATCATGAATTGTGAAATGGTCGCTTGAGGGTCAAGAGTGCCCACGAACATGCCTACTGCAGGAGCATCTTCTATGCGTTGTTCGCATTTGGACCATAGATTCCGCTACCGTATCGCGTACTGAACCCATGTCTCGCCTGGCCCCACCCTAGTATTGATCAATGCCGTAATTGGGGTGCGTTCGCTAGCACTTGCGAAATGCTGGGTGAATAGCAGCTCCATCTCTGCAAATCTCTTGACAGAGTCATTTGGGAGTTCGGAATACTATTCGAAGGCCGTTTCCGACAAGCTGCCCACAAACTGGCGAAGCAGTAGTTTGTCGTCACCTTCGGTGTTGCCGCACAGAGCCCTAAAGTGAGCAATCGTGCTGGTGTGGATTCCCCGTCCCCTTATATACATGGAATTTGGGGATCGTATATCCCGGTGGGTACTTTATTTGGTCGTACCAACCCGGATAGGGTCATCCAGTCTTAACGACTTGGCCAGCCGCTTCATTCGCTTGATGAGCACGTATCTGTTGAGCTATATAATCATCGAGCATGGCTTTAGAGATGGTCTCCTCCTTGGCTGTTGACAGAGCCGGCAGAGGATGTGATGTCTCTCCTCTATCATCTTCAATTATTACTGGAGGATCTTCGGCTGGAGGGTCCGTCTGGATCATTATGCCCACCATATCTTGGAATAGAAGGGCCATTTATTTTATATTGGCCGCTTGTTCCGCGACATCCTTGTCCTTCTTCTCAAGCATTCTCCGAAGGAATTCGGCATCGGTTTCCTGTTCACGGCGCTGCTCCGACGATGTCTCCAGGCTTGCTTTCGGTCCCGTGAGTGCGGCCATAGCTGTTAACATCTCTTGGAGCTTTTGTTGTTGCTGCTCCTGAGCCATTGTTATCGATCGGGTAAGTGGTCGATGACCCGTAGAAGCACGGCTTTCCTCTTTTCCAGAAGCCATATAAACGGTATGTGTCACCATGCCCCCAGACTTGGGGCGTTTAAGTTCAGCGTCCTTGCGGTTCGCCGCGGTCACTGGGGCTTTCTCTGGCCTCCTTCTCTTGTGAGTATTTGAAGTCGAGGGGGCCGTTGCAGCGGGCACCCAGACGGCTGTCGCCTTTTGTGGCTTGACAAGATGGTTTTCTTTTTGTCGAGCATTAAGCTTCTTTGATCGGCGAGAGTAGTCCTGGTCGATCACCGATTCCTGGACCTGTCTCCAGACTCCATAAATTTTGGAGGACAGCCGCTGAGGGGGCTGCTCCAGCTTCTTTTTTGCAGTAATCTCCACAAGTGGAGGAGATCTCTTCAGCACGGCAGTCGGAGAGTTCTTGTGGACCCTCCTAAGCGGTTCAAAACTGTTCTCAATCGGAACAGCAGCATCAACTTCCACCGTTGGAGCTGGTGGAGTCAATCCAGAAGGAGAGCTGCCCCCAGCCTTCCTTACTCGGCTCCAGTGACGACGACGAGCATGTTGCGCGGATGGTGTTAGTTCAGCTATAAGGATGGCTTTTCCATGCCCCCTGTTATGGTCAGGCGCTGCTGGTATCAGCCTCTTGAAGACCGACGTCCGTTGAATGGGGACAGCCAACCTATCAAAAGCAGACTTTCGCGCAGGGGGAGAAGTTTGGCCAACTTCGTTTGGGATGAAAGCCAGAACAGTCAGTGTAGCGAAGACCGACTCCTTATCAGGAGAAGCCGCTTTGACGACTTCGGAAGCAGGGATGGCTATCCTTTTTGGAATAATGCTTTCCGGTATTGCGGGCTTCTTCATGGGGCTGTTGGAGCTCTGGCCCATTCTGTTAAAAACTGAGGCAGTGGAGTTGGGCGACCCGTTGAGAAGGGCCGCAGTAGTAGTGAGCCGATCAAAGACCGACTTCTTCGGAGCTTCTGACGATGGTATAGGAGCGCTGAAGCTTGTTGGCGGGATCATGGTCCCGAAGAATAGTCCAGTGGTGGCCTGAGTCACCTGGTCCGCCGACATTGTGAAAAGGGAGGCCGCTTGAGGCCCGTAGGTTACACCTCCAGATCAGGCAGAACGAGAGTTATAGTTGCAGTTAGTGCAGTTGAAAGCCATTTGATCTTCTGTTTTCTGCACGGAGGAAGACACCAAATCTTAGTACCTCGAACCCAAGGGCAACCATATTAAACCGCGATTCATTCGCGAACACGACACACGAATTGTGGAGTGGAAAGAGGAAAAGGTCCCACCGGGCATGCCGGAATCTGTTCTCCGCCGAAAGACGCGACCGGGACGTCGGGGCCTGAATTCTGGGGGCATATGCTATTTGGTGCTATTCGTCCACCTCTCCAAAGATGCCAAGTTGATTTATGGTATCATGTATCGAAAGTTTAAACGGATGCGGACGATGTAGCAGACTTTGTCAGATTCCCCCTCATTGAGGGTTTTTTTTTATTGTGGGGACGCTTTTCCCTGCAGGCGCAAGCCTCTGCAGTTAATTACACTACCGCATCGCGGTAACAACTTTCTCCTTCTCCAGATGGTCACTTCGTGTCGTGTGTGTTTGTTTTATTTTTGGTTGCTCATGGATTGTATACGGAGACTAATTTATGTTGTTGCCCGTAGGGCGTGGATTAGTCCAAATCCGTATCTTCTTAGATTTGGGTTTGGGGGTTGGGTTTAAGAATACGTTAGTCTCATTTGAAACTAAGATCAACTTAAATGTTTGTTAAGGATACGTTAGTCTAATTTCAGACTAATATCAGCTTAACAGGATCGTTTAGATCCAACAAAAGAGCATTTGAGCTCTATTGCTTTAGTTTAGGGACTTTACGGTCAATTAGTTTAAGGACATTACGGTCCAAGGTTAAGGACATCATAGTCCGTGGGTTTAAAGGGACCCCGCAGTCCGAGATTAAGGACATCATAGTCCGTGAGTTTAAAGACATCACAGTCAAGGTTAAGGACATCATAGTCCATGAGTTTAAAGACATCATAGTCAAGGTTAAGGACATCATAGTCCATGGGTTTAAGGACCCCACAGTCCAGGTTAAGGACATCATAGTCCGTGAGTTTAAAGACCTCACAGTCGAGGTTAAGGACATAGTCCGTAAGTTTAAAGACCTCACAGTCGAGGTTAAGGACATCATAGTCTGTGAGTTTAAAGACCTCACAGTCAAGGTTAAAGACATCATAGCCTGTGAGTTTAAAGACCTCACAGTTAAGGTTAAGGACATCATAGTCCGTGGGTTTAAGGACCCCAGAGTCCAGGTTAAGGACCTCATAGTCCGTGAGTTTAAAGACCTTACAGTCAAGGTTAAGGACATCATAGTCCATGGGTTTAAAGACCTCACAGTCCAGGTTAAGGACATCATAGTCCGTGGGTTTAAAGACCTCACAGTCCAGGTTAAGGACATCATAGTCCGTGTGTTTAAAGACCTCACAGTCAAGGTTAAGGATATCATAGTCCGTGAGTTTAAAGACCTCACAGTCAAGGTTAAGGACATCATAGTCCGTGAGTTTAAAGACCTCACAGTCAAGGTTAAGGACATCATAGTCCGTGAGTATAAAGACCTCACAGTCAAGGTTAAGAACATCATAGTCCGTGGGTTTAAGGACCCCATAGTCCAGTTTAAAGACGTCATAGTCTATGGGTTTAAGGACCCCATAATCCAGGTTAAGGACATCATAGTCCGTGAGTTTAAAGACCTCACTGTCAAGATTAAGGATATCATAGTCCATGGCTTTAAGGACCCCACAATCCAGTTTAAAGACGTTATAGTCTATGAAATATATGGTTGTCGGGACCCGTCACCTCTCTGAAGACGTTGAAGGGTTACAACGACAAATATCATAGGAGTTCAGAGATGTACCCTTGAACCAATTTTGGTTGAGAGATCTACAGCCCAATTGGGACTAAGATCTGTGATTTATGAGCATACGAACTCAATTAATCTGAATTGAGGACTTATGGCCAATTTCGGCTAAGTCCATTCAATCACAATGTTCAACATTTGTTTTTGAGTTGTTAGATGTTTGTTTGAGCCCAATCCCTTAAAAATGCTAAGTATTGGTTTGGTCTCTGACAATATTTTGTCTTTAGTTAAATGCTGTGCATTTATCATAGCTCCAGGCTTATTCAAAGAACATTTTATGTTCTGTCCAAGCGCACATAAAAGCATGTGGCGCACTTGGCACTAGCGCCAGTCGATGAGCGCAGTGCGCTATGGTTAAAGCGTTAATGCGTTTAGCGCTTTACGCCAGATGTGAAGCGCTAGTGCGCTTAGCGCTAGATGAAGAAAGCGCTAAATGTAGAGCGCCGATGCGCTCAGCGCTTTGCGCTAGATGTAGAGCGCCGATGCGCTATAGTTGAAGCGTTGAGGCGCTGATGCCATATAATGAGCGCAAAACGCTTTTAGTAATGCAGCGCACACGTGAAGAGCACGTGGCGCGCTTAGCGCTAGCCAATGAGTGCAATGCGCTGTGTTTGAAGTGCTATGGCACTGTAGCGTTTTGCGCTAGATGAAGAGCACTAAGGCACTTTTAAATTAGGAGCGCTAAGGCTCTTCTTAGATTAAATTTGCGCTCTGAAGATTATCTTTTCTTTGATAAGAGACTTTGTCTCAAGATTCTAAGAACAAAGTTCTTAGTTTATAGGAGATATTTCAATCTCTTTTTGATGAAAGGCTTTGCCTTTATGGATCTGTGATCCTAAGAGAATTGAATAATTCTCCCCCCTTTATAATGAGATGTTCATAATCTCTTTTGTGAAAAACAATTTGCCTTATAGATCTATGATCTGTGAAAGAAGTAAATACTTCTTTTAATTACGAGATGATTTCATCTCTCTGTTATTTTACCTTGAAGAAAAGAAGTTCTTCTATCGAGAGCTTGACTCTTCTTTCTGAGATTTTCTCAAAGTTTATGGGGGGCTCCTCCGTATGAGACTTGAAGTCTTGGGGCCTTTATATAGGGCAAGCTGATTTGTTCAATCAGTTAAAGAGATTTATTTTCTAATTGATTTGGGAATTTCCTCACCGTCGGATCTTTGATCCAAGAGCTTCTGGTTTACAGAAGATAATCTTCTTGTTTTAACAAGATTGATAAATCTTTCCCCCTTACAGAATTTGTTCTGTATTTTAGTGATTTTTAATTACCGTTGGGTCATTGATCCAATGGTGTTCCAAATTCAGGGCACAATCTTTTCTGTTTGGAAAGATTCAACATAATTTCATTCTTGTTAATTGATGATTTAATCATATCCGTTGGATATTTGATCCAACGGTGAGGAACATTTAGTTCCAGTGCTAGCGCTTATGCGCTCTGCCCATGGTGCGCTACTTAGAGCGCAGCACTCTTAGCGCTAGCGCACACGTGCTTTGCACGTGGTGCGCTACTTGGAGCACAGCGCATCTTGCGCTAGCGCCTGTGCGCTTTACACGGGGTGCGCTAGTTGTAGCGCAACGCTTTTATAAAAGCGCAGTTTTAATTCAAATTTTGAATTTTGAACAGAGCTTTGCTCTAATTGGGAAAACAATAGCTTCTATCGGGTTATAAATTGTAAGTAGTGGATTTGCTAATCTATTAATATGCTCTCTTATATATGAATTACTTTCCTTCCTCGGCTCTAGGGTAAAATATCTTAAAATTTCACTCTTTTAAATTTAATCATGGCTCAGGGTGACTGCCATCTCCCATCAGAGTCTCTTCTTGCATTTCATTTGCAATCCGGGACTCGCCTCTACTCTTGCAATCCAATTGTGCACATGCTTCACTAGTCCATCTTCTTTGTTGAAAGAGCTTCTTTGGAAAAGTTCCATGTCCTTCATCGTCCAATCCCCAACTAATTTCAAGCAACGATTGAATAGTCGGCAAGATTATGATAGAGATGGTTCAAATATAGATGATCGATTATTCAATATTTTTAGGTTTTTCTTTTTTCATTAGGAGAGATGTTTTACATACTTGGTTGAATGCTTTATTCATGAGAGCTATGAAGTTCATGTTTATGTCATATTGTTAGCCTTTTGGTATAATTTTTGTTAATTTTTTCTTGGGTTAGTAAGATCTGTATTTTTTATATATGCAAACTTGCAATTTTTTATTTCTAGTTGCATATTTCTTTATATTGTTAATCTAATATTTTTTATGGTATTCATAGTTTTATATTTGAAATACTTAATTTATTGCACAAGAAAAAGAGTATCTTACAATGCACAGAGACGCGATACGATACATAAGGATAACGATAAATGATACATATTACGATTTGACAACTGCAGTTGGAAGTAGACTCGCATCTTGGCGCAACTAGGGGTACAGATACACCTAAACGAATATGGTTAAAGATTATTACGAGCAATATATTAATTATTAATTTAACGCGATGTCATACGTTCAAATCCTACATAGCACGATTCCGTTTATGTTATTTCGAATCAAAATAAAAAAAAAGACTCGAGGTAATTCAAAATCCAATATTGTTTTGCGTAGGCGTCTAAGGGGTTGGTTCACTTATGAGCATGTCAATCGCTTGAATGTTCTGCTTAGTGATTAAGCATGCATGGCACTCTAAGGTCTAGGGGTTAGTGGATATTGGTTTTATTTTCGAACACACCCTTATTAGTTCGATTGGATCTTCTAATGACTGCACATTTGTGTCATATGTGTTAGCATTGTGAATGCGCATCAACAATAAACTCTTCAAGCTAAGTGAACAAAGGAAATAGATCAAAATCCAATATATATTGCCGAGTAGCAAATACATATTCAAATTTTCATGATGTCTTTTGTCAAGATCTCTTTTGTTGTCATTATCTTTACAACCACTACATTTTTTAGCGTTTCATGCACAATCCTAGTATTTTTATTTTCTCCTTTTCCAATTCTGAAACCCAAATATTTATCATACTTGTTCATGTCCGATCTAAGTTTCCCATACAACATCGATGGGAAGGGGGATCATTCTGAAGTTGCAATGTTTTAAATGTCAGATGTCGCGGTGTCGTGTCGGTCCAAAGATCTTGATATCGGATATCAGAGAAATTACGGTGATGTTTGCTAAATATCGGTTCTATAGTTTTGTACTGTAAATGCTATTGATATAACTTATTTTTTAACAAAAATGCCATCATTATAACTTAATATAAATTATTGGTTCTATTAAATGAATTTATTTCTTAATAATTCAATGGTAGAGCGGTTGCCTGTTAAGCGAATTTATTCCAACTCGAAACTTTTTAAGATCTGAAGCCGGACTAGAAATCTTTATCGATGAGAATCGCCTTGAGTTGAGAGAAACAGGACGGGCATGACGTGAAAGTCTACCCTAGCATCACCATGAGATTTAAACCGGCATCAAGCATGCAATTTTAAAAATTTTGGGTGTTAAGCTACATTAACCAAGGATCAAACTAGATGATTAGGATTTAACATGATGATATCATAAAAGAACTATACTAAGGGATGGAAATAACAACCTTTGAAGATCGTGTCCTCCGCTTCTATAGCTCCGGGTATTAGTCCCTACGACTCCACTAGGCTTCACTTGAAAAATGAACGAGCTTCCTTCACGATTTTCGTGCCGAAGATGATCCACACGAAACTCCTCTAATTCAAGCTATTTCTTCACTAAACTCTTTTTAGTGAAGGAAACACCCTATTCTCAAGTGCTAATCAAGTGTAGGATGGTAAAGTAGGGGTTCTAAGCTCATTAGGATTTGTCCAAAGCCATATAGTTCACATCATATATGAGGATTTATAGTTTTGAGATGGAGGAAGAAGGAAATGGAGAAAGCTAGAGAGAGTGAAGCAAATGAGCTCAAGAAAAAAATCTCCAAGTGTAGAATGGCTTACATATCTCTTGCATTATTGAAGTATGAATATTATCCAATAATAAAACATCAACCATACTTCAATAGTGCAAGCAAACCAATAAACAATAATATGTGCCATGCCTCACACTCATGCCCAAAATATCTCCTTATTTTCCACCTCATTTCTATTTTCCCAAAATAGAAATTCAACCATGCTTCACACACACACACACACACACACACACACACACATATATATATGAGAATAATGGAGAAAAGAGGCCATAGGAGGGAATTTCCTCCTATGGCGTCGAAAATATACAATCTCCATCGTGTTTTCCGATGATCGGACACCATCATCTTCATCGTAATCATCTAAGATGTGGATACACCAAATTTCATGTGATTCTACAACCTTTTCACCGTTGATTTAGCAATGTAAAAAGTTCTATTGTCAGTAAACCGTTAATTTTGAACCCACTGATTCAACGGTGAAAAAGTTATAAAATCAAATGAAATTTGGTGTACCCATAACTTAGATGATAACGATGAAGATGATGAGTGCCGATCTTCGGAAAAAACGATGAAGGTTGTATTTTTGCGACGCCATAGGAGGAAATTCCCTCCTATGGCATCTTTCCTCCATTATTCTCTCTCTCTCTATATATATATATTAAGAAAACAAAATAATTAGTGAGCAATAACAGTAGTTAATATATATAATTATATCAAATGTAAATATATATCAAATTATTAAATCAACACTTGATTTAATGATCCGGTTATATCACATATAACCGACTAATATTATTTATCTGTATATCACATTATCAAATCAACACTTGATTCAATAATCCGGTTATATCACATATAATCTAACTGATATCAAATAACCGCCAGATTAGAATACGGTATCACATACTCGTATTTAATCAGGCCCCCGCACATATCAACATATGTGCCTTACTTTGTTTCGCTTGAACTAGGAAATTTCTGTGTGGGACTCTAAAGACTCGTCAATACGTCAGCAGTAGGTAATGAACATCAGTTACCCATAAGCCGTCAGCGGTTCTAACTGGACGTAACGGCTACCCAGATATTGAGCGATTAGAAGATCAACAAGCAAGCTTGTCCAAACTCCCATGAAGCCTATAAGCAACACTTATTGTACAGTCCGGTCTCTTCGTTTGATATGTCGCATATCGAGTTTAGGGATGGAATCGTCAGACCCCAGTAACTTGATAAGTCATGCCGATGTGGCTCATAACGGTTCAAGAAACAACTGATAACACTTACCAGTAAATCTCATTAGCCATGTCCACGAACTTACTGTTATAGCCAATCGAGTATAGCGCAACATCAACTCCTAATACCGGGAGAAACGAAACCCCTCCTATCGCTCGCTGCCTCTATGTGACTCGGGATTGTACCCAAAATCCACCTGTTTGCACGACTCCTTTGAGCCGTGGTAGGGAGAAAATCAAAGCACAGTGGGAACCACACAAGACACTATGACGATTTCGGATTTATAGACTAACCTGTACCAGTATCACCAGAGAACTGCTATCTGACGATAGGTATAGTACCATCTAGGAGTTCTCGGCGAGTCCTGTTTGGTGTACCTATTCTCTAATGAGCGCATGTATACGATCTTTGATGTCAAACACCAATGGTTATGGGATCAACCATCGCCCCCTACAGGGTCAAGAAACGTACACACTAGTCTACTCTGGAATATCGATGCCCTGTCTCGATACTTCCTCGACTAGGAACTGTTAAAAGATATGCTTGTGGACTACACAAGTCCTAGTAGTATGATCCGCATCATAGTCCTGGTAGTCAAACAAACATCCTAAGGGCTTTATCAACATGTATCAGAGAGACAGTATAATGATACAAGTGTACATGTTAAGATAAAGAGTAACCAGATAGCATATTATCATGTCGAGCAAGAAAGTCCTCTCTATATATGTCCAAGTATCTACTATATCATACAATAATGGCCTCTAAAGCATACATATTCATAACAATCTCCCACTTGCACTAAGGCCAGTTGTTGTAGTATCTCATACCCAACATCCCAAAAATTCTCTCAAACTGTGTATGGAGGAGGGCCTTCGTGAGTGGATCCGCTGCGTTGCCCTTCCTGTCAACTCTCCTGACCTCGATCTCCCGTCGATCTACTATCTCCCGCATCAGGTGATACCGCCTAAGAATATGTCTAGATCTCTGATGGGATCGGGGTTCCTTGGCCAAAACCACTGCTCCATTGTTATCACAATACACAGGTATTGGATGCTCAATGGATGGAACCACACCAAGTTCAGGTATGAACTTCTTCATCCAGACAGCCTCTTTGGCAGTATCGTTGGCAGCAATGTATTTAGCCTCCATCGTCGAGTCTGCTACGGTATCTTGCTTGGAACTTTTCCAACATACTGCCCCCCTATTAAAGGTAAAGACAAAACCCGAGACCGACTTACTGTTGTCATTATCACTCTGGAAGCTCGAATCGGTAAAGGACTCCACTTGGAGTTCACCGTTACCATACACCAAGAACATTTATTTAGTCCTTCTCAAGTATTTAAGAATATTCTTCACAGCTGTCCAGTGCTTTTCTCCAGGATCTGATTGATACCTACACTACACCTTCCAATTCTATGATCGGATGCGTCACAAACTAGGCACAGGCCTTTTGCGCGCCTACAGTCCTTCCACAAGTGTCCTTCCCTCTTGCAAAAGAAGCAAAAGTCGGGACTTGGCTGATCATTGACTTCTTCCAGTCTTCTGAGTTCAACAGTTGGCCTTGAAGAGGCTCCTCTTACCATTTGATTGGCAGGTCGCTTCACTCCGGCAGATTGAGGTCTGCCCTTCTTCTTTACCACTGCCTCGTATCTTCGGGCAGCCTTCAAAGCCAAATCATGGGTTGGGAAATCCCCTGTAACTAGTGCAGCTTGGATTTCCGGGTCCAACCCTTACTGAAATCTTCTAGCTCTGATCTCAGCAGTCGGTATGAGATGGGCCGCAAACTTATTACGGGCTTGTGTTAGCTGTGTAGTATGTGATATTAAAATCGAACCTTGAGACATATCTTACCGACTGAGCATGGTGAACTCAGCGTCATATTCATCTACTGACTTGGTCCACATTAAACCTTGTTGCAGATGGATGAACTGCTGTTCCATGTCGAACCTGGCAGTCTCAGGGAAGTACTTAGCGTCGAACATGTCTCGGAAAGTCTTCCATTCGATAGGTTGGTCAAGATGGCTTTCTTCCGCCTTCCACCAGACCCGTGCATTGTCCGTGAGCTGTAATTTTGCAATACGAACCCAAGCTATTTCTTGCACTTGTGCTGCGGCCAGATCATCCTCGATACTCTGAGCCCATTCCTCAGCTTCCAGTGGGCTCCCCTTTCCTGAGAACTGTTTGGGATGTAAAGCTCTGAATTGTTTCACCCCAGGTGCTTCAGCCTCGGGACGGTTCAAGAGCTGCTGCTGTCCCTCTAGGAGGCTGCGGATTGCCTCAAGCAGAACCGTTTGCTCGTTGAGTGGAGCAGGAACGACAGGTGTGATTGGTAGTGGAGGTGGAGTGTTGTTGAAGTTGGTGCTGGTGTTGTTTGGGGAATCCATAACCTTGAATGAAAAATTTAGGTTAGGACAGATTCAAAGTATATGATTCAAGGAATATGAAATTGATAAGATTCAAGGAACATGGATTGTAAAGAATATTTTAGTTACCGGTTCTTGTGTTATATTGCTTAGGTTTGTTCACACAGAACAGAACTTCATGGTAGGGTTTCATACAGCTCTAACCTTCATGGGCCACCAACAAAACCTGTCACGCCCCACTTCCCAGTATACGGGCAGAGGACGCGACGAGGCCGCTACGTAATTACCGTGAAGTAAATACGCTAAGCGTATTTAAGCAATACAAAAGTAAATGCACAAGAGACAAAATATAATAAAACAACAACTTTATTTACTCACATTTTTTCTGTACAATGCATGGAAAAGTAAATACAACTGAATGAAAGCAATGTTTAAACAATGGCATAACAGGAAATGAAAAGTACTGAAATAAAAGTGTACAATGAACTAAAGCTCTGGGTCTTCAATGAAATGGTCCAAGTCATCACTAGTGGGCTCGATCTCTGACGTGTCCAGATCACCTGACGACATTCAAAGAAGAAAGAAGAGAATGTCGTCAGCGAACAGATCGCTCGGTAAGTCCCAAAGATAAGGGAGAAATAGAATAGATAGAATAAGAAGGTAGCTTTTAAAGTTGTAGTATATTGTTATAATATTGTGTTAACGCTGTTGTTTGCAGCTTGGTACAGAAGAATGCCAGTGTATACGAAAGGGGTCTCTATATGCTAAAGACCAGGGCAAACGGAATATAGAGTACAAGGCTCCGTTATACACCCCGGAACAACGGCAATTGGATACGGTTAGGTGTCTTAAATCTTACAGTTTTGTGCCACTTTTAACACCTTCAGTACCAGTCTACCCCTTAAACCCCGTAGTGTTTTGATTGTATTGTTTGTCTTGTATTGTAACTGTATAGATTGTATAATTGGATTACTGACAGAAACCATGATATCAGTAAACGGATGTAACTGGAGAATCATGTAAATGGATGTAACTGGAGAATCATGTAAATGGAAGTATATCCATGGTTCGGTTTAGTCAATACAGATTGAATAGTTTGAACAGATTGAATATATGGATTTGTAAGTTCACGGCGGCACACCGGCTGTCAATCCGACGCCAAAATACGGAAGCGAAAAACTTTAATTTTGCAAACTAGCAAACCGGCACCACCGCGCACTAAACACCCAGATCGAACCATTAACTAGTCCTAGCTAACTACAAGATGGGTTAGAGATATACCGACTGATCCGAGTCCTCCGGTCTTCTCGTCGTCGTCCCGATCTCCTGCGGAAACTCCGGTCGTCGCCTCCTCGCCGGAAGGACACCATATCGTCTGCATCTTTTACGGGCTCCCACCTCAATACCGAGGCAACTCGGGCACGAAGCTGGCTAGTCGACGTGCCCAAGATTTGCTGTAGAATGTGTAGTGCTCAAGTCTCATTTTGGGGTTTATGGAATTGCCTTATTGGTGGAGGAAATGATATCAGCTTGTGGAGATGGAACATGTGGGGTTTTACAAAGATCGAAGAACAAAAATCCCACCCCAACAAATTGGGACAGCCCCCCTCCCTCTATGTGGCCGGCCATGACACTGGAATGGAGAGAATGAGAATGAAAGCAATGAGGGAGTGAGTGAGAGGTGTATGGATGATAGAACCACTATCATAATCCAAGAGAGAAAAGAATGGCCAAAAGAAACAATCATCACAAACAAATCCATACTCCACCAATCAATCATCAACAACCATGATAGCACCAAAACCAACACTCCAACAAGCTAATCATCACTTCCAAAAGTCATGCCATTATGAAGATAGAAGTCCAGCAAGGTCAATGGATGGTGCACCATCATGATACAATAATATGCAAAGACCCCCTCCACAAAATCTTATTTGCACAATGCAAATAAGCCCTCCTCCACCAATCTTCGGCCAATGAACGATACAAAGAAATATGGCCGAAATGGAAAGCAAACTGGCAACTCCAGAAAACTGGTCCCGTAATAAATTACAGGAAAACCCCACAACTGTGCATACACACCCGCATCTGTATTCCGACCGGAATACAAATGCAATGAGACAAAATCTACACTGTACTATACTAGGATCCGGCTTAAACCAAAGCCGGCTAGTATTATCCGTTCGATCCTGATCCGTGCAATACCGCACGTATCTAATCGAACCCTGCCATATATCCATACGGCCTGTAGTACAAACTGTCCGATCCTGATCCGTGCAATACCGCACGTATCTGATCGGACCTTGCCATATCTCCATACGGCCTCTACAGCTTTTCGCTCGAAAGCTTGAGTAACTGAATGTGGGGGACTCTAAAGACTCGTCAACATCTTGGTTGTGGATTTAACCACTAGCACGTCAGAGGTATAAGCCAATACGTAACGGGCTACCAGGTATTGACCAAAAGGGACGTCAATGAGCGAACTCATCCTGACACCCTACTGAGCCTGTCAGTGACAATATCCATACAGTCCGGTCCGTTCGTCTATGAGCATCGCATGGCGGGCCTAGGGGGTTGGTAAAAGTCAGACCCCCAAAAGCGGTACAAGTCGTGTCGGAGTGTAGCCCAGAACACCCTGAGATACTACTGGAATACCTACCAGTAAATCTCCTGTCTCGGCCGAGGGCTTTGTGTAGTGGCTCTCCTAGACACAGCGCGACCTCACTCCCAATACCGGGAGAGACGAACCCCTGAAGATCCGCTCACTGCCTCCATGTGGCTCGGGACTGTACCCAACTAAAACCTGTTTGCACGTCTCCTTTGAGCGTGGTAGGGTAGTAATCAAAGTACAGTGGGAACTCACACGAGACAAATGACGATCCTCAGGTCGATGAACTAACCTGTACACATGTCACCTGGGAACTGCTATCTGACGTCTGGTATAAGACCAACTAGCATGTTCCCGGCGAGTCCTGTCCGGTGTACTCATAACCCAATGAGCACCTGTATACATCTTAGGTGATCCAACTGACACCAATGGCTTGTGAGACCGGCCACCGCCCCTCGTCGGGGTCTCGACTGTATACACTAGTCTACTCTGGAGTATCGATGCCCTGTCTCGAAACTCGCACGACTAGGGACCTTTTAATGATGTGCTTATAGACCCCAGCTCCCACTTATATGATCGCCCTCATACTGCTGGTGGTCAAGCAAAAATCCTAGGGGCTCTATCAACGTGTAATAGCGACATGTCAGGTCACCTAAGCAGTACACGATGATAAAGATAAACCAGATAGCATACTATCATCTCGAGTAAGACTGTCCTATCGGGACAGGTCCTCCCTCAATCATTGCAATCACGTGCCTGTGATCCAATAATTGACTCTGAGGGCACTATCTCCAACAATCTCCCACTTGCACTCAAGGCTAATTATTGCGATGTCGCATACTCACAGCCCGTGTGATACCGAATACCCAACTCCTCTACTTGTCAGTCTCACAAAGCTCGTTTGCGAAACTATTGCGTTCGAGGAATAACCTCAGTGAGTGGATCCACTTTGATGTGTCTTTCTATGTCTCTCTATATCTCAAGTTCACGGAGAAAACTATCTCCCGAAATAAGCAATACCTGTCTTAGAATATGTCTGGATGTCTGATGGGACCTAGCTCATAAATGAACTCCAAATCCAAACTTCTTAGACTGTATCGTCAACTGAACTTAATCAGTATCCTGCGCCATGCCTCCCTCAGTATTGCCTTGGACCACCTGTCCAAAATACTGCCCCTCGTCAGAAGGAAAACTATAACTCTGACAACCTCCTTGTCGTCCATGTCACCTTGGAAGCCTGGAATGGTAACTGTCTCCCGAAAGAGGCTGTCGTTATCATATCCCTAGAACATCCACTTATGTTCTAAAACTGCTTCCAACTGTTTCTCCAGGATTGGATTAATGTCAACTTATTGCATCTAGTGCAAGAACAACATCTGGTGTGGTACTTGACATCTCATGATTGACTCAATTGCCTAAGCAAATGATCTGCCAATCATGCACATCCCTCTCTACTTTAGTCTATAAGACACCTTTAGAGAGGGTGACTCCATCACCTGCAGGTACATTACCGTGCCAGGAGTCGTCCATTCTAAATACTCTTAGAATGCTGTCTAAGTACCCTTAATTGGGAAACCACCCAAATCTAGATCTACAACCATAGATCTAGTAACCAGTATGTCTGATATAATGTCCAAGTCCCATGTGGAGAAACCACTGTGTGACGACCAAAGTATAACCGATCGTAGTATAGGAATATCACTTCCTACTCTGTGTATGTCATCCAAATACCAGGACATCACACCCTACTACCTTCTTAACAGATCCATCCCCTATTCTGATGAAGTCAAACCTATGACTGTCACATCAGAAATGGATGATCTATCTCCGCTATATCTGCTTTAGTCTATAAATAGACATAAGCCACCTGTCCACCGATGCTTCCGCTGCTCCCACTGACTACGACAACCCTCTGGTAGAGTCATATAGACTTACACTTCTAAAGCCAGTTTAGAACGACGCTATACTCATCCTCCTGCCGGGTCTCGCAGCCTGGAACAACAGCAATGGCAAGTGTGGGTAAACAAGAACCTCCCTGTCATCGTCCTTGAGGCTACCGGAGTACCTCTCGGGTGCCTGAGGTTACCCACTGTATCTGCGGAGTGGCCAATGGAATGTCAAACCAGATTGAATCTTTAGGTTCCTATCAAAATCTTCAGTAATCGTTTGCGGTTCTGGAATCACTTCCAGTTCTACCAAACTCCCACTACTGTTTTCTGAAAAATCCATTTTTATTAAAACTGTGGCGAGTTAAGAACAATATCACTATTGATCTTCCAGATGGTAGAAAGTCAACCCTCGTCATAGCCTGGGTCAACCCACAAACAGCCATTACAGAAACATGCCTTGAGTTGTCCAGTGTCTGGTTTTAATCATAAGCCGGACAACTCCCCGTACCTTAACATCGTTAAGATACGAACTGTTTTATATCCAATATAGGACCAGAGGCACTGATTTAATTGAACCAGATTCAAATCATGCAGCTGTCTCCAGTGCATGTCAACTAAATGGAAAGAGGCCGATCAGCGTTACTCAACTTAGGAATACTTCCAATTATGAGTAACCTGAAAGAGAAGCAAGTTCTCTTAACCATTACTATCAACTGAATACCATATACAAGTATCTACATCTTCGATCACTTTGAAGAATCCCGATACTTGCTACACCTGGTTCTCTACTCTATTCAAATACCTAAAACTTCTCAAAATTCGGACCCTGTGTTTCCACGAAACACCTGTCTAAAAACTAGAGAAGTTATAAGTATACCGAATATAGTACGAGGACCAACCCCTCTGTCCTGATGGACCCTGGACAACATACAATACCCTGTATAAGTCTTTTGAGTCTGATAACTCATTCACTGTGTGTCGTAGGTTGAAAACTGTACTTATGGTTAAGAAAAATTACACCGCTGTTTAATACTCCTTACCTAACCATCCACTGATATAGGTAAATGTCATAGACATAATTTCAAAAGGTATATCTCACTCTATGAAAATAGACGTACAGATATATCAATTTGAAATTGGTGCACAACAGCGGATATTCAAAACCAAATATTTGCCGTCTGGCAAACAACCCAGGTGACTTCCTCAAATATCACCGATTACAACGAATCCCGATATAATGAGGACAATCACCTAATTCCCAATAGCTTACTCCCACTCATCATCTGTAAAACCATACAGATGTGAGAATCATACCTGGTAAATACATACCCTGGAGCAAGTGTCTAATTGGGAAATCAGTTTTCCATTAACAGTACACAGTGAAACTGAAACATTGAAATGTTTCGATGGGGTATCCCGGTATTCCTAGTAATGCCTCTTCCAGATTCACGACTGTAACCGTATAATTCTTTGCCACCTCTCCAAATCCTTTTATATGTCTTTAGTCATTACCTTCTGCACACCCCTCAGGCCAAAAGGTTTTCTTCCTTCCCTACCGTTCGGCACCAGCCTATGGTTTGGAAGAAGACTATCCAATAAGCATAATGGGTGTACTGTCCCAGTCTTAGGAGTACTCGTAATGCGAGAGAAGGTGAAGATAAAAGACAACCGAATGAACTTTATTCCTATTTCTCCTGAACCAGGATCCATCCCCGAACTGGAACAAGTTCCTTTCGAGTTCGTATATAACCATACGATGGATTATCCAATAAACTTGGGATCTTCGTAGTGATACGGAGTGTCCTGGAGAAATACAAAGGTGATTTAGGATTGGCGAAAAAATACTTGGTTTGGTCGTGAATATCAGTCACAATTTACTTTGCCCTCTTACTAATCTCTTGATATGTCTTTACTTAATATCTTCTGTACACCACTGTTAGGCTAATTGGTTTTCTTCATTCCCTACCGATCGGCACCTGCCTATGGTTTGGAAGAAGACTATCCAATTTGCGTAATACGTGTACTATCTCCTAAACCAAGGAGTACTCGCAACCTGAGAGAAGGTAAAAGGAAAAGACAACTGAATAGTCCTATCCGTTTTCTCCAGAACCTGAAACCATCCTCGAATAAATTCCTTCGAGTTCGTATATAACCATACGATGGTTTTGTCCAATGGAAGTGGACGTTCGTAGTAATACGGGGTGTCCTGGAGAAAAGGGTAAAAGTAGGAGTGGCAATGAGGTTTGCAACTCTGACAATCCAAAAGCCAGTGTTTAAGAAGGTTCGGTCAATTTTGGTCTCTGAGTCATAGTCTTAGGGTCGGGTCAATGGTCGCTGCCAAAGAGAGAGAGAAAAGAAACACTCAGCGTGCACTCTAACCTAGATCAGAATGGTTACCAATTTATCTAATCTGGAAACCTCCCACTGTACCGTCAAATTCTCCTCCAAACCTGAAAGAAGAATTAGTCGGGGTCACCCGAGGAGTAAACTAACTTATCAGTGGGAATCGGGATCCAACTATCATCGCACGACAACGTGACGGAATCCGCTCACGGTATCACACTCCAGAAGGTATGCGCATATCTGGCAAGTTTCAGTTCTTTTGAAACTCCCGATGTGATTTTTGCCCCATGCTCTTATGACCTTGGCGTGAGGTCAAAATATCATAAGTCACATGTCAAGTCCTACCCATCATTGTCCAGGTTAATTTGAATCCACCCGTACATACCCTTGACGTAGGCCAAAATAGTAGTACGACTGTCCCAAACCAACGCATCTATCTATGCAACAGATAAATACCCGGCAGCTACCAAACACTATGCCTTGGCGTGAGGTCAAAATACATAGCTTGAATACTACCGAATATTTAACTGAAATGATGGAGGGCTACGAATGGTTTCTGGCGAAAACCTTTAACGTAATGAACTTGATATCGTTGAAGGAACGGATAGCTTTTAAAAATATAGTGACGAAAACCTTTGCTAAATAGGTCACTCCCGGTGAAGGGATCTCGGCTCTTTCCCCGTAGAATGAGGTGCAGGATATTCCAACTGAATACCACGATGCAAAGCAAAAGTAATCGGTTATAGTGAAGTTATTGCCCTGACGCAAACTTTTGTCCAAGGGGTCACTCCCGGTGAAGGGATCTCGGCCCTTGCCTCGTCGACTGAGGAGCAGGATATTCCAACTGAATACCACGATGCAAAACAAAAGTGAACGTCCTTGCAATAACAGCCTTTTGAAAAGTGTTCCAACAACATCAGATTAGGTTTGTTTTTAACTTGCTTTGATCCGAATCAACGCGGTCCCATCAAATGATCACACCACAAAGAACGAAAATAATATGACGTACGTATATGCCATCCGCATTAGCCACTGGGTCCCGTCATTACCCGTTAGGTTAGCTAACTAACGACAGAGCGGGGACTGGACTAGTGCGGATGCAAAACATATACAACATCTACTAATATATATTATATTCGCTCAAGGCGTGATAAAATGCAACATCAAAGAAATGTACAGCATCACAGAATAAAACAGATATCTGGGATCCCCGGGTTTCACAGAGCCGCTGAAATCCGACGTTCCCCTGGTCGTGTGGATAGCCTGTGCAATGAAATCCTAGACCCCTACGGGCGCGGCAAGTCACCCGCCAAAACCTGAAGCGAGGCAGCCCCCTTCAGCTCCGTGAATGGACCACCCAGCACTTCACGGAATCCGGTAACTTGGGCACCCCTCCTGGGTCAACCTGTACCCCCTACGAGTGCGGCGAATAGCCCGCCAATTCTAGAGTGAAGCCCCTTCCGTCCCAATGCCATGAGATGCGGGCTTGTTGCCCTCTAGAACCCGGCTATCCGTGCAGTCCTCTGCGGGGTAATCCTAGTACAGAAAGTAAAATATACATACAACGGGTACATCGACCGCAACCTGGCCGTGCCCCAAAATAATAATACAAACAGGCAGTGACGGCAGTCCACATGTCGGACGCTCGCCCCGCAATATCAAATGTACATAATACAACAAAACACTGTACTAGCATTGTATCCAGGCTATCCTCCACGACCGATCCGCAACATCACAGCAAAATCAAAAAACATCAACGTGAATGTCACGTTCGCAAATCCGTCTAACCGGGCTATAGCAGTTAGACAGGATTTACCGATCGAGTGACATTCACGGTCGCAGATATAATGTAAATACTGTGAAATAATGTGTTTAAAATATCCGATCGATCAAATTTTCCAAGTGGGCCCCCAAGAACTACTGTAGCACATCAAGAAATTCTGGGCCCAAATTTAATATTCCAAAAACCCTAAAATCAACCCAGAGAGCAACTGCAGAAATTTGATGCAGTGATCTCAACAGAGTGCGGCGGAACCGCGGCCCAAAGGGGTGTTTGGCCGCGGTTCCGCGATCCCACTGTGGAGTCACTGTATCGAATTTCTACAGTGTTCTTAGAATTTCCAGTACATCACTTTTCTGCAACCTGAAAAAATTTTCGAGCAAGGAAAAATTCAACAGAAAACTGATGTGAAGAAAACGCGGATTTTGGAATTTTGGTCGATCGGAAATGTAAACACATTAAACAAAACTAGACTAAGTTAATGGTGTGGCTCTGATACCACTGTTAGTTCACGGCGGCGCCCCGGCTGTCAATCCGACGCCAAAATGCGGAAGCGAAAAACTTTAATTTTGCAAACTAGCAAACCGGCACCACCGCGCACTAAACACCCGGATCGAACCATTAACTAGTCCTAGCTAACTACAAGATGGGTTAGAGATATACCGACTGATCCGAGTCCTCCGGTCTTCTCGTCGTCATCCCGATCTCCTGTGGAAACTCCGGTCGTCGCCTCCTCGCCGGAAGGGCACCACATCGTCAGCATCTTTTACGGGCTCCCACCTCAATACCGAGGCAACTCGGGCACGAAGCTGGCTAGTCGACGTGCCCAAGATTTGCTGTAGAATGTGTAGTGCTCAAGTCTCATTTTGGGGTTTATGGAATTGCCTTATTGGTGGAGGAAATAATATCAGCTTGTGGAGATGGAACATGTGGGATTTTACAAAGCTCGAAGAACAAAAATCCCACCCCAACAAATTAAGACAGCCCCCCTCCATCTATGTGGCCGGCCATGACACTGGAATGGAGAGAGTGAGAGTGAGAGCAATGAGGGAGTGAGTGAGAGGTGTATGGATGATAGAACCACTATCATAATCCAAGAGAGAAAAGAATAGCCAAAAGAAACAATCATCACAAACAAATCCATACTCCACCAATCAATCATCAACAACCATGATAGCACCAAAACCAACACTCCAACAAGCTAATCATCACTTCCAAAAGTCATGCCATTATGAAGATAGAAGTCAAGCAAGGTCAATGAATGGTGCACCATCATGATACAATAATATGCAAAGACCCCCTCCACAAAAGCTTATTTGCACAATGCAAATAAGCCCTCCTCCACCAATCTTCGGCCAATGAACGATACAAAGAAATATGGCCGAAACGGAAAGCAAACTGGCAACTCCAGAAAACTGGTCCCGTAATAAATTACAGGAAAACCCCACAACTGTGCATATACACCCGCATCTGTATTCCGACCGGAATACAAATGCAATGAGACAAAATCTACACTGTACTATACTAGGATCCGGCTTAAACCAAAGCCGGCTAGTATTATCCGTTCGATCCTGATCCGTGCAATACCGCACGTATCTGATCGAACCCTGCCATATATCCATACGGCCTGTAGTACAAACTGTCCGATCCTGATCCGTGCAATACCGCACGTATCTGATCGGACCTTGCCATATCTCCATACGACCTCTACAGCTTTTCGCCCGAAAGCTTGAGTAACTGAATGTGGGGGACTCTAAAGACTCGTCAACACCTTGGTTGTGGATTTAACCACTAGCACGTCAGAGGTATAAGCCAATACGTAACGGGCTACCAGGTATTGACCAAAAGGGACGTCGATGAGCGAACTCATCCTGACACCCTACTGAGCCTGTCAGTGACAATATCCGTACAGTCCGGTCCGTTCGTCTATGAGCATCGCATGGCGGGCCTAGGGGGTTGGTAAAAGTCAGACCCCCAAAAGCGGTACAAGTCGTGTCGGAGTGTAGCCCAGAACACCCTGAGATACTACTGGAATACCTACCAGTAAATCTCCTGCCTCGGCCGAGGCCTTTGTGTAGTGGCTCTCCTAGACACAGCGCGACCTCACTCCCAATACCGGGAGAGACGAACCCCTGAAGATCCGCTCACTGCCTCCATGTGGCTCGGGACTGTACCCAACTAAAACCTGTTTGCACGTCTCCTTTGAGCGTGGTAGGGTAGTAATCAAAGTACAGTGGGAACTCACACGAGACAAATGACGATCCTCAGGTCGATGAACTAACCTGTACACATGTCACCTGGGAACTGCTATCTGACGTCTGGTATAAGACCAACTAGCATGTTCCCGGCGAGTCCTGTCCGGTGTACTCATAACCCAATGAGCACCTGTATATATCTTAGGTGATCCAACTGACACCAATGGCTTGTGAGACCGGCCACCGCCCCTCGTCGGGGTCTCGACTGTATACACTAGTCTACTCTGGAGTATCGATGCCCTGTCTCGAAACTCGCACGACTAGGGACTTTTTAAGGATGTGCTTATAGACCCCAGCTCCCACTTATATGATCGCCCTCATACTGCTGGGGTCAAGCAAGAATCCTAGGGGCTCTATCAACGTGTAATAGCGACCTGTCAGGTCACCTAAGCAGTACACAATGATAAAGATAAACCAGATAGCATACTATCATCTCGAGTAAGACTGTCCTACCGGGACAGGTCATCCCTCAATCATTGCAATCACGTGCCTGTGATCCAATAATTGACTCTGAGGGCACTATCTCCAACAGGATTCATATTGAATTGTAATATTATAGATTGTAGATTGTAGATTGTACTTGAATCATATTCAAGTCAGATTATAATGAGACTCACTCTGAGTCAGACAATTAGAAAAGTAAATTGAAGTCCTGATTATTTTGACGTTATCGGTAACCGCTGCATATGGGCGACAGGATTTGTGTCTTTTTCAAAGACGATTACCGTGTTGATAACACCGTTGTTAAGTTGTCTACCTTAGATAGGCAAGCACCCACATCTTCGGCTCCCTGAGGCTCAAGAGATTGGTCCCGCTTAAACCTATGTTTACTAGGGTTCTTAGGGTAATTTATAGAACTTGAGGGGTTTTTATGTAAAAATACTTTTATATACTTTTAAAAATACTCCCCAAGTATTTAGTTATCGTCTTTAGATTTGTAATGAATATAGATTTTATATTGTGATATTTCTAGTGAAAATATCCTAATTTTATAAATAAAGATATTTATTTGTAATATTGATTTGTAGGGAATTCATGGTATCTTAGTGTAAAATGATTCTTGTGATATTTTAAGAAAAATGTGGAATATTTATATTATTAAAATATAGATATTTTAAGGATATATATATACATATATTTATATGAAAATAATTTTTAATATATATAATATTTCTAGAAATCTCATTTTCTTTAGATTTTCGTATTTTAAATTTTTTGAGACCGAATGCTCCTTGCGGAGGTCTGCATCTCGCACTACTAAGCCCGAGGATGTGCGATAATCCGCACCATCCCGTACGTGTTCCCCAAATAGGTTGTAGCGGCGCTTTGCAAAGATTTGTATAAATACTAATCATTTAGAAAAATGGTTTTATAAGTAATGGTATTTATTTGACAAGATGTCGTTTTTCCGTATTCTATGTTCCCGAGGGTATTGTGCTATGTTTCATATGAGTGTGTGAGGAGGTAGGCCATTACCTCGTGATCTACTTAAAGGTATAGCAAAGTTTTGATGGTTTAAATGTAGAAATGAAACTATGTGGTATTTTAATGAAAAAAATACGGTAAAATGGAAATAGCAATTATTTTTGATATAGAACTTGTTCAATATGGTTAGTTAGTGTTTAATATTCAACATGAATTGGTTCTAGCATAATTGTATTAAAGAAAAGTGATGTTTTAGGAAGAAACCGAAACGGACATCGGATTTGTTCCGATTCCGTCGGGTTTTGTAATTCCGTATTTTTAGAAAAAGAATAGAGAAGAGGGATGTGGACTTACGGGTTTAGTTAACAGAGGAGAGGAAGGGGAGACGATAGGAGTCGACGGTGCGTCGTTTCGTCGTCAGGGGTTCCTAGGATCGTCGTCGGAAGATGGCCGGAAAATTCGCCGGAGCCTCTCGCTTCTTTCAAAGTACACTAAGGCTTCTAGGGATTTCTTGAGAGTTAGCTCAGAATTTTGGGGTCAGGGGGTAGTGTTTAGGGGTGGTATTTATAGGGTTAGGCTAGGGATAGTGTAGATGAAGAGTTTAATTGAAAAAAATGTAAAAATATATTAAAATGTATTAAAAAAATGGAGTAAATGAGGCTTTAAAAGAGCTCTGGAAATGGTATGAGGAAACAAATTATACAGGTGTGTAGGGAATATGAAAAGACACAATTTTCATGTTGGGGTTGTCGCCGGAATCGGCCAACTCGGCCGTGACTCGGTCGGAGGCCTGAGTCGGCCGAGTCGAGGCCGAGTTGGCCGATTTCCGGCCGAGTCAGGCGGCCGGAATCCCCCCCGACGGTTCATCTATCCTCTGGCAATGTTACATTTTTGGGTGTAGTGCGGTTTTTGTGAGATATGCACGTGTAAACCCTTGGTATTCTAAAGGTTTAATAAAAATCAATATTAAAAATAATGTGAGGTATTAGATTTGAACTCTGGTACCTTGGTTCAGCAGTACAAGGTATTACCAATGAGCCATAAGCTCCTTCTTGTAATTAATTAGCAAAACAAGTATTTAACTTGTGCTCAGGAAAAGTATCCCTTTCTTTAAATTTTGAAAAAATTGCACAGAAAATTGGACAGGGAATTTAGGGTTGTTACATTCTATCCTCCTTAAAATAATTTTGTCCTCGAAATTTGTAAAAGGAAAGTGTAACAGATTCAAGGCAAGTTTGGTGACTGAAGTACTGATGGTGTATGAAAAATAATAAAGTGATACAAAAAAAATGTGAAAAGACTTACTAGTGTAACCTTGGTCAACCGTCTTGGCTTCTATGGCTGCTAAGGTGTAAGCTTGGCGTCTCGGCACATTTTTCTGTGTATGCCGGTAACTCGATGCCTGACTGGGTAGAGGTGGTCCATGTGTAGGTGGTGCAGGTGGTGGAGCTGGGAGTGCAAGACGAGATGCAGGAGCCTGGATAACTGGCCGCTGCGGGTAGTTGATGGGTGTGTGAGCTGAGTTGCGTCTATAGGGACAGTTTCCAATTCTATGATCGGATACGTCACAAACTAGGCACAGGCCTTTTGCGTGCCTACAGTCCTTCCACAAGTGTCCTTCTCTCTTGCAATAGAAGCAAAAGTCGGGACTTGGCTGATCATTGACTTCTTCCAGTCTTCTGAGTTCAACAATTGGCCTTGAAGAGGCTCCTCTTGCCATCTAATTGGCAGGTCGTTTCACTCCAGCAGATTGAGGTCTGCCCTTCTTCTTTACCACTGCCTCGTATCTTCGGGAAGCCTTCAAAGCCAAATCATAGGTTGGGAAATCCCCTGTAGCTAATGCAGCTTGGATTTCCGGGTCCAACCCTTACTGAAATCTTCTAACTCTGATCTCAGCAGTCGGTATGAGATGGGCCGCAAACCTGTTACGGGCTTGTGTTAGCTGTGTGGTATTTGATATTAAAATCGAACCTTAAGACATATCTTACCGACTGAGCATGGTGAACTCAGCGTCATATTCATCTACTGACTTGGTCCATATTGAACCTTGTTGCAGATGGATGAACTGCTGTTCCATGTCGAACCTGGCAGTCTCAGGGAAGTACTTAGCGTCAAACATGTCTCGGAAAGTCTTCCATTCGATAGGTTGGTCAAGACGGATTTCTTCCGCCTTCTACCAGACCCGTGCATTGTCCGTGAGCTGTAATTTTGCAACACGAACCCAAGCTATTTCTGGCACTTGTGCTGCGTCCAGATCATCCTCGATACTCTGAGCCCATTCCTCATCTTCCAGTGGGCTCCCCTTTCCTGAGAACTGTTTGGGATGTAAAGCTCTGAATTGTTTCCCCCCAGGTGCTTCAGCCTCGGGACGGTTCAAGAGCTGCTGCTGTCCCTCTAGGAGGCTGCGGATTGTCTCAAGCAGAACCGTTTGCTCGTTGAGTGGAGCAGGAACGGCAGGTGTGATTGGTAGTGGAGGTGGAGTGTTGTTGAAGTTGGTGCTGGTGTTGTTTAGGGAATCCATAACCTTGAATGAAAAATTTAGGTTAGGACAGATTCAAAGTATATGATTCAAGAAATATGAAATTGATAAGATTCAAGGAACATGGATTGTAAAGAATATTTTAGTTACCGGTTCTTGTGTTATATTGCTTAGGTTTGTTCACGCAGAACAGAACTTCATGGTAGGGATTCATACAGCTCTGACCTGCATGGGCCACCAACAAAACCTGTCATGCCTCGCTTCCCAGTATACAGGCAGAGGATGCGACAAGGCCGCTACGTAATTACCGTGAAGTAAATACGCTAAGCGTATTTAAGCAATATAAAAGTAAATGCACTAGAGACAAGATATAATAAAACAGCAACTTTATTTATTCACATTCTTTCTGTACAATGCATAGAAAAGTAAATACAACTGAATGAAAGCAATGCCTAAACAATGGCATAACAAGAAAGGAAAAGTACTGAAATAAAAGTGTACAATGAACTAAAGCTCTGGGTTTTCAATGAAATAGTCCAAGTCATCACTAGTGGGCTCGATCTCTGACGTGTCCAGATCACCTGACGACATTCAAAGAAGAAAGAAGAGAATGTCGTCAGCGAACAGATCGCTCGGTAAGTCCCAAAGATAAGGGAAAAATAGAATAGACAGAATAAGAAGGTAGCTTTTAAAGTTGTAGTATATTGTTATAATATTGTGTTAACGCTGTTGTTTGCTGCTTGGTACAGAAGAATGCCAGTGTATACGAAAGGGGTCTCTATATGCTAGAGACCAGGGCAAACGGAATATAGAGTACAAGGCTCCGTTATACACCCCGGAACAACGGCAATTGGATACAGTTAGGTGTCTTAAATCTTACAGTTTCGTGCCACTTTTAATACCTTCCGTACCAGTCTACCCCTTAAACCCGTAGTGTTTTGATTGTATTGTTTGTCTTGTATTGTAACTGTATAGATTGTATAATTGGATGACTGACCGAAACCATGATATCAGTAAACGGATGTAACTGGAGAATCACGGATGTAACTAGAGAATAATGTAAATGGAAGTATATCCATGGTTCGGTTTAGTCAATACAGATTGAATAGTTTGAACAGATTGAATATATGGATTCATATTGAATTGTAATATTGTAGATTGTAAATTGTACTTGAATCATATTCAAGTCAGATTATAATGAGACTCACTCTGAGTCAGACAATTAGAAAAGTAAATTAAAGTCCTGATTGTTTTGATGTTATCGGTAACCGCTGCACATGGGCGGCAGGATTTGTGTCTTTTTCAAAGACGATTACCGTGTTGATAATACCGTTGTTAAGTTGTCTGTCTTAGATAGGCAAGCACCCACTTCTCCGGCTCCCTGAGGCTCAAGAGATTGGTCCCGCTTAAACCTATGTTTATTAGGGTCCTTAGGGTAATTTATAGAACTTGAGAGGGTTTTATGTAAAAATACTTTTATATACTTTTCAAAATACTCCTCAAGTATTTAGTTATCGTCATTAGTGTTGTAATGAATGTAGATTTTATATTGTGATATTTCTAGTGAAAATATCCTAATTTCATAAATAAAGGTATTTATTTGTAATATTGATTTGTAGGGAATTCATGGTATTTTAGTGTAAAATGATTCTTGTGATATTTTTAGAAAAATGTGGAATATTTATATTATTAAAAAATAGATATTTTAAGGATATATATATACATATATTTATATGAAAATAATTTTTAAAATATATAATATTTCTAGAAATCCCATTTTCTTTAGATTTTCGTATTTTAAATCTTTCGAGACCGAATGCTCCTTGCGGAGGTCTGCATATCGCACTACTAAGCCCGAGATGTGCGATAATCCGCACCATCCTGAACGAGTTCCCCAAATGGGTTGTAGCGGCGCTTTGCAAAGATTTGTATAAATATTAATCATTAAGAAAAATGGTTTTATAAGTAATGGTATTTATTTGACAAGATGTCGTTTTCCCGTATTCTTTGTTCCCGAGGGTATTGTGCTATGTTGCATATGAGTGTGTGAGAAGGTAGGTCATTACCTCGTGATCTACTTAAAGGTATAGCAAAGTTTTGATGGTTTAAATGTAGAAATGAAACTATGTGGTATTTTAATGAAAAAATACGGTAAAATGGAAATAACAATTATTTTTGATATAGAACTTGTTCAATATGGTTAATTAGTGTTTAATATTCAACATGAATTGGTTCTAGCATAATTGTATTAAAGAAAAGTGATGTTTTAGGAAGAAACCGAATCGGACATCGGATTTGTTCCGATTCCATCGGGTTTTGTAATTCCGTATTTTTAGAAAAAGAATAGAGAAGAGGGATGGGGACTTACGGGTTTAGTTAACAGAGGAGAGGAAGGGGAGACGATAGGAGTCGACGGTGCGTCGTTTCGTCGTCGAGGGTTCCTAGGATCGTCGTCGGAAGATGGCCGGAAAATTCACCGGAGCTTCGTCTCTCGCTTCTTCCAAAGTACACTAGGGTTTCTAGGAATTTCTATGAGTTGGCTCAGAATTTTGGCGTCAGGGGGTAGTATTTTGGGGTGGTATTTATAGGGTTAGGCTAGGGATAGGGTAGATGAAGTGTTTAATTGAAAAAAAATGAAAAAATATATTAAAATGTATTAAAAAAATGGAGTAAATGATACTTTAAAAGAGCTCTAGAAATGGTCTGTGGAAATAAATTATACAGGTGTGTAGGGAATATGAAAAGACACAATTTTCATGTTGGGGTCGTCGCCGGAATCGGCCGACTCGGCCGTGACTCGGTCGGAGGCCTGAGTCGGCCGAGTCGAGGCTGAGTCGGCCGATTTCCGGCCGATTCAGGCGGTCGGAATCCCCCCCGACGGTTCATCTATCCTCTGGCAATGTTACATTTTTGGGTGTAGTAGGGTTTTTGTGAGATATGCACGTGTAAACCCTTGGTATTCTAAAGGTTTAAAAAAATCAATATTAAAAATAATGTGAGGTATGGGATTTGAAATCTGGTGGCTTGGTTCAGCAGTACAAGGTATTACCAAAGAGCCACAAGCTCCTTCTTGTAATTAATTAGCAAAACAAGTATTTAACTTGTGCTCAGGAAAAAGTACCACTTTTTTTAAATTTTGAAAAAATTGCACAGAAAATTGTACAGGGAATTTAGGGTTGTTACAAAATACGCTAAGCGTAACTAAGCAATATAAAAGAAATATACGCAAGAGACAAATGTAATGAACAACAACTTTATTTATTAACATTCTTTTGTACAATGCATGGAAAGTAAATACATCTGAATGAAAGCAATGCCTAAACAGTGACATAACAGAAATAGAAAATACAGAATGTAAAGGAAATGTAAGTGTAACTACAGATCGGGATCTTCAATAAACCGGTCCAAGTCTTCAGTGCTAGGCTCGATCTCTAGAAGGTCCGAATCACCTGACTTGTGGGTTTATGTCTGATTTGTTGTGCTGGTGACCATCAGATTGGGAGTTGTCCTAAGAGAGCTGAGCGCAACCAACCTCAGAAAGGACTTGTCCCTCAGAAGCAACTTTTTGATCAGAGGCGAGGAAACACAGGTCGTGGACAGGGGCGAGCCTTTACCCTGACAGCTGAGAAGGCGGAGGCGTCGGAGGATGTCGTTTCAGGTACCATTCTAATTTGTTCTGTTCCTGCTAGAGCACTTTTCGATTCCGGGGCTTTACACTGTTTTATTTCTTTGGATTTTGCCACAACACATTCTATTACACACAAAACACTGACTAGAGGTTGGGACATTCATACTGGAAATGGAGTAGTTACCACCAACCTAGAGTGCAAGCTTTGTCCGGTAGTGATTTGTGGCAGGGAGCTTTTCGCAGATTTCCTGTTGATTGGGACCGGTAGTTATGATGTCGTCTTAGGAATGGATTGGTTGGGCACCTTTCATGCACATATTGATTGTCGGGCCAAAACTGTAAACTTTCGCATTCCTAACCACCCAGAGTTCGTGTTCACTGGAGGGAGCAAATCTCTGGGACCCATAAACTATAGAGCAAAGCCGACGGGCGGCATACTAGCATCAATGGAGGTTGATATGAGTTCGGCATCGGTCGTAGTTCGGGAATTTTTGGATGTCTTTCCTGAGGACTTACCCGGCTTACCCCCGCCTCGTGCTTTGGGGTTTTCGATAGAATTATTACCAGCAACGGCACCGATTTCTAAGTCACCCTACAGAATGGCACCAGTTGAATTGGTGGAATTGAAAAAGCGGATAGAAGACCTCCTAAGCAAAGGATTCATTCGCTCGAGTACTTCTCCATGGGGCGCTCCAGTTTTACTAGTAAAGAAGAACGACGGCTCGTTACGCATGTGTATTGACTACCGAGAGTTGAACCGGGTTACGATTAAAAACAAGTACCTTATACCTCGAATCGATGATTTGTTCGATCAATTATGTGGTGCTCGAGTGTTCTCTAAGTTGGATCTTCGGTCGGGGTACCATCAAGTTCGTGTTAAAGCGGAGGATGTATGCAAGACAGCCTTCAGAACTCGATACGGTCACTATGAATTCTTGGTAATGCCATTCGGTATTACTAATGCCCCAGCCGTGTTCATGGATTTAATGAACCGAGTTTTCTCTCAGTATCTTGATCAGTTTGTCATATTTTTCATCGACGACATCCTTGTGTATTCCAAAAGCAAGGAGAAGCTTGCCGAGCATCCGAGGATCGTGTTGCAGATACTGAGACAGGAAAAGTTATACGCCAAGCTTAGTAAACGCGAATTTTGGCTTGAACAAGTTCAAATTTTGGGCCACATCGTTTCTGGAGACGGTATATCAGTAGATCCGGCAAAGATTGAAGCAGTGAAGGATTGGCCAGCACCAAAGTCAGTAGCAGAGATTAGAAGTTTCTTGGGACTCGCAGGGTACTACCGCAGATTTGTTAAAGATTTTGCACGAGCAGCTGAGCCGTTGAAAAGACTTACTCGAAAGGGGTACCATTCGTATGGTCAGAAGAGTGCAACCGAGCGTTCGAACTATTGAAGGAGAAACTCACAACTGCACCCATATTGACCGTACCAGATAGGACAGGAGGACTGGTGATTCATAGTGACGCTTCCGGCAAGGGGCTAGGCTGTGTCTTGATGCAGCGTGGGAGTGTTGTTGCTTATGCCTCGCATCAACTGAGAACGCACGAGAAAAATTACCCAACTCACGATTTAGAGTTGGCCGTTGTAATCTTTGCTTTGAAGATTTGGAGGCATTATCTTTTGGGAGAACGAGTGGAAATTTTTACGGACCACAAGAGTTTGAAATATGTATTCACGCAAAAAGAGATAAATATGTGACAGCACAGGTGGTTGGAGTTCATGGCTGATTATAATATTGATTTGCAATATCACCCCGAGAAAGTAAATGTGGTACCGGATGCTCTCAGTCGGAGACCAACAGCGATGTGGTTGACTGGCCAGAAGGAACTCATTGATGAATTTCGAAGACTCAATTTAGAAGTGGTAGAGGATGGGACGCACGGACAGTATTGTCAACTGCAAGTGCAGTCTTCGTTAGTTGATCGTATTAATGCTGCACAGGCTGGGGACCCGCAATTGCAGAAGCTCCGCGGGTTAATAGAGGCCGGATTAAGGACAGATCTATTGATACACGAAGATGGCTCATTAAGATTCGGCAGTCGATTATGCGTGCCAAAGGGCGAGATTCGAGAGGAAGTGTTGAAAGAAGCATACAGTTCAGCCTATTCGGTGCACCCGGGTGGCACCAAGATGTATAGGGATGTTAAACAACACTTTTGGTGGAATGGCATGAAGAGAGAGATTGCCCGCTATGTGTCAAAATGTTTAGTGTGCCAACAGGTGAAGGCCGAACATCAGCGAGTGGCCGGCCTGTTGCAACCACTTCCTATTCCCCAGTGAAAGTGGGAACACATCACTATGGACTTCGTGACGGCTTTACTGCGGAGTCCTAAGGGCAATAATGCTATTTGGGTCATCGTCGACCGTCTCACAAAGGCGGCACATTTCCTACCCTTTCGAGCGGGACAATCGACGGAGACATTGGCAGAGAAATATATGCAAGAGATCGTACAGTTACATAGGGTGCCTGTCACCATAGTATCAGACCGAGACACAAGATTCCTCTCACATTTCTGGAGAAGCTTACAACAGAGTTTAGGCACTCGTCTCCGTTACAGTACAGCTTACCACCCCCAGACTGACGGACAGTCTAAACGTACGATACAGATATTAGAAGACATGTTGAGAGCCTGTATGCTAGATTTCAAGGGATCATGGGAGGATCATCTTCACTTGGTGGAATTCTCGTATAATAACAGCTATCAGGCGAGTATTCAGATGGCACCGTTCGAGGCACTTTACGGACGTAAATGTCGTTCCCCACTTTGCTGGGATGATATGGGTGAGCGAAGATTACTAGGACCGGAGCTTGTAACCCAAACCGTTGAGAAGGTCCAGTTGATCAGGGACTGTATCAAGGCAGCACAAGATCGTCAGAAGAGCTGGGCGGATACTAGTCGAAGATCTCTTGAGTTTGGAGTAGGAGATCATGCCTTCCTTAAGATTTCGCCGACTCGAGGAGTGATTAGATTCGGTAGTCGTGGGAAACTCAGTCCCCGATTTATCGGACCATTCGAGATTATGGAACGCTTTGGAGTAGTGGCATACAGATTGGCCTTACCACCCTCTTTGGCTGGTGTGCACAATGTATTCCATGTATCATAGTTGCGTCGGTACGTTCGCGATGACAGTCATGTTCTCGATCATTCTGAATTAACCTTGAGCACTGATCTCTCGTATGAAGAGCAACCTACAGCCATTGTCGACCGTAGAGAGAAGGTATTGAGAAACAAGATCATCCCTTTAGTTCTTGTTTCTTGGGGCGGACGTTCTCGCGGGGAATCCACTTGGGAGCGTGAGGGCGAGATTCGTCAAAAGTACCTACACCTGTTTTCTTGATCTTGTAGTCGTCCTTCCAATTTCGAGGACGAAATTTTTTGTAAGGTGGGTAGGATGTAACAGCCCTATTTGAATGCAGTAGTTCAAGATTTTTTTTTCGAGATTATTTTTCCATAATTTTAGAACTTTTAGTTGGCTGCTAGTATATTTTATTTTTGATTTTTACCATAAATAATTTTAATATGTTAAATCTTCCGTTTTTATATTATATATAATATTTTCTTAATGGCAGCAAAACATTATTTTGCGTATCTTAAAATTCCAAAATTTACATTAATATTTTGGGTTGCATACATATATTACATTGGCTAATTTCTGTTTACTGTTAATATGAAGAAAAAAAAACTGTGCCGAATCTCTAAATGCAACCAATTGAAGATATGTATCTTTATAAATATATTTATAAAATTTGTTTATATATACAAAACAAATATCTCTCTCTATCTCTCATACTCACATCTCTCTCTCTCCCCCATGCTGCTCCTCAAATCCCGATCCCCCTCATCGAATCCCCTCGCCCTCGCGACGTCTCCATCATCGCGTCGCCACCATCACCGCCGCTGCAAACCTCGACTCTCGCTCCTCACTCGTCGACCCTCGCCTCCTTCTCCTTTCCCCTTCACCCTCGTCTTCTTCGCATCGCGATCCCCATCACCGCCATAACCCCGAGCGGCAATCTTCGCCGTCGAACCCATCGCCCCCTTCTCCCTCACTGGAAATCTCCCTCTCTTGATGACACCATCACGCATATCTCCATCGTTCTCATCATCGCTTCCCTGCAGCAACACCGCAAGCCCTCACCGTCGACGCAGCCCTCGTCTTCGCCTCGCAGCTGCTCCCATCTCCAGATCTGAGTGCTCTCGACTCGACCCAGGACCATCAGAACCCTAGCAACTACCACGATCATCCTCTGTAAGTTTTCTTTGATCCCTGTTTTTTTAAAACAACAGCAAAAAAAGAATAAATAAATAAAATGAAATGGTGAGAAAACAGTGAACATTGGAAGGGAAATTTAGGATTTAAAACCCTAAGTTGATATTATTGTGCTTGGTTGTGTGACAATATTTATGTAGATATTTATGGTTTAACCGATGAAATTGATCTAGGCGAATCGTATAACTCATATCCCAAGTCGCACTTTAGCTGAGATCGTGCCTCGCATCTTCGTGCATCGTTCTCCCCTGATCTTTTCCCCAGGCAAGTACTCTTGCTCTTTTCATTTTGTCGATGCAACATCGGCGATTATCTAAATTAGTTCTTAACCTATGCAAGTTTGGATATTAGAGTACAGAGGTTTCTTTCACAGTTTTATCATCTGTCCTTATCGGAACACTTGCTGATATATTGCGAACTGTAAACTTGCAACTACAAATTTCATAATAAATTAGGTGCAATTTAGTTGTACAAAATATTGCTAAATATTCCCCTTAAAGTATGAGTGAGTATAGGCACAAAGTTATGAACTTTTTCTAAGGCTAATGGTCACATAAATTTTTCCCCATCGAGCTATACCTGAAAACCATTTCTTTTGCTAATTACCAATTGCTGCTTGCTTCTTCTTTATGTGATGTTATGACATGATTACTATGCACAAGAATCCTTTTACATGCTTTATACACATTCGAGACTCATGTTGATTTACATGTATAGAACACCTTGATTTGACATGCTTATTCATGATCCTTGTTATTTATATTAAAATGAAATCATTAATTGGAATGCTGAACTACATGCCATGACACCACTATTCACCGGTTTTATTTCCATACAATTACCATACCACAAGTTCCTGTCTGTTCAATATTTGTAATTTAGTGATTCAATATTTACCATAGTAGCTATAAATACGCGGGTGTTGGGGTAGTTTAAGTGTGCGTTGTACAACAGGATCTTAGGAGTCCCATGCCGGCAGCTCGTACCGGGCTATATCGGTCTCATGTTTACAGGTCGTACCGGGCTATATCGGTCTCATGTTTACAGTTCGTACCGGGCTATATCGGTCTCATGTTTACAGCTCGTACCGGGCTATATCGGTCTCATGTTTAAAGCTCGTACCGGGCTATATCGGTCTCTTGTTCATTCCACAGTTGGGCCCGTGTTTCCTAGCCCCTGAGGCACCACTCTTGGGTTAGGAATACTCCTGCAGAGGTTGACGCACACACTCGAGCTTACGATAGGATAGTTTACCTTTTAGTGACCAGTTAGGTTATGACTTGACCTCTTACATACATGTTTCATAGTGTTAATACATCTATTTATTTATATATCTGTTTTTTTTGCACATCCGGGCTTCACTACTTTCTTATATTCTTGTTATTATACTACACACACCTTATACGTTGAGTACTTGTTGGGGTGTTCTGACATCCCTGAGATTTGTCATCTCAGGTTTAGAGACAGATTTACAGGCTGAGCAGGATCAGAGCGGCTATCAGGATTTCGCAGAAGATCAGTAACCATAGGTTTATTTTCACCTTTTCAATTAGTTTTTAGCATATGCGCCCTTAAGGGACATTAGGACTTATGTATCTCTTTTGGATCTTATTTTATTTCGAACCTATTGTATCAGATCTTTAATTGCATCAATTATCTAGTGGACCCACTTTTAGTATTCCTTGTGGTTTCATTGCAGCATGATTATCAGTATTATTCCTTTTGGTATTGGACTTTATTTTTGACAGGTTAATCTAGACAGCCTTATGTGACTATGGAAGGATTTTTCCTTACCATAGGTAGCACGGCTGGCCTTTGTCGCTTTCCGTATTCCGTATTTTGGGAAGCGGGGCGTGACAGAATGTAAAGGAAATGTAAGTGTAACTACAGCTCGGGATTTTCAATAAACCGGTCCAAGTCTTCGGTGCTAGGCTCGATCTCTGGAAGGTCCGAATCACCTGACGACATTCAAAGAAGAAGAAAGAGAATGTCGTCGGCAAACAAATCGCTCGGTAAGTCCCAAAGATAAGGGAGAAGTAGAATAGACACAGAGAGAGAGTGTAGCTTTTAAAGTCGTATTATATTGTTATAATGTAGTATTTAGTGTTAACGCTGTTGTTTATAATTTGGTACAGAAAGGGCCAGTGTATATGAGAGGAGTTTCAATATGCCAGAGATTAAGGCAACGGAATATAGAGTATAAGGCTCCGTTAGAATGCCTGGAACAACGACGATTGAATTCAATTTGGTGTCTTAAATCTTACAGTCCCGTGCCACTTCTGACACCTTCTGTACCAATCTACCCCTTAAACCTCGCGATATCTTGATTGTATTGTTTGTATTGTATTGAAATTATAATGTCTTGTATTATAGATTGTACAGATGGATGACTTGCCAAAACCATGATATCGGTAAATGGATATAACTGGAGAATCATGTAAATGTATGAATCATGTAGATGGATGTATATCCATAGTTCGGTTCAATCATGTTGTATAAATTGATAGATTGAATATATGGATTCATGGATTCATGTTGAATTAAAGTTTATACTTGAATCATATTCAAGTCAGATTTATTATGTCGAGACTCAGTTCCAGTTCTCGTATTTTCCTTATTTATGGTATTTGTCTGATTATCGTATTTTGGGTGCGAACAGTATTTTACATTTTTCATTGCATTCGACCCAACCCGCTTGCTTGAAACTTGTTTGATTCATATTTATGAATTATCTTGACTTTTTATATAGACATGTGCATTTTCATGAATACTGCATACTGAAATTTTATCTGGCATTGCATCTTTTACCATATAACATTTTAAGTCACGTAAAATATTTTAAAAATACGTTGCATAGCCTGCATGATACCCCTAACCCCGTGGTAGCATCCGTGCAACTTGTTCTCGTCCCGTTCAGTGAAACGGACTTGTTTGGATGGCTACGCGCATGTACGTGCATCCGTTCTTGGGGGTATGCATTTTCGTTACCCGAGCATTCATTTTGAATTTTGAAAGTCGCATATATTTTTCACATTTTAAAACTGAAATTTTAGACCCGACCCGGGTGTGTTTTGAAATATTTTTGTATCGCGCCAAAATTCAAATTTATTTAATATAATATTAAATTTTATTCAACAGTTTAAATTTCTTTAACTATTCAAATCTTTTAAAAACTAACAAATATATTTTTCAAATTAAAATCGAAAAAAATAATAAACTCTCTCTCTCTCTTTCTCTTTCCCCTTCTGCCTGGCCCCACCTTCCTCTCTCCCTCTCTCAGCTTCTCTATTCTTTCTCTCTCCCCACTAAACGACGACTTTATATCTCCTCCCTCTTTCTCTCTCCTCTCGCTTACTCTCTCTCACCTATCGCAGTTCTCTCTCTCCTCTCGATCTCTTTCCTCTCTCTCTCTCTCTGCATATATATATATATATATATATATATATATATATATATATATATATATATATATATATATAAATCTTTATTTTTTTTAAACCTTTTCCCACGCACCCTCTTCTCTCCTTCCTCCTTCGTCCCAGCCGCCTCGCCCTCACTCGCGAGCCCTAGCCCTAGCCCATCACCTGCCTCGCGCTCGCCGTCGCCCAAGCCTCCGACGACACCCACAGCGACCTCTCCTCGTCCTCACCTTCCTCCCCTCCCTTCTCCTCTTGTCTCCTCCCCTCGACGAGCCGGCGGCCCCTGAACCCAACTCGAGCCCTGCAACCCTCCTCGCCGGAGCTTGCCTCGCCACCGATCACCCTCGTCGGCCTCAACCCATCTCCACCTCCTCGTTTTCCTCCTCTCCTCTCTCTCACCCCGAGCACCACAAACACCTCCACCTGCATCCTACCTCACACCTGACGCCTTAACCTGCACCAACTCGTCGCCGCCTCATCGCCGACGACCTCCTCTTCATCACCACCACCTCGCCCTCGTCTCCTCTCCTCTTCCCTTCTCCCCAAAACCCTCACCTGCACTCCATAACCCGAGCCTAACAACCCTTGGTGCCTTGCCGAAAAACCATCGCCGCACACCCTCACGCCAGCAACCCCTCGTCGTCGTCGTTCCCTCCTCCTTCCCCTGCAACCCCACAGCACCAACCCCTCCCCCTCTTCTTCCCTTCTCTTCTTCTTCTTCTTTTCTTTTCTTTATTTGTGTTTCCCGGTGATCGCCGGAGCCGTACTCGTCGCCGACGTTCAGGGCGACCAGTGGACGTTCCAGACAGCGTGGTAAAGTTCCTGCAGTACCTGGTTCTGTTCTGTGCTCGCATGGACACATCGCGATGTTTTTCCCCGACATCCGACGTGTCGTACGCACCGTGCTGAGATCCAATCGAGGCAAGTTTATCTTGCTACATGCTACATTACTTTATATACATCTATTTTAATAATTATAACACTGGTATTTTAAATCATGCATCCCAAGTTCTCGTTTTACAGTTTTCCGATATCCGTATACATCCGTACGTATTATTTTACATCTAGCGCACGCAAACCTATCTTGTTACATATTATACTACAGTATACTGCATCCAATTGAATATAACAGTTCATATTGTTTAAATTGTACATTCCGTATTTACCAGTTTATCATTTTACGGTTATATGATATCTGTTTGCATCCATATCATATAGAATACATATAGTTGCATCTACAGATCACATTAATACATAATACTGTTAAATTAACACCACATATTTAATAAAGTGCATCATAATTAGTATTAGAACTATAAATGTAACCCTAATTGATAATTGTGCATCCATATCATTGATCTTATATCTATTTGCATACCATGTCACATTATCTCATTTTATTGTTATATTAGTACTTCATACTTGATTTTGTGTACCCATGCTTACTACAGTTTGATTATGAACACCCACTTGATACTTGTGCACTACCTGACATGACCTGAAACACTACTACTGACATGACTTGATACCTGTGCACTACTTGACATGACTTGATACATGTGCACCACCTGACATGACCTGATTATATCACTACTTGACTTGATACCTGATCTTGTTACTAATGCCAACAGTCTCGACCTGTTGTCCCTACGGACATTTCCTGTTGTCTATACAGACAGACTTGTACCTACTTGATCCTGTGTTGGCACTAGCTCCAGATTTATTAATACATGACTTACACATAACTTGGGGGTATGGGAAAATCAAGAAGGCAGCTGAACGTAACTCAAAGAGCTATTATATCATTTTACCGTGGTCCCATGGGGAATGAATGGGGCATAGACTCACAGTCTATTATATCATTTTACCGTGGTCCGTGGGTAATGAACGGGGCATAGACCGATGGGTTACGATGAGCATTACATTAATTGATTTCGAATATCCTTAGAGTAGATAACCCTGTAACACAGTTTAGACTACTCATTGCACTTTACCTGTTTATATCCTGTTCACTGATATATATTCATGTTCTGTTTACCTGTTATTGATGACTTGTTACTGTTCATACTTCATGCCTGCATATCTCATTATATCCTGCTTGCTTAGAATTATTGATATTATGACGCACCGACGTCTGGGTTTTGCATGGCCCAGATCCTTTATCTTTATCGCAGGCAGTCCAGGAGTATTTTGATCAACAGGCCGAGCAGTGAGGACCTGTTATTAGTTTAGTTTCCTTTCAGTATTTTTCATTCCTGATGTGAGCCCGCATTATGGGACGTACATTCCAGTTTATTATTGTACTTGGATCTTTTGCTTCCGCATTATTTCATTTCATAACTCGTTTATTCTGGCTTATGGACATGTGTTAGATAGTCTATTACTGTTCTTGATATCTCTACAGTCGTAATGTGACTGTGGAGGGATTTTTCCTATCCACAGGTAGCATGGTTGGCTCTGTCACGTGCCTATCTTAGCGCACTCTGGGAAGCGGGGCGTGACAGTGTTTGTTTGGTATCAGATACTTAGGTTATAGGTTAATCGGTTTTTATTCTTTTGTAGTTGGGTATTGGACCCAATACACGGATCAGAATACTCGTGATTAGGAATATGTCCTGCCACATTGTTATCATGATTTTTGAATCATATCTTTTCCTTGACCCTTGTCTTGACGATATGCAAGCAACTTTGCATCTCGACTTGAAACCTTTTGGTTCCCTATTTGTTCTCTCTATTCTGATCCTAGGATTTGGGCGACTTAAACTGAGTTATGTGATTGTAACTAGGAACTGCAGTATGGTTTCAATGCGGTACTCTATTTAAGTAACTTGGAGTTCTAGTTTTGATTCGTATCCTTGATTCATGATCATCATTCATCGCCAGTTTTGAATCTTGTTTATCATACTAATCCTCTTTGGTGTCTTGGTTGCAAGATCATGGCAGCCAGGAATCTACGATCGTACCAGTGGCGTATGGATGACGCCACTTTGCTTGGAGTAATTCGTGACTTACTAGAGGACCACAAGCAGCAGACCGAGCAGAAGCCGGCGTTCGCACCAAACCAAACGCCCGTACGTAGAGGTATTCCGGTGAACCGACGTGGCATAGCACCAATGAAGAAAACAGACGTTGCTGATCGGAGAAGGAGCGTGATTTGTGACTTTTGACACTTACCTGGACATGTGCAAAAGGAGTGTCGAAGGAAGCTTGGGCTCTGTTTAAATTGTGGATCGGCGGATCTCACTATCAATGCTTGTCTGTCGAAGCTTCGTAAGAAAGAAGATGTTCAGAGGCCAGTTTTGCCCAAGCAAAAAGGAAGGGTGTTGTGCGATTACTGCTAACAACCGGGTCACTATCGAAGGGATTGTCGTATGAGGCTTGGACTTTGTTTTGTTTGCGGATCAGCTGATCACATCATTGATACTTATCCGTCAAAGCTAAGTTTGAAGGAAGATACTCAGAAGCCACCGCAAAAGCAGTTTCAGGAGCAGAAGCAGTTGACACAGGGACCCAATCAAGCTCGAGCATTTACCCTGACGGCTCAAGAAGACAAGTCTTCAGAGGAAGTTGTTTCAGCTATCCTACTTGTTCATGGTTTTCTCGCATTAGCGTTATTCGATTCTAGTGCACCCCATTGATTTATGTCGTCCAAGTTTAATACTACACATTCGATTACTTGCACGACTGTCTAGTTATTAGGACATACACACTGGAAATGGAAAAATCATATCTAGTAGAGAATGTAAGGATTGTTCTGAAGCTATTTACGGACGGGAGTTATTTGCAGATTTCTTGATGATTGATACCGGTAGTTATGAAGTTATCTTGGGAATGGATTTTCTCGGCACTTTCCACGCTCACATTGATTGTAGAGCAAAGAAAACGAATTTCCAGATTCCCGGACATCCAGAGGTTGTTTTGGAGTTAGCAGTTCTGTCGGACCAGTCGAGTGTAGGGCTAGGCCGACAAACAATGTTCTTTCGTCGATAGAAGTTGAAGCGCCAGCTGTAGTTCGAGATTTCATGGACGTGTTCGAGGACATCTCGAGTTTACCTGAAGCGAGATGTGGAGTTCGCGATCGACCTTGTTCCTGGTGTAGCGCCAATCTCAAAGGCGTATTATCCGATGGCACCAATGGAGTTGGAAGAAGTCAATTGCTTGAGAAAGGGTTGGATTCGCAGCAGCAATTCACCTTGGGGAGCTCCAGTTCTTCTAGTAAAAGATGGCACGCGGATAAATGTGCGTCAGTTTGGAGGCGTTGATGCAGAGATTGATAACCGCTCCATACCAGATAGTTCCGGAGGATTGGTGATTCACAGCGACGCATCTGGGAAAGGTTTGGGATGTGTTTTGATGCAGCATGGGAAGGTTATAGCTTACACATCGAGACAGTTGAAGACCCATGAGAAGAATTACCCAACTCATGATTTGGAGCTAGCAGTTGTGATTTTTCACTTTGAAGATTTGGAGACATCTTCACCGACCACAAAATCTTGAAGTATGTGTTCACACAGAAAGAGCTTAACATGAGGCAGCGTAGATGGTTGGAGCTGATGGCTGACTACGATCTTGATCTTAAGTACCATCCGGGGAAAGTTAACGTCGTGCCGGATGCGCTTAGTCGGTTGCTAGCAATTCGGATGTTGACTGCACAGAAAGAACTCAGTGAAGACTTTCGGAGATTCGAGTTGGAGATCGTGCTACCGCATTCTTTGGGACAGTTGATGCAGCTGCAAGTACAGTCGTCGTTGATCGAGAGTATTAAAGCAGCGCAATCATAAGATCCAGTGTTGCAGAAGTTTCGAGAACAGGTAGAAGCGGGACTTCGAACAGACTTGTTGATTCATGAAGATGGTTCGTTGCATTATGGTAGCCGTTTGTGTGTGCCGAAAGGAGACATTTATGAAGAAGTTATGAAAGAGGCGCACAGTTCTGCATATTCCGTACATCCAGGAGGCACGAAGATGTATCGTGATCTACGACAGTATTTCTGGTGGGAAGGCATGAATAAGGAGATTGCCCGCTTTGTGGCGAAGTGCTTGGTGTGTCAGCAAGATAAGGCTGAATATCAAAGAATTGCTAGTTTATTGCAACCACTTCCGATTCCTCAATGGAAGTGGGAACATATAACCATGGATTTCGTGACAGCTTTACCGCGGAGTCCAAAGAGCAACAATACAGTTTGGGTGATTGTTGATCGATTGACCAAGGCAGCTCACTTCATACCGTTTCAAGTTGGTCAGTCAACGGAAACGTTAGTAGAACGGTTTATGCTGGAGATTGTGAGATTGCATGGAGTACCTGTGAGCATCGTGTCCGATCGTGACACCCGATTCTTATCACACTTCTGGAGGAGCTTACAGGAAAGTTTGGGTACTCGATTGAAGTTTAGCACAGCTTATCATCCTCAGACAGACGGCCAGTCGAAAAGAACAATCCAAACTCTTGAAGATATGTTGAGAGCTTGCATATTGGACTTCACGAGTTCGTGGGAGGATCATCTACACTTGGTGGAATTTTCGTATAACAACAGTTTTCAGGCGACTATTCAGATGGCTCCATTCGAAGCATTGTAAGGTCGCAAGTGCCGCTCACCCATTTGTTGGGACGATGTTGGAGAGCGAAGATTATTGGGACCGGATTTGATCGTGCAAACAGTTGAGAAAGTTAGTACTATTCGGAATCATATGAAGAAAACACAAGATCGGCAGAAGAGTTGGGCCGATACATCGAGAAGACCTCTAGAGTTCGCTGATGGTGATCCGGTATTCATGAAGATATCACCGACTAGAGGAGTAATTCGTTTTGGGAGTCGAGGTAAGCTTAGTCCTCGATTCGTAGGGCCTTTCGAGATTTTGGAGCGTGTAGGAGAAGTGGCTTATCGATTGGCTTTACCACAACCTTTGGCAAATGTTCATGGCGTGTTTCATGTATCTCAACTTCGTAAGTATGTTCGAAATGAAACACAAGTGCTGGATCCTTCGGAGCTGACTATGAGAGAGAATTTGACCTTTGAAGAGCGACCGATGTCGATTGTGGATCGAAAAGAAAAGGTCTTTAAGAACAAGATTATCGCTCTCGTACTTGTTTCTTGGGGAATCGCTCACATGGAGAATCGACTTGGGAACGAGAAGACGAGATTCGACAGAAGTTTCCAGATCTCTTCCTATAGTTTCATGATTGTTTATCTTTTCTTGTCTTGGGAATTTCGAGGACGAAATTCTTTTTGTAGTTGGGTATAATGTAACACCCTAGTTCATTTATACCAGTTCCAATTCTCGTATTTTCCTTATTTGTGGAATTTGTCTGATTATCGTATTTTGGGTGCGAATAGTATTTTACATTTTTCATTGCATTCGACCCGACCCGCTTGCTTGAAACTTTTTTGATTCATATTTATGAATTATCTTGACTTGTTACATAGACATATGCATTTTCATGAATACTGCATACCGACATTTTATCTAGCATTGCATCTTTTACCATATAACATTTTAAGTCACGTAAAATATTTTAAAAATACGTTGCATAGCCTGCATGATACCCCTAACCCCGTGGTAGCATCCGCGCATCTTGTTCTCGTCCCGTTCAGTGAAACGGACTTGTTTGGATGGCTACGCGCACGTACGTGCATCCGTTCTTGGGGGTATGCATTTTCGTTACTCGAGTATTCATTTTGAATTTTGAAAGTCGCATATATTTTTCACATTTTAAAACTGAAATTTTAGACCCGACCCGGGCGTGTTTTGGAATATTTTTGTATCCTGCCAAAATTCAAATTTATTTAATATAATATTAAATTTTATTCAACAGTTTAAATTTCTTTAACTATTCAAATCTTTTAAAAACTAACAAATATATTTTTCAAATTAAAATCAAAACAAATAACAAACTCTCTCTCTCTCTCTCTTTCCCCTTCTACTTGGCCCCACCTTCCTCTCTCCCTCTCTCAGCTTCTCTCTTCTTTCTCTCTCCCCACTAAACGATGAGTTTATATCTCCTCCCTCTTTCTCTCTCCTCTCGCTTACTCTCTCTCTCCTATCGCAGTTCTCTCTCTCCTCTCGATCTCTTTCCTCTCTCTTTCTCTCTCTCTCTCTCTCTGCATCTCTCTCTCTATATATATATCTATATATATCTATATATATTTAAATCTTTATTTTTTTAAAACCTTTTCCCACGCACCCTCTTCTCTCCTTCCTCCTTCGTCCCAGCCGCCTCGCCCTCGCCCGCGAGCCCTAGCCCTAGCCCATCACCTGCCTCGCGCTCGCCGTCGTCCAAGCCTCCGACGACGCCCTCAGCGACCTCTCCTCGTCCTCACCTTCCTCCCCTCGACGAGCCGGCGACCCCTGCACCCAACTCGAGCCCTGCAACCCTCCTCACCGGAGCTTGCCTCGCCACCGATCACCCTCGTCGGCCTCAACCCGTCTCCACCTCCTCGTTTTCCTCCTCCCCTCTCTCTCACCCCGAGCACCACAACCACCTCCACCTGCATCCTACCTCACACCCGACGCCCTAACCTGCACCAACTCGTCGCCGCCTCATCGCCGGCGACCTCCTTTTCATCATCACCACCTCGCCCTTATCTCCTCTCCTCTTCCCTTCTCCCCAAAACCCTCACCTGCACTCCATAACCCGAGCCTAACAACCCTTGCCGCCTTGCCGGAAAACCATCGCCGCCTTGCCGGAAAACCATCGCCGCACACCCTCACGCCAGCAACCCCTCGTCGTCGTCGTTCCCTCCTCCTTCCCCTGCAACCCCTGCAACCCCACAGCACCAACCCCTCTCCCTCTTCTTCCCTTCTCTTCTTCTTCTTCTTTTCTTTTCTTTATTTGTGTTTCCCGGTAATCGCCGGAGCCGTACTCGTCGCCGACATTTAGGGCAACCCAGTGGACGTTCCAGACAGCGTGGTAAAGTTCCTGCAGTACCTGGTTCTGTTCTGTGCTCGCATGGACACATCGCGACGTTTTTCCCCGACATCCGACGTGTCGTACGCACCGTGCTGAGATCCAATCGAGGCAAGTTTATCTTGCTACATGCTACATTACTTTATATACATCTATTTTAATAATTATAACACTGGTATTTTAAATCATGCATCCCAAGTTCTCGTTTTACAGTTTTCCGATATCCGTATACATCCGTACGTATTATTTTACATCTAGCGCACGCAAACCTATCTTGTTACATATTATACTACAGTATACTGCATCCAATTGAATATAACAGTTCATATTGTTTAAATTGTACATTCCGTATTTACCAGTTTATCATTTTACGGTTATATGATATCCGTTTGCATCCATATCATATAGAATACATATAGTTGCATCTACAGATCACATTAATACATAATACTGTTAAATTAACACCACATATTTAATAAAGTGCATCCTAATTAGTATTAGAACTATAAATGTAACCCTAATTGATAATTGTGCATCCATATCATTGATCTTATATCTATTTGCATACCATGTCACATTATCTCATTTTATTGTTATATTAGTACTTCATACTTGATTTTGTGTACCCATGCTTACTACAGTTTGATTATGAACACCCACTTGATACTTGTGCACTACCTGACATGACCTGAAACACTACTACTGACATGACTTGATACCTGTGCACTACTTGACATGACTTGATACATGTGCACCACCTGACATGACCTGATTATATCACTACTTGACTTGATACCTGATCTTATTACTAATGCCAACAGTCTCGACCTGTTGTCCCTATGGACATTTCCTGTTGTCTATACAGACAGACTTGTACCTACTTGATCCTATGTTGGCACTAGTTCCAGATTTATCAATACCTGACTTACACATAACTTGGGGGTATGGGAAAATCAAGAAGGCAGCTGAACGTAACTCAAAGGGCTATTATATCATTTTACCGTGGTCCCGTGGGGGAATGAACGGGGCATAGACTCACAGTCTATTATATCATTTTACCGTGGTCCCGTGGGGAGTGAACGGGGCATAGACTGATGGGTTACGATGAGCATTACATTAATTGATTTCGAATAACGTTAGAGTAGATAACCCTATAGCATAGTTTAGACTACTCACTGCACTTCACCTGTTTATATCCTGTTCACTGATATATATTCATGTTCTGTTTACCTGTTATTGATGACTTGTTACTGTTCATACTTCATGCCTGCATATATCATTATATCCTGCTTGCTTAGAATTATTGATATTATGATGCACCGACGTCTGAGTTTTGCATGGCCCAGATCCTTTATCCTTATAGCAGGCAGTCCAGGAGTATTTTGATCAACAGGCCGAGCAGTGAGGGACCTGTTATTAGTTTAGTTTCCTTTCAGTATTTTTCATTCCTGATGTGAGCCCGCATTATGGGACGTACATTCCAGTTTATTATTGTACTTGGATCTTTTGCTTCCGCATTATTTCATTTCATAACTCGTTTATTCTGGCTTATGGACATGTGTTAGATAGTTTATTACTGTTCTTGATATCTCTACAGCCGTAATGTGACTGTGGAGGGATTTTTCCTATCCACGGGTAGCATGGTTGGCTCTGTCACGTGCCTATCTTAGTGCACTCTGGGAAGCGGGGTGTGACAGGATGTAACTGGAGAATCATATAGATGTATGAATCATGTAGATGGATGTATATCCATAGTTCGGTTCAGTCATGTTGTATAAATTGATAGATTGAATAGATTGAATATATGGATTCATGGATTCGTGTTGAATTGTAGTTTATACTTGAATCATATTCAAGTCAGATTTATTATACCGAGACTCAATCTGAGTCAAAACAATTAGAAAAGAAATTGAAATCCTGAATTAAGTTTTGATGTTATCGGTAACCGCTGCACATGGGCGGTAGGATTTATGTTTTCTTCAAAGACGATTACCGTGTTGATAACACCGTTGGTTAAGTTGTCTACCTTAAATAGGCAAGCACCCATATCTCCGGCTCCCTGAGGCTCAAGAGACTGGTCCTGCTTAAACCTATATTTACTAGGGTCCTTACGGTAATTTATAGAACTTGAGGGGGTTTTATGTAAAAAATAATTTTGTATAGTTTTCAAAATATGCTCCAAGTATTTAATTATCATTTTTAGAGTTTTCATAGATGTATATTTTATATATGTGACATTTTTAGTGATTAAAACCTATTTTTCATAATATATGGTATTTAATTGTAAAGAATTGAACTTGTATGGAATTTCATGGTATTTTCATGTAAAGTGATTCTTTTGATATAGAAAAATTGGAATATTTATATTATATCAAAATAGATATTTTGATGATACATATATATATATTTATTTATATAAAATAATTTTAATTTATTATTTTTCTAGAAATCACATTTTTCTTAAGATATTTGTATTTTTAAATCTTTCGAGACCGAATACTCCTTGCAGAGGTCTACATCTCGCATTACTAAACCCAGGGATGTGCGCTAATCCGCACCATCCCAGACGGGTTCCCCAAAATGGGTTGTAGCAGCGCTTTGCAAAGATTTGTAAAAATACGTAATCTTGTAGAAAACGGTTTTAATAGTAAAAGGTATTTAATTGTAAATTCGTATTCCCGTATTCTATGTTCCCGAAAGGTATCTTGCTATATTGCATATGAGTGTTGTGAGGAGGTAGGTCATTACCTCGTGATCTATCTAAAGATATAGCAAGATTAATGATATTTTAAAGTCGAAACTAAACTACATGGTATTTTACTGAAAAGTGCGATAAAAATTGAAATATACATTCTTTGGAAATGGAATTTGTTCCATATGTTTTATTACTGATTAATAGTCAAGATGTAAGCATTTGGTATGGTTGTGTTTAAGGAACGCTGAACTTTTTAGAGAAAACCGAATCGGAAGTCGGATTAACTCCGCTTCCGTTGGGTTTTAAAAATACGAGTTTTAAGAATAGAATAGAGAAGGGGAAGGTGGGACTTACTTTTTTTTAGGTTAGAGAAGAGGGAGAGGAGGAAGTAGGATTTGCCGGTGCGTCGTTTCGTCACCGGGAGCTCCTCGGATCGTTATCGGAAATTCACCGGAGCTTCGCCCTTCGCTAACTCCACTTGTACACAAAATTCTAGAGAGTTTTATTGAGAGTTTTGGACAGAGTTTGTGAGTGAAAGGGTGTGTTTAGGAGTGGTATTTATAGGAAAAAATTAGGGTTAGGGTAGGTGAAAGGGTGTGAGAAAATGTATTTACTTTTGTATTAAAAAAAGGTTTAATGGAGTTTTAAGAGTTCTGCTAACGTGCAGAAGAAATAAACATGACAGGGGTTACCAGAAGACAAAGAGGCAGAGGATTCACGTTGACAGCTCGGCGATCCGACGGTGTTCGGCCGGCGGCGCCGGTCGAGTCAGCCGCGCCGCCGGCCCGATCCGGCCGGGTCAGGGGGCTATGTGTCTGTCGTCTCTTGGTGTATCCCCTGGGCCAGTTTGTTTTATTTGTGACTTTTGGTTTTACTGGTTTAGCACGTGTAGACTCTTGGAATTCTAAAAATTTAAAAAAAAATAATATTAAAAATAATGTGGCTGATGGGATTTGAACTCTGGTGCTTTGGTTTGGCAGTGCAAGCTCTTACCAATGAGCTACAAGCTCTTTCTTGCTATTAAAAAGCAAAACAAACTTATAACTTATGCTCGGGCAAAAGTACCCCTTTCTGTATTTTTTTGAAAAAATTGTACAGAAAGTTGTACAGAAAGTTTAGAATTGTTACAAAAAGCATAAGATATCCCTTTGCATGCGAGCCCTCTCTCTAAATCAGTCTTGGGAGACATCTCTTTGGAGAGAGTGATTCCTGAGCAAGCGGTAAATTACCACACTTAGAATCTTCCATACTAAACCTTTTTAGTATGGTGTCTATATACCTGGATTGGGACAATCCCAACATTCGCTTAAATCTATCTCTATAGATGTTTATCCCCAGGATGTAAGAGGCATCACCTAGATCTTTCATGGAGAACTTTTGTGATAAGAAGAGCTTGACCGGGTGTAGCATAGGAACATTGTTTTTCTATCAAGAGTATGCCATCCACGTACAATACGAGAAAGACGATCTTACTTTATACAACATTCTTATTATATACATGGTTCATCTACATTTTTTATAAAGTCAAACTCTTTGATAGCTTCATCAAAAAGATGTTCCAGCTTCACGATACCATGCTTTAATTTGTAAATTTATTTAAGCAGCTTACACACGCTTCCGCTGCTCCCACTATCTAACGAAACCCTCTAGCTGTGTCATGTACACGCTCTCTTCTAAATCACCATTTAGAAAAGCGGTCTTGACGTCTATCTGCCAGATTTCGTAGTCATGGTATGCAGCAATGGCAAGTAGGATCCTGACGGACTTAAGCATAGCGACTGGAGAAAAGGTTTCATCATAATCGACACCGGGTCGTTGATGAAAACTTTTAGCAATAAGTTTAGCTTTGAAGTCTCAACCTTTCCATCTACATCAATTTTCTTCTTAAAGATCCACTTGCTTCCGATGGATTTTACCTTTTCAGGAGCAACTTCCAAAGTTCATACTTTGTTGGTATATATGGATTCCATCTCAGATCGCATAGCATCCATCCATTTCACAGAGTCTCCACTTGTGATGGCCTGCTCGAAACTAGTTGGGGTCATCATCTTCCATGATGCAATCCTCGCTCCCATCGTCTATGAGAAAACCATAGTATCTCTCAGGTGGATGAGGAACCCCACTAGATCCGCGGAGAGGCTGATGTTTGTGAAGGACTATCGAATCCTCCGGTTCTACCAAACCGTCAAGTAATAGTTTGTGTAGCTGGAACTTCTTCCAGTTCTACCTCATTGCCACTAATTTCTTTCACAAGAAATTCTTTTCTAAAAAGGTGGTATGTCGAGAAACAAACACTTTTTGTTCCTCGGTGTGGTAAAAGATATACCCTCGCGAATGTTTGGGATATCCTATAAACTTGCACAGAACTGACCTTACCTCTAGCTTGTCCGGATTTTGTGTTTTAACATAAGCCGGACAATCCATATCTTAATAAAATTAAGACATGATCTCTTACCTTCCCATATCTCATATGGAGTGGTAGGCACGGATTTGGTAGGTACCATATTCAATAGGTATGCAGCTGTCTTAAGTGCATAACTCCAAAAGGATATAGGTAACTCAGCAACACTCATCATAGAGCGTACCATATCCAATAGGGTGCGATTTCTCCGCTCCGATACTCTATTGTGCTGTAGTGTATACGGAGGAGTAAGCTGAGAGAGAATCCCATTCTCTTTTAAGTAGTATCGGAATTCCGTGTTCAAGTATTCTCCTTCCCGATCAGATCGAAGGATTTTAATACTTTTACCCGTCTGGTTCTTTACTTCGTTCTTAGATTTCTTGAATTTCTCAAAAGTTTCAGACTTATGTTTCAATTAGAACACATGTCCGAATCTTGAGAAATCATCGGTGAATATAATAAAGTACGAGAAATCATTCCTGGCATGAGTAGACATAGGACCGCATATATCACTATATATCATTCCCAAGAGTTCAGTAGCTCTTTCTCTGTGTCCAGTAAATGGAGTTTTGGTCATTTTACTTTTGAGACATGACTCGCAAGTTTCATAAGATGTAAATTCGAACGGATTCAAATATCCATTTTTTATGTAACTTATCTAGTCTTGTCGCATTGATATGACCTAGTCTCCAATACCACAAGAAGGCTTCATTCATATCTGAACTTTTCCTCTTGTGTGTGATCTGTATATTTAGAACTGTAGTTTAATTTAGAATGTATATACCGTTACATAACGTATCAAACCCAATCAACACTTGATTTAAGAAAATGTTCATAATATTTTTCTCTAATACAAAGTTATATCCTTCTTTATCTAATAAAAAAATTGATATAATATTGCACATCATTTTTGGTACGTAATAACAGTCGTTCGGAATCATTATATTACCATTTGGTAACACCAGGTGATATTCGCCAACTGCTTTTGGCTGTAACAATTGCACCATTCCCTACTTCTAGAGACTTATCACCCTTTCCCAGTTCTCTACTTCTCCTTAGCCCATGTAACAAATTACATACATGGGATCCTGATCTGGTATCCAATACCTAGGACGTAGAGCATACTGAGAAACAGTTCTCGGTTACGAACACACCGCAAGATGATGCATTACATATTTTCTTCGTTCGGGTTGCGTGGGAATCCTGATATTCCTCTATTTCTTTCTCAGACTTATGACAATCATAAGAAAAATCGGACCGAACGTTCCCCATTTCAGTATAATAAGGGCGTTCGATCAATACATCCATATTATTATCTTGATTAAGGCGTGTCATGGTCGCTACCTAGAGAGAAAGAAGGAAACGGTTTAGCGTGCGTTCTTTGCAAGATTAGATTGGTTATTATCTTATCTAATCAGGATGGCTCCCACTGTTTTTATCAAATTTTTCTTCAAACCATAAAAGGTAAGATTAGCGCGATTAATTAGACCCTACAAGTCTGCTAATCGGTCAGCTAGGCAGGTATTGGTATTCCGAGGGAGTCTCTCCATGCTTTCGCATGGAACTAAATTAAATAATCTCTTTTCCGCAAGGGCATAAACCCCGTTAACAATTTTCTTAGACACCTACTGGATCTGCTAATTGTAAAGTGGAAAACTCTCTCGGGAGTAATTCTTATTCGCAATGGGTAGGCGGATCCAACTATCTCATAGAAGATATGCAATCTCATTGCAAATTTCAACATTTGAAATTCCCAATATCTATTTTTTACCCTAACGACCTACTGACCTTGACGGAGGCCAACAAACCATAAGCCGCTAGTCAAGTTCAACCCGTTCATTTCGTGATTGAATTAAACCCACCCCGCATGACCCTTGACGGAGGCCAACAAGGTCGTGCGACTACACTAATCCAATCGCATCACATGCTGCAGATAAACACTAATCAGCTACCGCACACTACGCCATGACGGAGGCCAACAAACGTAGCATACTAAATAGCACTTATCTGAAATGGCGGAGGGCTACGACTAGTTTTTAAGAAAACCTTTAGCGTAATGAACTTAATATCGTTGTAGAATCTAGTGATTTGAAAAGGAGTGGTTTTTGTAGTATTTGATAGTTTTGCTAAAGAGGTCTCTCCCGGTGAAGCGATCTTGGCTCATTCCTCATCGAATGAGGTGCTGGATATTCATCAAGGAATACCACTGTGCAAAGCAAGAACTAGAGAAGCTATCAAAAATAAAACCGAGTGGGTTGTAGCATTTGCTAGTTTTGCTAAAGAGGTCACTCCCAGGTGAAGGGATCTCGGTTCTTTCCTCATCGAATGAGGTGCTGGATATTCATTAAGGAATACCACTATGCAAAGCAAGAACTAGAGCCACCCTTTTAAAAATTTTGATTCTACAACATTTTTAGGATTCTTTTCTTTCCATTAATCTCATCAATGAAGTCCCATCATTTATATTTCCCTAAACTTTACAGAAAAGAAACGAAAATAGAACGTACGCTTATGCAATCCGCATTCGCCACGGGTCCCCGTCATGCATCGTTAGGTTACTTAACTAACGGCAGAGCGGGGGCTGGACTAGCGCGGGTGCAAAATATAAGCAATGTTTAGTGTGTGTGTGTGTGTGTGTATCATTCGTCTCACGCAGTTATATGATCACATCACAGAACCAAGCAGCAGAAGCAAAACATATGAAATATTGGATATACTAGGAGGTCCATGTTTTAAACTCAGCCAGTAATGAAAAACACGGATTCCACAGTCGTGATGAATAGCCAAACCCACATCTCTAGACCCCTACGAGAGCGGCAAGCACCTTGCCAATTCTAGAGTTAGGAGATCCGGTCTCGACTCCTCGAGATGGTCTCCCACTGGACTTTAGAACCCATTACTTGTGCTCCCCGCCTTGGGTCTATAGTAATGCGGAAAAGTAAATAATATATATCAGTGGTGACATTATCCTCAACCCGGAAGTGTCCCAATAAAAGAATATTACATACAGTTTTTACATGAATGAAAAAAAAACTCTCATTTCATGCAAAAAAACCCGGCTATTCAATCACAACAGTCCAATATAACATATCACAGCAATACATAACATCATATGTCATTAACGTAAGTAAATATGCGTATCCCAAATTCCGTAGACATATAGCAACGAGATCGGGGATACCCCACATATTACACTTACGGTCGCAAAAAAGAAATGAAAAACTACAATATTTAGAATCCGCATATCACTTCGACATCATAAACCCGGAATATCACATATTCCGAATTTCACGCCTAACCCATAAACCTTGCATTTTAGTCTCAAATTGAAAACTCTTTTCAATAAGCAGTCGGATAATTCAACAAGATTCCCGACTAGGTGTTCGCGTGCTATATGCGATTGCGACGGAGTTTTGATTCGAATCGAAACTCCGTGGCAATCGATCAACCGAGACTAAAACGCTAGATTTATAATTATAAACTAATTTTCACAAAACTAATTATTTTGGATTCTAAAAATTGTATCACATATCATCATAATCTATACGACGCTGAACATTTCGATAGATTCATCAAACACCCACAAATCACAGAGATCTCAACAACTTGAGTCTCATTAAAAACATCCAGAAAGTGCCAAATAAGACAATGGAGCAGCACAAGAAGCACGAACCCACAATTCAACAAACTTGCGGAGGAACCGCGACCAAACATGGGGTTAGGCCGCGGTTCCACGGCGGTTTGAACGAATTTGGTCATCATACTTCTTGAGGCTCCATAGAATACCCTGCAAAATTTTCTGCATATTTTTAATCTCGAAAATTTCAACTTTTGAAAAATGGACAAAAACTTGTCAAAAACCGGCTTCAAAAATTTGATCGAACACTTTAATGTCGTAAAGACTTTCCTTAATGTTCTAACTTGGCTCTGATACCATGAAAGTATACTCTAGGACCATCAGAGGTTTAAACTGGCATCAAGCATGCAATTTTAAAAATTTGGGGTGCTAAGCTACACTAACTAAGGATCAAACTAGATGATTAGGGTTTAACATGATGATATCACAAAAGACCTATACTAAGTGATAGAAATAACAACCTTTGAAGATCGCGCCCTTCACTTTTATAGCTTCGGGTAGTAATCTCTATGACTCCACTAGGCTCCACTTGAAGAATGAATGAGCTTCCTTCGTGATCTTCGTGCCGAAGAGGATCCATCCGAAGCTCCTCTAATTCAAGCTACCTCTTCACTAAACTCTTTCTAGTGAAGGAAACACCCTATTCTCAGTGCTAATCAAGTGTAGGATGGTAAAGTAGGGGTTCTAAGCTCACTAGGATTTGTCCAAATTCATATGTTTCACATCACATGTGATAGTTTATGGCTTTGAGGTGGAGGAAGAAGAAGATAGAGAAAGCTAGAGAGAGTCAAGCAAATGAGCTCAAGAAAAAAATCTCCAAGTGTATAATGACTCACATATCTCTTGCATTATTGAAGTATTAATATTATCCAATAATAAAACATCAACCATACTTCAATAGTGCAAGCAAACCAATAAACAATAATATGTGCCATGCCTCACACCCATACCCAAAATATCTCCTTATTTTCCACCTCATTTCTACTTTCTCAAAATAGAAATTCAACCATACTTCATAATACACACACACACATATCATATATACATATATTAATATATATATTAAGAAAATAAAATAATTAGTGAGCAATAATATTAGTTAATATATATAATTATATCAAATATAAATATATATCAAATTATTAAATCAACAATTGATTTAATAATTCGGTTATATCATATATATAACCGACTAATAAGTCATGCCGATGTGTGGCTCATAACGGTTCGAGAAACTACTGATAACACTTACCAGTAAATCTTATTAGCCATGGCCAGGGACTTACTGTTATAGCCAATCGAGTATAGCACAACATCAACTCCTAATACCGGGAGAGACGAAACCCCTACTATCGCTCACTGCCTCCATGTGACTCGGGACTGTACCCAAAATCTACCTGTTTGCACGACTCCTTTCAGCCGTGGTAGGGAGGAAATCAAAGCACAGTAGGAACCACACAAGACACTATGACGATCTTGGGTCTATAGACTAACGTGTACCAGTGTCACCAGAGAACCGCTATCTGACGATAGGTATAGTAGCATCTAGGAGTTCTCGGCGAGTCGTGTTCGGTGTACCCATTCTCTAATGAGCACTTATATACAATCTTTGATGTCAAACACCAATGGTTATGGGATCAACCATCGCCCCCTACAGAGTCAAGAAACGTACACACTAGCCTACTCTAAAATATCGATACCCTGTCTCGATACTCCCTCGACTAGGAACTATTAAAAGATGTGCTTGTGGACTACATAAGTTCCAGTAGTATGATCTGCATCATAGTTCTGGTAGTCAAGCAAACATTCTAAGGGCTTTATCAACATGTATCAGAGAGACAGTATAATGATACAAGTGTACATGTTAAGATAAATAGCAACCAGATAGCATACTATCATGTCGAGCAAGAAAGTCCTCTCTATATATATCCAAGCATCCACTATATCATACTATAATGGCCTCTAGGGCATATATATTCCTAACATAAAGTTGCTTGAGTGGACGAAGATCGTCTTCGTTGAGGATTCGAGCTGCCTCTTTTTGAGGAATCAATTTGTGCCTCTGAGTGGATCTGATTGGGAAATAGGGCTAATTACAAGGTGGACCGCGTAAGTTGTAACAGTTTACAAATTGAGGCCCCCCAAAAAACCTAGAATAAAAGGTTTTGGCAAGCAAACTGAAATTTCGCCCGATATTTCAAAATTTTCCTGACATACAGAAATATCGGCCTATGCGCAGAACTTTCGGCTGATATATCCTCAATTTCGGAAAAATAAATAATTTTGTAACCTTATCTCGATTACTCCACTAATTCTATAGTTTTGTACTCTAAATGCCATTGATATAACTTATACTTTTGACAAAAGTGCTATCAACTGGGTGATCTGGTATCTCAAATACTACCCTCCTTTGACGACAGTCAATTGTAGCATAGAAAACTCCCAGACAGTCTATGCCCAATACAACATCAAAATTTGGGATGTCCAGTACTTTGAAATTCGCGTAGAATTCTCGTCCGTAAACTACAACTAGATACTGATCCAATCCCATAGTTGCCTTCAATACTCCATTCCCGGAACTGACATTCCAGTTTGAAATGAGTGGCTTCACGGGAATCACATGTGTTCTCACAAAACGTTGGGACATGAAGCAATGTGACGCTCTAGTATCGATCATTGCAAGTGCAGGAAGGGTGGCTACTAGTATAGTACCTAAGTTGTGTGAGGTTGGTTTCAGATATAGGGAAATATAGGGTGATATACAACGATTGAGAAGATGAAAGGATTAGGAATTACCAGTGATAACTTGACCAATGGCCTCGGCTTCGTCAACCGTCATGGTGAAAGCCTGACGTCAGGGTACATTCCTCCTTGCGGGAGGCATATTCCTCTATCCTTGGGGCGTGTTTCTCTGCCCTTGAGGCATGTTCCTCTGGTCCTGGTGAAATTGACGAGGAGGCTGTGCCAGAGGTCCACGTGGATGTGGTGCAGGTAGGGCTAAAAGAGGCCCAGGAGCCTGAATAGCTGGCCGCTGCGGAACGGTGATTGCGAGTCTAAGTGCTGGAGCTGGGTTGAGACGATATGGACAAGCTTCGATGGCGTGAGTGGATGCGCCACAAACTAAACACAGGCCATTCGCATGTCTGCAGTCTTTCGCCAGGTGTCCATTCCTCTTGCAATAGAAGCAAAAGTCTGGACTGGGCCGGTTAAAGGTTACTCTCGGTCTCCTAGGTGCAAAAGTTGGCCTGGAAGAGGTTCCTCCTGCCATCTGAGTGGCAGGGCATTTCACACCGACAGTCTGAGGTCTGCCCTTCTTCTTCACCACTGCCTTATAGCATCGAGTAGTCTTCAGAGCAAGATCATGGGTTGGGAAATCCCCTGTAGCTAGTGCAGCTTGGATTTCCGGGTCCAACCCTTGGTGAAATCGTCGTGCCCGGATCTCAGTAGTCGGGATCAGGTGTGCCGCGAACCTGTTACGACCTTGGGTTAGCAGTGTAATATGTGATATCAGTAAATTGAATATTGAGACAATATCTTACCTGCTAAGCATGATAAACTCATCATCGTATTGTTCCACGGATTTGCTCCACATCGAGCTTTGTTGTAAGTGGATGAACTGTCGTTCCATGTCAAAACGGGCAGTCTCAGGGAAGTATTTCGCATTGAACATATCGCTGTTCCCCTCCGAATGGCGGCGCACAGGACCGCGATGTCTTGACGCTGAGATTCGGGGCAGATGCTATTTGGTTTTATCCGTCCACCTCTCCGAAGATGCCAAGTTGATTTATGGCACCGGGTATCGGAGGTTTAGACGGATGCGGCCGATGTAGCAGACTTAGTCAGATTCCCCCTCGCTTGAGGGGTTTTTGATTGTGGGGACGCTCTTCCCTGTAGGCGCAAGCCCCTGCAGTTAATTACGCTACCGCATCGCGGTAACAACTTTCTCCTTCTTCAGAATTTCACTTCGTGTCGTATGTGTTTGTTTTGTTTGTGGTTGCCCGTAGATTGTATACGCAGACTGAGTAATGCCGTCGCCCGTAGGACGTGGATTAGTCCAAATCCGTATTTATTTAGATTTGGGTTTGGTGTTTTTAGTTTAAGGATGCATTAGTCGCGTTGCGGCTAAGATCAACTTAAACGTTCATTAAGGATACGTTAGTCTGATTTGAGACTAAGATCAACTTAACGGGATCGTCTAGATCCATTTCCAGTTTAAAGACGTAGTGGTCCATTTCATATATGGCCGTCAGGACCCGTCACCTCTCTGACGACGTTGAAGGATTACAACGACATGTGTCAGAGGAGTTCGGAGATATACCCTTGAACCAAAGTTGGTTGGGAGATTCATAGTCCAATTTAGGACTAAAGTCTGTTTGAAGGATACGTTAGCCATTTTTGAGGCTAAGATCGACTCAAACGTTTGTTAAGGATACGTTAGTCCAGTTTGAGACTAAGATCAACTTAACGGGATCGTTTAGATCCGACAAAAGAGCGTTTGGGCTCTATTGTTCCAGTTTAGGGACATGGTGGTCCATATTCCAGTTTAGGGACATAGTGGTCCATCGCCAGTTTAGGGACGTGGTGGTCCATATTCCAGTTTAGGGACATGGTGGTCCATCGCCAGTTTAGGGACGTGGTGGTCCAATATTAGTTTAAAAACGTTTCGGTCCAACATTAGTTTAAGGACGTTTCGGTCCGACATTAGTTTAAGGACGTTTCGGTCCACGAATTTAAGGACCCCGCAGTCCGTATTCATGTGTGGTCGTTGGGACCCGTCACCTCTCTGACGTCGTTGAGGAATTACAACGATAGATGTCAGAGGCATTCGGAGATGTACCCTTGAACCGATATAAATTGATTTAGGGAGCAGCCGTACTCAGTCAATTTAGTTTGAGGACTTACGGCCATGATTGGGCTAAGTCCAGTTTCAACATTCTTTTGTTTTTGGTCTATTAGACCTGTGCTAGGGCTTTGCCCCTTTTTAGTAATGCACTGCATTATTTTTACCTTGGTTGGGCTCTGCCCTTTTATGAGTGATGCAGAGCATTTATTTTGTTTGGGCTCTGCCCCTTTTCTTTTTAGAATGCATGGCATTTTTGTTTGGTCTATTAGACTTTTATTTGGGCTCTGCCCTTTTATAAATGATGCACAACATCTGTTTTTTTATTTGGGCTCTGCCCTTTTTAAAGTAATGCATTGCATTTAATTTGGCCTGTTAGGCCCTTTTAATTGGGCTTGGCCCTTCTGTAAATAATGCAGTGCATTAATTATCTGATAGTGGCTTGTCAGGTGCTTTGCGCCAATTATTGAGCGCAAGCGCTTATGATGAGGACACGTGTCCTGCTCTGGTGAGCGCAAGCGCAACAGCGCAGTGCGCTACGCTGTTGCGCTGCTGACACGTGGCGCGCTCTCAAGAGCGCAACAGCGCAGTTTGGAAGTGCAAAGCATTAAGAATCTTTTAGATTCAAGAACAGAAGTGCAAAGCACTATTATTATTATTATTATTATTATTTTTATTTTTTTTGTATTAAAAAAAATCATTGATCTTATTTTTAGATCTATGATCTGTCCATGAGAGAACTTTCTCTCTTTTTTTTTCTAAAGGTTTTTACCTTTTTCTTTGAAATTTTCTCAGAATTCTCTCTCTGTTTGAAGCTCTTGACTTTTTTCAAAAAAATGTTGATCCCTCTTGAAATGAGGTCTAGGGTCCCTTTTATAGTGCCCATAAATTAGTTAAATTTGTTAAAGAGATTTTTCTCTGAGTGATTTGGGGAAGTTTCCCCACCGTTGGATCTTTGATCCAAGAGCTTCTATTTTACAGAAGACAATCTTCTTGTTTTTAACAAGATTGAGAAAGATCTTTCAGAATTTTGATTCTGTTTGGCGCAAGCGCACCAGCTCGTGACACGTGTCGCGCAGCGCACAGCGCAGCGCACAGCGCAGCGCAACTGCGCTGACACGTGTCGCGCAGCGCACAGCGCAGCGCAACTGCGCTGACACGTGTCGCGCAGCGCACAGCGCAGACACGTGGCGTGCAGCGCAGTGCGCAGGCCAGCTGAAGCGTTGCTTCTTTAATTAAAGTTTGGATTTTAAACAGAGCCTTGCTCTGATTGGGTGCGCTGCCTTGGGCGCTGCCCCCCTGCGCTAACGTGTCTGATTCTGACACGTGGCGCTCTGCACGCAGCGCAGGGGATCTGAAGCGTTGCTTCATTTATTTTAAATTTAATTTTCAGTTTAATTTTCAAGACAGAGCTTTGCTCTGATTGGAGAAAAACAGAAGCATTGCTTCTTTTCCCACCCTGAAATTTGAACAGAGCTTTGCTCTGATTGGGGTAAACAAATGCCCCCCCACCGTTGCGCTTACGTGGCCTCCTAACGTGAGCGCAGCGGTGGCAGACTACGAACCGTCGCGCCATCCCTTGGAAGCTGAAAGGGCACTTGATGCCTATAAATAGGACCTTTGGTCCCTTAGATGATTTTCATCTCTAAAATTTTACTTTCAGAACTCAGAGCCCTGCTCTTTATTTTCAAGAAGCTCAAGAGTTAAACTCTTAAAACTTTTAGGTGAAAATTTTAATTTGGATTAAATTAAATTAAATTAATTTTCATTGATAGAGCCTCGCTCTCAATAGATCCTTGATCTAAAGGAAACCTATTTAGGGTTTCACTTAGTAGAGCTTTGCTCTATAGGTCTTAAAGGGATATAAAGAGAACTAAAGGGGACCCTACTAGGGTTCCATAGAGCTCTGCTCTCTGAAAGATTTTCCTTGGATTTTCTTAATTCATTAATGGAGCTTTGCTCCTCCCAAATCATATAGAAGAACTCTTAAGAATTCTTCATGGATCTTGGAACTTAATGATGGCATTTTATTCCTCAGTGCATTATATCGTTTTGCTTATTCAGTCTTTCTGATAATTCTGTTGATCCTCTTTCACAGGAACAATGAACGCCCACATGTATCTCTTAACGAGACCATCTTTTATGGGGACATCCGCCGACTTGGCCGCTCTCAAAATCGGGAGTTCACAAACGAGGAGTGTGCTGAAATAATGAGTCGCTTCGACGCGTACAATGGTCCACTGCTTCCCCGACGTTCCTCTCTTCTTAAACTTATCGTGGGAGCTATTTGGGAAGCGCTTCCCCTATTCTGTTCCGGCGTGCCGATTAGGGCGTTGGATGCCGCTGAGGACAAGGTGCACTCTGTGTACCTATTGAACTTTATCTCGAAGAGGCGGCGAGTCAGTCTTATCGATCTCTTGCACGAGGTCTTTCAACAGTCTGCCATACTCGCTGCTTATCGGAGGGTGGAAGACATCAGGGGGGACCCTGACGCTTGTGCTCGCGAAAGGAAGCACACTAGGATGGTCCGCGAGGCTTGGAAAGTCATAGATAGGGTCGCTTTTGAATTCCTCAATCCATGCCCTGGATCTGAGGTTATTCCATTGTAACTTTCGTTTATTGTTTTTATGACTGTAAGAACTTCGGGCAATATTAATGGAAAACTTTTTTTTAATCCCAGCTTGTCTTTATTATATATCTTTTGTCCTGAGTCTTTTTGCCCATGCATGAATGAATGTGTCTTGAACGCTTGATCAAATGTAAATCGGATGCTCTTTCTGTTGCTTTTCCTCTTTCTCAGCATGTCGTCACAATTAGCAGGTAATAGAGTAAGCTTCTTGATTTCTTCACGAGATAGCGAGGGCTTAGACCACAGGTTCAGATCTGCTGCCTAAGACTTTTCAATTCTATGAGCCGTGGGGGTCTCGTAGAGATTTTTCTCCCTACGGATCGAGAGGATCTCATAGGTGGGCTTTTCTCCTTAGGAATCGTGAGGATTCCTAAGTGTGGTTTTCTCTTATAAGTCGTAAGGATCCTATAAGAGAATTTTTCCCTCTTACGAGTCGAGAGGACTTGTAAGCGGTTGTTTCCCTCTTTGTCGAAGTTTGATGTTGGAGAGTGAGACCCGTGGATGGTATGCAAGAGACCGTTTTGGGTCAGCTTGCGGGGTCCCAGTGCTTAGGAAACAGGCTTCTTTTATGCCCACTGCCTAAGGCTTTATCTCACGAGTCGAGCCGCCTCGACAATTTTTTCACAAGTCGAGACGAATCGAGCGTTTCTCACAAGAACATCTTAATGTCGCATTTAACCTCTGCTCTTTACGACAGAAGCCCGTTAAGGTTGGTGGTACTTAGGGTTTTGGCCATCGTACCGTCGCATAAGCTGATATAGTCCTCGATAGGCAATCGTGCTGTTCGAGTAGCCATGCGACTACCGTGTCTCTGGTCCCTTCGGGGGCTGGACAAGACGTCTTCAAGCAATCCTCCTTGGCAGTTTGACCGTCGGAAGAGCAAGCGTTAGGAATTTGCCATGTCGCTTTTTACTTGAGGTTAGTCTCATTTTGGCGAGCCCCGATGAGTCATAACCACTCCGCGCTGGTGTGGGGATGATCTCCGATAGTCTTTCGGGCTTTATGTGAGTTGCCGTCAAGACCCTGAAGCTAGGAATTTGGCCTTTGCTTCGTTTGCTGGCATTGCGTCTGCTGTATCGAGACGAATGTCGGGGTGGAGCTGGGATTTTGCCGTGGCTCCGTTTGTTAGATGATGTTGCGTCTGCTGTGTCGAAACGAACGTTGGGGTGACATCTCGTCTGCTGTATCGAGACGGACGTCGAGGTTGTCTCTAGGTTGCTGATGAACCGTCGAGTTTTGGAACTAGGGATTTTGCCGTGGCTCCATTTGTTTGATGATTGTTGCGTCTGCTGTGTCGAGACGAACGTCGAAGTGGTGACCATTCCGCACTGGTGTGAGATGATCTCCAGTTGTCTTTCAGGCTTTATATGACTCGCCGTTAAGACCTTGAAGCTAGGAATTTGGCTTTCGCTTCGTTTTCTTTGCCACGTCTGAATCTCCGCTTGTTTGATGATGTTGTGTCTGCTTTGTTGAGACGAACGTCGAGGTGGTGACCATTTCATGCTGACATGAGACGATCTCCAGTTGTCTTTCTGGCTTTATATGACTAGCCGTTAAGACCTTGAAGCTAGGAATTTGGCCTTCGCTTCGTTTGCTTTGTCACGTCCGAATCCTGTAGGAGGAAGAACGCTGGGGTGACAACTCGTCTGCTGTATCGAAACGAACGTCGAGATGGAGCTGGAATTTTGTCGTGGCTCCATTTGTTTGATTGTTAGGCCGTAGATATTGCCGTTAAGATTTGGCTCCGTTTTCTGATGGAGCATTGGGAAGGAAAGGGTGCCTCCTTCTTTTTTTGTGCCCCTGGACCGTATACAGGGATTGCTGTACTATCGCCTGTAGGGCCAAGGTTTCATTCATTCATTTTTTTATTTCCGCGATGCTCTATCATTTCAGCTTTTATATCGCGAAGGTCGCGATTGCCCAATCATTTCGGCTATTTTTCGCGGTGCCCAATCATTTCGGCTATTTATTTTATTTTTACTCGCTGCTTTTTATTACGAGTTGCCCAATCATTTCGGCTATTTTGCATGCATACATTTTTACTTGCTGCTTTTTATTGCAAGTTGCCCCATCATTTCGGCTATTTCGTATGCATGTGTGGCTCGCTGATTTTTTTATCGCGAGTGTGGAACTTGGAATCTGACACCAATCTCAGCATCAGTATCGCTACAACTGGAATATTGCCAGGAGCGAATCATCATTTTCCATGAAGAGACTTGGAATTTGATACCGTTTTAGGCATCAGCATCGCTACAACTGGGACATTGCCAGGAGCGAATCATCATTTGCCTTTGTCGATATCGAACAAAGGGTGGCTTAGTAAATAGGGTTAGGATTCTGTCGACTAAGGCTTTTGACTTCATGAGCCGTAAGGGTCTCACAAAGGTATTTCTCCCTACAAGTCGTGAGGATCTCGTAGGTGTGTTTTCTCCTTAGGGATCATGAGGATTCCTAAGTGTATGTTCCCATGTAAGTCGTAAGGATCTTACAAAAGGGTTTTCTCCTTATAAGTCGAGAGGACTTACAAGAGTCGTTCACCGTATGGACATATCCCCAGTCACGAATGGGACTTGGTTAGGGAATGTTTATCCGCGCCCGTGGATTGTATACAAGAGCCGGTATTGGACCACATGTAGGGCCATAACGAAAGTTGTGGGGGTTGCTTAAGCACAGGTTTAGGTCTCTGTAACTTAAGACTTTCAAATCTTATGAGCCGTGAGGGTCCCATAAGAGAGTTCTCTTTACGAGTCGTGAGGATCTCGCAAGTGTATTTTCTCCTTAGGAATCGTGGGGATCCCTAAGTGTGCTGCTCCCTTTGTGAGTCGTAAGGATCTCACGCGGATGGTTTCTCCTTACAAGGTCGATGGGACCTTATAAGTGTCTTTTAACGAGGTTGTGCCCTTTCGGGTTTTCACGAACACTCGCCGGTAGCCCTGCTGTTTTTACTCACAGAGCCCTTTCGGGTTTTCATCCGTGCCCGTTTCGCTTATGGACATACCGTCTCTTTTTTTTAATTATTTTATTTACGAGGTCACGCCCTTTCGGGTTTTCATGAACACTCGCTGGTAGTCCTGCTGTTTTTACTCACGGAGCCCTTTCGGGTTTTCATCCGTGCCCGTTTTGCTTATGGACATACCGTCTCTTTTTTTTTATTTACGAGGTCGCGCCCTTTCGGGTTTTCACGAACACTCGCCGGTAGTCCTGCTGTTTTTACTCACGGAGCCCTTTCGGGTTTTCATCCGTGCCTGTTTTGCTTATGGACATACCGTCTCTCTTTTTTTTTTATTTACGAGGTCGCGCCCTTTCGGGTTTTCACGAACACTCGCCGGTAGTCCTGCTGTTTTTACTCACGGAGCCCTTTCGGGTTTTCATCCGTGCCCGTTTTGCTTATGGACATACCATTTTTTACTTTTTTTTTATTTCTCTTTTTTTTATTCTTTATATATATATATTTTTAATATTTTTTTATCTCGTCAGCCTAAGGATGCTGCGGTAGTAGTTTAAAGATATTTCGGTCATTTGCAAGTTTTAGGACATTGCGGTCCATCATTAGTTTAAGGACATCTCGGTCCGCCGTCGCCGTATTTGAGGCGAATATCTAGTTTATTGACTTTTCGGTCTATGGGTCTTTCTCTATGACTGACCATGATGCCCCCGGCGTATCCATCTTTCTCAGAGCATGCGGTTGTGGCGGGTTCACCTTCCAATTTTCGAACAACGCGAACTTGCCTTGTTGGTATTGGTCTTCAACCCAGTTCTTGAAGACGTAGCAATCCTCGATCAGATGACCTACCGTTTGATGGTAAGGGCAATAATTAGGATTATTAACATCGCCTAGCCGCAACGGACGTTTTGGACTCGGCAGATTGATGAGTCTGTCGCACACTGCCAGCTCGAACAGTCCCCTTGTTTTATCTTGCGGAAACGAGTAAGGACGTTTCAACTTTTCCTGGAGGGGTTGCCGCTTGTTGCTTTGGCGAGCAACCGGTCTAGGGTCACTTAATTGTTGTTGAGCGCTGGCGACGAAGGCCGTTTTTCCTTTTCCTTTATCCTTTTTGTTCGCTCCGTTGTTTGCGGGGCCAGGATTTTTTTCCGAGTAGCGTGCGGTTGCATGGCTGAACGTTCTCGCAGCTCCTCAATTCCTTCATTTTTGAAATAGATTCCCTGAGGGAAGGGTTGGGGGTAGCTTCTTCGTCAGAGTCGCTTCCAAAGGTGATAATTTGCGATACCTTAGAGTCGGCCGTATGACAATCGTCGGCAGATCTTTTGCGATCATCTATCGCATTTTTTCGACGTCTATAAGCTTCACATTTTGTCCTGTCGAAGTGTTGCTTTTGAGCGACATACCCTTGCCACCAACAGTTAAAAGATTCACAGTCTTCGGTAGGATGTATTATCTTCTGATGATATAAGCAGAAGTTAGGGTGCATCTCTACTTCAGCGAGAGTATTTTCTTCAGAGGGCGGTGGCTTCATTCCTACTGATAGAGCTTTGGTGAACCTTTTTCTCGTCTTGAATTTGTTTTTATCCACAGTGGATGGCTTTTGATTTGACGGGAATGCCTTGGCTCTTTCCAGTATGGCCATCTCACGCTCTTGATTTGCTTTTGCTTTCAGACGAATTTTATTTAGGAAGACATCGATCAGCTCGTCTAATGGCTGTAGAATTTCTGGTTGGGGGTTTGCCATTGGTTTCTCGGCGCAAGAAGCCTCTTCATCATCTGCCAGTGAGTGAGAAATCACATGACAAGTCGCTACGTAGTCTTCGGATTCATCTGATGAGTTTTCTCCATCGTTTTCATCCTTGACTAAAGAACAAGCCGCCCCCGGCGTGTCCGTCTTCTTTGGAGAATGCGGCTGCGGTGGGTTTACCTTCCAGTTTTCCGACAGCGCGAACTTGCCTTGTAGGTACTGATCCTCGATCCATCTTTTAAAGACGAAACAATCCTCAATCGGGTGACTTACCGTTTGGTGGTAAGGGCAATAATTGGGATTATTAAGATCTCCTGGCTGCGACAGAAGCTTTGGATTCGGCAGATTAATGAGTCTGTTGTGCACTGCCAGCTCGAACAGTCTTCTCGTTTTATTCTGAGGAAATGAGTAAGGACGTCCTAGCCTCTCTTCGAGGGATGGGCGTGGACGCACGTTGTTTTGGCGAACGACCGGCTTTGAGTTGTTCGACTGTTGCTGAGTATTGGCGACGACGATCGCTTTCCCTTTTCCTTTCTCATTTCGAGAATCTGGTTTTGGAGGAGACGGTCCATGGCTCATCTGGTCCATTTGGGCTAATTTGTCGATCAAGGCCTGGAAGGTGGTCGGCCTGAAGAACATCATGAATTGCGAGATTGTCGCCTGCGGATCGAGAGTGCCCACAAACATGCCTACCGCAGGTGCCTCTTCTATGCGTTGTTCGCATTTCGACCATAGGTTTCGCCATCGTGTTGCGTATTGGACCCACGCTTCGCTTGGCCTTATTCTGGCATTTATTAGTGCTGTTATTGGGGTGCGTTCACTAGCACTCGCGAATCTTTGTGTAAACAGCAGCTCCATCTCTGCAAATGTTTTGACAGAGTCGTTAGGTAGCTCCGAATACCATTCAAAGGCTGTTTCTGCTAAGCTACCGACGAATTGACATAGCAACAATTTGTCATCGCCTCCAGTATTGCCGCATAAGGCCCTGAATTGAGCGACATGCTGATGCGGATTCCCTGTCCCTTTATATACATGGAATTTAGGGATCGTATATCCCGGCGGGTAACTGATTTGGTCATACCAGCCGGATAGGGTCGTCCAGTTCTAACAATTTGCCCAGCCGCTTCATTCGCCTGATGAACCCGGATCTGCTGAGCTATATAATCGTCTAGCGCGGCCTTGGAAATGGTTTCATCTTTGGCTGCTGAAAGAGCCGGCGGAGGATTAGATGTCTCCCCTCCGTCATCTTCAATAATGATTGGAGGGTCTTCAGCTGGAGGGTCTGGCTGTAACATCATCCCTACCATATCTTGGAAGAGGAGGGCCATTTTCTTTATGCTGGCCGCTTGTTCCGCAGCCTCTTTATCCTTCTTTTCCAATATCCGGCGAAGAAACTCAGCGTCAGTTTCTTGTTCTTGACGCTCATCCGAGGACGTTTCAGAGCTTTCTTTTGGCCCAGTGAGTGCGGCCATTGCAGTCATCATTTCCTGGAGTTTTTGCTGTTGCTCCTGGGCTTTCGTTACTGATCGGGTGAGCGGTCGGTGACCCGTCAAAGCGCGGCTTTTCTCCTTTCCGGAAGCCATATAAACAGTGTGCACCACCATGCCCCCAGATTTGGGGCGTTTGTGTTCAGAGCTTTTATGCTTCGCCATGTTCACAGGGGCTTTTCGCGGCCTCCTTTTCTTTTGAGTGATTGGAGTTAAGGGGGCCGTTGTAGTGGGCACTCGAGTAGCTATTGTTTTTTGTGGCTTGACGGAGTAATCCTTCTCCTGCCTTACCTTTATCTTTTCTTGTCGGCGGAGATAGTTTTTATCAATTACCGACTCTTGGACCTGTCGCCAGACCTTGTAAATTTTAGAGGACAGCCGTTGAAGGGGCTGCTCTAGCTTCTTCTCTGGAGTATTCTCCATAGGTGAAGGAGTTCGTTTCAACATCGCAGTAGGAGAGTTTCTGCGCACCGTATTCAGCAATTCAAAGCTGTTCCCGGTTGGAACAGCAGCATCGATCCCCACCATCGGAGCTGGTGGCGTAAATCCAGAGGGGGAGTTGCCCCCAGCCTTTCTTACTCGACGCCAGTGGCGACGTCGAGCGTGTCTTGCGGATGGGGTCACCTCCGTTGTTGGATAAGCTTCTTCATGCCCCTTGCTCTGGGTAGGGGAAGCAGCTTTGAGGACCTCGCCTGGAGCAGTAACCGGAATGGCCAGCCTCGTAAAAACTGACTTCTCGGAAGAAGGAACCTTTCCAATGATTTCGTCCGTTTGCGTCGGGATGGCTATCCGCTTTGGGATGGCAGCTTCAGCTATCGTAGGTTTGCGGACGTTCTGGCCCAGTCTGTTGAAAACTGAGGTATTGAAACTGGGCGACCTGTTGAGAGGGGTCGCGGCAGTGGTAAGTCGATCAAAGACCGGCTTCTTTGGAGCTTCTTGCAATGTCATTGGGGCATTGAAGCTCATCGGTGGGAGCATGGTCCCGAAGAATAATCCAGTGGTGGATTGAGTTACTTGCTCCACTGGCATCTCGAAAAGGGAGGCCGCTTGGGGCCCATAAGTCACTCCTCCAGCAAGGACCGAGCGAGAATTGCAGTTGTAGGTAGTGCAGTTTGAAGCCATTGATCTTCTGTTTTCTGCACGGAGCAAGACACCAAATCTTAGTACCTCGAATCCACAGGCAACCACGGTAAACTGCAATTCGTTCGCGAACACGACACACGAAATGTGGAGTGGAAAGTGGAAAAGGTCCCACCGGGCGTGCCAGAATCTGTTCCCCTCCGAATGGCGCCGCACAGGACCGCGATGTCCTGACGCTGAGATTCGGGACAAATGCTATTTGGTTTTATCCGTCCACCTCTCCGAAGATGCCAAGTTGATTTATGGCACTGGGTATCGGAGGTTTAGACGGATGCGGCCGATGTAGCAGACTTAGTCAGATTCCCCCTCGCTTGAGGGGTTTTTGATTGTGGGGACGCTCTTCCCTGCAGGCGCAAGCCCCTGCAGTTAATTACGCTACTGCATCGCTGTAACAACTTTCTCCTTCTCCAGAATTTCACTTCGTGTCGTATGTGTTTGTTTTGTTTGTGGTTGCCCGTGGATTGTATACGGAGACTGAGTAATGCCGTCGCCCGTAGGACGTGGATTAGTCCAAATCCGTATTTACTTAGATTTGGGTTTGGTGTTTTTAGTTTAAGGATGCATTAGTCGCGTTGCGGCTAAGATCAACTTAAACGTTCATTAAGGATACGTTAGTCTGATTTGAGACTAAGATCAACTTAACATGATCGTCTAGATCCATTTCCAGTTTAAAGACGTAGTGGTCCATTTCATATATGGCCGTCGGGACCCGTCACCTCTCTGACGATGTTGAAGGATTACAACGACATGTGTCAGAGGAGTTCGGAGATGTACCCTTGAACCAAAGTTGGTTGAGAGATTCATAGTCCAATTTAGGACTAAAGTCTGTTTGAAGGATACGTTAGCCATTTTTGAGGCTAAGATCGACTCAAACGTTTGTTAAGGATACGTTAGTCCAGTTTGAGACTAAGATCAACTTAACGGGATCGTTTAGATCCGACAAAAGAGCGTTTGGGCTATATTGTTCCAGTTTAGGGACATGGTGGTCCATATTCCAGTTTAGGGACATGGTGGTCCATCGCCGGTTTAGGGACGTGGTGGTCCATATTCCAGTTTAGGGACATGGTGGTCCATCGCCAGTTTAGGGACGTGGTGGTCCAATATTAGTTTAAGGACGTTTCGGTCCAACATTAGTTTAAGGACGTTTCGGTCCGACATTAGTTTAAGGACGTTTTGGTCCACGAATTTAAGGACCCCGCAGTCCGTATTCATGTGTGGTCGTTGGGACCCGTCACCTCTCTGACGTCGTTGAGGAATTACAACGATAGATGTCAGAGGCGTTCGGAGATGTACCCTTAAACCGGATATAAATTGGGAGCAGCCGTGCTCAGTCAATTTAGTTTGAGGACTTACGGCCATGATTGGGCTAAGTCCAGTTTCAACATTCTTTTGTTTTTGGTCTATTAGACCTGTGCTAGGGCTTTGCCCCTTTTTAGTAATGCACTGCATTATTTTTGCCTTGGTTGGGCTCTGCCCTTTTATGAGTGATGCAGAGCATCTATTTTGTTTGGGCTTTGCCCCTTTTCTTTTTAGAATGCATGGCATTTTTGTTTGGTCTATTAGACTTTTATTTGGGCTCTGCCCTTTTATAAATGATGCGCAGCATCTGGTTTTTTATTTGGGCTCTGCCCTTTTTAAAGTAATGCATTGCATTTAATTTGGCCTGTTAGGCCCTTTTAATTGGGCTTGGCCCTTCTGTAAATAATGCAGTGCATTAATTATCTGATAGTGGCTTGTCAGGTGCTTTGCGCCAATTATTGAGCGCAAGCGCTTGTGATGAGGACACGTGTCCTGCTCTGGTGAGCGCAAGTGCAACAGCGCAGTGCGCTGCGCTGTTGCGCTGCTGACACGTGGCACGCTCTCAAAAGCGCAACAGCGCAGTTTGGAAGTGCAAAGCACTAAGAATCTTTTAGATTCAAGAACAGAAGTGCAAAGCACTATTATTATTATTATTTTTTTTTTATTAAAAAAAATCATTGATCTTGTTTTTAGATCTATGATCTGTCCATGAGAGAACTTTCTCTCTTTTTTTTTCTAAAGGTTTTTACCTTTTTCTTTGAAATTTTCTCAGAGTTCTCTCTCTGTTTGAAGCTCTTGACTTTTTTCAAAAAAATGTTGATCCCTCTTGAAATGAGGTCTGGGGTCCCTTTTATAGTGCCCAATTAGTTAAATTTGTTAAAGAGATCTTTCTCTGAGTGATTTGGGGAAGTTTCCCCACCGTTGGATCTTTGATCCAAGGGCTTCTATTTTACAGAAGACAATCTTCTTGTTTTTAACAAGATTGAGAAAGATCTTTCAGAATTTTAATTCTGTTTGGCGCAAGCGCACCAGCTCGTGACACGTGTCGCGCAGCGCAACTGCGCTAGCGCATCTACGCTGACACGTGTCGCGCAGCGCACAGCGCAGCGCAACTGCGCTGACACGTGTCGCGCAGCGCAACTGCGCTGACACGTGTCGCGCAGCGCACAGCGCAGACACGTGGCGTGCAGCGCAGAGCGCAGGCCAGCTGAAGCGTTGCTTCTTTAATTAAAGTTTGAATTTTAAACAGAGCCTTGCTCTGATTGGGTGCGCTGCCTTGGGCACTGCGCCCCCCCTGCGCTAACGTGTCTGATTTTGACACGTGGCGCTCTGCGCGCAGCGCAGGAGATCTGAAGCGTTGCTTCATTTATTTTAAATTTAATTTTCACTTTAATTTTCAAGACAGAGCTTTGCTCTGATTGGAGAAAAACAGAAGTATTGCTTCTTTTCCCACCCTGGAATTTGAACAGAGCTTTGCTCTGATTGGGGTAAACAATCGCGAAATGTCCTCCATTCAACAATTGGGCGAGTTGGCTTTCTTCAGCCTTCCACCAGACTCTGGCATTATCTGTTAGTTGCAGCTTCGCAACTCTCACCCAAGTAATCTCTGGCACTTGTGCTGCTGCCAGATCATATTCGATAGACTGAGCCCATTCCTTTGCCTCTAGTGGGCTCTCTTTTCCTGAGAAATGTTTCGGGTGCAGTGCCCAGAATTGTTTGACTCCGGGTGTCTCAGCTTCTGGGCGGTGCATGAGGATAGCAGTCTGCTATTGCTAACCCTCCAAGAAGCTCTTGATTGCCTCAAGCAATACCGTTTGCTCGTTGATAGGAGCTGCAACGGTAGGTGGTGGTGGTAGAGTGGGTGGTGGGGTGTTTCCATTAACTTTGGTACTCGTGTTGTTCGGTGAATCCATGACTTTGATAGAAAAAGAAAGGTTAGGATGGATTTAAGGAATTTGAAATATAAAGAATGTATAGTTGCTGATTCTTATAATTCTTGTGATATATATTGCTTAGGATTCCATGCAGAACTGACCTGCATGGGTCGCCAACAAAACCTGTCATGCCCCGCTTCCCAATGTACGGAGACGGAGACATGGCAGGCACGCGACGTATTTACTCAGAAATAAATACATTAAGCGTAAATAAGCAATATATAAAATGCATAAGAATTGACAAGAGATATAAAATGAACAACAACTTTTATTTACATTCATCTTTACAATGCAACTGATTTGAAAAGGAAAAGTACAATGATAAAAGCAATGCCTAAACAGTGGCATATGAAATGGAAAGTAAATACAAGGAAAAACTAGAAGTCCTGCTCCTCGGTGAACTGGTCCACGTCTTCCTGGCTAGGCTCGATCTCGAGAGAGTCCGGTCCTCCTGACGAACATTCCGAAGAAAGAAAAGACAGGAATGTCGTCAGCGAACTAGCACTCGGTAAGTCCCAAAAAGAAAGACAAGAATACAACAAGTAATGTGGAAGGAAACTGTTAAGTTATACAGGTATCGGTTTATTATTCTAACGTAGTTGTTTATAGTTTGGTATAGAAGGTATCAGTGTATACGAGAGGAGTCCAATTTACTCCGTGGACTAAGGTAACGTATAGTACAAGGCCCCGTTAAAACCCACGGGACAACGGCATGAGAGTTCATGTAGGTGTCTTTTAGTGATTATCTCGTTCCACTTCAAATACATTCCGTACCAATCTACCACGTTAACCCCGTAATATATTGTATAAATTATAATTATCAAATTTTCCGAGACCATGGATACAAGTTATTTATGTAATCAGGTTCAGGATGTAAACAAGTAGTCATGTAATCAAGTCAAGTTATAGCCATGGTTCGGTCAAGTCAAGTCATTTTTGCATGTTGATATGGTTCTGATATTCAAGTTCAGGTTCAAGTATACATGTTAGAGTTCGGATTCATGTTTGAATTGGATTCTGGTTTGGATTGAATTCAAGTTTGATTTAGACTCATGCTTGAGTTAGACACTTATAACTGATTTGGATCCTGAATTAGATTCGGGAGTTATCAGTAACTGCTGCACATGGACGGCAGGATTTGTGTTTATTTCCAAGACAATTACCATTGATAACACCGTTAAGTTTTCTACCTTAAATTGGCAAGCACTCACTTTCTCCGGCTTCCTGAGGCTTAAGAGAATTGATCCCGCCTAAACCTATATTTACTAAAGTCCTTAACGGTATTTTATATAGCTCGAGGGGGTTTTATGAAAAATAATTTTAACATATAGTTTCAAAATAACCTCGAGAAATTAATTATATTATTTAGGGTTTCCATGAATGTGAATTTTAGAGATTTGAGATATTTTTGTGATAATTATCTTAACTTGAATAGTTCATGATATTTTACTGTAGTTTTGTCTTGTATTGATATCTTGATGGTATTTTGATGAAATTTGAAATTCTTTCCTTTGAAAAATATAAGTTTAGTATATTTTGAAAATATATGGATTTATAATATTTATATAATTATAAAAATTAATTTTATTATTAAATAGAAAATTTCGTTTTTCTTAAAAATCATATTAAAAACCTTTCGAGACCGAATGCTCCGTGAGAAGGTCTGCATCTTGCTCTACTAGCCAAAGAATGTACGATAATCCACACCATCCAATAGCGGGTCCCCTAAAAAGAGTTGTAGAGGCTTATTTGCAAAGGAATTTTAAATACAATTTTTAAAAGAAAATCGTTTTGTATAGTACATGGTATTTTAATGAAATATATTGTATTCGCCGCAAAAATAGGTTCAAAGAGAATCATGCTATGGAATCATGTGTGTTTGTGAGGGTAGGTCATTACCCCGTGAAGTTTTCTAAAGGTATGATTAACAAAAATTACTAAAAGAGATATATGTGAAGTTCATGGTATTTTAATATAAAAGTTAAATTAATGTTATATTTCATGATATTTTTTTGAGTGAAAATTGTTCTAAACATTAGTTATATGATTACAAATATGGTGTAAGAATATGGATGAAAAGTATGTAAGAACAAGTGAACTTTATAGGGTTTAGAATAAAAGATCGGTGTTAACTCCACTTACCGACATGCTTTGAAAAAGAGAACTTTTTAAGAAGAAAGAGAGAAATAGGGTGGGATTTACTAGCTAGATAGATGAAGAGAAGGTAAAAGGAGAGAGGGTTGTCATCGTGGCGTTGCGGGGTTGCTGGAACTTGCTTCGATTCCTCGCCGGAAATTGATCTTTGGCTAACTCCTCTTCTACTCCACTTGTACTTAGAAAATTTTAAGAATTTTGGCTATAATTTTGAGAATGAGGAAGGGCTATGATATGAGATAGTATTTATAATGTGGAATTAGGGTTTTGGGATTAAAAATATGAATTAAAATGCATTAAAAATGTGATAAATGGGGGAATTGAGGGGTTTCTATTTGATTGCAGAGTAATTAAACAGTGTAGGGGAGTTAGGGGTAGGGGAAATGACAAGTGTGCAAAGGCCGGACACCATTGGCTTGGGGGGCCCGTCGGCGCCGGCCAAAGGAAGCATCTCGCCGGTCCATTAGTGGAGTTGGGGGTTTGGATGCTTGCCACGTGTTCCTCTCTGTATTAATATTGTTTTACACATGTTTATTTCTTCAGACTTTTCATTTTATGTGCATTGCACGTGTAAACTTTTGGTCTTCCAAAACTTTTAAAAGAAAAATCAGAAAAAAATATAATGTGTCTGATAGGGTTCAAATACAGGGGCTACGTCACAGCAGTGCAAGGGCTTTACCAGTGAGTAACAATTTTTTTTCTTGCTGTTCTTAAACAAAATTAACTTATAAATGATGCTCAGGCTTGTAAACTCCGTTCTGTACATTAAATTTAAAAAATTTCGTACAGTAAATTCAAAGTCGTTACCGGCGCTATATAAGAATTTAATTCTTATGGTGGGTATTCATGTGCTTTGCACATTGGCGCCCACATGATGAGCACGTGCGACGCCATATAAGAATTTAATTCTTATTCAGAAAGTGTTTCTGTGCTTTGCATATTGGCGCCGGCGTGAGGAGCACGTGTGACGCCACCATAAGAATTAATCTTACAAAATTGATGCTGGCGCTGGCGCCCTCGTGAGAATCACGTGAGGCGCTGCCCCATTAAATTTCCACAGAGTTTTGCTCTTTCGATATATATATATTTTTTATTTTTAGGGGAACAACTACAATAATTAGAATCCGCATCTTTAGACATCATAAACCCGGATTATCATATATTCCGAATTTCATGCTCAACTATATATATCTTACATTTATGTCTCGAATTGAAAACACTTTTCAAAAATTAAGTCGGGAAATTCAACAAGATTCCCGATTAAAAGGTCGAATGCTCATCGGGAACTTTAGTGGATGGCCGCACTCCCAAGGTCGTCAACGAAGTGGACTTGGGCGGAACACCGTGGCCGCGAGTACCCGAATGGATGCTCTTGGCCATGGAGTTCTCCTATAGTCACTTGGTCGGGACAAAGAGGCGTGGCTGTCTACTAGTGTCTTCCGGCGAGTATTCGTGTACGATACGAGATTACGATGGAGTTTCGATCCAAATCCAAACTCCGTGGTAATCCATCATTTAAGACAAAAATGCGATATTTACAAATCGATAACTAGTTTTCACAAAACTAATCAATGTGGATTCCAAAAATTGTATCTCATAACCAAAACAATATAAACGATGTTAACATTTCGATCGATATTTCAAACAACAACAATTAACAGAGATCTCAACAACTTGAGCCTCAAAACAAATACCCAGAAAATCCAAAATCAAAAGATGAAGAAACTCAAGAAAACTAGAGATTTAATTTCTCAAATTGGCGGCAGAACCGCGGCTAAACCATGGTTAGGCGGTGGTTCCGCGGTCAAGTTTGGGGTTTAGGAGCTCCATTTTCTTGTGCCTTTATAAAAATGCCTGCACGATTTTCTGAGCATTTTTAATTTCAAAAATCTCAACGTTTGAAAAATTGGAGACAAACTACCCAAATCCCATGTTTAAAACGTCGATCGAACACTTTAATTTAGTCTAAACCATTCCTGAGCCTCTAGCTTGGCTCTGATACCATTAGAGTATGTCTTAGCGCCTCTCCTAGATTTCAATTAGTATCAAGTATGCAATTTAAAAATCTAGAGGTCTAAGTATACTAAACAAGAATCAAACTAGATAATTAGGGTTTTATAGTTAAGCAAACAAGTTCTAAACTAAGTGAAGTGAGTCTATAACCTTTGTAGTCCAGTCCTTCACTTCTAAACCTCCAAGTAGTAGTCCCTAGAACTCTTCTTTGACTCCACTTGAAGGATGAAATGAGCTTACTTGTAGTCTTCGTCGTCGAAGATGATTTACCTTGAGACAACTCACATTCAAGCTCACACTTCACTAATTAATATATTAGTGAAGTTAACAACCTATACTAATGGGCTAGAGTAGTGTAGGTTGATGAAGTATGAATTTTGCTCACTTCTTTTATTTTTCTCAACCCTAGAAAATCTAGTGAAGAGATGAAGAAGATGAACATGGAATGAGTGTGAACCATTAGCTAAAAATGAGATGAGAATGAGAATGATAAATATCTAAGAGTAAAATAAGAATTGAAGATAAGTCATAACTTCTCAATACTTATCCAAGCATCCAAAGCCATGACTCATTCTTCTTTTCTTTTCTTATTCTTTTAAATATAATCCATTATCTTCTCATCTTCAACTCTTGTGTGATTTTCATACATCTATGTATCATCAACCATGATAAAAATGTGTGTGTGTGTGTGTATCAAATATATAAATATATATCAAATTATTAAATCAACACTTGATTTAATAATCTGGTCATATCATATATAACCCGGATAATATCAAATATATATATATATATATATACATGTATATCAAATTATTAAATCAACACTTGATTCAATAATCCGGTTATATCACATATAAACGGCTAATATTTAATATTAGTGTGTGTGTGTGTGTATATCAAATTATTAAATCAACACTTGATTCAATAATCCAGTTATATCATATATAACCTGGCTAATATCAAATATATATATATATATATAAATCAAATCATTGAATCAACACTTGATTCAATAATCCGGTTATATCATATATAACCCGGCTGATATCAAATATCACTAGATTAGAATACGGTATCATATACTCGTATCTAATCAAGCTCCTACACATATCTCCATACATGCCCTACTTAGTTTCACTTGAGCTAGGAAACCTCTATGCGGGACTCTAAAGACTCATCAATACACCAACAGTATGTAATGATCATATCGGATATCCACAAGCCGTCAGTGGTACTAGCTGGACGTAACGGCTACTCAGGTATTGAACGAACAGAAGATCAACAAGCAAACTTGTCCAAACTCTCGTAGAGCTTATAAGCAACACTTACCGTACAGTACGGTCTCTTCGTCTGATATGTCGCATATCGAGTCTCGGGGTGGAATCGTCAGACCCCAATAACTCGATAGTCATGCCAATGTGTGGCCTATAACTTTTCGAGAAACTATTGATGACACTTATCAGTAAATCTCATCAGCCCTGGTCAGAGACTTGCTGTTATAGCCAATAGAGTATAGCGCAAAATCAACTCCCAATACCGGGAGAGACGAAACACCTCTTATCGCTCATTGCCTCCATGTGACTCGGAACTGTACCCAAAAACCACATGTTTGCACAACTCCTTTGAGCCGTGGTAGGGAGGAAATCAAAGCACAGTGGGAACTACACAAGACACTATAATGATCTTGGGTCTACAGACTAACCTGTACAGGTGTCACCAGTGAACTGCTATCTAACGATAGGTATGGTACCATGTAGGAGTTCTCCGCGAGTCCGTTCGGTGTACTTATTCTCCAATGAGCACATGTGTACAATTTTTGATGTCAAATACCAATGGCTGTGGGATCAACCATCTCACCATACAGGGTCAAGAAACGTACACACTAGTCTACTCTGGAATATCGATACCCTGTCTCGATACTCTCTCGACTAGGAATTGTTAAAGGATGTGCTTGTGGACTATACAAGCCCCACTAGTATGATCCGCATTATAGTCCTGGTAGTCAAGACAACATCCTAAGGGTTTATCAACATGTATCAATGAAATAGTAAACTAAAATAAGTGCACATGTTAAGATAAAGAGCAACCAGATAGCATACTGTCATGTTGAGTAAGAAAGTCCTCTATATATATGTCCAAGCATCCCCTATAATATACAATAATAGCCTCTAGGGCATACATATTCCTAACACCAATCACCCAAGCATTTCTATTGTAATATTTCCAAGTGATCAAGAGAGAAAAACCTCATTTCTTGTGAGAGTAAAATAATTTTCATTTGCTTATCCAATCTCTCTCACATATACACTCAAGAGCTATAATTTGATTTTACCATTTTCTTGAGTTTAGTGGGCTTCAATTGTAAAACTCTTTTGAGAATAATATTGTGCTTGTAATTTCCCTCTTCTTGTCTTTGTGTGAGAACTATTGAGTGCAAAAGTGTCTTTGTAAGAAAGAAAAGCATGAATTGAGAAGAGAAGCGAGAATAGCTTGTAAGAGAGAAGTGTTACTCATGTGTTGAGCAACGTGTGGTCTTTTGAGGATACGTATGTAAGGTTTGGCCTCTACTGGAAACGGGGTTATGGGTTGCTTGCGGGCAACGTATTTGTTTCCGGGAAAGACATGTTTAGTGGAACGAGCTCGATCACTCGAAGAAAGTGGACCAGGGGATCTCCCGAACCACTATAGAAATAACTCGTGTTTGCGTTTGCAATTTCTCCAACTCTTGCTTCAATATTCATTAGAAACTGCAAGCTTATTCTCTATATGCTTTATATGCTAATTGATTGATCTTGCTACATGCTGTATGTTTCACAATTGTGATTAATTTGGCCACTTATGTTTATTGGTATATCCTTTGCTGAAGCGAGAATAGCTTGTAAGAGAGAAGTGTTACATGTGTCGAGCAACGCATAGTCTTTTGAGGATACGTATGTAAGGTTTGGCCTCCACTGGAAACGGGGTTGTGGGTTGCTTGCGGGCAACGTATTTGTCTCCGAGAAAGACATGTTTAGTGGAACGAGCTCGATCACTCGAAGAAAGTGGACTAGGGGATCTCTCGAACCACTATAGAAATAGCTCGTGTTTGCGTTTGCAATTTCTTTAACTCTTGCTTCAATATTCATAGCTTAGAAACTGCAAGCTTATTCTCTATATGCTCTATATGCTCATTGATTACTCTTGCTACATGCTGTATGTTTCACAATTGTGATTAATTTGGCCACTTATGTTTATTGGTATATCCTTTGCTATAGCTATTAAATTATGATATCTTTACAGGTGTAGTATAGTAGATTTTTTAATTTGAGCATATTGTTTCACAGTCCTATTCACCCTCCTCTAAAACTACTTTCAAACTTAAATGTTGTGCATATAGCATATGACTCCAAAATAATACAAAAAAATAAGCTTCTACTTCTCCTCCTCCCCCATCCGACTTCACCTTCTCTTCCCACCTCGAACCTATCTCCATCTCCTCCTCTCTTTCCTCCCACCCAGCTCCGCCTTCTCATGCTCAAATTTATTAGTTTATTTTTTCAGCTACATAAAGTTATTTAATATGCCAAGTTAACAACACTAACATGTTAATGTTTCCCCTGAAGGTTTTCTGTGATTACATGTAATATAATATTTAAAAGCAAAATTATGATACCATTTGGTAGGTTTTTTGCATGTAAGGTTAATTGCGATAAGGTCGTCTTTCTTGCCGACGGGTTCGACTGAAAGGTGTTCTATGATTTGATGTTATTCCGATCGAACACTCTCTTTTATTTGGTTTGACGTTGTTCCGATCGAACATTCTTTTCTTTGTCCAATTCCATCCGACCAACCCGCGAAGGGTTGTGAGGCTGGACTATGTATGAAGAATGAATTTATTCCTTCTTCCATTCTCAGGCACGAAAGTTGCTGGCCAGCGTCCGCTCAACTCTTCGAGAGCCAGATAAGAAAGGAGTGGTGGTTGGTTCAGATTCGACAAGTCAATAAACAATGTAGAAGGCCCAGTACTTTAGTACAGAGAAAAGCAAGATCTGGCTTCCGAGCGAGAACAAAAAAAAGGTAGATGATCGGTTTGCTACACTACGTACGTTGATCTTGACTTGGCAGATTCATCCAATTGAACCACCAAAGTATATCTCTGGCTTCGGGTTCGAGTCCTGATTGAAGGGCCGACTTACTCGGCCCGGTTAGCAAGATGTTTAGTTTCCAGGAGGATGCGAATCCACAATTTTATCCTGTCTGAAATCGATCATTTGTCTCATCCATTGTTCACAAACTTTTTATGGTTTTGGTCTAGAAAGACGATATTGAATTGGGAGGCGCTTTCGCTTTTTCTCATATACTTCCTTTCCTTCCTATTGATCTTGTCTTATGATATGCAATTCACCTTATGCTGGTCGACGAACGAACTTTAGAAGTCTCTTCTATGCCTTCCCAGTTGGATAGAATCAGAAAGAAAGAGTCACTTGACTTCGATCTTGTTTCTGGATACACTCTATTTCTTGGAGATGTGAAAGAAAGAAGGTGTCTCTTCCATGAGTGTAGGGGGCGGTGGGCGCATTGAGCGATCAATTAGGGCGAGACTGCCTATTAGCTGACTACTATTTGCTTAATTCAACAACAGCAACTACGGTGCCTTACTTGGCTGGAAGTACAAGAAGGTGTTGGCATGTTAGGAATTAGCTGGCTTAGAGATGATAAGACTGATTAGTAGTTCTATTACAAAACTTAGCCGGCTTGCTTACCCGCTTACTCAAACTGTATTTATCATTCACTTCTCCTCGCTTGTTAAAACAACCTGATCGGGACCTCTCTGAGTTCCCCCTTTCGGCTGTAGATCACTGAACTATGTGTCTGCCTTTGCTTTTCGACACCAACCAGAGAACAAATTATACGCCAAGTAGTAAGTTTTACCACGTCATTAAAATCAATTTCGCGCTAACGCATTCATCCCTTACTTGTTGACTCTTTAAAGTTAGCAAGTATGCTCATACTACTGTAACAACCTAGTTCATTTATACCAATTCCAGTTCTCGTATTTTTGAGATTGAGTCCCGTCACCTCCTAGGAGATCCGGTCACCTCCCTTCACAATATCCCCATATATTTCTCCCTCCTCCATTTTCTTTAAAAAACCCGAGCTCTTCCTCCTCGACCCATCATCTTTTCTCAAACTCTAACCCTAAGCCATCGCCTCTCTTCTCTCGATCTTGCCTCCACCCTCATCTCTATCATCTCCTTCATTCTTCTCTGGCTTCTCCTTTCATTCCCGAGCAACCCCTGCACCAACAAAAACCCAAACCCTTACACCAAACCCTAGCTTCGCCGGAGCTCGTTCACGGACGTCGACACCCTCACGACTCCTCTCTGCAAACCCAGTGAGCATCCCTCTTCTTCTCATCCTTCTTCTTTCCGTTCTTTTCTTCTTTCTTTCTTTTCTTTCTTTCTTTCTTGAAAATTTTGTTCTCTGTTTGCATAGTTCGCCCGAGCCGGGCATAACGCCGACGATCCAGACAATGTACCTGACTTGCGTGATCACCCTCGTGCGTTATTTGGACTCGTTCCGTGTACCGTGCGCGCGTCGCGACTTTTCACCGACGTGAGACGTTCCGTACACATCTGTTTCTTGATCCGTCGAGGCAAGTTAATCTTGCTACATGCTATATAACTTATTATATACCTATTTAAATAAATATCATACCTGTATTTAAAATCTACTATTCCATGTTTCATATTATAGCTTTTCGATGTTCCGTTTGCATCCATTCATATCATTTCAGATCTAGGTCATGAAAACTTATCTTGTTACATACTAAATTACAATATACTGCATCCATATCAATATTTATATCACATATTGCTTAGTTGTACATCCCACATTACCATTTTATAGTTTTATAACTTTTTGGATACCCGTTTGCATCCATCTCATTTAGAATATATATAACTACATCCATAGATCATATTAATATATAACACTGTGATAATAACACCCTATGTATAATAAAGTGCATTCTAATCAGTATTGGAACTATAAATGTAACCCTAATCGATAATTGTGCATCCATATCTTTGAATTTATATCTATTTGCATACCATATCACATTATTCCATTTTATTGTTACATTAGTACTCCATACTTGATTTTGTGTACCCATACTTATTACAGTTTGATTATGAGCACCCACTTGATACTTGTGCACCGCCTGACATGACTTAATACACTACTACTTGACACGACTTGATACATGTGCACTACTTGACATGATTTGATCCTTGTACACCACCTGACATGACCTGATGTACCACAGCTTGACATGTTACCCGATCTTGTTACTAATGCCGACAGTCTTGACCTGTTGTCCCTACGGACTTATCCTGTTGTCTATTCAGACAAAACTGTGCCTGCTTGATCCTGTGTTGACATTAGCTCCAGATTTATCAATACCTGACTCGAACACATAACTTGGGGGAATGGGGAAATCAATGATGAAACCTGACTTGTAACTTGACAGTTCGATGCCTTTACTGATCAGTCTTACGGGCTAGGCCAGCCCCGGAATGATGCTGCTGACATCATTTGTCTTTACATACTACCTTTTACTGCCTAGCCGCACGTCTCGGATTCAGCCCGAGAGTCTTGACCGTGGTCCCGGGCACGCACGGGATACTATTGAGTTACATCGATGATTCATCAAATTGATTTCAAAGACTTGAGAGTAGTCAACCCAGTAGACCAGTTTAGATTACTCACTGCACATCACCTGTGCCTTACCCTTCACTGTCCTTATTTATGTTACCCTTTCGTTTGCGAGGACTTCTTTAGTCACAGAAGACCTCAGGTAAAGCCAATGTCGATGCAGATGTTATACCTTATTTGCCGTTCATACTCGTACCTGCATGCCTTGCTACTCCTTGATTTTTATTATTGCTTGATATTATGACGCACTGACGTCTGGGTTTTGCATGGCCCAGATTCTTTACCTTTGCTGCAGGCCGAGCAGGAGCATTTCAGTGAACAGGCCGAGCAGTGAGGACCTGTTATTAGTTGGTTTAGTTTCCTTTCAGTATTTTCATTCCTGATGTGAGCCCGCATTATGGGACGTACATTCCAGTTTATTATTGTATTGGATCTTTTAGCTTCCGCATTATTTTATTCTTGACTCGTTATTCTGGCCCATGGACATGTATTAGATAGTTGTTTATTATTGTTCTTGATATCTCTACAGCCGTAATGTGACTGTGGAGGGATATTTCCTATCCACAGGTAGCATGGTTGGCTCTGTCCCGTGCCTATCTTAGCGTACTCTGGGAAGCGGGGCGTGACAGGGTTTGTTTGGTATCAAAGCCATAGGATCTAGGTTAATTGGGTTTGATTCTTTTGTAGTTGGGTATTGGACCCAATACACGAATCAGAATACTCGTGATTAGGAACATGTCCTGCCACTTTACCATCTTGCCATTCTTGAATCTTAACTTCCTCCTGATTCTTACCTTGACAATATGCAAACTTCTTTGCATCTCAACTTGAAACTTTGGTTCCCTATTGTTTATCTCTAGAATTTAAGCGACTTGGGTAGAGTTATGCGATTCTATCTATGTACCGCGGCATGGTTACAATGCGGTGCTCTATTTAAGTAACTTGGAGTTCTAGTCTTGATCCCTATCCTTGATCTATAGTTTGAATCTTGTTATCATACTAATCCTTTCGGTGTTTTGGTTTCAGGAACATGGCAGATAGAAATCTGAAAACGTACCAGAGGCGTGTTGATGAAGCCGCTTTGCTTGGAGTAATCCGTGGGATGCTGGATAACCAGAAACGGCAGACTGAGCTGAACCAGCAGCAAGCCGAAGCTTTTCAGGAAGGTTTGCGGACCGTCCAGCAGTCCATAAACAATGTTGTGGCCAGACCAGTTGATCGTGTGGGTACCGTGGCAGATTTCAGGAGACTTGGTCCGTCCGTTTTTACTGGTCTGGAAGAGCCGTTGCCAGCGGAGCAGTGGCTGGTTGATATGGAGAATTTGCTCGTTGCGGCACAGATTCCAGAGGATAAGAGAGTGGATATGGTACGCATCCAGTTGGTGGACTATGCCCGTGAATGGTGGCTTGTGGAAGAGACCCGCTTGCTCAAGCCAATCAGTTGGGCGGATTTTTCGAAGAGTTTCTTAGAGAAGTTCTTCCCGCAGACTGCACGGGAGGAAATGGAAGAAAAGTTTATTAGTTTTAAGCAGAACAGCGTACCCATGGATGTACATGCAGCTGAGTGGACAGGGCTCAGTAGATTCGCTGGACCTTTGGTTGCCAACGATGCCGATAGGGCAAGGAGGTTCATGCGCAGTTTGGACGTGGAAATGCAGAGGCACATCATATCTCTGGGATTGACCACTTTCTCTCAAGTTCTTAAGGCGGCCCGAGAGCAGCAAAGCCTATTTATGAAGACTGGGGGTACGCAGTAGCAAGCAGTTACAGTGCGGAAACCGGCATTTGCACCGAACCGAGCGCATGTACGCAGAGGTATTCCGGTGAACCAACGTGGCGTAACACCTATGAAGAAGCCTGACGTTGTTGATCAAAGAAGGAGCGTGATTTCTGACTACTGCCATTTACCTGGACACGTGCAAAGAGAATGTCGAAGGATGTGGGGACTCTGTTTGGTTTGTGGATCGGCGGATCATACTATCAACGCTTGTCCGTCAAAACTTCGCACGAAAGATGATGTTCAGAGGCCACCGCAGAAGCAGTTTCAGGGACAGAAGCAGCTGACTCAGGGACCCAATCAAGCTCGAACATCTACCCTGACGGCTGAGGAAGCTAAGGCTTCAGGAGAAGTTGTTTCAGGTATCCTACTTGTTCATGGTTTTCCCGCATTAGCGTTATTCGATTCTGGTGCATCCCATTGTTTTATGTCGTCCAAGTTTATTGCTACACACTCGATTCCGTGCACGACCTTATTTATTTGTTGGGACATACACACTGGGAATGGGAAGATCATAGCTAGTAGAGAATGTAAGGATTGTTCAGTTGTTGTTTGCGGACGGGAGTTATTTGCAGATTTCTTGGTGATTGATACCGGCAGCTATGAAGTCGTCTTGGGAATGGATTTTCTCAGCACTTTCCATGCTCACATTGATTGTAGGGCAAAGAAAGTGATTTTCCAGATTCCCGGACATCCGGAGTTTATCTTTACTGGAGGAAGCAGTTCTGTCGGGCCAGTCGAGTTTAGGGATAGGCCGACAAACAATGTTCTTTCGTCGATGGAAATTGATAAGGAAGAAGCGCTAGCTGTAGTTCGAGAGTTCATGGACATGTTCGAGGACATCTCAGGTTTACCGCCGAAACGGGACGTGGAGTTCGCGATCGATCTTGTTCCTGGTGCAGCGCCAGTCTCAAAGGCGTACTATCCAATGGCACCAGTGGAATTGGAAGAAGTCAAGAAGCAGGTTACCGAGTTACTTGAGAAGGGTTGGATTCGCAGCAGTAATTCACCTTGGGGAGCTCCAGTTCTTCTAGTCAAGAAGAAAGATGGCACAAGTAGGATGTGCATCGATTATCGAGAATTAAACCGGGTGATTATTAAGAACAAGTACCCGATCCCTCGCATTGGCGAATTATTCAAGCAGGTTAGTGGCGTAAGGGTATTCTCGAAGCTGGATTTGCGATCCGGATATCATCAGGTCCGGGTTAAATCAGAAGATATTTGTAAGACGGTGTTCAGAAATCGGTATGGACATTACGAGTATTTAGTGATGCCCTTCGGAGTAACGAATGCACCGACGATATTTATGGACTTGATGAACCGAATCTTTTCACCATTCTTGGACCAGTTTATAGTGGTGTTCATTGATGATATTCTGGTCTACTCAAAGAGTATTGAAGAGCATGCAGAACACTTGAAGATCGCACTGCAGACTTTGAGGCAAGAAGGATTGTATGCAAAGATGGGCAAGTGTGAGTTTTGGCTTGAAGAAGTGAAGTTTTTGGGGCATGTCGTGTCCGGAGATGGAATCGCCGTTGATCCAGAAAAGATTGCAGCAGTTCGAGATTGGCCGATTCCGAAGAACGTTGCAGAGATCAGAAGCTTTCTTGGACTTGCCGGGTATTACAGAAGGTTCGTGGAGAATTTTGCTCATTTGGCTGAGCCCTTGACCAAGCTTACGCGTAAGGAAGTACCATTTGTGTGGACGGATAAATGTGCGTCAGCTTTTGAGGCATTGAAGCAGAAATTGATAACCGCTCATATTTCGACCGTACCAGACAGTTTCGGAGGATTGGTGATTCACAGCGACGCATCTGGGAAAGGTTTGGGATGTGTTTTGATGCAGCATGAGAAGGTTATAGCTTACGCATCGAGACAGTTGAAGACCCACGAGAAGAATTACCCAACTCATAATTTGGAGCTAGCAGCTGTGATTTTCGCTTTGAAGATTTGGAGACACTACTTATTGGGCGAAAGGGTCGAAGTATTCACCGATCACAAAAGCCTGAAGTATGTGTTCACACAGAAGGAGCTTAATATAAGGCAGCGTAGATGGTTGGAGCTGATGGCTGACTACGATCTTGATCTTAAGTACCATCCGGGGAAAGTTAATGTTGTGCCGGATGCGCTTAGTCGGTTGCCAGCAATTCAGATGTTGACTGCAAAGAAGAAACTTATTGAAGACTTCCGGAGATTCGATTTAGAGGTTGTGCTACCGCATTCTTCGGGACAATTGATGCAGCTGCAAGTACAGTCGTCGTTGATCGAGAATATTAAAGCAGCGCAGTTACAGGACCCTAGATTGCAGAAGTTTCGAGAACAGGTTGAAGCTGGACTTCGAACGGACTTGTTGATCCATGAAAATGGTTCGTTGCGATATGGTAGCCATTTGTGTGTGCCACAAGGAGATATTCGTGAAGAAATTATGAAGGAGGCGCACAGTTCCGCATATTCCGTACATTCAGGAGGTACGAAGATGTACCGAGATCTACGACAGCATTTCTGGTGGGAAGGCATGAAACGGGAGATTGCCCGTTTTGTAACGAAGTGCTTGGTGTGTCAGCAAGATAAGGCTAAACATCAAAGGGTTGCTAGTTTATTACAACCACTTCCAATTCCTCAATAGAAGTGGGAACATATAACCATGGATTTCGTGACGGCTTTACCGCGGAGTCCAAAGGGCAACAATGCAGTTTGGGTGATTGTTGATCGATTGACCAAGGCAGCTCATTTCATCCCATTTCGAGTTGGTCAATCAACGGAAGCATTGGCAGGACGGTACATGCAGGAGATTGTAAGATTGTATGGAGTACCGGTGAGCATCGTGTTCGACCGTGACACCCGTTTCTTATCACACTTCTGGAGGAGCTTACAGGAAAGTTTGGGGACTTGATTGAAGTTTAGCACAGCTTATCATCCTCAAACAGATGGCCTGTCGGAGAGAACGATCCAAACTCTTGAAGACATGTTGAAAGCTTGCATGTTAGACTTCAAGGGTTCATGGGAGGATGATCTACACTTGGTGGAGTTTTCTTACAATAACAATTTTCAGGCGACTATTCAGATAGCTCCATTCAAAGCATTATATGGTCGCAAGTGTCGTTCACCTGTTTGTTGGGACGAAGTTGGAGAACGAAGATTGTTGGGACCGGATTTGATCGTGCAGACAGTAGAGAAAGTTAACACTATCCGGAAGCATATGAAGACAATGCAAGATCGGCAGAAGAGTTGGGCCGACACATCGAGAAGACCTCCAGAGTTCGCTGTTGGTGATTTGGTATTCTTGAAGATATCACCGACTAGAGGGGTGATTCGTTTCGGAAGTCAAGGCAAGCTTAGTCCTCGATTCGTTGGGCCTTTCGAGATTTTGGAGCGTGTTGGAGAAGTGGCGTATCGATTGGCTTTACCGCAATCTTTGGCGAATGTTCATGACGTATTTCATGTATCTCAACTCCGTAAGTATGTTCGAGATGAAACACACGTGCTGGATCATTTGGAGCTGACTGTATGAGAAGATTTAACCTTTGAGGAACGGCCAGTGTCGATTGGGGTTCGAAGGGAAAAGGTTCTTAAGAACAAGGTTATCTCTCTCGTACTTGTTTCTTGGGGAAATTGCTCACATGGAGAATCAACTTGGGAACGGGAAGATGAAATCCGACAGAAGTTTCCACATCTATTCTTATAGTTTCTTGATTGTTTATCCTTTCTTGTTCTTGGAATTTCGAGGACGAAATTCTTTTTGTAGTTGGGTATAATATAACAACCTAGTTCATTTATACCAATTCCAGTTCTCGTATTTTCTTATTTATGGTATTTCTTGATTTATCGTGATTTAGGTGCGAATGGTATTTTACATTTTACTTTGCATTCGACCCGACCCGCTTGCTTGGAACCTGTTTGATTCATATTTATGAATTACCCTGACTTGTCACATAGACATGTGCATTTTCATGAATACTGCATACTGGCATTTTATATGGTATTGCATCTTTTACCATATAACATTTTAAGTCATGTAAAATAATTTAAAATTACATAACATGGCCTGCATGATACCCCTAACCCCGTGGTAGCATCCGCGCATCTTGTTCTCGTCCCGTTCAGTGAAACGGACGTATTTGGATGGCTACGCGCACGTACGTGCATCCGTTCTTGGGGGTATGCATTTTCGTTACCTGAGCATTCATTTTGAATTTTGAAAGTCGCATATATTTTTTCATATTTTAAATCTGAATTTTTAGACCCGACCCAGGTGTATTTTGGAATATTTCGTATCCCGCCAAAATTCAATTTATTTAAATTTTTAAAATTTCGTTCTAATATTTTTACCGGTTCATAAGAATTTAATTAACTAACTAAAAAATATTTTTAAAACTAAAATTAAAACAACCCAGATCTCTCTCTCTCTCCAGCTCTCTCTAGGTCTCGTGGCCCCCACTCCCTCTCTCTTTCTTTTTCTCTTCTCTCTTTCTCTCTCTCTCTCCCCGCGCTATCTCTTTCTCTCTCCCCACAAAACTCTAACTTTCTTTATCCTCTTCTCTCTCTCCCTATCTCTCTCATCCCGCACCTCTCTCTCTCTCATATCGCGGTGAGATTGAGTCCCGTCACCTCCCTTCACAATATCCCCATATATTTCTCCCTCCTCCATTTTCTTTAAAAACCCCAAGCTCTTCCTCCTCGACCCATCATCTTTTCTCAAACTCTAACCCTAAGCCATCGCCTCTCTTCTCTCGATCACGCCTCCACCCTCATCTCCATCATCTCCTTCATTCTCCTCTGGCTTCTCCTTTCATTCCCGAGCAACCCCTGCTCCAACAAAAACCCAAACCCTAACACCAAACCCAAGCTTCGCCGGAGCTCGTTCAGGGCCGTCGACACCCTCACGACTCCTCTCTGCAAACCCAGTGAGCATCCATCTTCTTCTCATCCTTCTTCTTTCCCTTATTTTCTTCTTTCTTTCTTTTCTTTCTTTCTTGAAAATTTTGTTCTCTGTTTGCATAGTTCGCCGGAGCCGGACGTAACGCCGACGATCCTGACAATCCAGATGACGTACCTGACCTGCGTGATCACCCTCGTGCGTTATTTGGACTCGTTCCGTGTACCGTGCGCGCGTCGCGACTTTTCACCGACGTGAGACGTTCCGTACACATCCGTTTCTTGATCCGTCGAGGCAAGTTAATCTTGCTACATGCTATATAACTCATTATATACATATTTAAATAAATATCATACCTATATTTAAAATCTAGTATTCCATGTTTCATATTATAGCTATTCGATGTTCCGTTTGTATCCATTCATATCATTTCAGATCTAGGTCATGAAAACTTATCTTGTTACATACTAGATTACAATATACTGCATCCATATCAATATTTATATCACATATTGCTTAGTTGTACATCCCACATTACCATTTTATAGTTTTATAACTTTTCGAATACCCGTTTGCATCCATCTCATTTAGAATATATATAACTACATCCATAGATCATATTAATACATAACACTGTGATATTAACACCCCATGTATAATAAAGTGCATCCTAATCAGTATTGGAACTATAAATGTAACCCTAATCGATAATTGTGCATCCATATCTTTGAATTTATATCTATTTGCATACCATATCACATTATTCCATTTTATTGTTACATTAATACTCCATACTTGATTTTGTGTACCCATACTTATTACAGTTTGATTATGAGCACCCACTTGATACTTGTGCACCGCCTGACATGACTTGATACACCACCACTTGACACGACTTGATACATGTGCACTAGTTGACATGATTTGATCCTTGTACACCACCTGACATGACCTGATGTACCACATCTTGACATGTTACCTGATCTTGTTACTAATGCCGATAGTCTTGACCTGTTGTCCCTACAGACTTATCATGTTGTCTATTTAGACAAACCCGTGCCTGCTTGATCCTGTGTTGGCATTAGCTCCAGATTTATCAACACCTGACTCGAACACATAACTTGGGGGTATGGGAAAATCAATGATGAAACCTGACTTGTAACTTGACAGTTCGATGCCTTTACTGATCAGTCTTACGGGCTAGGCCAATCCCGGAATGATGCTGCTGACATCATTCGTTTTTACATACTACCTTTTACTGCCTAGCCGCACGTCTCGGATTCAGCCCGAGAGTCTTGGCCGTGGTCCCGGGCACGCACGGGATACTATTGAGTTACATCGATGATTCATCAAATTGATTTCAAATATTTGAGAGTAGTTAACCCAGTAGACCAGTTTAGATTACTCACTGCACATCACCTGTGCCTTACCCTTCACTGTCCTTATTTATGTTACTGTTATACCTTATTTGCCGTTCATACTCGTACCTGCATACCTTGCTACTCCTTGATTTTTATTATTGCTTGATATTATGACGCATTGACGTCTGGGTTTTGTATGGCCCAGATTCTTTACCTTTGCTGCAGGCCGAGCAGGAGCATTTCAGTGAACAGGCCGAGCAGTGAGGACCTGTTATTAGTTGGTTTAGTTTCCTTTCAGTATTTTCATTCCTAATGTGAGCCCGCATTATGGGACGTACATTCCAGTTTATTATTGTATTGGATCTTTTAGCTTCCGCATTATTTTATTCTTGACTCGTTATTCTGGCCCATGGACATGTATTAGATAGTTGTTTATTATTGTTCTTGATATCTCTATAGCCGTAATGTGACTGTGAAGGGATATTTCCTATCTACAGATAGCATGGTTGGCTCTGTCACGTACCTATCTTAGCGTACTCTGGGAAGCGGGGCGTGACAACTACGCTACTGGTTAGGAATCCCGACCACTACATAAAGTCATTCTGAGGATGACCACACACGCACTAACGATTTAGTAGACTTTTGACAGACACACAACCACCACCAATATGGACTTAGGAAAGAACGAACAACCAAGCATTAAAACTATGTTTATCGCAGGTGAAAACCACACCTGATTCCAGTGCCCTCTTCCTCCGGAAAGAAATCCTGTTTTTTTGTTGTTATACACGTACCACTCACTCTCCGACACCTCGCTGTCCCTGTATGACCACCCTCAATCCCTCGATTGTCAGCGAGTATACCCATAGACCATTGCTGGCCATAGGCATGTACTCACTGCATAAGGAATTGAAACCATGAGAGCTCGTAATCCAACGAGATAAAGACTGAGCATTTACCACGCCCCCTTTCCTCTTGACAACACGTAGAAAAAGGATTCTTTCGGTAATCTTATGGGTAGGTACGTCCTTCCATGTCCGGTCTCACATCATCCCTTGGTTAAAGGGAATAGTGGTCAACCATGACATATATCTACTTGCCAAACCAAAGTAGGAAGCTTACTTTTTACACAACCAGCTAATGAGAAGATAAAGTCGGGATCATTCCATGGTTTGATTATACTGTCAAAGGTCTTCCGACTAACTCTAGGAGCAAGTGCTACCACTTTATTCAGAAAAGAACGAAAGTGAACATTGAACAAGTTAATATCACGTCATGTTGACAAAATTTAGATAACTTAACGCCTAATTTGAAATACTACACCTTATTTGATACTTCCCTTGAATCGAATAAGTTATGTCAACTTAGAATATCTAAGGTACTTTCGAATTTGTGTGTTCCATCAAACTCAATTTGCTAAGATAATGTCACCTATCAAAATTTACGGACCTAAAAGCAAATAGTTCGAGGAGGAACTAATAGGCAAATCTCTCTTATTGGAGAGACTTAAATATAAAAACTCCTGGCCGAGCCCAACATGAAGAACTCAAAGGCCTTGAAGTTGCTTGTCGAACAACCCAAGGTCGGATCAAGAATAATAAAATCGAAAAAGAGGTAAAAAATCGAAGGAATTAGAGAAGGCTCCGCAAGTTTTCTCTAATGGCGGGGATCGCGATCATCCTCGATTTGTTGAAGAGGAAGCAGTTGCTATCAACCCAGTCTCTTCACTCCTACGGCGTCTTCTCCGCCACCGTCGCCGCCTCCGCCGCCGCTGCCTCTGTCGCCGCCGGCAAACCCTTCGCATCTCGATTCCTCTTCGGGTATGATCCCTTTCCTTCTTTTTTCCATCACTCTCGTAGAAAAATGTAATTTTTTTTTGCTGATTTGGTTCAAATCTTAAGTCCTATGGCTACAAGATCAAAATTTGAAGGAACTGGAATCTGCTGCTTGAAAATTTTAGGTTTGAATTAGCAGTGACTGTTGTACGATTATAACAATCTGCAAGGCTCTATCTGATGGGATCAGTGCAGTTTATGAACTATTTTTCTAAATTCATCGATGGTGGGTTGGGCGAATTATAATTGCTGTAGTCATAAGTTTTGCATATTTGTATGATGCAATTTGAATGTAATACAATGAGATACAAATCCAAAAATGGTGGAAAAAAGTGAGCGTAGCTGAAAAGAGAATGTTAGAGATGGATGAGTAGGAACATTCAATGTCTTGAAGAGATACAATAAGAACAGAATCATCCATAGATGTATCTCTATGCATATATTGATGGAGAACCAATTCGGATGGTCTGGACATGCACAACCTGGGTCTATTAGGAGTGACAAAATGGTAGTTAACTAATGAATATGCATATCCCTTAAGAGAGCTGAATGAAAGAAAAAAGATTAATGTAGCTAACCCCAAGCATGAGTCAAAGGGTTGTTTTTGCTTGTTTGTTTATCCTGTTGTTTACTCCTTTATATTCTCTCAACGACATTTTTTTTCTACTTGCAACCTTTGCCAACACATTAAACTGATCCTCACATTATAACGGCACACAACTACTGCTATAATAGAGGAGAAGTACATTTTTACTTGGTCAGTTTTGCTATAACATTATTGAACATCCTCGCATACCTTTCCGTTCTTATTTTCTGCAAACATGGATCATAGGAATGAACATTTTTATTCCATATAATGAGTGTCAAACTCTAACACAATTATCATGGAAGATATTTTAACCTGTATACTTAATTGTGAAATTTGGATTTTATATAAACACTGTTTTCTTGCTCTGTGAGTGCCCTAATATGGTTCTAAAGACCGGGCAAGTTATTTTCACTTGGCTGTAAAGTTCAAATTGCAAAATTTTCTTTTCAATTTTATACTTTTTCCTTGCCCCGTTCAGTGAAAATTTGAACCTTGGAGTTCTTTGCATTATCACGTGCCTTAACTTATAGTACACTGTTTATGCGCATGAAGAAGCAGGTCATCCAAGTTTACACTTTGTTCTGCCTTTTAACTCCTGATGATTTCTACACCTCATTTCAGTGATGGAGGACTTCTTCCAATTGTTTATTGCGATGCTGGTGCAGCTTATAATGAGGGATACATTCCTAATCCTCAGAGTGCATCTGATAATATACTTCACCACGAGTCCTTTACATACAGATCCAAAGAATACCCTGTAGATCTAAAACCTCTATTCTCAGCCTTTGGGTTGAAGTCTCTTGCTATTACGTCTGTGAGGTCCTTCTTACTGTTTTATTTACCTCTCTTGGAACCTCGCCCACCTGTGGAAGATGATGAGGATTTCTTACAAGAAAGCCCAGAAGAGAAGTCTGTAGATTTGGTAGTTCCTTTCAAGAATTCAGTCAAGCAGATTTTCCGAGAGGTGATTCTTTACGTGCCTCGTTCTCTTATATTTCATTTGAGTCATTAGAAGTTTTAGCTTCAGTTTTCGCTCTCAAAATGTTGTTATTATTGCTAACGAGAAAAGTTCATTTGGGTTTTCTACTAGTTTGGTAAACAACTTTAATGAACTACAGAATATAAGTTGATTTATTTCATGCTTATAGTGCAGAAAGATAGAAGCAAGATCTTACTTATTTCCTCTCTAGCCACTGCTTACTATAAGTTGTACTATACTAGTTAGAAATCCTTAATTATTAAGTAATGTTAACAATCAAACCAACTAATTTAAAGTAATTTTAAAGTTCATTTCTTCTTCATTTTCCTATTGAGATCTTAAACTTTACATGTTATATTCTTGTTGAAAACATGTATATTGTTAGATCCTGTGTGCTACTGTCAGAAATTGGAGCAATGCTTAAGTGATTTTTAATCTTTTCCACATGTATTCAGACTGCTGTTGTAACAATGAGAAGGTTGCTGGAAAGAGTTGCTGTCCATTATGTTTCACAAAGAATGGCATGGAAACTTCTCAAAGGTACCCACCTTCTAATGATAGGAAACTACAATATTGGCATGCCCATAGGAATTGTGAACTACTTTTACTATTTCAATTATCAAGTTATGGGGTATAACCTTAAGCTCAAGCTTTTTAAGTTTTCCTGCAAAGTCTACTGAGTTTTGTCTAATCCCATGTAAAACATGTCTCTTTAAAATTCTCCACATGCTTTGAAATCTCAAAAATGACCTTCCGAGTTCCAGTATCGACATCGATACCAAATAATATTGGATTTACCATTTGATTCGGTGGGTTTTCATATTGAATTTATTAATGATTAGCGAGTTTCTTAATAGGTTTATGGGTTGGGTTAACATGTTATTGGATTATTTTTGTTTATTTGACATCTTTGATTTCTGAAAAATATATAATTTTTGGGTTTTTTTCTGCTAGCCCACCAATACTTCAATATTTTTCTCTGTCCACCCATAGTATTTTACCTGTAGCCCCCTAAACTTATAAGTTTCTCATGTTATCCCCCCCAATTGACAAAAGACCATTTTTTAAAGAATATTCTGGTAACACCGTTAGGGATTAAATACAACACATTGTGAGGGGACATATATTGCCTCCCAAAACCTATTTTCTTCATTCAAAACCCCCCTATTTTCCAAATATTTCAGATTAGGGTTTTTTAATCTAGGGCTTCTCTTTTCTCTCCGCCGAATTGGCCATAGATTCAAATTTCAGCTCCACAGCCTTATGCACAGAATTATAGGGGTCCACAATTAATTGGTTGCGGTTATGTTGTGTGGGAGAAGGACCAAACCAAGAATTGCATTGCATTTGAGGCGAAAAGAATTATTAGCACCTGAATTAAAGATCGGTTTTTCCGGGATGAAGGGAAAAATTGGTCCGACTTTGAAGCTTTAAAATGGGATTTTGAGATGATTATGCATAAAATGGAAATGTTTTAGAGGAAGTTGGAAGCAGCAAGTGGAAACTAGCAAATTAATGGAAAAATTCAACTTCTTGTAGGCATTTGCATATTTTCTTTTGTGTTTTATGTGTGTTAGTGCCATGAAAATGTATTTGAGTTTTATTGTGTTTTGTTATAGCAATGTTAATGTATGGAAGTTCTGTAATGGTTAATGCACTATAGCTTGAAACTTATAAAATAGGCTTTAGGGGTAGTATATGTACCCTCCCAATGTGTTGCCGTTAATCCCTAACAGTGTTAAGTAACTTATAAGTTTAGGGGGCTACATGTAAATACTAAACGGGGGGGGGGGGGGAGAGAAAAATATAGAAGTGTAGGGGGCTAGCGGAAAAAAACCCATAATTTTTTATATTTATCTTTAAGTCTTAAAAGAACCACTTTAGACATCATTAATAATCAAAGAAGTTGCCGATTTGTTTATAGTTACTTTTACTATTCATTTATAAAATTACTAATCTTGAAAATTCTTTTGCCACATGATGTCAAATTCGATATCCCGATCTGAGATAGCCGATACAGCCGAGATGGCCAATTTCGACCCTAAAAGAGACCGTCCAATTCCGGTACCGATACCGAGTTTTTGAATTACTTCTGCACAATTTGATTGAATTGTTTTCTGTTGCAAAAAAATTGCTACTACTTGTGTAGTGTACAATGTGTATAGCTTCTTTCCTTTTTTGTTTTGGTAGGACACAAAAAAAGAATTTCCACAACTTATAATCTACTTTTCTTTTGAAAAAGCTTTTCACTTTTGGCAAATTACTTATAGAACAGAACCAAAAAGTAATAGTTAAAGTGGTAGCAATGAGAGTTTCCCACCCTTTTCCTCGAAATAAAAAAGTTTGTTTTTATAGTCATGCTGTGAGCCATCACATCTTGTGATATTGGAAGAAGCTGAAGCGCTTGCATTCTATATTGTGCGGTCTAATTACTAGCTTCAAGCATCATCTTTGTCAGGGACAAAGAGTATTACTATCTCCTTCATTGCTATTTATAAGGTTCTAATTCATTTCTAGTTCAATAATAGTATAATATTAGTTTGTTGTCAAACTTATGCTAACGATTAATTTCTCGCTCATAAAGTGTCATGTTCCACTGTATATACTGTTTACCTGAACCCATACTTTGTGCGATGGAGTATAGTATACGTATTTAGTAGTTACGTTCGCATTAATTATATAGAAACTGACATTAACTGTTTAATTGCAAACATGAGGGTTCTATGGCAATTATATGATGAACGATTTTATAACACATCCATTATTTTTCTATTGCCGATTCTTCTATTTGTACAAAGGCATCCTAACTTCAAATGACATTCAATATTTTACTGTGCATTCCTGGTTTTGATATTTGGGTCTCATCAATGATTTTTGGTTTCCAATGTTATTACCTCCCTTTTACTTCAGGAATTCTTTCAATGCATGAGAATTTGAGCACTTCTCTTGTTGGATTTTTCTCATGTTTGTTAAATAGACTATTTTTTCCAAGCTTTAGTCAGAACGAGGAATCAGTGTCATAAATGTCAAACTGTGAAACTTTATTATTTAGATTTAATCTTTGTTGGCATGCCCCTGAATGGCATGAATAACTTCAGCACTCCTATGTTTTCTATTTTTGGTGACCTTAGGGTTAGGATCTGTGATGCCATTAACTTTTCAAAAGGTGTAGGCTTGACTCTTCAAATCCTTCGAGCTCATTGATGAGGTTATCTAAAACTATGGATGTGTATAAGATGACACTCATGTTGGTGCTTCAGTTGTGGAGGCCCTACAATAAGACTTTTGAGAAAGTTGTGGAAATGCTCTTTCGATTTGTCTCTGCACTAAATTTTTTTTGGACAAGGCTTTCTCTGTTCTTTGATAATTCTGGGGTTTATACTGTTGGATGTCAATGTCAAATTATAAATGTTATGGGATTTTGCTGTATGCTTGAAGAGTTCTGAATATCTGCTGTGAGATATAGAAGTTTGATGTAGTTAATCATATTCAAGTAACCTTTACAATATCCTTCACCTCAAACCCAACATCCACACCCCCAAAAAAAGAAAGAAAAAAAAGGAAAAAACTGAAAAGGTGTTCAATACCACAATGCTAATGCCTAGCCTTATGCTAAAGAAATGGCTGTGATTGCCCCTAGCAGAGGACATCAATATCAATATTATTTAGCACTGAAGTGAAATTTCTGGTGGACATGTTTGCTTATTCAATAATTTAATTCAACTTTTGGAAAATCTTTACTGTCTTCAGCAAATGACTTATTGTGATTTTTCAGATGTTCCTAAGTCAGCCAAGCGCAAGGCTGCACGTGGGATGCCAAGTACATTATATGTTTTCAGTGTCAGCAGAACTACTTTCAGAGGTGGTGTTCTTTTCCATTGTACTTCCATTTATAAGCTATTAATTTACTCACTGGTTATTTATCTTTATGTGCATAGGACATCTGTTGGGAGTTGCTGCATCATGGGTTGTACAGATTATAATTGAGACTTACAGATGTTTAATACGCAAGCCTGTGAATGAGGATGAGACTGATGCTGATAGAGCAGAAAAGATTAGGCTTTTGGGTAAAAAGATATATGGCACAACTGTTAAATGCGGAGCATCATTAGTCTTTGCATCTATTGGAGCAGGAATTGGTGCCCTTCTTCATCCTTCAACTGGCCAATGGTTTGGTAAGCAGCTTAAATTCTTTCTATAATTCTTTTGTGTTGTGAAGTCTTTATCATCTGTAACTATCGATTTCTTATAAGGAGATATAGAATGAAAAAACTAAAATGTATCCATTTTAATAGGATATGTACTTAATGCGGAGTTACTTTTTGAAGCTTTGTGCATTTGCTTTTGTTAGTTTGATTAGGATCGAAGTTGAGCTCGAATCCTATCAACTAGAAAAATACATATTAAACCATCCAAATTTAAAAAGCAACTCTTTACATATTATCTATGTTATCTATAATAGTCCTGATACAAGAAAAGAAGTATATGATATGAAGTTTGCTTCTTCTTCTTTTAATAATTATTAACACCTAATAAAATACATAGTTTGACTAGTCTTATTGATAGGGATTTAGTCTTTTAGAAACAAATCCTATCTGCTTTGTAGCCTTCAGATCTAACTGATGTGTAGCAGTTTAGTGATCGTGTGATTATTTTCAATAGTGAAAGCTTTTCTTCATAATTGGTAACACACATCCGAATATGGATTTAAATGCTACAAAGTTAACTGAGCCTAACACCACATGTTCCTTTGCACTATTTTATGAAATATGAATCATTACTCAAAAATATGATAACCTATGTACCGATGCATAGATAGAGACCCCTAGATACCGTGTCAGGCTATCTATGCTTAGAAGAAATGCTTGATCCACACAAGTAAGACGGTGTAGGGACGAGGAAAATTTATGTAGAAGTTAAAGAAAAGGCAAAAGAGAAACTTCCAGTTATAACAACCAGGTCAGCAGTTTCACTTTGCAGTAACTGCAATTGCAAACAAGCAGATCAAAATCTGTTGCTTCATGCAAGAAACCTTAGGTCTCTTTCTCTGCGCATCAGGTAAGCAATAAGAAGTTATTACCGACTTGTATCTTGATCGCTTTGTTTGAATTTTTGTCAGCTCATTGCCTTGGGAAATTATAGCAACCCTTTCAGTCGAATCTATTAGCCTTTTGGGGTCCCTCTTTACATACACAGACTTGCACATGCACTTTGCCCCATTACATAATATGGGGGTCAGCAACGCATTCTTCTTGTCAGGCACTTACTGTGCAGCAGGATTGTCTGTGAACAATCAAGATTCATCAAATTTTATTTTTCTAAAGATCCAATTAAGTCGTTAACACATGCGATTTGTGCGCTTCATGTGAGATGTTTATCTTTAAATCGACTTAGAAATGGCGGGGCCCATTTTTACCTCTTGGTATCAAAATTTGTGTGTTTCAATTTATACACTTCATATGGTGTGATAGCTTTTTCTGTATTCTTTGCACGCCAATTTGCAGCATCGGAAAGATTTCTGGAAACAACTTGATGGAATAAATAGCAAATTCCCAAAGAGACATTACATTATAATTGCAGATAAATGTTAGATCACAAACAGATGCCATCCAGCCTTAATCGATGCCAACAACCAGATTCATATTCCTAGGGCATATAATATCTATAACGTGCATCTATCCTTTTACCCTGTAGGTGGTTAGGCCTGAAAAGATTCCATCAATTCATTTGTTCCTGATAGAGGTCCTTTTTGGGTCTCCTTCAGATGTTGTCTTCCGTCGATCTCCCGGTGGATTCTGGAGGTGATCTCCTGTTGCGTGTGGGTCTCAATGGGTTTGGAGGAGATTGGTGACTTGGGGAGTCTAGCGCCGAGTACCTGCAAAGAAGTCCCGGGGTGGTTTGGTACCACCGAGGACCCTCCGACGATCAAGTTAGTACTAGATCCGAGCAGCGTAACGGCTAAGTGGAGTAAAAAATGGCTTACTTGACCCCTCTGTGATGGGGGTTTATATAGCGGTGGTAGCACGCAGCAGCAGACGCGAGAATCTCGCCGGCAGTTACGCTCCCGACGTCACATCCGCGCGGAGAGCGGATCGCCCATTAATGGGGATCGTGATGGCGTGGGACGTGGGATATTGCTGGCGGAGAATCTGCGCATGGCGGGATTTGCGGAGCGGCGGTTACGCCCATGAGCGGTGGAGTTGGTCGGAGGACCGAGGAGGACGTCCTCGGCTGGGGAGCTCGGGGGCGAGCGAGAAGGCCGATGAATCTTGGTCTTGTGGCAGTTCGGGGCGAGCTGAGGGGCCGAGAAGGCCCATTTGCAGGGGGCCCCGAGGAGGGCCAGCTCGCGCGTGCAGGTCGGGTATTGGGGTGGCCTGGTCGGTCCCTGTGGGCCATTTCTTCTGAGTTCTGGGACACGTCATCTGCCACGTGTCCTGCTCTTGGGGTCTCCAATATTGAGCATCACCATTAGCCCCCACTCTTTTCCCGACTAGCTAGTGGGTCGGGTCAGGAGTGGATTGCCGGACCGCCCGGGATGAGCTCCCTCTTAAGGTTTTGCCGGGACGCGTCCCTAGGCTGTGAGCTGTCTTTTCTGCCAGCGAATCAGGGCGAGGTCTCTGCATTTAAGGAAGGTGCGCCGGTTTGTGCATCTTGCCTTTGAAGCAATGGTCCACGTGTCAAGCGTCGGTTGGCTGACGCAACGTGTGCAGGTCTGCGACGCCTGAAAGGGTGTGGTCCAGTGTGGGAACGACAAGTGGAGCAACCGGAGCCGTTGGACGCGAGGAGGCGTTTAGGCGGGAGATGAAGGGTGCCGTTGGATGAGGTCGCTCGTGGTGATAAATAGGGGTGGAGCCCATTCCAGGGCCCCTACTCCTTCATATTTCCTTTCTTCTAAGCCTTGGCTGCTCGGCGCTCTTCTTCTTTGGGATACATGGTTCGTTCCCACTCTTTGGGTCGCTCGTTCCAGAGGGAGGCCGGCGATAGGGCCGTCCGCTTCGTTGGCGGCTCCTGGTGATTGTTCCGGCGCCGGTCAGGGACGCCCACGGTCATCCGAGCCCCAAGCGGGAGACGGAGAGGAGGGCGAGGACGGGGTCCCCCTTAAGAGGAAAAGGATAATTTCTCGTGTGCCGCCGTCGATGGTCCCTGAAGGGATCCCCGTGCAGGAGGGTGATGCCGTCTTCATGGTTCCGTCTGGGCTTTCCGTCGCTGCCGGCCTGCTTGCCGGGATGGAAGAGTCGGCAGGAGGAAGACTTCCGTATGGCACCCTGAGGGCCCAAATGGAGGCCATAGCCCAAGGAGCGGTCCAGGTACGAACTCCTCCACGCGTTATTTTTGGTCTTCCTTTCTTTGGCCCGAGCGCCTCCCAGTTTCTCATCCGCTTCCCGTCAGGTCTTTCAACACTGCGCCATCGCTATCCGTATGGAGGCTGAGGGGGCGTTCCACGCACCGAGGCCGGTAGGGGCGTCTCCTTCGGAGGTCGAGGACCTGCGGTGTGACCTGTGTCTGGAGAGGGCTAGGGCTGATGTCTTGGCAGCCCGTGCGGAGGCTGCGGAGCTCGCCAATTCAGCGAATCGGGGCGTCCATCGTCGCCTGAGTGCGTCCCTCCGGGTTGTCAAGAGGAAGCTGGCGGACCTGGCCGATCGCTTCGCGGCCAGGGAGAAGGAGAGAGATGCCAGCAGGAGGGATGCCGAGGCGGTGCTTCTGGCGGCTCAGACTGCCGAGGTTCGGGCTAGGAAAGCCGTGGCCGATTACAAGGTGTCAGAGCAGTTTTACACCGAGCTTGGTGAGTACTCCGCCATCGCGTGGAATAAGGCTCTGGATGCCGTGAAGGAGCAGCTTTCTGAGTTCGCCGATGGCGAGCTCCGTGCTCGGGTCCCACTCCCGGTGGTAAGGCCTCCGTCCGACAATGATGAGGGAAGAGAGGCGCGCCCATGGTGGCAAAACCTCCGGTGGTGAAGCCCCCAGTGATGAGGGAAGCGAGGCGCGGGGGGTTTGCGACTTAGGCTTTTTTTTATATTTCCTTTTTTAATATTTCCTCGTCCCTCTTTTGTAAGCCTCCGGGCAGTTTGTAAGGCTGGGGAGCTCGAAATACCCTTTGTAAAGACTGTGCGCTTGATAATAAAACTTCTTCTTTGGTTTCATCGGTCCGCACTCTGTCTCCTGTGTATGAGGAATGCTTGTAAAATATCCCTGCTTGCGCTGTTGGGCTTTCATGTCAGGTCGGCCATCTGTCTGGCGATCGTTCGTCGAGTTGATTTCGATCACTTGCCAAGCGTGCCAAGCGCCACTGAGAAGGAGGCGTCCCCATGGCCCTGAAGTCGAGGGGAGATCGCTCGAGACTTGGATAAACCTGATGCCCCTTGTTGGTGGTTCGGATCCTCTGCATGCGATGGGCAGAGGGTTGTCCGTCTTCTTTGTGCCAAGGGTGGGTGGAAGCTGCTCCGTTGCCTTTTGGCGAGGGCTTCTGGTTTCTGGCGTTGTGGGTAGGCAACCACCAGCCTGGGATGACTGAGCGGGGTAGCCGCTCGGAGGCCTCTTTCGAGGGCTTCGATCCCTGGCGTCATGGGTGGGGAGCTACCAGTCGGAGTTGACCGAGCAGGGCAGCCGCTTGGTTGCCACTTGCGAGGGCTTCGATCCTTCAGGACGGGGACCGAGCAGGGTTACTGCCCGGTGCCTCTTGGCGAGGGCTTTTGTCCCGAAGGATAGCCGAGTGAGGGATCCTCGGGCTCGACTGCCTTTGGAAGGGCTTTCTGATCCCAGGCGTTGCGGTAGGGAAGATACCCGCCGGGGATAACTGAGCAGGGATGACCGGGTAGTGAAGCTGCGCGGTTGCCTCTTGGCGAGGGCTTCGATCTCTGGCGCCGTGGGTAGGCAACTACTAGCCTGGGATGACCGAGCGGGGTAGCCGCTCGGACGCCTCTTGCGAGGGCTTCGATCCCTGGCATCATGGGTAGAGAGCTACCAGCCGAAGATGACCGAGCAGGGTAGCTGCCCGGTTGCCTCTTGCGACAGGACGAGAGACCGAGCAAGGTTACTGCCCAGTGCCTCCTGGCGAGGACTTTGATCCCTGTCGGTTGTGGTAGGAAGCTACCAGCTGGGGATAGCCGAGCAAGGACTCGACTGCCTCTAGGAGAACTTTGGTCCTTGGTGCGGGAGTGGCTGTAGAAGCCTACCAAGGACCCTTGGCCGGGCAGGGTTACTGCCCGGTGCCTCTTGGCGAGGGCTTTTGTCCTGAAGAATAGCCGAGCGAGGGATCCTCGGGCTCGACTGCCTCTGGGAGGGCTTTCTGATCCCTGGCGTTGCGGTAGAGAAGTTACCCGCCAGGGATAGCCGAGCGACGGATGGTCTCGACTGCTTCTGGAAGGACTTTCCGATCCCTGGCGTTGCGGTAGGGAAGCTACCCGCCAGGGATAACCGAGCAGGGTAGCTGCTGGGTTGCCTCTTGGCGAGGGCTTTGATCCCTGATGTAATGGGTAGGGAGCTACCAGCCGGAGATGACCGAGCCGGGCAGCCGCTCGGATGCCTCTTGCGAGGGCTTCGATCCCTGGCGTAATGGGTAGGGAGCTACCAGCCGGAGATGACCGAGCAGAGCAGCCGCTCGGTTGCCTCTTGCGAGGGCTTTCATCCTTCGGGACGGGGACCGAGCAGGGTAGCTGCTGGGTTGCCTCTTAGGAGGACCTTGATCCTTAGCGTTGGAGGGGCTGTAGGAAGCCCACTAAGGATGACCGGGCAGTGAAGCTGCGCGGCCGCCTCTTGGCGAGGGCTTTGGATTGTAAAGACAGAACTTTATTCGAGATGTTCCGACGTTTCTTTATTCGAATGGACAGGATTTTTAGAGAACATTTACATCATCTTTGCGAAGAAAAAAGGGGGGTACACACTTGCTGGCCTTGACCTCATTGGTATAGCTTGAGCTTCTCGGCATTGTAAGGCTGCGGGAGCTTGCGTCCGTCCGCGTCTTGTAGACGGTAGGCTCCGCCGGGGAGTGCCTCAGAGACGAGGAAGGGACCATCCCACTTCGGGGAGAACTTGTGAAGCCGGCCTTGGTCAATGAATTCGTTTCGCCGTAGGACTAGATCCCCGGTCTTGAAGGAGCGGTGCTTGACCCGAGTGTTGTAGTATCGGGGCATTTGTTGTTGATAAGCGGCAGCCCTGATCTGAGTCCGGTCTCTCTTCTCCAACAAGATGTCCAGGTTGGTCCGTAGTGCCGAAGTGTTTGTATCATCATTGAAGTGCTCGACCCGGTGACTGGGTAGCCCGATCTCTGCTGGGACCATTGCTTCGGTCCCGTAGCAGAGGCTGAAGGGGGTCTCCCCCGGTGGGAGTCTTCTTTGATGTGCGCAGGGCCCATAAGACCCGGGGTAGTTCTTCGACCCAACTGCCTTGTCGCCCTTTTAGGCGGACCCGGAGACCTCGGAGGACGTCTCGGTTAGCGACTTCGGCCTGCCCGTTGCATTGGGGATACGTGACCGCGGCGAACTTCATGAGGATATGGTATTCTTTGCAGAAATCTCACTTTCTCGTTCTCGAAGTTCGTCCCGTGGTCGGTGATGATACATCTTGGGATGCCGAACCGGAATATCAGATTGTTTTGCAGGAACTTGATGGTTGTGGCGGCGTTCGGTTTCCTGATGGGGACGGCCTCGATCCATTTGGTGAAGTAGTCTACTCCGACAAGGACATACTTGTGCCCGCCTGTACCGGTGGGGAACTGGCCGATCATATCCAATCCCCACTGGGAGAATGACCATGGGGATGTTAGGGCAGTCAGCTCGGTAGCGGGGAGGCGAGGGATGCTGCTGTGGAGCTGGCAGCTCTTGCATCTCCTGAGTAGTTTCTGGGCGTCCTCGTGAATAGTAGGCCAGTAGTACCCCTGGAGCAACGCCTTTTGGATCAAGGTTCGGGACTTTTGGTGCGCACCGCCAACCCTTTCATGGATTTCCCAAAGGACGTAGTCGGCTTCGTGGTGATCGACGCACCGGAGCAGGGGCTGAGTGAATGCCTTCTTGTAGAGGTTCCCATTACTCCAGATGAAGTGGCGGGCCTTGGCCCGGAGACGGCGGTCGGCTTCCCGATCTTCTGGGAGCGTACCGTCCTTCAGGAATTCCACGAGGGGCTTCCTCCAATCTTGGTCGCCCTCCTGCGCCGCATATACGTGGAGTGTTGTCGCTCCGTCTTCTACGCTGGGCTGATGCAATATTTCGAAGATGATAGACCGTTTATTGTTGGCCGAGTATGACGAAGCCAGCTTGCTCAGGGCATCGGCTTGGGCATTCAGCTGCCTGGGTATTTGTTCTACTTGGACTTCGTCAAAGTTCCTCCGGAGTTTCCTCACCTCGTCTAAGTACTTCATCATCAGGGGCTTTCGAGCTTCAAAGCGGCCGGTCACCTGACCGACAACAAGGGCCGAGTCGCTGCGGATTCGAATTATCTTCAGTCGCAGCCCGACGGCCATGCGCAGTCCGTCCAGGAGGGCCTCGTACTCTGCCGCGTTGTTCGAGGCCTTGAAACCGAGCTTTAGAGAGTACTCCATTTCTGCTTCGTTCGGGCCCCGGATAATGAAGCCAGCACCACAGCCTTCCTCGGTTGAAGACCCGTCGACGTAGATAACCCACTCAGGAACCGAGCCAGGCCTTTCCGTGATGGGACACTGAGTTGCGTGGGGCGGCGTGGACGTGCATTCAACGATGAAATCAGTCGGGGCTTGCGCTTTGATGGCCTGCCTCGGGCGATATTTTATATCAAACTGAGATAGTTCCCACCTCCACTTTTCTAATCGGCCCGATGATTCTGGTGATGCAAGGATAGCCCCCAACGGGCGCTCGGTGAGGACGATAATGGTGTGTGCTTAGAAGTAGTGTCGCAGCTTCCTTGAGGCCATCACGAGGGCTAAGACAATCTTCTCTATGGCAGGGTATCTCGTTTCTGCGTCCTTAAATACGTGGCTGACATAGTACACCGGCTTCTGCGCTCCATCGGCCTCCTGGACGAGCACCGAGCCTGCTGCTTGGTCGGATACCGCCAGGTACAGCGATAACTCGTCTCTTTCAACTGGTCGGGTGAGCAGTGGTGGCGTCGCGAGGTGCTTCTTCAATTGGTCGAAAGCGGCTTGGCATTCCTCCGACCACTTGAACCTCGGGATCTTCCTCAGAGCTTTAAAGAACGGGAGGCATTTCTCCCCTGACCTGGACATGAAACGGCTCAGAGCGGCGACTCGTTCCGTGAACCGCATGATCTCGACGTTGGTCTTGGGCGCGACCATGTTGAGAATAGCGTCGATTTTCTCTGGGTTAGCTTCGATTCCATGGTGAGTGACCATGAACCCGAGGAACTTTCTCCGGTGACTCTGAATGCGCACTTGGCGGGGTTTAGTTTCATCTTGAACTTGCGGAGCACTTCGAAGGCCTCGCCCAGATCCCTGGCATAGTCGTCCGACGAGACAAATTTGACGAGCATGTTGTCAACGTAGACTTCCATATTCCTGCCGATCTGTGTCTTGAACATGCGATTGACCAACCGTTGGTATGCGGCCCCGGCGTTCTTGAGGCTGAAGGGCATCACCCTATAGCAATATACCCCCCGGTCCGTTGTGAATGCGGTGGGATCTTCATCTTCTGAATTCATACGGATTTGGTTGTAGCCGGAGAAAGCATCCATAAAGCTCAACAGCTCGTGGCCGACCGAGCTGTCGATGAGCTGATCTATCCGAGGGAGTGGATAGTTGTTATTGGGGCAGGCCTTATTGAGGTCGGTGAAGTCGACGCACATGCTCCACTTCCCGCTTGACTTCCTGACCAGAACTACGTTCGCCAGCCACTCCGAGTAGGGTACATTTCTGATGAAGTTGGCGGCGAGAATCCGATCAACCTCCTCTTCGATAGCCTTCTGTTTGACCAGGACGAAGCTCCTCTTCTTCTGTCTGACGGGTCGGACCGCAGGATCAATCCCGAGCTTGTGGGAGATGATTTTGGGATCAATCCCAGGCATGTCAGCAGGCGCCCAGGCAAAGACGTCGGAGTTATTTCTGAGGAATCTGACCAGGTCATCTCGCCGAGTCTCCGTCAGGAGTGATCCGACCTGAATGGTTTTTTCGTGGTCCCCTTCTGTCAAGGGCACCTCGGTCAGAGGTTCGACCGGCGTCTCTCGGACCTCCTTCCGCTCGTCTCGGGTGTCCAGAGAACGCTTGATGTTATTTACCTCAGCGTCGTCGGCCGGCCGCTCGGACGAAGATGTTTTGGTAAGACATATCTTTGCGACCCGCTGGTTCCCGTAGGCCCGACCTATCCCGTCCTGATCAAGAGGTAACTTCATCGCCAGGTGGTAGGTCGATATCTAGGCCTGGAGGGAGTTCAGCGTCGGACTGCCGAGAAGGACATTGTAGGCCGAGGGGATTTTTGCTATGATGAAGTCCACTGGCAACGTACGTGTGCGGTCGGGCTCCCCGATGCTGAACTGCAGGGTGACCACCCCTTGCGCCGGGATGGAGTGGTTGGTGAACCCCGAAAGGACGTGAGAGGTCGGTTTCAAGTCTGCTGGGGTGAGCCCCATGCGTAGAAAGCAGTCGTGGAAGAGGATGTCTGCCGAGCTGCCTGAGTCGACGGGTATCCGGTGGACCTCGTACCGGTGGATTCGGGCCGTGATCACCAGTGGGTCGTTGTGGGGCACGGATATGCCGTGGAGGTCTCCGTCGCTAAAGGTGATGGACTCGTGGCCTCTAGCCTTTTTGCTCGGGCGGCTGTTGGCGTCTGTTGCCGGCGTGGGGTGCCGAGCCTCGCGGGAGCTCGACTGGCCCCCTGTCGTCATGACCACAGTTCTTGATGGTCCTTGGTTCCCTCCGGCGGGGTCCGCAAGGCGGTGGCCGGTGGAGGAGCCGATGACATTCGGTTGAGGTTCGCACGCGCCTCCGTTGAGGGGGAGGTGGCGGCTGGTACCCGGATTCTCAGAGCGATTACTTGCCATGTGGATGGAGATCGGAAGGCCAACTTTGTTTTTGTGGAGTTTGCTTTCCCACAGACGGCGCCAGCTGATGGAGGTCCTTTTCGGGTCTCCTTCAGATGTTGTCTTCCGGCGATCTCCCGGTGGATTCTGGAGGTGATCTCCTGTTGCGTGTGGGTCTCAATGGGTTTGGAGGAGATTGGTGACTTGGGGAGTCTAGCGCCGAGTACCTGCAAAGAAGTCCCGGAGTGGTTTGGTACCACCAAGGACCCTCCGACGATCAAGTTAGTACTAGATCCGAGCAGCGTAACGGCTAAGTGGAGTAAAAAATGGCTTACTTGACCCCTCTGTGATGAGGATTTATATAGCGGTGGTAGCACACAGCAGCAGGCGCGAGAATCTCGCCAGCAGTTACGCTCCCGACGTCACGCCCGCACGGAGAGCGGATCGCCCATTAATGGGGATCGTGATGGCGTGAAACGTGGGATATTGCTGGCGGAGAATCTGCGCATGGCGGGATTTGCGGAGCGGCGGTTACGCCCATGAGTGGTGAAGTTGGTCGGAGGACCGAGGAGGACGTCATCGGCTGGGGAGCTCGGGGGCGAGCGAGAAGGCCGAGGAGTCTTGGTCTTGTGGCAGCTCGGGACGAGCTGAGGGGCCGAGGAGGCCCATTTGCAGGGGCCCCGAGGAGGGCCAGCTCGCGCGTGCAGGTCGGGTATTGGGGTGGCCTGGTCGGTCCCTGTGGGCCCTTTCTTATGAGTTCTGGGACACGTCATCTGCCACGTGTCCTACTCTTGGGGGTCGCCAATATTGAGCATCACCAGCTCCTGTTGTCATTTTATACTAATGTTGGACAATCTTCTTCTTCTTCTTCTTCTTCCAAATTCAGCAGTCTAATTTTTCTTTTTAGATCTTATTGGCCTCCTTTTTGCTACTAGGTAGATAAAATATCATTTTGCACCATGTTGTGAACTTGCGCAATTACAACTTTAACCATTTAGAAACTGCAGCAGCTGCAGAGTCTAGTAAAGCCATTTTTTTTAATGGTTTTCTATAATTGAATAGATTAACTTCCGAACTGCAGTATGCATTTTTACTTTATAGGCAAGTTGCTGTCTTTGCTACATAAAATTATATATGAGTACTCTTTCTTGTTGACAACAAACTTTGTGATTCTGCAGGTTGTGCTCTTGGAGACTTTGCAGGGCCTATAATCGCTATCATCTGCTTCGAGAAGCTTCATCTTGAACTCTGAAACCAGAATTATCAAAAGGATTAAAGCTTATAACACAACCTGATAATAACTTTCTCCTCAAAGGAAAAAAATCATGAAGTTGCGCCTCAACGTTTTCGCAGAGGAATTATTTACTGGAAGAGCAAGTTTCAGCACGCCCTATGTTTTGCTCCATCCTGGTTCAATTCTAGCTTATAAGTTCATTAGATTTATAGTTATCTGAACAACATATAGACCTTGATGAAATTTTGTTGGGTTCATTTTCATGTAATCAACTTTATGTATTTGGTGGGTCTATGAGCAACTTGTATTTTCATATCCCTTAAAGATTGTCAAGTATTTCAGCAGAACACTCGTGAATTTGTACTATTATGTTTATTGCTACAATAAATTGTTTATTTGATGCAGATATTTTCGGTTTCTATAGGCTATTGTTCATAATTGTTCGTATGTAATTTGCCAAACGTGGGATGAGGTGGTCATAGCTACATGAGAGCGAACTTTCTTAGTCAGACAAGAAGTCAATGATTTATCAATTTTTTTATAAAAAAAATTTGCCCTTGTTCACTCTTGATCAATATGTTTTAGGGCATGCATACATACAAAATTTTGAAATTATTTGTATTTGCTTCCGAAGATCACAAATTTACCAGCTTATCTATAATAAAACATTTCCATAATTAAATATTAAACTAACACTGAAATTGGTGTACATATATATATATATATATATTAAGCCATGAAGGTCTATATCAACAATGCCCATCATAAAGAAAAGAGTTTTGGAACCACTCGTTCTTCGGCTATAATAAAGTTTCCCAAACCGTGGTGGAAAAAAATTTCGAGGGCTTGAAACCTCCTTTTTTAAGCTATGAAAAGTGAGGAATGTCGCAAAGTTTCATGACTTCTTTTTTTATTTATTTTATTTTTCTCTCTTGCTTTTAAAACTAAGTTAAGTTAAGCGAAACCTTGCTTCAAAAGCAATATTTACGAACAATCTTAAACTTTGCGAAACCCCAATTTTACAATACCACACTATAAAAACATATAACCTGTATTATCATTTTAACTTAATCAAAATCATGTTTTCGGAAACCTTGTTACCAATCTTGGCCTAACTTTGATGGTTCCGTAAAACAAATACAGTCAAATTATTAGGCTAAGTTGTAGTAAACCCTCTTACTTCTGTAGGAATAGCATGAAACGTGTTTAGTTTCATGAACTTGCATTTTAGCCTTCTGATGATGCTCATAAATGGGAATTTCTCAGATCACGACACGTGGCAAATGACGTGTCACCCGCAACAGCCCACTAGACTCCTGGGGGCTATCGAGGTAAAATCAGTGTGGACACTCCACTTCTTGCCAACGAGCAATCTGGCAGCCGAACTTGCACCCCTCCTTTTTTGCCCGCCTCCGAGATATTGCATAGCAGAGCTTCCTTGGCCTCCCGGCTCGTCTCCGAGCCCCTGACATGCAGAGCTTTCTCGGCTTCCCTCGACCAACCAAGGGCGCGGATCCCATGCGCCCCGCAACGGCTCCGCGTATATCGCCAGGGTGAGACATCCGCCTCCTCTGCGTCCCACGCTGGTGCATCCCTCCATTAATGGGCGTAATGGGTGCATCCCGTCATTCAAGACGGGGATAACGCTGGGGCGTAACTGACGGCGATGATCTTGTGCTTGCTCGCTCTACGTGGCCCCTATATAAACCCCTCTCTCAAACGACTCAGGTAACTCGAATTTATCTCAATACGTCGCTACTCTGCACCTATTCCTCGGCTCTAACTTGGTCGTCGGAGGGTCCTACGGTGATCACCCACCCCGGGACTTCTTTGCAGGTAGCTCGGCGTCCAACACCGACCCATTGAGATCCACACTCAACAATTCTCAAACTAAATCTTAGCTGTCCAAGACCGCCATCACAGGATCGATGGAGGACAACATCTGAAGAAGATCATACACTCCATCAGTTGGCGTTGTCTGTGGGAATCGAACACACGACCACACGGAGGCGATTCGCAATCCGGCTAACAAAGCCTCGTATTTCGTAGCATTGTTCAAAGCTCTGAACCCTAGCTTCAAAGAGTATTCCATCTCCGCTTCATCCGGACCTCGGATGATCAGGCCAGCCCTGCTCCCTTCCTCGGTAGAGGATCCTTCCACGTAAAGAACCCAGTCAGGGACGGAGTCGGGTACTTCCTCGACCGAGGGACGTGGGTCAGGGCCCGTGCTGCCGCTTCTTCTTTAGTGGGAATGGTGCATTCGACCATAAAAGAAACATCCTTTTCGAAGTCTTGCCACGGCCCAGCGTGGAAGACGGGGAGGTAACGCTCCAAGTATATGCTACTCAGGAGGAAGGCCAAGATTGGAGGAAGCCCTTCGTGGAGTTCCTAAAAGATGGTATACTTCCAGAGGACCGAGGGGAGGCTCGCCGCCTTCGGGCAAAAGCTTGTCATTTCATTTGGAGCAATGGAAACCTTTACAAGGAGTCATATACTCAGCTCCTGCTCCGATGCGTCGACCCCCACGAAGCCGACTACGTTCTATGAGAGATACATGAAGGGGTCGGGGAGCGTATCAAGGGGCCCGCACCCTGGTCCAGAAGACGCTGCTCCAAGTATATTATTGGCCGAGGATACACCAGGATGCCGAGAAGCTCGTCAGAAGATGCAAGAACTGCCAACTCCACGGCATCACACCTCATCTCCCTACTACCGAGATAATGACCCTCAATTCCCTTTGGCCGTTTGCACAATGGGGGATGGATATAGTGGGTCAACTCCCCACCGGCACGGCCGGACACAAATACATCCTTTTCGCGGTAGAATACTTCACGAAGTGGATAGAGGACGTGCCCATCAGAAAACCAAACGTCGTCTCTACTATAAAGTTCCTGCAAAACAACATCATCTCTCGATTTGGAATCCCGAGGTGTATCGTTACCGACCACGGGACCAACTTCGAAAATGACAAAGTCCAAGAATTTTGCAGCGACTACCACATGCTAATGAAGTTTGCCGCGGTCGCGCATCCGCAATGTAACTGACAAGCCGAGGTATCAAACTGAGGAGTCATACGCGGACTAAGGGCTCGATTGGAAGGAAGACAGGGCAGCTGGGTCGAGAAATTGCCACGGGTGCTATAGGCTTTGCGGACCTCGAAGAAAACACCCACGGAAGAAACCCCGTTTAGCCTCTGCTATAGGCGATGGTCCTGACTGAGATCGGACTGCCCAGTTATAGAGTCGAACATTTCAACGATGAAGCGAACACCTCGGCACTCCGGACCAACTTGGACGTATTATTGAAAAAGCGAGATCGAGCGCAGATCAGAGCAGCCGCCTATCAACAACAAACCGCTTGCTACTACAACGCCCGAGTTAAATATCGGACTTTCAAGACAGGAGATCTGGTCCTACGAACGAGTTTGTGGACCAGGCAAGGCTGCATAAATTCTCCCCGAAATAGGACGGACCATTCCTCATAGCAGAAGTATTGCCCGGTGGAGCGTATCGCTTACAAGACGCCGGGGGGCGTAAGTTTCTTCGGCTCTACAATGCCGAAAAACTTAAATTGTAAAAATAAACATGCCTTCTTCTTTTGAAACAATGTAATTCTTATTGACGTTGAATTAAATCTCCTGAGCTAGGTCTTTTCATAAAGGAGACCTTTTGCACAACTTTTTTTTCTTTTCTTAGTTCCGAAACCCCTAGGTTTATTTTAAAAATTGTGTAAAATATACTGAGGGGATAAAAAAGACAATACGCATCAAAAAAGAAGAACTTTATTCATTAAGAAGGTATTATGAGCTCCTCAGCCTTACAAAACTTACAACAAAGGGGGCCGGAGATTAAGGTAGGTTTCTTGATGGGATACCGAGGAAACCTCCTCCAACCGCTCCAATGTAGCATCGACCTATCCCCTTCAACGGTACTCACGAATCCTAGACGCTACGGACTCCCCAGGTTCCTCGTCCGCCGAGTTTGATGCAACGACCAATCTTTGCTGGAACTCTCGAGCAAAAGGTCCACCGAGCAGCTTCCCTGTCCGGTCCATCCCTAGCGGGTAGCTTTCTATCCATCTAAGGATCTATAGCCCTCCTTTCGAGGCTACCGGGCAGCTCCCCTGCCCGGTCCATCCATAGCGGATAGCTTCCTACCCATCAATGCTAAGGATCTAAAGCCCTCATCTCGAGGCCACCGGGAAGCTTACCTGTCCGGTCTATCCCTAGCAGGTAGCTTCCTACCCATCTACGCTAAGGATCTAAAGCCCTCCTCTCGAGGCCACCGGGAAGCTTCCCTGTCCGGTCCATCCCTAGCGGGTAGATTTCTACCCATCCATACTAAGGATCTAAAGCCCTCCTCTCGAGGCTACCGGGCAGCTCCCCTGCCCGGTCCATCCCTAGCGGGTAGCTTCCTACCCATCAATGCTAAGGATCTAAAGCCCTCCTCTCGAGGCCACCGAGCAGCTTCCCCGTTCGGTCCATCCCTAGCGGGTAGCTTCCTACCTATCTACGCTAAGGATCTAAAACCCTTTTCTCGAGGCCACCGAGCAGCTTCCCTGCCAGGTCTGTCCCTAGCGGGTAGCTTCCTATCCATCTACGTTAAGGATCTAAAGCCCTCCTCTCAAGGCCACCGAGCAGCTTCCCTTCCCGGTCCATCCCTAGCGGGTAGCTTCCTACCTATCAATGCTAAGGATCTAAAGCCCTCCTACAGAGGCCACCGTGCAGATTCCTATTCGGCTAATCTTCGAGGGGTAGATTCCAACCCTCCAAAGACATGGATCTAGGACCCACATTGAGGAAGAATCAGTTATGGCCGACCTATTCTAACTTTGTTGATTTTCTACACATGCTAAAACACGTGGTCGTCACCTCGACTCCATGGTACGGACTGATACCGAACTTCCTAGCATTGGGATATCTTTTGATTCATCCTAAATGAACGATCGCCACCCCGACTCCGAAGAGCGGGAAGGTACCGTAACGACCTTCTTGCACTTGACTATTATTCGACTTACACTCGACACGTGATCGTCACCTAAAAAGCCTGGCATAGACCTACGACCTAACACTCGTGGGAGAAGAAGACTGACGAGCTACACTCGCGGGAGAAGAAGACTGACGAGCCAAAATACTCACGCAGAAAACAAACAATCATGCAGAGGAAAATAAGCTCAACTTTATTTATATTCCAAAAATTTACAAGGTATTCTGGGCTCCTTAGCCTTACAAAAATGCCCGGAGGCTTACAAAATTTTGAAAAGAAAAACAAAAGCTCCCAAGGGAAGAAAGCTCTGGCCGTGGGCTCCGCCTGGATCTCGCCATGCTCGACACCACCCTCGGAGGCCGGAGCTTTGGTCTCTTGGATGGCTTCGCCCCCTGCGGCCACCTCGGTGCCTGCTCCCTGCAGCACATCCTCGGAGAGCGGGTACTTAGCGCGGAGCTTACCATCGGCAAACTCTGGCATTAACACCTTAACGGGGTCGAGAGCCTCGTGCCAAATGATGGCCGAGGCTTCGGCGAGGTCGGCGTAGAACTGGTCCGACGCTTTATACCTCTCTATGGATTTCACCGCTCGGACCTCGGCAAGCTTCACGGCCTCGAGCGCCACCCAGGCATCCTTCCTGCCGACGTCCCTCGATTTCTTCATTGTATTATAGAGGTTACCAACCTCCTCCAACTTGGCCTGAATAGCCCGGTTGGATTCATTTAGAAGTCGGTGAGACTCCTTGTACTTGGAGTTCGTCAGCTCCTCGGCGACTACCCGGGTTTCGAGGGCGGCTATCTTCTCCTTCGCCTGCTGTAGCCAAAGACGCAGATCCTTCTCTCGCGAGGACAATTCGCCCGCCTTTTTCATAGCTGGGGTGATCTCCTCGGATTCCATATTGACAATGAGGGCACAGTGGTGGAGGACCTGAAGAAAGCAGCAAAAGGAGTTAGAAAAGTTCAAACTGAGAAAAAATATATACTTACAAAAATTCTTAAAAGAGAATGGATACCGACCTGAACCGCCTCCTGAGCAATGACTGCCACCTGGGCCTTAAGGGTCCCACGGGGAATCTTGCCCCCAGCTACTTGCTCCATGTCGGAGAGCAGGCTGTCGGCGACGGAGAACCCCGAGGGCACCTCGAAGCAGAAGCCCCCCTCCTGCACCGGGGTCCCGGTAGAAAGAGTCCGAGAAATCGTTCTTTTTTGCCTTTTGAGGGGAACTTCGGTGGGTTCCTCCTCCTCCACCCTCACCCGGAGCGCCGGATCCCGTGCATGCTTCTGGCTCCCCTTACGGCTATCTTCCGAGGCTCAGAGCGCAGCGGAAAGCTTTGCCGGCGGAGTTGGCTTCGGGGCCGAGCTCGGGAAAGGCCTGGACGAGCTTCCACCCCTGGTCTTCTTATGAGACTTCACGGCCATGGCGGCTAGGAACTTGGTTCAGTCTATTTGTTCTGCAAAAACGAGAATACACAAAAAGAGTTAGTAACACTGAAAAGGGTAAGCAAAATTTATTAAAATTTAAATAGATCGTCTACGGCCCTAACTTACCCAGAAAGCACGCAGGGCTGAGCCCAGCCTAGCTCAGAGCCTGCTCGGAAAGCAGGACATTGGCCCGCTGGATCGGCTCCCATAAAAACACTACCCTGGCCTCGAATGAGGATGATAGTTTCGCCCTTGGGCAGTCGGCCCGGTGCCACTGTGTCGGCACGAGCCACTCCTCACCTTCGGGTGGCCCGACGAATAAGAACTTCTCCTTCCATTCATGAATGGAAGAAGGAACGACTACCAATCCCGACCCGGCCATCCCTCCCTTACGTTTTTTGAAGGAAAAGTACACCCATCTCGGCTCGTCCTTATCGGTGCTGGAGTGATTCTTATAACAGAGGAAAGAAATAAGAAGGGTCAAGCTGAAAGTGATGTTTTCAAGTTTCAACCGGACCAGAAACCCGAGGAGGATTCTCTATGAGTTCGGCGCTAGCTGGTCCAGGGCAAGATGGAAGCAATGAAGCATCCCACATATCTCGGTTGAGAAAGGTAGATGCATTCCTGCCCGGAATGTTTCCAAATATAGGGCGATCTCCTTGCCCTGCACTTGATCTGTCCATTCGCCCTCTCTATCTAAACGAAGCGAATAGTTAGAGAGGATATGGAATCGAGCCCGAATCTCGGTAAGCTTGTCCACATCCGTCAGGACGGAGGGCGCATCGCGAGCGTTCCCGATGCGCACCTTAGGGGCCCTTGTCACCGCCAGACGGCGAGCGACGCGGGTAACCCTGACTCTATGGGACGAGCCCGACACAGATGAAGCGGTAGGAGAACCCTCTAGGCTATCTGCAGCCAAAGAGGCGGAAGACCCTCTGGACTCGGCTCCAACAACTGGAGCCTCATCGTCCGACTCAACCCTAACTATTTCTACAGACTCCTCGGATGAAGCCATCTAACCTGATTCAAAGGAATAGACCCGTCGAGGAAAAAGAACGGGTAATCCGATCTAAAAGGAAGGAGCGCCGAGCAATCTTTGACAACAAAAGTAAATTATGGTGGAAGTGTTGGCCCTAGGGGGTCCCCTCCTATTTATACACTCCAAAAAAAGCATCCAACAGCCCAGATCGATTCCCGCCAAAATAAAACGTCGCGCCTGCCAGCCGTCAGACCTCCACGTAGCCATCGGCCATTAGGGACGACCTTTCGGTTGCAGGTGACAGCGACAGCCTGTCGTGTCCGCCAACCTACGTCAGACGCGTGTCTTGCATCCCAACAGATGAACGAGCGAAACGACGCACCCTCTTTAATGCGCGATCATTTCACTGATTCGCTGATATCATCGGAGATACGCGCAAAGATCCATGCTCTGGGGGAGGTGCCACGTGGGTTCAAAGATTGAAATGATTCAACTGCACCATGCCACGTCGTCCCGGAAAATCTGCACTAATGATTCTCGACAACAGACCGGGCCGAGAAAAACCAAGCAGGTCATTCTCGACCCGACCCATAAATAGGTCGGAACGAGAGTATGGGGCTAGTGATGATGCTCATAAGTGGGAATTCCTCATATCACGACACGTGGCAAATGACGTGTCACCCGCAATAACCCACTATACTTCTGGGGGCTACCGAGGTAAAATCAGTGTGGACACTCCACTTCTTGCCCACGAGCAATCTGGCAGCCGAACTTGCACGCCTCCTCTTTTGCCCTCCTCCGAGCTATTGCAGAGATGAGCTTTCTTGGCCTCCCATCTCGTCTCCGAGCCCCTGGCATGCCGAGCTCTCTCGTCCTCCCGGCTCGTTTCCGAGCCCCTGACATGCCGAGCTTCCTCGGCCTCCTCCGATCAACCAACGGCGCGGATCCCAGCCCCGCAACGGCTCCGTGTATATCGCCAGGGCGAGATATGCAGGGTTCCTTGGCATGCTAATGAGGTCTCACAAGGCATCAACCATGCCAATTTCAAATTTTATAAGTGCCGAGAAACCCTAATACGGATCGTTAACTAGATTTTTAGGCGAACACATGCAACTAGTTAACAATTTAACTAAAAGAACGGAAATACAACCTTTGTAGATCCGGTCCTCCACCTCCATAGCTCCGCAATGAAGTCTTCTCGCTGTCCAAATGGAAACCCGGGCTCTAGCGTCGGCTTCATCGGAGAAATGGGCGGGCAAGGTCGTCGGCTTCGTGCCGAAGATGATCTACGTCGAGGCATCACAAGATCAAGCTCCCACTTCACCAAGTCATGAAACTTGTGAAGAAAACACCCTTTACTACTTGGCAAGAGGTAGAGGATGAAGAAATAGGAGGTGGGTTCACTTTAGAATTGGATTTCTCACTCAATTGCTCAAGTTGCCATTGATGAAGCAAGCTTTCTTCATCTTTTAAGAAGAAGAAGATGAAGATGATTTGTCATAAGTCTTTCTTAAAAATAGAAAATAATGTGAATACTTATCATATGGCAACCATGGTCAAGTGTAGAGAATAAACTAAGGTTAGTTAAAGGGTTAGGGTTAAGCATGAAGACAAAATGATCACTTAGTCAAAGATGCTTTGAAGCTTCAAGAAGCTTCAAGCAAAGAACAAAGAAAGCCACCATTTTCTCTTTATCATTTCCAAAATAAAATAAATAAAATAAATGAATAAGAAAATGAAAACCCTAACCAATATACAACCATGGTTTAATCTTTACACAAACCCTAGTGAGCATGTATCATCAAACATGATACAAACTTGTGTACAAAAGTATATCACATATACAATGTGCACAAACAAGTGAGAAAAACCATTTAAAGTGAACCAATACTAGTTAATGCAAAGTAATATATCAAATATATAATTATGCATTAAATCATTAAATCAACACTTGATTTAACGATCCGGTCATATCGCATATAACCGACTAATATACAATGTATCGATTTATCGAATCAATCCATGATTCGATAACTAGGTTATATCGCATACAACCATATCGATACACTCATCGCGAGAATGAAATACGGTATCACATACACGCATTATTCTCGGTCCCGCACATATCTCATATGCGCTCCTATTTCGTTTCGCTTGAGCCAGGAAACCTCTGTGTAGGACTCTAAAGACTCGTCAATACGCCGGCAGCAGGTGATGATCATATCAAACACCCACAAGCCGCAAGCGGTCTGCTAAACGTAACGGCCACCCGGGTATTGAGCGATCAGAAGATCGACGAGCAAGCCCGCTCACACTCCTGTGAATCCAACCAGTAACACTTACCGTACAGTCCGGTCTGATCGTCTGATATGTCGCATATCTCGCCTAGGGGTGGTAAACGTCAGACCCCAGTAGCTCGATAAGTCGTGTCGATATTAGGTCTATAACAGTTCGAGAAACTACTGGTAACACTTACCAGTAAATCTCAGCAACCCTGGTCAGGGATTTCCAGTTATAGCCAATCGAACACAGCGCAACATCAAGTCCCTATACCGGGAGAGACGAATCCCCTCCTATCGCTCATTGCCTCCATGTGATTCGGGACTGTACCCAAAAGCCACCGTTTTGCACGCCCTCTTGGACGTGGTAAGCTGGAAATCAAAGCACAGTGGGAACCACACAAGTCTCTATGACGATCTCGGGTCAACAGACTACTCTGTACCAGTGTCACCAGATAACTGCCATCTGACGTAAGGTATAATACCATCTGGGAGTTCTCAGCGAGTCCGTCCAGTATACCCAGTCTCCACTGAGCACCCGTATATCATCTCTGATGTCAAACACCAATGGATGTGGGATCATCCATCGCCCATCTGTATGGGTCGAGAAGGTATACGCTAGTCTACTCTGGTATATCGATGCCCCGTCTCGATATACCCACGACTAGGGACTTTGAAGGATGTACTTATGGACTACCATGTCCCCACTAGTATGATCCGCATCATAGTCCAGGTAGTCAAGTACACATCCTAAAGGCTTTACCAACATGTAACAGAGAGACAATCAGTGTACACGTTAAGGTAAAGATCAACCAGATAGCATACTATCATGTCGAGCAAGAAAGTCCTCCCTATATATGTCCAAGCATCCACTACAATATACATCCTATGTACAGTAATGGCCTCTAGGGCATACATATAACTAACAATCTCCCACTTGCACTAGGGCCATCTGATAGCAGTGGTTGTAGTATCTCATACTCAACCATCCCATAAAAGTCTCTCTCTAGGAAAAGGCTTTTGTGAGTGGATCCGCCGTGTTGTCCTCTGAGTCTACTCTCCTAACCTCGATCACCCTGGAGATCAACTATCTCCATGATCAGGTGATGCTGCCTCAGAATATGTCTGGATCACTGATGGGACCGGCGTTCTTTGGCATAAGCCACAACTCCATTGTCTCACAATGGTTGGAACGTAGTTCATCTCATGAACCAATATACACCCAAACATCCTCTTTGGTAGCATCTTAAGTAGCGATGTATCCTGCCTTTATCGTCTAGTTAGCCACGGTATCTAGCTTGGAACTCTTCCAACATACCGTCCCTTTACTGAGGGTAAAGATAATGCCTGTGACTGACATTCAGTCGTCCTTATCATTCTGGAGCCTTTCCAGTGATTCTCCCCAGAATCAATTGATACCATCTCACTACAACTAGTGAGAATCCTAACATCCATTTAGATCTATCTCATAGATCCAAAACCCAGGATTTAGGAGGTATCACTTTAATCCTATATGGAGAATCATTGTGATAAGCGGAGATTGACCGAGCGTAGCATAGGAAACTCCTTTCTTATCAAGAGTATGTCATCCACGTACTCTACGAGGATCATCACCATACTCCCTACTACCTTTTTATTTATACAAGGTTCATCTACCATTTTGATGATGTCAAACTCTTTGACTAACACATCAAAACAGATGTTCCAACTCCGCGATACCTGCTTTATCCTATAAAGCATCTTGTACACGTTTCCGCTGCTCCCACTGTCTACGAAGCCCTCTGGCTGTGTACTCATAGACGTTCTCTTCTAAAACATCATTTAGAAAAGAAGTCATGACACCCAACCGCCAGATATCGTAGTCATGGTATGTAGCCGTGGCAAGTAGGATCTGGATGGACTTAAGCATAGCCACTTGAAAAGGTTTCATCATAATCCACGCCTGGTCTATGACGAAAAACTTTAACAAGTCTTGCTTTGAAAGTCTCAACTTTTTCACGTTCACCAAGTAATCTTCTCAAGATATACTTGCTCCTGATGGGGATTTAACCCTTCAGATATAGCAACCAAAGTCCATACTTTGTTGGTGTACATGGATTCCATCTCAGATCGCTAAGCATCCAGCCATTCTTCCAGAGTCCCACTCCTGATGGCCAGCTCGAAACTAGTTGGGTCATCATCTCATGATGCAATCCTCGCTCTCACTGTCATAGAGAAATTGATGTATCTCTCAGGTGGGTGAGGAACCCTACTAGATCGGCGGAGAGACTGAGGTTCGTTGGTAACTATTGAATCCTTTGGTTTTATCAAATCATCTGCTGTAGTTTGTATAGCTGGAACCTTTCCAGTTCTACATTACAGATCTTGCTTCGAGCTTATCCGGATTATGCTTTTAGACATAGCCCGGACAACCCCAAATCTTAACTAACTTAAGATATGGGCTCTTCCCTTTCCATATCACATATGAAGCGGTAGGCAACTGACTTGATTGGAACCCTTATTCAATAGGTATGCAGCTTCTCAAGTGCATAACTCCCAAAAAGGAAATAGGTAACTCAGTAGTACTCATCATAGAGCACACCTAATCACATAGGGTGTTATCGCTCCGCCCCGATATACCATCGTGCTATGGTGTATACGGAGGAGTAATGCTGAGAGAGAATCTCATTCTCCTTTAGAAAAGTCCAAGAATTTCGTGCTCAAGTATTCTCCTCCTTGATCTCATCAAAGGACATAATACTTATACCCGTATTTTGGTTCTCTACTTCTAACTTATATTCTGTGAATATCTCAAAAGGTTCGGACTTGTGTTTCAACAGGAACATAGGTCTGAATCTCGAAAGATCATCAGAGAATATAATGAAGTATAAAGAACCGGTCTTGGCAAGTGTAGACAGGGGACCTACATACATCAAGATGTATCAATCCCAAGAGTTCACTAACTCTTTCTCTGTTTCCAGTAAACGGAGCTATGGTCATCTTATCTCTGTGACATGACTGGCAAGTTTCACAAGATGTAAATTCAAACTGATTTAAATATGCATCTACATGTAACTTCAGCTAGTCGGGTCACATTGATATGACCTAGTCTACAATGTCTCAAGTAGGATTCGTTCATTTATGAACTCTTCCTCTTGTGTGTGTTCCGTATAATAAGAACTGTAGTTTGATTTAGAACATTAATGCTTTTAGATAACGTGCCTGAACCGATCAACTTTTGATATAGGAAATGTTCAAAACATTATCCAACAATACAAAATTATATCCTTTCTTTACTAATAAAGAGACTGATATGATTTTGTATATCAGGTTCGGTATCTAATAACATTCATTCAGAATCAATGTATTTGTAATACAGGGTGACAGTGACCAACAGACTTGGCTGCAACACTTGCCCCGTTTTCTGCCTCATGAAACTTATCACCCGTTCTTAGTTCTCTACCTAGCTGTAGCCCTATGTAACAGATTACACATCTGGGATCCTGATTTGGTATCACATACCCAGGACGTAGAGGATATAAAGAAACAGTTCATTGTAATGAACACACCCGAAGATGATGCATCAGCATGCACTTTCTTCGTTTGGGCGGTACGGGAAATCTGGTATTCCCTAATTTCCTGCTCTGTCTTATAACAATTATAAGTTGGAGAGGGACCAACGTTCCCCAGCTCAGTATAACAAGCGGGTTCGGTCAATATTCCGTATTATTATCTTGATTAAGGCGTGATATGGTCGCTACCTGGAGAGAGAGAGAAGAAAACACTCAGCGTGCGCTCTTTCAAGAATAGATTGGTTTTTATTTTATCTAATCAGGATGGCTCCCACTGCTTTTTATCAAATCTTCCTTCAAACCCTAAAAGGAAAGACTAGCCGGGATTAATTACACACTACAAGTTCGCCAATCTTTCAGCCAGGCCAGTGTCGGTACTTTGAGGGAGGTCCCCCGTGCTTTCGCACAAACCTAATTAATGTAAACCTCATTTTCCCAGAGGCGTAACCCCGTTGACACCTTTCTAGACACCTACTTGATCGGCTAATTGTAATGTATAAAACTCTCCCAGGAGTAACTCTTACTCGCAGCGGGTATCGGGATCCAACTATCTCATAGAAGGTATGCAATCTCATTGCAAATTTCAACACTTGAAATTCCCGATATTCATTTTGCCCCTAACGTGCTATGACCTTGACGAAAGCCAACAAACCATAGCCCGCTAGTCAAGTTCAACCCGTACATTTCTTGATTGAATTAAACCCACCCGCACGACCCTTGACGAAAGCCAACAAAGCCGCACGACTACCCTAATCCAATCGCATCGTATGCAGCAGATAAGCAGCATATAGCTACCGCACACTGCACCTTAACGAAAACCAACAAATGCAGCACGAATACTATATACAACTTATCTGAAATGACGGAGGGCTACGACAGGTTTTTCTGAAAACCTATTGCGTAATGAACTTGATATCGTTGTAGAATCAAATGATTTTAAAATGGAGTGTTTTTGAGGCTTTTCTAGTTTTGCTAAAGGAGTCACTCCCGGTGAAGGGATCGTCGGTCCTTTCCTCGTCGAATGAGGTGCAGGATATATCATATTACCGCTGTGCAAAGCAAGAACTGTAGCTACCTGTTTTATTTTGAAATTCGATTCTACAACATCTTAGGTTTCTTTTATTTCATTAATCTCATTAATGAAGTCCCATCATTTAAGTACCTAAACATCACAGATAAATACGACGTACACTTATGCCATCCGCATTCGCCTCGATGTCCCCTCATGCACCGTTAGGTTAGGTGACTAACGACAGAGCGGGGCAGGGTTAGCGCGGGTGTAAAACATAAGTAACGCCTATATAATATATCATATATACTATATACAGTATCCATCACAGAACATATCACATGATCACATCACAGATATCGCAGCAGAAGAATCATATGAAATATTGGATATACTAGGACGTCCGTGTTTTCAATACGAGCCAGTATAAAACACGGATTCCACGGTCGTGATGAATAGCCAAACCCACACCCCTAGACCCCTACGAGAGCGGCAAGCAACCCTACCAATTCTAGAGTTAGGAGACCCGGACTCGACTCCTCGAGTTGGTCTCCCACTGGACTCCAGAACCCGGTTACTTGTGCCCTCCTCCTTGGGTCTATCCTAGTGCGGAAAAGTAAATAATATACAAAGGGTGACATCTTCCGCAACCTGGAAGTGCCCCAATAAAAGAATATTACATACAAGTTTTTACATGAATGAAAATAAAAAACACCCATCTCACATAAAAAAAACCCGGCTATTCAAACACGACGATCCAATATAACATATCCAGCAACACATAACATCACATGTCATCAACGTAAGTAAATATGCACATCCCAATTGTCGTTGACATATAGCAACGAAACCGGCGATATCACATATTACACTTACGGTCACAGAAAAGAAAGTGTAAAACTACAACAGTTGGAATCCGCAACCTACATAGACATCGCATGCCTAATCAAATGAATTACTTAGACATCGCATGCCTAACAATTATAAACCCCGCATTTTAGTCTCATTATCGAAAACACTTTTCAATATTAAGTCGGGGAATTCAACAGGATTCCCGACATTCTGATCGAATGCTCGTCGCAAACTTTAGTAGGCTGCCGCACCCCCGATACCGTCGACGAAGTGCACCAAGGTGGAACACCGCTACCGCGAGCACCCGAACGGATGCTTTCGGCGACGGGGTTCTCCTACAGTCACTTGGTCGGGGCTATGGAGTAAGGCTGTCTATTAAGTTTACCCGGCGAGTATCCGCGTACGCTACGTGATTGCGACGGACTTTTGATCACATCAAAATTCCGTGGCAACCGATCAAGTGAGACTAAACTGCTATGTTTATAATATTCATTCAGTTATCTCATAACTGTTTGTGAATTCCAATTATTGTATCACATTCTGGATAAATAGAAAATGTTAAACTTTTCGGTCGAACAAACGAACACCCAAGTTTTCCCGAAACAGATCAACACATGAAATAAGTCTAAAAACATTCAGTTCGTGCCTCAGTACCAACAGTCCAGCCGTAGAAGGGTCAAGCCAACGCCTCACATATGGCACGCCGTACTGCCCCAAACCCGAAGGTTCAAAAGGCAGTTCAAGACGGTCACATAATCGAGTTAAGGTTTGTTGTCTTCTAGAGGGACCATCGCGTTACTTGCACTACTTAGAACGTTATTAAACCACGGAAAGATCCAACACTTGGAAATTTCCCGACAGGGGAAAAGTTGGGTATTTATATCCGGTCGAACTTTTTAACATATTCAAAAAATATCCGGAAAACACCTAGACAAAGTTTGACAATCCGATCGAATCTACGATTCCCAATACAACCCCAGACCACTCAACTCTTGAGTCAAATTAAAAATTCCCAGAAAATACATCAATAAAATTTAAGAGTTACTGTGCAAAAATTACTGGGATAAGGGACAAAGTTGCCGTGGAACCGCCGCATTAGCCATGCTAATGTCGCGGTTCCGCCGCAATGTTGTGGAATCTTGGGTACGGGCTTCACAGTAATTCTTACAATTCCCTGCTGAATTTTCTGCATATTTTTAATGTGGAAAAATCCCCGAAATTGAAAAATGTACAGAGAGCAATTTTGGGTTTAGGGTTTCGGTTCGATCGGGTTTCTAACATCGTCTAAGTATCGCCTAAGGCTCTAGCTAGGCTCTGATACCACTGCAGGGTTCCTTGGCACGCTAATGAGGTCTCACAAGGCATCAACCATGCCAATTTCAAATTTTACAAGTGCCGAGAAACCCTAATACGGATCGTTAACTAGATTTTTAGGCGAACACATGCAACTAGTTAACAATTTAACTAAAAGAACGGAAATACAACCTTTGTAGATCCGGTCCTCCACCTCCATAGCTCCGCAATGAAGTCTCCTCGCTGTCCAAATGGAAACCCGGGCTCTAGCGTCGGCTTCATCGGAGAAATGGGCGGGCAAGGTCGTCGGCTTCGTGCCGAAGATGATCTACGTCGAGGCATCACAAGATCAAGCTCCCACTTCACCAAGTCATGAAACTTATGAAGAAAACACCCTTTACTACTTGGCAAGAGGTAGAGGATGAAGAAATAGGAGGTGGGTTCACTTTAGAATTGGATTTCTCACTCAATTGCTCAAGTTGCCATTGATGAAGCAAGCTTTCTTTATCTTTTAAGAAGAAGAAGATGAAGATGATTTGTCATAAGTCTTTCTTAAAAATAGAAAATAATGTGAATACTTATCATATGGCAACCATGGTCAAGTGTAGAGAATAAACTAAGGTTAGTTAAAGGGTTAGGGTTAAGCATGAAGACAAAATGGTCACTTAGTCAAAGATGCTTTGAAGCTTCAAGAAGCTTCAAGCAAAGAACAAAGAAAGCCACAATTTTCTCTTTATCATTTCCAAAATAAAATAAATAAAATAAATGAATAAGAAAATGAAAACCCTAACCAATATACAACCATGGTTTAATCTTTACACAAACCCTAGTGAGCATGTATCATCAAACATGATACAAACTTGTGTACAAAAGTATATCACATATACAATGTGCACAAACAAGTGAGAAAAACCATTTAAAGTGAACCAATACTAGTTAATGCAAAGTAATATATCAAATATATAATTATGCATTAAATCATTAAATCAACACTTGATTTAACGATCCAGTCATATCGCATATAACCGACTAATATACAATGTATCGATTTATCGAATCAATCCATGATTCGATAACTAGGTTATATCGCATACAACCATATCGATACATTCATCACGAGAATGAAATACGGTATCACATACACGCATTATTCTCAGTCCCTCACATATCTCATATGCGCTCCTATTTCGTTTCGCTTGAGCCAGGAAATCTCTGTGTAGGACTCTAAAGACTCGTCAATACGCCGGCAGCAGGTGATGATCATATCAAACACCCACAAGTCGCAAGCGGTCTGCTAAACGTAACGGCCACCCGGGTATTGAGCGATCAGAAGATCGACGAGCAAGCCCGCTCACACTCCTGTGAATCCAACCAGTAACACTTACCGTACAGTCCGGTCTGATCGTCTGATATGTCGCATATCTCGCCTAGGGGTGGTAAACGTCAGACCCCAGTAGCTCGATAAGTCGTGTCGATATTAGGTCTATAACAGTTCGAGAAACTACTGGTAACACTTACCAGTAAATCTCAGCAACCCTGGCCAGGGATTTCCGGTTATAGCCAATCGAACACAGCGCAACATCAAGTCCCTATACCTGGAGAGACGAATCCCCTCCTATCGCTCATTGCCTCCATGTGATTCGGGACTGTACCCAAAAGCCACCGTTTTGCACGCCCTCTTGGACGTGGTAAGGTGGAAATCAAAGCACAGTGGGAACCACACAAGACTCTATGACGATCTCGGGTCAACAGACTACTCTATACCAGTGTCACCAGAGAACTGCTATCTGAGGTAAGGTATAATACCATCTGGGAGTTCTCGGCGAGTCCGTCCAGTGTACCCAGTCTCCACTGAGCACCTGTATATCATCTCTGATGTCAAACACCAATGGATATGGGATCATCCATCGCCCATCTGTATGGGTCGAGAAGGTATACGCTAGTCTACTCTGGTATATCGATGCCCTGTCTCGATATACCCACGACTAGGGACTTTGAAGGATGTACTTATGGACTACCATGTCCCCACTAGTTTGATCCGCATCATAGTCCAGGTAGTCAAGTACACATCCTAAGGGCTTTACCAACATGTAACAGAGAGACAATCAGTGTACACGTTAAGGTAAAGATCAACCAGATAGCATACTATCATGTCGAGCAAGAAAGTCCTCCCTATATATGTCCAAGCATCCACTACAATATACATCCTATGTACAGTAATGGCCTATAGAGCATACATATAACTAACAAGATATCCACCTCCCCATGATCCGCGTGAAAGTTTACCCTAGCACTACCATGAGGTTCTAGTGGCATCAAGCATGCCGAATTTTAAAATTTTACTAGGTGCTAAGTTAGACTTAACCAAGATCGTGACTAGAATATTTAGGGTTAAACATGATGATATGAACAAAAATAAAGAAGTGAAGATGGCTATACCCTCGTAGATCGATTCCTTCTCTTCACAAGCTCCGTGTAGTAGTCCACGCGACTCTACTAGGCTCCACTTGAGAGTTTGGACGAGTTTCCTTCGATGACCTTCATGCCGAAGATGATCCACACGAAGCCCATTAGCTTAAGCTACCTATTTACTAATCTTCTATTAGTGAAGGAAACACGCTACATCAAAGTGCTAGTTTGGTGTAGGATGGTGAAGTAGGGGATTTGAAGCTCACTAGGTTGTGTTCAAGCTTCATGGTTCACATCACATGTGAGGGATTGAAGCTCGAAGCATGAAGAGGAAGAAGATGGAAGCTAGAGAGCAAGAGGAGAGCTCAAGTGAAGAGCAAGCCATGAAAAAATCTCATCTACTATAGAATGGCTTCATCACTAAAATTATTGAAGCATGAAAATAATATCACATATTAAAATAGCACCATGCTTCAATAGTAGAGTAAGATAAATAAAATAATGATAAAATCCATGCTACACCATACCCTCCATGCCTTCTTATTTTCCACCTCATTTTCTATTTTCCAAAAATAGAAAAATATGACATGCTTCATATATATAGATATATTAATATATATAAGTAAATATTTAGTGAGCTAATAATATTAGTTAAGATATAATTATATCAAATATAATATATATCACATCATTAAATCAACACTTGATTTAATAATCCGGTTATATCATATATAACCAACTAATATCATTTATCTGTATATCATATTATCAAATCAACACTTGATTCGATAATCCGGTTATATCACATATAACCTAACTGATAACAGATAACTGCCAGATTACAATACGGTATCACATACACGTATTTAATCAGGCCCACGTACATATCACATATGTGCCCTATTTCGTTTCGCTTGAACCAGGAAACTTTTGTATGAGATTCTAAAGGCTCGTCAATACGCGAGCAGTAGGTGATGATTATATCGGTCACCTACAAGTTGTCAGCGAAACTAGCTGGACGTAACGGTTACCCGGGTATTGATCGACATGAAGATCAACAAGCAAGCTTGTCCATACTCTCCATGAAGCCTATCAGTAACACTACCGTATAGTCCGGTCTCTTCGTCTGATATGTCGCATATCATGTCTAGGGGTGGTAAACGTCAGACCCCAGTAACATGATAAGTCATGCCGATGTCTGGCTTATAACGGTTCGAGAAACTACTGATAACTCTTATCAGTAAATCTCAGCAGCAGCCCTGGCCAGAGACTTCCAGTTATAGCCAATCGAGCATAGCGCAACATCAACCCCTAATACCGGGAGAGACGAAACCCCTCCTATCGCTCATTGCCTCCATATGGCTCGGGACTGTACCCAAAATCCACATGTTTGCATAACTCCTCTTGAGCGTGGTAGGGATGAAATCAAAGCACAGTGGGAGCCACACTAGGACTCGGGACTCTATGACGATCTCGGGTCTACAGACTAACCTGTACCAGTGTCACCTGAGGACTGCTATCTGATGATAGGTATACTACCAACTAGGAGTCCTCGGCGAGTCCTGTTCGGTATACCCATTCTCTAATGAGCACCTGTGTACAATCTTTGATGTCACACACCAATGGTTATGTGATCAACCATTGCCCTCCAAGGGATAAGATACGTACACACTAGCCTACTCTGGAATATCGATGCCCTGTCTCGATATCCTCTCGACTAGGAACAGTTAAAGGATGTACTTTTAGACGACCCTGGCCCCACTAGTATGATCTCATCATAATCATCGTAGTCAAGTACATATCCTAAGGTCTTTATCAACATGTAAGATACAGACAGTATAAAAATAACAGTCTACATGTTAAGATAAAGGCAACCAGATAGTATACTATCATGTTGTCACGACCCGAAATGGCACGTGACTGGCACTTGAATCATATGAAGTCTATAGGACCACACCTAATTCAAGCAAGCCAAAAGCCCAGAAATCTAAACCATTTAAAGGAAGAAGTGAAGGAAAACTTGTTTTAAAACAAGTGGTTTAACAAAATAAATGACATTAAACATTTAAAAGCAACCTCATATTTTCCCGAAAAATTCGGCAGAGTCTCCATTGTAAATACTGGCTCCAAACGGGTACAACACATGAAATACATAGTAATGAAATAAGGCATCCCCAAGCGGAAGCTAGCTCTTCGCCAATTGGCGGACACAACCATGCAAGCAATAATAATATACAACGCCGAAGGGCGGGGACCAAAACTCAGAATGAAATCCAACATCATCAAGGAAACCAGAAAACCGTGATAATACAAACGCGCGACTCTAAGGTCAAAAGAATATATACTGGTCTCCTAAGTCTATAAAATATACAAGTCTGGTTGATGGAGTTTACTAGATACAACAGAATGTAAATAAGGTACAATGGTGGTCACGATGCAAGTGAACCCACCTACCAAGCAATCACCCGGAAGGAAGCAGTGTACCAGCAAGCCGCAATAAAACCTGTACTGCAAAACCTGCAAGAAATTATGGCACAACGGGGGTGAGTTGCCAACTCGTGAGTAGAAAACATCACCGAGCATAAATCGCATGTATGACTCTATTCTAGGTCATACCATAGTAATATCCTCAAAATAATATAGCCTGAAGTATATAATAATGGTAAGGGTAAACATCTATACATAACTGTAATACCAAGTGCTTGTGTCAGTGCCTCAGGTAACAATATATCATATATATGATGTATGAATGCATGAAAACAGAATATATCTAAATGAGAAAAATGTTTTCTTATCTCAGTGAGATTTCTGTATAAAACCGAAGTATCATCAATGAAATCAACAGAGAAATCCGTATCAAGTATCGACACAAAACATATATCCCAGTATCTTAATATCTCAGGCTTCGGCAATCCGGACTGCCCCATATAATCAATCTCCGTATCTCGGGCTCCGGCTATCCGGACTGGCCCATATTATCAAATCTCAAGACTACGTCGGTATCCTCCGGATATCCGCCGCGTCATAATAACTGGTCGGTAGTGCTCCCCTGCCAGTCTCAATGCCATCATCTGCGACCATCTTGTCCCGGGGTACCGCACCGGGTCCACCATGCACCCGTAGACGGTTCCTCCTCCTCCTCGAATAAGGTGTATGATATCGTTCAAGAGCCGAGAAAACTCATGGTGGACACCTCTCAAATCATATCACGAGAAAACCGCAATTTTCCATCTTTAAAATGATAATAAGTTTATAAATCTTTGCGGTTTCTCTAAATCCAGAACTCTTATGGAAATCCGAAATCCCAATCTCAAGAGTAAATGACGGTGAATTACCAGTATAAAGCTCCATAATATTGCATGAAAAATGAATATATGAATGCATCGGATATCAAGCAAGGAATGCAATAATTAAACTAGCATATGAAAGCAATAACATAATGGAACTATCAGCTAGCAAGGTATGTCAATGAAATAATACTTCTAAAGTGTATGTGTCATGGCAATTACCGATGATGATGTGTGTGAACCGGCAAGCAAGTGTACGTGGAGCATACGTATCATCAGTAATGGTGCTGTGTCCTGACAGCATGGGTTCATAGTAACTAAAGAAAACACATTTATAAGCCTGCGATATGATGAGAACATGAATATAGCGGAAAATGCATAATAAACGCAACATCGGAGAATATAGATTTCAAAGCACGAGTCATACAATTTTGGCAATTGAAATTGCACGAATCGTGGTTTTTAGAACATATGGCCTGTCTTTAAAATCCCCACGATTCGTCATTTTTGAAAATAAGTATGACTCGAGCCCAGTCTAACATCTACCTGATAAACTACAGGACTAAACTAAGAGACTAATCGAAAGGGTAAGGAAATCCACCTAACTCTGAGTCGATATATATATCTAGTAGTCGGTGATCCCGCCTCAATAGCGTCACGTATGATAAAATATATAATACGACATCCTCGAGTTGAGAGTGCGGATCAATCATCATATTTATACATCGTACGGTAAAATCCATCGTACGGCATCCCAAATCGGGGTACGGGTCAATATCACATATAACACATTACTTATCCGGTATCATTATCATCATATTCTGGATTAGATCTAAAGTCTAGTACATTCCGATACCATCAACACACACACACACATATGTCCGCGTGTGTATGAAAACACATCGTTTATCAATCCGCTAATATAATATACCGTATCTCATAACACGACCCAAATCACATCACCGATCTCACGGCATCAGGCCCAATCACATCGACTCATCTCCAAGTATCATATACCATCCTCATCATCCGTGTATACATATGTGTGTGTGTGTGTGTGTGTGTGTCTCTCTCTCTCTATATATATATTTATGTACCATCACAATCCACACACACACACACATATATATACATATAAACATATACACCCAAACATATCCCGTGTGTGCATGTGTGCACCTATACTCTAGGGTTCGCGACTAAGAGACTATACAATAAGCACTATCTTGATAATCATCCACGTATCACAATACACACACACACACACACATACACATATATGACGTATTCGTATATTACACTACGAAACTGCGGGGGTGCTATACGCCATCCACCCGACTTCCCCCGTAGATATATATCTACTCATCTTGATCCTTGTTTGCTGAAGTCAATGTCGCCATGCTCATCCTTGTTATCCAAAGCCTATGCGAGGGTACCTACATATTCAAATACGTCACATCGTAATCAAGAATCAACACGAGGAAACTGAAACGGCATACGAAGAATACATAAGTTAGGACCTACGAACTACGCATGCAAGAAGGGCCAAACAAATCCTCAATGTCGATATACAAACGTCAAACCATCGAGTTAAAACCCAAATACCAAAACCAAAGTTAAAACAAAGTCGCAAAACGAAACAGCAACATAAGAAAACACTTTCAGATTTTACCCTAGGTTGAATTAGCCAATTTTGCACATGTGGAGCGTCTAATTTACTGAAGATAAAGCCATGGACCCAGTACAAATCAATTTGGTCATACCCAGGCCGCAAATTGCGGCTAAATGGGTTAAATATGCGGCCTAAACTTGGATATATGGTCTATGGTTTTGGGGTTAGCTTCTAGGTTGCCTACTCATCTCTCAGTCTTCGCTAAATATTTTTCTGGTGTCCCGGGTTATAGCAGATATCTAATTATCACCACAATTCCCACAATCTTCCGATATCGGGGTTTCTAAGTTTAGATTATGGGGCTTTAGTCTCAAGTTAGGTCCAGGTTTTAACACCAAAGGGGGTTTGTAGTCACTAATACACTCACATGCATCATCACAACTCAAAAATTCCTCAAAACCCCATCTTGGAATTTTCAACCATCACTAAACTACATTTAAACACTTCTAAATTTAAATAGATGCTAAATTAATTGAAATACTACCCTAATGATGAAAGAATTACCTCAATTGGCAATTCAAGAATTTTCTTGAGTTGCCCCAAGTGCTCAAAATCCAAACTTTCTTGGTTCCCCATGCTTTTAGTGAGCTTGTGCACATTTTTAATGAAAGGGATGAAGTGTTTTGATCTGTTTTTGAGGGTGAAATGAGGTGTAGGAGGTGGTGGAAGGAGAGGGTAGCCATGGATGAGGGAGGGGAGAGGAAAGAGAATGATGAAGGAGAGAATGAAGGAACAAAGAGGCATGGTTCACTTGACCCCTCACCCTCTCTCTCTCCCTCTTGCCCATACCTCATTCTATATTTATTTTCTTTTTCTTTTTCTTTTCTTATCTTTTCTTTATCTTTTCATCTCTATAAAACAAAGCCATGCATGAAATAAAAGAAAAGCCATGGTAGAAAAATGTAACAAATGTGTAATATGACATGGTGCATGTCACATGCATAAAACACCATCAATGTGTGATTAGTGAACATTAATCAAGTTTAGGATAAACTTGCATATAATTACTTATAAAAATTTATAATTTGCCTAAATCACATAAATCCCTCCAAAAATCATCATTCAATTTAATTTTCCAATATTTTCCAAACTATCAGTATATAATTATACCATATCATTAAAATATTCATAATATTTATTATTTTAATTATATAAATTCCCAAAAATAATATTTTATTTTTCTGAAATGTTACAGTCTTCCCCCTTTAAATAAATTCGGTCCCCGAATTTAAATTTAAACCCCTCAAATACTAAAACATTTCAGTAAAATGATCAAGTCGTCGGGGCTCCTAAATCATACATACGCAAAATATATCGTAGCGCCATGCATGCGCATGAAAAACGAGTATATACTTAAAAATCAAAACTACGTCAAGCATCACGCAATCATCAGAGTTATGGCGAAGATACTAATGTAAAAGTCCAATACGAAAACCAACAAGATATACATCAAAACTATAACATGTGCATAGTACGCATCGGTGTAAACTCGTCAAAACATTTGAAAGAAATGCATGCCAACACTTTTTTCCAAATCACTGTGCAATGCACGTATCACGGCATAAGTAGCGGACGTTTATTGTAAGAAAATAATTATATATATATATATATATATATATATATATCCTTTGTTTAACATACACGTCCCGTCGTGTTGAAAATAATTTAGAAGGGTTTCGTTTGTAAAACTTTCCGTGTCATCTTGGACACATAAATAAATACCGAGACTATAGCTCCTTTTGGAAATCCCTTCGGTAACTATCGATCCATGCAAAAACATATTCAGGTATTGTCCTCTGACTAGTCCTGCTCAGTTACTATACCAAATAGTAAATATCATAAAACATACTGCTCCAAAAGAAATCAATCCCAAAATATGTATAAGAATGCCACGTGCGTCTGGTGCGCACAGAAATCGAAATCAATGAATGTGTCATACATGTGCACATAAACCAAATCTAAGTGCAACGGATGCGCACGAAAACACCTGTCAAGGGCAACGAGTGTGCCTGACAGCAATATTAGGTGCATCAGATATGCACGAAGAATCCCGATTTAGTGCATCTGGTGTGCACCAAAATCACATCATGCACACCAAGTATGCGCAGGAATCCAAATCAAGTGCACAAGGTGCACGAAAACAATATCGAATATCACAATCGAAATCGACGGTATACAACAATCTCAATCCAAATCAGGTATACCGTGGTATATAATTTCACAACTACGTGCATCAGCATGCACAAAATCGAATCAAAGTACTAAAAGTACATGTAAACTATACCAAAAGCACAAGTCAAATCACATACATACCATAGGTATGAAGTCAAAATCAAACATCTCGAATGATATCAAATCGAAACCGAGTGCAACCGTGGTGCACGAAAACTCAATCATCCAAATAAATCGCCCAAATTACCCAAATCCAAAATGACGGATACGTGATATTCAAATCACCAATCACAACTCATAAACACTGTCGTCGATATGTCCTTCCTTCAAAATCGAGAAGGTGTCGGTGCATCCAAAACTAGCAGAGCAAGATATCTACTTGCCTCCTTTTCATGGTCTGGTGCCTTGTGCCCTTAGGCTCTCGTCTTTCACTGTGGATTGTCAGTTATATATCTCTTCGGTTCAACGGCCCAATATGGAAATGATGACGGAAATAGTTCCGCTCTGGCACATCCTCTTAAGATCTCTGGCCAACTGTCATGGTCCCTCATAATATGTCTAGTCGATGATGCCAAACTCTGGCCTACTGGGTGTGCATAATGCGACCGATCCTAGGTCCAAGTCTTCTCGTTTAGTATTCCAGAAGATTCTTGTCGGGGTCTCTCCCAAAATCTCGTTTCTGCCGAACTGCCCGGAAATTACCACCCTTTACTAAATCTATTTCTTTTTTCGGAACGGCTGCATACTCATCACGACTCTTTCTGGAAGATATATCCATATTTAACGTCTCTGCATGCGTATCACATCTCTGATGTCAACGGAGTGGAACGACATCTCATCAAAATCTCGTACGAACCTCTTACTCCACTTTTCTCTAATGTTGACTCATTCGGACTCGTCTCTTCGTAGCTGTATGGACTGCGCTAAAACGGCTATACTCATATCTCGAGTCTCCCAAGTAATGTATCCCATCACATGATATCCGGACGACGTCGAACTTTTCGATCGATTCGTCAAAGTCCCATAATTCCCCGAGAGCTAATACTCGAGCACGGTTTAATAATATCCAGTACATGCCACAGTACCTATGGACCAGCCGTAGAAGGGTGATTGATATGATCTATGTGTATAGTAGTTAACCGCAATCAATAACGGTGTCGCGTGTAGCTAGACCGAGATGACTACGGGTCGTCCTATGGGAAACGTTGAATATTTTATTCTTACTTTAGGCGTGTTGAGAAAGAAAGGAGAAAAATAAAGAATGGTGAAGAATGGTTGTAGGATCTAGATCTACGTTAAACACGGATGCAAAATATAGATCTAGATTAACTACGGAGTAGGTTTTATATAAAAAGGGGCTTGTAGGGTTCATTGGGATTTAGTAGTTATGGATGATTAGTTAAAAATTACTCTTTTTATCTTTTAATAGATTTAAAACTAGAACGACGGTGTTGCATGTAGATTAGGTTTTCTGGAGGGAAAAGGGTTCCCACTCTTAACCCCTATCTCGACATGGAACTCCGATCATATCTAGCCTTTACCAAAACAATAGTTAATTTAATTTCTAATCGCAGTCGAGACTAGCAATGAATTGGTACCTCGCCCGATTAGGATGTTAACTATTTTTTTGATAAAGTTTATAAACATTATAGGACTTAAAAAGAGTTTAAGGATCTTCATCATCCATTAACCTACCATAATCCTATGAACCCTGACAAGCGGAGAATTACTCGCGCATGTTGGGAGAAGAAGAGATGGAGAGGGAAATCATATTAAAACTACAAAGAAATAGAATAAACCTTTATTAATCAACAAAATTCATTTACACTTTGTTCCCTTAGAAAATGATTATAAAAATACTAGTTTGCTTCTCGATCTCTTCTAAGGAGGTAGACGAACAGTTGATGATCAGCCTGGATGCGTGAGCCTGTCGTGGACTTCGTGATCTCTTCAGTTTGATGATTTTTCCAAGAGGCTCTCGGTCCTTATTTATAGTCCTAGAGCCAGAACCCTAGCTTCATAATTTGGAAGCCAAAGGTTAAGATCCTAACAGAGAAATCCCAACTCCCAAATAGTCCAATACGCGGCGGATCCGCGGCCAATAGGTGGGTTTGGCCGCGGATCCGCGGCATTATAGGGAGATCGATTTCTTTGGTCTTCTGGAGCTTTATCGTTATGATACATGGTTATCTTTTTAATCTCTGGAAACTGAAAATCTTTTCTACGTCACTGCCAGACTTGATTTCTTTAGTTTACTTTCTTAATTAGGCAGGTTTGTTCCAACAACTTTGATTTCCTTGATTTCAGTCCTGAAAATTCTGCACAACAACTCAACAAATAATATTAGTAGAGTTTGTTTTATTGAGATATTAACTTAACCATTAAGAGTTGGTCAAAGGTATTTAATAAGGTAAGCATATTTAAATGGGCCAAATGTTACATGGATATTATATGCTTACTTTTTCCTACCAAATGTTAATTATAATATATAAACATATGAAAATAGTATTTTTACAGATAAACCCTTACATGTATCATATATTATAATAAAACACCTTTTATTATAAAGAAATAGTAGGAAAAATGTCATATTAAATGTGCAGTTTTATCAACTGAACAAATACCTCCAAACTTATCTTTGATCGTCCCGAGCAAACTAGTTTATTCAAGAGAAGGAGAAAAAGGAAGGAGAAAGCTAAGCACACTTTCGTAGGAAACACGATTGCACTGAGCACGTGCAACAAGCCGTTAAACCTCTAGGTGTCCCTAGTAGGAGGAGTGTTGTCTCCTGAGGGTTTTCAGCAGATTATACCCACAAAATCTTATAATAAAAGAGAGATGGTGAAAGTTATATATAAAGATAAGAACCATAAAAGAAAGACTTTGAAAACCTAGAGTTTCCAACTACACTAGCTTTTCAGTTGTCATGAGCCCTATCCTAATAGTCATGAAAAGATGTTAGAGATCACATCATCGCTCAATAAAACACCGTCTTTATTCTTCATTCCTACCTTTCATCCAAACATCGATCATATACCCCTACGTGTGTGTATAGAATATCCCTACACTCGGAGAATTCAATTCAAGCTATCATACTCTTGTTCATCTAGCTCAGTACTTTTAATTTAATGAATATTTGGATGGATTTGCTCGCACATTTTTCATGCGACCGTTAATACTTCTTGAGGTACTAACCGACCGATTACTCATGTGCTTGTTGATTAGGTGTATTAGTATTTTTCTCGTCTTGCACCACCTAAGGCTTAGCAGTGACTCCCAGACCAGTTGGTCTAAGGCACTAGGTGATGAAGTACCCTCGCTATATTTTTTATTGCTGCCTCGGTGATAACAAAACCAGTGTTCGTTTTTCTTCACCATTTTATCTTTTATTCATTTTTTTTACTTCCTTCATACTTTGGCTTTTAGACAAGAGCATTTCAAGGTATTCTCTACTGTCCCGAGTTTCAAGACGTGTGTAAGTGCGTATATTAGGGTATCAACATTCAAATGTTTGGCTTCCAGAATAGAAACTATTTTTCAGACTTATTTTTATCCTCAGATTAGTGACTTCTTTCATCTTACTAACCCTTAGGACAACGGCTCATAACTACTTATTACTAGTTCGTTTAAGAAAACTTCTAATTTTCTTGGTTTTCTTAAACTATTCCTATCTTTCATATGTAAATTTTCACTTTCAAATTTTCATTATCAAAATTTTTTTGTGCTTATATATAGTATAATGCAAAGTATCGCGTAAATAAGCACAAACCTCCCCCAAACCTGTTTACAGCAGTGTCCTCACTGATGTCATCCGTTAAGCTCAAAAACCTGTAGATTTGGGAGGAAAAAGGGGACAAGAAATAATGAAAGTGAAATCCTCCCCCAAACTTATTTTTGGCTCACAATCTTATAAAAAAATTCTTTCAAGAGCCAAAATATCCCCCCCCCAAACTTAAGTAAAATCGTATTAAACATTTAAAATTATTTGGGGGGGTTAAAATTATTGGTCAAATTAAAGCCTTGTAAAGACCAAAAGTCAACACCAACCATTCAAAAATTTTATCGATGAAGCACCAAGGTCGGTGGAAGAACATGTCGCCTATTGATGTGAAGAAGCGGGGAGGAGATAAGAGGTGTAATGGAAAAGGTTTACGTCTCGGTTTGTAGAGACGAAACAATGATGATGGATTACTCGCATTCTTGTTATCGATAAGAAGAAGTGGTGATGGTTCAACTTCTTTGTGTTGAGGTTGATTCATCACACCACCCGTATTTTCTAAGAATGCGAGTTCTTCAGCAAAAATTTCTTCAAAGCTTTCATCGATATTCCGAATAATAATCTCATCGGAAAGAATAGGATGATACTCGGACTCCATAAAAGGTTCATATTCCGCGTTAGATGTTGACCCAGACAACAACGTAATAGCGGAGTAGAGATCAGTATCGTGAAGCTCTTCAATTTCGCTGCTGTCGGAATCTATTGTTTCGATAGAACACACATGAGCATAGGGTTCGGAGGTTTCACTTCCCAACTTGTAAATGTTAAGCTCAATTGACATCTTCCCGAATGATAGGTTCATAGAGCTGTTACGGCAATTGATTACAGCGTTGAAAGTCGCAAGAAAAGGTCGACCTAAAATCACCGGAATTTGGTTTCGTGGGTTCGCTACAGGTTGTGTATCTATAACGATAAAGTCCACAGGAAATATAAATTCCCCGACTTTTATTAACACATCCTCTAGCTCACCCCTAGATTGGGTGATAGATCGATCGGCCATCTGAAGAGTGCAATGCGCCGGTTTTAACTCTCTGATCTCTAATTGCTCATAAACAGAATACGGAAGCAAGTTAACACTAGCACCTAAATCGAGTAGAGCACGATTGATATTTTTACCTCTAATAGAAATAGAAATTGTAGGACTTCCGGGACCCTTTCGTTTCTTGGGTAGTTGTTGTGTAAAAGCAGTGCTCACATTACTCCCAAGGAAAACTTTTTTAGGTACTTGAACTTTTCTCTTCCTAGTGCACAAGTCCTTTAGGATTTTCGCATAAGACGGAACTTGTTGAATAGCATCTAGGAGAGGAATATTTATGTTAACTTGCTTAAAAATTTCCACAATCTTCTCCATTTGTGGACTTGGTCTGTTGCCCCTTAACCTGTTTGGATAAGGTGCTTTATCAATAAGGTTTGGGTCCAAAATTGGAGAGGATTGTGGGGATGGAATGAATCCCAGAATTGGAGTGGGGATCGTTTTAGATAGATTTGTGGAAGTGGGCTGAGGGTTCGAGCCTTGGGGAAAATGGAGAATAGGCTCGGAAGAAGGTGGGAGATTAGACGAATTAGGGGAAGAAGTAGAAGCCGGGGTATCATTTATATCACTAACATCATCAAATTGCTCACCCACTCGGTTATTCAGCACTTTTCCCGATCTCAACGTAGTAACGGCACTCACGTTATGATTTTGTGAGTGGCCAAGATTCGGTAGGGGTTGAGATGGGAGTTTTCCTTTCTCTCTTGCACTCATTGTGGCGTTCAATTGTGTAATTTAGTTTTCTATTGATTTAATACTCTCACCGTGGGAGGCGGAGTCTTTCTTTATGGTGTCAATAGAAGACTTCATATCAGCCGACATTTGAATAGTATGTTTCATAAACAAAGCCAAAGTTTGTGCGAGTGAAGAGTTATCAGTACCGGCCAATTGCGGTACAGAAGTGTTGGCCGGATTTTAAAAATTTTGTGACTGAAAGAGGTACTGACTTTGTGGTTGTAGTTGCTGTGGAGGAGGTCTTTAATAATTGCTTTGGAACTGGTTTTGATTTTGGGGTTGGTTTTGGTTCCAAGCAAAGTTAGGATGATTCCTCCATCCTTGATTGTACGTGGAAGAATAAGGATCGTTTCTAAGTCGCAACTGAAAAGCAGCATTAGTTTGCTCATGACCTTGAAATGGTGCATTCATAGGACATTCTTTCGTCAAGTGTGAAGGATCTGAACAGCAACTACACACGGTTTTGGGAAGCGTTACCTGATTAAGGGAGATTGATGAGAATTTGTTCTCAATAGCGTCGAGTTTCTTCTGCATCGCTGCCATTTCGGCTTTTACTGCGATGGAAATATCGAGCTGATGAATTCCTCCCCTAGATGAAAGTAGTCTTACGCTTTCCCACTGCAAAGTGTTTTCAGCGAGATCTTCCAGATATTTCCAAGCTTCACCATCATCTTTAGACATGAAATTACATTGACAATTTGTTTCAAACATCTGCTTTGTCGCTGGATTAATGCCCTCATATATAATTCGGCATAAATCCCATCTTTTTATTCCATGATGAGGACATTGGACAAGCAGATCCTTGCAACGTTCAAAGCACTTCCAAAATGGTTCATTGGGAAGCTGGGTGAACTGGTTGATCTCGCTCCTAACATGGGCGGTTTTATGGTTTGGGTAAAACTTCTTAAGAAATTCTATTACGAATTCATCCCAATCAGTGATAGAGTGTGCGGCAGTATTATAAAGCCATTTTTCTGCCAAGTCGCACAGAGTGAATGGGAGAAGACGCAAGCGCATAGCATCCACAGTCAGTTGTGATGTACTCATCATTACGCATACGTTTTCCAATTTAGTGATGAAAACGTACGCATCTTCATATTCGAGCCCGTGAAATTTAGGCAACAGGTTGATGTAGTGGAGTTTAATTTCAAAATTATCCCCGTTGGCTGGTAGAATAGATAAGCAACTAGGAAGTAGACCATGGATAGGATAGCATCTCTCTTGGAGAGAAATGCGCGGTTGATTCTGCTCACCTACAGGCGGTGGCTGCGTGGTGTTATAATCTGATGGAGTACCGTCCATCTCGGTTGATGTGGTGTGTGGTGGGGGAAAAGAAAATGAAGAAGCACCGACTTCGGAGTCGATAGCAGGAACGCGGACAAGACGGGCACTAGAATCCCGTGTCCAGCCAAGCATGCACTAAGAGGGTTTAGCGCAAGTGGCAGCGTGTGTGTGATTTAAAATTGGTCTGTTTTGAAAAGTGCGTCGGACTTAGAAAAATCATACAAAGATGCACAAACAACCCTAGTACTAAGGTTACCTAAGTCAAGTCTCTAGACCGCTCCTAGACTTCTAAAGGACAAGCCGCAGGATCAATCCTCTACCACTTCTTTACTACTCTTGTGGCCAGGTAAGTGCCAGGTAAGTGGGAGGTATCCGCTATACGAATCACCGAAAATAGCGGGCCTAATTAAGTAACCAATTGCCTTAGACACACTTGCCTAGGCACCACAAAAGTAATGCGGATAAGCGATAAATTACCCACGACCTTCCTCTGTCCTTATTGAGCGCGACCGTCCTTAGAGTCTTATCTAGATATTTTTTAAATTAATGTAAGGTGGATGCAGATGCTCGGTTTGTGATTTGTGGGTCTTAGAAAGGGTGATAAAATCCCTACCTAATCTGGATTTGGTCTTTGCCCCTTAAAGTCCGTATTAAAATATGCAAAACAAACCAATTACAAAACTTTGCAAAAAGATTTTTGAGCGGCGATATTTTGCAAAGAATTCTGCAGAAAAGATATTTTATTGGATTTCAGAGGAGAGAGAAAGAGTTGAGAAATTTACCAGAGAAGTTTGGAACCCTAGATCCTCAATCCCGCCACGCTTCCGCCGCGAATGTGTCTTATTTGCCGCGGATCCGCCGCGAGAGGGAAGAATCAGTTGATGCAATTTTTCTCTGTGGCCTTCTGTACTCCTCTGGATCTCGATGAATGTCTCTGTCTTTCTATTTTCTCAAGTCTGTGACTCCAGATCTTCTTGCAAAATTCATACAATTCGTTAAATATACAATTTGCAGTTTTGTTTTATTTTTATGATATAGATCGAATAAGAATTCAACATGAATAGTAAGAAAAAAAATATTACGCACGTATCCCCGACAACGGCGCCATTTGATTGATATGATCTATGTGTATAGTACTTAACCGCAATCAATAACAGTGTCGCGTGTAGCTAGACCGAGATGAGTACGGGTCGTCCTCTGGGAAACGTTGAATATTTTATTCTTACTTTAGGCGTGTTGAGAAAGAAAGGAGGAAAAATAAAGAATGGTGAAGAATGGTTGTAAGATCTAGATCTACGTTAAACACGGATGCAAAATATAGATCTAGATTAACTACGGATGTAGGTTTTATATAAAAGGGGCTTGTAGAGTTCATTGGGATTTAGTAGTTATAGATGATTAATTAAAAATTACTCTTTTTATCCTTTAATAGATTTAAAACTAGAACGACTGTGATGCATGTAGATTAGGGTTTCTGGAGGGAAAAAGATTCCCACTCTTAACCCTTATCTCGACATGGAACTCCGTTCATATCTAGCCTTTACCAAAACAATAGTTAATCTAATCTCTAATCGCGGTCGAGACTAGCAATGAATTGGTACCGCGCCCGATAAGGATAGTAACTATTATTTTGATAAAGTTTATAAACATTATAGGACTTAAAAAGAGTTTAAGGATCTTCATCATCCATTAACTTACCCTAATCCTATGAACCCTAACAAGCGGAGAATTACTCGCGCATGTTGGGAGAAGAAGAGATGGAGAAGGAAATCATATTAAAACTACAAAGAAATAGAATAAGAAAATAACTACCTTTATTAATCAACAAAATTCATTTACACTTTGTTCCCTTAGAAAATGATTACAAAAATGCTAGTTTGCTTCTCGATCTCTTCTAAGGAGGTAGACGAACAGTTGATGATCGGCCTGGATGCGTGAGCCTGTCGTGGACTTCGTGATCTCTTCAGCTTGATAATTTTTCTAAGAGGCTCTCGGTCCTTATTTATAGTCCCAGAGCCAAAACCCTAACTTCCTAATTTGGAAGCCAGAGGTTAAGATCCTAACAGAGAAATCCCAACTCCCCAATAGTCCAATACCCGGCGGATCCGCGGCCAATAGGTGGGTTTTGCCGCGGATCCGCGGCCTTATAGGGAGATCGATTTCTTTGGTCTTCTGGAGCTTTATCGTTATGACACGTGGTGATCTTTTTAATCTCTGGAAACTGAAAATCTTTTCTACGTCACTGCCAGACTTGATTTCTTTAGTTTACTTTCTTAATTAGGCAGGTTTGTTCCAACAACTTTGATTTCCTTGATTTCAGCCCTGAAAATTCTGCACAACAACTCAACAAATAATATTAGTAGAGTTTGTTTTATTGAAATATTAACTTAACCATTAAGAGTTGGTCAAAGGTATTTAATAAGGTAAGCATATTTAAATGGGCCAAATGTTACATGGATATTATATGCTTACTTTTTCCTACCAAATGTTAATCATTAAGAATAACGGTGCATTGACGGTCATCACATGCTAGCCAGCCTCTATCAGTGGCCCAATTCTCTGGTGCTGATCTGCACGTTCGAGAAATTCTGTAAAAGCAATCCATCAAACGCTCATGGCGCGAAAAACACAATAAAACGACACATTTATGCAATCGTGTGTCACCGGAATTACGCCCTGGTCAGTCCTCATCCAAGACGAGCTCATGCTGACCATAACTTTAGCCGCAGCTCTCTCTACCCGTACAATCGTGATAACAAAAACCACCAACCAATATCGATGAGGATAGATCATATGAACGAATAGAATACTGTGCAAAGAAATTTACATCCTAAGGTTTCTTAAGCGGAGTAGCGTATCGTAAGTATGCCGCGGAACATACACACGGTATATCACTCTACTTAAGTCACCTACTCTATCAACCAAGGTCAACCTATGCGACGAAAGTTCAGGTCTAATACCCCCTCGACCAAGTCTAAGTTCCGTAAGGTCAAGCTTATGTTCCGAATATATAAACGCCATAAACTCCGCATAGTCAAACATAGACTCGAACCAAGGTTAAACCTAGCGCTCTGATACCCACTTTGTCACGACCCGAAATGGCGCTTGACTGGCACTTGAATCATGTAAAGTCTATAGGACCACACCTAATTCAAGTAAGCCAAAAGCCCAGAAATCTAAACCATTTAAAAGAAGAAGTGAAGGAAAACTTGTTTTAAAGCAAGTGGTTTAACAAAATAAATGGCATTAAACATTTAAAAGCAACCTTATATTTTCCCGAAAAATTCGGCAGAGTCTCCTTTGTAAATACTGGCCCCAAACGGGTACAACACATGAAATACATAGTAATGAAATAAGGCATCCCCAAGCGGGAGGATCAAAACTCGGAATGAAATCCAACATCATCAAGGAAACCAGAAAACCGTGATAATACAAGCGCGCGACTCTAAGGTCAAAAGAATATACACTGGTCTCCTAAGTCTATAAAATATACAAATCTGGTTGATGGAGTTTACTAGATACAACAGAATGTAAATAAGGTACAATGGTGGTCACAATGCAAGGGAACCCACATACCAAGCAATCACCCGGAAGGAAGCAGTATACCAGCAAGCCGCAATGAAACCTGTACGGCAAACCTGCAAGAAACTGTGGCACAACAGGGGTGAGTTGCTAACTTGTGAGTAGAAAACATCACCGAGCAGAAATCGCATGTATGACTCTATCCTAGGTCTTATCATAGTAATATCCTCAAAATAATATAGCTTGAAACATATAATAATGGCAAGGGTAAACATCTATACATAAGTGTAATACCAAGTGCTCGTGTCAGTGCCTCAGGTAACAACATACAATATATATGATGTATGAATGCATGAAAACAGAATACATCTAAATGATAAAACTGTTTTCTTATCTCAGTGAGATTTCTGTATAAAACTGAAGTATCATCAATGAAATCAACAGAGAAATCCGTGTCAAGCATCGACACAAAACATATATCCCAGTATCTCAATATCTCGGGCTCCGGCAATCCGGACTGGCCCATATAATCAATCTCTATATCTCGAGCTCAGTCTATCCGGACTGTCCCATATCATCAAATCTCAATACTACGTCGGTATCCTTCGGATATCCGCCGCGTCACAATAACCGGTCGGTAGTGCTCCCCTGCCAGGCTCAACGCCATCATCTGCGACCATCTTGCCCCAGGGTACCGCACCGGGTCCACCATGCATCCGCAGTTGGTTCCTCCTCCTCCTCGAATAGGGTGTATGATATCGCTCAAGAGCCAAGAAAACTCATGGTGGACACCTCTCAAATCATATCACGAGAAAACCGCAATTTTTCATCTTTGAAATGATAATAAGTTTATAAAATCTTTGCGGTATCTCCAAATCCCGAAATCTCATGAAAATCCGAAATCCCAATCTCAAGAGTAAATGACAGTGAATTACCGGCATAAAGCTCCATAATATTGCATGACAAATGAATATATGAATGCATCGGATATCAAGCAAGAAATGCAATAATTAAACTAGCATATGAAAGCAATAATATAATGGAACTATCAGCTAGCAAGCTATGTCAATGAAATAATACTTCTAAAGTGTATGTGTCATGGTAATTACCGATGATGATGTGTATGAGCCGGCAAGCAAGTGTACGTGAAGCATACGCATCATCGGTAATGGTGCTGGTGTCCTGACAGCATGGGTTCATAGTAACTAAAGAAAATACATTTATAAGCATGCGATATGATGAGAACATGAATATAACGGAAAATGAATAGTAAACGCAACATTGGAGAATATACATTTCTAAGTATGAGTCATACAATTTTGGCATTTGAAATAGCACGAATCATAGTTTTTAGAAAATAGGGCTTGTCTTTAAAATACCCACGATTCGTCAGTTTTGAAAATAAGTATGACTCGAGCCCATTCTAACATCTACCTGATAAACTAAAGGACTAAACTAAGAGACTAATCGAAAGGGTAAGGAAATCCACCTAAGTCTGAGTCGATATATATATCTAGTAGTCGGTGATCCCGCCTCAATAGCGTCATGTATGATAAAATATATAATACGACATTCTCGAATTGAGAGTGCGGATCAATCATCATATTTATATATCGTACGGTAAAATCCATCGTACGGCATCCCAAATCGGGGTACGAGTCAATATCACATATAACACATTACTTATTTGGTATCATTATCATCATATTCTGAATTAGGGATACTGATCTAAAATCTAGTACATTCCGATACCATCAATATATATATATATATATATATATATATATATATATATATATATATATATATATATATCCACGTGTGTATGAAAACACATCGTCCATCAATCCGCTAATATAATATGTCGTATCTCATAACACGACCCAAATCACATCACCGATCTCACGGCATCAGGTCCAATCACATCGACTCATCTCCAAGTATCATATACTATCCTCATCATCCGTGTATACGTATGTGTGTGTGTGTGTGTGTACCATCGCAATCCACACACACACACATATATATACATATAAACATATACACCCAAACATATCCCGTGTGTGCACCTACTCCAGGGTTCGTGACTAAGAGACTATACAATAAGCACAATCTTGATAATCATCCGCGTATCACAATACACATATCTATATACATATGTGACATATTCGTATATTACACTACGAAACTGCGGGGGTGCTATACGCCATCCACCCGACTTCCTCCGTAGATAAATATCTACTGACCTTGATCTTTCCTTTCCGAAGTCGATGTCACCATGCTCATCCTTGTTATCCAAAGCCCACGCGAGGGTACCTACATATTCAAATACGTCGCATCATAATCAAGAATCAACATGAGGAAACTGAAACGGCATACGAAGAGTACATAGATTAGAACCTATGAACTACGCATGTAAGAAGGGCCAAACAAATTCTCGATGTCGATGTACAAACGTCAAACCATCGAGTTAAAACCCAAATACCAAAACCAAAGTTAAAACAAAGTGGCAAAACGAAACAACAACATAAGAAAACACCTCCAGATTTTACCCTAGATTGAATTAGCCAATTTTGCACATGTGGAGGGTCTAATTTACTGAAGATAAAGCCATGGACCCAGTACGAATCAATTTGGTCATACTCAGGCCACAAATTGCGGCCAAATGGGTTAAATATGCGGCCTAAACTTGGAGATATGGTCTCTGGTTTTGGGGTTAGCTTCTAGGTTGCCTGCACATCTCTCAGTCTTCGCTAAATATTTTTCAGGTGTCCCGGGTCATAGCAGATCTCTAATTATCACCACAATTCCCACAATCTTCCGATATCGGGGTTTCTAAGTTTAGGTTATGGGGCTTTAGTCTCATGTTAGGTCCAGGTTTTAACACCAAAGGGGTTTGTAGTCACTGATACACTCATATGTATCATCACAACTCAAAAATTCCTCAAAACCTCATCTTGGAATTTTCAACCATCACTAAACTGTACTTAAACACTTCTAAACTTAAATAGATGCTAAAGTAATTGAAATACTACCCTAATGATGAAAGAATTAGCTCACTCTGGAAGCTCGAATCGGTAAAGGACTCCACCTGGAGTTCACCGTTACTATACACCAAGAACATCTCTTAAGTCCTTTTCAAGTACTTAAGAACGTTCTTCACAGCTGTCCAGTGCTTTTCCCCAAGATCTTTTCGATACTTTCTCACTACACCTAGTGAGTAAGCTACATCTGGTCTGGTACACATCATCGCATATATGATTAACCCGACTGCCAAAGCATAGGGTATCCCTTGTATGCGAGCCTTCTCCAAATCAGTCTTGGAAGACATCTCTTTGGAGAGACTGATTCCTGAACAAGCGGGTATATTACCACGCTTAGAATCTTCCATACTAAACCTCTTTAGTATGGTGTCTATGTACTTGGATTGGGACAATCCCAAATCCATTTAGATCTATCTCTATAGATCTATATCCCCAGGATGTAGGAGGCAATAGTTAGATCTTTCACGAAGAACTTGTATGATAAGAGGAGCTTGGCCGAGTGTAGCATAGGAACATCATTTCCTATCAAGAGTATGTCATCCGCGTACAATACGAGGAAGACAACCTTACTCTCTACAACCTTCTTATATATACATGGTTCATTTACATTTTTGATGAAGTCAAACTCTTTGGCAGCTTCATTAAAACAGATGTTCCATCTCCACGATACCTGCTTTAATCCGTAGATGGATTTAAGCAACTTGCACACGTTTCCGCTGCTCCCACTGTCTATGAAGCCCTCTGGCTGTGTCATGTACACTCTCTCTTTTAAATCACCATTTAGAAAAGCGGTTTTGACGTGTAATCTGCCAGATTTCGTAGTTATGGTATGCAGCAACGGCAAGTAGGATCCTGATGGACTTAAGCATAGTCACTGGAGAAAATGTTTCATTAGAGTTGACACCAGGTCGTTGATGAAAACCTTTTGCTACAAGTCTAGCTTTGAAAGTCTCAACTTTTCCATTTACACCAAATTATCTTTCTCAAAGATCCACTTGTTTCCGATGGGTTTTACCCTTTCAGGAGGAACATCCAAAATCTATATTTTGTTGGTGTACATGGATTCCATCTTAGATCACAAAGCATCTAGCCATTTCACAGAGTCCCCATTCGTGATGGCCTGCTCGGAACTAGTTGGGTCATCATCTTCCAGGATGCAATCCTCGCTCCCACCGTCTATGAGAAAACTGTAGTATCTTTCAGGTGGATGAGGAACCTTACTAGATCTGCGGAGTGGTTGCGGTTCGTCGGGGACTATTGAATCCTCTGGTTCTACCAAATCGTCGGTTATAGTTTGTGTTGCTAGAACTTCTTCCAGTTCTACCTCATTGCCACTAATTTCCTTCACAAGAAATTCCTTTTCTGAAAAAAAGGTGGCATGTCGAGAAACAAACACTTTTTGGTCCTCGGTGTGGTAGAAGATATACCCTCGCGAATATTTGGGATATCTTATAAACTTGCATAGAACTGACCTTGCCTCAAACTTGTCCGGATTTTGCTTTTCAACATAGGCCGGACAACCCCATATCTTAACTCGTTTAAGAGACGGTCTCTTCCCATTCCATATCTCATATGGAGTGGTAGGCAACGGATTTGGTCGAAGCTCTATTCAATATATATGCAGCTGTCTCAAGTGCATAACCCCAAAAAGGAATAGGCAACTCAGCAATACTCATCATAGAGCGCACCATATCTAATAGGGTGCGATTCCTCCATCCCGATATACTGCTATGCTTTGGTGTATACGGAAGAGTAAGCTGAGAGAGAATCTCATTCTCTTTTAAGTAGTCTCTGAATTCCGTGCTCAAGTATTCTGTAAGTCTATGTTACCCACCCCGGTACTTTCGGAGAGGCGGAATAGGTAAAAATCGAATTTTTCTCACAAGGAAACATAGACTAACCATGAAGGATCTTTGCTAAACAAAAACTAACAAACTAACTTAGAGTTTTAACTACTAGGTTAGATGATTATACCTTGGTATTGAACTCCTTCTCTTCTTGTGTTTCTTCCTCTTCTTGTGAGCTCCTTGGAGTGGTGTAGATGGCTCCTCCTCACCGTCTTCTCTTTGCCAAAGAAAGATCCACCCGAAGGCCTCTACCTTGAGCTCCTACCTCAATAATGAAGTAACTAGAGTACTTGGATTGCTAGACTAAGAACCCTAGAGTGAGTAGAGAGGTATTTTGGTGGTTTGATCTCACAAAACTCTTGATTTTCAACTCATGAAATAAGAGAGCCTTGAGAGAGGAAGAGGAGAGAGCTTGCAAGAGAGAGAATGTGTCATGATCAAATGAGGAGATAGCTCTCATATGAACAAAAAGAATAATGATAATTTTAATTAGGATAAATTGTCATGGTTGATGTTGATTTGACCATTATCATGTCACAATTAATATTGCTAAGCATGCTCATAAAAACATCTAAGTCAACATGGGTCAACTTAGTCAAATGGTCAAACCAATTAACCATGATACAATTATCTCTAATTAAAACTCATTAATCAATTTCCTCCATCTCATTATGGTTTTAATCAAGTCAATGGTCAAAACCCTAATGAGGTTCCTCTGGCTCTGTCAACTGTGTATACACACCCGTATCCGTGTTCCGAAGAACACGAATACAATAAGACCGATCCAACCCAAAACCAAATACTAGGATTTGGCTTAAACCAAAGCCCACTAGTATCAACTGCCCGAACACCGAACACGCACAAGTACGCATATGTGAACGAACCCAGTCGCAAAACCATACGACCTCTATCTCGTTTCGCCCAAAGGTGAACAACCCTCTGTGTGGGACTCTAAAGACTCGACACTACGCTGGCAGTGGGTTTAACCATAGGCCGCAAGCGGTACTAGCTGTACGTAATGGTCCCCAGGTAGATTCCGATAAGAAAACCGATGAGGTGAACCCATCCGAACTCCTACTGAGCCTGAATGTGACAATCTCCGTACAGTCCGGTCTGTTCGTCTAAGAGTATCGCATGTCGAGCCTAGGGGGCGGTAAACGTCAGACCCATAATAGCGGTACAAATCGTGTCGGAGTGTAGCCCAGAACACCGTGAAAAACTACTGGAAACACTACCAGTAAATCTCACTTGCTCTGGCCAGGGACTTTGTGTAATGACTCTCCTAGACACATCGCGATATCAACCCCCAATACCGGGAGAGACGAATCCTGTCTAACCGTCACTGCCTCCAAGTGCTTCGGGACTGCACCCAACTACTACCTGTTTGCAGGACTCAATAAAACCGTGGTAGGGTAGTAATCTAAGAATAGTGGGAACACACTCGAGGCGAAGTGATAGTGTCAAGTCAACGAACTAAGCTGTACTCATGTCACCTGGGAACTGATAACTGACGATAGGTATAATACCAACCAACAGTTCCCAGCAAGTCATGTCCAGTATACTCATAACCTAACGAGCACCTGCATACTATCTCCAGTACGACGTACTAATGGTTGTGGGACAGACCATCTCCCCTCCTGGGACGAGAAGCGTATACACAAGTCTACTCTGGAGTATCGATGCCCTGTCTTGATAATCCTATGACCAGGGACCTGTATAAGGATGTGCTTATAGACTACCCAGCCCCCACTAGTGTGACTGCTATCACAACGCTGGTAGTCAAGCAAAAGATCCTAAGGGCTCTATCAATATGTATTAGCAATATGTTAAAAAGAAACACATATACATATTAAGATAGATACAAACCAAGTAGCATACTACCATATTGAGCAAGAATATCAATCCGTGTATATATCCCAAGCTTCCAAAATATAATATACAAACTAGTACTATACAATAATGGCCTCTAGGGCATATCACACTAACAATCTCCCACTTGCGCTAAGGCCATATGCTGGCATATCGCAGACCTATCATCTCGAATAGCCTCTCGAACTGCGTCTGAGGAATGGCCTTTGTGAATGGATCTGCAGTGTTATCTTCTATAGCAACCCTCCGAACCTCGATTTCCCGGCGATCCACGATCTCCCCGATCAGGTGATACCGCCTCAAGATGTGTCTGGATTTCTGATGAGACCTGGGTTCCTTCACTAAAGCTATAGCCCCGTTGTTGTCACAATATAGAGGTATTGGATCAACAATGGACGGGACCACCTAAAGTTCTGTTAAGAACTTCCTCATCCAGACAGCTTCTTTTGCGGCATCTGAAGCTGTGATATACTCCGATTCCATTATCGAGTCAGCAACGGTCTTCTGTTTGGAACTCTTCCAACAGACCGCCCCTCCATTGAGGGTAAAGACATAACCTGACATGGATTTGGAGTCATCCTTGTCACTCTGGAAGCTGGAGTCAGCAAAGGCCTCGATCTGGAGGTCTTTTCCGCCATAAACCAAGAACATCTTTTTAGTCCTTCTCAGGTACTTCAGAATGTTCTTTACCGCTATCCAGTGCTTTTCCCCAGGGTTTGACTGATACCGGCTTACCACACTCAGTGCATAAGCTACATCTGGTCTTGTACACAACATCGCATACATTACAGAACCTACCGCAGAAGCGTAGGGTATAATAGACATGCGATCCCTTTCCAAATCAGTCCTGGGAGACATCTCTTTGGAGAGAGTGATTCCGTGACAAGCTGGTAAATTACCGCGCTTTGAATCTTCCATACTGAATCTTTCCAGTATGGTGTCGATGTACCTGGACTGCGAAAGTCCCAACATCCTCTTAGATCTATCACGATAGATCTGAATCCCCAGAATGTAAGAGGCATCACCCATATCTTTCATGGAGAATCTGTGTGACAAGAACCCTTTGAGAGATTGTAGCATAGGAATATCATTTCCTATCAAGAGAATGTCATTCACGTATAAAACGAGGAATACGACAGTTCGCGCTACAATCTTACTATAAATGCATGGCTCATCTGGAGTTTTGATAAAGCCAAATTCTTTGACCGTCTCATTGAAACAGATGTTCTAACTCCGCGATGCCTGCTTCAGTCCATAAATGGACTTCAGCAACTTGCATACTTTTCCGCTGCTCCCACTTTGAATGAATCCTTTTGGCCGGCCCATATAGACACACTCCTCTAAATTTCCATTTAGAAAAGCGGTCTTTACGTCCATCTGTCAAATTTCATAATCATGGAAGGCAGCAATGGCAAGAAGGATCCGAATGGATTTGAGCATAACCACTGGAGAAAAAGTTTCGTCATAGTCCAAACCAGGTCTTTGATGAAAACCCTTTGCAACAAGTCTAGCCTTATAGGTTTCAACCTGTCCATCTGCACCAATCTTCCTTTTGAAGATCCATTTGCAGCCTACGGGTTTTACCTCTTCTGGAGCAAAGTCCAAAGTCCATACTTTGTTGGTGTACATGGACTCCATCTCGGTCCGCATTGCATCCAGCCATTTTTCCGAGTCAGTGCTCTGAATGGCCTGCTGGAAGCTAGTCGGCTCATCATTATCAATGATGCAATCCTCTCTATCCCCGTCTATGAGAAAACCGTAGTATCTCTAAGGTGGATGAGAAAGCCTACCACTCCTGCGGAGCGGTGTGGGAATGTCCTGTTCTTTTGAACCTTCTGGTTCTACTAAGCTTTCAGTAATAGCTTGTGGTTCTGGAATTTCTTCCAGGTCTATTGCGTTCCCACTTATCTGATTTTCTAAAAATTCAGTTTCCAAGAAGCATGCATGATGATAAACAAATACCTTTTGTTCCTCTGCGTAATAGAAGAAATATCCCTTAGAGTTCTTTGGATATCCCACAAACTTGCACTGTACTGAGCGTGCTTTTAGTTTGTCCGTATGCTGCTTTTTGACAAAAACTGTACATCCCTATGTCTTAATGTGTTTAAGATGGGGTTTCTTCCTACTCCACATCTGATATGGTGTGGTAGGCACTGACTTAGTTAGAACCCGGTTCAAAAGATATGCAGCTGATTCTAGTGCATAACCCCAGAAAGATCGCGGTAACTCAGCGTTACTCATCATGGAGAGTACCATATCCAATAGGGTTCGGTTCCGTCTCTCCGATACACCATTGTGTTATGGTGTGTATGAAGGAGTAAGTTGAGAGAGAATTCCATTCTCTTTTAGGTAATCCAGGAACTCGGCACTCAAGTATTCACCACCTCGATCAGATCTCGGTGTCTTGATACTCTTGCCTGTTTGTTTTTCTACTTCATTCTTGTATTCCTGGAATTTTTCAAAGGCTTCAGATTTATACTTCATTAAGAAGACATGTCCATACCTTGAAAAATCATCCATAAAAGTAATGAAGTAAGAATAACCACTTCGCGCATGTATAGACATTGGACCACATACATCGCTGTGTATGAGTCCCAAGAGCTCGCTTGCTCTTACTCCGTGTCCAGTGAACGGAGTCTTTGTCATCTTTCCCATGAGACAAGATTGACAAGTTGCATAAGACTGATATTCGAACGGATCCAAATATCCCTCTTTATGTAATTTAGTCAATCGTGTTTCATTGATGTGACCCAGTCTATAATGCCATAAGAAAGCATGATTTAATTACGGAGACTTTCTTTTGTGTGTATTCTGGATATTGAAAATTTGCGGTTGGTTTAATACGTATATTCCGTTGCTTAATGTACCCGACCCAATCAAAACATGATTAAGGTGAATGTTTACAACATTGCTTACAAATGCAAAATCAAAACCTTCTTTAGACATTAAAGATACAGATATGATATTACAAGTCGAACTGGGTACAAAATAACAGCTGTGCAAAACCAAAACATGTCCATCTGTCAATCCTAAGTGATAGTCCCCTACGGACTCAGCATCCATGCTTGCTCCGTTTGCAACTCTGAGGGTCATATCAACTGCCTTCAAACCTCTACGCCTTCTCAGTGCCTACAAAAAATTACAGATATGAGATCCTGATCCGGTATCCAATACCCAGGAAGTAGAGTTGATTGACAGACAGTTTTCAATAACATTCACACCTGAAGCCGAAGCCACAACTTGCTTCGGGTCCTGGTTCTTGGCCTTCCAAGCCCTGCAATCTTTCTTCCAGTGTCCTTTCTTGTGACAATAAAAACATTCTTCCTTTCCCATAGTCTGTCCCGCTATCTTTGCTTTTCCCTTAGCTTCCACCTTACTGACACCGCCCCTTGGTTTGGTGGGGGCCTTCTTCTTCTTTCCTTTGGTTTTCGCCTTGGACCTAGAAGAGAAAGTTCCTCCAACAAATAAAGCGGGTGTTTCCCTGACTTTCTGTAGGGTGCCCTCTGCACTCCTCAACATGTTGAGGAGTTCCGGAAGTTCAACTTCTTTTCTTTGCATGTTGAAATTCAGGTTAAACTGGGCGTAGGTGGAAGGAAGGGACTGGAGAATCAAGTCAGTGTACAACTCATTCTCTAACGTGGTCCCGAGGTCCGCGAGCTCCTCAATATAGCCAATCATCTTCAGGACGTGTTCCCCTATAGATGATCCGACGGCCAACCTCGCTTTAAACAGCTTTTTCGAGGTTTCGTATCTGGCGATACGGGATTGCTCTCCATATAGTTCCTTAGTATGGAGAAATATGGATTCAAGGTCCATATTATCGTGCCTCCTCTGATGTCCATAGAGGCAAGCACGAGGCACTTGGCCTTCGCGCAGTCAATCTCCCAGGTCTTACGGATTTCCTTATCCGCGACGCTGGATTCTGGACCTGGGACGGCGGGGGCCTTAGTGGTAAGGAGATACCCTAACTTGTCATAAGTGATTGCCATTTTGACATTCCTGAACCAATCTTTGTAGTTTGGCCCTGTCAATATATTTTTATCTAATAGTAACTTAAGGCCCGCCATGATGTTTGGTTGCTGCAATTAGAAGAGAGAGAAGAAACATTTTATCATGATGCTCTTGCAAGTTTATAGTGGTTTTTAGTTTGTCTAAACAGGATGGCTCCCACTGTTTCTCGAATCCTTCCTCAAACCATAAAAGAAGAACTAGTCGGGATTGATCTCACCGTACAATACTTGCTTAACCGTTCAGCCAGACCAGTGTCGGTATTTCGAGGGAGGTTTTACGACGCTTTCGCGAAGTTCCTTAATTAAATAACCCCTTTTCCCTGTGGGCGTAGCCCCGCTAACACCTTTCTAGTCACATACTTGGTTTATAGCATTGATCGTTAAGTGAAAAAATCTCCCGAGGAGTAGCATATACTCACAGTAGGATCGGGATCCAAATATTATCGTGTGATAAAGCTGAAGGAATCCTACCAAAATCATCACACTCCAAATGGTATGCAATACTAGCATGTTTCAGTTTCTTTAGAAACTCCCGATGTGGATTTCTGCCCCATGCTCTTATGACCTTGACTTTGGCCAACAAATCATAAGTCATGTGTCAAGTTTTACCCGTTATTTTCCAGGTTAATTTGAACCCAACCATACCTACCCTTGACTTTGGCCAACAAAGCAGTACGACTGTCCCAAACCAACGCATCTATTTATGCTTCATATGAATATCCAACAGTTACCAATCACTATGCCTTGACTTTGGCCAACAAACATAGCTTGAATACTATTGACTATCCATACGAAATGACGGAGGGCTACGAATGGTTTTGGAGAAACCACGAACGTAGTGAACTTGATATAATCGAATGAACGTGATAGCTTTTAAAAGGAGTGGTTTAAGCTCCGCATTAAAAAGTTTTGCTGTTTTGAAAAAACCGAGTGGTTTTGAAATTGTTCCAACGATTTAACTTTGGTTTATTTTCTTTGCATTAATATAATGCGTCCCATCAATTAATCCTACTATTGCAGAAAACAACGAAAATATAACGTACGCTTATTCCATCCGCATTCGCCACAGGGCCCCGTCATCACCTGTTAGGTTACTTAACTAACGATAGAGCGGGGATTGGACTAATGCGGATGCAAAACATAAACAACGTCTACTAGATATCATATATAGATATATACATTCGTCAGACGCAATGATAGTCATTCCAGATCACAGATGAACACATTGGATATGCAAGGAATCCGTGTTTCGTTCAAGCCTGCAACGAAAGACGGATTACATGGTCGTGATGAATAGCCAAAACCCCATCCTAGACCCCTACGGATGCGGAAAACTACCCGCCAAATAGCCGAAGTGGAGCAGCCTCCCTCAACAAAGTGAGTAGGCCACTCGGCACTTCGAAGTACCCGGTAGTCTGTGCACCCCTCTTGGGTCTATCCTAGGAGCAGAAAACAGTAAAAGAAATAATATACAAAGGCGGCTACATCCTCAACCCGGATGTGCGATCCAAAAATAATATTACATCAACTTAAAATTTACATCAAATGAAAGATAAATAAACACTCATCTCATATCCCCGGCTATTCATCCACGACAATCCAACAAGTTCATATATACAATCCAACATCACAGATCACAGATATGTACAACTCCCACTAATCGACGTAGAGCGATCAGTAAACGTTCAGTACATATATCACATTACAGATATAATCCAATTAGCTAAAGTTTATAGAATTTCGATCAATATTCAAATTTGAAACTACCCCAAATACAACACTGTACTCAAAAGAATCTGGGCAGAAACAAAGTATCTGAAAAATCACAAAACCTCAAGCTGGACAATCTGCAAGAAAAACGAGTTGACTCCGAGTCGACTCGGCCGCGGATCCACGGAGAAACGCATGGTTTCGCCGCGCTTCCGCGGCAGTCTGACCGAGTCACGAGCTCGTTTTTCTTGGGTGTCCCTAAAAAAGCCTGCACGTATTTTTCAGGTCTCTGAAAATATTTTTAGACCTGTTTTAAAATCGGCAGAAAACACAAGTTTTTGATGGTTTCTTGCGATTTTTCCGGGATCGAAATTCTAAAGACTTTGCTAACATGTTAGTTGTTATTTAGCTAGGCTCTGATACCACTATAAGTCTATGTTACCCACCCCGGTACTTTCGGGGAGGCGGAATAGGTAAAAATCGAATTTTTCTCACAAGGAAATATAGACTAACCATGAAGGATCTTTGCTAAACAAAAACTAACAAACTAACTTAGAGTTTTAACTACTAGGTTAGATGATTATACCTTGGTCTTGAACTCCTTCTCTTTTTGTGTTGCTTCCTTTTCTTGTGAGCTCCTTGGAGTGGTGTAGATGGCTCCTCCTCACCATCTTCTCTTTGCCAAAGAAAGATTCATCCAAAGGCCTCTATCTTGAGCTCCTACCTCAACAAAGAAGTAACTAGAGTACTTGTCTTGCTAGACTAAGAACCCTAGGGTGAGTAGAGAGGTATTTTGGTGGTTTGATCTCACAAAGCTCTTGATTTTCAACTCATGAAACAAGATAGCCTTGAGAGAGGAAGAGGAGAGAGCTTGCAAGAGAGAGAACGCGTCATGATCAAATGAGGAGATAGCTCTCATATGAATAAAAAGAATAATGATAATTTTAATTAGGATAAATTGTCATGGTTGATGTTGATTTGACCATTATCATGTCACAATTAATATTGCTAAGCATGCTCACAAAAATATCTAAGTCAACATGGGTCAACTTAGTCAAATGGTCAAACCAATTAACCATGATACAATTATCTCTAATTAAAACTCATTAATCAATTTCCTCCATCTCATTATGGTTTTAATCAAGTCAATGGTCAAAACCCTAATGAGGTTCCTCTGCCTCTGTCAACTGTGTATACACACCCGCATCCGTATTCCGAGGAACACGAATACAATGAGACTGAACCAACCCAAAACCAAATACTAGGATCTGGCTTAAACCAAAACCCACTAGTATCAACTTCCTAAATACCGAACACGCACAAGTACGCATATGTGAACGAACCCTGTCGTAAAACCATACGACCTCTATCTCGTTTCGCCCAAAGGTGAACAACCCTATGTGTGGGACTCTAAAGACTCGACACTACGCTGGCAGTGGGTTTAACCACAGGCCGCAAGCGGTACTAGCTATACGTAACGGTCCCCAGGTAGATGCCGATAAGAAGACCGATGAGGTGAACCCATTCGAACTCCTTCTGAGCCTGAATATGACAATCTCCGTACAGTCCGGTCTGTTCGTCTAAGAGTATTGCATGTCGGGCCTAGGGGCGGTAAACGTCAGGCCCCGAATAGCGGTACAAGTCGTGTCGGAGTGTAGCCCAGAACACCCTGAGAAACTACTGGAAACACTACCAGTAAATCTCACTTGCCCTGGACAGGGACTTTGTGTAATGGCTCTCCTAGACACAGCGCGATATCAACCCCCAATACCGGGAGAGACGAATCATGTCTAACCGTCACTGCCTCCAAGTGCTTCGGGACTGCACCCAACTACTACCTGTTTGCACGACTCAATAGAGCCGTGGTAGGGTAGTAATCTAAGAACAATGGGAACACACTCGAGGCGAAGTGACGGTGTCAAGTCAACGGACTAAGCTGTACTCATGTCACCTGGGAACCGATAACTGACGATAGGTATAATACCAACCAACAGTTTCCAGCGAGTCCTGTCCAGTGTACTTGTAACCTAACGAGCACCTGCATACTATCTCCAGTACGACGTACTAATGGCTGTGGGACGACCATCTCCCCTGCTGGGACGAGAAGCGTATACACCAGTCTACTCTGGAGTATCGATGCCCTGTTTCGATAATCCTACGACCAGGGACCTGTATAAGGATATGCTTATAGACTACCCAGCCCCCACTAGTGTGACCGCCATCACAATGCTGGTAGTCAAACAAAAGATCCTAAGGGCTCTATTAATATGTATTAGCAATATGTTAAAAAGAAACACATACACATATTAAGATAAATACAAACCAAGTAGCATACTACCATATTGAGCAAGAATGTCAATCCGTGTATATATCCCAAGCTTCCAAAATGTAATATACAAACTAGTACTATACAATAATGGCCTCTAGGGCATATCATACTAACATATTCTCCTTCCCGATCAGATCGAAGGATTTTAATACTTTTACCCGCCTGGTTTTCAACTTTGCACTTATATTTTTTGAATTTCTCAAAAACTTCAGACTTGTATTTCAACAAGAACACATGTCCGAACCTTGAGAGATCATCGGTGAATGTAATAAAGTATGAGAAACCATTTCTGGCATGTGTAGACATGAGACCGCATACATCACTATGTATGAGCCCCAAGAGTTCCGTAGCTCTTTCTCCGTGTCCAGTAAACGGAGTTTTGGTTATCTTGCCTTTGAGACATGACTGGCAAGTTTCATAAGATAAAAATTCGAACGGATTTAAATATCCATCTTTATGCAACTTAGCCAGTCTTGTAGCATTGATATGACCCAGTCTACAGTGCCACAAGAAGGCCTCGTTCATTTCTGAACTTTTCCTCTTGTTTGTGTTCTGTACGTTAAGAACTGTATTTTGATTAAGAACGTATATACCGTTACATAACATACCAAATCCAATCAACACTTGATTGTGAAAAATGTTCATAACATTATCCTCTAATGTGAGATTATATCCTTCTTTAGTTAGCAAAGAAACCGATATAATGTTACACATCATCTTTGGTATGTAGTAACAGTCATTCAGAATCAATGTATTACCAGTTGGTAATATAAGGTGATATTCGCCAACTGCCTTGGCTGCAACAATTGCACCATTCCTTGCTGTTAGAGATTTATCACTTTTTTCCAATTCTCTACCTTTCTTTAGCCCATGTAACAAATTACACACGTGGGATCCTGATCCGGCATCCAATTCCCAGGACGTAGAACAAATTAAGAAACAGTTCTCGGTAACGAACACACCCGAAGAAGATGCATCAACATACTGTTTCTTCGTACGGGTGGCGCAGTAATCCTGATATTCCCCTATTCCTAAGAAACCAACGTTCCCAGCTTAGTATAATAAGCGGGTTCGGTCAATACATCCATATTATTATCTTGACTAAGGCGTGATATTGGTTGCTGCCTGGAGAGAGAGAGAGAGAGAGAAGGAAACGCATTAGCGTGCGCTCTTTGCAAGATTAGATTGGTTATTATCTTATTTAATCAGGATGGCTCCCACCGTTTTTATCAAATCTTCCTTCAAACCATAAAAGGTAAGATTAGCCGGGATTAATTAAACCCTACAGTTTCACCAATCATTCGGCCAGGCAGGTATCGGTACTCCGAGGGAGGTTCCCTGTGCTTTCGCATGGACCTAATTAAAATAAATCTCGTTTCCCTAGAAGCATAACCCCGTTGACACATTTCTAGACAGCCACTGGATCAACTAATTGTAAAGTGCAAAACTCTCCCAGGAGTAACTCTTACTCGCAGCGGGTATCGGGATCCAACTATCATATAGAAGGTATGCAATTTCATTGCAAATTTCAACACTTGAAATTCCCGATAATGGTTTTTACCCCCAATCACTTATGACCTTGACAAGGTCAACAAATCATAAGCGCTAGTCAAGTTCTACCCGTCATTTCTTGATTGAATTAAACTCACCCGCACGACCTTTGACTAGGTCAACAAGGTCGTACGACTACCCTAATCCAATCGCATCACATGCGGCAAATAAGCACTAATCAGCTACCGCACACTACGCCTTGACGGAGGTCAACAAACGCGGCACGAATACTAAATAGTATTTATCTGAAATGACGGAAAGCTACGCAGGTTTTTAAGAAAACCATGAGCGTAATGAACTTGATATCGTTGTAGAATCTAATGATTTTGAAAAGGTGTGTTTTTTAGGCTTTTTCTAGTTTCGCTAAAGAGATCATTCCCGGTGAAAGGATCTCGGCTCTTTCCTCATCAAATGAGGCGCTGGATATTCATCAAGGAATACCACTATGCAAAACAAGATCTAGAGAAGCTATCAAAACACAAAACTGAGTGGGTTGTACCATTTGCTAGTTTCGCTAAAGAGATCACTCTCGGTGAAGGGATCTCGGCTCTTTCCTCATCGAATGAGGTGCTGGATATTCATCAAGGAATACCACTATACAAAGCAAAAACTATAGCTACCCTTTTTGAAAGTTTGATTCTACAACATCTTTAGCTTTCTTTCTTTTCATTAATCTCATTAATGAAGTCCCATCATTTAATGTTTCCTAAATATTACAGAAAAATGAAACGAAAATAGAACGCACGTTTATACCATCCGCATTCGCCACTGGGCCCCATCATGCACCGTTAGGTTACTTAACTACCGGCAGAGCGGGGGCTTGACTAGCGCGGGTGCAAAACATAAGCAACATTTATTATATATCATATATATAATATAACATTCGTCTCATGCAGTTATATGATCACATCACAGAACCAAGCAGCAGAAGCAACATATGAAATATTGGATATACTAGGATGTCTGTGCTTTAAATTTAGCCAGTAATGTAAAACATGGATTCCACGGTCGTGATGAATAGCCAAACCCACCTCCCTAGACCCCTACAGAGAGGCAAGTAACCCTACAAATTCTAGAGTTAGGAGACCCGGTCTCAACTCCTTGAGATGGTCTCCCACTGGACTCTAGAATCCGGTTACTTGTGCTCCCCGCCTTGGGTCTATCCTAATGCGGAAAAATAAATAATATATATCAATGGTGACACCATTTTCAACCCGGAAGTGCCCCAATAAAAGAATATTACATACAGATTTTAGATGAATGAAAATAAAAACTCTCATCTCATATAAAAAACCCCGGCTATTCATTCACGATGATCCAATAAATCATATCACCAGCAACACATAATATCTTATGTCATCAATGTAAATAAATATGCGCATCCCGAAACTCCATTGACATATACCAACCAGATCGGGATACCCTACATATTACACTTACGGTCCCAGAAAAAAAAATTGGAAAACTACAATAATTAGAATCCGTATATCCTTAGACATCATAAACCCGGAATATCTTATATTCCGAATTTCATGCCTAACCTATAAACCTTGTATTTTAGTCTCAAATTGAAAACACTTTTCAATTACATTAGTCGGGTAATTCAACAGGATAACACTTTTCAATTACATTAGTCGAATACTCGTCGGAAACTTTAGCAGATGGCCACACCCCCGATACCATCGATAAAGTAGACTAAGGCAGAACACCGTGGCCGCAAGCACCCGAGTGGGTGCTTTTGGCAATGGGGTTCTCCTACAGTCACTTGGTCGCGGCTATAGGGCGTAACTGTCTACTAGAGTTACCCAGCGAGTGTTCGCGTACAATACGCGATTGCGACGGAGTTTTGATTCGAATCAAAACTCCGTGGCAATCGATTAACCGAGAATAATACACTAGGTTTATAATATACTAACTAGTTTTCACAAAACTAATTAATTGGATTCTAACAATTGTATCACATATCACCAAGATCTGTACAACGTTAAACTTTTCGATCGATTTAGCAAACACCCACAAAATCCAGAGACCTTAACAACTTGAGAAGTATTAAAAATACCCAGAGAGTGCTAAACTATAAAATGGACCAGCACAGAAAAGATAACCCCATGACACCCCAAATGTGCGGCGGAACTATGGCCAAACATGGGTTTTGGCCGCGGTTCCACGGTCGTTTAGGGGTGTTAAGGGCTCAAATTTTCTGGGGCTCCATTAAAAACCTTGCACGATTTTTTGGATATTTTTAATCATGAAAATTCCAACATTTGAAAAATTCGACAGAAACTATAAGTTTTGCTGGTTTCGAAACCGATCGAACACTTTTAATATCGTAAATACCTACCCAAATGTTCTAGCTTGGCTCTGATACCATGAAAGTCTACCCGAACACCACCTTGAGATTCTAGTGGCATCAAGCATGCCGAATTTTAAAATTTTACTAAGTGCTAAGTTAGACTTAACCAAGATCGTGACTAGAATATTTAGGGTTAAACATGTAGGGTTCCTAGGCACCCCAAGGAGGTCTCACAAGGCATCGAACATGCCAATTTCAAAAATTATGGTGCCTACAAACCCTAAACTACGGATCGATGACTAGATGTCTAGGCGAACAATGAACTAGTTAACACTTAACTAATGAGAAAACGGAAATACAACCTTTGTAGATCCGGTGCTCCACCTCCATAGCTCCGCGACAAGGTCCTCTCCGCTGTCCAAGTCAAATCCGGGCTCTAGGATCGGCTTCGTCGGAGAATGGGCAAGCTAGGTCGTCGATGTCCATGCCGAAGATGATCTACGTCGAGGCATCGCTAAATCAAGCTCCGACTTCACCAAGTCAAGAAACTTGTGAAGTAAACACACTCTACTACTTGGAAAGAGGTAGAGGATGAAGAAATAGGAAGTGGGTAGACTTTAGTTTTGGATTTCTCACTCTTTTCCAACAATCACCATTGATGGAGCTTGGTTTTCTTCACTTGAAGAATGAAGAAGAAGAAGGAAAATGGTTATGATAAGTTAATTAGAAAAAGAAAAGAATAATCAAAACTTATCATAATCTAAACCATGGTCAAGTGTAGAGATTGAACTAGGGTTAAATCAAATGGTTAGGTTAAGCATGAGATAAGAATGGTGGAAAAAGTCAAAGGTTCATGAATCTGCAACTACAATCCAAAGAAAGCCACCATTCTTCTCATTCCTTTTTCCAAAAAGAAAATAAATAAATAAATAAATAAATAGATATGAAAAACAAAACCCTAACCATTTGAATAACCATGGTTTAATCTTTACACAAACTCAAGTTAGCATGCATCATCAAACATGATACATACAAGTGCACAAAAACATATCGCATATGCAATGCGCACGAACCAAGTGAGAAAATCCGTCTAAAGTGAACCGATACTAGTTAATGCAAAGTAATATATCAAATATATAATTATACATTAAATCATTAAATCATCACTTGATTCAATGATCCGGTCATGTCGCACACAACCGACTAGTATTCAATGTATCGGCTTATCGAATCAACGCTTGAATCGATAACTAGGTTATATCGCATACAACCTTTCCGATACATTCATCGCAAGAATGGAATGCGGTATCACATACACGCATCATTCTCGGTCCCGCACATATCTCATATGCGCTCCTATTTCGTTTCGCTTGAGCCAGGAAACCTCTGTGTAGGACTCTAAAGACTCGTCAATACGCCGGCAGCAGATGATGATCATATCAAACACCCACAAGCCGCAAGCGGTCTGCTAAACGTAACGGCCACCCGGGTATTGAGCGATCTGAAGATCGACGAGCAAGCCCGCTCACACTCCAGTGAATCCGACCAGTAACACTACCGTACAGTCCGGTCTGATCGTCTGATATGTCGCATATCTCGCCTAGGGGTGGTAAACGTCAGACCCCAATAGCTCAATAAGTCATGTCGATACGAGGTCTATAACTATTCGAGAAACTACTGGTAACACTTACCAGTAAATCTCAGCAACCCTGGCCAGGGATTTCCTGTTATAGCCAATCGAACACTGCGCAACATCAACCCCCATATACCGGGAGAGACGAATCCCCTCCTATCGCTCATTGCCTCCATATGACTCGGGACTGTACCCAAAAACCACCGTTTGGCACGCCCTCTTGGACATGGTAAGATGGAAATCAAAGCACAGTGGGAACCACACAAGACTCTATGACGATCTCGGGTCAACAGACTACTCTGTACCAGTGTCACCAGAGAACTGCCATCTGACGTGAGGTATAATACCATCTGGGAGTTCTCGGCGAGTCCGTCCAGTGTACCCAGTCTCTACTGAGCACCCGTATATCATCTCTGATGTCAAACACCAATGGATATGGGATCATCCATCGCCCATCTGTATGGGTCGAGAAGCTACACGCTAGTCTACTCTGGTATATCGATGCCCCGTCTCGATACACCCTCGACTAGGGACTTTGAAGGATGTACTTATGGACTACCATGTCCCCACTAGTATGATCCGCATCATAGTCCAGGTAGTCAAGTACAGATCCTAAGGGCTTTACCAACATGTAACAGAGAGACAATCAGCATACACGTTAAGGTAAAGGGTAACCATATAGCATACTATCATGTCGAGCAAGAAAGTCCTCCCTATATATGTCCCAGCATCCACTACAATATACATCCTATGTACAGTAATGGCCTCTAGGGCATACATATAACTAACAAAACATGATGATATGAACAAAAATAAAGAAGTGAAGATGGCTATACCCTCGTAGATCGAGTTCTTCTCTTCACAAGCTCCGTGTAGTAGTCCATGCGACTCCACTAGGCTCCACTTGAGAGTTTGGACGAGCTTCCTCCGATGAACTTCGTTCCAAAGATGATCCACACGAAGCCCACTAGCTCAAGCTATCTCTTCACTAATCACCTATTAGTGAAGGAAACACGCCACACCAAAGTGCTAGTTTGGTGTGGGATGGTGAAGTAGGGGATTTGAAGCTCACTAGTATATATTCAAGCTTCATGGTTCACATCACATGTGAGGGATTGAAGCATGAAAAGGAAGAAGATGGAAGCTAGAGAGCAAGAAGAGAGCACAAGAGAAGAGCAAGCCATGAAAAAATCTCATCTAGTGTAGAATGGATTCATCACTAAAATTATTGAAGCATGAAAATAATATCACATATTATAATACCACCATGCTTCAATAGTGTAGGGTGTTTTTCGTCACACCATTGAGATGGGAATATGCGCGTGCTTTTCAGGCACATTTTAGATTCCCCCTGCCTAGGGTAGGCTGGGGTTTATTGATCGTGGGGCATCGAATCTCCGGCAGCCGCAGACTAAGCTGCCGTTAATTACCCCTCGCCTTTGGAGCGAGAGAACCTCCGATTGACGGGTCAAACAGGTCATGCGAACTCAATATGCAGTGTTGTGTTTTGAAGGGGTTTTAGATATATCGGGGCCCCCACAGAGCTTTTACGTGGGTCCCGCTACCCGGATAGCTGGCTAAAGGTCAAGGAGGCTAGCAGCCCCCTTGCGGAGTGCGGGGAAGCGTCCCATTAGAAATTTTTCTAACGGGGGAAGTATATTTAGTATGGAGTGCATATAAAAATAGGGGAGCGTCTTAAAGACGCGTGCATGGCACGTAGGCTCTGGGCGCCCATGAGTCAGGTGCCTGGCGCGTGAGCACAAACGCTCGCGGGTCACGTGCCTGGCGCGTTAGTGCTTGGCGCCCGCGGGTCACGTGCCTGCCCCGTAGGCGCTGGGCACCAGCGGGTCACGTATGCAGCACGCGACCGTTGGGCGCTGAGCGCCCGCGAGCTGCGTGAGGCACATGTGGACGATTAGCGCCCGCGGGCCACGTGCCTTGCACGCGACCGCGGGGTGCCCGCGGGTCACGTACGCTGCACGCAACCACTGGGCACTGAGCGTCCTCGAGTCGCGTGAGGTGCACGTGGGCGCTTTATCGCCCGCGAATCACGTGCTCTGCACGCGACCGCTGGGCATCCGCCGGTCACGTGTGCGGCACGCGACCGTTGGGCGCCAATGGGTCACGTGCACGGCACGCGACTGCTGGGAACACCAGCGGAAAAAAGGCTTAGCCCGTAGGTTAGGAGTTAAACTCCCAAGGGATTTTGAGTGGAGTTAAACTCTAAAAGATTTAGATTTGGAGTTAAACTCTTAAATGATCTGGAATAGGAGTTAAACTCCTTTAAGGATTTGGGTCTTGGAGTTGAACTCCCTAAAGATCTTCAGAGGTGATCGAAAGGGGCCCCTCTCTTCTCTCTTTAGCCTTGGAGCTTCTTTTGAGCCTTGGATCTGTCCAAAGTTGGATTTTTGGAGACGGGTCTCCTTCCTCCTCCTCTTGATCGACTGGATCTTGGAGAAAATGGGGTGACACTTAAAAGTCTCCCCTTTTCGAGATCTGATTGAAGATCCGAGCTCCCCTTCAAGGGTTTTGTGGTGAAAACTATTTCTTTTTGGAAAAGGGAAGAGTTAAACTCTTGATTTAATTTAAGAAGGGGGGAAGGTTTTAGAACCTTGAGAAAGGAGAAGGAGACACAAACCCTAGAATTTTTTAGAATGGAAAAAGTTGTCATAGATATTTTCATCATGTTTGCCTTTATAGGCTACGCACTTTACATATAGCCTCTTGGGCTTTCCAAATGGCACTTATGCCACCCCATACCTTATATGCTTATTTGTTTTTGCACATAGGCCATGGGATTTACAAAATTTTGGCTTTTTGCTTATTTTACATACATTTATTTCTATACATATATATATATATATAAAGAATTACTTTAAACCAATTTATGGCTTCATTCCTTTTGTTATGGGGCCGATCCCTTTGACCTGGACTTGGGCCCACTTGAACTGGGTTTGGACCCACCTGGTTTAGGGTTGATTTTGACTTTGACTTAGTCAACCGGGGTGTAATTTTTGATCCCAACAAAGTGCGCCCCATCAATAAATGCACACCGCACATGTGGGTCGTGTGCATGAAATTGATGGATCTTTTTTCACGTGGAGATCGATTTAATTTGATTCCCGTTTTGAATACGTGGAGGTCGATGCTGCCCTTTTTGCGACGTGGACGGTCGGTTTTACCATTTAAGCGACTTGGACGGTCGGTGTTGCCCTTTTTGTGACTTGGACGGTCGGTTTTGCCCTTTTTGCGACTTGGACGGTCGGTGTTGTCCTTTTTGCGACTTGGACGGTCAGTGCTGCCCTTTTTTTATGACTTGGACGGTCGGTGCTGCCCTTTTTTTATGACTTGGACGGTCGGTGCTGCCCTTTTTGCGACTTGGACGGTCGGTTCTGCCTTTTTTGCGACTTGGACGGTCGGTGCTTTCCTTTTTGCGACTTGGACGGTCGGTGCTGCCCTTTTTGCGACTTGGACGGTCGGTGCTACCCTTTTTTCGACTTGGACGGTCGGTGCTTGATTTGACTTGCTCCGCTTTTTGCGGTGTCAGGGATTGGATTTGACTCACTCCGCTTCCTGCGGTGTTAGGATTTGACTGGTTTCCGAGGTGGAGCTTGGTTTCGCCAGGGAGGTCGATGGTTGTCTTGCTAATTTGATGTGAATTGGGTTGACATCAGCATCACTACGCTGGAATATGATACCAGGAGCGAATCATCATTTTCCATAAGAGGATTTGGGGATTTTGGTTTTGGTTTGGCATCAGCACCGCTACACTGGAATATGGTACCAGGAGTGAATCATCATTTGCCGTGAGGGAATTTCCCGCGTTCCCAGTTTAACGACTTAGGGGTCATCTGCTCCCAGTTTAACGACTTAGAGGTCTTCTATTTCCAGTTTAAAGACTTAGGGGTCTATTGGATTAGAGTTTGGAAATTTGGGGTTAGGGTAGGCATCAACGTTGCTAACACTGAAGCACATGTGTCAGGAGCAATTCATCATTTGCCTTTTCCTGTTGGGGAGCGATGGCTTAGGAGACAGGTTTAGGTCCCTATCACCTAAGGCTTTTCAATTTTATGAGCCGTAAGGGTCCCATAAAAGCATTTCCTCCCCACGAGTCGAAAAGATCTCGTAGGTGTACTTTCTCCTTAGGGGTCGTGGGGAATCCCAAGTGTGTTTTTCCTTTGTGAGTCGTAAGGATCCCACGAAGGTGTTTTCTTATGAGTCGTGAGGATCCCGTAAGTTTGTTCTCCTCATGTATCATGAGGACACATGAGTGGGTTTTCCCAAATGGAGCATAATTCCAAGGGTGGAGACCAGCCGCGTAACTGGTGATTGCGGTGGGGCATGGGTATGATGAGAATTATTTGAGCCCGTGGATTGTATACGGTAGTCAACTTGGGGACCAACCGTAGGGCTGGGAGAATTTTGGGAAATTGGATTTTGGTTGGCGTCTACATCGCTGCACTGGAATATGATATCAGGAGCGGCTCATCATTCGCCGTTTGGGGACTTGGAATTTGGATCTTGTTTGGCATCAGCATTGCTGCACTGGAATAATGCCAGGAGCAACTCATCATTTGCCCCGGGAGGACTTGGGATTTGGTTTTTGGGTCGGCATCAGCACCGCTAACACTGAAGCGTAACGCCAGGAGCGACTCATCATTTGCCATTTCCTGTTGGGGAGCGATGTCCTAGGAGACAGGTTTAGATCTCTACCGCCTAAGGCTTTTCAATTTTATGAGTTGTAAGGGTCTCATAAAAGCACTTTCTCCCTACGAGTCGAGAGGATCTCGCAGATGTATTTTCTCCCTAGGAATCGTAGGGATTCCTAAGTGTGTTGCTCCTTTGTGAGTCGTAAGGATCTCACGCAGGGATTTTCTCCTCACAAGGCCGAGAGGACTTTGCGAGTGTATTTTATCTCTTTTCACGAGTTTGCGCCCTTTCGGGTTTTCACAAACTAGCCGGCAGTCCTGCTGTTTTTACTCACGGAATCCTTTCGGGTTTTCATCCGTGCCCGTTTTGCTTGTAGACATACCATTTTTTTTCTTTTCTTTTTTTTTTGCACCGGTAGGACTTTAAAAGTAGTCTCGCCGGCAGGACTTGGGAGAGATAGGGGTTGTTTACGCCCGTGGATTGTATACGGTTTTACAGGATGCATGATCCAAACCGTAGGGCCGGTGTGCTCAATTCGCCTGCGACTTAGAGCGTTCACGCATAATATTTATTGAGATATCGGCCATTGATAGGTGACATGGGCCCTTCTCCCTCGACATTTATCAGCTGGTAAGATCCTCCATCAAACACTTTCTCGATGACGTATGGTCCTTCCCAGTTTGGCTCGAATTTTCCTTTTGCATGTCGATTGGGGATGATCGGCCTTTAGAGAACCAAGGCCAATTCGCCTTTCTTGAAAGCGCAGAGACGGGTCATCTCGTCATAGGCCCGTGACATTTGGGCTCAATATAGCTCCAGATTTTGCTGTACCGCGAGCCTCCTTTCTTTGAGGGCGTCAAGTTTTTCGAGATGAAGAAGCACGTTTTCCTCTTCCATCAACTCATGCTGGATAGCCATTCTTAAGCTTAGAATTTCAACTTCGAGGAGGAGGATCGCCTCCACTCCGAAGAGTAATGAGTATGGAGTGGACTGAGTTGGAGTGCGGTGCGTGGTATGATATGCCCACAACGCCTCATGAAGTTTGAGATTCCAGTCTCTCTTGTTGGCTGAAGCATTTTTCCTCAGGAGCTTGCACAGAGTTTTATTAAAGGCTTCAGCCAGCCCATTGGCCCTTGGATTATAGATGGAGGAATATCTCCAGTCTATCTTGTATTGAGTAGTGAACCTTGAGACTTTGAAGCTCTTGAAAGAAGGACCGTTGTCAGATATGATTCTTCTTGGTGTACCGAAGCGGTATAGAATATTATGCTGGAAGAACGTCAGAATATCTTCTGTCTTGACTTCTTTTAGCGGGATAGCTTCATCCCATCTGGAGAAGTAGTCAGTTGCAGCCAATATGAACCGACGGCCTTTGGATGATGGATGATCAATTGGACCAACTATGTCGGTGCCCCAAACTTCGAAGGGCCACGACGCCACCGTAGGATGCAACGGATTGGGATGCTTGTGAATGAAATCATCATGAATTTGGCAGAGATGGCATTTCTTTGCATGCTCTTCACAATCCCTTATCATGGTGTCCAGTGATATCCAAGCTGTTTGATCTGAAGCCGCATTTTGGGGCCGGACTGGTGAGCCCCGCAGACGCCTGAGTGAACTTCTTTCATGACTTTTTGGGCTTCGGCTGATGACAAGCACCTGAGCCAGAGTTGGTCATATGATCTACGGTATAGCGTATTATTTACAAACACGTATCGGAGAGCTCTCTTCTTCAGCTGAATCCTCGCAGATTTTTCTTCGGGCAGCTTGTCGTATCGCAGGTACTCTATGAAGGGTTCCCTCCAATCAGACTCGTCTTGAATGATCGAAGCTTCTTCGGCAGGATTGTTCTCTTGTTCTATGCTTTCTTCTTCACGCAAAGAGACTGGGGGTAGAATTTGCTGGCACCTGACTGTGATCAGAATTTCTTCCATGTCAGGATTAGCCAGCTCCTTGGCTAAGCGAGCGAGTACGTCAGCTTTTTCATTCAACGCCCTAGGAACTCTCATCAGCTCAATATGGGTGAAATGTTTCATAAGCTCTACCCGAGCTAATTCGGGTTTGTATATCTTATAGTCGCCGCTTACTTGGTTGACGACAAGTTGAGAGTCACCGTAAACCCATAGCCGAACGATTTCCATTTCTATGGCGAGCTCCAGACCAGTTATCAGAGCTTCATACTCAGCCTCGTTGTTTGTGCGAGGCTCGGTGAGAGCAAAAGAATGTCGTAGGGTTCCTATCGATGGCGTGATGAACACCAATCCTATCCCCGCTTTTATCTGCGGAATGCTTGATTTGCCGGAGCTCCTCATTGATGAGGCTCCATTAAAGTAGAGCTCCCAACATGGCTCACCTTCCTCGAGGTGCAGCACTGGTTCGTCTGGTAACTTGAAATTGAGCGGTGACCCTTCTGGAACGGGATGAGCAGCAAGGAAGTCTGCAAGAGCTTGCCCTTTTTGTTAGAGATAGTGCCCTCAGAGTCAATTATTGGATCACAGGCACGTGATTGCAATGATTGAGGGAGGACCTATCCCGGTAGGACAGTCTTACTCAAGATGATAGTATGCTATCTGGTTTATCTTTATCATCGTGTACTGCTTTAGGTGACCTGACATGTCGCTATTACACATTGATAGAGCCCCTAGGATTCTTGCTTGACTGCCAGCAGTATGAGGGCGATCATATACGTGGGAGCTGGTAGTCTATAAGCACCTCCTTAAAAGGTCCCTAGTCGTGGGAGTTTCGAGACAGGGCATCGATACTCCAGAGTAGACTAGTGTATACAGTCGAGACCCCGACGAGAGGCGGTGGCCGGTCTCACAAGCCACTGGTGTCAGTTGGTTCACCTAAGATGTATACAGGTGCTCATTGGGTTATGAGTACACCGGACAGGACTCGCCGGGAACCTGCTAGTTGGGATTATACCAAACGTCAGATAGCAGTTCCCTGGTGACATGTGTACAGGTTAGTTCATCGACCTGAGATCGTCATTTGTCTCGTGTGAGTTCCCACTGTACTTTGATTACTACCCTACCACGCTCAAAGGAGACGTGAAAACAGGTTTTAGTTGGGTATAGTCCCGAGACACATGGAGGCAGTGAGCGGATCTGCAGGGGTTCGTTTCTCCCGGTATTGGGGGTGAGGTCGCGCTGTGTCTAGGAGAGCCATTACACGAAGCCCTCGGTCGAGGCAGGAGATTTACTGGTAGGTATTCCAGTAGTATCTCAGGGTGTTCTGGGCTACACTCCGACACGACTTGTACCGCTTTTGGGGGTCTGACTTTTACCAACCCCCTAGGCTCGCCATGCGATGCTAAGACGAACGGACCGGACTGTATGGATATTGTCACTGACAGGCTCAGTAGGGTGTCAGGATGAGTTCGCTCACAGACGTCTCTTTTGGTCAATAGCTGGTGGCCCGTCACGTATGGCTAATACCTCTGACGTGCTAGTGGTTAAATCCACAGCCATAGTATTGACGAGTCTTTAGAGTCCCCCACAGACCAGTTGCTCAAGTTTCGGGCGAAACGCTGTAGAGGCCGTATGGAGATATGGCAGGATTCGATCAGATACGTGCGGTATTGTACGGATCAGGATCGGACGGTTAATACTAGCGGGCTTTGGTTTAAGCCGGATCCTAGTATTGTACAGTGTAGATTTTGTCTCATTGCATTTGTATTTCGGTCGGAATACAAATGCGGGTGTGTATACACAGTATCGGGGTTTTCCTGTAATTTATTACGGGATCAGTTTTTGGAGTTGCCAGTTTGTTTTCCGTTTCGGCCATATTTCTTTGTATCTTTCATTGGCCGAAGTTTGGTGGAGGAGGGCTTATTTGCATTTGTGCAAATAAGCATTTGTGGAGGGTGTTTTTTGCAAGCTTTTGTATCATGATGGTCTCATGATGGAGCACCATCCCTTGACTTTCCATGGTTCATGATTGTTTGACCTTTATTTGATGGTGATGGGAAGTGATTGGGTTGTTGGTGTGTTGGTTTTAGCTTGTGATCATTCCTTCTCATCATCACCCTTTTCTCTCTCATACATGATAGTTACCCCCTTGGTATTATCTCTCTCTCACTCTCATTCTCTACCTCCTCATATAGTGGCCGGCCATTCAAGGGAATGGGCTGTCCCAATTTTTTGGTGGGGGTTTTCATCTCATTTGCCATGCAAAAATTCCCAAGTTCCTCCACAAAAGTATATACTTCATTTTCTCTACCAAATGGCAACCTCCATGAACCCCATGAGACACATAGTTCTCTACACGATTCTACAGCAAACCTTGGGCACGTCGACTCGCCAACTTCGTGCCCGAGTTGCCTCAGACCAGAGGTGGGAGCCCGTAAAAGAACCCGGCGATGTGGTGCCCTTCCGGAGACGTGATGAAGACCGGAGATTCCGCGGGAGATCGGGACGACGGCGAGAAGACCGGAGGACACGAATCACTCGGTATATCTCTCTACCCCTTCTCTTGATAGCTAGGACTAGATTAATGGCACGATCCGGGTTAAAAGTGCGCGGTGGTGCCGGTTTACTAGTTTGTAAAGTTTTCCGCTTCCGCATTTCGGCGTCGGATTGACGGCCGGAGCGCCGCCGTGCACTTACAGTGGTATCAGAGCCTCGCCATTAACCTAGTCTAGCTTGGTCTAATGTGTTTACGTTTCCGATCGAACAAAATTCCAAAACCGCGTTTTCGAATAGCATCAGTTTCTGTCGAAATTTTTTTTAGCTCCAAAAATTTTTCAGGTTGTTGCAGAATGATGTGCAGGGAATTTTAAGAGCTCTGGGAAAATTTAGTCTCGTGAACAGTCTAAACCACCGAGGAACCGCGGCCAAACCCATGCTTGGGCCACGGTTCCGCTGCTATTTTCACTGTTCATGGCCCCAAAATTTTACAGAGGCCTCCTGGGTTGAAAATAGGGTTTTTGGAACATTCTTTTTGGGCCCGGAACTTCTTTATGTGCTACAGTTGTGCTTGGGGCCCACTTGGGTAAATTTGATCGATAGGAAAATTTTAAACACATTAGTTCACAGTATTTACATTATATCTGCGACCGTGAATGTCACTTGATCGGTAAATCCTGTCTAACTGCTATAGCCCGGTTAGACGGATTTGCGAACGTGACATTCACGTTGATGTTCTGTGTATTGCTGTGTTGTTGCGGATCGGTCGTGGGGGATAGCCTGGTTGCAGTGGTAGTACAGTTTTGTTGTATTATGTACATTTGATATTGCGGGGCGTGCGTCCGACATGTGGACTGCCGTCACTGCCTGTTTGTATTATTATTTTGGGGCACGACCAGATTGCGGTCGATATACCCGTTGTATGTATATTTTACTTTCTGTACTAGGTTTACCCCGCGGAGGGGTGCACGGATAACCGGATTCTAGAGGGCATCGAGCCCGCATCTCATGACATTGAGACGGAGGGGGCTTCACTCTAGAATTGGCGGGTTATTCGCCGCACTCGTAGGGGGTACAGGTTGACCCAGAAGGGGTGCCCAAGTTACCGGATTCCGTGAAGTGCTGGGTGGTCCATTCACGTTGCTGAAGGGGGCTGCCTCGCTTCAGGTTTTGGCGGGTAACTTGCCGCGCCCGTAGGGGTCTAGGATTTCATTGCACAGGCTATCCACACGACCAGGGGAACATCGGGTTTCAGTAGCGGCTCTGTGAAACCCGGGGATCCCAGATATCTGTATTGTTCTGTGATGCTGTACATTTCTGTGATGTTGCATTTTATCACGCCTTGAGCGAAAATTATATATTGATATATATATACTAGTAGATGTTGAATATGTTTTGCATCCGCGCTAGTCCAGTCCCCGCTCTGTCGTTAGTTAGCTAACCTAACGGGTAATGACGGGACCCAGTGGCGAATGCGGAAGGCATATACGTACATCAATATATTTTCGTTCTTTGTGGTGTGATCAATTGATGGGACTGCGTTGATTCGGATCAATGCAAGTTAAAAACAAACCTAATCTGATGTTGTTGGAACATTTTTCAAAAAGCTGTTATTGCAAGGACGTTCACTTTTGTTTAGCACAGTGGTATTCAGTTAGAATATCCTGCTCCTCAGTCGACGAGGCAAGGGCCGAGGTCCCTTCACCAGGAGTGACCCCTTGGACAAAATTTTGCGTCAGGGCAATAACTTCACTATAGCCGATTGCTTTTGCTTTACATCGTGGTATTCAGTTGGAATATCCTGCACCTCATTCTACGGGGAAAGAGCCGAGATCCCTTCACCGGGAGTGACCTCTTTAGCAAAGGTTTTCGTTACTATATTTTTATAAAAGCTATCCAGTTCCTTCAACGATATCAAGTTCATTACGTTAAAGGTTTTCGCCAGAAACCATTCGTAGCCCTCCGTCGTTTCAGACGGGTAGCACGTAGTATTCATGCTATGTTTGTTGACCTTCGTCAAGGCATAGTGTATGGTAGCTGCTTGTTGCCTTTCTGTTGCATAGATAGATGCGTTGGTTTGGGACAGTCGTATAGCCTTGTTGACCTTCGTCAAGGGCTTGTACGGGTGGGTTCAAATTAACCTGGACAATGACGGGTGGAACTTGACATGTGACTTATGATTTGTTGACCTTCGTCAAGGTCATAAGAGCATGGGGCAAAAATCACTTCGGGAGTTTCTAAAGAAACTGAAACTTGCCAGATATGCGCATACCTTCTGGAGTGTGATGACGTGAGCCGATTCCGTCACATTATCATGCGATGATAGTTGGATCCCGATTCCCACTGATGAGTTGGTTTACTCCTCGGGTGATTCTGACTAATTCTTCTTTCAGGTTTGGAGGAGAATTTGACGGTACAGTTGGAGGTTTCCGATTAGATAAATTGACAACCATTCTGATCTAGGTTAGAGTGCACGCTGAGTGTTTCTTTTCTCTCTCTCTTTGGCAGCGACCATTGACCCGACCCTAGACTATGACTCAGTGACCAAGTTGACCGAACCTTCTTAAACACTGGCTTTTGGATTGTCGGAGTTGCAGACCTCATTGCCACTCCTACTTTTACCCTTTTCTCCAGGACACCCCGTATTACTACGAACGTCCACTTACATTGGACAAAACCATCGTATGGTTATATACGAACTCGAAGGGATTTATTCGAGGATGGTTTCCGGTTCTGAAGAAAACGAATAGGACCATTCAGTTGTCCTTTTCTTTTACCTTCTCTCAGATTGTGAGTACCCCTTAGATTAGGGGATAGTACACCTATTACGCAAATTGGACAGTCTTCTTCCAAACCATAGGCAGGTGCCGACCGGTAGGGAATGAAGAAAACCAATTAGCCTAACGATAGTGTACAGAAAGTATTATGTAAAGACAAAGAAAGGGATTGGAAGGAGGGCAAAGTAAACTGCGACTGCTATTCACGACCAAACCAAGTATTTCATTACCACTCCCACTTCACCTTTGTATTTCTCCAGGACACTCCGTATCACTACGAAGATTCATAGTTTATTGGATATTCCATCGTATGGTTATATACGAACTCGAAAGGAACTTGTTCTAGTTCGGGGATGGATTCTGGTTCAGGAGAAATAGGAATAAGGTTTATTCAGGTGTCTTTTATCTTCACCTTCTCTCGAATTGCGAGTGTTCCTAGGATTGGGACAATACACCTATTATGCTTATTGGATAGTCTTCTTCCAAACCATAGGCTGGTGCCGAACGGTAGGGAAGGAAGAAAACCATTTGGCCTAAAGGAGTGTACAGAAGGTAATGACTAAAGACATATGAAGGGATTTGGAGAGGTGGCAAAGAATTACACGGTTATAGTTGTGAATCTGGATAATGGAAGAGGCATTACTAGGAATACCGGGATACGCCATCGAAACATTTCAATGTTTCAGTTTCGCTGTGTACTGTTAAAGGAAAACTGATTTCCCGATTAGATACTTACTCCAGGGTATGTATTTACCAGGTATGATTCTCACATCTGTATGGTTTTACAGATGATGAGTGGGAGTAAGTTATTGGGACTTAGGTGATCGTCCTCATTATATCAGGATTCGTTGTAATTGGTGATATTTGAGGAACTCACCTGGGTTGTTTGCCGGACGGCAAATATTTGGTTTTGAATATCCGTTGTTATGCACCAATTTCAAATTGATATATCTATACGTCTATTTTTATAGAGTGAGATATACCTTTTTGAAATTATGTCGATGACATTTACCTATATCAGTTGATGGTTAGGTAAGGAGCATTAAACAGCGGTGTAATTCTTCTTAACCATAAGTACAGTTTTCAACCTACGACACACAGGGAATAAGTTATTAGACTTAAGGGACTTATACAGAGTATTGTATGTTGTCCAGTGTCCATTAGGACAGAGGGGTTGGTCCTCGTACTGTATTCGGTTTACTTATGACTTCTCTAGTTCTAGACAGGTGTTTCGTAGAAACACAAGGTCTAAGTTTTGAGAAGTTATAGGTATATGAATAAAGTAGAGAACTAGGTGTTGCAAGTATCGGGATTCTTCAAGGTGATTGAAGATGTAGATACTTGTGTGTGGTATTCAGTTGATAGTAATGATTAAGAGAACTTGCTTCTCTTTCAGATTACTCATAATTGGAAGCATTCCTAAGTTGAGTAACGCTGATCGACCTCTCTTCCATTTAGTTGACATGCACTGGAGACAGCTGCATGATTTGAATCTGGTTCAATTAAATCAGTGCCTCTATTTCTATATTGGATATAGAACAATTCATATCTTAACGATGTTAAGGTACGGGGAATTGTCCGGCCTATGCTTAAAACCAGACTCCGGATAACTCAAGGCATGTTTCTGTAATGGCTGTTTGTGGGTTGACCCAGGCTATGACGAGGGTTGACTTTCTACCATCTGGAAGATCAATAGTGATATTGTTCTTGACTCGCCACAGTTTTAATAAAAATGGATTTTTTCAGAAAACAGTAGTGGGAGTATGGTAGAACTGGAAGTGTTTCCAGAACCACAAATGATTACTGAAGATTTTGATAGGAACCTAAAGATTCAATCTGGTTTGACATTCCATTGGCCACTCCGCAGATAAGATGGGTAACTTTAGGCACTCGAGAGGTACTCCGGTAGCCTCAAGGACGGTGACAGGGAAGTTCTTGTTTACCCAGACTTGCCATTGCTGTTGTTCCAGACCGTGAGACCCGGCAGGAGGATGAGTATAGCATCGTTCTAAACTAGCTTTAGAAGTGTACGTCTATATGACTCTGCCAGAGGGTTGTCGTGGTCAGTGGGAGCAGCGGAAGCATTGGTGGACAAGTGGCTTGTGTCTATTTATAGACTAAAGCAGATGTAGCGGAGATAGATCATCTATTTCTGATGTGACAGTCATAGGTTTGACTTCATCAGAATAGGGGATGGATCTGTTAAGAAGGTAGTAGGGTGTGATGTCCTGGTATTTGGATGACATACACAGAGTAGGAAGTGATATTCCTATACTGCGATCGGTTATACTTTGGTCGTCACACAGTGGTTTCTCCACATGGGACTTGGACATTATATCAGACATAATGGTTACTAGATCTATGGTTTAGATCTAGATTTGGGAGGTTTCCCAATTAAGGGTACTTAGACAGCATTCTATGAGTATTTAGAATGGACGACTCCTGGCATGGTAGTGTACCTGCAGGTGATGGAGTCACCCTCTTTAAAGGTGTCTTACAGACTAAAGGGGAGAGGGATGTACATGATTGGCAGATCACTTGCTTAGGCAATTGAGTCAATCATAAGATGTCAAGTACCACACCAGATGTTGTTTTTGCACTAGATGCAATAAGTTGACATTGATCCAATCCTGGAGAAACAGTCGGAAGCAGTTTTAGAACATAAGTGGATGTTCTAGGGATATGATAACGACAGCCTCGTTCAGGAGACAGTTATCATTCCAGGCTTCTAAGATGACATGGACGACAGGGTGGTCATCAGAGTTATAGTTTTCCCTCTGACGAGAGGCAGTATTTTGGACAGGTGGTCCAAGGAAATACTGAGGGAGGCATGGCGCAGGATACTGATTAAGTTCAGTTGACGATACAGTCTAGAAGTTTGGATTTGGAGTTCATTTATGAACTAGGTCCCATCAGACATCCAGACATATTCTAAGACAGGTATTGCTCATTTCGGGAGATGGCTTTCTCCGCAAAGTTGAGGTATAGAGAGACATAGAAAGAAACATCAAAGCGGATCCACTCACTGAGGCTATTCCTCGAACGCAATAGTTTCGCAAACGAGCTTTGTGAGACTGACTAGTAGAGGAGTTGGGTGTTCGGTATCACACGGGTTGTGAGTATGCGACATCGCAATAATTAGCCTTGAGTGCAAGTGGGAGATTGTTGGAGATAGTGCCCTCAGAGTCAATTATTGGATCACAGGCACGTGATTGCAATGATTGAGGGAGGACCTATCCCGGTAGGACAGTCTTACTCAAGATGATAGTATGCTATCTGGTTTATCTTTATCATCGTGTACTGCTTTAGGTGACCTGACAGGTCGCTATTACACGTTGATAGAGCCCCTAGGATTCTTGCTTGACTGCCAGCAGTATGAGGGCGATCATATACGTGGGAGCTGGTAGTCTATAAGCACCTCCTTAAAAGGTCCCTAGTCGTGGGAGTTTCGAGACAGGGCATCGATACTCCAGAATAGACAAGTGTATACAGTTGAGACCCCGACGAGGGGCGGTGGCCGGTCTCACAAGCCACTGGTGTCAGTTGGTTCACCTAAGATGTATACAGGTGCTCATTGGGTTATGAGTACACCGGACAGGACTCGCCGGGAACCTGCTAGTTGGGATTATACCAGACGTCAGATAGCAGTTCCCTGGTGACATGTGTACAGGTTAGTTCAACGACCTGAGATCGTCATTTGTCTCGTGTGAGTTCCCACTGTACTTTGATTATTACCCTACCACGCTCAAAGGAGACGTGTAAACAGGTTTTAGTTGGGTACAGTCCCGAGCCACATGGAGGTAGTGAGCGGATCTGCAGGGGTTCGTCTCTCCCGGTATTGGGCGTGAGGTCGCGCTGTGTCTAGGAGAGCCATTATACGAAGCCCTCGGCCAAGGCAGGAGATTTACTCGTAGGTATTCCAGTAGTATCTCAGGGTGTTCTGGGCTACACTCCGACACGACTTGTACCGCTTTTGGGGGTCTGACTTTTACCAATCCTCTAGGCCCGCCATGCGATGCTCATAGACGAACGGACCGGACTGTACGGATATTGTCACTGACAGGCTCAGTAGGGTGTCAGGATGAGTTCGCTCACAGACGTCCCTTTTGGTCAATAGCTGGTGGCCCGTCACGTATGGCTAATACCTCTGACGTGCTAGTGGTTAAATCCACAGCCATAGTATTGACGAGTCTTTAGAGTCCCCCACAGACCAGTTGCTCAAGTTTCGGGCGAAACGCTGTAGAGGCCGTATGGAGATATGGCAGGGTTAGATCAGATACGTGCGGTATTGCACGGATCAGGATCGGACGGTTAATACTAGCGGGCTTTGGTTTAAGCCGGATCCTAGTATTGTACAGTGCAGATTTTGTCTCATTGCTTTTGTATTTCGGTCGGAATACAAATGCGGGTGTGTATACACAGTATCGAGGTTTTCCTGTAATTTATTACGGGATCAGTTTTTGGAGTTGCCAGTTTGTTTTCCGTTTCGGCCATATTTCTTTGTATCTTTCATTGGCCGAAGTTTGGTGGAGGAGGGCTTATTTGCATTTGTGCAAATAAGCATTTGTGGAGGGTGTTTTTTGCAAGCTTTTGTATCATGATGGTCTCATGATAGAGCACCATCCCTTGACTTTCCATGGTTCATGATTTTTTGACCTTTATTTGATGGTGATAGGAAGTGATTGGGTTGTTGGTTTTAGCTTGTGATCATTCCTTCTCATCATCACCCTTTTCTCTCTCATACATGATAGTTACCCCCTTGGTATTATCTCTCTCTCACTCTCATTCTCTACCTCCTCACATAGTGGCCGACCATTCAAGGGAATGGGCTGTCCCAATTTTTTGGTGGGGGTTTTCATTTCATTTGCCAAGCAAAAATTCCCAAGTTCCTCCACAAAAGTATATACTTCATTTCCTCTACCAAATGGCAACCTCCATGAACCCCATGAGACACATAGTTCTCTACACGATTCTACAGCAAACCTTGGGCACGTCGACTCGCCAACTTCGTGCCCGAGTTGCCTCGGACCAGAGGTGGGAGCCCGTAAAAGAAGCCGGCGATGTGGTGCCCTTCCGGCGACGTGATGAAGACCGGAGATTCCGCGGGAGATCGGGACGACGGCGAGAAGACCGGAGGACACGGATCACTCGGTATATCTCTCTACCCCTTCTCTTGATAGCTAGGACTAGATTAATGGCATGATCCGGGTTAAAAGTGCACGGTGGTGCCGGTTTACTAGTTTGTAAAGTTTTTCGCTTCAGCATTCCGGCGTCGGATTGACGGCGGGGGCGCTGCCGTGCACTTACACTTTTACTGCTTTCTGAAGAGTATAAACTATGTCAAACTCAAGTAGCATGACAGCCCATCTTGCCATTCTGCCGGCTAGGCTTTCCTTGGTCATTAAATGTTTGAGCAGGTCGACCTTGGAGATCAACATAACCCGATGAGCAAGCAGATAGTGCCTCAGCTTCTTCACAGCGAATATCAGAGCCAGGCATTGCTTTTCGATCGGGGAATAGTTATGTTCCGCCCCGACTAGAGTTCGACTGAGGTAGTAGAGGGCATTTTCTTTTCCCTCTTCGTTGTTCTGGGCAAGGAGCGCACCGAGTGATTCATCTAGCGCGGCAGTATAGAGAATCAGCGGTTTATTTGGAATGGGAGCGGCCAGCACTGGAGGGTGCAACAAGTACTGTTTGATGCTTTCGAACGCTTCTTGACATTCGGCATTCCAGACAAAAGGAGCTCCTTTCTACATGAGATTTGAGAAGGGCCTACATCTCCCCGATAAATTTGAGATAAAGCTTCGTATATAAGCAAGCTTCCCTTGAAAAGATCTTAGCCGTGTCAGACTCTTTGGAGGGCGCATCTCCATGATGGCCTTTATCTTTGATGGGTCAACTTTGATCCCTCGATGTCGGATTATGAAGCCCAGGAATTTTCCCGATGACACGCCAAAAGCGCACATTAGAGGATTCATCTTCAGATCATATTCCCCCAGTCTCGTGAGAACGGTCCTAAGATCTTGGATGTGATCGACTTTGGCTTTAGTCTTCAAGACCAGATCATCAACATAGCATTCGACAACTTTATGGATTAGGTCATCAAAGATATTGGTCATTGCCCTTTGATATGTAGCACCTGCGTTCTTCAGTCCGAACGGCATCACTTTGTAGCAGTACATTCCGATTGGGGTTCGAAATGTTGTGTGTTTCTCATCCTCAGGCAACATCTTGATCTGATTATATCCAGACGAGCCATCCATAAAGGTGAACAGCTCGTAATTTGAGGTGTCATCGACCATCATTTCCATGACCGGTAGCGGGAAGTCGTCTTTAGGACATGCCTTGTTGAGGTTCCTGAAATCGACATAAACTCGGATCTGCCCATTTTTCTTCTTCACTGGGACTATGCATGCGATCCAGTCTGTATATTTCTCTTCCCTGATGAAGCCGGCATCGATGAGTTTCTTGGTTTCCTCGATGACCTTTTCTTCCAGTTCCCTTCTCATTCTTCGAGGGGCTTGTTTGAATGGCTTAGAATCAGGAGATATAGCCAGGCCACTTCAGGGGAGAGGCCAGGCATTTCTTTGTACGTCCACGTGAAGCATTCAGCGAACTCGTACAGCAGGGCAATTATCTGCTCCTTCATTTCCTCTGACAAGAGTGAGCTGATGTAGGTCGGCCTTAGATTATTAGGCGTTCCCAAATCGATCTCAGTTAGCTCATTGAAAGTTTCCTGTCCGCCATCTTCGAGCTCTTGAGGGGCTTCTTCTGGCTCGGCTAGCTCGTCTTTCATCATTTGACCCTTCACTGGCTTCACCAATATGGATCATATAGCATGCTTTGGTATCAGGATGAATGAAACCTATGCTCCTTCTATCTGGAATTCGTCCATCGATAAGTGCTCAGACCTGAGGCGGATGCCATAGCCCTTCATAAAACTTTGCTTCAGACTCCGTTTGATATAACAGGCATCCGCACCTTTTAAAGTATTCCCGCATCTCGGGCGCATAATATCTGGGATTGAGGATGTCCCTTATGCCTCTCTCGTATGGAAGGCATGTCACAGACAAATCGTCCGGATGCACAACAGGATTTGACCCATAAAACAGGATGCCCTTCTGTCCATTTTATTTTCGGGAACGTAGAAATTTTTCAGCTGGTCCATGGTAGAGACTGACAATGCATCGAGCTCTTTGCAAATCTGCTCCGGCACGCTTGTGACAACTAGGGACCCTTATGTAATTTTGAAGGTCTCTCGTAGTTTCGCTTGTTGCATGGGGTCCAATCCGCACAGCTGTTGTAAGGAAGGTCCTCTTCTTCCAACTCTTCGGTGTCGCTGCCAAGATGAGGGCGGACTTTACTGCTAGATAGGCCTTCAGTATCAGATTCGTCCATATCGCTACCGAAATGAGGGCGAGTTTTACGAAAGGACGGACTTCCAGCATCGGACTCATCAGTGTCACTACCGAAACGCGGGCGCACTTGGGGGTTTTTGCTTTTGAAAGTGACAGCTAGCTCAGATTTGCTTTTGAGTTTTGGGGATGCTCTGTCCTCAGTCAGTTGTGCCTTAGTATTTTGGTGGTTCATAAAGTACCGAGAATCCTCATATCGGACTTCATGCACACCGAACAGCTGGATGTCTCCATCAATGCGTCTTTCTTCGCCATTTTTAGTATATTTCATGCATTGATGGAGAGTTGACGAAATGATGCCGTAATCGTGGATCCACGGCCACCCCAAGAGAATTTTATAAGACGTGTCAGTGTCGATCACGTATATCTTAGTTTCGGTTTGTAGATCCCTAAATTTGATTGGCAGAGTTATGGATCCCAGAACTTACTGGCAATTTTGATTGAAGCCTTGAACGACAATCCTTTCCCTTGACAGGTGTCGGACGTCCATTGACAAACTCTTCAGAGTTCGCAAGTTCATGATGTTCACTGAGGACCCTGGATCAATCAATATGCGATTAATCCTGTCTCCGTCGATGTACCCTGTCACGTAAAGCGGCCGATTATGCTCAGCCGTTCCCAGTAGCAAGTCTTCGTCCTTAAACGTGACTGCGATGGCATGCAGAGCATACTGGGTTTCTTTCATATTAATTTCCGCAAAACGAGCCTGATACTGCTCAGGGTTTTGTAGAGCGTGGATAAGAACATCTTTAAGCTCCTTATATAGGACCAAGGCATCATAGATGCTCAGGAGAGACGGAAGCTTCCGGAGATGAGCCAAGACATTATAGTCCACTGAGGAAGGACTCAAATTTTCATGAGCCGGCTCTCCGCCGTCTTCTTCATTAGTGACTTGTTTTTCCTTTCCTTTTGGGGCGTTGCCCTGATTTGGCAGTAGAGCCCTACCGCTTCTGAGCTGGATTTGGTTGGCCTTTGTGGCGAGCTCCTCGTCCTCCTCAGAAAAACAGAGCTCCTCCTCAGAGTCGCTGCCCAGATGGATGGCGTAGCAGGTCACTATAGGGATCTCTTCATTGGAGTCTTCTTCTAGCTCCTCCAAAATCTCAGATGCTTCTACAGGGAAGAACTCTTTCAATTGAATTAGAGTTCTTTCCTTCTGTTCATAGTTTTCGAGAGAATCGATATATTTTTGAATGGTCGATCTCCCTACAGACTCTTTTTCGCATCGAGCTGCACTTTTCTTCTTCTTGAGCTTTTTAGATTTTGAGCCTGATGGAGCCGAATTGACAGCTGTAACGGTGGGCTCCTTCTGCCCTTCGCATTCTGTTCTAGGCTCTTTCTGAAGTAGGGTTAGCATCTTCTTCGTCTTATTAGATATGTACGTACTCCATGGAGGTTGTGGTGAGTCGGTTTCATTTCTCAGGGCAGCGGGTTCAACTGTCTGCTCCCAGAAAGCCTCAGCTTCTGTCAGTGTAAAGTTGGTGGTTGCAACTTGATTGTTCACCAACACACTCTTGGACAGCTCGATCTCTCCAGCCTTATACTGCTTCTCGACCCAGTCTTTGAAGATATAGCAATCCTCGATCGCATGGCTTACTACTCTGTAGTACGGACAATACAGGGGATTGTCGGTCATTTTTGCTTCGTGGGGTCTCTTCGACTTCGGCAATTGTAGACCACTGTTCAAAGCATCTTTGAATATCTTGCGGACCTTGTCTCTTCTGAAAGAGTAAACCTTGTTCTTTTTCCCCTTTAGGGAAGGCCCTTCTCCTCCCAACAATGGCTTTCGAGACCGGTTGGTTTTGGAATCGCCTGCCTTCGCTTGTCTTCATTGTCGGACGCATTGAAGATATTGGTACTGCTGGAATTCCTGCTTCTATGGTTGTCGTCCCTCTTGCTTTTCCAAGTCTTGTCTCTCTGGGTGGACTCTTGCTTCGAGCGTTCCAGCATTTAGACTTTCTTGGTTAGCTCCTGAAACGTCTTGAGGCCTGCTGTACACAAGAATGGGACCATCCAATTGCTGAGGTTCCCAATGAGGAGACTGACGGACTGGTCCTGCTCTAGCGGCGGTTCACACTTGACAGTGAGGTTGTGCCATCGGGCAATAAAGTCTGTGTTGCTTTCTTTTTTCCCAGGCTTGGTTCTTACGAGGTCAGTAATGGAAATTTTGTCACCGACGCTCATGAATCTTTGCCGAAATAGAGACTCCATTTGGGCGAAAGTAGTGATGGACCCGTCTGGTATACTCGCGTACCAGTCGAAAGCGACACCAGTCAGACTGTTGACAAACTGACGAAGAAGGAGTGCATCATTGCCCCTTGTATTTTCACATGACACTTTAAAGTGGGCGACGTGCTGATTTACGTTTTCCGCCCCGTCAAATCTTCCGAACTTAGGAATGACGTAACCACTCGGGAACTCGATCAGATCGTAATGTGCGGGATATGGCCACTGACTACTGCCAATTTCTTTCTGAGCTTCGGCTTCGGCCACCAATGTTTTAACCTTGCTGGTGACCAAATCCATTATCCGATCTTGTGTTAGCGGGATAGTGCTATCTTGGGCCAAGGCGTCCCCAGAAGCGGAATGTGGCCGGCTTTCATGCGGCTCAACCAATCTTGGACCCAAAGGGACAGGCATTGGTTGCTTCGGGTTATCCTGACCCGGCTCATGAGTAGACACTTGTGCTTGATTGGGAGGCGCTCGAGCAATTTGAGCCGTGAGCTGCATCACAACATTCGTCAGGTCGTCGATTTTGGAGTAAAGCTTAGCCATTTCTTTATCTTTGCTCCTGAGCTGTTTTCGAAGCTCTTGAAGCAGCTCTTACTCTGTGGTTCTGGGGCGGAAAGTCGGCTCTTCCTCGCTGTCTGAGCTTGACTCTACATGGACAGAGAGGTCTTTTTGCCTATCATCCTCATCGAGAGGGTTTTCATTATCCAGCGAAGGCGGCTGTTCTTGGAGAGCAGCAACCACATTCAAGCCAGATTGGGCTTGGGATGTGGTGGCCCCATCCTTGGTTTTGCTGCGCAAGTTGTCGCTGGGACGCGCGCCCGCCATATAGATCGTATGGATAACATATCCCACTGTCTTTTTATTACCGGCAGCTGATTTCACGGATCGCTGTCGTGGTCCTCCTGTTTCGGTAACGGGAAATTGACTGAAAGCGGCTGGTCTGACCGGGTTCTTGAATGGTGCCGGCGCTTCTTTTCTGGGTTTTCCCCGATGCTTTCACGCGGCACAGAGCGCCTGATAGACACTTGAGGAGACGGTGTCCTGCTTTCTCTTTTGGGGCTAGGACACGTCCCTTTGTTGCATTGTTCGGACCGTTGTCTTCTTGATTCTGGCGGTCATGGCATTTTTCTGAACCCACTTCAGAGGTTCAAAAGAATTGCTGACTTCTACAGTTGACTCAGCCGTCGTTGCAGGATGACTCGGCTCTTGGAATCTCACAAGATTCCACTTAGCCGGAGTCCTGGTCCTTTGTTTGGCTCTATATCTGAGCCGCTTATGCCTTAACTTTTCTGATTTGAGCATTTGGCAGGCTTTGTCTCTTCGGGAAGCCGCCGTAGACCGCGTGATGGAGGGCTTTGGAGATACGCCTGATTGTGCATTTGTTGGAGTCATCGCCTGAGCTCGTCCGCAACGTTTGATGTTGCCCTTTGTACCTGAAGTCTTGCCCCCAGCTGGAGCACCAGAGAGTCGTTCAGACATCGTCTTAAGTTTCGGTCATGGTGCCTTAGCAATCACAACATTCGGCCTCTTGCCCCTTGAGACCAGCTTGGCCACCTGTTTTGCCGGGATTTCTTCCAGATGAGCGCTTCCGGCAGGGTAGATGATGACGGAACCAAACTGGCGGGGCAGTTCCTCCCACTGTCGACTAAGGCTTGCGGGGAGAACCACACGAGCATTGATCTTGACCACGTATGGAATCGGGGTCGCATCAGAAGATGGATCCATCTTACGAGACATTATCGTTGAAAGTTGATTGCTGCACGGAAAAACATTATTTCAGCACAAACATCGGTATATATGTTAAATGAGTTTGCATGAACTCTTGACCCGAGATATAGGAGGAGAGAAGGGTCCCACCGGGCGTGCCAGAATCTGTAGGGTGTTTTTCGACACCCTATTGAGATGGAAATACGCGCGCGCTTGTCAGGCGCATTACAGATTCCCCCTGCCTAGGGTAGGCTGGGGTTTATTGATTGTGGGGTTCCGAATCTCCGGCTGCCGCGGACTAAGCTGCCGTTAATTACCCCTCGCCTTTGGAGCGAGAGAACCTCCGATCGACGGATCAAACAGTTCATGCGAACTCAATGTGCAGTGTTGTGTTTTGAAGGGGTTTTGGATATATCAGGGGTCTCCGCAGAGTTTTTACGGGGGTCCCGCTACCCGAATAGCGGGTTAGGGGTCAAGGGGGCTAGCAGCCCCCTAGCGGGGTGCGGGGCAGCGTCTCGTTAGAAATTTTTTCTAACGGGGGAAGTATATTTAGTATGGAGTGCATATAAAATTGGGGGGAGCATCTTAAAGACGCGTGCATTGCACGTGGGCGCTAGACGCCCACGGGTCACGTGCCTAGCTTGTAGGTACTGACGCCCGCGGGTCACGTGCCTAGCGCGTGAGTGCTTGGCACCCACGGGTCACATGCCTGGCACGTGGGCGCTGGGTGCAAGCGGGTTACGTGCGCTGCACGCGCCCGCGGGCCGCGTGAGGCACACGTGGGCGCTTAGCGCCCACGGGCTACGTGCCTTGCACACGACCGCGGGTTGACCGCGGGTCACGTGCGCTGCACGCGACAGCTGGGCGCTGAGCGCCATCGAGTCGCTTGAGGCGCACGTACGCGCTTTATCGCCCGCGGGTCACGTTCCATGCACGCGACCGCTGGGCTCCCGCGGGTCACGTGCCATGCACGCGACCGCTGGGCGCCCGCGGGTCACGTGCCCTGCACGCGATCGCTGGGCGCCCGCGGGTCACATGAACAGCACGCGACCGCTGGACGCCCACGGGTCACATACGCGGCACGCGACCGCTGGGAACACCAGCGGAAAATGGGCTTAGCCCTTAGGTTAGGAGTTAAACTCCCAAGGGATTTTGAATGGAGTTAAACTCCAAAAGATTTAGATTTGGAGTTAAACTCCTAAATGATCTGGAATAGGAGTTAAACTCCTTTGAGGATTTGGGTCTTGGAGTTGAACTCCCCAAAGATCTTCAGAGGTGATCGAAGGGGACCCCTCTCTTCTCTCTTTAGCCCTGGAGCTTCTTTTGAGTCTTAGTGTCACGCCCCGCTTTCTAGTGTACGGCGAAGTGAACGCGACAATGTCCGCTACGTATGTACTCAGAAGTACATACGCTAAGCTTAGCTAAGCAATATAAAGTAATCACAAGAGACGAAAGATATAGAAATAACAGCAACTTTTATTAATAACATTCTTTGTACAAAGCATGAAAGGAAAATATAACTGAAATGAAAAGCAATGCCTAAACAGTGGCATAACAATAAATGGAAATACTGGAAAGAACAAGGTACAATATCTAGAGCTCTGGGTCTTCGTGGAACTGCTCCAAATCTTCACCGGTGGGCTCGATCTCAGCTTGGTCCAACGCACCTGACGACATTCAAAAAAGAAAGAAATAGAATGTCGTCAGCGAACAGGTCGCTCGGTAAGTCCCAATATAAAGAAGAATTAGGAAGATGGTGTAAAAGTATTTTCTAAAGTATTATATTGTTGAATATAATGGAATATTGAATTAACGCTGTTGTTTGTAGCTTGGTACAGAAGGATGCCAGTGTATACGAGGGGGATCTCTATATGCTAGAGATCAGGGCAAAAGGAAAGTACAAGGAACCGTTATGCCACGGTACAACATCAATAGGATTCAGGTTAGCTGTCTTAATCTGACCACCTCGTGCCACCTTTAACACCTTCCGTACCAATCTACCCCTTAAACCCCGTAGTGTTTTAACAGTATTGTTGTATTGGAATATGTAATTTTGGGTGACTGACCAAAACCATGATATCAGTAAACATGTTGAAACTGTATAATCAGGTAAAAAGAATATCAGGATAATGGATGAATATCCATGGTTTGATTCAGTCAAAATGAATATATTGTTAACTGGATTCAGGGATTCATGTATTCAAATTGTGTTGGAATATAAAAGAATATAGATTGACTTGAATCATATTCAAGCCAGAAATAGTCAGACTCTAACCCGAGTCAGACTAAAAGAAAGGTAATTTGAAGTTCAATAATTGTAGGGGCCTTATTTTAATTTATAAAACTTGAGGGTGTTTTATGTAAAAAGTACTTTTGTATAGTTTTTCAAAAATACACCTCAAGTATTTAATATTCGTCTTTATAGTTATAATGAGTGTGAATTTTATTTGTGTTATTCTAGTGAATATATCCTAATAAAAGTATTAATTGATTTATTTGAGACTTATGGTATTTTAATGTAACTTTTAATCTTGTAATTTTTAGGAAAATGTGGAACCTTATATTATAATAAAATAGGTGTCTAAATGATAATTATATATCTATAAACACATGGATAATTTTTAAATGAATATTTTATTTTTTCAAAAACCTCATTTTCCTTAAATATCATATTTTAAACCTTCCGAGACCGAATGCTTCTTGCGGAGGTCTGAATCTCGCACTACTAGCCTGCGGGTGCACGATGAACCGTACTATCCCTAACAGGTTCCCCAAAAGTGGGTTGTAGCGGCACTTTGCTTAGGTTTTATAAATACTATTCATTTAGGAAAACGGTTTTATAAATATAGGGTATTTATTTGCAAAAGAGTATAGTTTTCCGTATTTTAGTTGTTAGGGTTTCCTAAGCCAACTACCTTATTTCTAAGGTCTAAACGATGAGTCATTAGAAGCTTCAAATCGCCTCTTCACCGCCAATTGTGGCCAGGTAAGTACAAATGAGGAGGGAGGGATCCGCTCACGAATCGTGAAACGGGCCTTTTAAAGTTACCCAAGCTCACTTGCCTAGCCTAGGCACCACAAGACCGTTTAGATAAACGATCGATGTCCATGACCTATCGTGCTTTCGTTTTATAAAAGATTTTATACAACTTAAAACTTTCAAGTAAAGGTTATAAAGAATATGGTATTTTAGTGAAAAGTCCTGTAATTTCGTATTCTATGTTTTGACATATATCAATTAGGGTTATAATTGAGTGCGTGTAAAGGTAGGTCATTACCTCGTGACTTATTTTAAGGTTTAATGAAGTTTTAGAGGTTAAATATGATGTATTAAACTTGAAGATATTAAAGCGCAAGAATACGGTATTTGAAAACGTTATCATTTCATGTGTGAAAATTCATTCAAATTGATTTCTACAAGTTTAGTGATCAAGATAAACATATTTAGGAGTGAGGGAATTGATTTAACGAAGAAAAAATGAACTTCATGGTATTTTTATGAAAAGAATACGGTTTTGCAAAGAAGCTATCATTTCATGTGAGAAAGTTTGTTTAAATTGGTTTATGGGTGATTAATAGTCAACATGAATATAGGTAGGTATTATATATTAGGTGACAAGTGGAAATTTGTAGAAAAAACCAAATCGGAAATCGTTTTGTTCCGATTTCCGTCGGGTTCCAAAAAGTCGTATTTTCTATTAAAGGAAAAGAGAGATAGAAGAGACGGGACTTACGGGTTTGGACAAGCTAAGGGGGCTAAGGAAGGTGGTGGTGGTCGATGCGTTGAAAACGTCGCGAAGGTTCTAGTCCGGTCGTCGGAATCCGTCGTCGGTTTCGGCAGCGCTTCGCTTCTCGCTCTTTGTACCGAGTTCTCGAGAATTTGGGAGAGTGGACTTAGAGTTGTGAGGTGAAATGGTAGAGGGTAGGGGTCTTTATATAGAGCTAGGCTAGGGTTAGGGTTAGGATTAAAAAATATTTAATAAAAAATATAAAAATCATTAAAATTTCATTAAATTTGGACTTAAAAGAGATTTAATGAAAAATGGGTAACAGTACTGGAAAAATAGACCATGCAGGGGGGTTGACCAAGTCGACACGAAACTTTTTCGTGTTGACGACTCGGCCGACCGGCCGAGTCCGGCCGGCGGCGCCGGCCGATTCGGCCGAGTCGCCGGCCGACTTGGCTGAGTCAGGGCTGAGTCGGGTGTTGTTGGGTAGGGTTTGGTCTGGGGGAGGTTTTGTTATACTTTATTTTTTATAATTTGCAATAAATTGTGAGTTATGGTTGTTTGACCGTTTGACTTCCCAAAAAAATTTAAAACAAAAGGATATAAAAATTATGTGGGGCATGGGATTCGAACTCTGGTGGCTTGGTTCAGCGGTGCAAAGTATTACCAATGAGCTACAAGCTCCTTCTTGTAATTATTGTAAAGAAATAAATACTTAAATTGTTTCCAGCAACATCAGTACTCCAAGTATACATCATATTTAAAGAAATTTTGGTATACAAAATTGGAGTTATTACAATCTACCCTCCTTACAAAAATTTCGTCCTCGAAATTTACAACTTTTATTTGAGGACTAGTTTTAAAAAGGTGCAGATATCTTGCACGCATCTCATCCTCCCTTTCCCACGTGGATTCTCCTGAAGTGTCTTTTCTCCACATTACCCGGACCAAATTAACTTCTTTGTTCCGAAGTGTCTTCACTTTCCTGTCCAGCATCTCCACAGGTTGCTGCTCACAAGACAAATCAGGCTGTATGGTGAGCTCGGAATGATCAAGTACATGACTGGGGTCACTCACATACCTTCTGAGTTGAGATATGTGGAACACGTTATGCACTCCTTCCAATGAGGGTGGAAGCGCTAAACGATATGCCATTTCACCGACTCGTTCGAGTATGTCGAACGGTCCAATGTATCTTGGACTCAACTTTCCCCGTCTTCCAAATCTGATCACTCCGCGGTTCGGAGAGATTTTCAGGAATACATGATCTCCTGGCTGGAACTCCAAGTGTCGTCTCTTCGCATCAGCCCAGTGTTTCTGTCTATCTTGGGCTATGCGCATTCTTTCCCTGATAGTACGAACCACATCAACGGTTGCTACTATCATCTCTGGTCCAAGGAGTTCTCTATCTCCGATGTCGTCCCAACTTAATGGCGATCAACACTTCCTTCCATACAATGCTTCGAAAGGTGACATTCCTATGCTTGCTTGGTAGCTGTTGTTGTACGCAAACTCCACAAGATGCAGGTGATCTTCCCACGATCCTTTGAAGTCGAGCATACATGCTCTGAGCATATCCTCCAAGATCTGAATAGCTCGTTCTGACTGACCATCTGTTTGTGGATGATAAGCCGTGCTGAAGTTCAGACTTGTTCCCAAGCTAGCTTGCAGACTCTTCCAAAATTGCGATCGGAACCTGGTGTCACGATCGGAGACAATGCAGACCGGTACTCCATGAAGTCTCACAATTTCCTGTATGAGTTCATGGGTATCAGAGATAGTACATTATGACGAGTTTTTAAATCTAATTTAGATTATTACCTCCATGTACTTCTTCGCTAGTGTCTCAGTTGATTGGCCAACTCGAAATGGGATGAAGTGGGCCGACTTTGTGAGTCGATCCACAATGACCCAAATCGCATCGTTACCCTTTGTGCTGCGAGGAAGAGCAGTTACAAAGTCCATCGTGATGTGCTACCACTTCCATTCTGGGATTGGTAACGGTTGAAATAGTCCAGCTGTCCTGTGATGTTCAGCCTTTACCTGCTGACACACCAAACATTTTGTGACACTTCTGGCTACTTCACGCTTCATTCCATACCACCAATAATTCTGACGTAGATCCTTGTACATTTTGGTACCTCCAGGATGTACTGAATAGGGAGAGCTGTGAGCTTCTTTCATTAACTCTTCCCTAACAGGACCCTTTGGTACACACAATCTGCTGCCGTATCTCAAAGATCCGTCTTCATGGATGATGAAATCTGTTCGGAGTCCATTCTCTACTTGTTCTCCGATCTTTTGCAACTTAGCATCGCTGGCTTGAGCTGCTTTGATCTGATTAACAATAGTTGATTGAACTTGCAGATTCATCAAATTTGAAATATCACCTGGCATGACTAGTTCAATCTCCATCTGATGTAGGTCTTGCTGAAGCTTCCACTGGATGGTGAGGTTCATTGCTAATGGTTGGCGACTAAGAGCATCAGGTACTACGTTCACCTTTCCTGGATGATATTGCAAATTGATGTCGAAGTCCGCCATAAGTTCTAACCATCTTCTCTGCCGCATATTCAACTCCTTCTGAGTAAACACATACTTCAGACTTTTATGATCTGTGTAGATGTTCACTCGTTCACCAAGTAAGTAGTGGCGCCAAATCTTGAGAGCAAAAATAACGGCTGCCAACTCCAGATCATGCGTCGGATAATTGCGCTCACGAGTCTTCAGTTGTCTTGAAGCATAAGCCACAACCTTACCGTGCTGATGTGGAACACATCCTAATTCCTTACCGGATGCATCGCAATGCACTTCGAATCCTCCAGATTGATCCGGTATGACGAGAGTAGGTGCAGATTGTTAGTTATAAGTATGCCCTAGAGGCCATTACTGTACATTGGATGTATATTGTAGTGGATGCTGGGACATATATAGGTAGGACTTTCTTGCTCGACATGATAGTACGCTATCTGGTTGCACTTTATCTTAACATGTATACTTTCTGTCTCTCTGATTACATGTTGATAAAGCCATTAGGATGTATACTTGACTTCCAGGACTGTGATGCAGATCATACTAGTGGGGCCTGGATAGTCCATGAGTACATCCTTGAAATGTTCCTAGTCGAGGGAATATCGAGACGGGGCATCGATATTCCAGAGTAGACTAGCGTATATCTTCTCGACCCATGCGATGGGCGATGGATGATCCCATATCCATTGGTGTTTGACATCGGAGATGGTATGCGGGTGCTCGGTGGAGACTGGGTACACTGAACGGACTCGCCGAGAACTCCCAGATGGTATTATACCTCACGTCAGATGGCAGTTCTCTGGTGACACTGGTACAGCTTAGTCTGTTGACCCGAGATCGTCATAGAGTCTTGTGTGTCTCCCACTGTGCTTTGATTTCCACCCTACCACGGCTCTACTGAGTCGTGCAAACAGGTGGTTTTTGGGTACAGTCCCGATTCACATGGAGGCAATGAGCGATAGGAGGGGATTCGTCTCTCCCGGTATTGGGGGTTGATGTTGTGCTATGCTCGACTGGCCATAACAGGAAATCCCTGGCCAGGGTTGCTGTGATATACTGGTAAGAGTTATCAGTAGTTTCACGAATGTTATGGACCTCAAGTCGGCATGACTTATCGAGCTATTGGGGTCTGACGTTTACCACCCCTAGGCGAGATATGCGACATATCAGACGAACAGACCGGACTGTACGGTAAGTGTTACTGGTTGGATTCGCAGGAGTGTGAGCAGGCTTGCTCGTCGATCTTCTGATCGCTCAATACCCGGGTGGCCGTTACGTTTAGCAGACCGCTTGCGGCTTGCGGATGTTTGATATGATCATCATCCGCTACCGGCGTATTGACGAGTCTTTAGAGTCCTACACAGAGGTTTCCTAGCTCAAGCGAAACGAAATAGGAGCGCATATGAGATATGTGCGGGACCGAGAATAATGCGTGTATATGATACCGTATTCTATTCTCGTGATCAATGTATCGAATGGTTATATGCGATATAACCTAGTTATCGAATCAAGGATTGATTCGATAAGCCGACACATTGGATACTAGCCGGTTATATGCGATATGACCGGATCGTTAAATCAAGTGTTGATTTAATGATTTAATACATAATTATATATTTGATATATTGCTTTGCATTAACTAGTATCGGTTCACTTTAAATGGATTTTCTCGCGCGCATGTGCACATTGTATATTCGATATAGTTTTGTGCACATGATTGTATCATGTTTGATGATACATTCTAGCTTGGTTTTGTGTAAAGTGTTAAACCATGGTTAATTAGTGATTAGGGTTTCTTTTTCATTTACTTAATCATTTATTTATTCCTTTTGTTTATTTTGGAAAAAGAAAAGATAAAGAGATAAGAATGGTTGCTAGTTTTTGTTTTTATTTGAAAGCTTCTTGAAGCTTTGAACTTAGTCCACCATTCTTGTCTTTTATCTAACCCTAACCACTCTCTAACCTTAGTTAAAACTCTACACTAAACCATGGTCAAAGAGATGATAAGTATTCATTTATTTTATTTTTCTTTTAAGGAATAACTTATCATATCTTCTTCTTCTTCATCTTCTTCTTCCATGGATGTAGCTTGCTACTCCAATGGCAAGTAACGAAAAAGTGTGAGAAATCCAAATCTAAAGTCTACCCACTTCCTATTTCTTCATCCTCTACATCTTGCCAAGTAGTATAGGGTGTTTCCTTCATAAGTTTTCACGACTTCGTGAAGGTGGAGCTTGATTTAGCGATGCCTCGACGTAGATCATCTTCGGCATGGACATCGACGACCTAGCTCGCCCATTCTCCGACGAAGCCGACGCTAGAGCCCAGGAACTCACATGGACAGCAAAGGGACTTCGTTGCGGAGCTTTGGAGGTGGAGAAACGGATCTACAAAGGTTGTAGCTCCTTTCCTTCTAGATAAAGTTGTTTATTTGCATCGTTTTTTCGCCTAAATATCTAGTTAACGATCCATTCTAGGTTTTCTCGGCACCGTAATTTTTAGAAATTAGCGTGTTTGATCACTTGTGAGACTTCACTAGAGTGTCTAGGAACCCTACAGTGGTATCAGAGCCTAGCTAGAGCCTTAGGCGAAGTCCCGACGGAATCAGAAGTCCGATCGACCCAAAACCCCGACTAAGAATATGCTCTCTGTACATTTTCTAATTTCGAGGATTTTTCCAAATTAAAAATATTCAGAAAAATCAGCAGGAACATATAAGACAAACTGTGAAATTCGTGGTCCTGATTCCACAATGTAGGCGCGGATCCGCGGCCCTACAGTAGGATGACGCGGCGGATCCGCGGCTATTTTGTCGCGATGTGCATTTTGTTTTGCACAGTAACTCTTAGTTGTCTGTGCTGGTTTTCCTGGGGATTTTTAATAATTTTTCCAGAGTTGCATTTTCTGAGTTGTATTGGGAACTTGGTGTATTCGATCGGACTATCTTATTTTGTCGGTGTGCGTTTCCGGATAAATTTTAGAATATGTTAAAAGGTTCGACCGGATATAAATACCTACTTTTTCCCCTGCCGGGAAATTTCCAATTGTTGGATTTTTCCGTAGTTTAACGACGTTCTAAGTAGTGCAAGTAACGCGATGGACCCTCTAGAAGACAACAAACCTTAACTCGATTATGTGACCGTCTTGAACTGCCCTTTGAACCTTCGGGTTTGGGGCAGTACGGCGTGCCACATGTGAGGCGTTGGCTTGACCCTTCTACGGCTGGACCGTTGCTACTGAGGCACGAACTGAATGTTGTTAAACTTATTTCATGTGTTGAGCTGTATCGGGAAAACTTGGGTGTTCGATTGTTCGATCAAAAAGTTTAGCATTTTCTGTTTATCCGGAATGTGATACAATAATTGGAATTCACAAATAGTTATGAGATAACGGAATGAATGTTATAAACATAGCAGTTTAGTCTCATTTGATCGGTTGCCATGAAGTTTTGATGTGATCAAAAGTCCGTCGCAATCACGTAGCGTACGCGGATACTCGCCGGGTAAACTTAATAGACAGCCTCACTCCATAGCCCCGACCAAGTGACTGTAGGAGAACCCCGTCGCCGAAAGCATCCGTTCGGGTGCTCGCGGTGGCGGTGTTCCGCCTTGGTGCACTTCGTCGACGGTATCGGGGGTGCGGCCGCCTACTAAAGTTTGCGACGAGCATTCGATCAGGATGTCGAGAATCTTGTTGAATTGCCCGACTTGATATTGAAAAGTGTTTTCGACTTTGAGACTAAAATGCGGGGTTTATAATTGTTAGGCATGCGATGTCTAAGTATTTCATTTGGTCAGGCATGCGATGTCTGAGCAGGTTGCGGATTCCAACTGTTGTAGTTTTACACTTTCTTTTCTGTGACCGTAAGTGTAATATGTGATATCGCCGGTTTCGTTGCTATATGTCAACGACAATTGGGATGGACATATTTACTTACGTTAATGCCATGTGATGTTATGTGTTGCTGGATATGTTATATTGGATCGTCGTGTTTGAATAGCCGGGGGAGGGGGGTTTTTTATGTGAGATGAGTGTTTTTCATTTTCATTCATGTAAAAACTTGTATGTAATATTCTTTTATTGGGGCACTTCCAGGTTGCGGAAGTCGTCACCCGTTGTATATTATTTACTTTTCTGCACTAGGATAGACCCAAGGAGGGGAGCACAAGTAACCGGGTTCTGGGGTCCAGTGGGAGACCATCTCGAGGAGTCGAGTCCGGGTCTCCTAACCCTAGAATTTGTAGGGTTGCTTGCCGCTCTCGTAGGGGTTTTGGGGTGTGGGATTGGCTATTCATCACGACCGTAAAATCCGTGTTTTATACTGGCTCGTATTGAAAACACGGACATCCTAGTATATCCAATATTTCATATGTTTCTTCTGCTGTGATTTATCTGTGATCATGTGATGTTCTGTGACAGGTATAATATATAGTATATATGATATATTGTATAAACGTTGCTTATGTTTTACACCCACACTAGCCCTGCCCCGCTCTGTCGTTAGTTACCTAACCTAACGGTGCAGACGGGACATCGAGGCGAATGCGGATGGCATAAGCGTACGTTATATTTATCTGTGATGGTTAGGTGGACTTAATTGATGGGATATTCATTAATGAGATTAATGAAAGAAAATAAACCTAATTGATGTTGTGGAATCGAATTTCAAAATAAAAACAGGTAGCTACAGTTCTTGCTTTGCATCGCGGTGTTCATTATAGAACATCCTGCACCTTATTCGATGAGGAAAGGACCGAGATCCCTTCACCGGGAGTGACTCCTTTAGCAATAACTGGCAGATGCTACAACCCTCGGTTTGTCTTTGATCGCTTCTATAGTTTCCGCTTTGCACAGTGATATATATGATATATCCCGCACCTCATTCGACGAGGAAAGGGCCGACGATCCCTTCACCGGGAGTGACCCCTTTAGCAAAACTAGAAAAGCCTTAAAAACATTCCATTTTAAAAAAAACATTTGATTCCGCAACGAGATCAAGTTCAAAGCGTTAAAGGTTTTCATAAAAACCATTCGCAACCCTCCGTCATTTTAGGAAGTAGAGTACTTAGTATTCGTGCTACGTTTGTCGACCATAGCCGAGGCGTAGTGTGCGGTAGCTAAGTGATGTCTTCCTACACAGCATATGATGCGATTAGTTAGGACAGTCATGTGGCTTTGTTGACCTTAGCCAAGGGTCATGTGGGTGGGTCTAATTAATCACGAAATGACGGGTAGAACTTGACTAGTACCTATGATTTGTTGACCTTAGCCAAGGTCATAGGTGCTAGGGGTAAAAACCTTTATCGGGAGTTTCAAGTGTTGAAACTTGCAATGAGATTGCATACCTTCTATGTGATAGTTGGATCCCGATACCCACTGCGAGTAATTGTTACTCCTGGGAGAGTTTTGTACTTTACAATTAGCTGATCAAGTAGGTGTCTAGAAAGGTGTCAACGGGGTTACGCCTCTGGGAAAACGAGGTTTACAGTAATTAGGTCCGTGCGAAAGCACGGGGAACCTCCCTCAAAGTACCGACACTGGCCTGGCTGAAAGATTGGCGAACTTGTAGAGTGTAATTAATCCCGGCTAGTCTTTCCTTTTAAGGTTTGAAGGAAGATTTGATAAAAACAGTGGGAGCCATCCTGATTAGATAAAATATATAACCAATCTGATCTTGCAAGAGCGCACGCAGAGTGTTTTCTTCTCTCTCTCTCCAGGTAGCGACAATATCACGCCTTAATCAAGATAATAATACGGAAAATTGACCGAATCTGCTTGTTATACTGAGCTGGGGAACGTTGGTCCCGCTCCAACTTATAATTGTTATAAGACAGAGCAGGAAATTGGGGAATACCAGAATTCATATGCCGCCCAAACGAAGAAAGTGCATATGATGCATCTCCTTCGGGTGTGTTCATTACAAAGAACTGTTTCTCAGTATCCTCTGCATCCAGGGTATATGATACCGGATCAGGATCCCAGATATGTAATCTGTTACATAGGGCTACAAAAAGGTAGAAAAACTAAGAACGGGTGATAAGTTTCATGAGACAGAAAACGGGGCAAGTGTTGCAGCCAAGTCTGTTGGTCACTGTCACCCTGTATTACGAATACATTGATTCTGAACAAATGCTATTAGATACCGAACCTGATATACAAAATCATATCAGTCTCTTTATTTCTAAAGAAAGGATATAATTTTGTATTGATGGATAATGTTTTGAACATTTCCTATATCAAAAGTTGATCGGTTCAGGCACGTTATCTAAAAGTATTGACGTTCTAAATCAAACTACAGTTCCTCGTATACAGAACACACACAAGAGGAAGAGTTCAGAAATGAACGAATCATTCTTGAGGCATTGCAGACTAGGTCATATCAATGCGACCCGACTGGCTGAAGTTACATTTTAGATACATATTTAAATCAGTTTGAATTTACATCTTATGAAACTTGCCAGTCATGTCACAAAGATTAGATGACCATAGCTCCGTTTACTAGAAACAGAGAAAGAGTTAGTAAACTCTTGGGACTGATACATGATGATGTATGTAAAGTCTCCTGTCTACACATGCCAGGACTGGTTCTTTATACTTCATTATATTCTCTGATAATCTCTTAAGATTCAGTCATATGTTCCTGTTGAAACATAAGTCCGAACCTTTTGAGGCATTCACAGAATATAAGTTAGAAGTAGAGAACCAATAACCGGGTATAAGTATTATGTCCTATGATGAGATCAGGGAGGAGAATACTTGTGCATGGCATTCCTGGACCATTCTAAAGGAGAATGAGATTCTCTCTCCGTACTACTCCTCTGATTACACCACAGCACAACGGTGTATCAGGGCGGAGCAATCACACCCCATATGATATGGTGTGCTCTATGATGAGTATTACTGAGTGACCTATTTCCTTTTGGGGTGTTATGCACTTGAGAAGCTGCATACCTATTGAATTGGGTTCGAATCAAATCAGTGCCTACCGCTTCATATATGATATGGAAAGGAAGAGCCCATATCTTAAGTTGGTTAAGATTTGGGGTTGTCCGGGCTATGTCTAAAAGCAAAATCCGGACAAGCTCAAGGCAAGGTCTGTTATGTAGAACTGGAAAGGTTCCAGCTATACAAACTACAGCAGATGATTTGATAGAACCAAGGGATTCAGTAGATTCCAACGAACCTCAGCCTCTCCGCCGATCTAGTAGGATTCCTCATCCGCCTGAGAGATACCTCGGTTTCTCGATGACAGTGGGAGCAAGGATTGCATCATGAGATGATGACCCAACTAGTTTCGAGCAGGCCATCGAGAGCAGGGACTCTGTAAGAATGGCTGGATGCTTAGCGATCTGAGATGGAATCCATGTACACCAGCAAAGTATGGACTTTAGCTGCTATATCTGAAGGGTTAAATCCCCATCAGGAGCAAGTATATCTTGAGAAGATTACTTGGTATAGATGGAAAGGTTGAGACATTCAAAGCTAGACTTGTTAAAGGTTTTCGTCATCGACCAGGCGTGGATAATGATGAAACCTTTTTCCAGTAGCTATGCTTAAGTCTATCCAGATCCTACTTACCACGGCTATATACCATGACTACGATATCTGGCGGTTGGGTGCCATGACTGCTTTTCTAATACTGATTTAGAAGAGAACGTCTATAAGAACACAGCCAGAGGTCTTCGTAAACAGTGGGAGCAGCGGAAACGTGTGCAAGTTGCTTTACATAATGAAGCAGGAATCGCGGAGTTGGAACGTCTGTTTTGATGTGATAGTCAAAGTGTTTGACTTCATCAAAATGGTAGACGAACCTTGTATATACAAAAGGGTAGTAGAGAGTAAGGTGGTCATCTTCGTATTGTACGGAGACAACATACTCTTGATAGGAAAAGAGTTTCCTATACTACGATCGGTCAATCTCCTATTATCACTAGGATTCCCCAAATAGGATCAAAGTGATACCTCCTAAATCCTGAGTTTTCATCTATGAGATAGATGTAATTGGATGTTAGGATTCTCACTAGATGTAGTGAGATGGTATCAATCGATCCTGGGGAGAATCACTAGAAGTGTTCCAGGGTGATAAAGACGACTGAATGTCAGTCACAGGCACTGTCTTTACCCTCTGTAAAGGGACGGTATGTTGGAAGAGTTCCAAGCTCGATACCGTGGCAATCTAGACGATAAAGGCTGGTAACATCGCTATTAAAGATACTACCAAAGAGGAAGTTTGGGTGTATATTGGTTCATAAGATGAACTAGGTTCCTGCCATTGTATGACAATGGAAGCGTGGCTTCGACCCTGGAACCCTGGTCCCATCAGTGACCCAGACATATTCTGAGGCAGCATCACCTGATCATGGAGATAGTTAATCTCCAGGGTGATCGAGGTTAGGAGAGTAGACTCAGAGGACAACACGGCGGATCCACTCACGAAGGCCTTTTCCCAAAGAGAGACTTTTATGGGATGGTTGAGTATGTGATACTGCAACCACTGCTACAGATGGCCCTAGTGCAAGTGGGAGATTGTTAGTTATATGTATGCCCTAGAGGCCATTACTGTACATTGGATGTATATTGTAGTGGATGCTGGGACATATATAGGTAGGATTTTCTTGCTCGACATGATAGTACGCTATCTGGTTGCACTTTATCTTAACATGTATACTTTCTGTCTCTCTGATTACATGTTGATAAAGCCATTAGGATGTATACTTGACTTCCAGGACTGTGATGCAGATCATACTAGTGGGGCCTGGATAGTCCATGAGTACATCCTTGAAATGTTCCTAGTCGAGGGAATATCGAGACGGGGCATCGATATTCCAGAGTAGACTAGCGTATATCTTCTCGACCCATGCGATGGGCGATGGATGATCCCATATCCATTGGTGTTTGACATCGGAGATGGTATGCGGGTGCTCGGTAGAGACTGGATACACTGAACGGACTCGCCGAGAACTCCCAGATGGTATTATACCTCACGTCAGATGGCAGTTCTCTGGTGACACTGGTACAGCTTAGTCTGTTGACCCGAGATCGTCATAGAGTATTGTGTGTCTCCCACTGTGCTTTGATTTCCACCCTACCACGGCTCTACTGAGTCGTGCAAACAGGTGGTTTTTGGGTACAGTCCCGATTCACATGGAGGCAATGAGCGATAGGAGGGGATTCGTCTCTCCCGGTATTGGGGGTTGATGTTGTGCTATGCTCGACTGGCCATAACAGGAAATCCCTGGCCAGGGTTGCTGTGATATACTGGTAAGAGTTATCAGTAGTTTCATGAATGTTATGGACCTCAAGTCGGCATGACTTATCGAGCTATTGGGGTCTGACGTTTACCACCCCTAGGCGAGATATGCGACATATCAGACGAACAGACCGGACTGTACGGTAAGTGTTACTGGTTGGATTCGCAGGAGTGTGAGCAGGCTTGCTCGTCGATCTTCTGATCGCTCAATACCCGGGTGGCCGTTACGTTTAGCAGACCGCTTGCGGCTTGCGGATGTTTGATATGATCATCATCCGCTACCGGCGTATTGACGAGTCTTTAGAGTCCTACACAGAGGTTTCCTAGCTCAAGCGAAACGAAATAGGAGCGCATATGAGATATGTGCGGGACCGAGAATAATGCGTGTATATGATACCGTATTCTATTCTCGCGATCAATGTATCGAATGGTTATATGCGATATAACCTAGTTATCGAATCAAGGATTGATTCGATAAGCCGACACATTGGATACTAGCCGGTTATATGCGATATGACCGGATCGTTAAATCAAGTGTTGATTTAATGATTTAATACATAATTATATATTTGATATATTGCTTTGCATTAACTAGTATCGGTTCACTTTAAATGGATTTTCTCGCGCGCATGTGCACATTGTATATTCGATATAGTTTTGTGCACATGATTGTATCATGTTTGATGATACATTCTAGCTTGGTTTTGTGTAAAGTGTTAAACCATGGTTAATTAGTGATTAGGGTTTCTTTTTCATTTACTTAATCATTTATTTATTCCTTTTGTTTATTTTGGAAAAAGAAAAGATAAAGAGATAAGAATGGTTGCTAGTTTTTGTTTTTATTTGAAAGCTTCTTGAAGCTTTGAACTTAGTCCACCATTCTTGTCTTTTATCTAACCCTAACCACTCTCTAACCTTAGTTAAAACTCTACACTAAACCATGGTCAAAGAGATGATAAGTATTCATTTATTTTATTTTTCTTTTAAGGAATAACTTATCATATCTTCTTCTTCTTCATCTTCTTCTTCCATGGATGTAGCTTGCTACTCCAATGGCAAGTAACGAAAAAGTGTGAGAAATCCAAATCTAAAGTCTACCCACTTCCTATTTCTTCATCCTCTACATCTTGCCAAGTAGTATAGGGTGTTTCCTTCATAAGTTTTCACGACTTCGTGAAGGTGGAGCTTGATTTAGCGATGCCTCGACGTAGATCATCTTCGGCATGGACATCGACGACCTAGCTCGCCCATTCTCCGACGAAGCCGACGCTAGAGCCCAGGAACTCACATGGACAGCAAAGGGACTTCGTTGCGGAGCTTTGGAGGTGGAGAAACGGATCTACAAAGGTTGTAGCTCCTTTCCTTCTAGATAAAGTTGTTTATTTGCATCGTTTTTTCGCCTAAATATCTAGTTAACGATCCGTTCTAGGTTTTCTCGGCACCGTAATTTTTAGAAATTAGCGTGTTTGATCACTTGTGAGACTTCACTAGAGTGCCTAGGAACCCTACACAGATGTCAGTCTTGACTTGAGCTTCTGACCACACAAATTCTTCATCTTTTCGTGTGAGCTTGGTCAGGGGTGTTGCTATCTTCGAAAAGCCTTCAATGAATCTTCTGTAATATCCAGCTAAACCCAAGAAACTTAGAATATCCTTCACTGATTTTGGCGTAGGCCATTCACTGACTGTTGAAACTTTTGCTGGATTCACAGAAATTCCTTCTCCTGATACGATGTGTCCAAGAAAACCAACTTGATTTAGCCAAAACTCGCACTTACTGTACTTGGCATAAAGCTGATGTTGACGAAGAGTTTCCAGGACAATTCGTAGGTGCTCCGCATGTTCTTTCCGATTCTTAGAATATACCAGGATGTCATCGATGAAAATGACAACAAACCTGTCTAAATACTTCCGGAAGACTTGGTTCATAAGGTTCATGAAGATTGCTGGTGCATTGTTCACTCCAAATGACATTACTAGAAATTCGTAATGTCCATAGCGAGTTCTGAAAGTTGTTTTGTGAATATCAGCTTCCTTGACCTTCACTTGATGATAACCTGAACGAAGATCTAGTTTAGAGAAAATGCAAAATCCACTTAGCTGATCGAATAAATCGTTGATGCGCGGTAGTGGATACTTGTTCTTTATAGTAACTTCGTTCAAGGCCCTATAATCGATGCACATTCTGTATGAACCTTCCTTCTTCTTCACCAATACTACAGGTGCTCCCCAACTTGAAGTGCTGGGATGAATCCATCCCTTCGCCAGTAATTCGTCCAACTGTGTTCGAACTTCCTTCAATCCTTCCGAACTTAGTCTATACGGTGCTTTGATCACCGATTGTGCTCCTGGTACTAAGTCAATACTGAATTCAAGAGCTCGATCGAGAGGCAAACCTGATATATCGTCAGGGAATACATCATCGAACTCTCGAACTACCTCCGGTCTTGATTCCTCCTCTGCTTGAGCTGCTGCAATTACTGCTTTCCTTGGCTTTGCTTTGTAGGTATTTGGTTCCAGTGTACGATCTCCACTCTTGAAATAGAAGACCGGATAATCTGGAATCTCAAATACTACCCTCCTTTGACGACAGTCGATGGTAGCATAAAAGGTTCCAAGCCAATCTATTCCTAGAACCACATCGAAATTTGGTATATCCAGTACCTTGAAGTCAGCATAAAACTCTCGACTGCAGACGGCGACTGGACACATGCTGTATCCTATAGTTGCCTTTAGAACACCATTTCCGGAACTGACGTTCCAGCTGGATACAAGCGGTGAGACTGGAATCGCATGGGTTCGGACAAACCGTTGCGACATAAAGCAGTGGGATGCTCCAGTATCAAACAGTGCAAGTGCAGGTTGTGAAGCTACTAGGATTGTACCTAAGGTATATGGGATAGGTTTTAGGTATAAGGAAATTGTGTAGCTAAACAAAACTAAAAGATAAGTTTGAGAAGGAATTTACCAGTAATGACTTGGTCAGTGGCCTCAGCTTCTTCCACAGACATCATGAAAGCCTGGCGCTTTGGCACATTCCTCCTGGCCTGAGGAGCATTCCTCTGAACATTCCTTTGAGCTTGATGGAACTGTCGAGGAGGTGGTGCAGCTTATGGTCCCCTGGGTGGTGCAGGCAGTGCAAGTCTGGGAGCAGGTGCCTGAAGAGCTGGTCGCTGCTGATAGGTATTTGCTGGCCTGGGTGTAGCAACTGAGTTCTGTCTTTGGGGACAAGATCCAATATCATGAGTGGCTGAACCGCAGACTAAGCAGAGGCGGTTGGCTCGACGGCAGTCTTTCATCATATGTCCAGTTCTCTTGCAGTAGGTGCAAAAGGCTGGGCTAGGACGATGGGTTGGTACTCCAGGTCACCTTGGCACGAAAGGTGGTCTGGACGTGGCTCCACCTGCCATCTAGTTGGCAGGGCACTTGACTCCTGCAGACTGAGATCTGCCCCTCTCTTTTATTACTGCCTTATAACTGCGGGCAACTTCTAGGGCTTCCTCATGAGTCAAAAACTTTCCTGTGGCTAGAGCAGCCTTAATCTCTGTGTCCAAACCTTGCTGAAAACGATGGGCTCTGATCTCGTCCGTCGGTATCAGGTGTGCCGCGAATCTGTTTAAAGATTGTGTTAGCTGTGTAGTATGTGATAACTAAAAATTGAACTATTGTGACATATCTTACCGGCTCAACATAGTGAACTCAGTATCGTATTCATCTACTGATTTGTCCCACATCGATCCTTGCTGTAGATGAATAAACTGCTGCTCCATTGCAAACCTGGCAGTCACAGGGAAATATTTCGCGTCGAACTTCTCGTGAAATGTCTTCCATTCAATCGGCTGTACCAGACGGGTTTCTTCCGCCTTCCACCAATTGCGAGCATTATCCGTGAGCTGTAGTTTCGCTACACGGACCCAAGCGTGGTCTGGCACTTGAGCTGCTGCTAGATCATCTTCGATACTTTGTGCCCATTCTTCCGCTTCAAGAGGGATTCCTTTACCAGAGAACTGCTTTGGGTGCAAAGCCCTGAATTGCTTTACTCCCGGTGCATCGTTATCCGGACGGTTCAAAAGTTGTTGCTGTCCCTCGAAAAGGCTGCGGATCGCCTCAAATAGCATCGTTTGCTCAGTGGGTGGTGCAGGAACAACTGGCGTGAGAGGTAGTGCTGGAGGGGTGTTGTTGACGTTAGTGCTGGTGTTGTTTGGGGAATCCATGACCTTGAAGAAAGATATGGATTAGGACAGATTCAAATACATGAAATGAGAAGATTCAAGGAATAGAGATTTGCAAGATTCAAGGAATATGAATTGTAAAGAATGTTTTAGTTGCTGCGTCTTGTGTTATATTGCTTAGGTTGTTCACGCAGACCAGAACTGCATGACAGGGATTCATACAGCTCAGACCTGCATGGGCCACCAACAAAACCTGTCACGCCCCGCTTCCCAGTGTACGGCGAAGTGAACGCGACAAGGTCCGCTACGTATGTACTCAGAAGTACATACGCTAAGCGTAGCTAAGCAATATAAAGTAATCACAAGAGACGAAAGATATAGAAATAACAGCAACTTTTATTAATAACATTCTTTGTACAAAGCATGAAAGGAAAATACAACTGAAATGAAAAGCAATACTTAAACAGTGGCATAACAATAAATGGAATACTGGAAAGAACAAGGTACAATATCTAGAGCTCTGGGTCTTCGTGGAACTGCTCCAAATCTTCACCGGTGGGCTCGATCTCAGCTTGGTCCAACGCACCTGACGACATTCAAAGAAGAAAGAAATAGAATGTCGTCAGCGAACAGGTTGCTCGGTAAGTCCCAATATAAAGAAGAACTAGGAAGACAGTGTAAAAGTATTTTCTAAAGTATTATATTGTTGAATATAATGGAATATTGAATTAACACTGTTGTTTGTAGTTTGGTACAGAAGGATGCCAGTGTATACGAGGGGGATCTCTATATGCTAGAGATCAGGGCAAAATGAAAGTACAAGGAACCGTTATGCCACGGTACAACATCAATAAGATTCAGGTTAGCTGTTTTAATCTGACCACCTCGTGCCACCTTTAACACATTCCGTACCAATCTACCCCTTAAACCCCGTAGTGTTTTAACAGTATTGTTGTATTGGAATATGTAATTTTGGGTGACTGACCAAAACCATGATATCAGTAAACATGTTGAAACTGTATAATCAGGTAAAAGGAATATCAGGATAATGGATGAATATCCATGGTTTGATTCAGTCAAAATGAATATATTGTTAACTGGATTCAGGGATTCAGGTATTCAAATTGTGTTGGAATATAAAAGAATATAGATTGACTTGAATCATATTCAAGCCAGAAATAGTCAGACTCTAATCTGAGTCAGACTAAAAGAAAGGTAATTTGAAGTTCAATAATTGTAGGGGCCTTATTGTAATTTATAAAACTTGAGGGTGTTTTATGTAAAAAGTACTTTTGTATAGTTTTTCAAAAATACACCTCAAGTATTTAATATTCGTCTTTATAGTTATAATGAGTGTGAATTTTATTTGTGTTATTCTAGTGAATATATCCTAATAAAAGTATTAATTGATTTATTTGAGACTTATGGTATTTTAATGTAACTTTTAATCTTGTAATTTTTAGGAAAATGTGGAACCTTATATTATAATAAAATAGGTGTCTAAATGATAATTATATATCTATAAACACATGGATAATTTTTAAATGAATATTTTATTTTTTCAAAAACCTCATTTTCCTTAAATATCGTATTTTAAACCTTTCGAGACCGAATGCTCCTTGCGGAGTTCTGAATCTCGCACTACTAGCCTGCGGGTGCACGATGAACCGTGCTATCCCTAACAGGTTCCCCAAAAGTGGGTTGTAGCGGCACTTTGCTTAGGTTTTATAAATACTATTCATTTAGGAAAACGGTTTTATAAATATAGGGTATTTATTTGCAAAAGAGTATAGTTTTCCGTATTTTAGTTGTTAGGGTTTCCTAAGCCAACTACCTTATTTCTAAGGTCTAAACGATGAGTCATTAGAAGCCTCAAATCGCCTCTTCACCGTCAATTGTGGCCAGGTAAGTACAAGTGAGGAGGGAGGGATCCACTCACGATTCGTGAAACGGGCCTTTTAAAGTTACCCAAGCTCACTTGCCTAGCCTAAACACCATAAGACCGTTTAGATAAACGATCGATGTCCATGACCTATCGTGCTTTCGTTTTATAAAAGATTTTATACAACTTAAAGCTTTCAAGTAAATGTTATAAAGAATATGGTATTTTAGTGAAAAGTCCTGTAATTTCGTATTCTATATTTTGACATATATCAATTAGGGTTATAATTGAGTACGTGTAGAGGTAGGTCATTACCTCGTGACTTATTTTATGGTTTAATGAAGTTTTAGAGGTTAAATATGATGTATTAAACTTGAAGGTATTAAAGCGCAAGAATACGATATTTGAAAACGTTATCATTTCATGTGTGAAAATTCATTCAAATTGATTTCTACAAGTTTAGTGATCAAGATAAACATATTTAGGAGTGAGGGAATTGATTTAACGAAGAAAAAATGAACTTCATGGTATTTTTATGAAAAGAATACGGTTTTGCAAAGAAGCTATCATTTCATGTGAGAAAGTTTGTTTAAATTGGTTTATGGGTGATTAATAGTCAACATGAATATAGGTAGGTATTATGTATTAGGTGACAAGTGGAAATTTGTAGAAAAAACCAAATCGGAAATCGTTTTGTTCCGATTTCCGTCGGGTTCCAAAAAGTCGTATTTTCTATTAAAGGAAAAGAGAGATAGAAGAGACGGGACTTACGGGTTTGGACAAGCTAAGGGGGCTAGGGAAGGTGGTGGTGGTCGATGCGTTGAAAACGTCGCGAAGGTTCTAGTCCGGTCGCCGGAATCCGTCGTCGGTTTCGGCAGCGCTTCGCTTCTCGCTCTTTGTACCGTGTTCTCGAGAATTTGGGAGAGTGGACTTAGAGTTGTGAGGTGAAATGGTAGAGGGTAGGGGTCTTTATATAGGGCTAGGCTAGGGTTAGGGTTAGGATTAAAAAATATTTAAAAAAATATAAAAATCATTAAAATTTCATTAAATTTGGACTTAAAAGAGATTTAATGAAAAATGGGTAACAGTACCGGAAAAATAGACCATGCAGGGGGGTTGACCAAGTCAACACGAAACTTTTTTGTGTTGACGACTCGGCCGACCGGCCGAGTCTGGCCGGCGGCGCCGGCCGATTCGGCCGAGTCGCCGGCCGACTTGGCCGAGTCAGGGCCGAGTCGGGTGTCGTTGGGTACGGTTTGGTCTGGGGGAGGTTTTGGTATACTTTATTTTTTATAATTTGCAATAAATTGTGAGTTATGGCTGTTTGACCGTTTGACTTCCTAAAAAAATTTAAAACAAAAAGATATAAAAATTATGTGGGGCATGGGATTGGAACTCTGGTGGCTTGGTTCAGCAGTGCAAAGTATTACCAATGAGCTACAAGCTCCTTCTTGTAATTATTGTAAAGAAATAGATACTTAAATTGTTTCCAGCAACATCAATACTCCAAGTATACATCATATTTAAAGAAATTTTGGTATACAAAATTGGAGTTGTTACACTTGGATCTGTCTAAAGTTGGATTTTTGGAGATGGGTCTCTTTCCTCCTTCTCTTGATTGGCTGGATCTTGGACAAAAAGGGGGCGAGACTTAAAAGTCTCCCCTTTTCGAGATCTGATTGATGATCCGAGCTCCCCTTCAAGGTTTTATGGTGAAAAACTATTTCTTTTTGGAAAAGGGAAGAGTTAAACTCTTGATTTGATTTAAGAAGGGGGGAAGGTTTTAGAACCTTGAGAAAGGAGAAAAAGACACAAACCCTAGAATTTTTTATAATGGAAAAAGTTGTCATGGATATTTTCATCATGTTTGCATTTATAGGATACACACTTTACATATAGGCTCTTGGGCTTTGCCAAATGACACTTATGCTACCCTATACCTTATGTGCTTATCTGTTTTTGCACATAAGCCACGGGGTTTACAAAATTTTGGCTTTTTGCGTATTTTACACACACACACACACACACACACACACATATATAACGCTTTGAAATTCGTTTAGGTTAATTTCGCGTTAGTTAGTAATAATGTGTGTGTTTTTCATAAAATCTCGTAAATTTTAATTTCCTTTTTAAACTAAAATAAAACTAGTTCTAATTATGATGAGAAGTGTTTTTATATATAAATGGGTTTATTAATTATAATCTAGCTTGTGTTCACCTTAATTAGAAATTTTCCTTAATTACTTTTCCTAAGCAAGGATTAGTGTGACTAGCATGCACACTTTTCACATTTTATAACATAGGTTAAGTGTTAGCATGTAGCCATTTTCTTTTCTTTCTTGCATGGTTCTTATCCACACATAAATCAAGTTAAACCCTTAATTAAAAATAAAATTTAAAGAATGGGAGGTATGGTTTGGGTTAGGTGAGGAATGGGCTTGACTTTTGACCATAACCCTCACTCATTTTTCTCTCTCCCTCTCATTTCTGAAGTCCTGCAGAGGCAAGAGCAGTAGCAGCAACATCTTCATCTTCTTCTTCTTCTTTGGCTTCTCTTGCTATCCAAACACAAACCCTACACAAAAAACTCACTTTCCTTCACAAAAACCCTTGAAATATGCCTCTTTTGTGGTTCTTGGTGGCAAATCCTTGCCTTTGAAGGCAAGTGCTGCAAGTTGGACTTCCCTAAGACCATTTGGAGGTATTAAACTCACCCATATCACTTTAGTTCTTAACTTGTAGTTTATTTAGCTAAAAATCGTATTTTTGTGCATTTTAGTGCTAATGAGGGGAATTTAGTGAAGTTTGAGATAAGTTAGAATTTTTAAGGTTTGGTTAACTTAATTAAGTGCTTATAATGTTTTTTTAACCAAGAAATGGTTTCAGGTTACACTAAAATACCATAATGTTTTAGTTTAGTGTTAAATTAGCTTTTTAACTAAGTTTTGTGCTCTGTTGTGATCTACTTGTAACCCGATTGCTTCAGGCAAAAATTGCAATTACTGGAGCATGTACACTAGATTTAGAGAACACACACGAAGCACGGGATCCCAATTCCTTAGGTTGGCCGCCGAAATATTCTTTCTGGCCGCAAATTGCGGCCAGATGGGGGACCTGGGTGTCGGGGTTTGTTGAGTTAGTGCATGCTACATTTGTAAGGCCTGTGGTATATGCAACTTTTTCTAATTCTGCTTGTATAAAAATCTGGTGCAAATTACCCTATTTCCTATACTTTTAACTTTCGCGACACGTGTGATACGTGAGTAGGTTTGGTGATTTCCTGCGTGTCGCGACGTGTCAGGGTAGTTTCAGGCGCGTATTCACACGTTTTAGCGTATCGGACACACACGCGTTTAGTTCGCGGCGCGAGTTTCACGTTTGGTTTCGATATCGCATTTTATAGGATTTTAGCTTATGCGTATTCTTTATGTAATTCTAGGTTCGCAGGCGAGTACGACGGACGCCGCAAAGAAGGGGAAGCAAGTCGTCGGCTACACTTAGCACGAGACCACGGTGAGTAGATTTAACATTTACGGGAAAATCGCCCGTATGGCGTTATGCGTCAGGGCTTGATAGGATATTGTAGCGGCATATTACATTTACATACATTGACTGTGCATGGATACTATTTGTTGCATACTATATTCCCTGCCATATAAGGACTTAGAATTAACAGAACACCGCACTGTTATTAACGGTTCATGTTGCACGAGCACTAATCTGCATGTTACACACACACCGTTAGTAATTGCCATGACACTCACACTGTAGAATTGCCTTGAACAATATATTGTAGCTCACCTCATATATGATTCGACATGATTATGTTACTTGTGCACATACTCATTCGCATACCCATACTTGTGCGCATACATGTTGTACATTCGTATTGGTGCATATATACCTTAGTGCATCCATATTTACGCATTGAGTTGGATTTCATGTGATTTCTGGATTTGAGAACCGTGGTATTATTTTAAGAAAGTATACTTTATTTTAAAAACCGGGTTTCTCTTGATATGATATTTTAGTGCGTCCACCATGAGTTTTCTCGTTTCTGAGAGCTTGTGTGGGTATACCCGATTCGAGGAGTGGTAGGCACCGTCTGCGGGTACATGGTGGACCCGGTATGGTACCTCGGGGCAAGAAGACTCATATAGTTAGACGGTGAGCCCAGCGGAGGGACTACTACCTGCCGGTGACAGTTTGGAGACCCGACGGATATCCGGAGGATACCGACTGGGAGTTATGGCATGAGATACCTGTTGAGGGCCGATCTGGTATGCGGCGCCTGAGAGATGAGGATTTGCGTGTCGATGCTGGACACGAGTATTTCTTGTTATTTTGAGGTGCCGATGTTGGGCACCCCGCTTCTATGAGGTTTACAGGATTGAGGGCCGGATAGAGTGACGGCGCCTGAGTATTGGGTTTTGGGGTGTTTTTGGTAGACACTGGAGTTTTTCCACGTTGACATTCCGTGTTGATGATATTTTATCCCATGCTCAGCATTCATTGTTATGCATTGCATCATGTAGTTGTAGTACCTGATAGAGTACTTTTGCATTATTATCGCATACCCATCTCATCATATAGATGTTATCTGATTATACATGTTAGAGTATCGCAGTACGTGCATACTCGTGATTACCTTTATATGTTATCTCTATTCACGAGTTGGCAACTCACCCCCGTTATGCCACCGTGTTTGCAGGTTGCCCATCAGAGTAGTTGCGGCAGGGCTATCTCTTGTATCTTTTTGGCTACGGATACCACGGCAGTTGGTGCGTGAGCTGTTTGCTGCTAGGTGGGTTTGTGGTATCTGGTCATTTTCCATTTGTACATACTTTTGTATCTAGTACTCTCCATCTACTATTTCATGTATTGACTTAGAGACCAGTGTGAGGGCGATGATGTATATTATTTTGTACTCTGGTGTCGAGCTCGTGTGAGCCAATTTTATTTATGCAGTTTTATCTTTTATGATGTTTTTCACTCATATTGCTCATTTCTTCACTACGGCGTCGTATACTATTATTGTGTGGTTGTTTCCGTCGTTGGGCGTGATTGCTCCCGTTTGGGATGCTTTATTCTTATTGTATACCATTTTACTCATATCTTGTCTTGTACCCGATTTCGGGGTTAGTTTTTACAAAGGAAATGCTGCCAAAATTTTTAAGATAATAACTTGACTTTAAAGAACGTTACTAAACTACTTAAGGTTTTCTAAATGTTTTAAACTAATGTTTCTTTTCACTCACCCTTTTCAATGGTTTCTGATTTTTGGGTTTCGGCTTACTTAGTCGCGTTACGCCTGCAAACGTTACGTGGTTAAGTGCCGGTCACGGGCCGAACTTTGGGTCGTAACAAAGTTGGTATCAGAGCGTAGGTTTTACCTTTCGGAGTGTAGGATGACCCTGATATGATGGAGTAGGTAGCTGAAGCAGAGTGGCGTAGCGTGTGTATGTTCCGCGGCATACTCATGACACGGTACTCCGCCTAAGTGACCTTAGGACTTATTGATTGAAATTCTTTCTTGATTATATACATTCTTGTGATTCGATTTCCGTATCCTTATCAAATCCTATTTTCTTTTTAGCCATTATGCCGCCAAAGACTACGAGGGCGCAGAAAGCGGCCGTGAGAGCCGAGATTAGAGTTGACTCGTTTGAGACGAGAACAGACCCGGGCAGTACACCCGTTGTACCAGAGCAGACTGTTCCTCCTTCGACAGACCAGATCGCTATGCTAGGGGACGGTATGCAGGAGATGCGCCAGATGATGGGGTCGCTAGTTGAGACACTTCGAGCGCAGCAACCTGAGGTTGTTCCATCCGTTACGGGACCGTGATGGTACCTACAGTACAGGCAGTTGCCCCTGCAGCTACAGAGGTTATTACAGTCTCGCTATCAGAATTTATGAGGCTGAAGCTTCCGGTCTTCACAGGCACCGATGCAGCCGAGGACCTACCGTCTTTTATTGATAGGATGGCCCGGATATGTCGCTCACTCAGATGCTCAGATGCGAGATGGGTGGAGTTCGTGAGTTTTCGCCTGGAAGGTCTTGTGCAGAAGTGGTGTGAGTCGGTAGAGAAGGGTAGAGCAGCAGGTCTTCCTCCTATGACCTGGACTGAGTTCGTGACAGTGTTCCTTGCCCGCTTCCTTCCACAGAGTTTCAGAGATTCTAGAGCGCACAGGTTCGAGTCTTTACGTCAGACTCCGGAGATGACAGTGGCAGAGTACGACGTACTTTTCACCGAGCTATCTGTTTACGCCCCATATTTAATGGCCACTGAGGAGATGCGAGTCAAGAGATTCATTCGAGGCTTGCTTACCCCGTTATTCCTTGCGATCAGCGCACAACATTGCGAGACCTATGCAGCAGCTGTGGATGCAGCCCTATTAGTCGAGGAGCGCCTTGCTGAGATTTCGGTAGTTCCAGAGCCGAAGAGGGTTCGTACTATTACAGCAACACAGAGACTTCCATTCGGACGCCGTGATAGACGTCGTACAGGTGGCGGAGACTCGGGCCGAGGTCAGATGTTTAGCTCTTATCCCCAGGAGGGACAACAGTCGTCGCATGGATACTTCGGGTGTGGTAGTCCCCATCACCACATCAGAGACTGTACCGAGATACGCCGGGGGGAGACAGCAGTACCGCATGTCACCTTACCACCTTCACCACCCCAGAAGGCGTTGCCTATTATACCTACCGTTGCTCTGTACCAGTTTCATGCACAGAGAGGTCGTGCTCGCGGAGGATTTGCTCATAGTGGACGAGGTGACCGAGGCAGAGGACAGCCAGTTGCCGGCAGGGGACAATCAGTCGCAGGTGGAGGACAGGCACGGGTTTTTGCTTTAAAGCATCAAGACGCGCAGGCGTCCAATGCAGTGGTCTCAGGTATCCTTTCCGTATGTTCTGTTGACGCACACGTGTTGTTTGATCCGGGATCCACGCACTCGTACGTTTTCACACACTTCGTGCCGAGTTTGGGTAGAGAGTCTAGTTTGCTTGATCTGCCGCTTGTTGTGACCACCCCTGTGGGTGAGTCGTTTGTTGCTAGACACGTGTTCCGGTCGTGTATTGTCTGTATTGGCGAGAGAGAGTTGCCTGTCGACTTGATCCTTCTTGAGATGTTGGACTTCGACGTTCTTTTGGGCATGGATTGGTTAGCCACGTGCTATGCGTCTGTGGACTGCCGCGAGAAGACAGTTAGGTTTTGTTTTCCCGGCGAGTCGGCTTTTGTTGTGCAGGGGGACCGTGGTGCCGCCCCTCACAGTTTGATTTCTTCTCTTCGCGCTGGACAGCTTTTGAGGAAGGGATGTTAGGGATTTCTCGCCTATATTTGCGATACTAGAGCTACAGAGGTTCCGTTGGATAGGGTTCCGATTGTTAGCGAGTTCCCTGATGTATTCCCTGACGAGCTTCCTGGGCTACCGCCTGAGCGCGATATTGCTTTCTGTATTGATTTGATTCCTGGCACGGGGCCTATTTCCATACCGCCTTATCGGATGGCCCCGGCGGAGCTTAGAGAGTTGAAGGGTCAGTTGCAGGATTTGCTGGATAAGGGACTTTTTCGACCCAGTGTGTCTTCTTGGGGTGCTCTGGTCTTATTTGTCAAGAAGAAGGACAGCAGTTTGCGTTTGTGTATCGACTACCGCCAGCTGAACAGGGTTACCGTGCGGAACAGATATCCTTTACCATGCATCGACGACCTATTCGACCAGCTTTAGGGCGCAGGATACTTTTCGAGGATTGACTTGAGATCAGGCTACCATCAGCTGCGGGTTCGACAGGAGGATATTCCGAGGACAGCTTTCCGTACGCGTTATGGCCATTATGAGTTTTTGGTGATGTCGTTCGGACTCACCAATGCCCCAGCAACGTTTATGGACTTGATGAACCGGATTTTCAGGCCGTATCTTGATCTGTTCATCATCGTATTCATTGACGATATTTTGGTGTATTCCTGGAGCCGAGAGGAGCACGAGCAACACCTGCGGATGACACTGCAGACCTTGAGGGAGCACCAGCTTTTCGCAAAATTCTCCAAGTGCGCATTCTGGCTTGACAGCGTAGACTTCTTGGGTCACGTGATTACACGAGATGGTATATGTGTGGACCCGAAGAAGATCGAGGCCGTTCAGCATTGGCCCAGACCCGCATCAGTCACAGAGATCCGCAGCTTTCTAGGATTGGCCGGCTATTACAGGCGATTTGTACAGGACTTCTCCCGCATTGCTGCACCGTTGACCGGGTTGACCTGGAAGGGAGTTCATTTCGATTGGACAAAGGAGTGCGAGCATAGCTTTTAGCAGTTGCGGACTCGTTTGACTACGGCGCCGGTGTTATCATTGCCTTCAGGATTGGGCAGATTTGTGGTCTATTGTGACGCTTCTCGAGTGGGGCTAGGGTGCGCATTGATGCAGCACGACAGGGTGATCGCGTATGCTTCTCGGCAGCTGAATAAACACGAGCAGAACTACCCCACTCACGATTTAGAGATGGCTGCAGTGGTCTTTGCACTCAAGATCTGGCGACATTACCTATACGGCGAGTCGTGCTAGATATTCACTGATCACAAGAGTTTAAAGTATATATTTCAGCAGCGAGACCTGAATCTTAGACAGCGCCGTTAGATGGAACTAGTAAAGGACTACGATTGCGAGATCTTGTATCACCCGGGCAAGGCGAATGTAGTGGCGGATGCTTTGAGCAGGAGGCCCGGGGGTAGTCTATCTTATTTTAGCGCAGTGCTGAGGCAGTCATCAGCAGATTTTATGCGACAGCCGAGTGCAGTTCGAGTTCACGTCGATCGGGGGACAGCTTGCGCATGTTCATGCACGCCCACAGTTGCTTGACCGTATACATGAGGCATAGTACAGTGATGACCGTTGTTCAGAGATCATGGCACAGATTGGACAGGGCAGATTTCCCGAGTTCGTGGTCGATGATCAGGAGATGCTATGATTTAGGACTAGACTGTGCGTACCGGATGCTGAGGGACCGCGGCGTGAGATTCTTGAGGAGGCACATCGATCGGTATACAGTGTTCATCCGGGTTCCACCAAGATGTACCATGATATGAGAGATGTTTACTGGTGGGACGGGATGAAGAGGGACGTCACAGACTTCGTGTCGAGATGTCTGACTTGTCAGCAAGTCAAGGCCGAGCACCAGAGGCCCGCGGGAGAGCTACAGCCGTTACCCATTCCGGAGTGGAAATGGGAGCAGATTTCTATGGACTTCATTATGGGTCTACCCAGGACTAGTCGAGGGTATGACTCCATTTGGGTGATCGTGGATCGACTGACGAAAGCGGCTCACTTCCTGCCGGTGAAGACCACTTTTGGATTTGCTCAGTATGCCCAGATATACATCGACGAGATCGTACGACTGAATGGAGTCCCAACATGTATCGTGTCCGACCGAGGCACCCAGTTTACCAGCCGGCTATGGCAGATGCTTCAGGAGGCTTTGGGCACCCGCTTGAGTTTCAGCACAGCATTTCATCCACAGACCGACGGCCAGTCAGAGCGGACTATTCAGACTCTCGAGGACATGCTCCGAGCGTGCGTCTTAGACTTCGGAGGTAGCTGGGATCATCATTTACCCTTAGTAGAGTTTTCCTACAACAATAGTTTCCAGGAGACCATTCAGATGGCACCATTCGAGGCTCTATATGGGAGGAGATGCAGATCGCCCGTCTGTTGGACAGAGCTCAGCGAGAGCAGTATTTTGGGGCCGCAGATTGTTGAAGAGACGACCGCGAAAATCCAGTTGATTCGCGATAGGATAAGAGCAGCCCAAAGCAGGCAGAGATCTTATGCGGACCGTCGTCGGCGCAGACTTGAGTTTTCTGTTGGCGATCATGTTTTCTTGAGGGTCTCCCCAATGAAAGGTGTGATGAGATTTGGGAAGAAGGGGAAGCTTAGTCCCAGATATGTGGGCCCCTTCGAGATCCTCGAGCGCGTTGGTGCAGTTGCGTATCGGTTAGCTCTTCCGCCCAGTTTCCTAGATGTTCACCCCGTATTTCACGTTTTGATACTCCGCAAGTATCTTCATGATCCTTCGCATGCGATTCAGCACCCGACGATCCAGCTGGAGCGCGACCTTTCTTTTGCAGAGCAGCCGGTGGTCATCTTGGATCGATAGGTGAAGAATTGAGATCGAAGGTTATACTGTCCGTCAAGGTCCTTTGGCGTGGCCCGAGCAGCGAGGAGGTCACTTGGGAGACCGAGGGCGAGATGAGGAAGAAATATCCCCACCTCTTTGAAGGTACGCATAGCTAGATTTTTTTTTAAATTCGGGAACCGAATTTCTTTAAGGGGGGTAGATTGTAACGCTTTGAAATTCGTTTAGGTTAATTTCGCGTTAGTTAGTAATAATGCGTGTGTTTTTCATAAAATCTCGTAAATTTTAATTTCCTTTTTAAACTAAAATAAAACTAGTTCTAATTGTGATGAGAAGTGTTTTTATATATAAATGGGTTTTATTAATTATAATCTAGCTTGTGTTCACCTTAATTAGAAATTTTCCTTAATTACTTTTCCTAAGTAAGGATTAGTGTGACTAGCATGCACACTTATCGCATTTTGTAACATAGGTTAAGTGTTAACATGTAGCCTTTTTCTTTTCTTTCTTGCATGGTTCTTATCCACACATAAATCAAGTTAATCCCTTAATTAAAAATAAAATTTAAAGAATGGGAGGTATGGTTTGGCTTAGGTGAGGAATGGGCTTGACTTTTGACCATATCCCTCACTCATTTTTCTCTCTCCCTCTCATTTCTGAAGTCCTGCAGAGGCAAGAGCAGTAGCAAGCAACATCTTCATCTTCTTCTTCTTTGGCTTCTCTTGCTATCCAAACACAAATCCTACACAAAAAACTCACTTTCCTTCACAAAAACCCTTGAATATATGCCTCTTTTGTGGTTCTTGGTGGCAAATCCTTGCCTTTGGAGGCAAGTGCTGCAAGTTGGACTTCCCTAAGACCATTTGGAGGTATTAAACTCACCCATATCACTTTAGTTCTTAACTTGTAGTTTATTTAGCTAAAAATCGTATTTTTGTGCATTTTAGTGCTAATGAAGGGAATTTAGTGAAGTTTGAGATAAGTTAGAATTTTTAAGGTTTGGTTAACTTAATTAAGTGCTTATAATGTTTTTTTAACCAAGAAATGGTTTCAGGTTACACTAAAATACCATAATGTTTTAGTTTAGTGTTAAATTAGCTTTTTAACTAAGTTTTGTGCTCTGTTGTGATCTGCTTGTAACCCGATTGCTTCAGGCAAAAATTGCAATTACTAGAGCATGTACACTAGATTTAGAGAACACACATGAAGTACGAGATCCCAATTCCCTAGGTTGGCCGCCGAAATATTCTTTCTGGCCGCAAATTGCGGCCAGATGGGGGACCTGGGTGTCGGGGTTTGTTGAGTTAGTGTATGCTACATTTTTAAGGCCTGTGGTCTATGCAACTTTTTCTAACTCTGCTTGTATAAAAATCTGGAGCAAATTACCCTATTTCCTATACTTTTAACTTTCGCGACACGTGTGATACGTGAGTGGGTTTGGTGATTTCCTACGTGTCGCGACGTGTCAGGGTAGTTTCAGGCACGTATTCACATATTTTAGCGTATCGGACACATACGCGTTTAGTTGGCGGAGCGAGTTTCACGTTTAGTTTCGATATCGCGTTTTATAGGATTTTAGCTTATGCGTATTCTTTGTGTAATTCTAGGTTCGCAGGCGAGTACGACGGACGCCGCAAAGAAGGGGAAGCAAGTCGTCAGCTACACTTAGCACGAGACCACGGTGAGTAGATTTAACATCTACGGGGAAATCGCCCGTATGGCGTTATGCGTCAGGGCTTGATAGGATATTGTAGCGGCATATTGCATTTACATACATTGACCGTGCATGGATACTATTTGTTGCTTACTATATTCCCTGCCATATAAGGACTTAGAATTAACAGAACACCGCACTGTTACTAACGGTTCATATTGCACGAGCACTAATCTGCATGTTACACACACACCGTTAGTAATTGCCATGACACTCACACTGTAGAATTTCCATGAATAATATATTGTAGCTCACCTCATATATGATTCGACATGATTATGTTACTTGTGCACATACTCATTCGCATACCCATACTTGTGCGGATACATGCTGTACATTCGTTTTGGTGCATATATACCTTGGTGCATCCATATTTACGCATTGAGTTGGATTTCATGTGATTTCTGGATTTGAGAACCGTGGTATTATTTCAAGAAATTATGCTTTATTTTAAAAACCCGGTTTCTCTTGATATGATATTTTAGTGCGTCCACCATGAGTTTTCTCGGTTCTGAGAGCTAGTGTGGGTATACCCGATTCGAGAAGTGGTAGGAACCGTCTGCGGGTACATGGTGGACCCGGTATGGTACCCCGGGGCAAGAAGACTCGTATAGTTAGATGGTGAGCCCAGCGGAGGGACTACTACCTGCTGGTGACAGTTTGGAGACCCGACGGATATCCGGAGGATACCGTCTGAGAGTTATGACATGAGATACCTGCTGAGGGCCGATCTGGTATGCGGCGCCTGAGAGATGAGGATTTGCGTGTCGATGCTGGACACAAGTATTTCTTGTTATTTTGAGGTGCCGATGTTGGGCACCTCGCTTCTATGAGGTTTATAAGATTGAGGGTAGGATAGAGTGACGGCGCCTGAGTATTGGGTTTTGGGGTGTTTTTGGTAGACACTGGAGTTTTTCCACGTTGACATTCCATGTTGATGATATTTTATCCCATGCTCAGCATCATTGTTATGCATTGCATCATGTAGTTGTAGTACCTGATAGAGTACTTTTGCATGATTATCGCATACCCAGCTCATCATATAGATGTTATCTGATTATACATGTTAGAATATCGCAGTATGTGCATACTCGTGATTACCTTTATATGTTATCTCTATTTACGAGTTGGCAACTCACCCCCGTTGTGCCACAGTGTTTGCAGGTTGCCCATCAGAGTAGTTGCGGCAGGGCTATCTCTTATATCTTTTTGGTTACGGATACCACAGCAGTTGGTGCGTGAGCTGTTTGCTGCTAGGTGGGTTTGTGGTATCCGGTCATTTTCCATTTGTACTTACTTTTGTATCTAGTACTCTCCATCTACTATTTCATGAATTGACTTAGAGACCAGTGTGAGGACGATGATGTATATTATTTTGTACTCTGGTGTCGAGCTCGTGTGAGCCGACTTTATTTATGCAGTTTTATCTTTTATGATATTTTGCACTCATATTGCTCATTTCTTCGCTACGGTGTCGTATACTATTATTGTGTGGTTGTTTTTCGCCGTTGGGCGTGATTGCTCCCGTTTGGGATGCTTTATTCTTATTGTATATCATTTTACTCATATCTTGTCTTGTACCCGATTTCGGGGTTAGTTTTTACAAAGGAAATGCTGCCAAAATTTTTAAGATAATAATTTGAACTTTAAAGAACGTTACTAAACTACTTAAGGTTTTCTAAATGTTTTAAACTAATGTTTTTTTTACTCACCCTTTTCAATGGTTTCTGATTTCTGGGTTTCGGCTTACTTAGTCGCGTTACGCCTGTAGACGTTACGCGGTTAAGTGCCGGTCACGGACCGAACTTTGGGTCGTGATAATATATATATATATATATATATATATATATATATAAAGGAATTACTTTAAACCAATTTATGGCTTCATTCCTTTTGTCATGGAGCCGATTCCTTTGACTTGGACTTGGGCCCACTTGAACTGGGTTTGGGTCCACCTGATTTGGGGTTGACTTTGACTTTGACTTGGTCAACCGGGGTGTAATTTTTGACTCCAACAAATAGTAGAGTAAGATAAATAAAATAATGATAAAATCCATGTTACACCATACCCTCCATGCCTTCTTATTTTCCACCTCATTTTCTATTTTCCAAAAATAGAAATATGCCATGCTTCATTATATATATATATATATATATATATAGTGAGCAAATAATATTAGTTAAGATATATAATTATTTCAAATATAATATATATCACATCATTAAATCAACACTTAATTTAATAATCCGGTTATATCACAGATAACCAACTAATATCATTTATCTGTATATTATATTATCAAATCAACACTTGATTCGATAATCCGGTTATATCACATATAACCTAATTGATAACAGATAACTGCCAGATTACAATACGGTATCACATACACGTATTTAATCAGGCCCACGCATATATCACATATGTGCCCTACTTCGTTTCGCTTGAACCAGAAAACTTCTGTGTGGGACTCTAAAGACTCGTCAATACGCCAGCAGTAGGTGGTGATCACATTAGTCACCTACAAACCGTCTGCGGTACTAGCTGGACGTAACGGCTACCCGGGTATTGAGCGATATGAAGATCAACTAGCAAGCTCGTCCATACTCTCCATGAAGCCTATCAGTAACACTACCGTACAGTCCGGTCTCTTCGTCTGATATGTCGTATATCATGTTTAGGGGTGGTAAATGTCAGACCCTAGTAACGTGATAAGTCATGCCGATGTCCGGCCTATAACGGTTTGAGAAACTACTGATAACTCTTATCAGTAAATCTCAGTAGCAGCCCTGGCCAGGGACTTCCAGTTATAGCCAATCGAGCATAGCGCAACATCAACCCCTAATTCCGGGAGAGACAAAACCCCTCCTATTGCTCATTGCCTCTATATGACTCGGGACTGTATCCAAAATCCACATGTTTGCACAACTCCTCTTGAGCGTGGTAGGAAGGAAATCAAAGCACAGTGGGAGCCACACAAGACTCTATGACAATCTCGGGTCGACATACTAACTTGTACCAGTGTCACTTGAGGATTGCTATCTGACGATAGGTATACTATCAACCAGGAGTTCTCGGCGAGTCATGTTCGGTGTACCCATTCTCTAATGATCACCTGTGTACAATCTTTGATATCTTGTGGGATCAACCATCGTCCTCCAAGGGATAAGAAACGTACACACTAGTCTGCTCTGGAATATCGATGCCCTTTCTCGATATCCCCTCGACTAGGAACAGTTAAAGGATGTACTTTTGGACCACCCTGGCCCCACTAGTATGATCTCATCATAATTCTGGTAGTCATGTACATATCCTAAGGGCTCTATCAATATATAAGAGACAGACAATATAAAAATACCAGTGTACATGTTAAGATAAAAGCAAGCAGATAGTATACTATCATGTCGAGCAAGAAAGTCCTTTATATATATATCCAAGTATCCACTATATCAACAATAATGACCTCTAGGGCATACATATTCCTAACACCGCGTCCCACGCTAGCGCATCCCTCCTTTAATGGGCGTATCCCTTCATTAATGGACGCATCCCGTCATTCAAGGCAGGGATAACGCTGGGGTGTAACTGACGGCGATAATCTCGCGCCTGCTCGCTTTACGCGTCCCTATATAAACCCCTTGGTCAAACGACTCAGGTAACTCGAATTTATCTCAATACGCCGCTACTCTGCATCTATTCCTCGGCTCCAACTTGGTCGTCGGAGAGTCCTACGGTGGTCACCCATCCCGAGACTTCTTTGCAGGTAGCTTGGCGTCCAACACCGACCCATTGAGATCCGCACTCAACAACTCTCAAACTAAATCTCAGCTGTCCAAGACTGCCTTCGCAGGATCAACAGAAGACAACATCTGAAGGAGATCATACACCCCATCACCTTCCTTCCTACCGTAAGGTGTTAACTATTCCAAAACAGGACTTCTATGGGTTTTTTTGCCAAATTTTCAGTGATCATAATTAATAATTTTACAAGCAAAATGGTCGGGAATAAAAAGTTTTTAGCATTACCGGTAGTTTAAACAGGAGGGCAACGAGTGCATGTTTTTCCAAAACATTTCGAGCAAAAATAAGAGCACAATTTTGCCAAATTATTATGCTCATTGTACCCCAAAACTTGGAGCATAGATGAAAGAAATAGTGGGTATCTATCCTGGCTGGCCATAGATGGAGAGAGTTCTAGGGTTCAACGTTAGGGACCCATTGACAATTATCACTTGCCCACAACTTAGTTTCCATAGGATCATTTTCATTAAACGCCTCCATCTTGATATCAAAATCCGAGGATGACCTTGCCCCATTTAAAGAAGGATTAAATGACTAAATTACCCTCCAGTGATGCATCTTGTCATTAGCAAGGAAACCAGGGACCTATTTGTCTTTGTAAATCATCAATATCTTACGAATTCTCATTCTTTCTCGATTTCTTTATTTGTTGTTGGGGTTTTGAGATTCTATTTTCCCTTTCTCTCTTAATTTTTAAAAAAAAATTCTGCCAAGTTCTGGGCTTTTATGCCCCTTGTCCATCGAAATCCATGTTTGTTTGTGATCAATGGATCCCTCTCTGATTCAATCCAATCCATCAGCAGCAGCAGAAGAACATGAGGATGAATGGGGTAAGATTTGATTTTCTATGAATTATTTCGATTTCTTTTCGAAATATTGGATTTTTATCATGATCCTCATCTGGGTCTGTATTAGATTTCAAAATTAGTTTCTGATTCAAGGCGATAGTGATTTTGGCCAATTTTTTTTTATATTTAATCTTTTATAGTTCTTTATCGTTTAAATTTAGTCTCTAATATGTCCATTTATTTCCTTTCTTGTCATGCAAATTTAGCAACCTTTTGAATAGACTCATTTTTGTATGCTGCTCTAAATTTGGATAATTTTGTAAGTTATGCATATTGCTATGAGAGAAATCAGGTTCTCTTTAGGGCTGGTTGAACTGCTAAAGTTAAGTATTTTCATTTGATAGCTATTGTCCACAAATAATTGATTAATCGAAGGCGATAGGTTCGAATTTATCAGCTTACACCATAAAAATAGATTCTCCAATGTTGCATTGGTTGAGAAGCTGTTTCGTGCAGATATGTTTTTCTTTTGACATAAATCAGTATCACTATGTCTTGGACTACAAAAAAATGTACTAGATTGAATGGACAGTTTAGTTTCTGATAGGCGACGATGGAAGTTACAAATGTTGTCGGGCTTCAGTGAACTTGGATTTACTGGACTAGAATAAAGAAGAATATAGAGTTGAGCGTAGATGTGGACTAGGAGATAGAAGAAAAGGACCCCAAACGACGAATTTAGTTAATCAATATCTACTTTGATTATAAATAACAACAACGAATTTAGTTAATTGACGTATTGATGAGATTTTTCCTTCAAATTATCTAACTAAGGCCTTATACAAATCAGTTTTAACTATTGATCTAAAGAAAAATAGAATCTATACCACGAAGGTTGGCGACCCTTTGCTACTCATCCCGACATTATTTGTACTTTGATGGCCCATTCAATATATAAATGACCAGGATGACTTCAGTCAGTGCCCAACCAAGTTAGAATCAACTCTTGATATAGCAAATGTATATTCGGACTAAAGTAATGGAAGTAACCTAATTTACTGGCGACACTTGCACATCCATAATATATGGAAATAGGAACACTTGTTATATAGAGTATGTGAAATTCAATGCAAAAGTTGTCTAGGTAACTTCAATGCTGCGTATTGCCATGTTCTTATTGCAGCTACCTATGTTTTGTTTCTTGAATTATACACGAACAATTACTATTTATCATGTATCATACTTCTAGCTCATAAGTTCATCACGTCAGCACACTGTATTGTATCTTTCTGCTGCCAAATAGCTTGTACCCTGAGTGTTGAGTGATACCAGGATTAGTTGACTGGCTCTGGTTCCTTCACCCTCCTTAGTTACGATATAGGAATTAAACTTCAGTAATTTAGGATTCGCTAAACATGATTTTCTTGTTCAAATTAATTGGGTGTTCTTTGCATCATCCTGTTTGTGTCCTTTAATGTACAAAGATTTATTTGTTTTGTTGACAAGATTTTGAGTTTTTGGCTATATATGTCAGAGTTCTATTAATTTGACAAAGACGTTGGCTTTTAAAGTCGAGTCAGACTAATAAACACCAACATAGGACTAAAAATGGGTTGGATTCGGTTTGGCTCAGTTCCTTTAGTTCCATACTCGAAGCTGCTTACACAAATCTGAGGTCCATATCTTCTTTAGACCCAAAATTTAGAAGTGGTATCCATATATGCAACCCATTTACTTGTCAGGTATTTGGGTCAAAGCCGGAGCTCAGTTTATGGAGAGAACTTTCTGCAAGTTTCTTTCTAGAATTCAAATCATTTCCTAGACGCACCTGGTTGCCATAGGAACAATATTGTGACTTTCTCTTTTTCCAAGTACAAGATGGGCTTTACTTGTAGAATTCGTGTAACTTGGCAAACTCAACTTTGTTGGGGTTCCTTATTTAGACTAGAATTATTCAAAACTATGCTATTATATTCAAGGAAAGGATCGAGACTTCAAATGTGGTTACATGAGCGCAAACACCTGTCTATATAATATACTACATTTAGATTGTAATCACAACAGGTTACCATGTCCATTCGTGATCCATAGATTAAATACTGGTTCCGTCAAATGGGACGGATCTTGATAAAAGATCAAAGGAGATCCAAAGTTGGTTTAATTGGATTAGATTTGGTGGCATTCATGTCATCAGACAATCCTTTAACATTTAACATTCCTACAAAGATGTTGTATATGACATTTAGGAGAATCACTAGGCTATTATAGAGAATATACCAATTTTATTGAGCAATGTGTCGAAACAATGTATAGATTGTCTTCTGAATTGGATAATAATCATCATTTTGGACTATAAGATTCATTTTCAATCCATCAAAATATGACAACATATTGGACATATGTTAACAGATAGAGAAACATCCATCATATATTGTCAAGGTTGGTTAGCAACTTAGCATGTCGTGTCAACTGAATACTGCATAATAAGCCAAGTTTCCAATCATCATTTTTTGGTACTTTGTGGTCTTTGCCTATATTACTATGACTTAACAATGAAGAAAGAATGTGATCATTGAGAGGATTGATATCTGAAATGGCCATACACTATTATTTAGCCACTGCCCTGTAGTTTTTTTGAAATAAATGACGTGCAACAACACTTCAAATTCATTAATCATAGGATAATGAACCACAAAAAGTTCTACAAACTCCATTAGCAGAAAAACTTCCTGCCTCTACCCAACCTTTCCAAAAGAAAGACACACTTAGGAACTTGGAATGTGATCAAATCTAAACCTTGATTGCTGTCTATACAAGTTCTGCCCAAATTCACTTGATTCCAAAACCTTTTATACTCAATGTTTCGGGAATTCAATCCCAAATCACCAAGTTATAGGCTTTCTCCAAATCTAATTTGAGTAGAAAACCCTTCTCCTTAACCTTGTGTCATCTTTGATTCAAATCATGTGCACATACCACAGGAATAAGGATACTTCTCCCTTTAATGAACTCACTCTGCTCAATACTATTGACATCATCAAGAACCGGTGCCAGACTATTGGCTAAAATTTTGGTAATGCTCATAAAAGATCTGTTCAAAAGAGAAATTGGTTGAAAGTCGCATGCTTTTCTGCTATCCTCTTTTTTGGGAATCAGAATAAGAAGAGAATACCTGAGTTTATCGAGGTTGTCCGAGCCGTCGAGAACAAATCGATCATTTTTGTAGCTTCTTACCCGCACCATCCCGCATTTATAAGCAACATTGGAAAACCATCTGGACCTGACGCTTTTTCTTCTAAAGCTTCAATTGCTTTTTTGACCTTGTCCTATACCAATTTGGATTCTAACATTGAGTTTCTCATCGATTGATTGTTGGAAACTACGAGTCTCTCTCTCTCTCTACAACTTGGACCAAACATTGCAGCATAATGATCATCTAAAAGTTTTCTAGTAACATCGACATTCGTTTCCTTCGTTATCTTCTAGGTCACTAATTAAATTATTTCTACACCTGTAGCTATGACTACACTAATGCAAGTTTATGAGAAATAATAGGAGTCTAATTTCTCTTTAATTTTCGAACAGGACAGAAGAGAAATTTTATAATTTTGCTTTTTGTTTAGGCTAAATTTCTGCTTGCTACCATGAATTATAGACACTTTCCTCAAATGGTATCATGAACTTTCAAAATGATGGATCGATAATATGAACTTTCATAGTATCAAAACATCCTCTAACGGCGTTAATGGAAAATTACAAAATGACCATAATACCCCTCTCGTATAATAAAAGACTTTATGTGCAAAAAATGAGGGGTGTTATGGTCATTTTGTAATTTTTCCGTTAACGCTGTTAGGGGGTGTTTTGATGTTCTGAAAGTTCATGGTATCAATCCATGATTTTGAAAGATCATGGTACCATTTAGGGGAAGTGCCTATAATCTATGGTAGCAAGCGAAAATTTAGCCTTTTGTTTATTGAAAAACCAAAATTTGGATTTTATTACATGCTCGTTGAAGCTTAGCGGAAGCAGATGGTTAAAAAAGGCATATATATTGACTCATATGAAATTACACTAAAAAGTGCGGCTCTATAAATTCATTGCTTTGCATGTGTGTTGCCTGCGAATTGGAAAATTAAGTCAAATCGTAAAATTGTCTATATCGCAAATTGCAAGATCTTGCAACATCAATCATGGCATGCTAACTTCTAAGTTTTATTACCCCATTTTCGCTTCGGGTTCTTTCTACCAAGTAATTTTTCACCCTTAACCGGCTCAATCTCATTTGGGCTGTGTGCCTAGGAACTATTGCAATTGAAGGATCCGTTGCTTTTGTACTTGATTAGTTTATTTAATTTGGAAATTTAAAGCATTATGATGGTTTACAAGATCAGTGAAACTCCATTATGATTTTGGACATCTTGATTAGGGATGTAAACGAATCGGATAAGGTGCTATCATATCCGTATCCGACAATTCTAGACAGACTTTTAACAAAGCAAGCATATACTATTGGAAAGAAAATTACTATTTGTATTTAGTAAAAGACAGATATGAGTATGAAAACGGAATGAAATGAATATTGGAAATTTATATACTCAATAAAACCTAACATTACTATTTTTAGTATCGGATACGAACGTATATAGGTGTTACCATATTTGTATCAGGTGGCTATTGGCAGATGCGGATACGGATTCGGATAGTTATCGGAAATGAAAACAACAATCCTTATTTGATAAAAGTTGGATATGGAATCAACTCGGGTTATTTGTATCTGTTTACATCCTTAATTTTGCTCTAGATATACTGACAAATTGTTATATTGCATTAACTTGCCAAAGTTTCTGACATGTTGAATATTTATGTTTTGCGATCGAGCATTCAAGCCCTAACTCTGTATACAAATATACTTGAGTTTGCAATTATGCCTTGTCATGATTATTGTTTTAAATGTCGGCCAACATCGCCAAAATGTCGGTTTTGGGAAGAAAACAACACATACATGAAAAAAATTCGGGTAATAATATTCGGTGAATATCGGCTGAAATGTCATGATTTCGACGTTTAGGTCGATATTTACCGTTACGAGGAAAAAATTTAATTGAAATTTTCTTTTTTGGGTTTTGGGCTTTGTAAATAACCCGGTTCATTTGAACCAACGTATTTTGAAGGAATTTCATATCCCCTCCTCCGGCCCCCGTTTCAAGTAGGATTCGAACCTACGACCGTTAGCTTAATAGGTGATTGCTCTATCACTAAGTTATCGAGGAAGATATAAATTTAGTAAAACTAAAAATCCGAATAAATTAATATTTTTTAAAAAATAAGTTATATAAATGACATTTACATTACAAAAATGTAGAACCCGATATTTTATAATACCTCGTGACATTTCACGATATCTTATATCCGACATCAAAATCTTCGGGCCAACACGATACCGACATCCGAAATTTAGAACATTGGTCATGATGCTTCTATAATTTTTGAAACTTGCTTAAGTTTTCGAAACTCGCATATTTTTGTGGGAGTTTGCATGGAAATTTGAATGTGAAGTATACATGGGTGGCCTAAATGAATGAATTGAACCATCTATGAGAGCTAAAAGCCAGTGTTGTATAGTTACTGTTGAGAATATGGATAACATAGTCCTACACCGGGAAATTGTGGAATGTATATGGGTATAAGATATAAGATTTGATAAACCTCCATAAGGCTTGAATCTTTTAGATAGAGTCTTGCTATATTAAAAGACCATGTGCATCCATGTGTGGGCCCATGTGTTGTGGGCCCAAACCGAGTTTTACATGGTATCAGGTGTTTGTCCACATTGCACATAAGAAATGAGTCGTTGCACGTGAGGTGAAGTTCGTCCACATTGCACGTGGGGGGGATGTTGAGCATGTGGATAACATAGTCTCATATCGGAAAAATTCTGGGATGTTTATGGGTAGAACATATAAAGATGGGATAAACCTCCATAAGGCATGAGTCTGTTGGATGGAGTCTCACTATATTAAAATTCCATGTGCATCTATGTGTGGGCCCATGTGTTGTGGGCCCGAACCGAGCTTTACAACTTTTATTATTAAAAGAGATCCTTAGATAGGGCAACAAGGCGTGAGATATGCAGACGAATTTAGGGCAACAAGGCGTGAGATATGTCGACGAATTTATGCCTATCATGGCTTCCCATGATTTTTTAAAGCCGTTTAAAATTTCCCTTAATTTAACAAATGATTTTTGCTGAAAATCTTAACCAATCAATATTGATTTTTATTTTAAAGATAAAACTCTTCCTATCATTACGTTTTGGTCATTAAACATCATATAAGTTACCAAAGGAGCATAGCCCTGCGGTAAAGCTTTCCTCTCCAAAGTGGGAGGTCGCTGATTTGATATCCATATGGTTTGGGTTAAATTTGTTGAATTAATTACCTTCTGGTTATACATTTTAATTTGTTTTACTTTCTTTATCAAGCAATTTTTATTTGAAATATAGTGATATTAGATACCAACACTTTTGTAGATTCATTTTGCTTCCAAAGCACATTTTGCTTGAGGCTAGTTAAAAATACTGATAAAATTTGTTTCATGTCTCAGATACTGATGGTTTTGTGATCCCAAGCTTGAGTGTAGACTCCGATTTGAGCAATCAGGATGTGCCAGAGCTAACTGACGTCAAACCTCCTCCTCAGGTTTGCTTTAATTATATATACTTCTTAAATTTATAATATTAAACTTGTCTGCCTTGTTTTTGTAAATTATTGTTGTTGTCGTCGTCTTCCGTCGTCTTTATTATACTGAGTTATCTCTGGTGGGTATCATATAAAAAGATTCAATTATAATTGTTCTGACATGAGAAAATTAACTGCTTTCATTTCTATCAACTTCATTCCTATTGAGAGGATGGTATCATGTTGGATTGCCATTCAAGTAAGCCATTCTGTAAAACAATTAGCTTGTTTTTACTTTCCGGATCCTGAGTACTTCGTCATTTTAAAATACAACCCCTAAAACATTATAGTTTTAAAAAAACCTCAAAGCATTGCCGTTAACTAAATATGACCATCAGCTTACTTGACTTGGGTTAGTGCTTGTGGTTAGACTGTTGGAGCCGTGGTAAAAAAAACGTTGATTGTCAACCATACTCTCACTCTGCCATTTCCAAAACCCTCTCGTTCCTTTCTCAGTTTCTGTACGTCATCAAAATTATTATTGCTTCGTTCTCAGCCAACCCCCCACCCCCCACCCCCCCACCCCCACACACAAATAAATAAATAAATAATTGACATTATCATCATCGATTCACAGACCCCACCACCTTTGTTCATCATTCCTTTAAATTAACCCTTTCTTGATCCCATTTTAATCCATCGCCTCCACACTCAATAAATTCAACTTCACTTAAGATTTTCGTATGGGACTTCGAATTTGACCCATGGCGCCCAATAAAAACAAACCCATAATGTGCCTTCTTCCATAGTCCTTCACTTGGTCAATTTGAGCTCCTACTAGCAACTTGCCCTGCGCAAATGCGCAGGGTGCTTGCCGACGAAGAAGTGCTCTAGCAAAAATGTTATATTCCAAAGAATAATTCAGCTTGAAAGGTATACCACATCAACTCAGACAAAACATATGCTCACAAATTTCACGGTTTTGAGTTGCAAGACAAAGTATCGGTGGCTTGATCTCTATGGCGTAAAAGCTGATCAAGATGAACTACTACCAAATATCACTGGCTTTCTCTCGTGTATCTGAGTGCTTTGCACCCGTTGTAATTAATTGTGTTAATGAAGGTAGCACTTGATGAGAGCGACATGGTATATATAAAATATTTAATTTTTTAGCAGTTGAGTATTTTAATGTGTTAAAACCAAATTAGCTAGGTGTTGAAGACACTTGATACACTTGATACAGATCCCAATCCAATCCAATTTCTACTGGAGTTACAGAAATGAATGTATGAAGCATAAATGTTTTTGTCTTTATTTTTATTTTGGACACTTGTTTTGGCAAAATGTATTAAAATTGATGCTCATATATATAAAATGCCGAAATGGAAAATAAATGAATTATTTTGTTAAAAATATAATTAGTTATTATATATTAGTTATGAATATATTTAGTTAGTAAATATTAGTTATGAATATATTTTGTTATTAGATATAGAGGTAATTTATAACTCTTTATATATAGATTTGTATGGACTCTTGTTTAATAAAAGCTATTATAGTATTTTTTCTTGATTATTTTCATGGTATCATAACTTTAAAAATAATTGATAAGAGCCCTAATTTCTGTAACCCTAATTTCACCCTAACCCTATATCCCTCGCCGCCTCCCTCCCCAGCCGCCAGCTCTTCCCTCTAGCCTCTCCTCGAACCCCTCCAGCCCTCACACAGCCCTCGTCTCCACCTCCAGAACCCCCTTGAAGCCTTCCAGCACCCTTCACTGCCTTCGACAGCCTTCAACGACGAGCCCAACACCCTTCCCTTGCCCTCGTTCTCCCTTCACTGCCTTCGACGACGAGCCCAGCCCTCCCCTGTCTTCGACCCTCCACCAGGACCCCTCCAGGCCTTCGATCCTCTGCCAAAACCCCTTTCCTGCAGTCGACGACACTTGCAGCCCCTTCCCTGCCTTCGATTTCCCCTCCCTTGCCTTCGATCCTCCACCAGGACCCTTCCCCTGCCTTCTACGATGACTCCAGCCCCTCCCCTGCCTTCGAACCTCCACCAGGACTCCTCCAGGCCTTCGATCCTCCACCAGGACCCTTCCCCTGCAGTCGATGACAACTGCAGCCCTTTCCCTGCCTTCGATTTCCCCTCCTGCCCTTTGATTGATCCTTCTCCTGCTCTTGAAACTATTGTCGTCTCCATGATCTATTAGATCATCTTGTTCTCTGTACTTGTTGCGGGTTAGACAATTTTTATTCTCTCTTGGATCTACTTTTGCACCGTTCATTATGGATTCTGGTGATGACAAAGTTAACCTGGCTTCTCTCTCGTCCGTTGATTTCAAGATGGATCTTTGCCTGATTACGATCTCTCTTTCCGGCGCAAAGAACTACCTTCAATAGTTTACTGCTGTCAACCATGTCTTGAACATCAAAGGCCTTCACCAGCACTTGACGGATACTTCTCTTGACTCCAAAGATCCCCAATATGATACTTGGTTCCAGAACGATAACAAAGTGATAGTTTGGTTGTCTAACTTTATGGATTCTCGCTGCTATACGTCCATTATGTCTCTCAAAACTGCTAAGGAAGTTTGGATGCATCTTCGTTCTCTATACTCGTCTGAGGATAACTTGCAGAAATTCTATGATACCTTCCATATCTTTACTACGGCTAATCTAGGAGAAGATATTCAGGATTTTGGTATCCCATTCAGTGGACTTCTTGATAAGTGGAATATCTATCAGCCTATCTCCACTGACTTTGCTGTCACTAGCAAATAACACGAGTCTCTTGTTTGCGCGTTACTCTTGGCTTGACTACTACCCAACTCTGAGGGCGTCCACTTTCTCATTCTTTTTCAGAGTGGTTCTTCTATTTGATGAGTATCATGTCGAACATTTATCGTGTGCCCATAGTGTCTTTCCTATCTACTGAGCCTATCTCGACCGCATTTATTACTCGAGGCCGTGGACGTGGGACCTACACTCAGTGTGGACGTAGTTCCTCTGATTCCTTCCCTGATGGCCGTGGGGCATCGCGTAGTCGCCCCCTCTGATTGCTCATGGTCGTGGTTCCCGTGGATGCGGTCGTGGCCAATCCGGCTTTTATTGTGCTCATTGCGGCGGCACTAATCATCGGGAAGACTGGTATTGGGAAAATCATGGTTACCCTAATAATACACCTACCGCTCGCCAGACATCTACACCCACAGCCACTGATCAACTTTCGTCTTCTGCCGGATATGCACCGTTATCCAGTGATGAGTGGGGTCAGTTGCGTCGTCTCCTCTTTTTGTAACTCCTGCCAACCTTTTCACTCCATCAGGTATATCTTTACTTTCTCATTCTGATTCGTGGGTAGCCGATTCCGGTGCTTCATATCACATGTCTCGTGACAGACCATCTAATCTTGCTTCTAGTCTTCACAAGTTTATTTTCATGGTTGATGGCAATACTACACCTGTTTCTGGCTCTGCTGATTTATCACTTTAATTTTACACCTTAAAAATTATTTAATCGTGCCATCTTTAAAACAAAACTTGCTTTCTATTCGTCAGCTTACAAATAATTCCAACTGCTCTATAACTTTTTATCCATCTTACTTTGTGATACAAAATCTTCTGACCAAGTAACGGATTGGTGGGGGTAGAAGCAGAATGGACTGTATTATGTTGATCACCTTCTCAGTACGTTTGCAGTTGTTTCTACTATTCAGTGGCACCGGAGACTTGGTCGTCCTCTCCTTTCATCTTTACGTACCATGTTACATTTTATTAGTTTATCAGAATTTAGTTGTGAGTCTTGTATTCCTGGGAAGTATTATCGCTTATCTTTTTTTCCAGTTAATAAGAGACATGGCGTACCTTTTGCTTTAGTTCACTCCGATATTTGGGGACCATTAAAATTCTCTAGTGTGTTTGATTATAAATATTTTGTAACATTTATTGATGATCATTCACACATGACTTTGCTGTATCTTCTGCATAATAGGTCTGAACTTTTATCTACTCTTAAAACCTTTGTTGTTGAGATTTCTAATCAATTTGGTGTTTCAGTTAAAGTTCTTCGTTCAGATAATACTAAGGAGTATATTAACATGGAGTTTACTGCATTTTGTAAGACACATGGAATATTGCACAAAACTTCGTGTTCTTATACTTCTCAACAAAATGGACTTGCTGAACGAAAGAACCGGCATTTACTTGAGATAGCTCGTTCGCTTCTCTTACATATACATGTCCCTAAACGATTGTGGAATTTTGCAGTTTTAGCTATCTGTTTTTATATCAATTGTATGCCTTCTCCGTTCCTAGGTAACCAATATTCTTTCTCTATTTTGTTTCCACAGGGCAAGTCTTTTCCTGTTCCTCATAAGGTGTTTGATTGTCTATACTATCCTCATGTTCTAGGTCTTCATATTGACAAGCTTGATCGTAGAGCTACCCGTATGATGGTTGCAGGTTACTCACGATCCCAAAAGGGATATGTTTGCTTTGACCCTACCACATCTAAAGTGTACTTCATGTGATGTGACTTTTTTAGAAGATCAAGTCTATTTTCCACCACCACTTGTTAAGGACCCCATCCCTACTATTCCCGTTCCTCACCTATCTCCCTCAGAACTTGATTCGTTTGTCCAACCTGTGCTCTCTAGTTTTCAGCCTGTATCCACTTATCCATAAGTGTATCACCATCGTAAGAAAGGTATCCCACTCCTTCCACCAATGATTCTTCTAACGATTCCTCTGCAGGCACTGATATACAGTCCATTGTTTCTGATTCTATACCGCCACCGTCTTCAAAAGATATCGCTCTTTCTATTGTCTTACGCAAGGGTAAGCGTTCCTGTACTACTACACATCCAATTTCTAATTTTGTTTTCTATCATAAACCGACACCATCTGCACGTCAGTTTATTTCTTTTTTGTCTGGCATATCTCTTCCTTCTGTTCAGGAAGCTCTTCAACACCCAGGTTGACATGCGGCTATATTAGAGGAGATTGCCGTATTGCGCTATAATCAGACTTTGAAATTGGTACCTCCACCTTTAGATAAGAAAATTATCGGCTGTAGATAAGTTTTTTCTGTCAAGCATAATCCAGATGGGATGATTGATTGCCTCGAAGGTCGATTAGTGGCCAAAGGATTTACTCAGCAGTATGGTTTGAATTATGTTGAGACTTTTTCACCAGTTGCCAAATTGCCCTCGGTTCGTGTTCTTATATTCTTGGCTGTTTCTAGGGCATGACCACTTCATCGGCTTGATGTGAAGAATGCTTTTCTTAATGACGATCTTTCAGAGACTATTTATATGTATCATTCTCCTGGTTTTGAGCGACCGGGCGAGTTTATGGTTTGTCTTCTACATAAATTGTTATATGGATTGAATCAGTCGCCGCGCCGTGTGCCTGGTTTGAAAAGTTTAGTACAGTTCTACGACAGATTGACTTCAAACGCAGTTGCGCCGATACATCTCTCTTTACACATAATCGAACTCATGGCAAAGTAATTGTATTGGTGTATGTTGATGATATTATCATTACTGGAGATGATTCTGCTGACATCTCCAAAGTGAAAAAAACATTTGACTTTACACTTCCATACCAAGGACCTTGGACCACTCAGATGTTTCTTTGGAATTGAAGTATCATGGAATTCTGGCAGATTACAGCTTTCTCAGCGCAAGTATGCACTTAATTTTCTATCCGAGACGTGATTTCTGTGATGTAAACCACCAAACACTCGTATGGATTCATTAGTCAAGCTATCTCGATTGAGCTCTTTCTCGGATTCTTTACCACCTGACCTAGGACGATATAAACGTCTAGTTGGAAAGCTTATTTACTTCACTGTTACTCGTCCTAATATTGCCAGTCCATTAGCACAGTGAGTCAGTATATGCAGAATCTTTTGACCTCTCACCTTAAAGCAGTTGAACATATTCTCAGAAATATCAAAGGTTCTCCAGGACTAGGTCTTTTTTACAAACCATCATCTACGTTGTCGTTTACAGTTTTTGTGGATGCTGATTTTGCTGGATCTATTGATGATCGCCGTTCTACTAATGGCTGCCGTGTCTTTTTTAAGAGAGAACCTGATTACTTGGAGGAGAAAGAAGCAGAATGTAGTAGCTTATTTTTCTGCCGAGACTAAATATAGATATATGGCGCATACAGTTGCTAAGTTGGTATGACTCATCTCTTTTCTAATAGATTTTGGGGTTTCTTTTTCTTTTCCGACTACATTCTTCTGTGATAATAAGGCCGCAATCCACATTGCTGAGAATTCAGTTTTTCATGAGCGGACCAAGCATATTGAAATAGATCGCCATTTCATTCGTGACAAGATGACATATAAGATGGTTGTATTCCAACATATTTGCTCTTTGACTTAATTAGCAGATATCCTTACCAAATCTTTTTCTCGACCGATTTTTGCACGTCATCTGTCAAAAATTGGTATGATTGATATCTATGCTCCAGCTTGCGGGGAGTGTTAACAATATAATTAGTTATTATACATTAGTTATAAGTATATTTAGTTAGTAGATATTAGTTATGAATATATTTTGTTATTAGATTGATAGATGATCAATTACTCTATATATATATATTTGTATGGACTCTTGTTTAATAAAAGCTAATAAAGTATTTTCTCTTGATTATTTTCATGAATTATATTTGGTTTAGGTTTGAATTTTGTTCAATTTTGTCATTTTCCCCACATCAAACAATGTGAAATGTGAATTTGCAGAGTTAGCAAGATAAAACCACATCTTCCTCTGACATTCAATATTTATTATTGTTAATTAATTCTTTTACCAACATAACCAATTTATGACATATTGAACTACAAAATATTAAATGGTTAGTCAAATTGCTTATATTTCATTTTGCAAGTTTAACCTATTTTTGACCAGCAAACCAATATATCGATTTAGGTATTTCACACAAATACTAAGCAATATCTTGATAGCCAAAAATGAAATCTAAATTTTGTTTCTTAATTTTAAATAAGTTGATAATTTATATCCATTATAGTATACCTGCCAATATATCTCAGTCGAAACAGATTGGAAACAAAGCAGTCGAAACAGATTGGAAACAAAGCAGTCCACTGATAGTCTAAAATAAAATCAAAACATTGTTTCTTAGTTTTACATAAATACAATCAAAATACACAAAAAAACAAATGATTCTTGCATATATATATATATATATATATATATATATATATAGCAAGTTGCAATTCTTAGTTAAATTTATTTTATTAGAACACATAATAATGCATGAATCACTCTAAGGTCGTTGGCTAATAATGCAACATAATCTAAAAGACATTCTTCATTGGCAGATATATGAGTAAAGAGGAGGGCTAAACTTATTTTTTTGATAGTGGATGCTGAATTTATGCTAAATTATTTTTCCACAAAAACTATAAAGTGCCAAGCTAATTTTTTTTAGGCCAATAAATGCATGTTGGCTTAGTTATGGACACACAGTCACACATACTTCTAGAATTTATCCAGAATTTATCCATTGATTAAGGGGGCTGATCTTAATTTCGCAATAAATAAGGAGGGTGTAATTAACCCGTGTGCATGTATCGGTGCAATTGCTGCTAGAAAAGCTGCAAGAACCAGAGGGCAAAACAGGCAAAGCCGAAAGCTCCAAACCATGATCCTTGCCTCCACGCATCAAAATAATGATGAGGACAGAGGAGGGAAAAACACATAATGGCAGGGGTAAATCAGGAAATGAAAAAATCTGTTTCAGCTTTATAAACGCATTTTTCATTCACCGAAAAGCCGATGAATTTTTTGTATACTTGATAGATGTGTTGAAAGTCTCCAAATCTCATGAAATTTTATACACAACCGATCTAAACATGTAGAAGAAAGTGAACGGTATGGATCGGTGAAAAGCATGGTGGGTTGTGTGTTAAAAAGTTTGTTCTCAAAATAAGAAATGAGGTCCGGCCTCATAGGATCAGCTTCATATATATATATATATAGGGTGAGGTAAGATCCCCGAGAGCATGTGGTTTGAGGGAAGAAATCTTGTATGTCATATAGTACAATGCTAGAGAAGAGTTGATTGAGAAGAGGAGCTCAAATCATTGGGAAATAAATTGTAATTTTGCATCCCTAAGCCTTGAAAAAACGGTGTTGACGGCCTAGGGTTGATTTGGGGCTTGATTTAATATGAAATTTGGAAGGTTGGTCTTTTCAAAAATATCAAGTTTCCGTGAAAGGAAGAAATATTTAACCAAAACTAACTGCCATCACAAACATCCACACCCACACACGCTCACCTCACATTTACATACGACCATAGCGTCTAATTTCGTGTACAAGGTAGATCGAGTAATAAGGTTTGAACTCAGGTGAGGTAGGTGATCCGTCTGGATAAAAAAATTCATTGTATATGTTGTTAAGTAAATGGGTTGAGAAACTATATATAAGTAAATAAGTTCACACTTCGAAGATGAGTTGAAGTTACTGCATTAGTTTGAGGCCCAAGGTTTTAGTTTTGTAAAGATTATAGGTTGGTCAAGTTCAAATCTTTTTGAATTTACCATTTGAAGCCCAAAATTTCATCGCATATTTCTGCTATTTAACTTTTGCCCCACTGAAATAAAATTTAGCATTGCCACTGTCCATTGGATAATTTCCATATAGGTAATAAAGGAAGAAGAAAAGATCTATCTCGGTCCTCACGGAGCCCCACCATCGCAAACAAAGCATCATCAACAAGACCTCAACACAGCGAGCCGCAAGCAGCGATTGAAGCAGAAGCTAAAGGAAGCAGATCGAAAGTATTCTGGTACAATCGGACACGAAAACAAGGTCGAACACATCCGAGAGCTCGTGGGAAGCAAAGGAAACAACACAACCTCAATGATGGCCAAGACCTCCGCTCGAGATTGGCTTGACCCCCATTGTCATGAGTCTCAGTTTGAGCGCTATTCCCGCTAAGTGTTGTTATCGATAAATCTACAACTAAAAAACCAATTATTTCAGGAAAACATAGATCTGTTATTGAGTCTTGTATTGCTTATTGAGACAGTGTATGTGTCCTTGTTATGCACCTTGGATTATGGTTATTGCTATGATGAAGAGTTTGCTATCATGTGTTGATGTGGCTATCACTTTCTAGTTGCTTTTATTTACTCAATTTTTGAGTCAGGCTTATGAATGTAATTCACAAATTGCAACTAAATAGCTGGTTTTAGCTTTTTGTATAGTTGGAAGGTTCCATGTGGCTTCAATTTCATGGAACCGAATTCGAACACTTGTTCTGCAATTCTTTTTGTTCCAATCTAAGTTTGACAGAGTCATAAATTTGTTTGCTCCATTTCAGCGAAATCTCAGGTCAAGGTTGGTTTCTTTTAGGACATTTTTTGAGTCTTTTTTCTCCATTCATCTCTATTAGTAGAGCCCGATTTGATCTGTTTGGTATATGACCCTTACCTAAACGACTGATTTCTTTTTTAAAGCTCTACATATTCAAACTTATATAAGGATGTGCTCGCTGGGCATTTATCAATATCAGACCAATGATAAAACGTGCAGATGAGTTAAATTTATTCTAGACGGATAAACACGTAGGTGGTTTTCCAAGTTTTGCTTGATTATGCATGTTTTCATAGAAAATGGGTATAAAATTACTAGGATGGATTGAATCGTTTTGCCTAAAAAAATAAGCCAAGATATAAGTTCTTATTTGTAAGTTTCTACCATGGATGAAGGTCTTGTTTGCCTTCTTATGTGTGGTGGTGTTTTCTACAAAAGTGTTGCTACTTAAATTCTCATATGTTTATGGTGGAGTCATACATTTTAGATGATAGAAAAATAGTGTCTTCATCATAATAATATAAATAAATGCAATATTAAGCCAGCTTGTTTGCTATGATAATTGCATTTATCTAAAATTTATATGCAACAGTGTGAGATGGTGATTTTGTTCTTTTCCCTCATCATTTGTATTGCTATTCGGCATTATTATCAAACTGTGACTATTTTACATTTATATGATTTTCACTAAACATGACGAGACATTGGAGGTAACTAATATTACCTTATTCGATAAACAAAAGATCTATAAGGGCTATTATAGATGAAATCTCTTATCTTTAGAAACTGGTAAATTAAATTGTTTTGTCTACCATTCTGATGTATCCACATTTACGCATTTTCTTTATAAGCAATAGTCTTTGGAATAAAGGAAGCATGAAATAGTCTTTGAAATGGAGAAGCGATTGAAATTTCAGAAGATGTTGGACTTCAGATTAGCACATCAACGGATATATTTCTAAGCATTTTCATATATAAATTGAAGATTCATTTCTTATTTTGATTCTTGATTTTTTTAAATTTTGAATTACTGATAAAAATCGGTAGAAGTTTCTATTAAAAAAAAGTTTGGAAGAGGATTGAGAAATCCATCCCAAATAAACACAAGTGTTAATTTGTATGAAAATAGACAAAATTTGAAATAGTAAATCAGAGTCTGAAGTGTCATGATTCTGCATGTGATATAAATGAATATATTGCATAAGTGTTGCATAATTTTTTTTAATAAAAGCAGTGGTAAATTTATGGTATGTTTTCTCCAGCTTATTGATATTGCATCATTTCTTTTCAGGATTTCTAAATGTCAACCTTTTACTTTTGGTCTAAGTGTGGTGACCGGAAAAAACTTCTATACAAGCCCTTGGATACCTTTTCTTGCACAAAACCCAAAGGCTTGCAAGTGGTTTGGAAGCCCTCCAAAGGCTTGCATGGTGCAAGTCCTTGCATACTAGTTTTTTCCGCGGTGATCCACAAACTTCCTATGTATGTAAGTATGAGAGTTGCATAATGTCTGACATGTACCATTAGCCACTTAAAGATTGTGGGTGATCGAACAGTGGAATTAGATGAAAAAATTAAATCCTACAACTTATTGAGCAAATCCTCATATCTAATATTTTATTAACAGTTTTTTAAACATGAATGAATCTTTTCACAGTAAAATTTGCCCGATTTAACTATCTGGAAGCCCAAACATCCAAGAGCAAAATATTGAGAAAGATAAATAAGATTGTTTTATAGAAACTTAGGAACTAAGAGTTAATCAATAGACAGATGACCATTAATTATCTAATCTAATCTAAAACTACTCTGCTAAATGAAAATGAGGGATCAAGTTTGGTAGTTCTCTTTTATATTCTCACTCTTTTTTATTTTGCATTCTATTTGAGAGTGCCAAAAAGTTGCTTACACAAAAAAAATATATATATCAAAAAATGGAAGTAAGGTATAACTTTTGTTTTCTATTTCCTTAGTTATTATTTATTTGGTATCCAGACTTGAAAAATAAAGAAAGAACAATACAACTAAAATGGATGGTTGCATAGGTGAAAGGATGGCTTTTATGAGGGATTGGGCGACACGTAGCCGTATGTGAATGGACGGTTGGTTTTTATTCCTTTGTCTCAAGATTTTTTTGTAACAAAAAAATTAAAAGAACAAAAGAATTGAAATTAATAACTAATAATGTTAAGATATTCTGGGCCTACAAATTTAGTTTTAAGGCCTTAATCAAAAAATTATTTGAATATTGTTAAGATATTATGTGTCTTTAATATAAAATTTATTTATGTATTTCTCCAAAATTGCACGATCTTTTTTTTCTTCAGTTTCTCAACTTCTTCCCATTATCGCAACTGCATTGAGAAATAGACCATTTTTTTCCTCAAAAAATCCATCCCGCTCTTCTTGGTGACACCAATTTTTTTTGCGAAAAATCGATCTCTCTTTTCATGTCCACTGCGCAAAAAAAAAAACCATTCTCACTTTTAGTGTCCACTGAGCATGTGAGTTTTGAAACCTTAATTTTGTTCTTTTGGCTAATTTCTTTCATTAAACAAAATTATTAAATTAATCCGTTGTTTCATTTTCTTGCTTGTTTGTTTATCAAGATGTTTAATTCTTGTTAATATTTATATTCATATGATTGTTTCAGATCTCTTCTTCATGCTTTGTTGAATTAGACCATTGAAAATGACTGAGGGTGTTCTATATTGATAGGTAAACTTTTGTTTTACATGTTTTATTTTGGTTTATATTTTCATTTCTTGAATTTATGTTTCGATTATGTTTTGAATTAGAATTTTATACAATTGACGTTTCTTAATAATATGTTCTTTTTTTTGGGTTTTTGATGCTTCTCAACTATTTAAGAAAATGCCCATATAAAAAGAAAAATAAGAGATCAAGTTTGGATAGTCCTTTTTTAATTCCCACGCTGCCTTTTAGTTTAATCTATTTTTAGATCCTTTAAAAAAAATCTAAACTAAACAACTCTATTAAAAGAAAATGAGAAGCCAAGTTTGATAGTCGTCTTTTATATTCCTATCCTGCCTTTTAATTTATTCTAATTCAGAATATGCAAAAAAAAACTTATTTACATAAGACATATAGTTCAAAAAAGGGAGTAAAAATATAACTTTTGACGCAGATTTTGTTTGAATGGGCAGTTGTTTTCTATTCTTTTAAAAACTGATTTTTTTATATAAAAATTTAAAAAATGAATGAAAGAAAGAACTTATTGGTGGTTGCATAACTTGTTGTTATCTTGGTTAGTGGTTTTTTTTATAAAAAGAAATTATTTTTTTTTAAAAAGAGAGAGATAACTAATTGGTGGCTGCATCCACATTTGGTTTTTATTATTCTCTCAGATTTTCTTAGTAGCTAAAAAATAAAAAGAATGTATGAAATAACATGTGGTTTCGTATTGAAAGTAATGAGAGGGGTGTTCTTAAGAGAAGTTTGATTCCTTTTTATTTTTGATCGGTGGATTGAGAAGGTAATTTTAAGTATCTTTTTTATTTGTAAGGCCCAACTGATGCTATTTCAAGATAATATTTCAATTCTTATCTTATCTATTCTATGACTCGCAATTACAAAATAATAATTTCCGCCAATTGGAAAATAAAGATAATTTTTTAATGTCTTTCATTGCATATGTAATTTCTAAGATTAAAATCTTTTTAGTTTGTAATTTCGAAGATTAAAATATCCTTATTTTCAATGGTTTTGTAAACATCTTTTAATACATCCCTTCATATGCATCTTATGTGAACCATTATTCTGAATCAAATTTCATAATTTTTTCTATAGTTGAAACATCAAGAAATAATTAAATTTAATTGTGTTCAATAAATTAATTGATTTCAAAAAAAAATTGCCAAGAGATAAAATCATGCATTAAAATGCACTAAATTTGTTAGCTTTGAACACTTAAATTCTTACAAATATTTTCTTAATCTAATTGTTTTTTTATATTTTAGAAACTTTAGTTAAGAAAAGAAGCACTAAGATAACTCTTAGTAGCGGGCTCTGTATGTTGCTTAAGTGCTTGAAAATGTATTTACAACTTGTTAATTGGCATATTCTTGGACCACTTAGCTTGAAAATTAATTTTAGTGCTTTTTCTATATTTCTACGGTGAAATCAACTTTTTAAATAACAATTATTTATACTTGAACTAAACATATGATATGGTACTGTCGAGTTTTGGTTGAGCATGTAAAATCTTAATCTTCAGAGTGGTCATAATCATAGCATTGCCTTACTTGCTTTATTTATAGTAAAGTTATGCAGTGCGATACACGTGTAAATATAAAAAAAATAAACATGCATTCTCCATCTTTTGCGATATTTTATTTTAAAAATAATATATGATACCTACTAATTTTAAAAAACATTTACATTTGCAAGTAAAATTAGTAAAAATAGAAAAGGCATTTATGCGCGATGATTTGGGATGCTTTAATTTTAGAGCGTCAAAGGCGTGGTGAATGGTTTTATCGGAAATTTTCTCCTTGCTTTCAAAGACGCAAGTATACAAATAGGATGGACCACCCGATGATCACTTCTCGAATGAAGATGGAAGGACTCCTTGCCCAAGACGCGGCTGAGTCATGTGTCAACGCCTTTATCCCATAGAATTCTCCTATTTTAGCTTTTATTTATGAAAAAAGAATGTCTTTTTAAATTTCATGTCTTAATGAATATAGAAATGCTCAAATTGGATAACTGAATAATTGAGATTTTGTATTATGTGGATGGTTTTTGTATCATGAAAATGAATGGTTTAGTTTGACAAGGGTCAAATTTAGAGAGAAATTGTGGATCGAGATAGTAAATTGTAGTAAACCGATGGTTTTCTTTAACTGTTGAAAGTTTGAATGTTTTTATTATCATAGTAATGGTTTTGATAGAATATCTAATATTAATTGTTACAATATTTGTTAAGATAAATGTCATAATATTTGTTTTATGGCTTTGTTTATATTTTATGATATTATTGTTTGGCGAGATTAGTCTTTTACATTTAAATAATGTTATAAGTCATATAACTTAATGTAAAATAAAAAATAAGAAATTCAAAAAACCTTTATGAAAAATTGTTAAAAGTTGGTAAAAAAGTTATGGTTGTTGAAGGGAAAAAGACATGTAGAAATGCAACCCGTACACAATCAACTTCGTAAGTTATTTACATGTAGTATCAAATATGAAATGATAATGTTTCTTTAATTCAAATTAAATAACATGACAGCTTCATCATTTTCATTTATTTGTCTATAGGTATTTATTGAGGATAAAGGTGGAAGATGAAAGTGGGGTTTCATGGATTTCATTGTTTGACATGAAAATGAAAAATTATTTGGTTGTAAAGTTGACGAACTACGTAAATTGAAGGTTAGATTTAAATGACAATTTAGTTAGAATTATTTAAACTACACATGATTATTATTGCAATATTAGTTACTTTTTATTCTTTTTTATGACATATGAACAAGATACTCATGTCTTTATCGCGTTCAGAGGAAAATGTTTTCAAAATGAATATTCTCTTACGATTAAAGTTTCAAGGACTGAAGTAGACAATCAGGAGAAATATCGTTATACCTATATTGCATTGAAGCAGATGGTTCATGATTCCGAGAAAAATCAATGGATACTGGTAATATTGTACTCAATGTGAATGACAAAAATGATTTTCCAAAGATAACTTCAACATCAAATAAATAAAAAAAGAAAAAGGAAAGAAAGAGTTTGTCAAACAAGATGGAAAATTTTTAATTTGGTTTTTGAAAGTTAGGGGTTTATTTTTGTTGTTGTGTAAGATTGTTGCTCCTTTCATGAAATTATGTTTTATATAAATTAGGTTATATATAAATTATGTTTTATATAAATTAGGTTATTATCTAGTGATTTGAAGTTTAATGTGTGTTTATAGTTTAACTAAGGGTGTACTAGCTAATCCATGTATCTTGTGTATTTTTTGTGACAATATTTGATATCGAAAATGCTTCCTTCAGTTTTTTATAATTGGTTAATGTTGTATATTATATGTGAATCTGTTATGACGTATCCAAAAGCTTTATTCTTGTGTGAAACAAAAACAAAGATTTGTAACTTGATCTTCGTCTGTTTTGATTATTCAGGGTTTTAAATCAAATATAGAAAACTAAAAACTAAAAACAAAGACAAAGGTATATGGATCAATGTATTTCAAAACAAAAAAATTGTACAGACTACGTTTCTTAAATGTTAATAAAAATACAAGAACTTTCTTATATCAGAATTATTGGGTATGCTCTCTCTCCCTCCCTCTCCCGCCACACAAATATCGTGACTCATAAATTCATATGTTTACCTTGGCTCATACACTTCAAATGAATCTCAACAATAAAATATGGATTTTGTTATCTATATCAAAATATGTGACGTTAACCAAGAGCTACTAAAATAATTGACTTTATCGTAAGATATAACATCATCAAAAACTTATCATTTACAATACACAAGTAATTGCAGTTTTCATGTTTTATTGTTTTGTATATGAGCTATTTGATTTCTAGTTAATTTGATGCTCTCCTGAATGTTGTTCCCAAAATTAATCTTGTGCCAACTGCCAAGGTATTATAGACATTTTGAAGTTGGCTATTTTAACAAAGAAGTCATTGCGAGAGGAAGAAGACGAAGTGCGCCATGCCTCCTGTAACATATCTTTATATAAAGGATTCTGGGTCCAATACTTTAAAAATTTAAAAGGTCATCGTTGAAGAAGACGAAGAGCGCCATGCCTCCTGTAACATATCTTTATATAAAGGATTCTGGGTCCAATACTTTAAAATTTAAAAGGTCATCGTTGAAGAAGACGAAGAGCGCCATGCCTCCTGTAACATATCTTTATATAAAGGATTCTGGGTCCAATACTGTAAAATTTAAAACATTTAGCTCGATTGAATTGTACCAATACGGGGTAACGATCGCTGCCTACTGCTAAAAGATTAAACGCTGCAGCATGCATAAAGGTTTGGATCCATTCTTGGTTTGCGTATGCTTTATCAAGCCGTTCTCAAATGTAAGAATGATCCTGTCTATTCGACAAAGTGTATGCCGGTCCCTCGTAGACAAGATCAAGAAACCTATTATGGTTAAGAGAGTTATTAAAAGCTGCAGTTTCAGTCCATGGAAAATTAGTTCTGCTCCTTCCTCCTTGTATGGGGAAGAGATGGCATTGAAGTGTCCAATATAAAGCAACGGTTGTTTGATAGAAGACAAGATGTTTGACAGGTTATTCCAGAATCGACGCCCGTTTATTGCTAACTGGTTCGCCTGGTTTGCCATAAACACACGCAATAATCCAAGTTGAATAAGAAGGATCAATTTGAACCTCCGCTTAAATCAAATTTTGGGAATGCGAAAGAAATGTGATAGGTTCAACCAAAGGTCCCTTGATCCCTACTTAAAAAGTAACCAAGGGTAATTTTAAATAAAGTAAATTGCATGAATGTACCTTTGAACTTTCCTTCTTTTTTTTTACGGTAAGTGTCCTAAACTAATTTAATCAAAGAATAGTACCATGAACCTCTAACCCCATTGCAAAATTATACCCTAAACTATTAAAACATCAACAAATCGTTAATATTAACGATGGCATCAGCTAAAATGGTCATGCTTTGACCATTTTACAATTGTTTTCTTCGTCTTCTCTCCTCTTTCTTTATTCTAACAGGTTCTTTCAAAACTTTTGAATTTGCTAATCCTCACACTCCAAACCTCTAAAATCATCTTCCTCAACCCATTCTCTCAAAATCCTTATTCCAAAATATCCAAATTTCTAAACCTCAAATCTTTAAATTCATAAATTTCAAACTCCCAAATCTCAAAATCCTAAAATCTTTAGACCGAAAGGTTTCTAATCATCAAATTTCACAAAACCCTGACCCACACATCTATAAATTTCCAAATTTCTAACATTCTAAATCTCTTTAAGTCTACCCACAAATTTCTCTAAATTCATAAGAACTTGATCATTTCCTCTATTGTTTTCTTTTTCTTCCCTTTGCTAAACCTCGCCCTCCAACCCAAGACTGTCCATGTATTCATTTCTCCTCAGATGCTCTTCCGATCTTTGATTACGTTTTAATTACTATTTTTTGTGTAATTTTTAGTTTTAATCCATCATCTTTTGTTTTGTTGTTTATTGTGTTTATTAAGGATTCATATAGCCAGACCCCAAAAATATGGGATGAAGGGTTGCTGTCATTGTTGTTATACTGTGTGTTTCTTAAGGAAAAAAGATTAAAACAAAAGGAGGGATATAAAATGGTCCACTTAGGGAAAAAATTGACGCTATTAGGTATCATGTCCGAAAATTAATTTGTGGTACTTATTTCTATTTTTTAAAGTTCAGGATACTCTGTTTCAAACTATTGGAAAGTTCAAGGGTAAATTTGTGCAATTTGCATGTCATCCCTTCCATCCTATCAAGCAAATTCATGTCTCAGATTTAGCACATTAGCATTACAGCTCTCTCCTTGGAGACATTGTCTCATCATACAAAAGTTTAGTGTGAGAAATTTGGAAACACCCAAAATTACCGACAAAATTATAATGGTATAATTTCATTAATGAATTTTCAAATCCACAATCAAAATGATAAATATGGATGCATAAATAAATAAAGATGGAATCTTTCATCTATTGTAAATTACAGCTCACCCGCTGTGTGAATACTTTTGCTCTTCAGACTGAGGCATTGAGTCACCTACTGCCTGAATGAATCACCGCATCCTACTTCTTTCAGGAATCACCCAACATATTTACTCCTATGTTCTGAAGCTTCAAACTAGATGCTCAAACCACAAATGTTCAAACATCAAAAGGACTATAAAGCTATGAAAGATTGAGAAGCTCTCCATAATTGATCGTCGGTGTCGTGATGAGATCTACCGCAATTGTTCTCTGAGGATAATTTCTACATTACTAAATGATCCCTATAATGATTTAATAAGAAAGAGTGAAACACCAATGTTAGAATAAGATCAGAATATTCAAGAAATAAGTGCAATAAAAGGATATTGATAGAGCAATGGAGTCAGATGAGTCGTAAAGTGGGTGCGGTGGTGGCCAAAAAAAAATAATAAATATATTTGGAGTTGCCTAAACAGTATTCCGCCATGAGTCATGGAGGTGTAATATGCAGAAAACCATGCATCAATGCACTTGAAAACACACACAAACAAGCAAACAAGTTTTGACTTAATGCATATGTTTAGTTAATCCATCCTCTGTTTGAAAACAACTAACTGATAGCTACTGAAAAAAGTAAACACTTATTTCAAAAAGGTTACAGTAAACAATCAAACTGGCATTTATTATTTGAAAGCAGTGTCAACCTTTAAGTTTTAAGTTGAAATAGTTAGTTACATAGCTGAAAAAGAGAAGTTTCCTTTTTTCACAGAGAATAAACCAAGGTGTGTGGAGATTAAAAGAAACGGAATGATTTATGCTAAACTTTGTTACTATGTTCAAAGCCACACAAATTTACCACTAAAAAAACCATAGGGCAATATATGGTGGACTAAGACAGATCAATTTGATACTATATAAGTACATATATGCTGAAAGCATACGGCAGCAAATTATGAAGAGAAATATGCAGAGGATTCTATTATTTTCTATCTAACAACAATAATTTGTTTTTGTTATTGCATATGTACTTACCATCATGAGTAATGGTTTCCGCAAAAGTATTGTGGCTAAAATGTTCATATGTGTATGGTGGAATCACACAACTTACATGAATTTCATCAAACAAAGTAAACATCTTCATCATATTAACTATATGAAAAACATTATAATTTAACAAGATTTAACTTCAAATAATTAAGTCAATCTAAACCTATTAACAATAATGTGAGACACTGTATCATTTATGCTATACTATTGATTTCCCTTATCGTGTTTTATTTTCTGTTTTATTGTTGAATTGGCGACAGTTTCCATCCAAATTGCCCAATATTCACTAAATACATTATGACATTGGAGACAACTAACATTACTTTTCCAATGACATTTCATCGTGCATTCAATGAAGTATAAAGTAAAAGGGCTAGAAGTTGAGAAAAATATAGCGGCAAGAATTTCATACCATGACCATAACATCAGTCATAATAGTGTTGAAATAGAAAAGAACCCATGTCATCCCAAGACATTAACAACGCTAATTATGGAATTATGGCGATAAGAATTTTTTCCCCTTTATAAAATTTGTAATAAACAATTAATTACTAAAGAATTGATGATACAGATTTAAAAGTAAGTGCTCGTTGTGTAATTCTTGAATTACTTCAAAGATTTGAATGGAATTTGAGTTGTCAAGGCCGATAAGAATCGAATCTACAATAAAAATCCCTTGCTCCGTGAAAACTGATCAGTGCCATCAATGACGGGTGGTTGTATTATCCACAAAAAGGTACTTCCGGACATGGACAACAGTTGATTTGATCACTATTCGTCAGTATCAGTGACGAGCGTCTGTATTATCCTCAAAAAGGTACTTCCGGCCATGGACAACAGTTGATTTGATCACTATTCGTCAGTATCAGTGACGAGCGTCTGTATTATCCTCAAAAAGGTACTTCCGGACTTGATCACTGTTCGTCGATATCAACTATCAAGAGTAATCATTAATGTAATTAAGGGTAGAAACTTTTCTGAGATAGAGGTGAGATGGTTGAGGCCAAACCGGCATAATATGAGGATCGATTTGGTGATGACCTTGATATGTTGATCTAGATCTTTTACTTTGCTAGCGTTAGCTTGTAATTCATTAGAGGATAAGATATTAGCAGCGATAGTTGGATTCTGTTGAACATTGTTTTATTCATTGAAGGGCGGCGATTAATTGTTGAGCTTCATATATATTGAGAAAGAAAATCTAATTGAAAATTCATATTTTAGTGAAATTCCCCGTCTTAAACTCCAAATATCTTTGCATAATCACCCTCATTTTCCTAAATTAGACGTGATGACAGGTCTTAGAAAGAGAAATATATCGGCTGTAAATCTCAAGCTCCAAGTATTATACTCTTATACCTTGCAATTAATTCTATTGACATCCTACATCTCACAAACATAAAGCTTTTCTTGTTACTTTGACTTTTGTTGAAAACTTATCTTAACTACGCTAAGTTGAAATTGGAGCAATGATTTTTATATTGATTATTGTTCTAATGGTATTTTTGGGAGATAGATTAGCAATCATTCACGAAAAGGATCAATAATTATGTGTGAAGGGAGGTGTTAGGTTTAGTTGAAGTAATTGGATTTGAGAAAAGAAATAGTCGGCTTGTCATAGAAAAATGGAAGTGGCAGTTAGTGGTACATTGTAAAAGAGTTTAGTCACTTGCTAGGGTGTTGCATAATTGCGATTGGAGCGGAATGCAGTTAAAATTAGGGAACAAGATTATAAAACGACTAGGCCAATGTATAATGCTTATAAGTCAGAAAATACAATAAACAGGGATTCTACCCATTGAAGAATTAGAGTTAAGCAGCAGAAGCTCCTTATACAAGCAAGGAAAGCACTCAAAAATCTGACATTGTATTCATATAAATGTTGTTTAGGAATTATATTCATACTTAGATTGATATATCATTTACGGTTCAAGGTGTTAAATTTGTTCATAAGCTTTTCTTTTCTAAAATAACAAGGATGAGGAGATGGGAGTGGCTAAATAAATGTTTGAGGGCCCAAGCATGATCCTATTACTTCGTTGCATTCTTGGAATCACAAAAGGATAATTGAAGTCGTCGCTTTAGCATCTTCGAATGAGTGTGGTATTTAAATTTTAGAAGCTTTTGTTTGCATTGATTTTTTGTAAACATTCTTAACTAAACATGTAAAAGCAATGAAAGAGGCAAAGACACATTTAGGGACCAAGGCAGAAGTAGAATAGGAAAATTCTAGCCAAACCTATAATAACAACCAACAAGAATAAATAGAATTTACTTCAGAATCAACAAAAATCTACTTAAAATTTCCACTTTACCAAATTTTTTGAAAAGGAATAAAGAAATATTATAGCAAATCAAAAGTACATGAACATAAAGGCTCAGTGAAATTGATCTCAGTTCATACCTAAAACTAAATTTGGGCTATGAAAGGCAGCCATTGGTGACGGCTATAGCGATGGCATTGGCAATGATTATATTTGTTGCAACACGAGAAGCGAATGGATAGGAAGGGGAGGAGAAGAAAATGGAATGGTAATGTTCTTCCCCTTTCTCTATGGTTATTTTAAAATTTGGTTATCGGGAGGATACTGGTTATCTTGATAATTGAGTTATTATAAGTTTCATACTATGCAGATTCAGCATACGAATGGTTGATTTTATTTTAAAATATGGTTTTCTCAAATCGAGTAGTGCTCTTTAGACCAACCCAGTTGATTCCACATAGGCTCTCTGGTTGTTATTTGGCTATAAAGGTGTAGTATAGTGTTAGGACTTGTACTCCTACCCATCTCTCAAACCAATCACCGGACCTGGTAGCCTATGCGAACCCTATTGGGTTGGTAGGCTAAGTATTTTTCTTATTAATTCAGTACCTGGTAACCTATGCGAACCCTACTGGGGTAGGCTAAGTATTTTTCTTATTAATTCAGTTATCCTAGTTTCGAACGCCAAAATAAAAGCCAAACAATATAGAGTTAGTAATTGGAGTTAGATAATTTAATAAAGTTTGGTCATCATCTTAACTAAACTCCAAGGCTAAGAGGGCCTAAGTAGGTATCCATGTCTTATTTTGAATTCAGACCATATCTCACAATTTCAAAGCCGACATCCTAACCCAAAGTTAAAGTTGTGTTTTGGGGTCCAGTACTAATTTTCGTCTAAACTAAATCTAAACTTAACATCTGAACCCACTCAACCCTGCTTTCACTTGTTTAATTTGTTAAAAAAAAGGGGGAAACATATGGTGGAATGTCCCAAATAATAGCAACAATAACTCTGTATGGGGTTTTGTGTCGACATGGCTACAGAGACAATACTCATTAGTTCCAATTCGCAACATATTCAATGTACAATATAGCACCACAAAAAGGAAAGCAGCCCCCAAAGTTAAGAAGTTATGAATAAGTAATGCATTCCAAGCAATGACCAACATAACTGAAAACTTCTAATAGAAAGGAAACTTTAAGCAACAATCAAGGAAATAGATAGACAAGGATAGGATTGTTGAAGCAAGTAATGGAATATATCCCAATTTGTAGTAAAAATTTGTGACAGAACAAGCATATGAGCGCACTTGTTAAAAATATGTAAGACTCAAAATGAAACTTTAATTAGAAAAAAAATAACAAAATTATTCCTTACTGATGAAAGCTACGCAGCAACCAGTTCAGGTGAGCTCCTCGACTCAAGCCACGCCTTGGCGGCAACTTTAGTGGTCAAAAACCATCCAACTTTATCTGGAGCCTCATAAAATGGCGCACTCAACTCCCTCAAATGCGATTCAAAAACTGCAGCCAACCCTCTCTCCGAATATTTATGCTTCCCATGTCCAGTATGAATACCAAGCAACGGTGGTAATTCCTCTCCATTTTCCAGAACCTTCGACAAATCATTCATCCAAATGTGTAACGCGCTCAAAGCCGCGCCAAAAGAGAGACCCCTCACATGTAATGACCATTGAGTGGGAGATTTCGATTGAAGCTCACTATATATTCCGCGCCCAAGTGCCAAATCTAAAAGCATGCAAGCTCTTTCCAAAAGATTTAGGTTTACACAGAGATCAATTAGACAGTTGCAATAAGCTTTGTTTACTTCTTTGCTGATTTTTCCAAAGATCTCCCCCGCTTCATATTTGATTACATCCTTATTTGTTCCTTCATCGACTAAAAGCTTCACCAAAGAACCCAACCCAGCATTAGCCCTCTCGATACAACCAATCACTTTATCGATTTCTTCGGTAGGGGTTTGCGTCATCACATTCAAGAGACAGCCACAGAATCTATCATCAGGCACAATCTTCAATTCCAGAAGCCTGTTAAATGTTCTCACGACATCGTCCGTTTTTCTAACTTTACCATAGCACTGAATTAGCGAAGTGAGCACAAAGATATTAGGTTGAAACCCCGCTGTTATCATCTCATCCACTATACCCTCTGCCTCTGCTACTTTACCAATACAAGAGTACACAGTGATCAAAGATGAATAACTCCAGCTATCGGGTTTACATTGAGCCGGCAGCTTTTTCATCTCTTCAAAAATCTCGACCGCTTCGTCTACCAAACCTATATCAGCACACATCGACAAAACCATGTTGTACAAAACAATGTTCGCCTCGAATCCTTTCTCCTTCATCTCTTTGTAAACCTTAAGTGCATCCTCCGCCCACCGAGCTCTACTATAAGCCCTTAATAACGCGGAATAAGTGATCCTATTAGGAACAAGCCCATTACTCTCCATCTCTTTAAAAATGGTCTTCACCTTCCACGGCCATCCAGCCCTCCCCATCGCATCCAACAAAGTATTATATATAACTAAATTCGGCTTAACCTTAAGCGCCTTCATTTCCTCATAAACATTCAATGCGCTATCGAAGTTACCCGAAGTGCCGTAAACTCGAATCACAGTCGAGAAAGTCACCGGATCGATCCGCCACTTCTCGTTCCGGGCCCGATCATAAAGCTTAAGGGCCATCTCCACATTGCCAGCTCGGCCATAAGCATCGATCATTGTAGAGTAAGTCACGTTATCAGGGCTCAATCCAAACTCAGACATCCTCTCAAACCACTCGACTGCCTTCTCCGGCAGATTACAGAACCTAGCACAGCTAATCAAGGTTGAAAACGTAACGTTGTCGGGCTTAACGCCCTTTTCGAGCATCGCATTCAAAAGGGTCTCAACCAAGTTCCAATCTTTAGCCTTTCTTACAACTTTAAGAGTGACATTGTAGAGAATTACCTCTTTGTTGAGCTTGATCTTGTTCTGGAACCAGCTGAGCACTGCCAAGGCATTGGTTGTGTTCTCCATATTGTCGAGCACGATGACAGCATCTTGCTCACTTGGGTTGTGGCCTATCGAGCCGAGGATTGTGTCGATGGTGGGTCTGTCGAGATCAGGGGAGTTCAGCGATTTGGAGAGGTTGGAGAGGCGAGCGTAGCGAGAATCGGAGGATTGGCGGCGGTGGTGGGGAGCTCGAGGGCTGTTGGGGTTGACCCAGATTGAGTTTTTGAATGGGGGGTTAGGGTTAGGGTTTTGGGTTTGGGGTCGGGTTTGGAGAGAGAGCTTTGGGGAGAAAGAGGTGGGCTTTTTGAGGAAAGGAGTTTGGGGTTTGGGGGGTTTGAGCCATGGAGATAGGAGAGAGGAGGAAGAGGAGGAGGAGAGAGAGTGGAGCTGGGAAGGGGAAGGTGATGAAGAGAGAGGGAGAGCAGCCATAGCTTTTTTGGATTTGCTGCTGCTGGGGTTTGAAGGAAGAAGGAGAGGTTTTCTCTTATCTAGATAGGAGTTGGAGTTGTAATTTATCAATTGTCAAAGGGGTTTTATGATAGTGGACACCAAGTTTGTATTTTTAAAAGACCCTCCAAATATCGGTAAAATGGCCCCAAAATCTGCCTTCACAATTAATTTCCATCCAATTGTTGTCTAATCACATCTCGCCTAATCTATGTTTATAGGAGAGGTATATGCATGCATGGCCTAATCTATAGATGCTCGCTACAAATTTTATATATGTTTCTTGGGGAATTTCTTCGGTGCTTCTTTCATAGGCATCGTAAAGTGTGCCAACCGGTTCGACCAATGAAAATGATCCACGTGTAGGTAACAAGGCCCCTCTCCCGTGGTAAATATCAAAGGGTATTTTGGGAAAGATGAAAAAATTGATTTGTACTTCATCTTCCTCCTCTCATCTCTCAAATTGGTCTAGCTTATCTAGCTATTTCAATTTTTTTTTTTTGGAAAATAAAGATCAAATTAACTCGGAAAACGCCGGCGATCTTAGACAGCGAACTTCTCCGATGAACTGAGGCCGCAAAAGCAGGCTTCGACGACGAGCAAAGATGGCAGCAAAGATGAACTCCAAGAGGTAAGGCAATGAAGGCGGTGAACTAAAAAAGCCAGCGAGCCTAGACGGCGAACCCGACAAACACAAAAAAGCCGGCGACCGACGAGGCGAACGCGGCGAATTCCAAAGACGCCGCCGGGTTTAGTCGGCGAATTCCAAAGGCAACCAAAAACCCGCCGTCATCACTAAAACATGGAGGACGGGTTTTCAAAACCCTGCCCTGCTCACATCTCGTCCCATCCCATCCACGCATCCCCTCACATCATCCCACCTCCTAACCCATTCCACCTCTCTCCATGAAGGGCGGATTCTAGAGAACCGCCCTCTCCTTTCCATAGGAAGAGCGAGTTCCTAGAACCCGCCAACCCCCAAAATAGAGGGTGGGTTCATAGAACCCGTCCCCCAACAGAGGGAGGGTTCAAAAAAGGTAGGGATCGAGTTCCCTACATAAAAAAAATTAATATTTAAAAATAAAAAAATTTAAAATTTAAAATAAAAATATTATTAAATTAAAAAAATCCTTAAAAAATTAATTTCATCTCTACTCGGAATAAGAGTAAATCGGGTTTCAAGAACCCGCCCTTCAGTGTATGGCAGAGAGGGTGGGTTCCAAAAACCCACCCTCGGATAAATATTGGATAAGATTGTTGTTACTGTTACCGACATGGGGATAAGAGTTGTTACTGTTTATATTGAAGGAATCCAATATTTGGATCATACTATAAATATGAATGAGTAACACTTCAGTAACGAAAGCAAAGCAAACAAATTTGGGTTTCAAGTTCTGTCTCCTCAAGGAAAAATTAGAGAAAATACGAAGAATACAACTGCGGTTGCTATGGAGCAAAACTCGTTCAATTCTCTTACTGGATTCATTTCCATTACTTCAACTTCAGTTATAAACAATGGAAATGAATTTATTAAGAGAATTGAACGTCTTTGACACCCAAATTAAAAGTATACAATTAACACTTTCTCTTTCTCTTTCTCTTTCCCTTTCCCAACCCGAGAAGTCTTGACATAAGCCTATGCCTCTTGGGGTGACTGGACGACCCCCCGTGTCTTGTGTATGTGGCGGTGGTGTCTGCTCTTCTGTTTGTTCTTCCGCTTGCTCTTCTGCTTCGTTTTGGATAGGCTGTTGTTGCGCAAATCCTAAATATGGGACTGTTCCCACATAAAAAAAGGAAAAAAAGGGAAAATTCCCCACTATTAAAGTCTCACGTGTTAAACAAGTGAGTGTTACCGCTGAAATCTTCGGCCAAGAGCTATTTGTTCCTGTTTACACCGGTTTAAATTTCATTTACAGACATGTGTGAAATCGGCCAAGAGCTATTTGTTCCTGTTTACACCGGTTTCAATTCTCTTCGGCCAAGAGAATTGAACGTCTTTAACACCCAAATTAAAAGTATACAATTAACACTTTCTCTTTCTCTTTCCCTTTCCCAACCCGAGAAGTCTTGACATAAGCCTATGCCTCTTGGGGTGACTGGACGACCCCCCGTGTCTTGTGTATGTGGCGGTGGTGTCTGCTCTTCTATTTGTTCTTCCGCTTGCTCTTCTGCTTCGTTTTGGATAGGCTGTTGTTGCGCAAATCCTAAATATGGGACTGTTCCCTCATAAAAAAAGGAAAAAAGGGAAAATTCCCCACTATTAAAGTCTCACGTGTTAAACAAGTGAGTGTTACCGCCGAAATTTTCGGCCAAGAGCTATTTGTTCCTGTTTACACCGGTTTAAATTTCATTTACAGACATGTGTGAAATCGGGCTCATTCATATATGCGCACACACACACATTAGAGGAAGAACAGGTGTTAGAAAGGGAGTACTTGGTGGTCAATGGCAAAAAGAAAGCATTTAATTGAACATTTTATTCTACAGGAAATAGATCACTATACATGGGATCGAAAGTACAGGGATTCAAAAAACTATAGATAAAATTCCCTAACTCCCTATCTTCCTTCTCCACCATGGCAAAGCGGCGATCTTCACGAAGAGCCGCTTTGCATCGGTCAGCACCGTGCCCATCAACGAAGAAAGACATGATGTCCCGCTGAGCCCGTATCTGGATTAGCAGCTGATCAGAGCGATCCCTCAGAGCCGTGGTAATCAAAAGCGCCTCATGAAAGCACTCGATCTTGTCCTCCGCTGCGTCGAGTATCGCCGGAGTCATCTCCACTGGATGAGGGGCAATATCATCAAGTACGAACAAGAAGACCATCCGGAGCCAAATGGAGTCGATGGGGAGAGGAGATCCTCTACGAGTCAAGAGCTCGTGCAGCACCGTATCGCAGTGGTCATCCATGAGAGCAGGGTTCGCTAAGCGGGCAGCAAAACGAGAAACAATTTCCTCAAAGGCACCTCCCATGGCTGCCAGTGAGCATATGGACGATTACAAGCCATAGCTCTTCTCTGTTAAAATAATTCTCTGAAAGTGAAACAGAAGAGAAGCATTGCCTCAGATTATGAAGGGAGGCATTTAAGTCTAGACACAGAAAATGCTGTGCATGATGGAACTATTTCCAAGCGTTGGAAAAGAAAAGTTTGACTCAAGAAAAAGCAAAGAAAGAAGGCGAAAAAACACCTTCAGTAAAGAGGCAGCGCCTCACGTGCCTTGCATGAGGGCGCCAGCGCCTTACGTGCCTTGCATGAGGGCGCCAGCGCCGAGAGTAAAAAAACTCTGAGGTAGCGCCTCATGTGCCTTGCACGAGGGCGCCAGTGCCTCACATGTCTTGCATGAGGGCGAGTTAAAAACTCTGAGGCAGCGCCTCACGTACCTTGCACGAGGGCGAGTTAAAAACTCTGAGCAGCGCCTCACGTGCCTTGCACGAGGGCGCCCGCGCCAGAACTAAAAGTTTTCTGCCATTAGATCAAAAATCCAACGGAGATGATAAATTATCAAAATACAGAATTAATTTTTGTTGAGGAAATATTCCTCAAATCTTTCTAAATAAGAAAAATTATTCTCTGTAAAACAGAGCACCGTTGGATTAAAAATCCAATGGTGATTAAAAATCACCAAGCTACAGAATAAGCTCTGTATGGGAAAATATTTTCCCAATCTTGTTAAAAATAAGAAAAATATTTTCTGTAAAACATGAGTTCTTGGATCAAAGATCCAACGGTGGATAAAATCCCCAATCAATTAAGGATCTCTCAATGAGAAATTTCTTTAACTAAATTAACAAACTTGCTTCCACTATATAAAGGCCCCAAGACTTCAAGTCTTGAACAGCGGAACCCCCCTATAAACTTCAAGTTCAAAAAGAAAAGCAAGCAAAAAAGAAAGCTTTAAGAGAGAAGAAAGAAGAACTTTCTTCAAGGTAAATAAAAGTAATAGAGATCAGAATATCTCATCTGCATATCTAAGAGTTTAACTCTCATAAAAGAACATAGTTCTTTTCCTGAATCTGAGATCCATGAGACAAGTCTCCCAAAAATAAGAATTTAATTCTCATGGGGATGAATTTGTTCTTGGGGATCGAAGATCCAGAGAAGAACAGAGAATTGAACTCGTCAGAATAGAACACCCAAAGAAAGCCTAGCGCCAAGCGCCTCACGTGTCCCTCACGTGGGCGCTGCTCAATAAAGGGTGCTCAACACTCAATGGTTGGCGCTCAGCGCCAAGCGCCTCACGTGTCCCTCACGAGGGCGCTGCTTAATAAAGAGTGCTTAGCACTCAATGGTTGGCGCTCAGCGCCAAGCGCCTCATGTGTCTCTCACGTGGGCGCTGCTCAATAAGAAGTGCTTAGCACCCAGTGGTTGGCGCTCAGCGCCAAGCGCCCCACGTGCTCCGCACGTGGGCGCCGTAAAGAGTGTTTAACACTCCATCCAAAATAAAATAACAAAAAAGGGGGGAAAGTAAAGCAAAGTATTATTTGTACAGAAAATGGACTGAACCCAAGCAAGTGTTTAACACTTTATTCAAAAACCGAGTGGGTTGAGTCTAAGTTGACCAAATCCCCAATTTAGATCAACCGAGCCCATATGTTCATTATTTTCCAAATTGGTCTTAATCCCAAACACAACTACAGATCTCCCAACGGACATTGGTTCAAGGGTACATCTCCTCACACCTCTGATACATGTCGTTGTAATTCTTCAGTGTCTTCAGAGAGGTGGTGGGTCTTGATAACCAAATAACTCTTAGGACACATCCCACTATGGACCGCAACGTCCTTAAACTAAACCTTCACCCAAAAAATGGTGATCAACGGACCGTAACGTCCTTAAACTAAAGCAATAGATCCCGAATGCTCTTTTGTTGGATCAAAATGATCCTAAACCCCTGTTAAGTAGATCTTAGTCCAAGATCGGACTAACGTATCCTTAACAAACATTTAGGTCGATCTTAATCTCAAACGAGATTAACGATCCTTAAATAAAAACTCAAATCTAAGAATATGCGGATTTGGACTAATCCACGCCCTACGGGCGATAACATAAATTAGTCTCCGTATACAATCCACGGGCAACCAAAAATAAAACAAATACACACAACACGAAGTGACCTTCTGGAGCAAGAGAAAGTGGTTACCGCGACGCGGTAACGTAATTAACTGCAGGGGCTTGCGCCTGCAGGGAAGAGCGTCCCCACAATCAAAAAACCCCTCGCAAACGAGGGGGAATCTGACGAAATCTGCTACAACGGCCGCATCCGTCCAAACCTCCGATACACGGTGCCATAATCAACTTGGCATCTTCGGAGAGATGGACAGATAAAACCAAATAGCATCTGCCCCTAAATTCAGGCAAGACGTCTGTCTTTCCCGGCTTTCGGCGGTAAACAGATTCTGGCATGCCCGGTTGCACCTCTTCCTCTTTCCACTCCACACTTCCTGTGTCGTGTTTTTCTCATGATCAGATAATCGCGGTGTATATGTTTGTGGTTGCCTTTGGGTGATGGGATATTAAAGTCGGCGTTTCGTCTTTATGAAGAATGACGTTTGCTTCCACCCTAGCAACTCAGGCTTTATCATATATGGTGGAGTCAAGTATAGGCCACTTGCCGCCTCAAATCTCTGCAATCCGGCTCTTCAAGAAATCTTCTAGCTTCTCTTTGGGTTGATACTCCTACCTCCCACCCTTGGTGCCTCAACGCCGATGAGGGAAGCCCAGAGGAAGTCTGTTTTCCATAGGCTGGCTCCCTAAGCAGCAGCTTTGCCGACGGAATCAGTCCTCAAACAACTGGCACATGCCAAGGACCAAGGTCGACGCAGGGGGCAGAATATTCAAGCTCTCAAAGGAAATAGGGGGCAGGCTCGGCAAAATCCAGAAGCTAATCAAATCCCGGCCATAAGAAACGGTCGACGTTGATATCGGCATCATACAAAATGAGCTGGGGACAGTTCTCCATATGGTCCTGTTTCAACCCCAGTGGTGAGTGTTGTTGTTCCAACTGGGAACGGCTTCAAACTGTTGCGAAGGGTCAGACAAAATTCTCCTACCGCAATATTGAAGAAATCTCCGCAGCCCATGGAGATCCCACGAGAGCAGAAACTAGTTCGCTCCCTAAAAACAACTTTCCTCATCTATATATAAGGTGTGGAAGCAAGTGAAGGTCTCTGTCGTCAACAACGGCTCTTCCCTTAGACGTCAGCCAAATTCTGACAAATCCTCTTTCAAATACTAGGGGACTCATCCCAAGACGGATCCTGATACAACGGTTCCTCCCTAAACTAAAGCGGCTTTCCACAAAAAAAGAGAGGCCTAATAAAGCTCAAGTGCCCGAAGCAAACTCTAAAGGCTAAAACTCCAAACACCCCAAGCCTGGGGGCATGGTAATTCACATAGTCTATGTGGTGGATTCCAGAGACGAAGTTCGAGTTTCTACTAGTCACTGACCTCAAACTCGGTCCCTGAAAAAAGTTCAACTGCAACGTGCAAAGTTGAAGGAGATGCTCGCTCAGGCGGCAGCAAATGCTAATCCATCGCCTAAGGAAAATCCCAAGGACGCACCCGAAGAAAGAGTAGAGAAGGAATCGGATATTGATTTCCTAAAACGTGCTTTGAAAAAGAGAGATGAAGAAGCGGCAAAAATGCCTACTAAAATGAACCAGATGGCCCTTCTGATCCGGAATATGGCTGGAATGATGGTCTATTCGGAATTACTAGCAGATGAACCACTGGCAGTCGATCTTAAAGACAAGGGTGACATTTCAGATCCTCTACAAGTCTCACAATGGCCGAAGAGGAAATGATTCCAAAAGCAAAGCTGGACAAATATATCGCTCAGCAAATCAAAGCTCACTATGTCAGTGAAGCTGCAAATAGATCAATCAAGACGGGTAGACCATATCCGACCTGGTACGAACAAATACAGTACCCACCAGGATACACACTTCCAACGTTCCACATGTACAAAGGAACTGGGAATCCTCGCCAGCACCTTGCGCGATTTAAATCCATGTGCGGCAATACTGGAGGAAATGATATACTGCTCCTCCAACAGTTCGTCAGCAGCCTGGCGGGCATTGCCTTCGAATGGTATGCGGAACTCCCAAATGACTCCGTGAATACCTTCGACGAGATGGAGATGCTCTTCTGTCAGAAATTCGCTAGTGTGAATAAACGCACTACCGTAACGACGTTGGTCAATGAAAGGGTTAGACCGAGTGAGACCTCGGCTCAATATGTTACCCGATGGCGAAATCTATGGTCCAAATGCGAGCAACATATCGACGAAGCTGCAGCTGTGGGAATATTCATAGCCACTCTTGACCCAAATTCAAAAGGTGTTCCCATTTACGGCCCTTTTCAAGCCGACAACCTTCTAAGAACTCATGGATAAAATGGCTTGATTGGATCAAATGGGTCAAGACTCTTTCTCATCCGATGATGACGAGTGAAAAGCGGAGGCAAGATGGCATTTGTCTCCTACGCTCAACAAAAATAAGCGGCTCTGAAGCAATCTGTCGCCAAAATAGCGACGGCGTCGGTACTCGTTCTCCCCGAGATATACATAGGGGGTATATATCTCATTGGCGGAAGAATCTCTATGTAGAATGGTCCTTTCTTCTCAAAGGACATGAAGGATATTAAGGGGCCTACAAACAGGTCCTACAATCTAGTGGAATACCCCGCTAAAAATATGATACGTCCACAAGCAAGATGGGCACGGATGAAAACCCGAAAGGACGCCGTGAGTAAAAACAGCAGGACTGCCGGCGAGCTTGTGAAAACCCGGAAGGGCGCAATCTCGTTAAATACAATTACGATATCCTCACGACTCATAGGGAGAAAACCCTTTATGAGACCCTTACGGCTCATAAAGTCAAAAGTCTTAGTCGACAGGATCCTAACCCTGTCTATTAAGACACCTTTGTCCAAATCGACAAGGGCAAATGATGATTCGCTCCTGGCACTATCCAAGTTGTAGCGATGCTGATGCCTAAATCGGTATCAAATTCCGAGTCCGACAAAGGCAAATGATGATTCGCTCCTGGCAATATTCCAGTTGTAGCGATACTGATGCCTAAACAGGTGTCAAACTTATAGCCAACCTCTCTAGCAAATGCTGCCCCTACAGCCATCTAATGAAGAAGGAGACCCCGTTCGTCTGGGATCAGAAATGCCAAAGTATACGGGACGAAATCAAGCAATACCTGCAGAATCCGTCGGTACTGACCGCTCCGGTCAAGGGAAATCCCCTCATCCTTTACACAACAGTCCTTGAAGGTTCTTTAGGCGCGCTATGGGCACAGGAGAACGACCGGAGGAAGGAGAGAACTCTCTAGTATTTGAGTCGAGTTCTTCTGGGGGCAGAAAGCAACTACCCCCTATTGAAAAGCACTGCTTGGCATTAATCTTCGCAGTAACGAAGCTTTGGCATTATGCCTTGGCACATGAGGTCCATCTCATATCAAAGATGGATCCTCTCAAATATTTGATGTCAAGAGCCATACTAATGGGAAGGTTTGCCAAATGAACTCTCCTCTTGATGGAATTCTCGATAATCTACCGATCTCTCAAGGCAGTAAAAGGCCAGGCCATCGCCGACTTTCTCGCAGAGCATCTGATACTCGCCGACTCTCCCTTGAACTGCGAATTGCCGGATGAATACGCATTTGACGCAATCGATGGGGAGAAAGAAAGGAGTGATACCCGATGAGAACTCTACTTCTATGGGGCATCATCTATGAAGAGGCGGAAGCAAAGAACCCCCATAATCAAAGCCGGGGTTGGACTTATCCTCGTGACTCCGCAAGGAGGTATAATGCGTTTCGCCCTTTCCTTAACAGAGCCAAGGACAAACAACGAGGCTGAATACGAGGCTCTAATAGCAGGTCTCGAGATCGCCATTGACATGGGAATCGAGAACCTTCTCATATATGGAGACTCCTAGCTGGCCGTTAACCAAGTAAAGGGCGACTATCATACATGCAAGCCAGAGTTGGTAAAATATGGTGAAAGAGTGCGGCAACTGCTATCTCAAATCCTCTTCTACATCCTGGAAAGCATACCACGAGTGGAAAATAGCAAGGCAGATGCGTTAGCCAAACTCGCTGAAGAACTGTCTGACGAAAACCTCGATGACGTAAGGATCATTGTGCAAAACCGTTGGATTCTCGCACTAGCAGAAATATCTCCTGAGTCGTCCGAAGAAGAGGAAGCGACCAAACAAGCGGCATTCCAAGTAGAGGACGAAGAAAAGGCTAAGGATTGGAGAGAAGTCTTCATAGACTACTACAAATCCCATCGAATGCTCGAAAACGCATCTTCAAGACATCAGCTCATGAAACGAGCTCTATCTTTCGCCTTCGTCGATGACACTCTATATAAGAGATCATTCGACTGTCTGTGGTTGAGATGCCTGGGACCAGAAGAAGCAAGGAGAGTCATCCAAGAAACTCACGACGGATTCTGTGGTTCCCATCAAGCCGGGCTAAAGATGAATTCAAGTCTGAATATGTGCTTTTCTAATCGTGAAATCGGTCAAATGACCAGTCTAAAAATCAAGAGAATGGGTTACTATTGGCCCACAATGATTTAGGACTGCCTCGAATATGCAAAGCAGTGTCACTCGTGTTAAATTCATAGGGACTTCATCGACCAGCATCTGAATCCTCTACACCCAACACTGGTTAGCTGGCCATTCGAAATATGGGGAACCGATATAATTGGGCCCATCGAACCGGCATCATCCAAGGGACATCGGTTCATATTGGCAACGACCGATTACTTCTCCAAGTAGGCAGAAGCAATACTGCTAAGAGAGGTGAAGACGGAGAACATCCTCCATTTCTTCAGGACACATGTCATCTACCGGTTCAGCACTCCGCGATGGATCATCTTGGATAATGGGCCGGCCTACAGAAGCCATAAGATCAGTCGCTTCTTACAGCAGTATAAAATAGATTGGAGATATCCTTAGTTTATAACCCCCGAGCTAACGGTCTGGCTGAGGCTTTCAACAAGACCTTGATGAAGATCATAAAGAAGACGGTGTCCAGAAATAAAAAGGACTGTCATGAGAGATTGCATGAAGCTCTCGGGGCTTATCGATCACGTTCAAGACGACCACGATACAATGCCATTCGCGTTAGTATTTGGCACGGAAGCAGTACTTCCCTCGGAGATAGAGCTATCCTCTCTATGAGTAGCAGTTCGATACGAGCTGACGGATGAAGAAAATGCCCATCTTCGGCTTGAGGAGCTCGATG